>CM061540.1:49060434-50333939 GCA_030864215.1 Capsicum pubescens | reverse complement strand
GTAATTTGCAGTAAACTTAGGGTCCTAACCATCATATTCTGTCGAGCAATAAATTCTATTCTTACTCTCGAAAGCTTAATTTTATTTGCTCTAAGATCAACAATATCATTCTTGAAAGCAAAGTTCTCAAATATATGTATCCAATTATTAGAATCAAATCACATACTTATTGAAAAACTCAACATGGTGGAAGATTCAAGATCATGAGAAACTAAACTTTTTTAATGTTGAAGCATATGTCAACGTGCAAAACAATATCCTAGCCATTCTAGGGCCTATAAGCACAACTAATATCTGCAATACCAACAATATATGTACACAAAATTTACCCCTAACTTATACTTCATTTGGCAGCAATATGCTTATTTCGTCTAGTTTTTTTATGAGAAATTTTCAAATGAAAAAAAAGCACGAGAAATTATAAAAATTATGTATAACTCATGTAATCTTTAAACTAAAAGCACCTTGTTTTGAGTCAACAGAGGACAATTAATTTGGAGATATTCTATAGAGTGGTGCAGGAGGAAAAGCAATATTGGTCTGGTTAGGCTTAAAGAAGTGACTGTATATATAAAGGCAATATTAAACTCAAATCCTAAACCTAATTGGTAACATGAATTCTAAATAAATAAAAAATCAAAGAAGTCCTAAATTTTAGGTAATAATAAAATGTCTATTGTTAATTATAGTTATATAAGAAAATAATTAATAATTTGACAAAAATAGGGAAAAGACGATTTAGTCTAAAGCAGAGTGTTTAATGAGGGGTAAAAAGTTCAAATTACTTTTCTAAAGGTATTCACACTTTTAATATATTATAGATTATAGATAATTGATTACATTCTTATTACGTATTTAAAACTTTCAAAAATTTGGTACTTCTTTAATTTTTCTTATTCTAATGCTTTTATATTTATTTCTAGATTTTTCAAATCTTCTTAAAATCAAATCTTGTTGATTAAGAATTCTTAAATTAATGAAAAAAGTATTTAGTTGTTATTAATTTTGATGATTTCTAATAAGAAAAAATTTTACCATAAATATATTTAATTAATTTTTAACTCTTAAATATTAGAAAAATAGAGAAAAGACAGATTTTATCTAAAGCAAATACTTTTAACAAAGGACAAAAAGTTCAAATAATATTTTTAAGGCTCTTCACACTTCTAATATAGTAAAGATAAAGATAGATATACTAATTTATAAGAACTTGTGTTGCATGTTTATTCAAAGTTATTTAATATAAAATTTAAATTGATTATGATACTTTCTAAATGATACATATATTTTTACAAAACAAAAATCAAAACAAGACAAACAGAGACGGTCAGGGAGTTGAACCCAAGACATTTTATGGATTTCATACATTGTATCTTTTTCTTTCACCATTTATTAAATATAAAAAGAAAAATCAATAAATGGCAAAAGAAAAAAATAATAGGGCACCATCAATCCTTGCTGCCAATAAAAGTATGAAAGAAGCATTTGATACCTTGATTAGGAAGTTTTTATTTCAGAGGTTACGTCTAAAATTTATTGATATTTTATCTGACTCTTTATAATATTTTAATGTCAAAGCACTGAAATGAAGTCTAGTGATTTCATCCAATGCTAATTCAAGTTACAAAGTTAAAAAGTAAAAAAATAATGATATGAGTACGAGAAGGTGGACATATGTGAGATGTATTAAACCTGAGGCTTGGACCGTGCGAATGAATTGCAAAGGAGGGCCTAAATATGCTCCAAAACAGTCCACAAACAACACTCCAAAGGCGCCTACTTGAAGATTTTGACTAAGGGGTCATCTTGGACATTTTGCGCTATTTTTGTAACCTAGTATATATAGAACATTTTAGGTCATTTAAACTTAGACTTTGATGATATTTGTAAGTTGTATAACACTTTGAAAGACAAGTCCTCTCTTCTCTTTAGGAGGCAACCCGAAACTAGGGTGATACTAGTGTGGAATCACTAGTGTTGCATTCATGGCTTGAGACGTTGGTGTTTAGAGGAGGTAAAGTCCCTCTTGTGTCAACGTAGGAGTTAGGTTAACCGTTGTGTGTAGTGTTAAGGGTCCAAGAGTATCACATGTTCTTGGGTTCTTAAGATTATACCAACCAAGGTCTAACTATCTATCCTTTGTTCATTTTATTCTTGTAATCCTTTGTACTAGTTTGTTCTCGTTTCTAGGGAAGCTGTGAGTTGTTGTTACAATATTGTTGTGTTCTTCTTATTGTTTTGTAACTTGGTTTGGTTGTTGGCTGCCTTGGTGTGTTAAACACCTTGTAATCTCTTCATTCTTGCTCTTATTTCTTGAATCCGAGAGTGGTCATCAAAGGAATCCTCTGTTCCTAGAACTTGTGGACTGTTTTGGTACATGTTTTGTGTCTTTCCTTGTTATTCTGGTATCATTTGGTATTAGAGCATGGCTTGATCTTGTTCCTACAAGATCAAATCTTGGGCTTGCTTGTTAGGAAAAAAAAATATTCTTGTGTTTATGTTCTTGGCCGAGAGGTGTAGACACCTTGTTATTGTTGTTTTGGCCACGAGTTTGTGACAAGATCTAGTATAAATTTTGTTTGTCTAGTGTATTTCTTGTGTTGGTTTCTTTCCCACTAACACAAAAGGCGTCTAGATCTAAAGTTGAGCTTATAATATTGATCATTGTTGTGGTGACTTGAAAATGGTCGTATGTTGTACCTTGTTGTTGACAATCGGTGATGTTGTGTTGTGTTCTTGAAGAAGTTGTTATTGTGTTCTTGAAGGTTGTTGTGGTGTTCATCTTGTTCTTCATCTATTCTTACAACTTAAAACAACAAAAAGTGTAAAATAGATCCAAAAAGTTGTAAGACAAAAGTTGTAAAGTTGTTTGTGATAAGACTTGCACATATCTCTTCCTAGACTTGACAACCACTTATCCTTAAATCAAGGGACCTTGTCTTGTAGGGCTAGTAAAGTCAAATCTCACCCTTTTGAGTTTGAAAAGTTGAAAAAGACTACAAGATTTTTATTTTCCCTCCAAAACCAATTGTCTTCCATTTCAAATTATGTGAAGATTAAAATTTTAAATTTGTGACTAAAGTTGTGTGGGGTCGAGATCAATTGCATGCTGCCATGTCACCCTAATTACTGTTCACCGTCAATATTAAGCTCAAATTTGGATTTTCTAATTTCTAATTGTTGATTCTTGGTTTCATTAGTTGATCCTAGAACTAATTAACAAACTAGTAAACTCCTACTAGATTGTCAATTAGTCCTTTGAATCCACTGTTCGTATCTACGTTTCTTTTGTGCTTTTTGTCGTTTTTAAAATCGTAGTACTTCTTGGTTCAAGTTTGAACATTACTTTCCTTGAGTCTTTAAACAAAGAATCCATTCCGACCAAGGAGTAGACTCACCCCTCGACTCATCACGAACTACAAGCCGACTTGCAACACTTGTGAATCCAAGTGTTAGACGATCAAGTATGTGAGTGTGTGGTGAGGTTGTTTCGAACTAACTTGTGTTTTTCTTTGTAGGCTTGTTCTTTTTTTTTAGGTACAATTACAAGGGAACCCACGGCTTCAACCTCTCAACCCATGGACAACAATGCCACCAATGTCATTTTGGCCTACCTTGACACTATGTCCCGAGACCTAACTATGGAAAATGAAAGGTTGGATCATATGGTAGGTCAAAGGGAGAAAGTGGGTTGCCCAGACACACATCAAGAGAAAGGTCGTAGCTCATGTGAGCTACGAGGTAAAAACGTTATTCCTTACACTCCTATGAACTTAGAATGTTGTGTTGTGGCTAGTAGGAGCCAAGTAGGTGTAGTTACGGCTTTGCCAGGGGTAGAGGTGCTCAAGTCTCCTTTTTGTGATACTCTCGGTATTGTTAGGTTGCATGAGGACCAAACTCTTGTTGTAGGTACGCAAGCACTAGTTGATCCTTTAGATGACAAAATTGATTATCCTCGTGAGAATGATTTGTGTCCATCTAGTGCTAGCACTTATAACTTAACTAAGGTTCCGTTACCAAGTGACGAGAGTATTCACACACTAGTTGACCCTTGTGAAAACCAAGGTGGGTCTACGTTAGTATATGAGTTGCCAACAACTAGTAAGGTTGTGGATAATGATTAATCGGGTGAAAATGACCTTGACGTGCTTGATTGTTTAGGAAACCCGAATTGTGATTTTCTTGGTAAATATAGTTTTGCGTGTGATCCCTTTGCATCCCATGATAGTTTATGTCTATGTGGGGACTACTCTCTTGAAAGAGAAGGTGTTGCATGCTTAGAAATTCCATCTACTTCTTCTTTATGTGTTTCCTATGTTAAGCCTACTAGTGTTGTTGGACTTGAAACTAGTGAGTACATGTATAAGAAAATCATAGTTGGAGTTGACTTGTGTGACACCTTTCTTTATCCTCTGTGTGCTCATGATATATTTCATAGGGATATAGAGGGTATGCCTAATTTTGAAGACGATACCTTAGGGGAAAGTAAGAGTGTCCTAGACCTAAGTCCTTGGTTACTCCACCCATTTGATCCCAGCACCATCTTAGGGTGCAAAGGATTAATCTCGGCCTATTTTCCAATTGTCTTGATGCTTGGACGAGCCACTTCCTTTGTAACATTTGTACTAATCTTTTCATGCTTAAAAAAAGGACACGTGGTTATACTTTAAATTGTTTCACCTCGGCATGGCATGTTGATATGAGTATTTTGCTAACCCTAACACTCATATCATGAGGATGTTCTTTTGTTTGTCTTTGCTTCATTTTTTACAAGGCATGGATTCGAGGTGAATCCTTTTTCAAGAAGGAAAGGATGATACGAGTACGAAAAGGTGGACATATGTGAGATGTATTAAACTCGAGACTTGAAGCATGCGAGTGAAGTGCAAAGGAGGGCCTAAATATTCTCCAAAACAATCCACAAACAACACTCCAAGGGCGCCTACTTGAAGACTTTGACTAAGGGATCATCTTGGACATTTCACACTATTTTTGTAACCTAGTATATATAGAACATTTTAGGTCATTTAGACTTAGACCTTGATGATATTTGTAAGTTGTATAACACTTTAAAAGACAAGTCCTCTCTTCTCTTTAAGAGGCAACCCAAAACTAGGGTGATACTAGTGTGAAATCTCTAGTGTTGCATTCATGGCTTGAGACGTTGGTGTTTAGAGGAGGTAAAGTCCCTCTTGTGTCAACGTAGGAGTTAGGTTAACCATTGTGTGTAGTGTTAAGGGTCCAAGAGTATCACATATTCTTGGGTTCTTAAGATTATACCAACCAAGGTCTAACTATCTATCCTTTGTTCATTTTATTCTTGTAATCATTTGTACTAGTTTGTTCTTATTTCTAGGGAAGCCGTGAGTTGTTGTTACAATATTGTTGTGTTCTTATTCTTGTTTTGTAACTTAGTTTGGTTGTTGGCTGCCTTGGTGTGTTAAACACCTTGTAATATCTCCATTCTTGCTCTTATTTGTTGAATCCGAGAGTGGTTATCAAAGGGATCCTTGGTTCCTAGAACTTATGGACTATTTTAGTGTATGTTTTGTGCCTTTCCTTGATATTTTGGTATCAAATAAATATCATGAGAATTTTATCTTTTAATAAAATATAAGATTTTGATGTATCTTTGAAATAATATAGTAGGTGATTAACTTCAATTTCTTTTTACGATCATTTTTTCATAGTGTTTTAGTTTTGCTAGAAAAAATGAACACATAATATTTTGTGGTTTTAGATTTGCCTCTTTAGTCCCCCCCCCCCCCATTCCAGTTTGCTGCTTTCCTCTAGTGACATTGAGTAACTGAACAATTGATTTTCTTATTACTTCTTCATTTTCCAAGTCAGGAGTATTTTTGTTTAGGGTTTGTCCTAGTTTTGTAGAAATAGGCTCATGAAGGTAGGGGTTCGTGACCAATAATATGTCACGACGATTGATATTTTAGTAGTTAAATTAGCACCCCAAGTCATTGAAAGAATTGTAGTATTCTCCAAATTATAAGTTATATTTATATTCAGGTATCTACTTGAAAAAATTGTCTAAAATTACCTATATCTATGCCAATATATATTCATAGACATGATTAATCATAATAGGATTGAATTTATGTATCAATTCAACTTGCAAAATCTCTAACTTGTTCTAGCATTACTGGTTGATCATGGTGTAATGCCAACGCCATTGAATTTGAATCCACTAGCCAACACCAATAATCTTTGTATTAGGAGAAACCTTTTCCATATAGGCAGCAATGCCTGCTATAAGACCCCCTCCACCACCAGACACAAATATAGGAATTAATCTCCAATCCAACTGTACCTTTGCTCTATTATGATATCTGGATGATCAAAGGGAGATATGAATGCACGACCTTCTGCTTTGCCCTGAGCTACGAGATATGCTTGACCTTTTTCGTATGTGTTCCCCACACAAACAACAATACGTAGCAACTAATCTCTCAACTGATTTTCACTGCTCAGTGAAAAAGAATATGACTTAGAAATATGGATAATCTTAGAAGTAAAAGAACAAGATGAATTCAAATGGAAGCAATAAAAACTAAGACTATTTCAACAATCCTAACTTTAATTATGGTGTAGTAACAAACATCACAATCACAGCAAGCAGCCAAGTCTGTTGGCCGCTAATGATTATCTATATTTACTACATGCACCTGGACCAACAAAGAAAAAGTAAATCATCTAAAAAGTATTTTCAACGTGTACCTTTCGTCGTTCTATATCATCTACGCCTTCTAAATCAATGACAAGGGCGCAATGCTTAATCCCAGCACATCGAGCCATCCAAATACCTGTGAAAAAGGTAAACTTGTGGCAACAATATATTATCAATATAAAATAACAAATAACAACACCTATGAAAGAAGTAAACTTGTGGTAATCAAAAAAAGAACAAAATATAGTTGATCGGTTGTAGATGAAGGAGTACGTACCAATATTGGCTAAAGATGGTACAATGTTATTGAAAAAAACATAAAGAGAAATATAAACCTTTGATTTTTTCTGTGGCAATATTCTTGTTTTGATCAAAGAAAAATACAAGATATTATCAAAAGGGAAATATTCATTGTCAATTGTCAAAACCAAAATAAGAAGAATACTTAGCAATAGAAAAAGTCATATGTTATGTTTGGGTAAACCTTGATCAAAATAATTACTTAAATAGAATTGTAGAGATTTTTTAAATAAGATAAAATTCTAATATATTTAGAAGTGTTTGATATTATGATTTTTTACCCAAATAAAATAATTAAATCTAAAGCTGATACAAGTCAAATTAATTGTGAAAAAATAAATCCACGCCTGTTTAGAGGTTTTTCGTCGATTTTCAAATCTTATTAAACTTAGGATTCCTTTTCCTTTAATTTCCTATGATGTTTTATCATATTTGTATTTTGATTAATATTAGTTTTCCATATTAGGCCTATGATATTTTAACATATTTGTATTTTGTTTAGTAGTATTAGTTTTTTATATTTGGCCTATTATTGTTCTGCTTTAACCTTTATTGGAAAAAAAATCAACCAACCTTTTTATTTTTGGAAAAAAAGTCACACACGGAAAAGTGAAAACTCCTAATATGATCATAAATTTAGGAATTCACGTATAAGTAGAAAATCTTCTCCATTTAATTTCTTATATTATTATAGTCAATATTTAATATTATATAATTTAAAAGAAAAGGTAAAAAGATAATTTTGTCTAAAGCAGACACTTTTAATGAAGGGCAAATAGTTTAAATCACTTCTTTAAGGATTTTCACACTTTTAATATGTTATAGATTATAGATATAAATTATAAATTATAGATATAAATATAGATTTGTTATAAAATAATAAAGAATAAGAAGAAGAGTAGAGAGAATAGAGAGAGTGATTCTTATTTCTTCTCTTGAGGGATGAGAGATCATAAGATTGTCAATACAATGAACAAAACCCCTCTATTTATAGGAGAAATTTACTCCTAGTCTGAGTAAAAGACGGATCCTTCAAATCCTAATAGATATCAAAGTAGATCTTGATAGACATTCACTATAATGTAAATACATTTATAACACTCACCCTTGAATGTCTAATTGGTAGATAATGTGCCTCGTTAAAACCTTACTAGAAAAAACCCAGTAGGAAAAAAATCTAGTGAAGGAAAAAGAGTACACATCTCTAATAATACGCATTTCGGCTGTCTCATTAAAAACCTTACAAGGGAAACCCAATGGGACAAAACCTCATAAAGAAAAAAGAGTACAACGCGTATTAACTCCCCTAATGAGAACATCCTTGACCTTTGCATCTCGATCTTGTGCAACATCTTCTTGAAAGTTGCAATTAGAGAAGATTTGGTGAATAAACCAGTCACATTGTCAGTTGAACGAATTTTTTGCACGTTAATATCATCATTCTTTTGTAGCTCATGTATGTAGTAAAGCTTTGGCAAAATGTGCTTCGTTCTATCTCCATTTATGAATCCTCTCTTAAGATGTGCTATGTATGCTGAATTATCTCTGTATAAAATTATGGATAGATTGTCATATTTCACACCACATTTTTCTCGAATGAGATGTATCATAGACCTCAACCATACACATTCTCAGCTTGCTTCATGAATAGCTATTATCTCAGTATGATTCGATGAAGTGGCTACGATAGACTGCTTTGTATATCTCCAAGATATGACAGTACCACCACATATGAACACATAGCCTATTTGAGATCGAACTTTATGCGGGTCAGATAAGTACCCAACATCAGCATGACCAATAAGATCGGGACTGCAATCTTTAGAATAAAATAAGCTGATGTGTTTTATCCCATTTTGATGTCTCATAGTAGGAGCAGAAATATACCTTGCTAAAAAATTGACTGAAAAAGCTATAGGCCTTGTAGTATTTGCAAGGTACATGAGTGCATCAATTGCACTAAGATATGGTACTTCATAACCAATCCAATTCGATATATTTTGAATTTCAACAAATAATCTATTGTTTTGAAAACTCTCCAAGAGTTCCAATGATGTTCAAGCAATAAGCTTATACAATATAAGGATTATAAATAAGTTTCTCAGAAACTTTTATATGCTTCAAGCATTTTGAATCCTTAAAAGTTTTCGCATAAGTTTTGTCAAGTGGCAATATTCAAAATTTCATGAGTGACATCTTCAAGTGTCTGGACTGCAAATCAAATAAGTTTTAAGCTTACCAAAATGCATCCTTTCATGTCACTTGATAAATGTTTCTACGTCAGCGTGCTTAAATAAACGTAGAATTCAGATCCTCATAATCTTTCACAATATTGCGCCAATATTGTGTCAAAGCTATTGATGATATATCATTTCGTATCGGTTCACAATGCGATATAACATTTTGAGATCTCATCACTTCATTATTTTTAGGTACATGAACCTCTCATAAGGTTTCATGAAGTGTTATGTCGTAGGCTCTTCAAAAGCTCATTGCCTTCTTATTATGATTATTTACTCCTTATTTTTCAAGAACTATTTCATTTGGAACCGATCAGTCTACCACGCTTCACGCATGCATAGACTTTGTCCTTTAGGAACACAAAATAAGAGCACTTGCGCTTAATATGAGATGCTTTCAGCATTTGACTTGAATTATCTTTTGGATGAGGATATGGTGATAATTCCTAACATATTTCATAGCGCTTATAATCTCCTCCTTATGTTAGAAAAACTAACATACATCCTCTACTTCTTTGAGGAATCCATCATTGTGCATTATGGTATATTCATTAATCGTATACCGCACATCAAAATTATTAGATGGAATAATTAGTTTTCGACCTTGAACCAATTGAGAGGGAAGAAATAATCATAATTTATTGGTCTAATGCATATAAATGCTATTGCAATATATCATATTTCAGACCAATACATTAAGTTTTGTTCTCATTAATAATGATTTAGATATTTATCGAAGACATTCAATGTTAAACCATCATCATCAAGATGAATTATCTTAATTACACAATCTGAAAATTATGCTCAATTTATATTGAACAAGTAACTTTATGAATGTAAAACGTAGGTTGACCATGAATGTACATGTGATCATCTTATTGATGCATCTTTTCAACATATCACATGATAGGTGAACGGGCCCATATTCACCTTTTATACTTTTCAGATTTAAGGGATTCAATCCCAAAATTAGTTGGTCCAACCAACTTATCATGAGAACAAGCGACATAAATAATTCTTGAAGAATCTTGTATTTCTTCAATACATGTCTAATACTCAATATGCACATCTTTGAGATGTAATAACCGTTCATGTCAATTTATGAACTTATTTATAGTAGTAAACTTCAATTTTACATGACATGTGTCTTTTTACTTTAGTAAATTTCAGATTTACTATGACATGAATAAATTTTTGAATTTACTACTTTAGAAGTAGATTTCAGAATAACTCCTCTCAATTATTCAGCCTCTTTCAGAGGTGAGTTGTGATACCATCACAATCAAATGCACGTTTGCATTAATAAGCTTCTCACTCCCAATAGGAATAGAATATAATCGTACCTTAAGCATATTAAATTCTGATAGCTTATAACCTCTTTCATGATATTGCTACTTCAGGAGTAAATTGAGGCATACATATGATCTAGAGAATTTTTATCCACCATATCTTATGATCATAATACGCGTGCAAGAATATCATCACTTTTGATGATCATTATCATATTGTCCCTCCACGCGTATATTCGTGCATTCAATCACTTGCCTTCTTTCAGACATATTATGTACTGCTACCACATACACCTCAAGAATGAAGTAAGTTGTCATATTTCAGAGTTATCATATATTGCTACCACATTCACTTCATGGAATGGAGCATATTCAATGGGTCGAATTTCATAACTTTTCATTAAACACCCATTATTTTGCCTTAGCCATCATAATATCATCACTATGGTGTATTGAGATTCAAACTCAACATCTTATCCATATAAAGGCGTCTTAGGCATGAATCGATGGGACTTAAACCCAACATATTATCATCCCTTTTGATAATATTGTTCTTGAGGAATAAATTTAAAACATAATGGTTCCAAACCAATTATTTTTCCTCAAATCCAACAATAATTATATTATTAGTAGCAAAAGACAAATAACATAAGGAATTACTAACCTTGGAATCCTTCAAATTTATAATCTCACCTTGTTTGGCAGAGTCTTGTGCTGATAACGTGTTATGAAATATAAAGAAAAAATAAGAAAAATAAATAGAGAGAGAAGAGGGAGACTTCTTTATTTCTCTTAATGGATGAGAGATCGTAAGATTGTCAATACAATGAACAAAACCCCTCTATTTATAGGAGAAATTTACTCCTAGTCTGAGTAAAAGACGGATGCTTCAAATCCTAATAGATATCAAAGTAGATCTTGATCATAGATCTTGATAGACATTCACTATAATGTAAATACATTTATAACAAGATTATAGATATATAAATTATCACATACATATATCTACTTTTTTTTTTTTAACGAAGAGTTCGCTTGTTGGGCCATTTATTGACATGTATCTACTTTAATTTCTTGTCTTCCAGGAATTGCTATTTTGTATTCTTTTTTGTTCAACATTTAATTTACTCATGTTTATACCAATCTTTTAGGTATTAAATTGAGGTTAGGTATAGAATACGTTTATCGGGAATTCTCACTTTGAAATTAATGTATTATATATAATAGTCTTTTGGTTGGCTATATCTCTTTATATTGCATAATTTTTTTCCCATATTCACATTTCAGAAGAAGAAAAATCTATCTATTATGTGAAAAATGAAGAATAAGAAGATTACATATATGGAAACTCTAAAATTTAGCTCTTAATTGATGATGCATGTGTGAAAATTTAATGAATCAGTTAATTTCTGTAAAATGAGAGATGTGATCTTTAAAAAAGGTAATGAAAAAATTATTAAAAAGTTGATATACAATGAATTTAATTGCAATTCAAATGTTACATCAACAGTAATATAATAATTAGATGTTTTATAATATTTTGATTTAGTGTAAAAGGTAAAATACTTTTGATAAGTTACAAATACAAAAGAAGAAAAAATATCATTTTCACAATATAATTATATATGTATAATATTTCCTACAATTAGAAATGTTAATTTTTTTCCCAAAATAAAACAATAAAGACAAATCACAAAAGAAAAAAAAAACAATTGACTAAGCGCTGACATCACGCTGACGTCCGCGCGGAAAAAAGTGCTCCCTCTATCTCATTTTATGTGTTGTCATTTCCTTTTTTGGTTCGTCCCAACAAAGAATATCATCTTTCCAACTATTTAATGACATCATTCCTATTTTATTTTTAATGGGTCTCGCTTATTAAGAATAGACAACTAAAAACTAAACATTAAATTTGAGTGTAAATACTTTGCTCTTTGTGGGGGAAATATGTAATATTCCCTTATATTTGCTGTTATATATAACCCCTTGGCTTTTACTACATTTTAGTAACATTCCTAACTTTGATGTAAAATTTATTTGTTCAAAATGGATACAACAAACATAAGAGGGAGTAGTATGAGAGGGAGTCTAAGGTTAAGTATAAATAGTACTCACTCTATATGGAGAAATGATGGTGTGGAGATTTTTAGTTGTTTGTCGGGAGATGAAGATGATGAAGAGGCTCTTAAATGGGCAGCTCTTGAAAAACTTCCAACGTTTGATTGTTTAAGAAAAGGTCTCTTGTTTGGATCACAAGGTGCAGCTGATGAAATTGATATACCTGATCTTGGTTTTCAAGAAAGAAACAAGTTGCTCGAAAGGCTTATGAATGTTTGCGATGATGAGTATAATGAGAAGAAACTCTTGGTGAAACTCAGGCAAAGAATTGATAGGTAAATGAATGTATCTTTTTGTGTCTCCCCGTGCGTGTTGTGCTTCATGGATGAAAATGATCTACTTAGGCAAGAGACGATTAATTTTAGTGATGTTATTTATGCATCAGCGATTTATATATATGCTATTATAAAATCAAGAGATCAGACAGTAAGGATTCATATATATAGTCAATCCTACTTACTTAGAATAGTGACGTAGCAGTAGTTATACTGTTGTTTTATATAAAACAAATTGATATTATATTTAAATGAGACGGACTTAAATAGAGCGGCATTGCAATGAGGATTCATATAGTCATTCCGAGTTGCTTAGAATTGAGAGACAGTAAGTAGTTTTTATACTGTTATTTATCTACGGCTAGTTGTTTTTCCCATTGATTTAAGTGTTGTGACATTTCTTTTTTTGCAGAGTTGGGATAGTTTTGCCATCGATAGAAGTAAGATATGAGCATCTAACTGTCGAGGCAGATGCATATATAGGAAGTAGAGCTTTGCCTACATGTACCAACTTCATGACTAATTTGCTTGAGGTAAACATCTAAAAAATAATCTTGATTTCAGATCTCAATTCTGTTTAACAAAAAGGATGTTTGTAACTAACAATTTCATTTGTTTTCATAGGCAATCTTGAACTCGCTCCACATCCTACCAAGTCGAAAGAGGAAACTCACAATTCTTAATGATCATGTGAGTGGTATCATTAAGCCTTGCAGAATGACTTTGCTTTTAGGACCTCCAAGTTCTGGCAAAACTACTCTATTATTAGCTTTAGCCGGAAAGCTTGATCATGCCCTTAAGGTAAGACATGATTTAAGTAATATATATTGACAGTGCGAAGTTTGGCTATCATTTTTATGAAGTAACAGTTCTAATTTTATGGTTTTTTTGGTTGCTGTTTTGTGGAAATCAGGTTACTGGAAAAGTGACCTATAATGGACATGAAATGAATGAATTTGTTCCACAGAGAACAGCTGCTTATATTAGCCAGTACGATTTACACATTGGAGAAATGACTGAGAGAAACCTTGGAATTCTCTGCCAGATGCCAGGGAGTTGGTTCGCGTTATGGTCAGCAATCTATAATAAAGTGTTGTTTTTCAACATTTTCGGGTACACGAATCTGTAATTTGACACTATAACTTCAACATTAGTTCAAGTTTAAAACAAGAACACTATGAAGTACAACAACACCCTCAAAACAAGATCAAAGTGATCTTTCTAAGAAGTGTGTTTTATTTTTTCAAAAATTAAGATGAAACAGAAATGTAAAGCCAAGTCCCTCGACTTCACGGAGTTTCCTTAAGGGATAATTCCCTTACTGTACCCGAGGTTTTGGAATCTTCCTCCCAGGATAAAATGGTTTTCAATCCAACTATAGTGGTACCTCAAATAATTGGATTCGTCGAACTCACTCAGCGATTTGATTGATCACAAGGAATGTTTTGAAGACAAGAAGAGTTTGTATTTCAGAAAATTTTTCGTACCAAAACCTGTGGATAAATGCAGGTTTATATAGCCATCAAGTGCTCCTTCCGAAAGGTGGCAATGGTTCATCCGAAAAGGTGTATCCTTTGGAAGAGTCATGTATGTTCATTCGAAACATTGTGTCTTTTTCTGAACAGACAAAACTATCTGAACAATCACTCCTTTTCCAAAATAATATGTTTTTTCATAAAACGTTGTGTCCCTAAATTTTTCATTCACACCAATTGAACCCAACAATCCCCCACATGAATGGGGAATGGCTATTCTTTGTAAAACTTTACGGACAAATATGTGATCATCAAGCAAAGACTGATTGCATCAGGATAAGTGGGTTTCCCTTTGAACTTTCCGTAGTGAACATGCACCGGATGCACTCAGTCAATCGATAGATTTGATATCTTTGAACCGTCGAGCTTTAATGTACACCTAGACAACACATGCCACACAACCAGCCTTTTACTGTTTACGATTCTCACGGTTTTGTTCTTTTCAGCCATGAACACGTTCCGGTTTCATGAGAGCTTAGAGAATAGGCATTTACTAACATTCTCCTTGAAGCGGCTTCCCCTTCGCCCTCACATAGGTAATTTCTAAACTTTCAATCCCATAAATTAAACTATTTGGTCAAATCTGTCAAATTTCGATAATCATTAAAAAACTTTTCACCTTAAGTCTTATCCTTGTTTACTAAACATTGTCTAAATCATGAGAATGGGTTGATATTTTGAAAATGTTGAACCTATGAGACAGAACTTTGTTTGATCTCCTTAAACCTAGCTCTTGGGATCTCTAGTCTGCTAGGTAGAGTTACCGCCATGTTGACTTGTCCTAGGTCTTAAATCCATTCCCTTGGATGTTCTCTCAACTCCTTCTCTAGATAGGCCTTTTGTAAGTGGATCCGACACATTATCCTTTGACTTTACATAGTCGACAATGATAATTTCACTAGAGAGAAGTTCTCTAACAGTATTATGTCTCCATCTTATGTGACAAGATTTACCGTTGTACATCATGCTCCCTGCCCTACCTATCGCCGTTTGGCTATCACAGTGTATACATACTATTGCCACTGATTTGGGCCAATAAGGAATATCTACCAAGAAATTTTGGAGCCATTCTGCTTCTTCACTGGCTTTATCTAATGCGATAAATTCAGATTTCATTGTAGAGCGAGCAATAGAAGTCTCTTTAGATGATTTCCAAGAAACCGCTCCTCCACTGATAATAAATACATATCCACTCATGGATTTTAATTCGTTCGATCCGGTGATCCAATTTGCATCAATATATCCTTCAAGTACCGCAGGATATTTATTATAATGCAAAGTGTAGTCTTGAGTGTATTTAAGATACCCCAAAACTCCTTTCATTGTCATCCAATGAGTTTTATTAGGATAACTCATGTACCGACTCAACTTACTAATAACGCATGCTATGTATGATCGTGTACATTCATTATATACATTAAAAATCCTAATACTCTTGCGTACTCCAATTGTGAGTCACTTTCACCTTCATTCTTTCGAAGTGCAAAGCTCACATCCAATGGAGTCTTGGCAATACCAAATTCCATATACTTGAATTTGTAAAGAACCTTTTCGATGTAATGAGACTGTGACAATGCCAATCCTTGTGGAGTTCTATGGATTCTTATCCCTCTTTCGACTGCCTCTTTCCAAAAGGATGAGTCCGAAGACGCCATCACTTCCTTAAATGTTTGAGGCTCATTTTCTAAGAGAAATGTTATAAAATTCGATCCAAACGAAGTTGACGTTCTTTGACGTGTACTACGTCTTGGATTCTCATCATTATGTACATTCTTACTTAGTTCATCTCGAGGTCGTTTAGACCCTCCAATAGACTGTTCATGTCTAGTTTTATATGGATAAATATTTTCAAAGAATTCAGCGTTATCTGATTCAATTACCGTATTTTCTTTAATATCCGAATGTTCAGATTTATGAACCAAAAACCGACATGCTTTACTGCTTTTAGCATATCCTATGAACACGCAGTCCACCGTCTTAGTTCCTCTCTTAGCCCTTTTAGTCATATGAACACGCAGTCCACTATCTTTTTGTTTTTCTTTTTCTAGGTTTTTATTCCGTTCCAATATTATTTTATTTTGTGATTAAAGAGTCTGTTTTTCCCTGAGGTTAATGATCTGATAATCCTTCGAGGTCTTGTTCTATCTGTACTGCCTTTTGTAATATTGCTAGATAAAGTTTATCTTGTAGTATATCATTCATGAGAGTATTATATTTTTTATTTGATTAATTTGTTTTTTGTACCTCTGGTACTACTAGCCTAAATATATCCATTACATGTTGTATTCTTTGTCCTATTGACCATGGGTTGTTTGAGTTTTGTATTACTTCTTCTCTCTTGGACCATTTTTCTTCTATCTCTCTTCCTAGAGCCCCTGACAATTTATTAAATAATTGCGATAACTCTGCTTTAATATCTTAAAATTACTTACCTGCTTTAATTACTTGTTATATATAATTTGCTTGCTATATTTATCTGTCTATAGTACTATACTAACTATATAATCTATGATATATTATATCTATATAATCTACAATATATATTATAATACATACATTAAAGGATATATATATATATATATACATAAGTAATATATATTCTTGCTTATTATTATTATTATTATTATTGGTAGTAGTAGTATAAGTTATCTATATATAAGATTATAATATATATTTAATACATAGTATAATATATATACATATATTTACTGCTTATATATACACTTACTAACATATATATATACTTATACTTCTTAGCATATATATATATATATATATATATATATATATTACATATTACTTATATATATAAATACTAGTTACTATTTATTATTAACTTTGTTTATATATTATTAATATATCTATCTATCCTTCCTGTCAATTATTATTGTTATTGTCTATTATCTGTTTGTTATATTCTCTATTATTACTATATTGTTATTATTATCTACCTATATTACCTATCTATTATCTATATTATAACCACTTGTCTATTTTATAACCAATAGTTAAAACACCAGACGATAAAATATTAGAATTAGAAGGAAGACTAAAAATATTAGAAATAAGAGTTTATAACCTCGAAAAACATAAAGAGATAATTATAGAGGAAGACTTATTAGAAGTAGAATTATTAAATACATCTATTGAAAATAATAGAGTTAGACAGAAAAAATCAATGATGATACCATTTGAAGGAATGGTATGTAATGAAGAAAAGAAAATTAGTATAGTCAAAGTTTTAGCAAGAATAAAAATTCAAGACAATGAGTTCGAGACTTTAGCTATAGTTGATTAATTTTCTTTCACTTGTGTTTTATTAAGATCTGGATCACCGGCCTTTAATCATAAAACAAAATAATATTATAATTTTGTTACTATTAGAACTGAATAAAAACCTAGAAAAACAAAAACAAAAAGACAGTCAAGATAAATATATAGAAGAATTAATAGAACAATTAAAAAAGACAGAAATAACCCCTCAAAAAGAATTAAAAGAAGCTAAAATAACTAAACCAACTAAGCCAAAAGCATGGACCTTTAGACTTCTCAAATCCGTTAATGGGTGTGCGTTCCCCAATGAATGCAGAAAGACCAAAAGGACATCAGCAAAGCGTGTTTCAGGCTTGGATAGAGGTAATGGACGCCATAAAAGATTATAAAACATCTCTTTATAAAGATTTTTATGACCTCTTGAACTTTCTCACTCTTAATTTTTTCTTGCTTTTTTCTCTCTTTGGTACATGCTTTTGTCTTCCATAAAGGGGGGTATTTTTAGGAATTTGTGGACTTCAAATCTTAATTTTTTTGTGGACTTCAAATCCTTTCTAAAGACTTTAGCAAGACTTTATCAACTTGGGTGGGTCCGGCGGCTAATTTCTTTCTTTAATTCTCATCCGTCCATTTATTTATCTGATATTGCTTACGTTTGTTATTTTGTCTTTTGTAGATATCTTCATTGCTTACGTATCCAAATTGTGTAAAGCTTTTGAGTCAAACTCCATTCCTGAATCATCGTCTGATTTTGGGTCTTGGGCAAATTGATCCATGGCTGAGTTGTATTCTCGTTCATACTCGTCACTCTCTCTGTTTGATAATCTCAGTCTTGTTCCAGTTCTAGGTGATCTTGTTTCTTCTTTTGGAATAAAAGAAATTCTGGGTCTTTGCTCTGGTGAATTTGAATTCATTGCTATCTCCTTAGGCAATTGTTTTGCTAACAACTTTTTTATTGAGTCTACTACTATTTTTTTTATATTTCTTTTTTTCTTTTTCTTTTTTTCTTAATAAAAAATCCTTCTTATTCTGAGAAGAACTTTCTTCATCTATTATCTGAGTACCTATGGTTTTAAAACTAGTTGGGAGTATTCTCCCTACACTTTTTGGCAAATTGTCAGTTGTCAACGGATTTGATAAATCTTTACCAGCTACCGTTTGAGTTGGACTATCTATATCATTACCCGATACATTAGGTCTTTCTCCATTCATTCGAGAACGCACACCCATTAACGGATTTGAGAAGTCTTTACCAGCTACCGTTTGAGCTGGACTAGCTGTATCATTACCTGGTACAGTGAATTTTTCCATTTTTAAAGAAGATGGAGAACTCTTTGGCTGAGTCTCATAAATTGGTTGAGTCTGTTGTGAAAGTTCAAAATAAAGGATTTTAGAGAAATTTAAAGGAACAACTTAAAAATTTATATAACGTCTTACTACAACATAAGCAATTAAGTTTAAAATTATTTGAATTTTCTCAAGAATATAGAGAAGAAGTTTGGACACGCCATAAAAGATTATAAAATACCTCTTTATAAAGGTTTTTATGACCTTTCAGAGACTCTAGACTATGCCCGGAGAAATCTGGGATCAAATTATTTTATTACTCCAGCTTTAAGACCAGAAACACAAAAAATTCCTTAATATAATATTAACAAAGACACAGACAAAATGATATTTTGTGATCATTGTTCCTCTATGAATGAAGCTTTTAAAAGACTGAATCAAGCCAATGAAGTTTTAAGAGAAGGTAATGAAAACTTTGTAAGAGAAAAAGGACAAATTTTAGAACTTATAAGTATTTTACAAGACCGTATAAAAATTCTTCATTTTGAACTTTCACAACAGACTCAATCAATTTATGATACCCAGTCAAAGATTTCTCCATCTTCTTTAAAAATGGAAAAATCCATTGTACCGTGTAATGATACAGCTAGTCTAGCTCAAACGGTAGCTGGTAAAGACTTCTCAAATTCGTTAATGGGTATGCGTTCCCCAATGAATGCAGAAAGACCAGTCTTGTGGGAATATTATCTTATAAGCTTCCCAAAGTGCTTTAGTATTTTCTCTTAGAAATGTTTCTAAACATCTATACATAATTTCTGCATCTGGTTCTTAATTACCTTGTATATGTTGTATGTAGTCTGCTACAACTATATTTAGGTGTAAATTAGAAAGTATTAGATATTGTATAGACTACAGAAATTATAGAATAAAGATCATTAGAGACACGACTTTTTTATTGTAGTCCAGATTATATGATAAATACCTTAGAATTCGTAAAGCATATTAAGATAGGTGTACAAACTAAAGGAAATGAAGAAATAAATAATGGAAATAATTTACTTATATGTGTAGGATTTATAGGAAAACTTGCAACTAATAGTAGTATAAAGTTAACTTAATGCATTTAGAACTGAAACAAAATAACTATTGTCTCGGGGTGTGATTAAAAAAGATATTGCTAAAATACCAATAAAATAGACAAGTGGTTATAATATAGCTAATAGATAGGTAATAGAGGCAGATAGTAATAACAATATAGTAATAATAGAGAATATAATAAATAGATAATAGATAATAACAATAATAATTGACAGGACGGATAGATAGATATATTAATATTATATAAAAAAAATTAATAATAAATAGTAACTAGTATTTATATATATAAGTAATATATATATGCTAATAAGTATAAGTATATATATGTTAGTAAGTGTATATATAAGCAGTAAATATATGTATATATATTATACTATGTATTAAATATATATTATAAACTTAAATATAGATAACTTATACTACTACTAGTAATACTAATAATAAGCAAGAATATATATTACTTATGTATATATATATATATATATATATATATATATATATATATATATATATATCCTTTAGTATATGTATTATAATGCCCTTTTTTTTATTTCTTCGTTTAAAAACCAATATCTTAGTCGTATATTATTAGCAAAAGGATGTTTTTTCATTTATTATTATTTCTCAACTTAAGATATTTTATTAAATAATATTTTAATTCGAATATTGTAGTAATTAATTTTTCTAAGGTTATAGGATCTTCTTTTTGTAGTACTAAGGGAGAAAAGACTCAACAAGAAAATACAAAAATATTAAAAACTCTAGAAATATTGGAAGATCTGGAAAGCAAACAAAAGAAATTGTTAGATAAAATAGAAAAAAAATTCTAGTTAATCCTTTTATGACTATTACTATTAATCCCATGTGCATAAGACTCATGTTTAATTTTATAGTTTCTTTTAAAGACTCTGAGCTTATTAAATTTATGCTACAACTATTTTCTCCGATAACACACATCTGTTCTTCTCTATAATGCCTATATGGCTATGCTTTTGAAAACATTCCTTCATTATATAATGTTTTAGCATTTAACAGTTTTAATTTATTTTGTTGGAACAATTGTATTTCTTTATCTACGTCTATTACCTCTTCTAACTGTTGTCTTGAAGTCATTCTTCGTTTAGTTGTTATTTTAGATAGCACACTATTTCTTAATGTGTTTTGGATAAAATTTGATCTTTGTCTGGTAAACCTTGATCTTTGTCTATTTGGGGATACTGTAAAAAGGTCCATGCTTTTGGCTTAGTTGGTTTAGTTATTTTAGCTTCTTTTAATTCTTTTTGAGGGGTTATTTCTATCTTTTTTAATTGTTCTATTAATTCTTCTATATATTTATCTTGACTGTCCTTTTGTTTTTCTTTTTCTAGGATCTTTTAGAGTCGAGTATGAACGAGAATACAACTCAGCCATGGATCAGTAGTTTGGACTGAACTACAAGAAGTAAATAATAGATTAAGAAAAGTTAGAGAACAAATAGCTTATATTAACCACGAGCTTTGGGTAGATAAGATTTTAAGAGATATGTATCATCCATGGATGAGTTGTATTCTCGTTCATACTCGTCACTGTCTCCGTATGATAATTCCAGTCTTGTTCCAGTTCTGGTGAACCCGA
Source organism: Capsicum pubescens (assembly GCA_030864215.1). Taxonomy (NCBI): domain Eukaryota; kingdom Viridiplantae; phylum Streptophyta; class Magnoliopsida; order Solanales; family Solanaceae; genus Capsicum; species Capsicum pubescens. Next base: position 50,312,231 of record CM061540.1, on the reverse strand, counting down.
CGTGAAACGAACACGCAACCTTCTGATATCCTAACACAAAGTCTGCTTTTATGTTTAAATTTCTAACTAGTATTTCACTAAGTGTATATGATGGTTGGTATAATTTTTCGCAAGTATTAATAAAACTTATTTTTGCTTTTGTTATATAGTCTGTATGGTATTATATGTTCCGTCCATTTGCATGGATTCTTGAGATTTTGGAAATTTTTTAATTAGTTTTGCTAGTAAAATTTTGTTATTTAAAATGCTCCTTGTACATCCAAAATCAACTATAGCTAAAGTCTCGAACTCATAGTCTTGAATTTTTATTCTTGCTAAAACTTTAACTGTACTAATTTTCTTTTCTTCATTACATATCATTCCTTCAAATTGTATCATCATGATTTTTTTTGTCTAACTCTATTATTTTCAATAAATGTATAAATGGTATCATCATTGATTTTTTTTTGTCTAACTCTATTATTTTCAATAAATGTATTTAATAATTCTACTTCTAATAAATTTTCCTCTGTAATTACCTCTTTATGTTTTTCGAGGTTATAAACTCTTATTTCTAATATTTTAAGTCTTCCTTCTAATTCTAGTATTTTATCGTCTGGTCTTTTAACTATTGGTTTGGAAGCTTATAAGATAATATTCACACAAGACTTTCAAGAACTAGTAGAACTAGGCTCAAATAAAACACATGTGAAAGAAAATATAAACTTGATTAATTCAAACATAATTTACAAACTTGGGAGAAAAATACAAAGATCTATGTAACTAGTACTTACATGCCTTAAGAAAGAAGTGAGGTTTCCCTTTCGGGAGTCCCCTGAAAACTTGACAGCTACCGGAAAATGAAGAACTAAGAAAACTTTTCACACTTTTCACACACTCTTTATTTTTTGAAGTAACTTACAAACTTTAGAAACTAAAAAACTTAAAGAACTTAAGAAAACTAAAGAACTTTCTCACTCTTAATTTTTCTTGTTTTTTTCTCTATTTGGTACATGTTTTTGTACTCCATAAAGGGGGGTATTTATAGGAATTTGTGGACTTCAAATCTTAACTTTTTTGTGGACTTCAAATCCTTTCTAAAGACTTTAGCAACACTTTATCAACTTGGGTGGGCCCAGCGGCTAATGTCTTTCTTTAATTCTCCTCCGTCCATTTACTTATCTGATATTGCATACGTCTGTTATTTTGTCTTTTGTAGATATCGTCATTGCTTACGTATCCAAATTGTGTAAAGATTCTGAGTCAAAATCCATTTTTGAATCATCGTTTGCGTTTGGATCTTGGGCAAATTGATCCATGGCTGAGTTGTATTCTCATTCATACCCGTCACTGTCTTCGTCTGATAATCTCAGTCTTGTTCTAGTTCTAGGTGATCTTGTTTCTTCTCTTGAAATTAAAGAAATTTTGGGTCTTTGGTCTGGTGGTTCTAGATTCATTGCTATCTCCTTAGGTAATTATTTTTCTAACAACTTTTTTATTGAGTCTACTACTATTTTTTTTATATTTCTTTTTTCATTTTTCCTTTTTCTTAATGAAAAACCCTTCTTATTCTGAGAAGAACTTTCTTCATCTGTTGTCTGAATACCTATGGTTTTAAAACTAGCTGGGAGTATTCGCCCTACATTTTTTAGAAAAGTGTCAGCCGTCAACGGATTTGATAAGTCTTTACCAGCTACTATTTGAGATGGACTAGCTGTATCATTACCCGATACAGTAGGTCTAAATGATTGGTTGGATTTAGTATTTCTTTCTCAGTAAATCTTTCTAAATTTTGGTTGTTTCTTGTGAAAATTACTTAAATTGTTTGTTGGTTTTTGAATGTTTAGGATCTCTGAGGTTTTTTCTATACATTTTATGCATCCAAGGAACTTGCCGCGCTTTTCATAAAAAATTTTATACTTTCGTCTATACTATAAATGGATTCTGAGTCAAATTTCCTAGATGCTACTTCAATCTATAATATTGTTTTAAAACACATTAAAGGAAAAGACAATAACTTAGCAGATCAACTAAGTAGATTAATTAAAGAAGACAACTAACGATTTTTGTTTCAGTATGAATACAGGAAAAGGAAAAGGCAAGGCAGAAGACTCATCATCCCAAGATTATCTAAAGACACTAATAAGCAACACTCAAACCAAATAGAATTAATAAATAGAATACAAGGAAGAAAAGTATTTAGTAAATTTGATTGTAAATCTGGATATTGGCAGATTAAAATGCATGAATATAGTATCAAATGGACATCTTTCACATGTCCAGAAGATGTTGTGACCAACTAATTATTCCTTTAGGGTAAAAATACATGAAAATACATCCAATCAAAAATAATTTGTATAGTTTATACATATAATATAAAAGACTTAGTACTACAAAAGAAGACCCTATAACCTTAGACAAACTAATTACCACAATATCTGAATTAGAATATCATTTAATAAAATATCTTAAGTTTAGAAATAATAATAAATGAAAAGATATCCTTTTACTAATAATATACGACTAAGATATTGGTTTTTAAAAGAAGAAATAAAACAAAGGGCAGAGAAAGAAGAACTAGAAATATTTTTAATTATTTATCTAGATTTATTAACATATATAGACACTTCACAATTAGAATCATTCAAAGAATATTTAAGTGAAATCAGTTGAGAATTACAGGGAATTAGAATTGACATATCTAATCATAATAAAAGAACAAGCTATTATAAGAGACATTGTGACCAAGTAATTATTCCTTTAGGGTAAAAATACATGAAAATACATCCTTTTGCGAGACAAATACAAAGAGAATATAGTCAATTATATAAAGAAATAAGACAAAAGAAACAAAATTTTGGAAGAAGAACAAATACTATTAAATCAAGTAGAAATATTAGAAGTTATAGAATTATCAGAAGCCATTATAATCTCAGACCTTATATTATTAGTAAACTGTGTAAACCGTATAAGTTTGTTCAAGTGTAAATTAGAAAGTATTAGATACTGTATAGACTACAGAAATTATAGAACAAAGACCATTAGAGACCACTGTATTAACAAAATACCTTTAGGATAAAAAATAGTAGTGTAAAAATAGATAATTTAAAGAAGCTAGAATATTTAGATCTAACAATCCCAGTTGAAAAGAAATATAGACGTTTTAAAGATAATTCTCTTATTAGATGTAATTTTAACAACGGAGAACATACATTGCATGGAGAAAATCCACAATTAAATACGATTACAGATTTTAATAAACCTAGGAGAAAAGACTCAACAAGAAAATACAAAAATATTAAAAACTCTAGAAATATTGAAAGATCTGCAAAACAAACAAAATAAATTGTTAGATAAAATAGAATTAAATTTTGATTTCTTAAAGAACCAACAAGCAAAATTAGACAAAAAAATTCAAAGTTTTAATTAATAAAGACAAAGGTAATTTAGAAAAACAAAATTTTACCAGCAAAACTAATTAAAAAATTGCCAAAACTTCAAGAATCCATGCAAATGGACGGAACATATAATACATATACAGACTATATACCAAGAGCAAAATGTAAGAAATGTTACAAGGAAGGATGCATAAAATGTATAGAAAAAACCTCAGAGATCCTAAACATTCAAAAATCAACAAACAATTTAAGTAATTTTCACAAGAAACAACCTGAATCAATAGTTAAAACACCAGACGATAAAATATTAGAATTAGAAGCAAGACAGAATTAAAGAAATACATTAGTCGCCTAAACGGAGAAATATAACAAAGGGCAGAGAAAGAAGAACTAAAAATATTTTTAAGTATTTATCTAGATTTATTAACATATATAGACATTTCACAATCAGAATCATTCAAAGAATATTTAAGTGAAATAAATTGGGAATTACAGGGAATTAGAAGATCTATGTAACTACTACTTACATACCTTAAGAAAGAAGTGAGGTTTCCCTTTCGGGAGTCCCCTGAAAACTTGGTCTGAGATTAGTATTTTCACCCTAAAGGAATAATTACTTGGTCACAACGTTTGGAGCATTTTAAACAGCAGAATTTTACCAGCAAAACTAATTAAAAATTTTCCAAAACTAGGATGCATAAAATGTATAGAAAAAATCTCAGAGATCCGGAAGAAAAGTATTTAGTAAATTTGATTGTAAATCTGGATATTGGCAGATTAAAATGCGTGAAGATAGTATCAAATGGACAACTTTCACATGTCCAGAAGGACTCATTATTAGTCATGTCTACTTCAGTTATTCCTATTATAGATCTTTCTGAGTCAGACCATCTATTATCATATATTGTGATTAATACTTTAGTTCCTAAATTTTTTCTAGTTAATCCTTTTATGCCTATTACTATTAATCCCATGTGCATAAGACTCGTGTTTAATTTTATAATTTATTTTAAAGAGTCTGAGCTTATTAAATTTATGCTACAACTATTTTCTCCGATAACACACATCTGTTCTTCTCTATAATGCCTATATAGTTGTGCTCTTGAAAACATTCCTTCATTATATAATATTTTAGCATTTAACAGTTTTAATTTATTTTGTTGGAACAATTGTATTTCTTTATCTACGTCTATTACCACTTCTAAATACTCTATGTCTTGGTAAATTTTCTATTTTTAATGGTACGTTTTGCATACCGGTTGTTCTTTGGAAAGAGCTTGAGGAACTTGCCGCGCTTTCCATAAATTCTTATATACTTTCGTCTATACTATAAATCGATTTTGAGTCTTCACCTTTTAGTTTTTTTTTTACGTGTATAACCATAGTTATCTATTCTTAATTCACATTTTATAAAATTCTCTTTCATTTCCTCACGGTCTAAGTTTCCTAATTTACAAGAGCACAACTATATAGGCATTATAGAGAAGAACAGATGTGTGTTATCGGAGAAAATAGTTGTAGCATAAATTTAATAAGCTCAAACTCTTTAAAAGAAATTATAAAATTAAACATGAGTCTTATGAACATGGGATTAATAGTAATAGGCATGAAAGGATTAACTAGAAAAAATTTAGGAATTAAAGTATTAATCACAATATATGATAATAGATGGTCCGACTCAGAAAGATCTATAATAGGAATAACTGAAGTAGACATGACTAATAATAAAGGACTTTTTATTGTAGTCCAGATTATATGATAAATACCTTAGAATTCGAAAAGCATATTAAGACAGGTGTACAGACTAAAGGATATGAAGAAATGAATAATAGAAATGATTTACTTATATGTGCAGGATTTATAGAAAAACTTGCAACTAATAGTAGTATAAAGTTTAATCTAAAACTAGATGATGTAGTAAGTTTAATGGGAAATAAAGGTATTAAATTAATGAAACTCCTAAAAATAAACTCAGAAAAATATGCAGGATTAGAATATAATTTAGAAAGATTTACTAAGAAAGAAAATACTAAAGCCAACCGATCATTTAATGTATATAAACAATAAAGGACAAGCTTCAAAAGATTCACAGACAACCAATATACAAATGAAAAAGAGACTGATGAAGAAATTGAAGAATGTGAGAATACTAATTTTATGAATATAGAAATATTAGAAGAAGGTTTTGAAGTAAATAAAACTATAACAAAAGCAGAAGCCCTATATGAAATAAATAGCAATAGCGTATTTAAATACACAGGCTGTAAATAAACTTAGACCTTGAGGAAATGAAAGAGCATTTTATAAAATGTGAATTAAGAACAGATAATTATGGTTATACACGTAAAAAAAAAGTAAAAGGTGAAGACTCGAAATTGATTTATGGTATAGACGAAAGTATAAAAGAATTTATGAAAAGCGTGGCAAGTTACTCAAGCCCTTTCCAAAGAACAACCGGTATGCAAAACGTACCATTAACAACAGGAAATTTACCAAGACATAGAGTATTTAGAACAAACCCAAACACTCTGACAGAACAAGACATAAAACCTAGAGTAAAAAAAATGCCAATAGAAGAACCCATTAGATTACAAGAAGGTGGTAATAAAGGAAAAATTTTAAACTTGCCAGCCCATGACCCTCAGGCATGGAATAATGTAATAGACATATGAAAAAATGTAGTTGTAGCAGACTACATACAACATATACAGGGTAATCAAGAACCAGATGCAGAAATTATGTATAGATATTTAGAAATATTTCTAGGAGAAAGTACAAAAGCACTTTGGGAAGCTTATAAGATAATATTCCCACAAGACTTTCAAGAACTAGTAGAACTAGGCTCAAATCTATACAATTTTGTAAATAAAGTACATACTCTACTAACAGGCTAGGATCCCAATAATGGATTTGTAGTATTACAACAAAGAGCTTTAATAAATTTAGAACAACTAAGAATTAATCATTGGTCAAGAATTAAAAAAAAATTAAATGATTACTTTTATTATTGTACAATTAGTGGGAACTCATTTGATCAGACTCTAGGAGCTAGATTATTTAAAAAATTACCAGGGGCTCTAGGAAGAGAGATTAAAGAAAAATGGTCTAAGAGAGAAGGAGTAATACAAAATCCAAACAACCCATGGTCAATAGGACAAAGAATACAACATGTAATGGATATATTACAGGAAAAATGTAGAAATATACAAATACAAAAACAGTTAAGAAGAAGTGATACAGATTTTTGTAAAAACATATATACTACACAAAATTATGGTCAAGATTATAAAAAGAAAAATATAGAAAGGCGTATAAAAAAAACTATCGCCCTAAGAAGAAATATTATTTAAGAAGATCAACTGCAAAGAAGTCATACCTAGATAAGGATAAACATGTAAGAAAATATAAAACCAGTAGAACCTACAAAAATAAATTAGAATGTTTTACCTGCGGTAGCATAGAGCACTTAGTAAATACTTGTCCAAGAAGAATCAATAATAAATCTAGGAATGCACAATTAATAGAAGATGTAAATGAAAAATTAATAAATGTAGACGAATATATGTTAGATAATGAAAGTATATACTCTATTAGAAGTATGGAAGTCTTTGAATAGGAAATAAATAAATCCGATTCTTCCGATTTTGGAGAAGAGGAATTTATAAATGAAATAGGATTAGAAAAGACAAACTCAAACTATTATGATTTAGTAAATTTGATAGAAGAATATGAACATGAATTTGAGGAAGAAAAAGGATTAGACAGTAATCAGTGTTGTTTTGTAAGTGGTTTCCAAGTAAAAACAAAAGAGCAAAATGTAGAAATGTTACAAGGAACGATGCATAAAATGTATAGAAAAAACCTCAGAGATCCTAAACATTCAAAAATCAACAAACAATTTAAGTAAATTTCGCAAGAAACAACCTGAACCAATAGTTAAAACACCAGACGATAAAATATTAGAATTAAAAGAAAGACTAAAAATATTAGAAATAAGATTTTATAACCTCGAAAACCATAAAGAGGAAATTACAGAGGAAGACTTATTAGAAGTAGAATTATTAAATAAATTTGTTGAAAATAATAGAGTTAGACAGAAAAAATCAATGATGATACCATTTGAAGGAATGGTATGTAATGAAGAAAAGAAAATTAGTACAGTCAAAGTTTTAGCAAGAATAAAAATTCAAGACTATGAGTTTGAGACTTTAGCTATAGTTGATTTTGGATGTACAAGGAGTATTTTAAACAGCAGAATTTTACTAGCAAAACTAATTAAAAAATTACCAAAACCTCAAGAATCCATGTAAATGGACGGAATATATAATACCTATACAGACTATATACCAAAAGCAAAAATAAGTTTTATTAATACTTGTGGAAAATTCTACCAACCATCATATACACTTAGTGAAATACTAGCTTGAGATTTAAACATAAAAGCAGACTTTGTGTTAGGATTAGACTTTATGGTACAAAATAATGGAGGATGTTTAGTTACAAAAAATTGGGTAATATTCGCTAGTAATATCACTCACTCACCAGTACAGACACAACCTACTTTAACTAAATATCGTTTTCTTAAGGATAAGTCAGATGAAAACTCAGATGACCAAATAAAATCAGAAATACGATTAGAATGTGATAAAGGAGAAAATATAAAGAAAAGGAAAAATTAAATAGCATAGATGCGGAGACACTAGAAGTAATTTATGGTTTGAATAGTTTTAAACTTTATATATTAATTAAGCCCGAAATACTAGTAAGAACAGCATGCGAGGCTATAGTAAAGTTTTATTAGAAAATAAAAGATAAGAATAGTAGTAAAAGGAGATGGTTAAATTTCCTAGATGCTACTTCAATCTATAATATTGTTTTAGAACACATTAAAGGAAAAAATAATAACGTAGCAGATCAACTAAGTAGATTAATTAAAGAAAACAACTAACGATTTTTGTTTCAGTATGAATACAAGAAAAAGAAAAGGCAAGGTAGAAGCCTCATCATCCCAAGATTATCTAAAGACACTAATGAGCAACACTCATTTCAAACCACTTACGATGCTAGAACAATCAAAATTAGATAGAATAATTTTTGGACCCCACAACATGGTATGTTACAAACCATCCAACTTAACTTTCAGATGAAAATCGGAAGTACAAATGGATAAGCCGCAGATATGTCTACTAGACAATTTATGAATAGCATATAATAGAAGAGACAATAGTTATTTTGTTTCAGTTCTAAATGCACTAAGTTATTATTTTACTGAGAAAAATACTACTAACGGGTTTAAATTCTATGTTGTTCTCAGAGGACATCAGCAAGGCGTGTTCCAGACTTGGATAGAGGTAATGGGTGCCATAAAAGATTATAAAACACCTCTTTATAAAGGATTTTATGACCTTTCAGAGACTCTAGACTAAGCCCGGAGAAATCTGGGATCGAATTATTTTATTACTCCAGCTTTAAGATCAGAAACACAAAAAATTCCTTAATATAATATTAACAAAGACACAGATAAAATTATATTTTGTGATCATTGTTCCTCTATGAACGAAGCTTTTAAAAGAATGAATCAAGCCAATGAAGTTTTAAGACAAGATAATGAAAACTTTGTAAGAGAAAAAGGACAAATGTAAGAACATATAAGTATTTTCCAAGACCGTATAAAAATTCTTCATTTTGAACTTTCACAAAAGACTCAACCAATTTATGAGATCCAGCCAAAGAGTTCCTCATCTTCTTTAAAAATGGAAAAACCCACTGTACCGGGTAATGATACAGCTAGTCCAGCTCAAACGGTAGCTGGTAAAAACTTCTCAAATCCGTTAATGGGTGTGCGTTCCTCAATGAATGCAGACAGACCAGTCTTGTGGGAATATTATCTTAAAAGCTTCCCAAAGTGCTTTAGTACTTTCTCCTAGAAATGTTTCTAAATATCTATACATAATTTTGGTATCTGGTTCTTGATTACCCTGTATATGTTGTATGTAGTGTGCTACAACTACATTTAAGTGTAAATTAGAAAGTATTAGATACTGTATAGACTACAAAAATTATAGAATAAATAACATTAGAGACCCGACTTTTTTATTGTAGTCCAGATTTTATGATAAATACCTTAGAATTCGAAAAACATATTAAGATAGGTGTACAGACTAAAGGATATGAAGAAATAAATAATGGAAATAATTTACTTATATGTGTAGGATTTATAGGAAAATTTGTAACTAATAGTAGTATAAAGTTAACTTAATGCATTTAGAACTGAAATAAAATAACTATTGTCTCAGGGTGTGATTAAAGAAGATATTGCTAAAATACCAATAAAATAGACAAGTGGTTATAATATAGATAATAAATAGGTAATATAGGCAGATAATAATAACAATATAGTAATAATAGAGAATATAATAAATAGATAATAGAAAATAACAATAATAATTGACAGGACGGATAGATAGATATATTAATAATATATAAACAAAGTTAATAATAAATAGTAACTAGTATTTATATATAAATATGCTAATAAGTATAAGTGTATATATATATATATATATGTTAGTAAGTGTATATATAAGCAGTAAATATATGTATGTATATATTATACTATGTATTAAATATATATTATAATCTTATATATAGACAACTTATCCTACTACTAGTAATAATAATAATTAGCAAGAATATATATTACTTATGTATGTATATATATATATCCTTTAGTATATGTATTATAATATATATCGTAAATTATATAGATATAATATATCATAGATTATATAGTTAGTATAGTACTAGAGACAGATAAATATAGCAAGCAAATTATATATAACAAGTAATTAAAGAAGGTAAGTAATTTTAAGATATTAAAGCAGAGTTATCGCGGTTGTGTTTTAATATGGTGTAAAGTCCTCCTCAGTACTCCCTCCTTCGTTGTCCTTAGTCTAGTGTAAGTGTCCAAGTCATAAAGATCTAAGTATATTTTCTCCCAAAATAAATTATTTTTTGCATTTTTTTTATTTTCATTTAATTTATACCATGTTCATCTCTTTCTCTTCAGTTTTAGGTATTTTAGCAATATCTTCTTTAATCACACCCCGGGAGAATAACAACAGTCCTTTTTTAATCTTCTTCAGACTTTTCAAGTCCCTAGAAATTTACAGATTAATCTATCTCTATTGCTAAAACACTTAGAGATTAACCATATACTGAGGGTATTTTTATAAGTAATTTACAAATTTTACAAGATCAGAAAAATGGCGATAAACCGCCGCCGATCCAGATCTGAATAAAACACATGTGAAAGAAAATATAAACTTGATTAATTCAAACATAATTTACAAACTTGGGATAAAAATACAAAGATCTATGTAACTAGTACTTACATGTCTTAAGGAAGAAGTGAGGTTTCCCTTTCGGGAGTCCCCTGAAAACTTGACAGCTACTGGAAAATGAAGAACTAAGAAAAATTTTCACACTCTTTTTTTTTTCTAAGTTACTTACAAACTTTAGAAATTAATAAACTTAAAGAACTTAAGAAAACTAAAGAACTTTCTCACTCTTGATTTTTTCTCTCTTTGGTACATGTTTTTGTCTTCCATAAAGGGGGGTATTTTTAGGAATTTGTGGACTTCAAATCTTAACTTTTTTGTGGACTTCAAATCCTTTCTAAAGACTTTAGCAAGACTTTATCAACTTGGGTGGGCCCGGCGGCTAATTTCTTTCTTTAATTCTCATCCGTCCATTTATTTATCTGATATTGCTTACGTTTGTTATTTTGTCTTTTGTAGATATCTTCATTGCTTACGTATCCAAATTGTGTAAAGCTTTTGAGTCAAACTCCATTCCTGAATCATCGTCTGCTTTGGGGTCTCGGGCAAATTGATCCATGGCTGAGTTGTATTATCGTCCATACTCGTCACTGTCTCTTTCTGATAATCCCATTTTTGTTCCAGTTCTAGGTGATCTTGTTTCTTCTCTTGGAATTAAAGAAATTCTGGGTCTTTGCTCTGGTAGTTCTGGATTCATTGCTATCTCTTTAGGCAATTGTTCTGCTAACAACTTTTTTATTGAGTCTATACTATTTTTTCTATATTGCTTTTTTTATTTTTATTTTTTCATAATGAAAACCCCTTCTTATTCTGAGAAGAACTTCCTTCATCTGTTGTCTGAGTACCTGTGGTTTTAAAACTAGCTGGGAGTATTCTCCCTACACTTTTTGGCAAAGTGTCAGCCATCAACGGATTTGATAAGTCTTTACCAGCTACCGTTTGAGCTGGACTAGCTGTATCATTACCCGATACAGTAGGTATTTCTGCATTCATTGGGGAACGCACACCCATTAAAGAATTTTAGAAGTCTTTACCAGCTACCGTTTGAGCTGGACTAGTTGTATCATTACACGGTACAATGGGTTTTTTCCATTTTTAAAGAAGATGGAGAACTATTTGGTTGGGTCTCATAAATTGGTTGAGTCTGTTGTGAAAATTCAAAATGAAGGGTTTTTATACGGTCTTGGAAAATACTTATATGTTCTAACATTTGTCCTTTTTCTCATACAAAGTTTTCATTATCTTGTCTTAAAACTTCATTGGCTTGATTCAGTCTCTTAAAAGCTTCGTTCATAGAGAAATAATGATCATAAAATATAATTTTGTCTGTGTCTTTGTTAATATTATATTGAGGAATTTTTTGTGTTTCTGGTCTTAAGGCTAGAGTAATAAAATACTTTGGTCCCAGATTTCTCCAGGCTTAGTCTAGAGTCTCTGAGAGGTCATAAAAACCTTTATAAAGAGGTGTTTTATAATCTTTTATGGAGTCCATTACCTCTATCCAAGTCTGGAACATGCCTTGTTGATGTCCTCTGAGAACAACATAGAATTTAAACCTATTAGTAGTATTTTTCTCAGTAAAATAATAACTTAATGCATTTAGAACTGAAACAAAATAACTATTATCTTTTCTATTATATGTTATCCATAAATTGTCTAGTAGATATATCTTCGGCTTATCCATTTGTACTTCCGGCTTTCGTCTGAAAGTTAAGTTGGATGGTTCGTAACATACCAAGTTGTGGGGTCCAAACATTATTCTATCTAATTTTGGTTGTTCTAGCATCGTAAGTGGTCTGAAATGAGTGTTGCTCATTAGTGTCTTTAGATAATCTTGGGATGATGAGGCTTCTGCCTTTCCTTTTCCTTTTCCTGTATTCATACTGAAACAAAAATCGTTAGTTGTCTTCTTTAATTAATCTACTTAGTTGATCTGCTAAGTTATTATATTTTTCTATAATGTGTTCTAAAATAATATTATACATTGAAGTAGCATCTAGAAAATTTAACCATCTCCCTTTACTACTTTTCTTATCTTTTATTTTCTGATAAAACTTTACTATAGTCTCGCAGTCTGTTCTTACTAGTATTTCGGGCTTATTTAATATATAAAGTTTAAAACTATTCAAACCATAAACTACTGCTAGTGTCTCCGCATCTATGCTATTTAATTTTTCCTTTTCTTTATATTTTCCACTTGAATAAACACAAATTTTTTCATCCTTTTTGTCACTAGATTTGTTAGGTTTTGCTTTTAATACTGCTCCCCATTCTTGAAGGATTCCATCTTTCTCGACTATTAAATAATCCATTTTTAATGATAACGTTAAGTCTGGAATGTCTTGAATCATGCTTTTAAGTTGTTGGACTAATTTTATGTCTTCAGTATTAAAAGATCTTTGGCCTGTCGATCCTGTTTTAGAGTATAGTGGTCCTACAACTTTACCTAAGTCTTTAATAAAAGCTCTAGCATAATTTAAAAGTCCTAAAATATTTTGTAAATATTTAGTCTTGTCTAATTTATCTGGCATTTCTAAGACCTTTTTAGCTATGTGCGGTTGTAATTTTATTCTTCCATCTCCAATAACTACTCCTAAAAAATTAATACTATTTTTACATAATTCCATTTTCTTTCTACTTATTATTATTCCATTATTTACAGATAATTTAAAAACTTATTGTAAATGTCCTAAATGTTCTCTCATATTATTACTAAAAACTAGAATATCATCTACATAAACCAATACAAAATTTTTATAGTCTCTAAAAATACTATTTATTTTTCTTTGAAAAATTGAAGGACCCGTCTTTAATCCGAACGGCATGACCAGCCATTCAAAATGTCCTTCTGGACATGTAAAAGTTGTCCATTCGATACTATCTTCATGCATTTTAATCTGCCAATATCCATATTTACAATCAAATTTACTAAATACTTTTCTTCCTCGTATTCTATTTATTAATTTTGTTTTGTCTTGTAACTTATATCCATCCATTATAGTATTATCACTTAGTCTTTTGTAATTTATTAACATTCTAGCTTTTTCCTCTTATTATTTCACTATTGTTTCTTACTGTGAAAGTTGCTGACCTATGTCTTGATGTAGATCTTCTGATTATTCCTAATTCTAGTAGCTCTTTTATTTGTATTTCAAAGTCTTTAAGGTCTTCATTTGTAGCTTTTATAGATGTTGTTTTTATAGTATATTCTGAATTAATTATATCTAATTTGCAGGTAATTTGATTGGAGTCCCAATGTTGCAGGGGTTTTTCTCCGATTATCTCTAGCTTATCTAGGATTTGTATTATTTTTTCTAAGTCTTTTTGATCTTTTATTACTCCTATCTGTTGTATACCTTTCTTAAAATTGTATAATTCTATATCCATTTCTATTAAAGTATAGTCTTTTTCTATTTCTTCTACTACTAATAAATCTTGTAATTCTTCATACATTGTTGCCTTTTTATTATCATTACATGTACAATTTTCTCCTTTATCACATTCTAGTGGTATTTTGGATTTTATTTAGTTAAAGTAGGTTGTGTCTGTACTGGTGAGTGAGTGATATTACTGGCGAATATTACCCAATTTTTTGTAACTAAACATCCTCCATTATTTTGTACCACAAAGTCTAATCCTAACACAAAGTATGCTTTTATGTTTAAATCTCAAACTAGTATTTCACTAGGTGTATATGATGATTGGCAGAATTTTTCACAAGTATTAATAAAACTTATTTTTGCTTTTGGTATATAGTCTGTATAGGTATTATATGTTCCGTCCATTTACATGGATTCTTGAGATTTTGACAATTTTTTAATTAGTTTTGCTGGTAAAATTCTGCTGTTTAAAATGCTCCTTGTACATCCACAATCAACTATAGCTAAAGTCTCGAACTCATAGTCTTGAATTTTTATTCTTGCTAAAACTTTGACTGTACTAATTTTCTTTTCTTCATTACATACCATTCCTTCAAATGGTATCATCATTGATTTTTTATGCCTAACTCTATTATTTTCAACAAATGTATTTAATAATTCTACTTCTGATAAGTCTTCCTCTGTAATTACCTCTTTATGTTTTTCGAGGTTATAAACTCTTATTTCTAATATTTTTAGTCTTCCTTCTAATTCTAATATTTTATCGTCTGGTGTTTTAACTATTGGTTCAGGTTGTTTCTTGTGAAATTTACTTAAATTTTTTGTTGATTTTTGAATGTTTAGGATCTCTGAGGTTTTTTCTATACATTTTATGCATCCTTCCTTGTAACATTTTCTACATTTTGCTCTTTTATTTTTACTTTGAAACCACTTACAAAAACAACACTGATTACTGTCTAATCCTTTTCCTTCCTCAAATTCATGTTAACATTCTTCTATCAAATTTACTAAATCATAATAGTTTGAGTTTGTCTTTTCTAATCCTATTTCATTTATAAATTTCTCTTCTCCAGAATCGAAAGAATCAGATTTATTTAGTTCCTCTTCAAAGACTTCCATACTTCTAATAGAGTATATACTTTCATTATCTGACATATATTCATCTACATTTATTAAATTTTCATTTACATCTTCTATTAATTTTGCATTTCTAGATTTATTATTGATTCTTCTTGGACAAGTATTTGCTAAGTGTTCTATGCTACCGCAGGTAAAACATTCTAATTTATTTTTGTAGGTTTTACTGGTGTTATATTTTCTTACATGTTTATCCTTATCTAGGTATGGCTTCTTTGATGTTGATCTTCTTAAATAATATTTCTTCTTAGGGCGATAGTCTTTTTTATATGCCTTTCTATATTTTTTTTTTTTATAATCATGGTCATAATGTTGTGTAGTATATATGTTTTTACAAAAATCTGTATCACTTATTTTTTATTTTTTTTGTATCTGTATATTTGTACATTTTTCCAATAATATATCCATTACATGTTGTCTTCTTTGTCCTATTGACCATGGGTTGTTTGGGTTTTGTATTACTCCTTCTCTCTTGGACCATTTTTCTTCTATCTCTCTTCCTAGAGCCCCTGGTAATTTATTAAATAATCTAGCTCCTAGAGTCTGATCAAATGTGTTCCCACTAATTGTACAATAATAAAAGTAATCATTTAAAAATTCTTTAATTCTTGACCAATGATTAATATTTAGTTGTTCTAAATTTATTAAAGCTCTTTGTTGTAATGCTACAAATCCACTATTGGGATCTTGACCTGTTAGTAGAGTATGTACTTTGTTTACAAAATTGTATGGATTTGAGCCTAGTTCTACTAGTTCTTGAAAGTCTTGTGGGAATATTATGTTATAAGTTTCCCAAAGTTCTTTAGTACTTTCTCCTTGAAATGTTTCTAAATATCTATACATAATTTCTACATCTGGTTCTTGATTACCCTGTATATATTATATGTAGTCTGCTACAACTACATTTTTTCATATGTCTATTACATTATTCCATGCCTGAGGGTCATGGGATGGCAAGTTTAAAATTTTTCCTTTATTACCACCTTTTTATAATCTAATGGGTTCTTCTATTGACATTCTTTTTCCTCTAGATTTTATGTCTTGTTCTGTCAGAGTGTTTGGGTTTGTTCTAAATACTCTATGTCTTGGTAAATTTCCTGTTGTTAATGGTACGTTTTGCATACCGGTTGTTCTTTGGAAAGGGCTTGAGGAACTTGCCACGCTTTTCATAAATTCTTTTATACTTTCGTCTATACTGTAAATCGATTCAAAGTCTTCACCTTTTAGTTTCTTTTTACGTCTATAACCATAATTATCTGTTCTTAATTCACATTTTATAAAATGCTCTTTCGTTTCCTCAAGGTCTAAGTTTCCTAATTTACAGCCTGTGTATTTTAATATCTTAAAATTACTTACCTTCTTTAATTACTTGTTATATATAATTTGCTTGCTATATTTATCTGTCTCTAGTACTATACTAACTATATAATCTATGATATATTATATCTATATAATTTACGATATATATTATAATACATATACTAAAGGATATATATATATACATACATAAGTAATATATATTCTTGCTAATTATTATTATTACTAGTAGTAGGATAAGTTGTCTATATATAAGATTATAATATATATTTAATACATAGTATAATATATACATACATATATTTACTGCTTATATATACACTTACTAACATATATATATATATATATATACACTTATACTTATTAGCATATTTATATATAAATACTAGTTACTATTTATTATTAACTTTGTTTATATATTATTAATATATCTATCTATCCGTCCTGTCAATTATTATTGTTATTTTCTATTATCTATTTATTATATTCTCTATTATTACTATATTGTTATTATTATCTGCCTATATTACCTATTTATTATCTATATTATAACCACTTGTCTATTTTATTGGTATTTTAGCAATATCTTCTTTAATCACACCCTGAGACAATAGTTATTTTATTTCAGTTCTAAATGCATTAAGTTAACTTTATACTACTATTAGTTACAAATTTTCCTATAAATCCTACACATATAAGTAAATTATTTCCATTATTTATTTCTTCATATCCTTTAGTCTGTACACCTATCTTAATATGTTTTTCGAATTCTAAGGTATTTATCATAAAATCTGGACTACAATAAAAAAGTCGGGTCTCTAATGTTATTTATTCTATAATTTTTGTAGTCTATACAGTATCTAATATTTTCTAATTTACACTTAAATGTAGTTGTAGCACACTACATACAACATATACAGGGTAATCAAGAACCAGATACCGAAATTATGTATAGATATTTAGAAACATTTCTAGGAGAAAGTACTAAAGCACTTTGGGAAGCTTTTAAGATAATATTCCCACAAGACTGGTCTGTCTGCATTCATTGGGGAACGCACACCCATTAACGGATTTGAGAAGTTTTTACCAGCTACCGTTTGAGCTGGACTAGCTGTATCATTACCCGGTACAGTGGGTTTTTCCATTTTTAAAGAAGATGAGGAACTCTTTGGCTGGATCTCATAAATTGGTTGAGTCTTTTGTGAAAGTTCAAAATGAAGAATTTTTATACGGTCTTGGAAAATACTTATATGTTCTTACATTTGTCCTTTTTCTCTTACAAAGTTTTCATTATCTTGTCTTAAAACTTCATTGGCTTGATTCATTCTTTTAAAAGCTTCGTTCATAGAGGAACAATGATCACAAAATATAATTTTATCTGTGTCTTTGTTAATATTATATTAAGGAATTTTTTGTGTTTCTGATCTTAAAGCTGGAGTAATAAAATAATTCGATCCCAGATTTCTCCGGGCTTAGTCTAGAGTCTCTGAAAGGTCATAAAATCCTTTATAAAGAGGTGTTTTATAATCTTTTATGGCACCCATTACCTCTATCCAAGTCTGGAACACGCCTTGCTGATGTCCTCTGAGAACAACATAGAATTTAAACCCGTTAGTAGTATTTTTCTCAGTAAAATAATAACTTAGTGCATTTAGAACTGAAACAAAATAACTATTGTCTCTTCTATTATATGCTATTCATAAATTGTCTAGTAGACATATCTGCGGCTTATCCATTTGTACTTCCGATTTTCATCTGAAAGTTAAGTTGGATGGTTTGTAACATACCATGTTGTGGGGTCCAAAAATTATTCTATCTAATTTTGATTGTTCTAGCATCGTAAGTGGTTTGAAATGAGTGTTGCTCATTAGTGTCTTTAGATAATCTTGGGATGATGAGGCTTCTACCTTGCCTTTTCTTTTTCTTGTATTCATACTGAAACAAAAATCGTTAGTTGTTTTCTTTAATTAATCTACTTAGTTGATCTGCTACGTTATTATTTTTTCCTTTAATGTGTTCTAAAACAATATTATAGATTGAAGTAGCATCTAGGAAATTTAACCATCTCCTTTTACTACTATTCTTATCTTTTATTTTCTAATAAAACTTTACTATAGCCTCGCATGCTGTTCTTACTAGTATTTCGGGCTTAATTAATATATAAAGTTTAAAACTATTCAAACCATAAATTACTGCTAGTGTCTCCGCATCTATGCTATTTAATTTTTCCTTTTCTTTATATTTTCTCCTTTATCACATTCTAATCGTATTTCTGATTTTATTTGGTCATCTGAGTTTTCATCTGACTTATCCTTAAGAAAACGATATTTAGTTAAAGTAGGTTGTGTCTGTACTGGTGAGTGAGTGATATTACTAGCGAATATTACCCAATTTTTTGTAACTAAACATCCTCCATTATTTTGTACCATAAAGTCTAATCCTAACACAAAGTCTGCTTTTATGTTTAAATCTCAAGCTAGTATTTCACTAAGTGTATATGATGGTTGGTAGAATTTTCCACAAGTATTAATAAAACTTATTTTTGCTTTTGGTATATAGTCTGTATAGGTATTATATATTCCGTCCATTTACATGGATTCTTGAGGTTTTGGTAATTTTTTAATTAGTTTTGCTAGTAAAATTCTGCTGTTTAAAATACTCCTTGTACATCCAAAATCAACTATAGCTAAAGTCTCAAACTCATAGTCTTGAATTTTTATTCTTGCTAAAACTTTGACTGTACTAATTTTCTTTTCTTCATTACATACCATTCCTTCAAATGGTATCATCATTGATTTTTTCTGTCTAACTCTATTATTTTCAACAAATTTATTTAATAATTCTACTTCTAATAAGTCTTCCTCTGTAATTTCCTCTTTATGGTTTTCGAGGTTATAAAATCTTATTTCTAATATTTTTAGTCTTTCTTTTAATTCTAATATTTTATCGTCTGGTGTTTTAACTATTGGTTCAGGTTGTTTCTTGCGAAATTTACTTAAATTGTTTGTTGATTTTTGAATGTTTAGGATCTCTGAGGTTTTTTCTATACATTTTATGCATCGTTCCTTGTAACATTTCTACATTTTGCTCTTTTGTTTTTACTTGGAAACCACTTACAAAACAACACTGATTACTGTCTAATCCTTTTTCTTCCTCAAATTCATGTTCATATTCTTCTATCAAATTTACTAAATCATAATAGTTTGAGTTTGTCTTTTCTAATCCTATTTCATTTATAAATTCCTCTTCTCCAAAATCGGAAGAATCGGATTTATTTATTTCCTCTTCAAAGACTTCCATACTTCTAATAGAGTATATACTTTCATTATCTGACATATATTCGTCTACATTTATTAAATTTTCATTTACATCTTCTATTAATTGTGCATTCCTAGATTTATTATTGATTCTTCTTGGACAAGTATTTACTAAGTGCTCTATGCTACCGCAGGTAAAACATTCTAATTTATTTTTGTAGGTTCTACTGGTTTTATATTTTCTTACATGTTTATCCTTATCTAGGTATGACTTCTTTGCAGTTGATCTTCTTAAATAATATTTCTTCTTAGGGCGATAGTTTTTTTTATACGCCTTTCTATATTTTTCTTTTTATAATCTTGACCATAATTTTGTGTAGTATATATGTTTTTACAAAAATCTGTATCACTTCTTCTTAACTGTTTTTGTATTTGTATATTTCTACATTTTTTCTGTAATATATCCATTACATGTTGTATTCTTTGTCCTATTGACCATGGGTTGTTTGGATTTTGTATTACTCCTTCTCTCTTAGACCATTTTTCTTTAATCTCTCTTCCTAGAGCCCCTGGTAATTTTTTAAATAATCTAGCTCCTAGAGTCTGATCAAATGAGTTCCCACTAATTGTACAATAATAAAAGTAATCATTTAAATTTTTTTTAATTCTTGACCAATGATTAATTCTTAGTTGTTCTAAATTTATTAAAGCTCTTTGTTGTAATACTACAAATCCATTATTGGGATCCTAGCCTGTTAGTAGAGTATGTACTTTATTTACAAAATTGTATAGATTTGAGCCTAGTTCTACTAGTTCTTGAAAGTCTTGTGGGAATATTATCTTATAAGCTTCCCAAAGTGCTTTTGTACTTTCTCCTAGAAATGTTTCTAAATATCTATACATAATTTCTGCATCTGGTTTTTGATTACCCTGTATATGTTGTATGTAGTCTGCTACAACTACATTTTTTCATATGTCTATTACATTATTCCATGCCTGAGGGTCATGGGCTGGCAAGTTTAAAATTTTTCCTTTATTACCACCTTCTTGTAATCTAATGGGTTCTTCTATTGGCATTTTTTTTACTCTAGGTTTTATGTCTTGTTCTGTCAGAGTGTTTGGGTTTGTTCTAAATACTCTATGTCTTGGTAAATTTCCTGTTGTTAATGGTACGTTTTGCATACCGGTTGTTCTTTGGAAAGGGCTTGAGTAACTTGCCACGCTTTTCATAAATTCTTTTATACTTTCGTCTATACCATAAATCAATTTCGAGTCTTCACCTTTTACTTTTTTTTTACGTGTATAACCATAATTATCTGTTCTTAATTCACATTTTATAAAATGCTCTTTCATTTCCTCAAGGTCTAAGTTTATTTACAGCCTGTGTATTTAAATACGCTATTGCTATTTATTTCATATAGGGCTTCTGCTTTTGTTATAGTTTTATTTACTTCAAAACCTTCTTCTAATATTTCTATATTCACAAAATTAGTATTCTCACATTCTTCAATTTCTTCATCAGTCTCTTTTTCATTTGTATATTGGTTGTCTGTGAATCTTTTGAAGCTTGTCCTTTATTGTTTATATACATTAAATGATCGGTTGGCTTTAGTATTTTCTTTCTTAGTAAATCTTTCTAAATTACATTCTAATCCTGCATATTTTTCTGAGTTTATTTTTAGGAGTTTCATTAATTTAATACCTTTATTTCCCATTAAACTTACTACATCATCTAGTTTTAGATTAAACTTTATACTACTATTAGTTGTAAGTTTTTCTATAAATCCTGCACATATAAGTAAATCATTTCTATTATTCATTTCTTCATATCCTTTAGTCTGTACACCTATCTTAATATGCTTTTCGAATTCTAAGGTATTTATCATATAATCTGGACTACAATAAAAAGTCCTTCATTATTAGTCATGTCTACTTCAGTTATTCCTATTATAAATCTTTTTGAGTCTGGCCATCTATTATCATATATTGTGATTAATACTTTAGTTCCTAAATTTTTTCTAGTTAATCCTTTTATGCCTATTACTATTAATCCCATGTGCATAAGACTCATGTTTAATTTTATAATTTTTTTAAAGAGTCTGAGCTTATTAAATTTATGCTACAACTATTTTCTCCGATAACACACATCTGTTCTTCTCTATAATGCCTATATAGTGTGCTCTTGAAAACATTCCTTCATTATATAATGTTTTAGCATTTAACAGCTTTAATTTATTTTGTTGGAACAATTGTATTTCTTTATCTACGTCTATTACCTTTTCTAACTGTTGTCTTGAAGTCATTCTTGGTTTAGTTGTTATTTTAGATAGCACACTATTTGTTAATCTGTTTTGGGTGAAACTTGATCTTTGTTTACTTGGGGATGCTGAAAAAAGGTTCATTCTTTTGTCTTAGTTGGTTTAGTTATTTTAGCTTCTTTTAATTTTTTTTTGAGGGGTTATTTCTATCCTTTATAATTGTTCTATTAATTCTTCTATATATTTATCTTGACTGTCTTTTTTTTTTTTTTTAGGTTTTTATTCAGTTCTAATAGTAACAAAATTATACTATTATTTTGCTTTATGATTAAAGAGTCTGCTTTCCCTGAGGTTGATGATCTGATAATCCTTTGGGGTTTGGTTGGATCTGTGCTGCCTTTTGTAATATTGCTAGATAAATTCTATCTTGTAGTATATCATTCATGAGAGTATTATATTTTTTATTTGATTAATTTCTTTTTGTACCTCTTGTAATACTAGCCTTATTTCAAGATTCTCCAAATTACCTTTGTCTTTATTAATTAAAACTTTGAATTTTTTGTCTAATTCTGCTTGTTGGTTCTTTAAGAAATCAAAATTTAATTCTATTTTATCTAACAATTTCTTTTGTTTGTTTTAGCAGATCTTCCAATATTTTTAGATTTTTTTAGATTTTTGTATTTTCTTGTTGAGTCTTTTCTCCTAGGTTTATTATAAAACCTGTAATAGTATTTAATTGTGGATTTTCTTCATGCAATGTATGTTCTCCGTTGTTAAAATTACATCAAATAAGAGAATTATCTTTAAAACGTCTATATTTCTTTTCAACTGGGATTGTTAGATCTAAATATTCTAGCTTCTTTAAATTATCTATTTTTACACTACTATTTTTTATCCTAAAGGTATTTTGCTAATACAGTGGTCTCTAATGGTCTTTATTCTCTAATTTCTGTAGTCTATACAGTATCTAATACTTTCTAATTTACACTTAAACAAACTTATACGGTTTACACAGTTTACTAATATTATAAGGTCTGAGATTATAATGGCTTCTGATAATTCTATAACTTCTAATATTTCTATTTGATTTAATAGTATTTATTCTTCTTCCAAAATTTTGTTTCTTTTGTCTTATTTCTTTATATAATTGACTATATTCTCTTTGTATTTGTCTCGCAAAAGGATGTATTTTCATGTATTTTTACCCTAAAGGAATAATTACTTGGTCACAACAAATCTTATAATAGCTTGTTCTTTTATTATGATTAGCTATGTCAATTCTAATTCCCTGTAATTCCCAACTTATTTCACTTAAATATTCTTTGAATGATTCTGATTGTGAAGTGTCTATATATGTTAATAAATTTAGATAAATACTTAAAAATATTTCTAGTTCTTCTTTCTCTGCCCTTTGTTTTATTTCTTCGTTTAAAAACCAATATCTTAGTCGTATATTATTAGCAAAAGGATGTCTTTTCATTTATTATTATTTCTAAACTTAAGATGTTTTATTAAATGATATTCTAATTCGGATATTGTAGTAATTAGTTTGTCTAAGGTTATAGGGTCTTCTTTTGTAGCACTAAGTCTTTTATATTCTATGTATAAACTATCCAAATTATTTTCGATTTCTTTTAATGTTTTTGTATTTTTATGTGGTATATTCATTAGGCCAAATAAAAAGGATACATATCTCTTAAAATCTTATCTACCCAAAGCTCGTGGTTAATATAAACTATTTGTTCTCTAACTTCTCTTAATCTATTATCTACTTCTTGTAGTTCAATCCAAACTTCTTCTCTAGATTCTGGAGAAAGTTCAAATAATTTTATACTTAATTGTTTATGTTGTAGTAAGACGTTATATAAATTTTTAAGTTGTTCCTTTAAATTTTTTTGAGACCAATAATATTCTGAATCTAATAGTACTAAACGTTCGTAGGGTCTAGGCTTTCTTTTTTGAGTTCTTGATACCATATATAATAAAGTCTCCTAGAATCTTAGGGCTCTGATACCAATAAAATAGACAAGTGGTTATAATATAAATAATAGATTGGTAATATAGGCAGATAATAATAACAATATAGTAATAATAGAGAATATAATAAATAGATAATAGATAATAACAATAATAATTGACAGGACGGATAGATAGATATATTAATAATATATAAACAAAGTTAATAATAAATAGTAACTAGTATTTATATATATATATATATATATATATATATATGCTAATAAGTATAAGTATATATATATGTTAGTAAGTGTATATATAAGCAGTAAATATATGTTTATATATATTATACTATGTATTAAATATATATTATAATCTTATATATAGACAACTTATACTACTACTAGTAATAATAATAATAAGCAAGAATATATATTACTTATGTATGTGTGTGTGTATATATATATATATATATCCTTTAGTATCTGTATTATAATATATATCGTAGATTATATAGATATAATCTATAGTAGATTATATAGTTAGTATAGTACTATAGACAGATAAATATAGCAAGCAAATTATATATAACAAGTAATATCGCGGTTGTGTTTTAATATGGTGTAAAGTCCTACTCAGTACTCCCTCATTCGTTGTCCTTAGTCTAGTATAAGTGTCCAAGTCATAAATATCCAAGTATATTTTCTCCCAAAATAAATTATTTTTTGCATTTTGATTTTTTGATTTTTTTTTTAATTTATACCCTATTCATCTCTTTCTCTTCAGTTTTAGGTATTTTAGCAATATCTTCTTTAATCACACCCCGGGAGAATAACAACAGTCTTTTTTTAATTTTCTTCTGACTTTTCAAGTCCCTAGGAATTTACAGATTAATCCATCATTATTGCTAAAACACTGAGAGGAACATATAATACCTATACAGACTATGTACCAAAAGCAAAAATAAGTTTTATTAATACTTGTGAAAAATTCTACCAACCATCATATACACTTAGTGAAATACTAGTTAGAGATTTAAACATAAAAACAGACTTTTTGGGTTTGTTCTAAATACTCTATGTCTTGATAAATTTTCTGTTGTTAATGGTACGTTTTGCATACCGGTTGTTCTTTGGAAAGGGCTTGAGGAACTTGCCGCGCTTTCCATAAATTCTTTTATACTTTCGTCTATACTATAAATCGAATCTGAGTCTTCACCTTTTAGTTTCTTTTTACGTGTATAACTATAATTAACCACGGGCTTTGGGTAGATAAAATTTTAAGAAATATGTATCATTTTTATTTGGCCTAATGAATATACCACATAAAAATACATGTTTAATTTTATAATTTGTTTTAAAGAGTTTGAGCTCTGATATTCTAATTCGGATATTGTAGAAATTAGTTTGTCTAAGGTTATAGGGTTTGAAATAAGGTTAGTATTACAAGAGATACAAAAAGAAATTAATCAAATAAAAAATATAATACAGAAAATAAATAAATCTGATTCTTCTGATTCTAGAGAAGAGGAATTTATAAATGAAATAGGATTAGAAAAGACAAACTCAGACTATTATGATTTAGTAAATTTGATAGAAGAGTGTGAACATGAATTTGAGGAAGGAAAATGATTAGACAGTAATTAGTGTTGTTTTTGTAAGTGGTTTCCACAGGCCAAAAATCTTTACCGAAGACATAAAATTAGTCCAACAACTTAATAGCATGATACAACGCATCCCAGACTTAACGTTACCATTAGAAACATATTATTTAATAATCGAGACAGATGGAAGTCTTCAAGGATGGGAAGCAGTATTAAAAGCAAAACCTAACAAATATAGTGACAAAAAGGATGAAAAAATTTGTGCTTATTCAAGTGGAAAATATAAAGAAAAGGGAAAATTAAATAGCATAGATGCGGAGATACTAGCAGTAATTTATGGTTTGAATAGTTTTAAACTTTATATATTAAATAAGCCAGAAATACTATTAAGAACAAACTGCGGGGCTATAGTAAAGTTTTATCAAAAAATAAAAGATAAGAATAATAGTAAAGGGAAAAGACATCGTTTCCACCCCAAACTATACCCGAAAAGTCTAAGCCACACCTAAACTATTGGAGTGACCTAATACACACCTAAACTACTTAAAAGTGTAATTTTTTACACCCTAAATCTGACGTGGAAAAAACATAATTATTTAATTAAAAAAAGGCGCGTCTAAAATAAAAAATAACACAAAAAAAAGTTAAAACTGAAAATTCCAAATTCAATTCATCTTCTTCTTCTCCAAAAACAAAAATCCCAAACTGAAAAAGAAATCCAAATTCAAAACATCCATCTCCTTCTTCTTCTTCTCCAAAATCAAAAATTCCCAAACTGAAAAAAAAGAAGATCCAAATTCAAAACATCCATCTTCTTCTTCTCCAAAATAAAAAATTCTCAAACTGAAAAAAAGATCCAAATTCAAAACATCAATCTTCTTCTTCTTCTTCTTTTTCTTCTCCAAATTCAAAAATCCCCACCATCCATCTTCTTCTTCTTCTCCAAATTCAAAAATTACCAAATTAAACTGAAAATTTCAATTTCAATTCTAAGTTGCTAATGAATTTCGAACGATTAACAATGTGTGAAATTCCTCCTTCTTCTTCTTCCCCCAATTCAATTCAACCATCGACAAGTAGTAGTACAAGCGTCTCACTGACCTTGGCCCAACAACATCACTAACTAATAATAGCCCTCACGTAGAAGGCAAGCCAAAAGGTTTGGTGACAATGAAAACAATTGTAACGCCCCGAAATCGGGTCCCGAGATGTCACACGGTGCTTAGGGTCACAAGTGACCCCAAGCTAACCATTCTATGGCATAACTCATAAGCAACTGAATAAAAATACAAATCCATACAAATCAGCAGAAATTTACTCTTTTCTGAATCTGATCGATCCAAAAATGGAATTTTACAGGATTACAATTCTGCCTTTACAACCAAAATTGAAACAAAATACATTAACTTCTACTGACTGTCTATGAAGCCTCTACTAGTACTGACTGTAGGTAGCCGGGTCATGACTCCCGACTACCCCAACTCAATACGACTGAATAAAAAAAATACAACACTATAAACTCTGCATAACTAACCCAAGCCCTTGAATCAAAAGGACTCATCACCTGCTGACTGGATACCACGAACTGCCTGGATCCGAAGGTGCAACTATACCTTGTACCTACATTCCGTGAAAATGTAGCCCACATACGAATATGTGGGTCAGTACCATGGAAAAATACCGAGCATATGGGGGTGCAATGCATATATAAAATAATATCCTAATATTATCACAGTTTATAAAATTATGCATGCTGATATAGATGACTCACTTAGCTCGAATTAAATCATCAAAATCATGGATGAATAATACATGTAAAGTAAAACAAATGAGTCATTACAATACGTTCTCAATTCACTTTCATCTCAATTTCAAATCATCAAAACAATCAACTCTCATGTCAATTCTCATTAGAATATATTCCTTAAATCTTTTAAGGATAATGACTTTCTCAAACTCAGCCTTTTAAGCAAATATGTTTTCATCTCAGATAGAAGAGTACACACACACACATTAGTAGATCCTATAACCGACATAAACCATGTGAGCCACATGGAGTCCAACATCGAACCCACGTTGGGGAGAGACGTCCTATCCTTGCCATCGGAGTAGGACTTCCAATATCAATCCAAAAACACTAGTGATCACTATATAAATTAGACTCAGGCTCACGTCCTGCGGGGGCACGTAGTTCTAGGGAAGTAAGGTCACTTTATACCTCCCACTCGGTGCTAAAGATTACTCCCGGACTTAGCTCATAAATTTAAATCAGCCTCAGGCTCACATTAAAGAAAATCCACAATAAACACTTCAACAATTTTCATCGGGAGACAATTTGCTACCCCTTTATCATAATCAATAAAAACGTGGATTTCTTTCACAGTCGAGTTAAAAATAACTCATTCACGATCAAAAGGTCAGATCATTCAAAACATCTCAAATATTCAACATCAACGTGCATATAGCACACATTTTCTCAAAGACACAATTTCAAATGGGGTTCAAGACCCAAATATCAAAATCATAGTAAATTTCTTTCAAGCATCATGCTTTAAGTCATAATTTTATATAAATTTGACTTTTTAAAGTCATAAACATCATAATCTCAAGATAACCAAGATAGAATATAAGTTCATTCTCCAAAATCATAATAAACATATAAAAATCATATCTTCGTAAAGAAAATTACTTTTGGGCACAAGAACGAAAGATTGTTCTTGTTGAAAAACCCCACATACCTTGAATGATGAACTTTAGATCGATACTCATTTTTGAGATGTTAATCGTGCCTTTGAATGATGGTTATTGGAGTTCTTGAACTAGGAACTTGGAATCTTGAATAAATTTGCAGAATTAATGGTGAACTTTGAAGGTTCTTGAAGTTGGATGTAGGAGCTTAGGTTTTTTTTTTCCAGGGAATTTGATAAAATATAACATATAATGCTTCTAATAGGCTTTAATATAGGGTTTGGACGGATTTTGGATGAGGGGGAATGACCAAAACGCCCCTAAAAATCAAATAATTCTCGCATTTGTCCTTTGGTGGACTGTTTTGATATTCTGAAGTAGATCAACCATAACGTTTTACTCCGATATCCAAATTGGATGAAACCAATTTCATTATAAAGAGAACTCTCATATCTTTCCGTTGATATATAGTATCTTTCCCAGATCATTGTGTACGAGGAGTTATGATCATTTGAAGTTGACCCAAAAATTCACTTTTGATAGGCTGAAGTAGATCGACCATTACTTTTTGTTCCAATTGAAAAATTGGATGAAACCAATTTCATCAGAAAGAGGACTCACAGAGCTTTCCGTTGATATATACTAGATTACCCAGATCATTATGTACAAAGAGTTATGATCATTTAAAGTTTGAGCAAAAATACTCCAAGGCCTTAGTACTTTTTTTCCTGCACGTTTTATTGTTCACTACTATTCACGGTTCGATCGGAATGTTCATAACTCGTCGCTCGGGTGTCCGTTTTGGATGATCCACATATCGTTGGAAATATTATTCGATACTCTACGCAATGGTGGGTCATAATCTAAGACATTCCGCACGGAAAATTTATAATTCATTCTAGAAGATAGAACCTAACACGTTTACGCACAAA
The DNA here is from genome assembly GCA_030864215.1 of Capsicum pubescens. NCBI lineage: Eukaryota > Viridiplantae > Streptophyta > Magnoliopsida > Solanales > Solanaceae > Capsicum > Capsicum pubescens. The sequence goes on along the minus strand of CM061540.1, from coordinate 50,282,983 downwards.
ATTTCAACGAAAAATTTCCCGGGGTATTACATCATCTCCCCCTTGGAAACATTCATCCTCTAATGTCGATGAATAACTACAGAATACCATGGAAATGAGGACACAAGGCTGGGATAACGAAGTCAATCCACTTACTTCACTCCAAACTTTCGAATACTTCATAGAACATGCGATTCATAATGAGAATGGTCACATAGTTGGATCTTAAACAAAGGAGACTGATTTTAAGGAATCGATATCTTTGGTTTATTCAGAGACTGAGAATCAAAGGTGTCGAAGGGGATCTCATCAAAAGAAGGACCACTTGCGCCCAAATGAAATGTCCCTCAACACTCCCTCCAAAAGATTCAAATGACATTGTTCTGGGAGAAAATGAACCATAATTTGATACAATCCTATCGTATGGGAACAAGGACCCATATGGCATAAATTAAGATAGGAATTTCTAGGTCTTGGGAAACATAACTCCTTGCTTCCAAACTTAGCAACACTTCCCAACTACTCCCTCGACTATGTTCAAGCCCAACTCCAAGTACTCATGAGATACGCCACATAACACTATAATATTAATCTATATCATGAACCTCAATACACACTTAGCCTCATAACTCCTCACTTCAAACATAACTCTTATTGATACTCCAACAATCACATACAATCTTATACTAGGGATCCGCTAACTTGCGGTGCATTCTTTTAGATATACAACCATAACATTCAAGCCTATACTCATAACCACACACGCACTTCGCACATGCACCTCTAAACGAACACTCATAAAGCATCTTCCTCGCTTTCTCTAAGATTCCATCAACTACATCATTCACACATACTGGTCAATTCTTTAAACGGCACACATAACATTTTCTCAACCAATTGAACTATACACAAAAACTCTGTATTACTATTCCTACAACCTCATAGAAGTGCATAAAACCAATGCACAACAATCTTTCCAAATAAATATTTAAAACTTCAACTAACCACGACATGTATCAAGGACTTAGCCTCAATCTAACTTCACTTCATCGCCGTGAGCACACCACCTTCTATCATAGATAAGGAAGTATCTTCTCTCCCTTCTAGAAAACTGCTCAACACCATTAGCTTGACTTAATGAAAAGGTCACAAAATTTTAAAACATGAAGACCTGAAACATGAAGGGATAATGTAAATAAATTGACTCTCTCTATTGACGCCTTAGGAATAAAATATCAAATACAATGGGTTCATTAAGGTATCAAAACTGAAGACACCCATAACGGAAACTGAATCTCACTGATCAATAAGAGTATTGCCTGAGTACTGGAACTGAACATACTGTAAAACTTGAGTATATGAGTCATGGGCGGCATACCCTGAATTTAGAGCTCATAACTTATGGAATGTGATTCCAACTGCTAAAAGAACTGGAATTTCTCATTTTTGGAAACTAGAAGAGTATGTAATTCTCCATCACGTGTATGAACATGAATTAAGATCATGGAACTGAAATGTAAAGCATGAGAAGGTTTTGGGACAGCTGAAAATACTGAAATAACATTGGGTCAAGTACCGATCTTTCTCACAGCAAATTTACAACTTACTGGTACTTCTACTAAAATGTAAAAGCTTAACTTGACTACTTGTTCTATCATCTCCCCCTTAGCTTTAAGCCACCACTCAAATTCTCAAATGCTTACTAATTTCTAATTTCCACGAACATCTCTATCGCCGGAATGTACACCATCTAGTGCTTCAACTCTTATTTCTATTAGCTCAACTTGAATACTTTCTAACCTTTTGATAGACCATGCTACTTCTGTTTTCTCCCTCTAATACCATGCCTATGAACTTATGTTTCTAACCCATAAGAATCAAAATCACACTTAAGAGGCTCAACATTTCCAATCATACGCCTCGCCTTAACTTAGCCATCAAAACACCATCCATCGTCTAACTAGTATTTATCCATCTAACAATCCCATGGCACGACTCACTACACCACATACACTAATCCTCAAAATTAAAGCAGTCCCATAATATCTTGGGTGAACTTTCTCATCATAATATAATATTAAACTTAATTACAAGTCAACTACACTTAAACTCTTGTGTATACTGTTCAAGCCTATTAGGTCACTTCCGGCAACTAATACCATTAATCCGGAAACCGTCACATTCGGCTTCATGATCACCAATCGTTCAAACTTAAGGTCTCACACTTCACATAATTTACAACTCCATCTCACGCATAAATCCCACGTGAAGATTATAAAACAACACATCCATGAACACTAGCCCACTTAAACTTCATAACAATAATAATTGGTCCTAATCATATAGCCTATCTTATTCACAATCCATTAACACATCCTTCTTTCACCCGTCACTACTATCTATCCTTCATACACAACTTAACATAGTTCATAGCTCTCTACGTCTTAACTTAACTTTCTCTTGCAATCTGGAGAGCGCCTAGATTAACAACACTTACCCACCGAGTACTTCCATCACTAGCCTATACTCTCTATCATACAAATACCGTCAATACCCGTTTCATACCTCGAACAAACTATATCCCTTCCTATTAACCCAATTGCATGCAAAAAGGGATTTTGCTATACTTATTCTCAACAAATCACACTTACCATCCTTCTTACTACTACACCTCCACATCTCACATTTTCAGCCAGCACAAGGAACAAGATGAACTACAAGTTGCTAGTGGATTGAAATAGGCCTCACACGGCTTCACTAGACTTTGGTTTTGTGTTTTGATCAAGAAAGTTATATGAATAACAAAGTAACTATGCTAGTGAATCGAAATAGGCCCCCCACGGCTTCACTAGACTTTGGTTTGTATTTTGAACAAGAAAATGAGATGAATAACAAAGAAGCTATGCTAGTGAATCGAAAGATCCCCACACGGCTTCACTAGACTTTGATTTTTCACAAACATAATGATAACAAGATTACATAATACAAGAGATAGAAACTTGACACACAATATTCAATGATCTAAGAATACACCTTACTCTGTCTTAATTAAATAACTCATAAGAATGAGGGCATAACTTTCAACTTAAGGAATTTAACACACTAGAGAGCTCCTCTCAAGCCCTTTGTGTAACTTTTGAAATTTCTTCTAGAAAATATAGAAGCATTACCTGGGGAAGAACTGGAGCTTGCGAATCATGTTATCTCAAAAATAATACATAGAGGGAGAAGTATAGATTAACATTGTAGATTCTGAGGAGGAATCTGAAAGCACACCTAACCTAGGCCTAGTTCACGACTTTTATGAACGTGAATAAAGTACTTCAATCTTTGGAACTCAAAGCACTGATAGGATACTTTCTAGCTCTCTTACAATCCCATAACTATCTACGGAGAATTAAGATTAACTGTTTCTGATACCTTCAAAATGAGGCAGAGTTAGCCAAAATAGAGTAAGATGAGAATCTATATAAGCTTCTTGGAGAACCTTTTTATAGCATGATCTTAGACTTGAAAGAAGGGAAACATTTTCTAAATGCCCTGTAGCCTCTCGAAGAAAAGTACAGACGTCTCCGTACCGTTCCGCAAGAATCTACTAGACACGACTTCATAGACACCCTAGGACACTTGAACTCTGTGCTTTGATACCAAGTTTGTAACGCCCCGAAATCGGGTCCCGAGACGTCACACGGTGCTTAGGGTCACAAGTGATCCCAAGTTAACCCTTCTACTGGCATAACTCATAAGCAACTGAATAAAAATACAAATCCATACAAATCAGCAGAAATTTACTCTTTTCTGAATCTGATCGATACAAAAATGGAATTTTATAGGATTACAATTCTGCCTTTACAACCAAAATTGAAACAAAATACATCAATTTCTACTGACTGTCTATGAAGCCTCTACTAGTACTGACTGTAGGTAGCCAGGTCATGACTCCCAATTACCCCAACTCAATATAACTGAATAAAGAAAATACAATACTATAAACTCTGCATAACTAACCAAAGCCCTTGAATCAAAAGGACTCATCACCTGCTGACTGGATACCACGAACTGACTGGATCCGAAGGTGCAACTATACCTTGTACCTACATTTCGAGAAAATGTAGCCCACATACGAATATGTGGGTCAGTACCATGGAAAAATACCGAGCATATGGGGGTGCAATGCATATATAAAATAATATCTTAATATCATCACAGTTTATAAAATTATGCATGCTGATATAGATGACTCACTAAGCTCAAATTAAATCATCAAAATCATGGATGAATAATACATGTAAAGTAAAACAAGTGAGTCATTACAATACGTTCTCAATTCACTTTCATCTCAATTTCAAATCATCAAAACAATCAACTCTCATGTCAATTCTCATTAGAATATATTCCTTAAATCTTTTAAGAATAATGACTTTCTCAAACTCAGCCTTTTAAGCAAATATGTTTTCATCTCAGATAGAAGAGTACACACACACACATTGGTAGATCCTATAACCGACATAAACCATGTGAGCCACATGGAGTCCAACGTCCAACCCACGTTGGGGAGAGTCGTCCTATCCTTACCATCGGAGTAGGATTTCCAATATCAATCCAAAAATACTAGTGATCACTATATAAATCAGCCTCAGGCTCACGTCTTACGGGGGCACGTAGTTCTAGGAAAGTAAGGTCACTTTATACTTCCCACTCGGTGCTAAAGATTACTCCCTGACTTAGCTCAGAAATTTAAATCAGCCTCAGGCTCACATTAAAGAAAATCCACAATAAACACTTCAACAATTTTCATCGGGGGCTAATTTGCTACCCCTTTATCATAATCAATAAAAATGTGAATTTCTTTCACAGTCGAGTTCAAAATAACTCATTCACGACCAAAAGGTCAAATCATTCAAAACATCTCAAATATTCAACATCAACGTGCATATAACACATATTTTCTCAAAGACACAATTTCAAATGGGGTTCAAGACCCAAATATCAAAATCATAGTAAATTTCTTTCAAGCATCATGCTTTAAGTCATAATTTCATATAAATTCGACTTTTCAAAGTTATAAACATCATAATCTCAAGATAACCAAGATAGAATATAAGTTCATGCTCCAAAATCATAATAAACATATAAAAATCATATCTTCGTAAAGAAAATTACTTTTGGGCACAAGAACGAAAGATTGTTCTTGTTGAAAAACCCCACATACCTTGAATGATGAACTTTAGATCGATACTCATTTTTGAGATGTTAATCGTGCCTTTGAATGATGGTTCTTGGAGTTCTTGAACTAGGAACTTGGAATCTTGAATAAATTTGCAAAATTAATGGTGAACTTTGGAGGTTCTTGAAGTTGGATGTAGGAGCTTAGGTTTTTTTTTTGAGGAAATTTGATGAAATATAACATATAATGCTTCTAATAGGCTTTAATATAGGGTTTGGATGGATTTTGGGTGAGGGGGAATGGCCAAAACGCCCCTAAAATCAAATAATTCTCGCATCTGTCCTTTGGTGGACTATTTTGATAGTCTGAAGTAGATCAACCATAACATTTTTTTCTGATATCCAAATTGGATGAAACTAATTTCATTAGAAAGAGGACTCTCATATCTTTCCGTTGATATATAGTATCTCACCCAGATCATTGTGTACGAGGAGTTATGATCGTTTGAAGTTGACCCAAAAATTCACTTTTGATAGACTGAAGTAGATCGACCATAACTTTTTGCTCCGATAGACAAATTGGATGAAACCAATTTCATCGGAAAGAGGACTCGCAGAGATTTTCGTTGATATTTAGTAGATCACTCAGATCATTATGTACAAGGAGTTATGATCGTTTAAAGTTGGAGCAAAAATACGTCAGGCCTCAGTACTTTTTTTCCTGCACGTTTTATTTTTCACTACTATTCACGGTTCGATCGGAATGTTCATAACTCGTCGCTCGGGTGTCCGTTTTGGATGATCCACATATCGTTGGAAAACTTATTCGATACTCTACGCAATGGTGGGTCATAATCTAAGACATTCCGCACGGAAAAATTATAATTTATTTTAGAAGATAGAACCCAACACGTTTACGCATAAAATTTTAATGAAAAATTTTTCGGAGTATTACAACAATTGGAACGGATGGAATGGCAAACATGAGGAAGAAATGAGAGAAATATTGGGAGTATTAGGCAGAAAAGACCAAGAAGAGTATCTTAGGCTGGGGGTGAAAACCTTAAAATTGAACAAATTTTTAGCCATGTCCGGTCCTTTGCTCACGGGCCTAGCAGCAATTGGTTCTGCATTGTCAGGTCATTCTCCTCATGGATCTTGGGCAGCCATGATAGGAATTGTTGGTGTCGCATTGACAAGTGTAGTTAACACAATAGAACATGGTGGGCAAGTTAGAATGGAGAGAAGAGAAAATGGTGAAGTGTTTGGGCATTGAAGAAGAAGAAAAAGAATTTAAATTAAAAAGAAAAAAGAAGAATTTATGAAAATAAAAAATTTATTATTTTTTGGATGATGCTGACGTGGCACTGACGTGGTGCTGATGTGGTGCTGATGTGACAGCGCGTGTAAAACACCACACCACATGCAAGTGGTGTAATGCCTGACAGGGTGTAAAAAGTATCACTTTTTTATAGTTAAGGTGTGTAATAGATCACGAGTATAGTTTAGGTGTAGCTTAGACTTTTCGGGTATAGTTTAGGATGGAAACGATGCATTTTCCCTAATAGTAAATGAAGATGGTTAAATTTCCTAGATGCTACTTCAATCTATAATATTATTTTAGAACACATTAAAGAAAAAGATAATAACTTAGCAAATCAACTAAGCAAATTAATTAAAGAAGACAACTAATGATTTTTTTTTCCAGTATGAATACAGAAAAAGGAAAAGGCAACGCAGAAGCCCCATCATGCTAAGATTATCTAAAGACACTAATGAGCAACACTCATTTCAGACCACTTACAAATGTCAGAACAACTAAAATTAGATAGAATAATTTTTGGACCTAACTTTTTGCAGATATGTTGGGTGAAATGTCAAGAAGAGGGAAAGAAGCTAAAATCAAAGCCAGATCCTGATATTGATATCTTCATGAAGGTAAGACTAGTACTAATGGAGCATAGTAGAAATGGTAGCGAAAATCATTCAGTATCTATATATGCAATTCGTTAAGAATTGTTTGTGACAATGTAGGCAAAAGCAGCCAAGGGACAAGAAGCCAATTTTAACAGAGATTATGTTCTTAAGGTAAACAAAATTATGTTCATCTATTCGACAATGCTAAAAACAGAAGAATTGATAACTAAGTGATTTCAATATTTGGTCTGCAGTTTTTGGGGCTGGATTTCAGGAGGACAAAAGAAGCGTGTGACAACAGGTGAAATGCTCGTTGGACCGTCGAAGGCACTTTTCATGGATGAAATCTCAACTGGATTGGATAGTTCCACTACTTACTCAATAGTGAACTCTTTGAAACAATCTGTGCAAATCTTGAACGGAACCGCTGTGATGTCTCTCTTGCAGCCAGCACCCGAGACGTATGATTTGTTTGATAACATTGTTCTTTTATCAGATGGTCAAATTGTCTACCACGGCCCTCGAGAGGATATCCTTGACTTTTTTTGGACCATGGGTTTCAAATGTTCTGATAGAAAAAGCGTGGCTGACTTCTTGCAAGAAGTATGTTTTACAATAAACTACAAAACTTATAAAGTGGAGCATTGATCCATTTTCTCTTCTGATGGTGAAAATTTAAATTCGTTGCAGGTGACTTCAGAAAAGGATCAACACCAATATTGGGTGAGGAGGCATGAAACTTACCGGTTTATCACGTCAAAAGACTTTGCAAATGCATATCAATCATTCCATGTTGGGAGGAAACTCTGGGATGAGCTTGCAGTTTCATATGAAAAGAGCAAAAGCCATCCGGCTGCTTTGTCGACTCAAAAGTATGGTATAGGAAAGAGAGAACTCTTAAAGGTCTGCACTGAACGAGAACTCTTGCTAATGAAGAGGAACGCGTTTGTTTACATCTTCAAGTTCACTCAGGTGACAACTTAGTCTATTAAATTTTGTTATAATATATACAGTCACTCAAACTCGGCCTCCACTAGCAAGTAGAGAACACATCTAGACACCTCAACTTGGTCTCAAATGGCAACCAGACGCTCCAACTCGTCCCCACTGTGTTTAGTGCACAACCAAAGTAGATGTGGCATAAATTTTGGAGGTGGCTAGATGATCATTTGTAAGTTGGAGTGTTTCGCTGATACAGTGGTGACGAGCTGAGGTGTTTAGATGTGCGTATTCAAAGTTGGAGTACTTGCTTGCTAGCATAGGCCAAGTTTGAGTGTGTGTTTATGTATTACATCTTAAATATATTGTTTTTTTAGAGTTTCTATCTCATCATATTTGCTTGCAAGTACTAACGACCCTTTTTTTTAAAATCTGTTTTAAGCTTTCAGTTTTGGCACTCATAACAATGACCCTCTTTTTCCGAACTAAGATGCCCCGTGAAACTCTGTGGATGATGGAGGAATATATGTCGGCGCCTCTTTTTTGCGGTCACTAGGATGATGTTTAATGGAATGGCTGAGATTGCCTTGAAAATTTATAAACTTCCTGTCTTCTACAAGCAAAGGGACCTTCTCTTTTCCCTACACGGGCTTATGCAATTCCCTCGTGGATTCTGAAAATCCCTGCAATATTTGTTGAAGATGGCGTGTTCCTCACTTATTATGTCATCGGATTTGATCCCGATCCTGTAAGGTAAGGGGAGAAAATTATGGTGCGGAACAAAGTTCAAGTTACCTTCAAAAATTAATTAGTAAACATGAATCTGTTTTTGCAGATTGTTCAAACTTTTCTTGCTACTCATATTAGTAAGCCTGATGGCATCAGGATTGTTCTGCTTCATTTCGGCTGCTAGAAGGACCATGGGAGTTGCTAATACATTTGGAATGTTTGCTCTGCTTTCACAATTTGCATTGAGTGGATTTGTTCTTTCACGAGGTATATTTGGTGATTGGTATGTTTGTAGAAGCATCTGTCTTGCTTTAACCATTTACAGTTAATAGTCTACTGCTAATGTTGTAGATGATGTGAAGAAATGGTGGATGTGCGGTTATTGGTCTTCACCGCTGATGTATTCTTTGAATTCAATTCTTGTGAATGAATTTGATGGGAAAAAGTGGAAACAGATTTCGCCAAATGGAACTGAGCCACTAAGAGTTGCAGTTGTAAGATCTCGGGGATTCTTCCCAAATGCATATTGGTACTGGATAGGTGTTGGTGCACTTATTGGATTCACAATTATCTTTAACATCTGTTACAGTCTTGCACTCGCATATCTGAACCGTGGGTATCTCTTGAGTTTCTTCATTAATTTTTATCTAAAAGGTGAAAAGATTGAATGTTTAGTTGAATATATCTGCAGCATTTGGTAAGCCGCAAGCTATGATATCAGAAGGCGGTGAAGATGCCGAATCAACGAGCATTGAGAAAGAAGTGTCCAATGGCGAGGATAAGAATAAGAAAAAAGGACTGGTTCTTCCATTTGAACCGCATTCCATCATCTTCGATGAAGTTATATACTCTGTTGACATGCCTCAGGTAACTAGCAAAGAATAGCTACTTATCAGAAATTAGAAATTTTAACCCACCATTCAACAACGCATAATATATAGATATACACCATAAGTTGGTCGCATTCCAACTAGAAGGAGGCACACGTAGACATCACAACTCGCCTCCAATGCGTCAGTTGAACATTTATCTGCCACATCAGTCGGTGTGGGTGTCCATGAGACACAGTTGTGCATTTTCAAAGTTGGAGTGTTTAGTTTCCAGTTGAGTCCAAGTTAAGGTGTCTATCTATGTGTTATGCCTTTCAACAAATATGTTGCTGAATTTTCCGTTGATAACTGCAGGAAATGAAATATCAAGGAGCCGCTGATGATAGGTTGGTACTTCTGAAGGGGGGTAAGTGGTGCGTTTAGACCTGGTGTTTTGACCGCTTTGATGGGAGCGGGGCTGGAAAAACAACATTGATGGATGTATTGGCCGGAAGAAAAACAGGAGGATATATTGAGTGTAGTATCAAGATCTCGGGCTATCCTAAGAAGCAAGAAACATTTGCGCGTATATCTGGATACTGTAAGCAGAATGATATCCATTCACCTTATGTTACAGTTTATGAGTCATTAGTGTTCTCCGCTTGGCTCCGTTTACCTCATGATGTTGATGAAAAGACCAGAAAGGTTGGCTCCTTTTGAAAAAATTTCTTTCACCAAAAATCTGTTGAACACAATAAAGGTTCAAATCATGACATTTACTATTTATTATCCTTGTGTAGATGTTTGTCCAGGAAGTAATGAAACTCGTGGAGCTTACACCATTAAGATCAGCCTTAGTTGGTTTGCCAGGAGCCAACAGTCTCTCAACCGAGCAACACAAAAGGTTGACCATTGGAGTGGAACTAGTGGCAAACGGCAAACCCCTCAATCATTTTCATGGATGAACCAACTTCGGGGCTGGATGCAAGAGCTGCTGCAATTGTGATGAGAACTGTTAGGAACACTGTCGACACGGGAAGAACTATTGTCTGTACCATCCATCAGCCTAGTATCGACATTTTGAAACCTTTGATGAGGTGAATTTAATACCTTTTTAAACTCAGTCAAGCTAATACATGTATTTTTCAGTCTCTTTTGACGTTTAATTTATTATATATACACCACCTTTTGCAGCTAGTTCTAATGAAACGAGGAGGACAAGAAATATATGTTGGTTCTTTGGGTCGCCATTCTTGCCATCTGATCAAATACTTTGAGGTAATTTGTCTAAGTGAAAAAGACCTTTCCTTTCCTCGATTAGATACTAAGCTAATTTTCTTGTATTCAGTCAATTCCTGACGTAAGTAAAATTCAAGATGGCTACAATCCAGCAACTTGGATGTTAGAAGTCACAAACTCGGCACATGAAATGATGTCGGGGGTTGATTTTGCTGATTTATACAAGAAATCAGACCTTTACATTAGGAATAAAGTATTGATTAGTGAACTTAGCGTGCCTCTCCCTGTTACAAAAGACCTGCGTTTTGACAATCAATACTCACAACCATTTTGGACTCAATGTATGGCTTGCCTTTGGAAGCAACATCAGTCATACTGGCGTAATCCTACTTAGTCAGATTTCTCTTTACAGTATTCATCGCGCTGGGCATGGGGACAATGTTCTGGGATCTTGGTACTAAAGTGTAAGTCCAAGCATATGACGAAACAAATACTCATATAATCCAGGAAATACTTTTAAGTTCATAACGCGGAAAGTTTTTTTCTTTTTACAGAGGTAAGAGCCAAGATCTATTTAATGCTATGGGATCAATGTATGCTCCTATTCTCTTCCTTGGTCTTCAACATACATCAGCAGTGATTCCTGTAGTAGCTGTTGAAAGTACAATATTTTATAGAAAACGAGCTGCTGGAATGTATTCTACCATCCCTTGTGCCTTTGCACAAGTGAGCAATTTAACTTCTTACAAGCCAATTTCTGGTATCTCTTGTAACTTTTTTTTTTCTTTTTAATTTTTCACGTTTTCATTGAAATTCCATATATCTTTGTGCAAGCTGTTTTCTATGGTGTCATTGTCTATGCTATGGTTGGATTTGAATGGACAATAACAAAGTTCTTTTGGTACTTGTTCGTCATCGTTTTTCACTCTTTTATACTTCACCGTCTATGGTATGATGTCCATTGCTGTTGTGCCAAATCAAAATATCGCGCATATTGTGTCTCTTTTCTTCTATGCAATATGGAATCTTTTCTCAGGATTTATTGTTCCACGACCAGTAAGTTGATGAAACATATCAATTTAGAAAATGACATGTTTTCTTTGTTAAAAAAACAGCGTATGGCTATTTGGTGGAGATGGTACTATTAGGCCTGTCCCATTGCCTGGACACTATATGGATTGGTGGAATCACAATATGGAGACCTCCAAAACAAAATTACTGATAGTGATGAAACAGTGGAACAATTCTTGAGACGTTACTTCGGGTTCAGGCGTGATTTTGTCGGAGTAGTTGCAGTTGTGATTGTTGCATATGCTGTGTTTTTTGCCTTAATATTTGCTTTCGCTATTAAAGTATGTAACTTCCAGAAAAGATAGATGATAGAGGAGTGAGTGTTTACCTGCTGAAGATCTATATGACGAGAACTGAAATAGAAACGGATTATAGAACTATTGTATACTGCTTTGCGAATTAATTATATGTTTTCTACTACAACGTATTACACAAGGAGTATCATATTATGCAGCTGAATTATCGCTTGTGTCAAATATTCTGATGTCGCTTATGTAGTCTCATGGTTATTTTAACTTTATTTCCTAGATCTCACTTTCTTGTAACATCTACGTCATCGCTATTGTTGCAGCATCCTTCACGTTACATAATTTGAGGGTCGCCATGTATGTAGTACTTATGAGCGACTCATTGATGTACTTTATTGTTGATGTCCTACTTGCTTATGCTATCCATATATATTACAAAGAACATGACTGCGTTCATTCTTTAACATATACTAACATATATTTTCATGAACGGAATTCAATTGAAGCCCCTTATAACTATGTTGCCTCGACCCTAAAATTAGGTGTACGAAAACAAAAAAAGAAATGGTCATATGAAATTTCTATGTAAGGTTCTCCACATTATTAATTATTTGGAGTAAATTTCACTTTACGCCCTTAACTTTTTAATGGATGTATCAACCACAGCAAAATATTAAAATGAAAATGAGTGATATCCGAATTCTTTGGTCATTGCTCACAATGGGTCATAACTTAATCTGACGAATAGAACTCAAATTTCATTTGTATAGTTTCTCTTTAATAATTTATTTAGTTACCAAATGAAACTGATAAACATTTTTTTCTTTTATATATTGTGACTATATCAAACACAAACGATGTAGTACTTCTTGATCGCATTGGACATGAAGTCCTTTCTCCGCTAACCAAATATGCTTCTACAATTTTGGAAAATGGAAGTGAAGTTGTAAATATTGGGTTCAATTGGTGTGAATGGAAAATGAAAAGTTGCTTGGAAGGGACACAACTATTTGAATACAAGACACACTATTTCGGGAAAAGATATGACTGTTTGGATGATTGTGGCTGTTCGGAAATGACACACTCTTTCGAATGGACAGACATGACTGTTCAGAAAGGATACACCTTTCTGGTGAACCATTGCCACCTTTCGGAAGGGGCACTTAATGGCTACATAAACCTGCATTTTTCCACAGGTTTTTCTGCACTTGAAAAACATTTCTTGTCTTCTAAAATACTCTGTGTGATCATCGATAACTGTTGAGTGAATTCGAAGAGAATCCGATCATTTGAGGTACCACTACAGTCGGATTTTTAAGCCATATTATCCTAGGAGGAAAATTCCGCAACCTCGAGTACTTGAGGGGAATTATTTCCTTAAGGACACTCCGTGAAGTTGGGGGACTTGGCCTTTTTCTGTTTCATCTAATTTTCTGGAAAAAAACACATTTCTTTGAAAGGTCTTTTTCATCTTGTGTTGAGGGTGTTACATAACTTCATAAGTGTTCTTGTTTTATACTTGAACTTGTGTTGAAGTTGTTGTTGTCATATACAAAATCTTGTGTACCCGTAAAACAATAATCTTAAGGAAATAATATTGAAGAAAGAAATTTTTTTTTGCTTGTTTGGTGAAATTTTCTCACTAAAGTTTTTTTCCATAACTGTATTGTTTGGTTTCTGGAGATTAAAGCTTTAAGTTTTCTACTCCGTTTGAACTTAACAAGTGATTTGAAGAAATAAAATCCTCATCACAAGTTAGAGATCATTCGGTTGACAATTGGAAGTCATAAAAACTTTATTGTTAAACTAGAAACAAGGGGTGTTTAAAGTTGCTACAACTTTATAAGTAGTATTTTGATATACTAAAAATTTACTGTCTTGTTGTGACAAGAAAATGACTACTGACAGTCATGTGCATGATACTGTAATGACTGTGGCAGCAACTAGTGTTGCCACAACGAGTTGTACGAGTGCTCACAGGCAATGGCACCAACGGAGAAACCTAAAAAATTCACGGGTGTTGATTTTAAAAGGTGGCAACAGAAAATATTTTTCTACCTTACAACTTTATGTCTTCAAAGATTCACATCTGAAGAAGCTCCAGAGATGCCCGAGGAAACTTTGGATCAGGAGAAATTTATCGTTATGGAGGAGTGGAAACGCTTCAATTTCCTATGCAGGAATTACATTCTAAATGGCCTCCAAGATGAACTGTACAACGTGTATAGTGGAATGAAGACGGCAAAAGAATTGTGGGGTGCGCTAGAAAGAAGTTCTTCGTTGCAAGATTCCTTAAGTTTAAAATGATTGACAACAAGTCTGTTGTATCTCAAGTCCAGGAACTGCAAGTGATCATCCACGATCTCCTCGCAGAAGGTTTGATCGTGAACGAGGCATTTCAAGTCGCGAAGATAATAAAGAAGTCACCACCTATGTGGAAGGACTTCAAGAATTACTTGAAACATAAGCGAAAGGAGATGTCAGTCAAAGATCTTATAGTAAGACTGCGAATTGAGAAAGACCACAAAGCCATGGAAAGAAGGTCGAAAGAAAACTCTACAATAAGTGGAGCAAATATTGTAGAAGACGATCACAACAACTCCAAAAAGTAAAAGAAAGATGGACATGAAAGCAACCAACCTAAGAAGAAATTCAAGAAAAAATACTTTAACTGTGGCAAGATCGGCCACAAGTCAATGGATTGTCGTGCCCCAAAGAAAGGAAAAAAGAAGGACCAAGCAAATATGGCTGAATCCAAGAAAGAAGTGGACGATCTGTGTGTCATGCTATCTGAATGCAACTTGGTGGGAAATCCTCGAGACTGGTGGATGGATTCCAGTGCCACCTACCACGTTTGCGCAAATAAGGGTTGTTTGCTACTTTTTCTCTGGCTCAAGGCAAAAAGAAGATATATATGGCCAACTCCGCAACTACAAAGTTTGAAGGAACAGGAAAAGTCTGCCTGAAAATGACATCAGGCAAAGTGTTGACTTTGAACAATATCTTGTATGTACCGGAGTTACGGAAGAACTTGATTTCTGCATCACTTCTTAACAAAAATAAATTCAAATGTGTATTTATTTCCAAAAAAATTATACTTAGTAAAGGAGAAGTGTACATAGAAAAAGGCTACCTCACTGAGGGCTGATGATTGGTGAGTTTACCACTCATTCACACTCATTTTTCATGCACATTACCTTGATTTGAACGAATAAATGAGACAACATCTATGGGTAGACACACTAATATCCACTCTTTGCAGGCATAAAGTTGAGAAGACCAAAAGATGTGGATTGGAGCTGAAAATGATAAAAAAGGAGCAAGAAAGAGTACAGACGAAGACCTGGACTACATCAGCCTCGATTACTGTGACCACGATCCTCTATCCGCGGTCACGGTCATTCAAGACGGTCAGAGAAACACAATCGCAACACAAAACCACAGTCACGAGGTCGCGATTGCGGATATCTAAGCGGGAAAAGGCCCAGGGGCAGATCTGTAAAAGCACTTAGACGCGTCCTAAGCCATATTTAAGTAAAAAACCCTTCCCTTTTAGGATAGCTTAGCTCATAAGATATCTTGGAATTCAAGACTCGAAACCCTAATCTTGGGCAAGTGTGTAATTAATTTTGGGAGGATCAATTTCCTAGTTTTTTGTTGAAGAATGGATTCTTTGAATGGCCCATATGGTATATTTCTCTTTACTTTCTTCATGAGTAGCTAAATAATTTAGTCTTAAGATTATATTGAATTAGTGTGTGATTGTGTGTGGGTATTGTTGTGTTTGCATGGATTTTAGTTGTTGAGTATGAGTTTCACCATTGCTTGAGCTTATGAGTTGGGATTTGATGAGTGAAAAATCCAAATTTCCAAATGGGTTTGATGGGTGAAAGCTCCAAGCTCTAGAAACCCTTTGTCATCCTCGAAAGAGGGACTTAGATGAATATTAGGTAACCCATAATATCCTCGAAAAAGGATTATCGGGGGATAAGGAAATGGTGAACAACTAAGCCTATGGGTTACAACCCTTTGCTATCTTAGAAATAAGTGTTTAGGGATTGTAATTCGTGTCAAGAGCATCATCCTATAAATAGGGATATTTGGTTGAGGTTTTGGGTGGTTATACAAACTCCACACTTGTTATGTGCTCGAAAGAGCCAATGAGTGAAATCGTTGAGGTTTTATTGAAAGATTGACCTCAACGATATTCAATCTAGCCTATTCGTTAATTAAAAACTAAATTCCATACTAAACCAACACTATCCCACATGCTTCAACTTTAAGTATACATGATCCCAATATTCGTCCAAACCTTGAATTCTAATCAAAGATACGTTTACTGATTACTTGCTAAAGGTAGTAGTAAAAAGGTTCCCAAATAAATCCCCTCATTTAATTAGACATATCTTTTTCTTTAGCATTCCGGATGACCTTATAGTAATTGGAAGACCCATAGGTCTGAAGTCTATAGCATTCACTCCTCGAGATTCGACCCCAATTTATAATGGTTTACTTGACAATAACCGCCTCACCCCCTCAATTATGGGAGTGAGTTGAGCGTTATCAAGATAGAGCCGTTGTCGGGAAGAGAAATGTAGATTTTACTTATGTGGTGTTATTCTTACTTTGGAGCATCCAAAGTGTCACACTTTATTTTCCTTGTTGTATTTGAATCTTTTGTTGGTAATTCTAGCATAAACAGAACCATGAGTGAAGGCCCTAATCATGTGGAACTATCCGATGATACTTGGGGAGAGAACAACTTAAATGATAGGGGTCATACGAGAGAAAATCGTATCCCACCTCATCATGGGGGCGGGATGTTCCATGTGACTAGTATCATGCTTCATGTGTTGCAAATAAAAGGTCTATGCGGAGTTCAAGCACATGAAGACCCATATTTTTACTTAAGGAACTTTTTGGAGGTGTACACACCATTTAACATTCCTTGCACCACTCAAGAGGCCTTTCAGCTTCTCTATTCCCGTTCCTTCTAATGGGTGAAGCATTGTTGTGGTTCCACTCACTCACTACAAACTCATTTACTTCATGGAGTGAACTCACAAGGATTTTCTTAGACCAATACTCCAATCCCTCTAAGGTCTATCAACGAAGAGATGAAATTGTGAATTTTAGACAAAGGAGCAGGGAACCACTTCACGAAGTATGGGATAGATTTCATCAAAAGTTAGCCTAATGCTCAAGCCATGAGATTTCGTGGAAGATACTTCTTCAAATATTCTATCAGAAACTTGAGCCTTTGAACCAAATGGTGGTAAACAATGCGGCGGAAGGGTCTTTCTTAAACATGCATTTCAATGCGACTACAAAAATATTGAGAGGGGTAACTAATCAAAGTCGGGAATGGCATACCCGAGATTACAACATCTCCATTAGATCTTCACTCAAGACCATGGTTAGCAAGGAACAACAAAAGCCGGGTGACAAGCAAGAGGAAACCTTGGCAAAGATATTGAATCAACTTGAGCTCCTAACCAAGTATGTCATGGGTGCTCCACAAAAATCTCATAGCAAGGATGACGAAGAAATTCGGTATTTAGCAAACCCCTCGGAGGGTTCCCACCCAACCTACCTTAGGCAAGATGGGAATCAAGGTTGGCTAAATTGGGTTGGTAGTCGAGTTTAGATAGAATGGGAGCATGAAGATTGCTATTTTGTACCTCATCATGATCGGGATTCTAACAAAGAGTTAAGTTCCATTGACGCCAATAGAGGTAGAACGGAGGATCTCCTTGCAAAAATTTTAAACAAAGTTGAGAGAATGGATAAAATGGTCCATGAATTAAAAGAGGACTTCATTTCACTTTCTAGAATGGTGGTTTCCCATTCAGTCTCTATTAAAAATTAGAAAATTAAATAGCTCTAGTCGTCGCACGTCTAGACGTTAAACCTAAGGGGAAATCAACTATTGGCACAATCACCAACCTCCAAAATGGTGATCACATCTTGGTGATGCGTGTAGAGGGTAAAAATATAAAGGAAGAGCATATGACGGAGGACTTAGGCAAAAAATTGCCCAACGCCCGATCAAAAGAAAGGTTATCCCAAAGTCTAATCTACAAAGAGAAGAAAGAGGTGAAAAATATTGTTGGTCAGTTAATTGATGAGGGAGAGTTTGATAAGTGGATCCTTGTGGACCCTCCTTGATAAATTAATACATGCCAATGTCGTGCCACGATGATAACTAAGGCACTGTATGTAAGAGAAGTCTGAGTACCTGTAGCATTGCTAATTTGGGGTTGCATTAAGATCCATTGGTGAAGTCGGAGTAACCATATGGTGGTTTTCCCATACTATGAACTTCAATGTGAGATGATAACTTGGATGGTTTCCATGATTAGCAAATCATATGTGGTGCAGATGCGAAAGCAAACAACCCCTTCCATCTAAAAATTTCAAAATATTCGAAGGCATGGGCGTGAGAAACTTTATGATGAAATTTTTCCCTCTTCCTATGACTCCGAAAGTTGAATTCGGAAAAACAATAAATACTCTATCTTTGTCTCAAACGGGTGGAACAATTGAATTCCCTTGACGACAGTCACATGCCATGTGTGTAAGGTTAATTGTCTCCATCTCATGTGTACTTGTACTATCTAGAACTTGCCCCCTTAGTCTTTCAAAGCTAATGTTTGACTTTGCATGGTTGGTAAAATGATCATAGGCCATCTTGTGATTTTGGAAGTTCACTTTATCCTAAAGACCTATCAATACATAAGAGTTATCCCTAATCACCCTCTTTGAGCCTTTGGACCTTTCTTTAGAAAACACATTACAAGCCGTGATCCGTCTATTCATCCGCTCTTTAGCCCTATCCTCCTTGAACTTGAGAATACAAATTGAGGCTAAAAGTCTAAGTTGAGGGTGGTGGAAAGAGAAAGAAGTATAGTTAGGCCACGAAGTCTTAAGAAGGTCCCTACAATCTTGAGAAAGTGAAGCTTTTTGGATTTGAATAAAGAAATGATCCCATAAAGGAAAGGAAGGCTTTATCTATTAAAAAAAGGGGTTGAAGAAGAAGAGAAAAAGAGAAAAGTGGGAAAGCCTAGAAAAAGCAAAGATAGACAAAGTAGTAAAGTGAAAAGAAGTGGCCAATAAGTAAAACATGATAAGAGTAAGATGTAGAAGTTCAAGGAGGGTGTAACCTTGTGTTCCTAAGTTGATCTCCTACCATACCCTAAACCTACATTACAAGCTCAACGAGCCCTTTGTGATTCCCAACCAAGTGTATTCATTGTAGTGGTGATCGAAAATAGGGGCAAGCCTACGGCATGATACTTGTTCACATGGAGAATTTCTTGAGAGAGTGAGTGGTTGCACTTAAAATTCCTAGTTGCATGATTAGTAACTAGGAGTGTGAAATTTTTCTTTCTCGTGAGGAGGCGTGTGAGCTAGTTGAGGTGGGTGATTTTTTCATCTCCCGTGCAATGAGGCAAATGAGGGTATAACATGCAAGTCATTTTTAGAGTGTTAGTAGTTGTTACATGGTTGCTTACCAAAGTCTATTGCATCCTTCGCTACTCCACTTTATAATGAGGGGAGTGGTTAAAAACTTATTTGTTCATATCTTTTATGGCAATCAAGTTTGAGTCTTCATGATCATTGAAGTGATAGTAAGAGGGCGTATATATAAAATTGTCTCGTAATAAGTGGTAGCGTTGCTTGAGGAAAAACAAGATCTTAAGTTGGGGGTGTCGATGAGTGGTGAGTTTACCATTCATCCGCACTCATTTTTTGTGCACATTACTTTATTTTGAATGAATAAATGAGACAACATCTATGGGTAGACGCACTAATATCCACTCTATGCAGGAATAAAGTTAAGAAGATCAAATGATGTGGATTGGAGCTGAAAATGATAAAAAAGGAGCAAAGAAGAGTGTAGTTGAAGACCTGGACTACATCATCCTCGGTTACCGTGATCACGGTCCTCTATCCGCGGTTTTGATTAGTCAAGATGGTCAGAGCAATGTAATCGCAGCATAAAATCGCAGTCGCAAGGCCACGATCGCGGACAGATGTCCGCCATCATGGTTAAGTGGGAATAGGCCCAGAGGCAGATATGTAAAATCACTTAGACGCATCCCAATCCATATTTAAGTAAAAACCTCTTCCTCTTTAGGATAGCTTATCTCATAAGATATCTTTGAATTCAAGACCCGAAACCCTAATCTTGGACAAGTGTGTAATTAATTTTGGGAGGATCAATTTCTTAGTTTCTTGTTAAAGAATGGATGCTTTGAATGACCCATATGGTATATTTCTCTTTACTTTCTTCATGAGTAGCTAAATAATTTAGTCTTGGAATTATGTTGAATTAGTGTGCGATTGTGTGTGGGTATTGTTGTGTTTGCAAGGATTTTAGTTGTTGAGTATGGGTCTCACCATTGCTTGAGCTTATGAGTTGGGATTTGATGGGTGAAAATTCCAAATTTTCAAATGGATTTGATGGGTGAAAGCTCCAAGCTCTAGAAACCCTTTGTCATCCTCGAAAGAGAGACTTAGGTGAATATTAGGTAACCCATAATATCCTCGAAAGAGGGTTATAGGGGAACAAGGCAATGGTGAACAACTAATCCTATGGGTTACTACCCTTTGCAATCTTAGAAATAAGTGTTTAGGGATTGTAATTCATGTCAAGAGAATCATCCTAGAAATAGGGATGCTTCGTTGAGGTTTTGGGTGGTTATACAAACTCCACACTTGTTAGGTGCTCGAAAGAGCCAATGAGTGAAATCATTGGGGTTTTATTAAAAGATTGACCTCAACGATATTCGACCTAGCCTATCTGTTAAAACAAAAGTTGAAAATCAGTTAAAGAAAAAGATTAAAACAATAAGAAGTGATAGGGGTGGAGAATATGAATCTCCCTTTGCACAAATTGTGTAGAGAATGGAATTGTCCATCAAACTACTGTCCCGTATTCACCTCAATCTAATGGAATTGTGGAAATAAAAACTGAACCTTGAAGGAAATAATAAATGTCTTACTTATAAGTTCAGGTTTACCGCAAAACTTGTGGGGGGAAGCTATCCTTACAGCTAACCGAATACTCAATAGAGTTTCCCATAGTAAGACACAATCAATTCCATATAAAAATGGAAAGGAAGAAAAACCAACTTGAAATATTTCAATGTGTGGGGGCGTCTAGCAAAGGTCCAAGTTCCTATGCCTAAAAAGGTAAAGATAAGACCTAAGATGGTGGACTGCGTGTTCATAGGATATGCTAAAAGTAGTAAAGCGTGTCGATTTTTGATTCATAAATCCAAACATCCGGCTATCAATGAAAATAAGGTAATTGAATCAGTCAATGTTGAATTTTTTGAAAACATTTATCCATATAAAACTAGACATGAACAGTCTAGTAGGGGGGTCTAAACGACCTTGAGATGAACCAAGTGAGGATGTACATAATGATGAGAATCCAAGACGCAGTTCACGTCAAAGAACATCAACTTTGTTTGGATTGAATTTTGTAACATTTCTCTTAGAAAATGAGCCTCAAACATTTAAAGAAGCGATGACGTCTTCAGACTCATCCTTTTAGAAAGAGACAATCAATAGTGAGATTGATTCAATCTTAAGCAACCATATATGGGAGTTGGTTAATCTTACTTCAAGAAATAAATCCTTAGGTTCTAAATGGATCTTCATAAGGAAAATAAAATCGGATGGTACTATTGACAAATACAAGGCAAGAGTTGTAGTAAAAGGCTTCAAACAGAAAGATGGTCTTGATTACTTTGATACATACTCTCCTGTAATGAGGATAACGTTAATTCGGATGTTAATTGCCTTGTGATGGTATATGGTCTTGAAATCCATCAAATGGATGTGAAAACATCATTCCTAAATAGAGAATTGGAGGAAGAAATTTACATGAAATAACCTGAGGGTTTTGTGATTCCAGGAAAAGAAAATAAGGTGTGCAAACTTGTTAAGTCACTTTATGGACTAAAATAAACACCTAAACATTGGCATGCGAAGTTTGACCAAATCATGTTGGCAAACGGGTTCAAGATAAATAAATATGATAAATGTGCTTACATTAAAGACACTCCAAATCACCAAGTCATTGTTGTCTGTATGTGGATGATATGTTGATCATCAGTAGAAATATTTCTGACATAAATGCTACAAAATGAATGCTTGAGAGCAAGTTTGATATGAAAGACCTTGGAGTTGCGGATGTGCTCTTAGGAATAAGAATCCGTAGAACTCCACAAGGGTTGGCCTTATCACAGTCTCATTACATAAAAAAGTTACTTGAAAAATTCAAGTATTTGGAATTTGGTATTGCCAAGACTCCATTAGACATGAGCTTCGCACTTCAAAAGAATGAGGGTGAAAATGACTCACAGTTGGAATACGCAAGAGTGTTGGGATTTTTAATGTATATCATGAAATGTACACGACTATGTTCTATTAGTAAGTTAAGTCGGTACACGATTAATCTCAATAAAACTCATTGGATGACAATGAAAAGAGTTTTGGGGTATCTTAAATACACTCAAGACTATGCTTTACATTATAATAAATATCTCGCGGTACTTTAAAGACATAGTGATGCAAATTGGATCACCGGATTGAATGAAGTAAAATCCACGTGTGGATATGTATTTACTATAGGTGGAGGAGACGTTTCTTGAAAATCATCCAAACAGATCTGTATTGCTCGCTCTACAAATGAATCTAAATTTATCACATTGGATAAAGACGGTGAAGAAGCAGAATGGCTTCGAAATTTCTTGGAAGATATTTCTTATTGGCCCAAACCATTGTCACCAGTATGTATACACTGTGATAGTCAAGCTGCAATAGGTAGGGCAAGGAGCATGATGTGTAACGATAAATCTCATCACATAAGATGGAGACATAATACCGTTAGAGAACTTCTCTCTAGTAGAATTATCACGGTTGACTCTGTGAAGTCAAAAGATAATGTGTCGGATCCACTTACAAAAGGCCTATCTAGAGAAAGAGTTGAGAGGACATCCAAGGGAATGAGTTTACAGCCTAGGACAAGTCAGCATGGCGATGACTCTACCTAGCAGACTGGAGATCCCAAGAGCTAGGTTCAAGGAGATCAAATAAAGTTGTGTCTGACAGTTTTAACATTGTCAATACACCTAACCCATTATCATGATTTAGACAATGTTTAGTAAACAAGGATAAGACTTATGGAGTGAAGTCTATTAATGATTATCTAAATTTAACAGATTTGACCAAATAGTTTAATCTATAGAATTGAACATCTAGAAATCACCTATGTGAGGGAGAAGTGGAAGCCGTTTCAAGTAGAATGTTAGTAAAGGCCTATTCTCTAAGCTTTCATGAGACCGGGACGTGTTCATGGATGGAACGAACAAAACAGTGAGAACCATAAACGGTAAAAGGCTAGTTGTGTGACATGTGTTGTCTAGGTGTACATTAAAACTTGACGGTTTAAAGATATCAAATCTACCGATTAACCGAGTGCATCCGATGCATGTTCACTACAGAAAGTTCAAAGGGAAACCCACTTATCCAGATGCAATCAGTCTTTGCTTGATGATCATATACTTGTCCGTAAAGTTTTACAAAGAGTAGCCATTCTCCATTCATGTGGGAGATTGTTGGGTTCAATTGGTGTGAATAAAAAATGAAAAGTTGCTTGAAAGGGACACAACTCTTCGAGTAAAAGACACACTATTTCAGGAAAAGGTATAATTGTTTGGATGGTTGTGGCTGTTCGGAAAAGACACACTCTTTCGAATGGACAAACACGACTATTCAGAAAAGATACACCTTTTCGGTGAACTATTGCCACTTTTTTGGTGAACCATTGCCACCTTTCGGAAGGAGAACTTAATGGCTATATAAACCTGCATTTTTCCACAGGTTTTTCCGCACTTGAAAAACATTTCTTGTTTTCTAAAATACTCTGTGTGATCATCTAACTGTTGAGTGAGTTCGGAGAGAATCCGATCATTTGAGGTACCACTACAGTCGGATTGTTAAGCCATTTTATCCTGGAAGGAAAATTTCATAACCTCGGGTACTTGAGGGAAATTATTTCCTTAAGGACACTCTGTGAAGTCGGGGGACTTGGCCTTTTTCTGTTTCATCTAATTTTCTGAAAAAACACACTTCTTTGAAAGATCTTTTTGATCTTGTGTTGAGGGTGTTACATAAATTCATAAGTGGTCTTGTTTTATACTTGAACTTATGTTGAAGTTTTTGTTATCATATACAAATTCTTGTGTACCCGTAAAACAACAGTAAAGTTATGAAAAGTTTTCTCAAGAAACAGATCTACAAAATCTTTTGCTTATGACTGTCTTTTATTTATGTATTGATTTAGGTTGATACATAAATAAGGTAAATGTGTGAAAAAGTTAGGTTGTATAAGATTATAGAAAGAAGGAAAAAAAAATAGTAGTTTGGTGCTCCCATTGTCTAAGTTCTAGTCTCATATAATAGAAATCAAACAAACTTATATACTCAACTAGAGAATGTGTTCAACCCCAAATTTACGTATAAAATCTAAATACTTGGCAACTTAACCGTAAAATTCACATCAAGAATAAAGATGCACATAATTGATCAACACATACTAAATAACATACGAAATAATTTAAACAAACTTCATTCATGATTTGGCTCTCAAAGAAACTTATAAAATAAATAATGCGAAGTCGATAAAAACCTGTGTTATGAATTAAACCAAGGAAAGAAATAAAATGTCGTCACCAAAAACTTCAAACGAGAATGTAAATTTCAACTCTCAATTCACCAACTTCAAAGAGATTTCACTGTTTTGCTCTCTTTTTTCCTTTTTCTCTTGTTTTTTTCCTATGCGTCTGTTTTTCTCTAGAGTGTTGTTTCTCTCTCTCCTTAGTGTTAATATAGGAGTCTTGGGTGGGAGTTGTGAGGGAGTTGGAGTGTGGAGAAGTTGAGATGAACATGGGATTGTGGGAGGAGGTTAGGGTATTAGTGAGACAATACCTCAAATGGTTCTCAGAAAGTCACTCAATTTTGTTTCTTACTCTAAAATTCACTCAACTAAGGGTGCTTCTCTCAGAAAGTCACTTAACTTTGATTTTTATTTCAAAAGTCACTTAACTATGAGTGTTTTACTTATAAAGTCACTCAACCTATTTAATTAATTTTTTCATTAAAATTTACTAACATGAAATTTTATTTAAAATAAAAATTAAAAAAATTATTTGAACTATATAATGACATATTCTCATGTTTACTTTATATTTAATCCACTGAATTTTTTTAAAATATCCTAAATAATTTATATCACTTCACTTATAATGTTAATATTACCTTTTAAGATTTTCATAATACTATTTATTTAACTGATTAGATTTAATTAACTTTCAATGTGATACTTATTTACTGAATTGATTTTCCAATCATAATGTAATATTTTATATTACCACTTGTATAATATACACATGCATCAAATAAATAATTAAATTATATTCCTAATAAGTTGATAAAGGGGAACATTATAGATTTTAAACTTTAAAAAATTTAAATTAAAATGATATGATATAAAACATTAGCAAATGTTATTAAACATTAGTAACATTACAATGCATACACTTCAATGGAGTAAAATTAGCAGCAAAAATTGTACAGTCAAATGATTGTGATTTTAGGATAAAGTATATAGTAATCACTGGACAAGAAAAATTGGGAAGAATATTCATAAAATTAAAATTCTAAGAAACAAAAAATAAATCATTTAAACCATTTAAACGAATTTTGGATATGGGTGGGTCATTAAATTTATTGTTTAGATGAAAATCTTTTTTATTTCTTAATATTTTTATTTTAAATAAAAATTACATATTAGCAAATTTTAATGGAAAAAATAATTAAATAGCTTGAGTGACTGTGTAAGAAAGACACTCATAGTTGAGAGTGACTTTTGAAGTAAAAACTAAAGTTAAGTGACTTTCTGATAAAAAAACTCATAGTTGAGTGACTTTTAGAGTAAAAATCGAAGTTGAGTGACTTTCTGAGAGAAACATCATAAGTTAAGTGACCATTTGAGTTAATAGCTCGGGTATTAGTGGGGTATCGGGTAGTTTTAGGATAAAATCTTATTTTTCAAATTAAAAATATAAATAAAATATAATGATAAAATATTAGCTAATTGTTTTGAACTGATAAAAATATAGGAAAGTTAAATAGCTAGTCCTAAAAATATGACTAAGAAATTATTAATATTATTAGATTATTTATTAAAAATAAAATTAAAAGAAACTATATTAAAGATCGTTTTCTTTTTTTTTTAAAATAAAAGCAAAACTTATCTTGAATGTGACTCTATTTTTGTAGTTTTCACATCTTTTAAAGTAAACTTACTAAAAAAAAGATAAAATCAAAATATCTAATTGGGACCTAAAAATAAAATATTTAAACACTAAAATGGCGTAAAACCTTAAGTTTGGTAAAACAATTAGGTGTTTACAATGACTGAAAAATGAGTGCATGATGTTTGACAATGTGTTGGTGGTAGTTGGAGACGCTGTTACCTGTGATAGTAGATGATTTGTTAGTTGAGATAGATTGTAGTGATGGTAGTGGTTGAAGTGGTGGTAGAGGTGGTGGTAGAGGTAGTGATACCGGTGACAATGATAGTGGTGGTGGTCGAAGAATGTGTGGAGGTTGGTGATGTGTTTATGGTAGTTAGCGAAGGTGCTAGTTGTGATAGATGAATTGGTCGGCAGTAGGGATTGGTCGGTAGTGGTTGATGATGGTATTGGCGTTGGAATTGGTGTTAGCGTTTGCAGTAATGGCGACAGTGGCAGTGAATATAATTAGAATAATGGAGGTGGTAGGTTTTGTAGCAGCTGACAATAGTGGTTGATAGCGATAGTTGTGGTCACTGGTGATTGTGATGGTGGAAGTGGTTGGTGATGGCGATTATGGTGGTGGTGGCAGTGGTGGTAACTGGTTATTGTGGATAGAGTATGGTGAATATCATCCAATACAAGAATACCTCTTAATGACATTAAGACTTGGTTCCAGATCTGAATGATTAAGACCTATTCAGACTTATTAAGAGCTACAATCTCAATAAAAAACAACCGCACTTAATGGTCTGAAGTCTGAATCATTCAGATTCAAACCTCTATTAAGTGCAAACAAATAAGACCTAAGTCTAGATAGACGAAGTAAATAAATATTTACTCTATTAAAATGTTTAGTCATCACAGACAATTACTACTAGAACATTGACACATAAATTTCAACATAAGGAGTTACATGGAAGTTCAAAGTTATACATCTTGCAAAAGAAGAGAAAAAACAAGAAATTGTACGTTTTAATTTCTTCTATACTTATAATTATATCCCTTTAACATCTTGATTAGTGACAGCTTCTTTAAACATTTGAAGGGAGTCTTGCAGGTCATCACAGAGTTGGTATGGATCTGGAATCACTTGTGGATCCACTGCCATTGATATTGTCATTTTATTACAATAACTCTGAAAATGTATTGTTACTGCCTGCAAAACCACACCAAATTCATAAATAACATTGCCAGATTGCCTATACATATACATACTACATAAAATACACAATATATCATCATTAATTCAAATTTTCTCTAGTACAAATCTAAATAGGCGGGTTCGATATATCTTTTATGTGAGTATGAATTGGTTGATGTTTTTATAAATATAGTATTTGAAATGTTGAAGTTGTATTCACGTATAAAAAAGGTAAGTTGAAATTTTGTGAATAAAAACGTATTGAACTTCGTATCTATTTGATCAAGCTTTTAAAATTTATAATCTTTTGAAAGTTATTTAATTTTTTGTCGAAGGTACTTTTGAGTAATAATTTGTATATAACTAATAAATTTGAAAAGTATTTATTCATATTAATTGAAGTAGTAATTGGTGCTAAAAAATCAAGGTTTCAAGAAATACATCCAGAATAATAAACTTATTTTCTTACCATTTGAAAAAAAACAATTTTTGTTAATACTCAAAAACACTTATTATTTTCTAAAAAACTTGATCAAATATTTTGTAAAATCAATTTTTCAAATATTATATCAGAAGTTAACAACAAAACTTATGGACAAATTAAAGATGTCAAAAATCAACTAAGGGAGTATATATAAACTTTAGTATATACTAACATGAGGGAGCCCAAATGTTGTTGGAGCAGCATATGCTAATTTATGCCCAAAAAATGTGATCTCTTCTTGAGGGCCAACCACGTTTGATATTAACACTGTGGTGTGCGATAAAACTCTGCTTGTTATCTTTGCAGCCACCTTCATATTATATGCAAGAACATAAGAATAAAAAATATTTACATTAAACTCATTCACTTCATCGTTTGATTTGCGGATTAAGTTGTTTGAGAATTATTGACTTGTGATTATAATAATTAATTTATTCTATTAGAAAAAATAGGATAAATAAAGGAAAATAACTCAAAAAAATACTTGAACTTTGACTGAATTTTCAATTGAGCATACTAAACTTTGCGGGGTCCTATTACCCACCTAGACTTTTTATTAGTGGAATTAATTCCCCCCGGACTTTTTTAAAGTAGAATTAATTTCCCGGGAAACGCTATACCCAGTTTTGACGACCGGAAGTGTAATACACGCGCTCTTTCTTCTCCATTTTATCACTTTACAATATTTTTTCACCATTACAACCATATTAAAGATTCCACAACTCAAATTCTTCCTACAAATCAAATTCCAAATGATTCCAGTGAGTTAATTCCAATTTTCAAGTCCATTCTTATCACTTTTGTTATTTTCTATGAATTCAAGCTACTACAATGGCTGAAACTAAAATTGTAGCTAAGGATAGAAGGAGAAGAAGATATTTTCATATATCACTTAGTTGATTACAATGAATACAACCACCTCTACTTATAAAAGAGTAGTTGCATATCACAGCTGTGTACAGCTCAGCATAGTTAGTTATCAGCCTAAACTAACCGACTCTAATCATTGGTCATTCTAATTATCTAACCAATCATCTCACTATCCAGCTCACTTTAATACTCCCCCTCAAGTTGGGGGCTGCATCAAGTTAAGCATTCCAAACTTGTTTAACAGATAGACATGTTAACCTCTGCCAAGTCCTTTTGTCAGTATGTCTTCCTATTGTTCTCTAGTGCCAATGTAATGTGTTTGCACTGCTTCTTCTTTGATTTTCTCTCTCACAAAATGACAATCAATCTCTATATGCTTGGTACGTTCATGAAATATTGGATTAGCTGCAATCTGTAAAGCAGCTCTACTTTCACAAAATACATTAACAGGTGCATTAACCTTTACTCCAAGCTTATTAAATAGTCCCAGTAACCAAACAATTTCAGCTGTTGCTGTTGCTAAGCTCCTGTATTCTGCTTAAGCAGAACTCCTGAAGACCGTGTGTTGCTTCTTGGATTTCCAAGATATTAAAAAACTTCTAAATTTGATGACAAAACCTGAGATAGACCTTCTGGTATTGGGACATGAGGCCCAGTCAGCATCATAAAAATAACTCAAGGAATCAGTAGATGAACTGCTCATTAGGATTCCTAAACCTGGTTCCTGTTTCAAGTACTTCACCACCCTTATTGTTGTATCCCAATGTGACCTCTTAGGAACTTGCATGAATTGACTAAGAGTCTGCACAACAAAACTAATATCAGGTCTGGTTATAGTCAAATACAACAGCTTCCCAATCAACTTTTGATAGCCTGTTACATCCTCCAACAATGTGTCATCTTTATTTTCAGCATACTCATAATAAGTTGCACTGGTAAACTTCTGATTCACATCTATAAGGGTGTTTACTGTCTTTGCACCTCCAAGCCCCAAATCAGATATGACTTCAAGAACATAATTCCTTTGATTCAACAAAATCCCTTTCTTTGATCTCAAAACTTCAATTCTTAAGAAGAACTTCATTTCTCCTAAGTCTTCGACCTTGAACCTTCTATGCAGGGCTTGTTTTGTCTCTTGTATGAGCTCTTTGTTGCTTCCTGTGATCAACATGTCATCTACATACACCAACATTATCACAATATTATTTTTCTTCTTCTTTGTGAACAAAGAATAATCATATTTTGTCTAACAGTACCCTGCTTCAACCAAAGCTTTTGTCAATTTTATATTCCATTGCTTTGATGCTTGTTTTAAACCATACAATGATTTCCTTAACTTACACATCTTGGCCTCCCCCTGTCTCCCAAAACCTTGAGGGAGTGTCATGTAAACTTCCTCATACAAATCACCTTGCAAGAAAGCATTATATACATCTATTTGACATAAATCCCATCCTCTTGATGATGCCAAGGATATAATAGATCTTGATGTCACCATCTCAGTCACAGGGGAGAATGTTTCATGATAATCAAGTCCTTCCCTTTGATTATATCCTTTTGCAACCAATCTAGCCTTGTATCTTTCTACCTCTTCATTTGTTTTGTACTTTATTTTGTATACCCACTTGGAGACAATGAAAATTTTTCCTTTTGGAAGTTCAACTATTTCCCAAGTGTGATTATCATCCAAGGCTTTGATTTCCTGTTTCATTGCTTCCACCCAATTTTTATCCTTGGATGCTTCATAGAAACTGTGTGGCTCTACTGTTGTTGAAAAATTTGCTTGTACTTTCTACAGCTAGCAGTCAGTATGTGATATGATATATAATTTAAGATGGGGTAGGATGATTTCTCTCTTCCCTTTGTGGTGGCATAATCCTCATGCCACAATGGTGGCTTAATAGTTTTTTCGTACCTTCTTGGAGCTATACTATGGTTTTGATGAAGAACATCTTCATGTTCCTGTTCTTGGACCATGTTTTCTCCTGTATCTTCATTGTTAGCATTGCCACCAGCAATTGCATGATGTTCATTATCATCATCACCAATTATATTAGTATCACCTCCTACTGCACATGGTTTTTCTATACTTTCTTCTTGACCAGCATCATCTTCTGTTGTATATGGTTCTACACCTTCTTGACCAGTATCACCTCCTGTTGTATATGGCTCTTCTACACTTTCTTCTTGATCAATTGGTGTTGTCCCCTGTCAAGAGATTGTGTAGAAGGACAAATACTAGTAAAAGAAGTAGAGAGAGAAAACATATGCTCCTTGAATACGACATCCCTGCTAACAAAGAATTTTTTTGTAGCACAATCAAGTAACTTGTATCCCTTTTGGGTGGTAGAATATCCCATCATGACAACAACTTTTTCTCTTAAATCAAATTTATCAGATGGCACCAAATTTGTAGCTTAGCACAAGCATCCAAAAACCCTTAGATAATCAAGGGAAGGCACCTTATGATGCAGCAATGCATAAGGTGATTGACCTTGTAGAACCTCACTGGGTAATCTGTTTAGTAGATATACGATACCTTTAATACATTCACCTTAGTATCTGGTAGGGATATGAGCCTAAAATTTTAATGCTCTAGCAATATTCAAAATGTGTTTATGCTTCCGTTCAATAATGCCATTTTGTTGAGGAGTATAGACACAACTACTCTGATGGATAATACCATGAGAGTCAAAATTATTCTGACACTGCACATTGAAGAATTCAGTACCATTGTCTGATCTGACAATTTTTATTACAACATCAAACTGAGTTCTTATTAAGCACAAAAAAGATTCCAACATTGTGATAACATCACTTTTCATTTGCAGAAGATAAACCCAAGTGTATCTAGTGAAATCATCAACAATAGTAAGGAATAAACTCTTTCTATCGTGAGTGGAAATTTTGTAAGGACCCCAAACATCAAGATGGATCATTTCTAGGGGTTTATTGCTTCTAGATGTGCTAGTAGGAAAGGTTAACCTGCTTTGTTTAGACAATGGGCAAACGGGACAATCAACAGTTGCAGATGCATCAGGTACATTTTTCTGGACCACACCAAGCTTGTTCATGACTTGTACTGGTGGATGTCCTAATCTTTGATGTCATATGTCAGTAGTTATTGCCCGTCTTGGTTGTGCAGTAGATTGTAAAATAGTATTAGTGAAGCAGTCATCATTGGAACCTGATTTCAATATGTACAAACTTCCTTCCTCCCTACCAATCCCCCTCACCCTGCCACTGTAAAGATTCTAAAAAATACAAAAATCAGGAAAGAAAGTGACAGAGCAAGATAGACTCTTGATTAGTTTTGAAAATGAGATCAAGTTATACTTGAAATCTGGCACATGCAAGACATTATTCACTCTCATATTCTTTATGAACTCAACAGCTCCTACATGTGTGATGTTAGATGTGTTTCCATTCAGTAAATGTATATGTTGATGTGTTGAATACTTTGTCTCAACTATGTTCTCTAGTAGATTAAGACTGGATGCCACATGATGTGTAGCACCGAAATATATAATCCATTCATTAGAACAAAAATTAGCCAATAGTGATGTAATAGTACCTGCCAAATTAGTATGATTATCATGCTGCTTCTTCTTCTCATTCATCATCTCTTGGATCTGTCTATACTGCTCATCTGTGAACCCTTGTGCATTCTTTCCACATAATTATTGAAGTTGTTTGTATTGATAATCTTTAAAGGCTTGCACACTTGTACTAGAACTAGGGTTATTTGAAGCACCATGCTCAGTTACATAAGACCTTCTACCTTCGGTCATAACATTTTTTACTGCAAAGGTTCCTTTTCTATCGAAATAAAAGTTATATGTTTTTCTATCATAGTGTAGATTGTATGGCTTTCTCTCAGGATTCCGAGCATAACCTTTTCCTTGGAGTAATCATCATGAACCTTCTTGTGATCATTAGACTGTCAAGGATGCCTAACCAACCAATAACAATCTTCCTTGACATGGCTTCCTCTGCCACAAAGATCACACTTGATAGAAGGTTTTTTACCTTTATAGGATTGACCACGAGTGAATTGTATAGCCAGAGGTTCTCCTTTCCCTCCCAGTGTTGGAAAAGGGACAAGATCTTTGACTCTCATCTTCACTAAGTAGAGCATAAGCTTGATTCAGTGAAGGCTCTATTGTTTTCAACAATAATTGTCTTCGAACTTGTTCATAGGATTCATTCAAACTACTAAGAAATTGCATTAATCTTTGCCTCTACAAATGCTCAATATACTCCTTTGATTTTACACAATTATAACCTGGTGTGGAGACTAAATCATCATACTCAGTCCAGAGCTCCCTCAATCGAGTGAAGTACGTTGCTATTAAATTTATACCTTGAGAAATTATGACAATTTCACGATGCAACTGGAAAAGTCTAACTCGATTAACTTTATCAAAATGCTCCTTCAAGTCTCCCCACACCAAATGTGCACTCGATGAGTACACAACCCACTAAGGAGGCTCACAGAGACTGTATTCATGATCCACGAAAGTACAATCGCGTTGCAAGTCTCCCAATCTTCATGCAATTCAGTACTGAACTGCTCCTTTCTGTAAGTACCTATAACAAATCCCAATTTCCTTTTTGCTGGCAATGCGATTGTCATTGATCGCTGCCACGATCCGTAATTTTTCGACCCAGTTAATTTGACCAGAATCAGTACCGATCCTGGTGTATCGCATGGATGAACATACAATGGATGATTATTGCTCACCTTTTCTGTTGATATGAAAGGTAATTCCTCGGAGGAAGCTGAGATCGTAATTCTGACGCCATTCAGGTACTGCAATTTGACAAAAAACAGCTTTAATTGAGTTTTCAAGTGTGTGATCCCACTCACTTTGCTCGTAACCGCTTTGATTCCATGTTATTTTGTATGAATTCAAGCTACTACAATGGATGAAACTGAAATTGTAGCTAAAGATAGAAGGAGAAGAAGATATTTTCATATATCACTTAGTTGGTTACAATGAATACAACCACCTCTACTTATAAAAGAGTAGCTGCATATCACAGTTGTGTACAACTCAGCATAGTTAGTTATCAGCCTAAACTAACCTACTCTAATTATTGGTCATTCTAATTAACTAACTCATCATCTCACTATCCAGCTCACTTTAATAACTTTTCATCATTTTTTTACAATTTTTCACCAAAATCTTGTTCTATCAAAGATTCTTCGATCAATCTTGAAATGCCTTGTTCTGCCTTGCCAACAAATTCATTGTGACTCCAAATTTATTTAGTTTATACTAATTTTTTTTTTAAGAAAATCTTTTCCCAAATTTCAAATTCAAATTGAAAACTTTCTTCAATAATTTTATTCAAATCGGAAACTTTCTTCAAAAAAAATTGCAGGTTCTACTAATTGGTATGATAACCAGTAAAGGGAAGGTACATAATCATCTTTTCCAGAGCAACCGTAACAGCGAGACCAACGGATATGATAAAAAATTCCTTGTCGCGAGCTTGGCTCGAACCAGATGCGGGTCTGAATTTTTTCTTTTTCTCCCCTTAGCTGGTGGCTGAGGTGGTGGTGGTTGCCAGCGGCAATGGTGGTTGGTTGGTGGTGGCAATGGTGGATTAAATTTTGCCATTTTGATGAAATTGAAGATGACCCATTTGGGGTGTGTGTGTGTGTGTTGAAATTGAATCAAATTGATGTAATTGAATTGGGTGTGTTGAAGATGACCCATTTGGGTGTGTATGTGTGTGATGAAATTGTGTTCAATTTCAATTCAACAATGGCGCAACCATGGTGTTTTGTTGAAGACTCCATTGTTGAAGAGAAGAAAGAAAGAAGAGAGAAGAGAAAACAAATGAAAAAATAAATAAAAAATATAAAATTATTAAAAATAAAAATAATTGAGGGGTTATATGTGACAAAAAAAAGTTTTATAACGTTTTTTAATCACTCTCACGCGCTCAAGGGATGTGATTACACGCATTTGTCAAAGTGGACAGATATATGCCATTAAAATACAAAAAAAAAAACTAGGGGGGTAATAGGACCCCTGCAAAGTTCAGTATGCTCAATTGAAAATTCGATCAATGTTCAAGTATTTTCCTGAGTATTTTCCCATAAATAAACCCAAGATTGATAGTATAAGACGGAATATCTCAGGGTAAATTTATACCGTTAACCAAACATAATATAAGAATTTAATTTCATAATCTTGAGATCTCACCTTATCACGTGTATCAAATGCCTAGCTCCTACGAAAACAAGAAGATACTCTCCCATTCTTAATTTTACATGACACTATTTGATTGATGATAAGACTAAATTATTTTTTCATCTAAAAGATGACATTCGTTCGGAATAAATCAAATTAAAAATAAAAGTTTCCCTTAAGTTTTATTCAATGTTATTCATTTTAGTATATTTCAAAAAGAATAATATAATTCCTCTATAAAACTGTGAAAGTTTAATTTTTAAATTTGTTTTAATTGATATTCTTTTAAGCCCACAAATATTTCAACATGTAACATGTTTAATACCATAAGTTTCAAATATATACAAGTTCCAATAATAGTTCTTTCTAATTTAAAATGCATGAAAGTGAAAAAAAAAAAAAAAAAAAAAAAACTGACCTGGGATCCAAATATATCTTGAGTTAACTTAGCAGCAGCAAAAGAGAATCTGGATTCAAGAGACAATTTTTTTTTGTCGATAATTGTTTTAGCTTGTCGGATATAATCCAACGGGTTATCGGGTAAGCTAATGGGTAACCGGGTCAGCACATATCCAACTTTATTGCCCCATTTTGCCTTTGATTTTTTCTCCATCATCTCTGCTAGAGCCTGAATTCATTAAAAGAATTTTTGAATTTCGTCATTTTAATTTAAAACTGTGTATAATATTACTAAAAATTATCATTTGAATTCTATGATATATGAATTAAATATGCCTTGTTATTCGGATAAGAGAGTGATTAAAGATCTATATATTGATTGGACTACTGAAAAATGCCGGAAAAGGTGTGTCAAATTACTTCTCAATAAGTAATACACTTTGGATGATCTGGCACGACTTCTGCATTGATTTTAAAGAATTCGAGCAGCATATATAGTTGAAGATACAATGGTAACGTTGCAGTTAAAAACTTACTAGAGGTGGATTTTTTTTTTAAAAGGTAAGACACATGAACTTTAATTTCTTTTTTAAGGGGTGGGTGGGGTGGGGTGGGAAAGGGGAGGGGTTGGGGAGCCAATTGTTGTTAATTACTTTAATTCCAGTAGAAGGTCTGATGTTAAAAACAACAGATCCTCTAAGACGAATGTTGTTGGGCAGATTATTTGTCTTGCTGCTTCCTTTCCCATTCTTGTAACCTGAATATACACACCACTTCTTTATTAGTAGTAGCTATTAGTAAAAATTGATCATGTAATTATGCATCTTAAACTAACCTTAATAAGTAGACACTTACTTTCGTTATGCATATATTTTGATGAAAAATACTGGTAAGATTCACCTCATTTTAAAAATGAATTAAGATTAATCCAATTGTGATACAGAAAGTAATAAAATGTACCACCAAGATCGAGTCATAAGAAACGTAGCCTGCCCTGATCAATAACTATAGTAATAGTAAAGAGAGGCTTTGATTTAACCCATTATAAACAAAAAAAAAAAAAGTTTAGATCAAATAAATGCATAAACACATAGTAGGTGCAGGTGCAGTTACAGTTTGATCATGAATTAAGCTCCCGTTTAGTCATAGATTTTGAAGTTAAAAATTAAAAAAATATTTTTTAAAAAAGTTGTGATCTTTTTAATCTAAAGTTGTTTTTGGAAATTTATTTTATTTGAAAAAATTGAAATTATGTGAATGGAAGTTCCAAATCCCCAAAAACTAATCATAGCCCATGAAACCTATAAATATTTGAAAATTAAAATTTTAAAAATCTAATTAAATTTTATGATCAAATAAATATTTAAAATAACACTCAAAATCTATGGTCCTAATTTGGCATACAATATTAAAGAATGTAACTAATTAATAGGGAGTTCAGAGACTGACCATATCTTCTATTGAGATAACGTGAGAAACCAGCCTGTGCTATGCCCATCACTACATCATTAATTGTCTACAAGAACCACAATATGTGCCATAATTTAAGCAATGAATAAATAAGAGGGGTTACCAAAAAATATTAGAATAATAGAATATGTGGTTGAAGGATAATTTCAAATCCAAGTACTAAAGCAATGGAAATTGACAGCTGACAATAGAAAAATGATTAATATAGTGGTGCATGCGAGCCATTAATGAGGATTGTAGATAAGTTTCTGTTGTTGCAAACATGGCAGACCAAAACTGCATAAAAAATTAAGACACGTTCATTGAATGCTCTCCCATCCTCTTGGAAACGAGCAATTGAAAATATAGATACGTATAATAAACTAGTACTCACTCTGATAAAAATACTTGTCTATTACTCCATATGTATTAAAAATAGATGTTCAACAACAAGTTTAGAAAATTAATAACATTAAATACGATTTATTAATTTATCTAATGTATTTTTCAAGCATTAAATTTATTATATTTAAAGAGTATGGTAAAATTACCACTATCATTTACTTCTTCTTAATTTATGTATCAATAGAAAAGTGGACGAGTAAAGATGGACGGATGGAGTATTTAGTATCAAGGGTAAATAGGATTATCCATTGAGTTTATAAACTAAACAAGTATTGCAGGCCATTCCAAAAAAGGAAAGTGGACAAGTAAAAATAGACGAAGGCAGAGGTGGAGCCAAAATTTATACTGAAGAGGTTCAAAATCTGAAGAAAAACTCATCGAAGGGGGGTTCAGCATCTACAATTTATACATAAATATCATTAACTATATATGTATTAAGAATATAATTTTTCGACGAAAGGGGTTCGACCGAACCCTCTATTACTAGACTGGCTCTGCCTCTGGACGAAGGGAGTACTATTCATTGGCAGGACAAGGGAGTACTATTCATTCTCCAATGCGTTTCTCAAAGCATTAATTTATTATATTCAAAAAGTGATTTCGTAATATTATCCTTATTATTCCCTCCGTCCAAAGAGTGTTATAAAGCATAGTGTCGCGTAAAATGTATGTAAAGCATAGTGTTGCGTAAAATGTATATAAAGCATAGTGTCGCATAAAATGGGACAGATATAGATATTGCAAGTGCACATGGTAAACTTTTCTCTTGGAAATGTAAAGTACTACTCTCTCCGTCTCAAATTGAGATAACACATTGATTAAGAAAAATAATAAATAACATAGCTAGTTTACCATAGTAAACCTATTAAATAATGTTTACATTTTAATTTAAAGAAAAAGTAATTAATGCAAAGGGTAAAACATGAAAAAAAAAATTGTCTATTCTTGATTAATAAAAAAAGAAAAGTAAAATGCGACATCAAATTAGAAAATTTGGGACGAGTAATTTGGGACGAAGGGAGTAGTTAACGATCTCATTAAAAGAAAGGATATACATGGAAAAAAGTCAAATAAACAAAACAAGTGAAAGTTAACATTTATTTTTAGAATGACGAACAAGTGAAAAAGAACGACGGAGTGTTATAAAGCATAGTGTCGCGTAAATGTATATAAAGCATAGTATCGCGTAAAATGTATATAAAGCATAGTGTTGCATAAAATGTATATAAAGCATAGTGTCGCGTAAAATGGGACAGAAATAGATATTGCAAGTGCACATACCAAGTTCAAGGCATTCTTGACTATTTTCATGTCGTCGAGGCTGATAGTCCTGTGCACAAGTCTCTTAGGGGTATGCCCAACCCCAGCTCCTCCTTTCATCGGTGTCTCTGTGTCCTTTAGAAACAAAATGGTTGCCAAAAACATAACAACATCCACAACCGTATACCAAAACACCATACACAAAAAACAAAAATAGTAACAAAACCGCCTCAAAAATCCAGGATCAACCTTTTCTTTTTTGGTACTTGAAGGTATAGTAGGCAGTGCTTCTGGATCCGAAGCTTTTCGAGTGCATGCCAAAATTAAAGAGATAATGGACATGCCATCACCAATTGAATGATGCAATTTTAGTAGCCCAACTCCTTCTGCTTCGGATGTTTTCACGTTCAAAATGTGTACCTCCCAAAGTGGCTTTGTCATGTCCAAGGGTGTTGTTGTTAGACTTGACGTGTAGTTCTCCAAGAATTCGTCAGGTGAATCCATGTCAGTGTCCAAATCCGGACATATTATATGATCTTCCACATTTACTCTCGTTTTCACCCACTTCCTTATTCCTTTCTTTTCATCCACCACCTTTTATAAAACAAACCAAAAAAAAAAAAAAAAAAAAAAAAAAAGGTAAATAATAAGCAAAGGGAGATTTCTCAAAAACTATACATAATTTGGACCAAAGTTACTAAATTTTGACGAACTGGTAATTTTTCATGCTATCTTCACCCTGATTTTAATATGTTATAGTACGTACATGACTTATTTTACTTTTCCGGTTGCTACGAGAGGTAGAGCTCTATATGGTCAAAATAGAACTTTTAAATATAGTACTTTTGGCCTCGCTAACAGTTTTGGACATGTCACGGGTAGATACTGCCAGCTTTTGTGAACGATTAGTTGTTCAGTATATAGAAGTTAAAATGAAAGAACAAACTTTTCTACGTACCGGAAGACTGCAGAATCGAGGGTGATTGACAAGAGTGGATTCAAGGCCTTTCTTGATGACATCGCGGTTGATCTTTGTAGTGCAACCTAATATGGCAATAATGTAGCAATTGAGGGATTTAGTATGGAACAATCGTGTAGCTGGACTTGCTGGTTCATGCTGTTGACGTTCCTGTTCTGGTTCTATCGCCACCACCGTGCTGTTTTTCTGGCCATTAGTAGTATTCACGCCCATTTTAGATCCTATTTTGGTTTTAGTGTCAATAGGTTTAAGACCAAGGCTCCCCATTGCTTTGGTTTGGTGTAGTGAAAATTGAATAGCTAAGCTTGCAAGTGAAAATGAAGGATGCCTCCAAGGAGAATAGTTTATTTATTGATGTACATACGTACATATATAAAAATGGCAATCACCTACACATGAAAACACTTCAAATTGGGTAAGATATGTCTAGTCTACCAAAATAGCCGTGGACCCTGTAACTTATTGCATCTATTAATGATACTACTTTATTACTACGATTTATTTTTCCATTTTACAGACATCAATTAAAGATACTGACCAGGTCAGACATTGAACGAATAAGGCAACAAGGCACTTTTCGGACCGGTTAATTGTAATATTCAGTGGGCATTTGGCCATGTTCGTGAGGCAACAAATCTATTGTGTTGGTAATTTTAACTTTCGCTGGGTATGCATATAACAATTGGCATCATAAGCCACGTTTGCATCTACAATAGGTAGTTCGAACCATATAAGTACCTAAGTGAGATTATACACACGAATCTGTTGTCACAGTATTGGAACATATTGTACGTACGTAGTCGTATAATTATGGGTTATTCAACTAATGTCTATTAGTTTTTTTTCACCTATATGGAAATTGTTTGATTCCTAAACATTGTAATCCTGCCAACAAAAGGTGTAAAGTCCCTTTGATTGCTTGTAAACGGAATTTTGGCAGCAAGGAAACAAAGTGATCTCACATGGCTGTTGTGTTCCAAAATATGTTTACTTGATTTTCTTGGCTATTAAACGATTTCATATAAAATTGAAAGTTGTCAGATTTATTAACTTGGAGGCTAAGTCTCTCTTGCTTGAGATTTTTTTCTTTTCTCTTAAGCATATCCAAGACCTCATGAGTTAGAGTTATATTCAGTTTCTTTGCAAGTTACCACTTATATGATATAAGTTATATCCAATTTTGTATTTATATATGTTTCGAAGATCTTTAATTATTTAGGGAGAAATATTTACCTTCCTCTATCGAAATAAATTGAATTTTTATACCACATCTGCTTTTGCTTGAAAGTAATAACTTGAATTTTTATACCACATCTGCTTTTGCTTGAAAGTAATAACACCTTACCAAATTATGTCATTGTGTACATAAATGATGGATACAAACAATAATAACATACCCATTATGTATATTCTCACAAATGGGATCTGGAGAGAGTGGGTGTTGCACGTAGACCTTAACCTTACTCAATGTTGTGGAATAGAAAGTCTGCTTTCAATACATATTGGCTCAAGAAAATCATTTTTCAGAAAAATGATACTCCCTCTGTCCTATTTTACTCGTCCCAAATTTTCTAATTTGATTTCTCATTTTACTTGTCATTTTTCATTAATTAAGACAAGGCAATTTTTTTTCCTTTTTATCCTTAGTACTAATTGTTTTATCTTCAAATTAAAATATAAACATCATTTAATAGGGGTACTATGGTAAAATAGTCATGTTATTAATTGTTTTTCTTAATCAATGTACATTATCAAATTGGGACGAGTAAAATGGAACGAACGAAGTAGGAAGAAAATGCAAAAATGATTGGTATAGGGAGCGATTCAACCTCTTTCAATTTTAGTAAAAAACAATTGCTATAAATATGAGGAGATTTATTTACATCTATAAGAAACTGGTTGGTGAAGAAGTTTTAAAACTGGCTGAAAAACTAACCTAAAAAAACATTAGTAATTGGACTAGCTTTTACATTAAATTGAATTAGTTGTGAGTTATTGGTAGGAGTAGCATTCAATGTATGGGTGTCAGGTGGGCCGGCCCGACCCGGCCCGAGTAACTAAACCGGCCCGGTTTGACCCGGCCCGGTAAGCCCTAGGGCTTTAGGGTTCCGGGTCCCGGGCCAGTTATTTTTTTAAAATTGAACCGGCTAACCCGGCCCGGACCAAACCCGGTCCAGGCCCGCCGGTTAACCGGCCCGGCCCGGGTAACATTATTTAAAAGAAAAAAAAAAAATTAGGTCAAACTAGCCGTTGGCCCAACGGCTATATAGCCGTTTTTGGGTCCAAACGGCTAGTTTGGGCCCATTTATTAAAAAAAAAAAAAAGAACTTTAAAAAATATTTTTTAATTCCAAAAAAAATTCTCTAAATACCCTACAACTTCAAATCATTTTTCACACAATTTTTCACTCTCTCAAATCTCATTCTCTCTCAAATCTCAATTCTCAATTCTCAAATATTCAATATATTTAATTTCTTAAAGTGTTCACTTTAATCTTTTAATTTTTCGTTTACAAAGTACGAGCGGAAGTTTCTAAAGTCGCAATCTTCAGATACTTCCAAAATTTGGTATTGTCGTTCCATCTCTTACGTTTAATTTTTATTTATTGTATTAATTGTTTAATATTTAATTTTATTATATTTGTGTATTTTGAATATTTTTAGTTTAATTTAATTTATATTATGGATAAATTAAGAAACCTCGCTACTAAAGGTGTTAAAAAAATTTATCCCGGAAGCGGTAGTGGTAGTAAAAAGCGAATTACTAGCGGTAGAGGTAGTTCAAGTAGTAGATATACTTGTGTGCCTTCGCCTCCGGTACCGCTTGGTACACCTTTTGAGGAAGAAATAGGTATAGCTGCTCACGATATGGATTATGTAGAAGCTCAGGAAAATTACGGTATAGAAGAAGAAAATGAAGTAGATGCGGTTAATTTAGACGAAGATAATGAAAATATTGCTGAGACACCCGCAGTAGAAGATGCTAACGTTAGATCTGAATCGGTTAATCTCCCTCCCCGTGCTC
This sequence comes from Capsicum pubescens, assembly GCA_030864215.1. Taxonomy (NCBI): domain Eukaryota; kingdom Viridiplantae; phylum Streptophyta; class Magnoliopsida; order Solanales; family Solanaceae; genus Capsicum; species Capsicum pubescens. The sequence continues at coordinate 50,240,294 of CM061540.1, read as the reverse complement.
CCAGTGCCCCAAGACCTCGTAAAAGAACTAGTATTGCATGACAATTTTTTGAACGTATATCAGATATTGAGGTGCAATGCAATATTTGTCAACAAATATATAACCATAGAAGTGGAGGCAAGCAAGGGGGTACGGGTACGTTAATGAGACATGTAGCTGAAGATCACAAAAGAGAGTTAAATATTGCAAAAGGTGGTGGGGATGTTGGTGGGCCAACGCAAACTAGAATGGAGCCAGCAACCGGTCACGTAGCGAAGAAGTATAATAAATTGAGGGACCGGAAAGAGATAGCTAAAATGGTAGCTGTGGGTTGTTTGCCTTTTAATTTTCCTTCTTCTGATGTCTTTATTCGTTATATACAAGCAATTTATAATCCTATGTTTAACGGTATTCCTAGAACTACTTGTCGGTCTGATATTTTTAGACTTCATTCACAATATTGTTTTTATTTATCAACATTATTAAAAAATATTCAATGTAGATTGTCCTTAACTTCTGATCTTGGTCGTGCTGTAAATAAAAATGATTATTTAACCGTTACTTGTCATTGGATGGATAGTAATTTCGTGATGTAAAAACGTATTCTTGCTTTTTTATATGATGAAGATCGTAAACATATTGGACAATTTATTACTGATTCTATTGTTAAAATTGTCGGATATTATGGTATCAGAAATAAAATTTTATGTATTGCTTTTGATAATGCTTCTAACAACAACACTGCCATAAAAAAATTAAAATCTACGCTATCTCTGCCCTTGCCTGAAATTTTTCATATTAAGTGTGCATGTCATATATATAATTTAATTGTAAAAGATGGTCTTGAGTTTTTTGAGTTTTATATTGAAAAAATTTGCCTTGCTGTTGGTTTTATTCAAGGAAATAATCGTAGATCGAGAATTAGAGTATTTAAAGTTAAATGTCAAGAAAATGGACTTACACCGATTTTGATGCCTAAGGAAATTGATACTAGATGGAATTCTACGTATGAATTTTTAAAAACTTGTTATAAATATAGAATTCCTATTACACTAGCTTTTAACCAACATTGCGGTTCATTTGTTGATTCTGCTGATTGCATGCTACATAATTCTGATTGGGTTGTAATTAATGATCTTGTTAAGTTTTTAGAAAAATTTTATGTAGCTACGGTTGAATTTTCCGGTGCTTATTATCCTACTGTTTGTAATATTTTGGCATATATAGCCGATATTTCTGGTTTGCTCAAAGAATATAAAAATAAAGAAGGTTATAAAGAAGCTGTTGGCGCCATGTTTACGAAATTTAAAAAATATTTTTTTCTGAATCCCCCTAGTTACTTGGTTGGTGCTATGCTAAATCCGTGCATGAAATATAATAATATGTGTCACTTTAGTACTCTTATTTATACTAACTTAGAAATAAATACTAACCATGATTCTGAACAAGTACAACCTGATTTGTGGACGGCTACGGCTGATGCAAAGGATTACATAGAAAAATTATATAATCACTATGCTGATTTATTTGATTTAGTCGTACTTACAAATATCACTCCAACTGTCGCTCCTCATCCTCCCGAGGATCCATCATCTTCTAAAAGGCCGGCACATAGTGGTTTTTCTGATTCGTTTTATGATTTAAATTGTTGGAACAATGTTGATGAGAGAACTTACACATCAACTTATCGGGAAGAGCTGAAATATTATCTTCGGACGGCACCAGAGGATCGCAGACGACGGATCAACACGTTGGATAGGTGGAGGAGTAATGAAACACAATATCCTGTGCTTTCAAGATTAGCTAGAGATATCTTGAATGTTCCAATGTCAACCGTTGCATCAGAGAGCGCCTTTAGTCAGGGACGACAGCAGCTTGGAGACAACCGACACTCATTGGGAAGCAATGCAATGAATGTTCTAGTTTGCCTCAAAGATTGGATTAGAGCGGAAAGAAGAAACCAAGGAATGGAACCGGAGCCGAGCGACGAGCTGAAACTTGAAGAAATTATGACTTCACGGGAGAACTCAGCAGAATCAAGTCCAATGCATGGTTTTGCCCCCGTTGACTTCGACTATCCTATGCAAGTTCCCATTAATATTAACATGAATGAGTTGGAAAAAATGATGCATAATTTATAGATTTTTCATTCATGTAAATTATAAATTTTAGATCATTTTGCAATCAATAAAATTCCCCAAATTCATTCACTCTTTAGTCCTTGCTTTTTATATTTTTTCATTTAACGATTTAAAATTTTAAATTGAATTTCTAGTTTTCTACTTTAAATTAAAAAATTACTTCTAATATGTTATTAATTTACTACCAAATATTATTAATTTATTATATTAAGTAGCATATGTTTTGTATATTTGTGTATATATCTTCTATAGAAGTGTATATTTAACGTATACATGTGTATATGTTTTATAAATTAGTATATGAGTATATCTACATATATATTGTAATGTATATATAATGTAGTATATTTTATAAGTAGTAGTATATATACATTGAATGGTGCGTATACACGTGTATATATCTTCTATAGAAGTGTATATTTAACGTATACATGTGTATATGTTTTATAAATTGGTATATAAGTATATCTATATATATTGTAATGTATATATAATGTAGTATATTTTATAAGTAGTAGTATATATACATTGAATGGTGCGTATACACGTGTATATATCTTCTATAGAAGCGTATATTTAACGTATACATGTGTATATGTTTTATAAATTAGTATATAAGTATATCTATATATATTGTAATATATATATAATGTAGTATATTTTATAAGTAGTGGTATATATACATTGAATGGTGCGTATACACGTGTATATATCTTCTATAGAAGTGTATATTTAACGTATACATGTGTATATGTTTTATAAATTGGATATCTTCTATAGAAGTGTATATATGTGTATATATCTTCTACAAATGTATATATTTAATGTATACAAGTGTATATGTTTTACAAATTAGTATATAACTATATATATATATACATATTGTAGTATATATATATGTATATTGTAGTATATATTTTATTTAAAATAGTACATATATATTGAATGGTGTGTATATATGTGTATATATCTTCTATAGACGTATATCTTTAACGTATACATGTGTATATGTTCTATAAATTAGTATGTAACTATATATATATATATATATATATATTGTTGTATATATATATGTATATTGTAGTATATATTTTATTTAAAGCAATACATATACATTGAATGGTGCGTATACACGTGTATATATCTTCTATAGAAGTGTATATTTAACGTATACATGTGTATATGTTTTATAAATTAGTATATAAGTATATCTATATATATTGTAATGTATATATAATGTAGTATATTTTATAAGTAGTAGTATATATACATTGAATGGTGCGTATACACGTGTATATATCTTCTATAGAAGTGTATATTTAACGTATACATGTGTATATGTTTTATAAATTGGATATCTTCTATAGAAGTGTATATATGTGTATATATCTTCTACAGATGTATATATTTAATGTATACAAGTGTATATGTTTTACAAATTAGTATATAACTATATATATATACATATTGTAGTATATATATATGTATATTGTAGTATATATTTTATTTAAAATAGTACATATATATTGAATGGTATGTATATATGTGTATATATCTTCTATAGACGTATATCTTTAACGTATACATGTGTATATGTTCTATAAATTAGTATGTAACTATATATATATATATATATATATATATATATATATATATATATATATATATATTGTTGTATATATATATGTATATTGTAGTATATATTTTATTTAAAGTAGTACATATATATTGAATGGTGCGTATATATGTGTATATATCTTCTAAAGTAGTATACATTTAACATATACAAGTGTATATGTTTTATAAATTAGTATGTAAGTATATATATATATATATTGTAGTATATACTTTATTTAAAGTAGTACATATATATTGAATGGTGCGTATATATGTGTATATATCTTCTATAGACGTATATCTTTAATGTATATAAGTGTATATGTTTTATAAATTAGTATGTAACTATATATATATACATATTGTTGTCTATATATATATGTATATTGTAGTATATATTTTATTTAAAGTAGTACATATATATTGAATGGTGCATATATATGTGTATATATCTTCTAAAGTAGTATATATTTAACGTATACATGTGTATATGTTTTATAAATTAGTATATAAATATATATATATATATATATATATATTGTAGTGTATATATATATATATATTATACTATTATAGCATATGTTTATTTAAAGTAGTACGTATAGTCATATATAATTATATATTGAATGGTATGTATATATGTGTAATTGTTTATATATTTTTTTAAAAATATATATTGTATATTGGAGTGTATATAGTGTATATTGGAGTGTATATAGTGTATATTGGATTATTTATTTATTTTTTAAACAGGTTTGACCGGTTTTTAACCGGGTTTGACCGGGTTTTGGTGGGTTTGACCGGGTTGGGTTAGTGGGCTGGGTTAGGGTGGATTTTAATTTTTTTACTGTTTGGCCCGGCCCGGCCCGGATAGCCTCCAAACCGGTCCTTAACCGGCCCTCAACCCAGTTAAAAAGGAAGGGCCGGTTCCGGATTGGCCCGGCCCGGCCCGTTTGACACCCATAATTCAATGTAACCCTATCTAGTCAACAGTACTATTTACTTCAATAATTATGATCAGTATTTTAGTACTCTCTCCCCCAAATTTCCTGATTTGATTTTTTATTTTACTTGTCCTTTTTCATTAATCAAGAAAAGACAAAAAACTTTTTCCATGTTTACCCTTTGTATTAATTACATTTTCTTCAAATTAAAATGTAAACATCATTTAATAGGGATACTATGGTAAACTAATCATGTTATTAATTATTTTTCTTAATTAATGTGTCATCTCAATTTGAGACGGAGGGAGTATATTTTTCGTCCATTTTTACTTGTCAATTATTGACTTGACACTCTTTCAAAAAGAATAAATAATAGAATAATTATACAATGTATATCTCCATTCGAATATAATAAATTTAATGCTCTGTGAAATGTATTGGGTAATGAATAATATTTAATAGCGATAGGAAAATAGACACAAGTTAGTAAATTATCCATTGGTATTCCAAATTGAATAAGTATTGTTGAATATCTATTTCTAGTACTTCATTTGTTTCGTTTTAATTGGCCCTATTGCTAAAATATTTATTTCATTATCTCATTTATGAAATTAAGAGAATTTTATATATTTTTCAAATACTATCCCTATAATTAAATAACTACAATATATTTTTTCAATATTACACCATCATTAAATGACTGCATAAAGTGTATATACTCACATTTAGATTCTCGAAGCATAGAAGATAAGGTTAATTTGGTACAATAAACTCCTAATAAAATACTCCCTCCGTCCCAAATTTTCTAATTTGATTTCTCATTTTACTTGTCTTTTTTCATTAATCAAGAAGAAACAATTTTTTTTTCATGTTTTACCCTTTGCATTAATTACTTTTTCTTCAAATTAAAATGTAAACACCATTTAATAGGGATACTATGGTAAACTAGCCATGTTATTAATTAGGCAAAATGGCTCGATGGACCTTTATACTATGTCCGTTTTGTAATGTGGATACTCCTACTTACTTGTTTGTCATCTGGACCCTTAAACCCATTAAAAAAACAATATTTAAAACCCTATTTTGGTATGTGTAACACACTCGCCTCCACATCAGCTGCCACGTCATTTTTAAATATTGTATTAAATTTCACGTCAGCTTCCACATCATTTTAAATACTACATAAGAAATTAAATATTTAAAAAATAAAAAAACTAAATTGAGAATTAAAAAAAATTAAATTAAAATGGTGGGGGCTGGGGCTTTCTTCTCCATCTCCACCACCACCACACACACAACACCATTGCAGGGGATCTCCCATTGCAGCCCCAAGTTATTCCCATTGAATAAGAACAAATACACATACTCACACATTAAACAGAACACACACAACACACAACAATCCACACACACTGAAATACTCCTCACATCCCCAGAACTCAATTGACGTTGATTATGCTGCGATTCATCAAAAAATTCAGGTTCGTCGAAATTTTTACCATCATCGGCGATGTTAATCAAACCTTTTTTGCAATTAATAGGACTGGTTGAGGCACTATGGTCTCCTCTTTGACCCTCTCCAATCAATTGTTGGTGATTTTGCCCACATGATGCCCCAATTTGAGTGCGCAATTCCATCGATTTAGCCGCAGGAATTCGCACATCGCCCAATGCCACTGGAAGTTTCTCAATCTGCTCAAAATCATATTGCAAAAAAATATTTGAGACCACAACCCAATGTTCATCAGAAATTACACCTATCATTGCCTTAATGTTTTCTAATTTCTGAGAACTGTGGTCGACGGGGATATGAGGGGCGCGGGGGGAGGGGGAATGATAATGGTAGGGCTATAATGGTAAAAGAAGAAACGTGGTGTGGGGGCTGTAATGGTGAATGAAGAAAGAAGAAAGGTTTTGGATGGGGTGGGGGTGGGAGGGGGGCTAAGTTTTTTTTTTAATTTTTTATAATTATTTTAATATAAAATTGACCAAAAAATGATCCTCACTCGCACTTCACGTGCTTGTAATCACACACTTTATCCTAGTCAACCATTTTAATGTCACATAGATCCGATCAACGGTAAAAGGATTTAAATGTTGCTTTTTAGTGAGTTCTAGGGTCCAGATGACAAACAAGTAAGTAGGAGTATCCACATTACAAAATGTACATAGTACAAGAGTCCACTAAATTATTTTGCCTATTAATTATTTTTCTTAATCAATGTGTCATCTCAATTTGGGACGGAGTGAGTATTTATTTTAAGACAAGTGACAAGTTAAAAAGAGTCAACTCTTTTGAAACGAAAGAAATATAATAAATAAGTAAGGCAGACCCCTAAACTTGGTATCAATTTTCACTTACGCACCTCAATTTGCCATTGCTCATTTTAAACATCTAAACTAGTGTTTTCTGTCATTTTGATACTATTTTGATAATTAGCGAAATAAATCAAAAGAGTGTAACACACTCACTGATGATATGGCGAACAACGAATTAAATAATTACATGTGACATTTTAAGTTTAAAATGTTAAACAATAAACGTTGAGTAAAATATAAAAAATGGCCAATGAATCAACGACACGTGGCATTTTTTTTGCCTAAATAACCACTTGAAATATATTCCCCCTCCCAAAAGCCACATCATCTTCTTCGATTTGTCTTCTTCCAAAACAACTTTCATTTGACCACTTTGAAAAAATTATTTTTACTAGCACGATCAAATCACATTAATTACAACTTTAAACGAAATTGAAGCTTTCACGCATTAATAAACAGATTCTACATAAGAAACTAAATATAAATAAAATTTTCATAAACTTATGTATATACTCACAAAATTTTTTTCTAGTCAATATTGATGAAAGCTTTACTGTCTTGGATTCTCCAAATGTGAACAATTAGTTTGAGAAAAATTATCTTACAAAAGCACAACCTCTTTAAAAAAAAAATTCTCTTTTCTTCCCTTCAAATTTTAGTCATTTCTTTTCAAACTAATCTGAAGAGGAACATGAGCAACAAAATAAGAAAATGTGTTTAAACTTGGGAAAATCACTTCTTGTTGGAATTCGCTATTTCATTTAGGGTACCATTAAATCTATTTCACCCTGGAAGGAGTTTACAACAACAACATACCCAGTGTAATCCCACATAATAGAGTATGGGGAGGGTAGAGTATACGCAGACTATACCACTATCTCAGGTGAAGTAGAGGGGATGTGTTCGATAGATCCTCGGCTTAGGACTGATAACAGTAAAGCAATCACAAAACATAAATGCAGATAGACTAGTACAGTATGCAAAATAAACTAACATCGCTATCCACAAGATAATACTACAGCCATACGATAATACTAAAAACTATCTATCCGAAATCATCCATGGAAGGATTTTAAGTTTTGAAAAATAGTGGCTGAAAAATGATGATGAAGAAGAAAAAATACAAGAAAAATTGACAAAATAAGCTTCTCACGTGCTGTCAATGAGTGTATTACACTCATTATACCATGTAAGCAAAAAATGTCAAAATAATACATCGGGATATGAATTTTAGGTGTTTAAAATAAATAATATTCATTTTAGATGTGTCCGTGTCAAATTTAGGGATCTGGCGATACATTTGATCAATAAATATAAAATGGACGAAGGGAACATTGTTCAATCATTAATTAGCTTATCTTCTTTTTATTTCAATCGTAGTGGTTGACCACTACTAGTAAAATCAGTTTTTTAAAGAAGGTACTGTAGACATATAAAATTCAATGAGTTAAATTCATACAAAATTTGAGTTTAATTCATGATCATTTGAGTTGATTAACTAATTTGGGTCCTACAAATTAATTAGTCCATTTTGTTGAATTCAAGCCCAAGGTCCATTACACTTTGGATCCCAAACCCATGCCACGTGTCAGGGTAACTTGGCATCCCCGTCAAATTAAAGACCAACAAGGTGACAACAAGGTGACGCCACATGTTCAAATGATGTGGAAATCTCATTTAAATTTGAGAACCAGTCAAAAGTCACCAAGTGTCAAAGTGACATATTTCGGCCAATCACAAGCAACCATACCTGCTCCCTACAACTATAAATAGGGGGTAACATAACATTCTAGGGGACATTCTGAAAAGAGGACTTTGAAAAGCATTGACAACGTCGGCATTGACTATCAAGTTCTTGCAAGAAGCAATCAATGGAGTTCTTTCCGGAGATTATTCCAAAGCGACAAAACACTTTCCGACATCCTCGGCGATTGAAATACATCTCTAGGAGTTCAAATCATCCAACGATTTGAGAAACACGCTACTAAATTTCCTCGAATTATCTCTAAGTTTAGGAGAGAAGAATCAAATGAGTCACGGAATTGTACTCACAAGATTCATTTAAATAAAATTACTCTTTTTTTATTTATTTTATTTTTGCTTGCAGTTAATTTTCAGCACTACAAAAATTTATTACGAACAAATTTTGGCACGCCCAGTGGGACCAGTTCTGCTCTTCATCTCTTCCTCCTGCAAATCGAAAGCTACAAATTCAACTATTGCGATGTACTTCGGAAAAATAAATAATGTTACATGCAAGGGTTCTACTATTGCATCTGCTGACCTCAGTCGTGTTGGACCAATTACTCTCCGAAAGTTCAAGGCTAGTGGTCTGAATGAATTTGAATACTTCACTTCTTTAGAGGTGGCGAAAAACAACAACTCTCATGTGATGACTGCTAGGGGCAATCTTACATCCATGTTCTTTGGCGAACTTTCTCTAACCGGATCCAACTTTGGTGAACCTGAAGATTCAATGGATTTTCCAGTTTCAACGGAGGTCAATGCCTTAATGGCTGACTCAACTGATATGAACGAGAAATTCGCAATGATGGAGCAAACCATTGAAGCCCTAAAGAAGTCGGTTAACGATTAAAAATTTCATATCGCTCAACTGATGAACAAACTGGAGGCCTATCAACCAGAAGAGTCGAGTCACGTCCCTACTTATCCACCCGGTTTCACTCCACAAGACAAAGATGTTGAGGAATTACCTGCTAAGTCTAAATTTTAGAAGGAGAAACAATCTGTTTCGGTTGCGGCTTTATCTATCCAACAGTTGCAAGACATGATAACAAACACCATCAGAGCTTAATATGGTAGAGCACCACAGATTTTGTTGTATTACTCCAAGCCTTACACAAGACGAATTGATTGTCTACCTATGCCAATGGACTATCAACCAACAAAGTTACAATAATTTGATGGCAAGGGAAACCCGAGGCAACACATTGCATACTTTGTCGAAACATGTAGCAATGTTGGAACACATGATGATCTCTTGGTAAGACAGTTTATTCATTCATTGAAGGAGAACGCATTTGACTGGTATATTGACCTGGAGAGTGAGTCAGTTGATAGTTGGGAACAGCTACAGAAGGAATTTCTCAATCGATTTTACAGCACCCGACGAACTGTGAGAATGATAGAGTTAATGGGCACTAGCATAGAAAGGATGAGCCTGTAATGGATTACATCAATCGATGGAGATTATTGAGTTTGGACTACAAAAATTGCCTTTTAAAATATCTGCGGTATAAATATACATTCAAGGAATGCATTGGGTCCTCCTATACATACTACAAGGAATTAAACTATGAACATTTGAAGAGCTGGATACACGAGCACACGATATGGAGTTAAGCATCGCAAGTCATGGGAAGACATCCCCTTTTATTGACCCGATGAAAGCGAAAAGAGAGTTCAAGAAAGGTATGAACTCAAAGACTAAAGAGTCTATAGCAGTGAAAGTAACTTCCATGAAGGTCACAACCAAGCAAAAGGTGAAGGAAGATAAATGCTCGAGGCAATATCCAAGAGAGGATAAACGCCGTCTAACCTTAAAAAAAATTAGAAGCTAAGGTTTATCCATTTTCAGATTCAGATGTACCTATGATACTGGATAAATTGCTATTTAAGAAAATGATTGATCTACCTGAATCAAAAAGGCCGGAGGAAATCAATAAGGTCAATGATCCCAAGTACTGCAAGTATCATCGCGTCGTTGTCCATCCAACGAGAAAGTGCTTTATCTTGAAGGAGAAAATCATGATGCTAGTAAGTGGAGGAAAAATCATTATCAACATGGATGAAACAGTAGAGATAAATCACACTAGTATCATTCCTGAGAAGAAGGAGCGTTCAATGTTGCAAACTATGCCAAGCTCATTCTTCTTGCAGTTTGGGAGCTTCGAGCTAGTTGAAGTGGATTTTCCCAGGAAGACTCTTAAAGGATCATTAGGAATAGACAACAAAGCTAAAGATAATAATGATGATGGTTGGACTTTGGTTTCTCATAAAAAAAGGAGACATCAGACGGTTCTAAGAATACGACTTCCTAAGACAAGAGTGATGAAAAGTAATGTGGAGCATCTACGACAACCAAAAAGTGTTAAGTTTATACTTGCAAGAAGATTGATGGTGCATTGTCACGGAAGGACCAAAGGCTTATTACATTGTATGAGTTCTTTCCAGAAAAATTGCTTGAAGATAGTCAAATTAGTGCCACTCATGTAATCTCCAATACCGAGGAAGTAAAGGAAAGGAAAGGAGGACATTGTCCAACAATAACACAAGAATTTCATGCTAATAGAGAAGTTGCATCATGTCGTGCTGGAATTTCCTTCACGGATAATGATTTATTGTTAGGGTCTAAACTACATAACAGACCTTTGTTTTTGGTAGGGTCTATTCGAGAACAACATCTCAATCGCATATTGGTCGATGATGGTTTGACAGTCAATATCATGCCAAAGATAGTGCTCAAAAGTCTTGGAATCTCCGTTGATGAATTGTCCAAAAGCAACATAATGATTCAAGGCTTCAATCAAGGAGGAAAACGAGCCTTGGGAAAGATTCGTATAGAATTATCCATTGGCAATATGAAATCAAATATTTTGATTCATGTTATAAATGCCAAAACATCATACAACTTGCTTCTCGGACACCCCTGGATGCATGAAAATGAAGTGGTGTCATCTACATTACATCAATGCATAAAGTATGTAAAAGATGGTGAAGTAGTCAAAATTAATACGGATATCAATCCTTTCACTGAGATAGAGTCATACTTTGCGGATGCAAAATTCTACTTGGATTCTTGTGAATTGGATATGGATAAACCAACACTATCCAACCCAACTAATGTTGTTGTAAAAGAAGTAGAGGTTCAGAGGGCTGCTGTCAAGATGCCTAAGAAGAAAATTTAAAAATTCTCCACTAAGCTTTCATCATCTGAAGTAGACATACAGGCGAAGATGGATGAAAAACATATGATTTTTCACTACATCCCTCGTGAGCGTTGAAAGAACGGACAACCCCTGCTAGAAGTATGTACTCAATAAAGCCACCGTCCAAGGAGAGAAATGAGCCATAAGGCATTCCAAGATTTGAAGGAGATTATTAATATCCCAGTTATACAGGTCCCATCTATCGTACCTGAGCTTCCTGGAAGCAATACTTTGGCTCATAAGATAAAAGGTTAGTTTGGTGAGAAAGCCTTTACGCTGCTTGAAAAATCAGGTTACGACTTCTCCAAGCCGACAAAACTAGGTGAGCTCAAAGATGATGTCACTGGTCAGAAGATACATGGTTTTACAGAGGCACAAATAAAGTTGAGAAAGCAAGGGCATAATGTTGCCACACCTAAGTTTGTCCTAGGATTCAAGTTGTCGGAACCTCTTTGAATTTCTACTAAGAAGGACAAGGAAACAACTTCATCACATTATGCCTCAGTAGAAAAAGATAAGGAATCCGAGGATGAGAAAATTCCACAACAAACTTCTGTGTTTAAACGCATAGGAAGATTGACACCTCGTGTCTCTGTATTTGAAAGATTGGGTTATAAGGGCAAATGTAGAGCCTCTAAACAAATAAAAGAATAGGCCAACACCTCAAGAGCTTTTGTCTTTCAGCGTTTGGGAACCATAAGGAAGTCATTAGCGATAAAAGGGTTGCTGGAGAATGAAAAGCAAGGTTTTCTTAAAGGAATCGATGACAAAGACATTTATAGTATCTTCCCATCACGTATGAAGAGAAAGGTTGTGCTTTTAATCACCACAGATGGTTCACTAAAAGTGAAAAGAAGCACCATTGTATTCACTAATTAGTTTTACAGAGAGAAAAATAAGGAGCAATAAGAAGCCATCACAACATTCGAAGAAAGTCAATTGGAAGTTTCCAACCTTGTACAAGCATCCTACCACATAAAAGTAGAAGAAGGTCCATACTTGGATAGTATGGATGATGATGTTCAAGAGGCTCCACCCCAACTGGAGGATGGTATACAATCAACCGTAGATGAACTCAAAGAACTTAATCTCGACACCTTGGAAGACCCGCGCCTAACGTTCATTAGTACGCTTTTTACACCGCAAGAAGAAAGAAACTACTTTAAGTTATTAGTTGAGTACAAAGATATCTTTTCCTGGTCATACCAAGAAATGCCAAGCCTCAGTCCAAGGGTAGCTATTTATCATTTGGGGATCAAAAAGGAGGCACGTCCTATAAAGCAGACATAACGAGTGTCTCGTCCCGAGTTGGTAACACAAATTAAAGCAGAAGTCAATAAGCTTATCAAAGCCGAATTTATCTGAGAACTGAAGTACCTATCATGAATCTCAAACATTGTGCCTGTCAAGAAGAAGAATGGTCAAATACGTGTCTGCATTGATTTTCAAAACTTGAATAAGGCATGTCCAAAAGATGATTTCCCGATACCGAGAGCTTATAGTTGACGCGAAAACTGGACATGAAGCTATGATATTTATGGATAGGTATTCTGGATATAATCAAATCATTATATCTCTAAAGAACGAAGAATGCACTGTATTCCAAACTCCAAAAGGGATATATTGTTACAAAGTTATGCCTTTTGGTCTAAAGAATGCGGGCGTAACCTACCAACGTGCAATGCAAAAATTTTTTGATGGCATATTACATAAGAGGGTGGAATGTTACGTCGATGACTTGGTGGTAAATACAAAGTGAAGGGACAACCATCTTGAAGACCTTTACATTATTTTTGAGAGGTTAAGAAAATTCGACTTGAAAATGAACCCACTCAAATGTGCCTTTGGGGTTACTTCAAGAAAGTTTCTTGGATTTATCGTGCATCATCAAGGAATTGAGGTTGATCCCATAAAGATTGATGTTATTCAAAAAATGCCTGAGCCAAAAAACTTGAGAAACCTTCGCAGTCACAAAGAAATTTGGCATTCATTAGGAGGTTCATCTCTGACTTAGCTGGAAGGTGTCAGCCATTCAACCATCTAATGAAAAAGGATTCACCTTTCCACTGGGACCAATCATGTCAAAATTCTTTTGAAAGCATCGAAAGATACTTGTTGAATCCACCCGTATTAGGGGCACCAACTCCTGAAAGGCCGTTGATACTCTATATTGCCTTACATGAGCGATCATTTGGAGCACTTCTTGCTCAGGAGAATGAAGATAAGAAGGAACAAGCGTTACACTATTTAAGTTAAACCTTGATAGGAGATGAGATAAATTATATGCCCATTGAGAAAATGTGCTTAGCTTTGTTTTATGCGATAAAGAAATTAAGGCATTATTTTGAAGCATACACCATCAAGATAATTTCTCAGTCTGATCCTGTGAAGTTTGTAATGACACGGCCAGTTCTCTCAGGGTGTCTAGCAAGATGGTCTATATTGTTTAATCAATATGAGATCGTATACACACCTTAAAAGACTATGAAGGGGCAAACACTTGCCAATTTCCTCGCCGATGACCCTTTGCCAATAGAATGAGAGGTTTCAGATGAGTTTCCTGATGAAGATATACTATTTACTGAAAAAATGTCACCCTGGACAGTGCTCTTTGATGGATCTGCACGTCGAGATGGTGTAGGAGCAGGCGTTGTGCTAATATCACTAGAAAAATTAATCTTTCCATTCTCATTTATTTTGGGTGAAACATGTTCCAATAATGCTGCAGAGTACCAAGCTTTAATTGTTGGCCTTAAAATGACATTAGATATGAAGATTCCATAATTAGATATCTATGGTGATTCTAAGTTGATCATCAACAAACTTTTGGGGAGTTATGAGGTAAAGAAGGAAGATCTTTTTCCATATCACCAATATACCATTCTTTTGCTTGAAAGGTTTGATCAGGTGTTCCTAAACTATGTCCCAAGATAAGAAAATTGCATGGCGGATGCTCTGGCTAACTTAGCCACAACACTGGCACTCGGAGAGAATGAGTCAACAAAGGTCCAAGTATGTCATCGATGGGTTATTCCTGGTTGTCTGAATCTTCAAATAGATGAAAGGCATCATACATCTGTTCGAGTGGTTGAAGAGAAAGATTAGCGAAAGCCAATAATTGAGTATGTCGAGCATAGAACGCTACCTAAGGATCCAGGGAAAAGAGCAGACATTATGAGAAGGGCACCACGATTCATCTTTCATGAGGGAATATTATTTCATCGTTCTTACGAGGGGTTATTCCTGCGATATATTGACAAAGAAGAAGCTCAACAGATAATGGAGGAAGCACATTCTGGCATATATGGGGCACACCAATCAAGGCCTAAACTTTATTTCCTCATCAAAAGGATGGGCTACTATTGGCCGACAATGGTAGTGGATTGTCTACAGCATGCCAAAAGGTGTCAAACATATCAATTCCATGCTAATTACATCCATTAGTCTCCAGAGCCTCTTCATCCAATTGTGGCCTCATGGCCTTTTGATTCCTGAGGATTTGATGTTGTTGGGCCTCTTCCAAAGTCGTCAAAAGGACAAATGTACATCTAGCCGCTATTGAATATTTCTCAAAATGGGCTGAAGATATGCCATTAAAAGAAGTAAAAAAGTAAAATGTTGTTGATTTTATCAAGTCAAACATAATTTTCAGGTATAGCATACCAAGATGCGTAGTTACGGATAATGGAACGCCCTTCAACAATAAACTCATGAAGACTTTGTGTGAAAAGTTCAATTTTAAGCAGCACAAGTCTTCAATGTTCAATGCACCTACCAATGGTCTTGCCGAAGCTTTTAACAAGACACTTGGTAACCTACTGAAGAAAGTTGTTGTAAAAAATAAAAGGGATTGTCATGAGAAGATCGGTGAATCTTTGTGGGCATATTGTACAACCTTCAGAACTGCAATGCAAGTAACTCCGTATTCATTGGTGTATGGTGTAGAGGCCTTACAACTGAACATAACACTCAACTTCATCTAGCAGAGTTTGAGGCATTGGACGAGAAGAGATTAGAAACACAATAATGGCTGGAGTGTTATCAAGCTCGACTTTTTAGAGCTTTCAACAAGAGGGTAAGACCATGATCATTTCAAGTAGGAGACTTGATCTTAGCAGTTTGAAGACCTATAATCCTCAACAAACGCATCAGTGACAAGTTTACATCAAAATGGGATGGACTATATGTAGTAAAAGAATCTTATTTAAGTGGCGCTCTTAAGATTGTTGATCAAGATGGTGTAAGAGTTTGTCCCATCAACGGCAAGTTCCTGAAGCAGTACTTTCCATAAGTATAAACTGTGAACAGCTCTCCAAAAAAAGAGAAAAAAATTTAAAACTAAAAATAAATTAACTCATCATTCTTGAACTATGTTATGACTTGATCCTTTCGACGTACATAGGCAGCTTAGAGTATTTTTACTCTAAGTTCAGTCATATGAGTTAAAAAAGTAAAAAAGGGGGAAGAAAAACGTGTGTCATTATTTGAGCACGGCAATAATACTTTGAATTGACATAGATACCACATGAGGATAGACGTTCCTTCGCTAAGCTTACCGCGGATGTGCAAAGGTGAAGAGAAAAGCAAGGCAAAATGAATTTCGATAATATATCTGTATAAATCCGTACAGGTGTTCACCATTATTTTTACATATGTAGTAGATCTTAGAGTCTTCTTCGCAACAAAAAAGAAGAAGCGGCTTATGATTCGAAAGATCCTACACCAAGTTATGAATATTCTATTATAGCTCCTCAAAGTTGCAAAATAGGCCATCAAATTCCGAACTAAGCTGACTTTGATGAAGTATCTGTATAAATACGTAAAAGCGTTAAGTGTGGTTTTTATGTATACTGTAGATCTGCGAATCTACTTTTTAACAAAAAAACGGCATCTGATTTTGATACTCCTATGTTGAGATACGGAATTTATCATAACATTGCGCAAAACTGATAAAACTAGCGAACCAGGATTAGAAGATCGGTTTTGGGACAATTTGGGTTCAATCTGATTATGATTCCCTCGTAAGACGTATCTCTACGAGTCTAGTTTTCAACTCAAAAAACAGCACCTGATTTCAATACTCCTACGTCAAAATACGGAGTTTATCGTGACGTTGTGCAAAGCTGATAAAACTAGCGAACCAAGATAAGAAGAGCGATTTTGGAGCAATATCTGGGACAATTTAGGTACAATATGATTGTGATTCCCAAGTGAGACGTAGCTCTACGAGTCTAGTTTCTAACATAAAAAATGGCTCCTGATTCTTATGTTCCTATGCCAAAATATGAGAATTTTTGTGAGGCTGCACAAAACAAACAAAAAGTGACGAAACAGAACTAAAAGACTAATTTCGAAAGGGTACCTGGGCAAATCCGGAGAACTTCTGTCCCTGATTTCTACATACATTATAGTTACATGAGTTAGCCTGCCAGTGGTGTAAGAATTTTGTGATTTCGACACTCCTAGTTTGAGTTATTAATTTTTATTACTATAGCCGCTCAAAGCTGAAAAAAATTGGGTGACACGAAGTTCGAGCAAAACCTTTTATATAAGATTTGCACAAGTGTAAAAACCTTTTAGTCATGACTCGCATTGTAGTTTTGAGAATTTCCATTCCAACGACACAAGTGACTCATAATTTTGAATTATTTATCTCATGTCACAAATGTCAAAGCATATGGATCGGAAAGGCAAATAAAAGAACATGTTGGCATGTCAAATTTAAAAAATAAACTACATAGCACGAAAGACATTAAAAGAAAAAAAAATTCACTTTTATTTCTCTAAGAAAGACTGACAGTACATCATGATAAGATCCAAAATAAAACTAAAAAGGGTAAAGAGAACATTCTTAAGCAAAAAAAAAAAATTAAGGGAAAAGCTTATGGCCAAGAATCTGAAGGCGACTTGTCTCAGCGATTTCATTTAGCTTAGCAAGTTCTTTGGTTTTTGTCTCCGACAGTGGGCTGATTTTCTCAAGGGCATGAATCTCTCCTTCAAAGTTGGTGACACTCTCTTGATTTTTGGACAATCTCTTTTGATGGTCTTCAATAAGCAAAATGATCTTCTTCTTCTTTGACGTCCAGGCTTCTAACTCTTTTCAGCTCTCTCAAGGACTTTTTAAAGCTCTCCCAAATGCTTGTCTATCTTGAATTTGTCTTCATTTGTAGAATGATGATGTTGTTGCACAACAGAAAACAACTCTTGATGAGCATTTCTAGTTATCTTTTGGGAACTAGACAATTTTGTAACATCATAATCTCCATGCTGCTTAGAAAAGTTTGCAAGTAGAACCTCTAAAGAAGAGAGGTCGATGACGTTGACCTCCGGAAGACCTTTAAGAATTAGAGAAATGCCTTTCTCTAAATCTTTGAGGTTTTCTTAGGATTCGATAGAGAATTGTGTAATACATTCACACAAGGTACGCCACAATCCAGAAACATAGGATAATTTGAAAGCCGAAATAACCTTTTGTGGTTCAAAATTTAGGGAGATTCAATATTTTCTGACAACTGTGTTGACGGATCCTTATTTGTAGCTTGTGTCATAGCATTATCAAGAGAAAAATTGGGACTCTTTAACATACTTGAAGGATTCGGGCTTGTGACACAATCCTCACCAAATACATCATCACCAAATATGTTACTGGAAACGTCCACAAGACCCAACTAAAAAAAAAGAAGTTAACATCGAGTAAAGAGGCAAGTTGTGATATTAAAGAAGTAATTATTACCTGATGTGCCAAATCAGCCAAGGGTATTGTTGAACCAGTGGCACGATCTTCAAAGATAGTGGTGTCAATACTTATGGGATCCAAATCAGCAAACTCACAATGTTAATCGCTTAAGTCCTTATGTTTTTTATTCAAACGCTTCTAGTGTGGTTCTTGACTAGCATTGTTTTCATTTGAACTAGAGGCGACACTATCAATAACAACTTTATTTAGTGAAACAATTGGTTTGGATGCGTCATTGCAAAATGGCACAATGTCTAGTGACTTTTCAACGCCTTTAGCCGACGGGCTGGAAGATTTCTTTCTTTTGTGGACAATGTTGATCACTTCGGAAGTGGAGATGGCTACCGCCTTGTGGGTCGATGAGGGGATTTTTACTCTTTTATCCATATGTGTATCCTTGCCGTTCGATTTTTTAGATTTCGGAACAACTTAGACAGATTGAGCAGGATTACCTGTTACTGCCTTGGACTTTGAAGAGAGAGAAAACTTGTCTGGACCATCCAACTGAAGTTGGTCTCCTTTGGTTGATGAGGGGACATCATTTTCCCTCGGACCTCTTAAAATAATGTGGGTACTTCGTCTTAACACAGTCTTTCGATGGGCTGGCCATCAATTCGAGTACTCTTGAGTCATAAAAGGTCCATTGTCCAACAGACGCATTAGTATGTTAAACTTCCAAGACGAAAACAAGAATCCCAAAGTTGAACCAAAGCTAGCAGCGAATAATCAAAATGATACTTTGTTAGAATGCCGGGAACATCTTGACAAAATCCAAATTGGCGACTAAATCGATGAGGGCTATAAGGCTCCACGATCAGATCATTATCATGCCTCAAAGTGACAAAACTTAAACGAAGGCCTATGAAGAAGTCACTCCAAGAATTGGACAATTTGCTGTTATCATCAATTTGTACCTCTTTTCCCTGTAGCAAGGCCAAGTGAGGAAGCTTCTTTACATTGATTTTTTGAAATAACTTGTGAGGATTAACAAGGTCAAATTGTTTTGTCATCTTTTCTCCTGAAATTAGCCACATCTGCACCCTTCGTTGCAGACGATTTACATGGTAATAAGTTTTAAAATACTCACTTATCCATCCATAAACATAATGGATGGGGAAGAGTGCATGACAGGGCCCCAAGTTTGAAGAAGTAGAGATCTCCTTAAGGCCGCGATAGATGCTTGCAAGAACTAGGACCGCTAAAGAAAATTTTTCTCCATGAGCCATCAAGCTTGCGACTTTGAAGACGCTAGCACGAATACAACCAGCCTTCTTGTTGGGGAGTAAAAATTTACAGAGCCAACATGCAAGGAAAGTCGCTAAATAAGTTTCATCTCTGAGTGATTCTTCCATGCCTAACTCGACAAAAGGGGCATTCTCTTCTTCGGTTCGTGGTAAAAAATTCATGTCAATATTCCCCAATGGGTCATAATTCATCCTTGGCTTCGTCCAATTTTTTGACATCTTTTGTGAAGGCTCAACGTATTTTTTTGGTCCTCAAAACAAGAAATTAGTCCAATCAAGAAAAGAGACATCATCAATGACACCTTTTGTAAGCTGGTAGAATGCCGAAAATAAGTGTGAGCGGCTTCTAGGGAGAAAAGGCTTCTTTTTGTCATCCACATATGTCAACTCCTTAGTCAAGGGAATAACTTCGTCATAAAATGACCCATGAACATGAAGGCCTCTGATGTTTCTCAAGTCCCATAAAGATATGGAAAACTCTCTAATAAAAGTAGAAACTGTGTTGGTGGATGGACGCCAATTCTCACAGAAGGCCTGGAGCACATTATCGTTATGGTCATACGTGAACAGTGAAGAAAAAATGGCATCATAAGTCTTGTTGCGCTCCAAGGTCTCCTTATTACGGGCAAGAACGTCTTCTATCCACTCCAGTAGCCAGATGTATATCGAACCTCCCCAAAGCCGGAGGGAGGAACACGCCAACTACTAAGGCTCCCATTGTGGCTAGGAGAGCTCGCAACAACAACATTTTGATGTGTATAAGACTTCAAAAGGAGAACTTTTTCAGTCACAATTTTGCTTGAAAAGTTGTCCATGACGTCCTTAGTTTCTGTTGTTGACCATTCTGTGAGAAGGAGGGAAGTTTCCAGCGGCTTTCTAACAAGAGGGAAGGCACCGATCACCGGAGAATGAACTTTCAAAGTGAGGGCTTTGTCATGCGAAGCTGGTTTGCTTTCCACGATCTCAAGGCAAGGGTATGGAGTTTCACGGTCGTTAAAACAAGTCATTGTTGGGGACCAAGAGCCCCCTACACATTTCCTGAGGATTAATAAAAGAATAGAAATTAACCGTTATGGACACACAAGTTGGAAAAAATAGGAAACAAGAGATCCTGAAGTTGAGTGTTAAAGAAAAACAAAAAAAAATTAACTATAGCAACACAGGTTAAACTTGGCCATAAATTTATGTTTAGTTGCTATTTTTTTCTTTTTTGGATTGCAATAAACATAATTGCAAAACTTGGTTAAGTTACAACTCCTTGTTGTTACTTATTACAAAAATAAGTAGCTTGCGATTGCAGTCATGTATTCCAAATTTGAGCGAGAAAGAGGCAACAGGCTACTATGAAAGTTACAAGTACTGAGGAGCAGTTTGTGGATTCAATTGTATCGGGCAAGGTCACAACATCACAGTCTGGCAATCAAACACAGTCAAACACTTTTCTTTGTGGCTACCGAGTGCTTTGATGAATTTTTTCTACAAGGAAAAACCTTATATAGAAATTTTGGTGAAAATCTCAATTTCATATATAAAGGAGGTTGTAATAAGATTGGAAGAAAAAATCCCTGTGAATTTCAAGTTTCCAAGTAGCTAAAAGAAAATTACCATGTTTGAAAGATTTCTTTGAAAAATATTTATTTTTTTTTAGCACCAAAGGAAAGTTAATATTTTCTTGGTTCAAAAGTTCAATTCAAGAACTTTACTAACATGCAAGGGGCAGTAAGTTAAGGATTTACTCAATATGGTCCTATTTCAAATCCATAAGGAGGGGCCTCAATATTGTCTAGTGTGTAATGACTTGAACAACTATTAAGGGTCATTTATTTCACGCTTAACCAAGAGAAGAACTTTCGCTATGTGAAAATATGTGGCGGGAATTTTAGACCACTCACAAGTGGCGGTCTATCTAGAAGGCACCGACAAGAAACAAGTACCTTTGAAGTAAAAAAAATAATAATAAAAACACATTCATAGGTACTTCAAGTATCGTCGCCAAATTTCGGCAAGCCTACACATCGACAAGGCTCGAAATAAGGGGCATTTGTAATATAAAATTCAACGGGTTAAATTCATACAAAATTTGAGTTTAATTCATGATCATTTGGGTTGATTAACTAATTTGGGCCCTACAAATTAATTAGTCCATTTTGTTAAATTCAAGCCCAATGTCCATTACACTTTGAAGCCCAAATCCATGCCATGTGTCAGGGTGACTTGGCATCCCCGTCAAATTAAAGACCAACAAGGTGACGCCACATGTCCAAATGATGTGAAAATCTCATTTAAATTCGAGAAAAAGTCAAAAGTCGCCAAGTGTCAAAGTGGCATATTTCGGCCAATCACAAGCTACCAGGCCTGCTCCCTACAACTATAAATAGTGGGTAACATAACATTCTAGGGGACATTCTAAAAAGAGGACTTTGAAAAGCATTGACAACATCGACATTGACTATCAAGTTCTTGCAAGGAGCAATCAACGGAGTTCTTTTCGGAGATTATTTCAAAGCGACAAAGCACTTTTCGACATTCCCGACGATTGAAATACATCTCTAGGAGTCCAAATCATCCAACGATTCGAGAAACACGCTACTGAAGTCCCTCGAATCATTTCTAAGTTTAGAAGAGAAGAATCAAGAGAGTCACGAAATTGTATTCCTAAGATTCATTTAAATAAAATTACTCTTTCTTTGTTTATTTTATTTTTGCTTGCAGTTAATCTTCAGCACTACAAAAATTTGTTGTGAACAAGTACTTTCTAAGATTCAATCTTTTGATCAAAAAAGATAAGTGCTTTTGAGAAATATCAAAAGTTTTTCTACCGTTGGAAAAAGTATTAAGTTTTGCTTTTCTAAAAAATAGTTTTTTTTTTAAGATATAATATTCTGATAAAAAAATATTACTAAACTGTCTCTCAATAATTTAAAAACATATTGTCTATCAAATATCAATATGACCCCCTTCTCCTCTTTCGCTTGTGTCGTCTTAACTATATTTATATTGATTAAAATTATAATTTATTTTATTTTATGCTTTTAAATTTTAACTAAATAAAAATAAAAGTTGAGTGAAGTCTTTCATAGAAGATATCAATTTTTCTCTATTTAATAAATATTTATTATAAAACGAACCCTATCTTTTTTCATAGTTTGACAGTCAAATACATTTTGAAAAAATTAATCAAACATAATTTATTTATCACATATTTTAAAAATACTTGTCAAATAAATTGGTAAAATACAAAAAATTTTCTCTCAAAAAATACTTCTTATAAGTTATTTTGGTATAATATTTTTCAAAATAAGTAATTTATAAAAAAATTGAGCAAACATTATTTATTATTTCGTCCATATTTCAATTTATTTTACATCTAATGACAAAAAGTACCCTTTAAAAGAAACTTATTCCCCCCTCCCCCTCCCCTGGCCCTCCCAACCTCCAACCTCACTAATTTTTTATTTATTTTTGCTTTTGTAAATCAAACACCTCTCCCGAATTTTGAACAATTAACATTATATCCTCGCCTACTATCCTTATCATATCTATGATATTCATGCTTCATGTAAATCATCGCCATCACATAAAAATTCATTCACTATTATAAGGTATAAAATGATCTAATATATATACAGCATACTACAGCTAATATGTGAACCAAACACATCTGCATGGTGTTTTGTGTGTCAGGTAAATAAAGAGAAGGCATGCAAGGAGAGTGAAGGAACCGTACCCATATGGGTGTTGAAAGATCATAAATACAGTGGAACATTAAGAGCACATAAGAAAAAAGAGATTGACAGTAGGGGATTCTGTTCAGAGCAGACATCATAATGGAGTTTAATTTGACAGAACATGGCCCTCAATTCAAGACAAATTGAAATGTCACTCTGTTAGAGCAAACAAGTTTTGATGATTGACATATGTTAATAAAACATGTTAGTCATGCTGGTTCTCACATGTGAGAAACATTGAAGTAGATGCAAGGTTGATAATGCGTAAAGTTAGGAGTGGATAAGCAAGAAAATTCAGATATGCTCCCAACGCTTATCACATGAAGAAAAGAGATTGAAACAAAGATAAACACAATACTTGAAGATTGATCACATAAATGAGTCCTACTCAGTCAAGGAGACATAACAGAACAAGGAGTGAAACTACCAGCTAGAGTCATATTGAAGAAAGAAGACTAGATAATCTGCAGGACTACATGAGAGTTGGTTTAAATAGAAGAAACCATGAAACAAAAGTTTTACTCATACACTGATAAGAAAAGCATCAATTAGCAAATTAGTTTACCAGCTTGAAGAAGAACCTAATCCGGTCCTTTATTTATAGAGTCGTAGACTTTGTGTAATAGATTGGTTCTTTGGGTTGTAATGAGTCTTCATTCTAGTCTCAGTGAAATATAAATTGAGTTAAGAGTTATGTCTTCAAGTTAGGGAACTCGAAGACTTGGGAACACTTATCTTGGAAAGATTTGTGTTATTGTTGAAATAGGAGTTAGAAATTTAATTCTGAGTTTACAAGAGTCTTGTAATTTGTTGATTGTCGAGGCTCAAGAGTTTTAGTGAAGTTATTGGGGTTAAATCTTGTAGAGGTACAGGTCGTGGTTTTTTACACCTTTCTTGAGCCGGGTGTTTTTCATGTAAAAATACTGTCTTCATATTTTATTTAAGTGAACCACGTTAGCTTACTTGTTCCACTTATAGGCAACTATTAGAGTAAAACATTAAAATTAGTAGGGTACGTACTCTAACAAGTGGTATCAGAGAGGGTTGTCTTAAATAAGGTTCGCACCTAAGAAAAGATTACTATGATGAATTCTGCACCTCCTACTGGTCATAGTGAAGGTCAGTCAACTACTAGACCTTCACTCTTTGATGGTTCTCACTTTATCTGGTGGAAAGTTAGGATGGAAATGTTCATTCAAGGGAAAGACTATGAATTATGGGATAAGATTACTGATGGTCCTACTATTCCAATGAAGCTAGTTGATGGTGAACAAGTTAAAAAGTAAGAAGTGAATTTACTGCTGATGACTTAGTGGCATTAAAGAAAAATGCTAAGACTAAGAACATCTTAGTCTGTGGACTAGGACCGGCTGAGTACAACAGAGTGTCAAACTGTACCACTACTAAGTAAATCTGGGATGCCCTGGTCAATGCACTTGAGGGTACCTCTCAAGTAAGAAAATTCAGGATTGCTCTTCTCTTTACTGAATATGAAACTTTTAAGATGAAAGAAAATAAACCCTTGCATGAAATAATGACAAGGCTTACTGCCTTGACAAATGAGTTGACTTCTTTGGGAAAAGTAATCACTGTTGAGGAACAAGTTGAAAAGGTTTTGAGGGTACTACCAAAATCAAAATGGAATGTTAAAGTGACTGCTATTAGGGAGGCAAAGGATCTCACAGGTATGACATTGGATGAACTAGTAGGGAATCTGAGGACTTATAAAATAAAAATTGATGGAGCTAAAGAACAAGCAGCCCCTAAGAAAATCTTGGCTTTGAAAGCTTCAGACAGTGATGAAGAAATTGAACTTGAAAAGGAACAAGTTGCTTTCATAACTAAGAATTTAGCAAATTCTTTAAAAGGAAAAAAGGAACAGGTAACAAAAACTGTTCCAATGACAGTCCAAATGGATGCTACAAGTGTGGTAAGACTGATCATCAAATCAGGGATTATCTTGTCTGGGAAATAGAATGGAGAAAGAAAAGGGCTGAAAGAGAATTAAAAGAAAAAACCAATAGGAAGGAGAAGGAAAAACATGCAATGGTAGCAACTTGGGGATCTGATTCAAATGATGATGAAATTAATGAAACAATATTCATGGCTATTGAAGATTCAAACTTAGAGGAAAAAGCTGATATTTCTGAGGTAAGTATACTTGAACATAAAGAAAAATTACATTTATTTACTAAAACAGAACTTTTTTTCTTGATGAGTGCTCTAATTGATAATTTTCAAGAATTAACGTCTGATAGGGATGAGTTGTTCAACAGTCTTGCAAGTCTCAAATTTGACCTCATTGATTTAAAAGCTTGCAAGAATATTGTTGAAGAAGAAAACTGCACTCTCAAGAAACAGGTTGCACAACTTGATTCTTCAAATAATGATCTTAAGTCTGAAGTCCTAAAATTGACGCTCACTGAAAATGAAAAAAAGGTCATAAGTAAAAAACAAGAAAATATTGAACTTGAATTAGTCAAGTACAAACAAGAATGTAATGATGCAACAGACATGGTGAATAAACTGAGTCAAGAAGTCTCTAAACTGAAACTTGATCTTGAAAAAGCAAATAGGCCGACAAATTCTTCAAGAATTGTTCACAAGCTGAGTGAAAGGAATCACAATGAAAAAGTAGGTTTGGGTTTTCACAAAAGTCTTGATGATCCTCAAGACTTGTGCTATATCTGTGGTAATCTTGGACATTGTAACACCCCGAAATCTAATTTCGGAGCATCACACGGTGCTTAAGGCTACAAGTAGCCCCAAGATAACCCTTCGAGTCTGCTCCTTCCTCTATCTCTCGCTTTGGAATATCAAGTCAAACAATAAGACTATAATATATCATCTCAAAACTGAAATAACTGGAAAGCATAGTCTGAATTATAACATACTGAAAGTCTAAAACACAACTGCTAGTCTAGTCTGACAAAGCCTCTACTGCTCAAACTGAAGAGCCATTGGGACAAACCCCCAACTGACTCAGACTTATATAAAAGCAATATCAACTAAGAATCTGAGAAAAGTAGGTCCTCGAACCATGAGGACTCACCAACTGTGGGATGTAGGCAAAGGTACACGAGAATCATGATCACTGCTAAGAGTGAGCACCTGGACCTACATTATAAGACAATGTAGCACATAGACGTATATGTGGATCAATACTTTGGGAATGTACTGAGTATATGGGGGTGTATGTATTTAAAACAATATCCATACTCTTTAATAAAATCATGCATGCAATTAGGAATGACTCACATAGCTTGAATAAGTCTAAAATATAAAACTCATGAATCATGAATAGTGAAGCATGCAACACAAATCTCGTGAGTCATTATACTTAACTTTAAAATGTCTACTCTTCTCTTATTGTCAATACTTGAAGGCTAAAAGAGCTTTAAACAATACCTTTAAATCTCATGCTTTTATCTCATGGAAAGTCAAACTTCTTTAAAACTTAAGGACTCAGATCTTTTAGGAACTTTTAACACTTGGGAACTCTTGAACTCTTTTAGACTCGGGATTTTTATAACTTTGGGAGTTTCTTCTAACCGACATAAACCATGTGAGCTACATGGAGTCCAACGTCTCTCCCACGTTGGGGAGAGCTGTTCTATCCTTTTCATTGGAGTAGAACCTCATCTTTAGTGATCACTATCTTGGCCTTGGGATCATAAATCTCGAACCTATGGTGGCACATAGTTCTGAGGTATGAAACCTTGGAATCATACCCAACTCGGTGCTAAATACTACTCCCATACTCAGCTCAGAACTCTTAGGAAATTCACCTCAAAATAACTCAAGGGTCTATAATGAAGACCAAAACATATTTCTATTTGCTTTAAATCATACTCAATGTGGATTTCAACTCTATTATGACCAAAAGGTCAAATCATTCTCAATAACATCAAAGTACTCGATTCATGGGTGATTATAGCTCAAAAGTTCATAAAATTGCAAATCTCAAGTAGGGCTTAATGACCCATAATTAAATCTAAAGTTAAGACTCTTCAAAAATGCATACTAGATATCATAAAGATTCATAAATCATATAAAAATCTGGAATTTTCAGCAATTTATCTTAAAATCTCAACATACTCATGTACTTCAATTTCTAGAACATTAGAACTATTAAATTCTCAAGGAATAACAACATAGGGATAAAGCCATACTTCAATTTCATAAGAAAGCATAGAAAATTATATATTTTTGTAATTAAAATAACTTTTGGGCACAAGGATGAAAGAAGTGTCCTTGTTCAAACCCCACATACCTTGAATTATGACTTGGATGAACAAACTTGCTTGAGACTCTTTTTGGAACTTTTGAGAGAGGGTTCTTGAAGCCTTTGACTTGAGAACCTTGAATCTTAACTCAATTTGCAAAATCTATGGTGAGTTCTTGAATTTCTTAGAGAATGAATAATGAAACCTTCAGCTCTGTTTTGGATATATCTGAGTGTTAAAAGGGTGAGAAAAGACCAAAATTCCCTTTTAAAAATAACTTAAAATTACTGATTGGGATATGCGATCGGGGGGGGGGGGGGTGCAACAGTCTGTCGGTCCTGACAGTCGCACCTGGGCCAGAACTTGGTTCACTGCCTAGCCTGTGATGATGGGTGCAACGGTTCGTCGACCCTTACCATCACACTTATCCAGAACGGGTCCTCACTTCCTACTCTGGGATGGTTTGGGCAACGGTCCGTCGCAAGCTCGACGGTCCGTCGGCTCTCTCCGTCACACTTGGGCGATTCCACTGCTTTCTGTAAAATGGCCATATCTTTCTCTTCCGGTATCGAATTTTGATAAAATGGGTATCATTGGAAAAATAATTCAATTTCCCACATGATAGAAAGTCATTTTTAGAAAAATTCAACAAGGTTTAAACACTAATCACTTTGGAAGTCACTCCTGAATCTTTTAGGGCCGGAATTACACTTTACCTGACATGCTCTAAGGCTCAGACTACGAGGAAACTTTGCGGGGTCTTACAATATCTCCCCTTTGGAAACATTCATCCTCGAATATCTCTAGTTCGACTAAGAACATGGAGAAACTGAGTATACACAACTGAAACACTTTGCTAAGCGGGCTCCATATCTTTCTACACTCTTGAATACTTCGGAAGTTGCAAGAACTCATGTAAGAATAGATACATAGCTGAACTTTAGATTAGAAGGGCTGAATTAAGGAAGAATAATACCTTCAGCTTGATCTGATTTTGTGGAGAAGAGGTGCGGATACTTGGCTCGCATATCTTCTTCTGCCTCCCATGTAGCGCCCTCAACTGACTGGTTCCACCACAAAACTTTGACCAAGGGAACCTCTTTGTTCCTCAGTCTACGGATCTGAAAATCTAGGATCTCAACGAAAAACTCATCAAATGAAAGACTGTTCTGAATATCAGCACTCTCTGAAGGACCCACTATAACGGAATCACCAATATGCTTTTTAAGCATGGAGACATGAAAAATAGGATGAACGGCTGAAAACTCTGCGGGCAACTCAGCTTCATAGGCTACTCTCCCAACACGACTCAAGATTCTATAAGGTCCAACAAAACGGGGACTAAGCTTTCCCTTTTTACCAAACCTCTTCACCCCTTTCAAGGGTGAAATCTTCAAGTACACCAAGTCACCCACCTCAAACTTAAGATTCCTTCTTCTCACATCGGCGTATGACTTTTGAAAGCTCTGAGCTGTCTTCAACCTTTCTCTAATCAACTTCACCTTCTCCATGTCCTCAAATACTGCATCAGTCCAATCAAAGAAGCTTCACCCACTTCAAACCAACCTATGGGTGATCTCCACCTCCTCCCGTACAAGGCCTCAAATGGTGCGATCTTGATGCTAGCATGGTAACTGTTATTATAAGAAAATTCTATCAATGGCAAATGCTCATCCCAACTACCCTTAAAATCAAGTGCACATGCTCTCAACATATCTTCTAGAGTCCGAATGGTCTTCTCAGCCTGACCATCTTTCTGTGGATGAAAAGCAAAACTCAAAAGAACTTGGGTACCAAGAACTTTCTGAAATGCCCTCCAAAACATAAAAGTGAACTGAGTACCCCCCCTATTCGAAATGATAGACAAGGGAACTCTATGCAACCTAACTAACTCTCGGATATACAATTTAGCATAATCTTCAGTTGTATAAGATGTATGCATGGGCAAGAAATGCGCGGACTTAGTCAACCTGTCTACAACCACCCAAATAGAATCATGATGACGATGCGAAAGAGGTAAACCAGTCATAAAATCTATATTCACCTCTTCCCACTTCCAACTGGGTATACCAAACTCTTACATCACACCACCAGGTCTTTGGTGTTCTACCTTAACCTGTTGGCATGTTGCACACTTTTCTACAAACTCCGCTATATCCTTCTTCATACCACTCCACTAATAGATTTCCCGTAAGTCGCGATACATCTTGGTAGCGCCGAGATGAATAAAATATCGTGCGCCATGCGCTTCAGCTATAATCCTCTACCTCAGATCATCAACATACATAAGACACAATGTACCCTGTAATCTCAACATGCCATCTCCCTCTTGGGAGAAAACCTCTACCTTTTGGTCCTTAACTTTCCCCTTTAGTCTAACCAAACTAGGATCCTTGTCTTGCTTCTCCTTCACTTCCAAAACTAAAGAGGATTTGAAACTACTCTGCATCAAGATATTCCCCTTAGTTAAATCAAGCAACCTAACACCCAGTCTAGCCAGACAATGCACATCATGAGCTAACTCTTTCTTACCTTTGTCTACACGAGTAACATTACCCATAGACAACTTGCTAAGGGCATCTGCCTCTACATTGGCCTTGCCCGGGTGATACAACACACTTATATCATAGTCCTCTAGAAACTCTAACCACCTCTTCTGCCTAAGATTTAACTCCCTCTGAGTAAACATATATTGCATACTTTTATGATTAGTAAACACATCACATGAACACCATAAAGATAGTGTCTCCATATTTTCAAAGCAAAGACCACAGCAGTTAATTCAAGATCATGGGTTGGGTAGTTCTTTTCATGCGGATTCAACTGTCTAGAGGCATAGGCTATAACCTTATCTCTTTGCATCAACACACAACCCA
The DNA here is from genome assembly GCA_030864215.1 of Capsicum pubescens. NCBI lineage: Eukaryota > Viridiplantae > Streptophyta > Magnoliopsida > Solanales > Solanaceae > Capsicum > Capsicum pubescens. The sequence continues at coordinate 50,209,535 of CM061540.1, read as the reverse complement.
AACCAACTCTAGAGGTATTACAATACACTACAAAACAATTTGTACCATCAGGTAAAGTTAACACAGGGGCTAAAGTAAGTCAAGTTTTTAACTCCTGAAAACTCTTCTCACAGGAATCTAACCACTGGAACATAACTTTTTTTTAGGTCAATCGGGTCATGGGAGATGCAATAGAAGAGAAACCTTCGACAAAACGGCGGTAATATCCAGCTAGACCTAAGAAAATCCTAATGTCAGATGGAGAGATAGGTCTAGGACAATTTATTACATCTTCTATCTTTTAGGGATCAACTCTAATGCCTTCGGTTGAAATGATATGACCCAGAAAGGCTACTGATCTTAGCAAAAATTCACACTTGTTGAATTTGGCGAATAACTGGTGATCTCTAAGAGTTTGCAAGACAATTCTAAGATGATTTGCATGGTCATTCTCGGTACGGGAGTAAACAAGTATATCACCTATGAACACTATGAGAAACATATCAAGATATTGCTTCAACACTCGATTCATGAGGTCCATAAAGGCTGTAGGAGCATTGGTTAGTCCGAAAGACTTAACTAGAAACTCAAAGTGACCATAATGGGTTCGGAAGGCTATTTTTGGGATGTCACACTCCCTTACCTTAAGCTACAGATAACCGGATCTAAGGTCTATCTTGGAGAAATAGCTTGCACCTTGCAACTGATCAAACAGGTCATCAATTCTCGGAAGAGGATACTTATTTTTGACTGTGACCTTATTAAGCCGACGATAGTCAATGCACATATGCAAAGAACCATCTTTCTTTCGCCCGAATAGAACAGGTGTGCCCCAAAGAGAGACACTGGGCCTTATGAAACCTTTATCTAAAAGATCTTTGAGTTTCTATTTCAACCCCTTAAGCTCTATAGGTGCCATACGGTATGGAGGAATAGAAATAGACTGAGTGTCGAGAAGAAAGTTAATCCCGAATTCTATCTTTCTATTGGGAGGTACCTCTGGGAGATCTTTCGAAAAAACATCAGGAAACTCATTAACAATGTTGATTGACTGAATAGTTGGAGTTTTGGACTTAGTGTCTTTAACTCTAACTAGATGATAGATGTAACCTTTGGATATTAGCTTTTTGGCTTTGAGATAGGAGATAAAATGACCCTTGGGAGATACTGAACTCCTGGACCACTCAAAAACTGGTTTACCAGAAAATTGAAACTTGACCACATGGGTACGATAGTCTATAGATGCATAGCAAGAATGAAGCCAATCCATACCTAGAATAAGGTCAAAATCCACCATGTCCAACTCTATCAAATCAGCAAGTATAACTCTATGAAGAACAGTAACAGGATAATTTTTATACACTTGCTTAGCAATAACTGATTCCCCTACTGGAGTAGAAACTAGGAAATGCTCAAGAATCTTTTCGGGACTCATTTCAAAATTCACAGCGACTAATGGGGTCACATAAGAAAAACTTGACCCGGGGTCCAACAACACAAAAATATCAAAATAAAAGACACGGAGCATACTAGTGACAACATCGGGAGAGTCCTCCTACTCCTAATGGGATGGTAAATCATTGAATCTGTTCTGGAGCTGACCGCCAACAGTATGGATGAAGCGCCCTGAGCAGGGACGGGATGGACTACATGAGCTGGTGCACTAGCGGCCTGTGTCTGAGGTCGGGCATCTCTGTTCCCTTTCCTAGTATGAGGACACTCTCTAAGTTTGTGTTCCAGCTTACCAAAACCAAAACAACCCCTCTAATCTGCCAAGCACTTACCGGGATGGGCCCTACCTCACTTAGCACAAGAAGGATAGCCAGGTCTGTTACTTACATTGTTCTGCGACCTAGACATAGAAGATCTGTTCCCTTGCTCCTTTTTGCCTCTAGGAGAGGGAGCATTAGCTGATGAAGGCGCTGGCATAGACGAACGACTCTGGAACTGTGGGCGGTTCCCTCCATGGGACCTAACCTGACTATACCCATGTTGCTCGGATCCAGTCCTTTTGTTACTCCTCACTCTATCTCTCTCCCTTATCTTATCAGCCTCTATCTGCTGTGCATGTATCATCAACCTAGACAGATCTATATCCCTATTCAACATCGCAGTCCTACACTCTTTCAATACCAACCCAGAAACACCTGTCACGAACTTGCTCATGCTAGCTCGGGTGTCAGCAATCAAATTAGGAGCATACTTGGCTAACTGGTTGAACTTCAAGTAGTACTCTTTAACAGTCATGGAGCCCTGCCTTAAGTTCATAAACTCCTCAATCTTTTCTTCCCTCATCTCAAGCGGGAAAAACTTGTCCAAAAATACATCTTGGAATACCTGCTAAATCATAGGAGCAATATCCTCACCTCTACCCTTTTTTCACGCTACAACCCAGCCATAAGCAATGTCTTTCAACCTATAAGACGCCAGCTCAACACTTTCTTCCTCAGAAACATACATCACCTTGTAGGTTTTTCAACCTGTGACTGCTTGGGCTAATGCCTAAAAGGCTGCCCGAAACTCAGCATAGGACACAATCTCATTCAAGGGATCAACAGTATGAGTTTGCTCATTATAGTTTTTGTGGGAGTTCTCTCTTTGGGGAGGCATTTTCTGAAAAAAGGAGAGTATGAATTATTAGATAAATAGGACAACCGTAGGCACGATAGAATCTAAAAGAAAGAATAATTTTTTCCTAAAACATCTTGTAGCCACTTGCTCATAGATGTGGCGCGCTACACATCGATGATCAAGACTCTACTTAACACGGCTTGTCAGACTCCCTAGGACTCCTTAAACCTTAGGCTCTGATACTAAGTTTGTAATGCCCCAAAATCTCATTCCGAAGCATCACACGGTGCTTAAGGCTACAAGTAGCCCCAAGCTAACCCTTCGAGTCTGCTCCTACCCTTATCTCTCACTTTGGAATGTCAAGTCAAACAATAAGACTATAATATATCATCTCAAAACTGAAATAACTAGAAAACATAGTCTTAATTATAACATACTGAAAGTCTAAAACACAACTGCTAGTCTAGTCTGACAAAGCCTCTACTGCTCAAACTAAAGAGCCATTGGGACAAAACCCCAACTGACTCAGACTGACATAAAAGCAATAACAACTGAGAATCTGAGAAAAGTAGGTCCTCGAACCATGAGGACTCACCAACTGTGGGATGTAGGCAAAGGTACTCGAGAATCATGGTCACTGCTAAGACTGAGCACCTGGACCTACATTATAAGAAAATGTAGCACATAGACGTATATTTGGATCAACACTTTGGTAATATACTGAGTATATGAGGGTGTATGCATTTACATTAAACAATATCCATACTCTTTAATAAAATCATGCATGCAATTAGGAATGACTCACATAGCTTGAATAAGTCTAAAATGTAAAACTCATGAATCATGAATAGTAAAACATGTAACACAAATCTTGTGAGTCATTATACTTAACTTTAAAATATCTACTCTCCTCTTATTCTCAATACTTGAAGGCTAAAGGAAGCTTTAAGAAAATACTTTCAAACTCATGCTTTTATCTCATGGAGAATAAAACTTCTTCAAAACTTAAGGGCTCAGAACTTTTAGGAACTTTTAACACTTGGGAACTCTAGAACTCTTTTAAACTCGGGATACTTGAAACTCGGGATTTTACAACATTGGGAGTTTCTTCTAACCGACCTAAACCATGTGAGCTAAATGGAGTCCAACGTCTCACCCACGTTAGGAAGAGTAATTCTATCACTGCCATCGGAGTAAAACCTTATCTTTAGTGATCACTATCTCGACCTTGGGCCCATAAATCTTGAACCTATGGTAGCATGTAGTTCTGGGGTATGAGACCTTGGAATCATACCCAACTCGGTGATAAATACTACTCTCATACTCAGCTTAGAACTCTTAGGAAATTCACTTCAAAATAACTCAAGGATCTATAGTGAAGACCAAAATATATTTCTATTTGCTTTAAATCATACTCAATGTGGATTTCAACTCTATTATGACCAAAAGGCCAAATCATTCTCAATAACATCAAAGTACTCGATTCATGGGTGCTTATAGCACAAAAGTTCATAAAATTACAAATCTCAAGTAGGGATTAATGAACCATAATCAAATCTCAAGTTAAGACTCATCAAAAATGCATACTAGATGTCATAAAGATACAAAAATCATATAGAAATCTGGAATTTTCAGCAATTTGGCTTAAAATCTCAACATACTCATGTACTTCAATTTCTAGAACATTGGAACTATTAAAATCTCAAGGAATAACAACATAGGGTATAAATCCATACTTCAATTTCATAAGAAAGCATAGAAAATCATATATTCTCGTAATTAAAATAACTTTTGGGCACAAGGATGAAAGAAGTGTCCTTGTTTAAACCCCACATACCTTGGATTATGACTTGGATGAACAAACTTGCTTGAGACTCTTTTTGGAACTCTTGAGAGAGGGTTCTTGAAGCCTTTGACTTGGGAACCTTGAATCTTAACTCAATTTGCAAAATCTATGGGGAGTTCTTGAATTTCTTAGAGAATGAATAATGAAACCCTCAACTTTATTCTAGATATATCTGAGTGTTAAAAGGGTGGGAAAATACCAAAAAGCTCTTTTAAAAATGACTTAAAATTACTGATCGAGATATGCGATGGTGGGGTGCGACGGTCCGTCGAGGGCACAATGGTCCATCGGTCTTGACCGTAGAACCTAGGCTAGGACTTGGTTCACTGCCTCGCCTGCGACAATGGGTGTGACGGTCCATCGGGGGACCGACGATCCGTCAACCCTTACCATCGCACTTATCTAGAACGGAGCCTCACTGCCTCCTCTACGATGGTTTGGGCGATGGTCCGTCACAAGCTCGATGGTCCATCAGCCCTCTCCATCGCACCTGGGCGATTCTACTGCTTTTTGTAAAATGGTCATATCTTTCTCTTTTGGTGTCGGATTTTGATGAAATAGGTATCGTTGGAAAGATAATTCAATTTCTCACACGATAGAAGGTCATTTTTAGGAAAATTCAATAAGGTTTAAACACTAATCACTTTGGAAGTCATTCCTTAATCTTTTAGGGCTGCTCTAAGGCTCAGACTACGAGGGAACTTTATGGGGTTTTACAGAAATTCAACCTCTAAATGTCCTATGGCTGCCAAAAACAGTTTTAGCAGTCAAAACCTGGCAAATAAATTCTCTCAGACTAAGAAAAAAGGAACTAATACTGGTTAGAGAAACAGGTCACGTTATCTGTTGTCTGCATAGACTAGAAGAAATTTAATTCATCCATTTACTCATAAAATATGACCCAAGATTGTTTGAGTTCCTAAGTCTAACCATTGATTTCTTGCTGGAAAAGGTAAAAGGAAGAAAAAAAACACTGGAACCTGGATAGTGCTTGCTCAAGACACATGACTGGTGATAAGAAAAAGTTCCGTTCACTCTCCAAAATAAATGGAGGAGGAGTTTCTTTTGGTGATAGAAAAAAGGGAATCATTACTGGAGTTAGAAAAATTGGCACATCTGAATCAAGAGCATTGGAAAATGTCTATTGTGCTCACTGCAAGGAGATACAGGAATATGTACAAAGCTGACATAATGGCAATGCCAGGAACAGAGTTGACCTGCCTGAGTTCTATGGAAAATGATCCCCTCCTCTGGCACAGGAGACCTGGACATGCAAGTCTAAACCAGCTAAACATACTTTCTTCCAAAGATATGGTATTGGGTTTGCCCAAAACCAAGTTCAAGAAAAAAAAAGTATGTAGTACCTGTGTAAGGGGGAAGCAGGTAAAATCTTCTTTTAAATCAAAGAAACATGTCAGCACTACCAAGTGCCTTGACCTGATCCATATGGATTTGTGTGGACCAATGAGACTTTAAAGCAGTGGTGGAAAAAGGTATGTTTTTGTGATTGTCGATGATTATTCAAGATTTACTTGGACATTGTTTCTAGCTTCCAAAGAAAATGCCTTTGATGTCTTTACTATATTCATAAAGAAAATTGAAAATAAACTGGGCACTTCTCTAATTTCCATAAGATCTGACCATGGTACAGAATTTGAAAATGTTAAATTTTTAGAATTTTGTTCCTCAAATGATATAGATCATAACTTCTCTGCTCCTAGAACACCTCAACAAAATAGTGTAGTAGAAAAAAAAATAGGACCTTGGAAGATATGTCTAGAACAATGATACTTGCAGGAAATCTTGCTAAAAACCTTTGGGCTGAGGTAATTAGTACTGCAACATATATCATAAATAGATGCATGATCAGGCCTATTCTAGATAATGCTCCCTATGAATTACTAAAAGGAAGAAAGCCAACCATTTCTCATTTTAGAACTTTTGGTTGTAAATGTTTCATTCATAATAATGGAAAGGATAAATTTGGAAAATTTGTTGCTAAAAGTTATGAGGGAATCTTCTTAGGTTATTAGCATCATAGTAAGGCTTATAGGGTTCTAAAATACAGAACAAATTGTGTTGAAGAAATTATGCATGTAGTTTTGATGAATCATGTGCTATGACTAACCTGCAGGAAGAAAGTGATTCTGAGCAACAAGTTACACAACCTGATTCATCAACTGGAATTACCAAACATGGAGGCACCTCAACAGGGGGAACTAATTCTGGAGGCACATTGATAGGGAACTGAGCTGCCAACTACCCCAGCTCATAACAACTGCAGTGATCCTAGTAGCTCACTAGGTTTAATTCCAAAAGGTTACAAGCATCAAGGATCACATCCTATTGAGAATGTACTCTCTGGTCTCACTTCTGGGATTATCACAAGGTCAAGATTAAGAAATATGTGTGCTTTCAAAGAATTCCTGTCAGAAATTGAGCCAAAGAAAGTAATTGAAGCACTACTTGATGCTGATTGGATTATATCCACGCAGAAAGAGTTAAACCAATTTGAGAGAAGCAAAGTATGACACTTAGTTCCTCTCCCAAAAGATAGAACAGTGATTGGGACTAAGTGGGTGTATAGAAATAAGGTTGATGAGCATGGAATAGTTATAAAGAACAAGGCAATATTGGTGGTCCAAGGATACAATCAAGAAGAAGGCATAGATTTTGATGAGACTTTTGCTCCTGTAGCTAGAATTGAAGCAATTAGGCTACTTGTTGCTTTTGCTGCTTATTTGGAATTCATTCTCTACTAAATGGATGTTAAGAGTGCATTCTTGAATGGAATTCTCAAAGAGGAGGTGTATGTCAAACAACCACCAGGATTTGAGAGTTAGAAGTTTCCTGACTATGTGTCTAAGCTTGACAAGGCCTTGTATGGTTTGAAACAAGATCCCAGAGCTTGGTATGAAAGATTGTCAAAATTCTTTTTGGAGCATGGTCACACTAGAGGTAAGATTGACAACACTCTTTTCTTGAAAACTAATGGAAAATATTTGTTAGTGGTGCAGGTTTATGTAGATGATATCATCTTTGGCTCTACAAACATGAATATATCCCATGACTTTGCAAAACTCATGAGTTGTGAGTTTGAGATGAGTATAATAGGAGAGCTAAACTTTTTCTTGGGATTGCAAATCAAGCAAACAACCTCTGAAACCATGATATATCAGTAGAAGTATGTCAAGAAACTTCTTAAAGGTTTTCCATGGAGGAAGCTAAAGAGATCAGCACACCAATAGCTACTGCCACCAAGCTAGACATGGATGAAACAAGTCTTGATGTGGAGCAAAAATTGTATAAAGGTATGATAGGATCCTTGCTTTATCTCAACACAAGCAGACCTAATATTGTATTTAGTGTGGGGTTGTGTGCAAGATTCCAGGCAAATCCTAAAGAGTCTCACCTGAAATCTGTGAAGAGGATCTTTCGATATCTCAAAGGAACAACTGATCTTGGCTTATGGTATCCTAAAGGTAGCAATTTTAACTTGGTGGGTTATTCTGATGCTGACTATGCAGGTTATTTGGTGGACAAGAAGAGCACCACTGGGAAGGCTCACTTCTTTGGATCATGTTTAATTACCTGGTCCATTAAGAAACAAAACTCAGTAGCTCTGTCTAAAAACTGCTGAGGTTGAATATGTTGCTGCAGGATCTTGTTGTGCTTAGTTGTTATGGACTAAAAAACAACTCATGGATTTTGGTGTGGATGTTGGATGTGTTCTTATTTTCTGTTATAATACAAGTGCCATTAATATTGCTAAAAATCCTGTTCAATAGAAGAACTAAACATATTGATATTAGACATCACTTTCTGAGAGATAATGCTGAAAAGGTCTTATAGCAATCATGTTTTGCTCTACTGAAGAATAAATTGTTGATATATTCACTAAGGCATTAAGCAGGGAACACTTTGAAAAGAATTGGTTAGCCTTGGGGATGATTAAAATTACATAAATCTCCCCCAATGATTGACTAGATAAGACATGTGGTCCTAAGTGTTTGTTGAGTAATCCAGTCTTACACATTTAGTTGTGCTTCCTAATTCTAAGATTTTAGAGTAAATTGACTCATTCATGTATTGGTCTTGCAGAGATACTGGAACACTCAAGCAATTTTGTCCATCTTGTTTACAAGGTTGAGGTACGATTGAATTTTACTTAAAAAATTTATAAAGAGAAACAGGTTTACTACATGGTCCCTTGTTACTCCCTAAACCGCCAAAAACCCAATAGTCCTCCTTTTTAAAAAAGCTGCCACCACTTTTCCATCATCACTGAACACTTTCATTATTACGTTTCTTCACCAAATACAGTCCACCCACGTTTCAACTTATTTCTCTTCTCCTTAAATATGTTTCCCTCTTCTCCATTATCATTCATTCACTCTACCAACTTCAAAATCAAACTATCAAATTCCTCTCAACTATGGCATCTTCTTCTTTCTCTGATTCCTCAAACCTCCCTGACTCCATTATTTCACCTTCCACTGAAATCATCCTCCACCCTTCTTCCAATAATACTCCTCTTATTCCACCCACCATTAAAATAAAACTATTTGATTTTGTTGCTCTCAAAAACCCTTTTTCTTAATTTTCTTCCAGTTCTTAATCCATTCCTTCACCCACTTCACTATATCCTATTCCTCTACAAATTATTGATCCAGATAATGTTCCAATTACAAGTTTGATTCCAAGAAAATCAAGATCTCACTCTAAAAGAAAGCATTCCCCCTCTCCTATTGTTATTGAAGATTAAAATCCTATTAAGCCTAATCCCTTTGTAGCCATTCCTAGAATTCCTCACACTCGTAGGAAAAACAATGGGAAGAAGCTTCCTTAACTAAAGCCCTTCAAGCAAGTCAGAAGAAACGTGTTGCTATATTTGTTCCTCCTGTTCCTCCTCCTTCCCCCTCTCTATATATACTTCTTTGTTCAGTGCGTAAAGGCAAGATGGTGAAACGCATAATTTCTAAACCCTCCATTTTTTGTACACTTTCATCTAAGCCAAAATTTATCTCTACTTAAAAACCTTCATCCTCTTCCAAGTCTATTGCCAAAAAGGCCTCTTCACGTTCAAATAAACAGGTTAAGACACCTGTTCTCTCTAACTCTTATGAATCTGAGTCACTTTCTGACACTCCCCCTGCTCCTTCTACTGAGCTAGATCCTGATTTTGAGATAGATGAGGATACTCCTGCTGACAGATCCTCTGAGTCAACTCATATTATCTATTTTCAAAAATGCAAGTTAGCTAGAGGTCGTATTATCACTCGTTTTGGAGGGCCCTGAGATGGCTGTCTTGGTGTCAAAGTTGGAGGTTCAAGGGTTGTCACACTTGGTTTTTCAAGGTGAGCACCAATGTAAGTTTGGAAAGAAAGAAGTCTATGAGTTATATACAAGTAAGGTAGCTCTTGGGGAAATATTTTCTACCACTGTTCGTGGGATTACTATTAATCTTGTTGTTGTTGACCTTGCTCGAATCTTGTGTATTCCTACTGGGGATTGGGGTCATTATGTCAAGGTCATATGGCCTCCAATTGATAATCTGCCATCTTCCCTTGATATATCTCAAAAAAAATTTGGAAATCCTCATCTTGAAAATCATCGTAAAGTTCTTAAGCATGAGATATCCCTACTTCATCGGCTTTATTTTGATGTTGTCCATAAGATGCTAATTCCTCGACAAGAAAGAAGAACTGTGGCAAGTTTCCTTGACCTCACTCTCATGGAACTGCTTAACTCTGAAGTACATATTGACCTTCCTAGACTTATGATTCTGCACATGCAAAGGGTCATACTTCAAGATGTGAATGGCCATGCCTTGCCATATGAATTATGGCTCACTCATATTTTTGAGGACTTCAATGTGCCTGTTCAAGTGTGGTCTCTGCAAACTATTAAGGATGTCATTAGGACTGTGAACCATATGGAGTTACCTGTTTCCATGAGGAGTACTAATAACCCTGTGCAACAGTTGCGAAATACTCTTGCTGCTAAGACTGAAGAATTAGAAGCAGTTAAAGCTGCATTGGATGTTTCTCAGGTGGCACATGATACTGAGAAATTAGAGCTCCTAGCTCAAATTGCCTCTCTTAAGAAGACTATGGAACGTGAACGATCTGAAAATGTTGAGATTGTTCGAAAATTGACCACCCTTATTCCCTCCTCCTCCTCTACTTAGTTCCCCTCTTAGTGCTTCAAGACCATTTCTTTTGCTTTCCTTCACTGGCTAGCCTGTTCTCTCTTTAGATATTTTTAGGTAATTTTTATTGTATCTTACTCTTAAATAAAATAGACTCTTTTGCAAAATTGTATTCTGCCTCTGTTTTTCATGATGCATAAATGTTTTTTTGCTCTGAATTTTGATTGTTTTAGTGATAGCCCCAGTAGCCATGGATTATTAAACAATATTTTTCTGACTTTGGTCCTTACTTTTCGATGATGTCAAAAGGGGGAAGTATTAGATTGTGCAATGTTTATAACTCAATGACTAACCTGTTTTCTAGTGTTCTTGTATCTTATTGCTTTAATGAATATGACAGGATGTTGTGATGTTGTAAAACATATGCTGTATGGTTTGTCATCATCAAAAAAGGGAAATTTGTTAGAGAAAAGAAGTTTTGATAATTGACATATGTTAATGAAACGTGTTAGTCATGCTGGTTCTCACATGTGAGAAACATTGAAGTAGATGCAAGGTTGATAATGCGTAAAGTCATGAGTGGATAAGCAAGGAAATTCAAATATGCTCTCAACGCTTATCACATGAAGGAAAGAGATTGAAAGAAATATAAACACAACACTTGAATATTGATTAAATAAAAGAGTCTTACTCAGTCAAGGAGACATAACGGAACAAGGAGTGAAACTACCAGCTAGAGTCCTATTGAAGAAAGAAGACTGGATGATCTGTAGGACAACATGAGAGTTGGTTTAAATAGAAGAAACCATCAAAAAGAAGTTTTGCTCATGCACTAGTAAGAAAAACATCAATCAGCAAATTAGTTCACTAGCTTGAAGAAGAACCTGGTCCGGTCCTTTACTTATAGAATTGTAGACTTTGTGTAATAGATTGATTCTTTGAGTTGTAATGAATCTTAATTCTAGTCTCAGTGAAATATAAACTGAGTTAGGAGTTGTGTCTTCAAGTTAGGGAATTCGAAGATTTGGGAAGATTTGTGTTATTGTAGAAATAGGAGTTAGAAGTTTAATTCCGAGTCTACAAGATTCTTGTAATTTGTTGATTGTTGAGGCTCAAGAATTTTTGTGAAGTTGAGGTTAAATACTGTAGAGATACAGGTCGTGATTTTTTACACCTTTTTGGAGTCGGATGTTTTCCACGTAAAAATACTGTCTTCATATTTTAGTTAAGTAAACCATGTTAGCTTACTTGTTCCACTGATAGGCTACTATTAGAGTAAAAAAATTAAAATCAGTAGGTTACGCTCTCTAACACACTCTTAATGCCTCTTTTTTAAATATTTATATGTCACTCTTAATGCATCATATTAATAGAGTCCCAACCATTCTTTATATATATCAGTGTCCTTTTAATTTAGTGATTATCAATAGTGTTACTTTTCAGGATACATGGATAATCAATTTTGCTAGATAGAGCCTAAAGTTGGTAGCTTAGTATTATATCTGACACAGTAATCAATCTAGTATATAGCTCCAGTACTTTGTAATTGGCAAATTAAAAACACTTGTACTTGGAATGAGCCAGTACTTGATAATTGAAAAATTAAAATACCATGTGGTTCCTTAAGGGGAAAAAAAGCCCCGATCATTGTGAACCTCTCCATGTGATCGGAATGAGGTGTTGGAGTGAGTGTCAGGCTCAATTAAGCTATATTCGACCTCTAAAAATTGAGGATGACGATAAATATTGAAAATGGTGTCATTTAATCTGTTATTACATATAGTTATTGTTTGTTCAGGGTCATCAGTTAATATTATTAAATTTAACTACTAATTAGAATGACTATCCCAACGAAGAATAAGTTGTAAAGGACAACAAAGGTTGTAAGTACTACTCCCTCCGTCCCAAATTTCCTAATTTGATTTCTTATTTTACTTATTTTTTTTTCATTAATCAAGAAGAGACAGTTTTATTTTTCATGTTTTACCCTTTGTATTAATTATTTTTTATTCAAATTAAAATGTAAACATCATTTAATAGGAATACAATGATAAATTAGATATGTTATTAATTATTTTTCTTAATCAATGTGTCATCACAATTTGAGACGGGTAATTTGAGACGGATGGAGTAGTATTTAAGAAAGAAAAAGAGGTGTCTTTTCATACGTACTAGTATTGAAATTATAAACTCGCAGCCAAATTAAGAAACCAAAATAAATGCACTAATTAATTAGCACACTCAAGGCTTCTACTTGGCTTGATTAACTAGCTAGCATACTCCTAATCCTATGCTTCAATCACATTTTCGATCTTGCAGCGACACGTACAAAACATAGTTAACATAAGCTTAATATTTTGATTACAAATCTATCTTGAAATAGGACTAGTGATAAATTTTTCCTGTTCAAAGACATAGATTTACTATAATTTTTTAGTGATGGCACACGAGACTCACCATCTACTTGCCCTTATAGACTACTGCATCTTATAAGACGGTGGTCATGAGTCGTGACAATTTAATAAAGTTTATAGCCATCCATGCATAGAGTTTTAACTAGCATGGGGAGGCCTTTGACAGACGTAGATATTTGGGCTTTCATTGGTTATGATTATTGCTTTGGGTACACAAAAATTTGTATTTTGGCAAAATAATTTCAACACAAGTTCAAGAATAAAAATCAAAAACACTTATGAAGTTTCCAACACCTTTAATACAAGATAAAAAACGACCTTTCAAAGAAGTGTGTTTTCAGTATTTTAAAGAAAATTAGATGAAGTAGAAAAAGCCAAGTCCTCTGAATTCACGGAGTGTCCTTAAGGAAATAATTCCCCTCAAGTACCAAAGATTGCAGAATTTTCCTCCCAGGATAAAATAGCTTAACAATCCGATTGTAGTGGTACCCCAAACGATCTAATTCTCTTCGATTTCACTCAACAGTTAGATGATCATACGGAGTATTTTAGAAGACAAGAAATGTTTTCAAGTGCAGAAAAACTCATACAAAACCTGTGGAAAATGCAGGTTTATATAGCCATTAAGTGCCCCTTCCGAAAGGTGTCAATGGTTCACCAGAAAGGTGTATCCTTTCTGAACAGTCATGTCTGTCCATTCGAAAGAGTGTGTCTTTTTCGAACAGCCACAACCATCCAAACAGTCATACCTTTTTCCGAAATAGTGTGTCTTTTACTCGAAGAATTGTGTCCCTTCCAAGCAACTTTTCATTTTTCATTCACACCAATTTAACCCAACAATCCCCCACATGAATTGGGAATGACTATTCTTTGTAAAACTTTACGGACAAGTATGTGATCATCAAGCAAAGACTGATTGTATATGGATACGTGGGTTTCCCTTTGAACTTTTCGTAATGAACATGCATCGAATGCACTCGGTCAATCGGTAGATTTGATATCTTTGAACCGTCGAGCTTTAATGTACACCTAGACAACACATGTCACACAACTAGTCTTTTACCGTTTATGGTTCTCACGGTTTTGTTCCTTTCAGCCATGAACACGTTCCGGTCTCATGAGAGCTTAGAGAATACGCCTTTACTAACATTCTCCTTGAAGCGGCTTCCACTTAACCCTCACATAGGTTGTTTCTATACGTTCAATCCTATAGATTAAACTATTTGATGAAATCTTCCAAATTTAGATAATCATTAAAAGACTTCACTCTATAAGTCTTATCTATGTTTACTAAACATTATCTACATCATGTGAATAGGTTGGGTATATTGACAATATTGACTATGTCAGACACAAGTTTGTTTGATATCCTTGAACCTAGCTCTTGGGATCTCCAGTCTGCTAGGTAGATTTACCAACATGTTGACTTGTCCTAGGCCGTAAACCCATTCCCTTAGATGTCCTGTAAACTCTTTTTTGATACAAGAATAACCACGAAGATGGACATATTTGAGATGTATTGAACCTAAGACTTGGAGCATGTAAGTGAAGTGCAAAAGAAGACCTAAATAGGCTTCAAAACAGTCCACAAACTACACTCCAAGGGCGCCTAAAGTGAAGCATTTGACTAAGGGGTCCTTTGGACATTTCACACTATTTTTGTAACCTACTATAAATAGAATATGTTAGGTCATTTACTAGTTAGTTTTGATGAATATTGAAAGTTGTAGACACTTAGACATTTCTCTCTTGTGAGAAAGGCCCCTATGGACGAACATTGTAACTAGGGATTTCAACTTGAGTGTGGAATCACTCGTGTTGGATACAAGCTTGAAAACATTGGATGCTTGGGAGATTGAGGTCCCTCTTATGCCATGTAAGAGATAGGTGAATTGTAGCGTATAGTGTTTAGGGTCCAAGAGTGGGATATGCTCTTCGGTTCTTAAGATTATGCCTTCATGTAGTCTATCTTTCTTTTCTTTGTTTAGTGTAATCTTTTGTTGTTATTTCTTGTGTCGTTGAAACGGTTGGTTATTGTTATTGTTATCTTATTGTTCATCTCGTGTAGCCACTGTTTTCGTGTTGTTCATCATTGTCAACTTGTTAATACTGTGTTCATCACGTTTTGGGGCTTGTTTCTACTTGTTCTCGGGTTGTATTGTTAAAACTAGTTTGTTATTGGCTAATTTCGGTACTTGGAAAGTCTTTCATATCAAACTTGCTTTCGAGCATTCATTTTGTAGCATTTATGTCAAAAATGTCTCTACTGATGATCAACATATCATCCATATATAAACAAACAATGACACTGTGATTTGGAGTGTCTTTAACGTAAACACATTTATCACATTCATTTATCTTGGACCTGTTTTCCAACATGGTTTGGTCAAATTTTGCATGCCATTGTTTAGGTGCTTGTTTTAGTCCATAAAGTGACTTAACAAGTTTACACACCTTATTTTCTTTTTCTGAAACCACAAAACCCTCAGGCGGTTCCATATAGATTTCTTCCTCCAATTCTCCATTTATGAATGATGTTTTCACATTTATTTGATGGATTTCAAGACCATGTATTGCCGCCAAGGCAATTAACATCCGAATTGATGCTATCCTCGTTATAGGCAAGTATGTATCAAAGTAATCAAGGCCTTCTTTCTGTTTAAAGCATTTTACTAAAAGTCTTGCCTTGTATTTGTCAATAGTACCATCCACTTTCATTTTCCTTTTGAAGATCCATTTAGAACCTAAAGGTTTATTTCCTGGAGGAAGATCAACCAACTCTCATGTATGGTTACTTAAGATCAAATCAATCTCACTATTGACTGCCTCTTTCCAAAAGGATGAGTCTGAAGACGCCATCACTTCTTTAAATGTTTGAGGCTCATTTTCTAAGAAAAATGATACAAAATTCGATCCAAACGAAGTTGATGTTCTTTGATGATTACTACGTCTTGGATTCTTATCATTATGTACATCCTCACTTGGTTCATCTCGAGGTTATTTAGACCCCGCACTAAACTGTTTATGTTTAGTTTTATACAAATAAATATGTTCAAAGAATTCAACATTATCAGATTCAATTACTGTATTTTCATTGATATCCAGATGTTAGTATTTATGAACCAAAAATCAACATGCATTACTAAATTTAGTATATTCTATGAACACGCAGTCCACTGTCTTAGGTCCTATCTTTACCCTTTTAGGCATAGGAACTTGGACCTTCGCTAGACACCCCCACACTTTGAAATATTTCAAGTTGGGTTTCCTTTCTTTCTATTTTTCATATGGAATTGATTGTGTCTTACTATGGGGCACTCTATTGAGTATTCGGTTAGCTGTAAGGATGGCTTTTCCCCACAAGTTTTGCGGTAAACCTGAACTTATAAGTAAGACAATCATCATTTCCTTCAAGGTTCATTTTTCCTTTTCACAATTCTATTAGATCGAGGTGAATACGGGGTCATAGTTTGATAGATTATTCCATTCTCTACACATATTTCTTCAAAGGGAGATTCATATTCTCCGCCCCTATCACTTCTTATATTTTTGATCTTTTTCTCTAACCGATTTTCAACTTCTGTTTTATATTGTCTAAACGCATCTATTGCTTTATCCTTACTGTTTAACAAATAGACATAACAATATCTAGTGCAATCGTCAATAAAAGTTATAAAATACTTTTTTCCACCACGAGATGGTGTTGACTTCATATCACAAACGTCATAATGTATTACGTCTAAGGGATTGAAATTCCTTTCAAAGGACTTATACGGATGCTTAGCATACTTTGATTCCACACACGTTTGACATTTTAATTTATTGCACTCAAAGTTTGGCAAAACTTCTAAGTTAATAAGTTTTTGCAATGTTTTGTAATTGACATGTCCTAATCGTTCATGCCACAAATCATTAGACTCAAGCAAGTAAGAAGAAACTGAACTTTTATTGATTTCAACATTCATTTTGAATAGACCCTCAGTGAGGCAACCTTTTCCTACGTACACTTCTCCTTTACTAAGTATAATTTTTTCGGAAACAAATACACATTTGAATCCATTTTTGTTAAGAAGTGATACAGAAATCAAGTTCTTTCATAACTCCAGTACATACAGGACATATATCAAAGTCAACACTTTGCCTGATATCATTTTTAGACAAACTTTTCCTATTTCTTCAATCTTTGAAGTTGCAGAGTTGGCCATATATATATATATATCTTCTCTTCGCCTTGAGCCGGAGCAAAAGAAGCAAACAACCCCTTATTTGCACAAACGTGGCGAGTGGCACCGGAATCCATCTACCACTCTCGAGGATTTTCCACCAAGTTGCATTCAGATAACATGGCACACAGATTGTCCACTTCTTTTTTGGATTCAGTCATATTTTCTTGGTCCTTTTTGCGTTTCTTTGGGGCAAGATAATCCGTTGACTTGTTGAAAATCTTGCCACAGTTAAAGCATTTTTTTCTTGAATCTCTTCTTAGGTTGATTGCTTTTCTATCCAGCTTTCTTCCAATTTTTAGAATTGTGGTGGTCGTCTTCTACAATATTTGCTCCACTTATTGCAGAGTTTCCTTTCGACCTTCTTTCTGCGGCTTAATTGTCTTCTTCAATGCGCAATCTTACTATAAGATCTTTGACTGACATCTCTTTTCGCTTATGTTTTAAGTAGTTCTTGAAGTCCTTCAACATAAGTGGTAACTTCTTTATTATCGTTGCGACTTGAAACACCTCGTTCACGATCAAACTACAATAAAGTTTATGTGAATATCAAGAACATTTTTAATATGTTCAACTAAGGTATTCATCAAACTCATACCTTCCGCGAGAAGATCGTGGATGATCACTTGCAGTTCCTGGACTTGAGATACAACGAACTTGATGTCAATTATTTTAAACTCAAGGAATCTTGCAACGAAGAACTTCTTGGTTCCAGCATCTTCAGTCTTGTATTTTCTTTCTAGCGCACCCCACAATTCTTTTGTTGTCTTCATTCCACTATACACATTGTACAATTCATTTTGAAGGCCATTTAGAATGTAATTTTTGCATAGAAAATCGGAGTGTTTTCACGCCTCCATAACGACAAATTTCTCCTGGTCCAAAGTTCCCTCGGGAACCTTTGGAGATTCTTTAGATGTGAGTTTTTGAAGACATAAAGTTGTAACGTAGAAGAAGATCTTCTGCTGCCACCTTTTAAAATCAACACCCGTGAATTTTTTTGGTTTCTCCGCTGGTGCCATTGCCTACGGATCACTCGTACGACTCGTTGTGGCAACACTAGTTGTTGTCATAGTCGTTGCAGTATCATGTACATGACTGTCAGTAGTCATTTTTCTATCACAACAAGACAGTAAATTTTTAGTATATCGAAATACTACTTATAAAGTTGTAGCAACTTTAAACACCCCTTGTTTCTAGTTTAACGATGAAGTTTTTATGACTTTCAATCGTCAACCAAATGATCTCTAACTTGTGATGAAGATTTTATTTCTTCAAATCACTTGTTAAGTTCAAACGGAGTAGAAAGCTTAAAGCTTTAATCTCCAAAAACCAAACAATACAGATTATGAAAGAAAAAAAAACTTTAATGAAAAGAAAATTTCACCAAACAAGAAAAAAAGAACAAAAAATTTCAAAGTTATTTCCTTAAGATTGTTGTTTTTGGGTACACAAAAAATCTGTATTTTGGCAAAACAATTTCAACACAAGTTCAAGAATAAATCAAGAACACTTATAAAGTTTCCAAAACCTTCAACACAAGATCAAAAACGATCTTTCAAAGAAGTATGTTTTTAGTATTTTAAATAAAATTAGATGAAGCAGAAAAAGCCAAGTCCTCCAAATTCACAGAGTGTCCTTAAGGAAATAATTCCCCTCAAGTAGAGGTTGCGGAATTTTCCTCCCAGGATAAAATGGCTTAACAATTCGACAGTAGTGGTACCTCAAACGATCGAATTCTCTTCGATTTCACTCAACAGTTAGATGATCAAACGGAGTATTTTAGAAGACAAGAAATATTTTCAAGTGCAGAAAAATTCATACAAAACCTGTGAAAAAATACAGGTTCTGTAGATTTCCAATGATATCACTGGAAATCCTTTTAGGTGTTGCAGCCTGCATACTTTATCTTAGCCTATGTTTGTACTCTGATTCATTGGCTTATGTATATAAGGAGATTTTATTGTCCTCAAAATACGTACTTTATATCTTCAAAAGATGTTTCTGTTCTCATTTTCTATACACTGATGTTTCGTATTTGAAATGCATTTTGTTGGCTATTACTAGAAGCACATTTCAAAGCTGTTTATTTTTGTTCGATAATATTTTATGTCATAATTTGATTTCTGTGTGTGTAGAAGAATAAATTATAATAGAAGATTAATGTTCTTAAGCCTAGTAGAAGTGGGTTCAATAAATATATCCAATCTACCAATCTGAAATATTTTCAATCACAATGCAAATTGGAAAGAGGTTAAGCATTTTGCGAGCCTGCATTTAATTATTTCTTGCGAATGAGGTCTGCGTTTTCCTACTTGTATTTGCAGTTATATAGGTAAAAGTGTTGTGCTGCCTGATCTCGTAACATCTTTATTGCGGCAATATGCCAAAAGGTAGTCTGAGAAATCACTGTTGGCTATGCTAGAGCTCATATCTGATGTGAAAAGTTTTGTGATTGATCCAGTCACACGGATTCTTAACCTATTGCAACTTTCTTCAAAATGCTAAACCTTGTTTCTGAACCTGCAATATGTGCCAAAATTTGAGTATTTATGTCTTATCATTAAATCAATTTTATTTGCAGAAAAAGGAACTTGGGAGGCCAATAACTCAGACTGAGGCATTCAACGCTACACACACAAGGAAGAAGAGAACTCCTGAAGATCCTGATGTTTGGGTTGAGCCACGAGCTCAACTGACCTATGTAAGCCTCTATTTATGGTAGTTATTACTTTATTTTCTAAATTTATATTCTAATATAATTATCATTAAATTCAGAATCGATATCTGTAATGCATAGAGAATTTTCGCCAAACTCTGCCAGAAGATAGGCGAGACCTACCACTTAGCCAAGAGCAGAATGAGAGAATATGGTTAGATGCGATTGGTGGCCCGAGTAGGTATGGATATTCTTATTGATTGCCACAACGAACCTTCCGTGAATTTCATTCGGAACTAGAAGGCCTCAGTAGTTTCCAGGATGATGAGTCAAGGGAGACAATTTTGGCTTTGAAGCAGCAAATAGCTGAGCTATCTAGTGAAGCTAAGGTCTCGCAGGCTGGGGAAAGGCAAAGAGATATACAATATGCAAGAATGAAGGCCCAATTTGATGCATTACTTGCTTCGGGGGGGGGGGGGGGGGGGGATTCCCCCTTGTTTCGGTAGTGTAGTACGCCCTCCTCGACCTCCACAGTCTCTACCTATTTCACATGGAGTATATGGTCAATATAGAGATGTGACTGAGGAGCCCAACAGTGATAAAGATGATGAGGATTACTATGTGGAGAATACCCTGCCGCATTTGTTAAAGTTGAATGTAGTCTAGATAATTCAAACTATATATTTTGTGGTGGTTTATTTGAATTCTTAGGTGTTTTTGAATGCATTAAAACTTTAAAGTAGTATGAACAATAGTATTGTTAAATAACTTATGACTTTTATGTTTTGTTCATTCAATTTCAAGGTATTTTTTTTTTATTTTGTGGTTATTAGATTATATTTACTTGTGTGTGTTGCAGTTTGATTGATTGGTGGGAGCTTTTGGAGCTCGATTTAATTCATTATATTGTATATATTATTGAATTGAATTAAAATGACAGGTATTTATAAAAGCTATTGTTTTGCAAAAAGAGACCTCATGAGGTTGCTATTTCATATTTTTATTTTTTCGTAAATGCATAAAAGCGACTTAATGAGGTCTCTTTTTCACGATTTCATTTTCTACATGCTCAAATAAGAGACTACAAGAGGTCATTTATGTTTTAAATAAATTATTTAGAATAAAAAAATAGAAAATAATAGTCACCTCATGAGGTGTCTTTTAATTAAAAAATAAAAATAAAAAATATCAAATAGAGACCCCATGAGGTCTCTTTTTAATAAAATAATAATAATTATAAAAAATAATTTAGAGACTTCACGAGGTCTCTTTTTTGTAAAAATCAAGAAATAACCTAGTGACCTCGTGAGGTTGCTTGTAAGCGACCTCATGAGGTCTCTTAGAAAAAGCAACCTATGTTTTAGAGACCGTCAATTGAGGTCGCTTTTGAAGTCTCTTTTTGAGGAAAAGAGACCTCGTGAGGTCTCTTTTTTAGGTCTCTTTTTACAACTTTTTTAGTAGTGTTCCGAAAGGTGGCAATGGTTCACCGGAAAGGTGGCAATGGTTCACCGGAAAGGTGTATCCTTTCTGAACAATCATGTCTGTCCATTCGAAAGAGTGTGTCTTTTCCAAACAGCCACAACCCTCCAAACAGTCATACCTTTTTCCGAAAGTGTGTCTTTTACTCAAATAGTTATGTCCCTTCCAAGCAACTTTTCATTTTTCATTCACACCAATTGAACCCAACATATGTATGGTTGAGGCAATAGTTTGCATCTAATGTAGCCCATCGTTTTAAAAAAAAAAAGAAAAAAAAAGGTCCAAAACATCCGGTCAAGTTATACGGCCAAATAAACTAATTCGCATGTATATGCAATATATATCTATAGTGTATAAATAGTATATAATCGTGTATATACATATACATATGTGTGTATTAAGAGATGAATCCATATGTGTATATTATACAATATTTGCACATTGCTATTTAATGTATCTGTATTATATAAATAATGTATAATCGTATATGTATGATGTATAAATAAAGTATCCACACTATTTTATATACAAAATCAAAAGTCAACCAGATTGTCTTCTTCATCAAATATTAAGCTGCTTCAATCACTTTGAGACATGCTTCCTCTGACCTATATATTTCTAATTTTGGCCCTCAATAATCACTAAACTCATCGTCACATTTCTTAAAATAATAAGCTAGCTGCCACAGAATTTTATTGCCTCTGTCTAAACTGTATATATACTTGGTTGGTTTCTAATAAATATGTGTCAAAATAAATACCGCACTAGATCACCTCCCATTTTCTTATCAACCAATTTCAGTATCTCAAATATCACATAGTAGTATTAATTTCTTCTAAATTTATGTCTAGCTTTTTAAAAATCAAATAAAAGAAGAAAAGAATAATTAAACTAAAGGGGAACATTGAGAGACGACCTTCAATAGAATTCAATAATATTGCTTCGTAACATCTTCATTTTTTTTTTCTCTATCATAACAGCTAGGTAGCCAACATGACCTTGTTAAAGTGGCAATAAAGCTAGAGGTAGAAAATTCATAATTTACAATAATGAGGGGACACTTTATCTTTTAAATAAGACAGGAAAGTAATAAGCCCACAAGAATTCTATAGACTTCGCATAACTAAAACAAACCAATAATGCCAAATAAAGAAATAACTCCGACAATAATAAGTCTGGTAGACAGTAGTACTAACTACTTATTTAGCATTATTAGTGACAGCCTCTTGAAACATTTGAAGGGAGTCTTGTAGGTCATCACAGAGTTGGTATGGATCTGGAATCACTTGTGGATCCACTGCCATTGATATTGTAATTTTATTACAATAACTCTGAAAATGTATCGTCACTGCCTGCAAACCACACCAAATTCATAAACGACATTGATGCCTACACATACATACTATAGAGAATACATATAGGGTGACAAAATTAGCCTAGGAAAATATAATCCGGTCAAATAGTTTATATTGGTTATTGACCTATTTATTATTAGTTCTACTCATTTCAATCTAATCAACATTAGCCCATCAAAACTTGAGTTGATATGTAGCAAATTGGCTCATGAAGAATCTTGTCAAAATATATTTTTTATTTGATATGTTATATATTGCATAAAATAAAATAAAAATAGTTTGATAAAGTGCTAAAAATAATATAAGAATATAAACAAAGAAATTAAAACTTAATAATATGAATTGGACAGATTGAAATATGACTCTCTTTTCAATCCAATTCATTTCAAACCAAATAACTTTTGTGCCTGAGTCAATATATAATCCGCCCATTTATTAACTCCACCAAATCCGCCCATCGTTATTCAAACTCTCTCTAGTGAGTACAAACGAGCGTGCTGAGATATATATATTTTTTTTAATGTGATTAAGTATGTGCTTAAATATTCATTGGTTCGAAGTTAAGTTAAAAAGGAATATTTAAAAATTGAACTTAGTTGAAATTTTATGAGTGAAACTTTAATTTAATGTACTCCTAATAACCTGTTTAATCAAGGTTCCAAAATCTGCTAATTAAAGATGTCAAAGAATCAACTAAGGGAGTAATAAAGTATATATACTAACATGAGGGAGTCCAAAAATTGTAGGAGCAGCATATGCTAATTCATGCCCAAAAAATGTGATCTCTTCTTGAGGCCCAAATATGTTTGATATTAACACTGTGGTGTGCGATAGTGTTCTGCTTGTCAGCTTTGCTGCCACCTTTCATATAGTGCACAACACAATAACTTATTAAACTAAATTCATAAGCATTTAGCTATATTTTAAATTAAGAAAATTTAAAATATACTCCATATTTTAAATTTATGCGACCCTGTTTATTTAAAGCACGATCAACCTTTTTTTTGTTAAAACATATAACATTTAGCTATCGTAATATTTACGTGACAATAAATCATCTTTTTAAACATAAAATGAAAATTTTAAGATTGAATAATTTCTAATAATATGACATGCTCGTGAGTTAAAGCAAAACTTAGTATTATATAGATATAAATTCAAGTATGTGAAATTATTTGAGTGATCTATTGAGATATTTACTCGACATAATAATGGTCAACATAAATCGAGACAAAAGGTAATAAAGTGTTCCTTCATTTATTTCAAAGCAACAGAAATGGGGACTAAGAACTTCTTTGAAAAGAAGTTATAAAGATCTAATAGAGATACATGTGTGTTATGATGACACATTTAATATCACACAACTTTATAGTTAAACATGATCGTATAAAATGAGACGGACCACAAAAGAAAGGAAAATTCACCTCGGATCCGACGATTTCTTGAAATAACTTCGCAACACGAAAAGAGAATCTGGATTCAAGAGACAGTTTTTTTCTGTCGATAATTGTTTTAGCTTGCCGGATATAATCCAACGGATTATCGGGTAAACTAATGGGTAATCGGGTCAGCACATATCCAATTTCATTGCCCCATTTTGCCTTTGATTTTTTCTCCATCATCTCTGCTAGAGCCTGCATGGATGCATTAAATCCCCAATGTCAGAAGCAATACATTTATTGGAAAAGGAAATGGTACTCCCTTCGTTGACTCATGTTGATCTAGAGGCTGAAAAACGTCTTAAGAATAATTTAATTAGAAATATATTTTATTAAACTATCATTATTAATAATGCTTTAGAATTTTAAATTTACTTATGTAGTTATTTAATACTAAAGATAATACGAAGAAAAAATAATAAAACTCTCTTGATTTGCTAGAATAAACAAAATAAAATAAAAGTACTATACATCATTTTTAATAGTAACTCTTTCCGCTTTATTTTATGCCTTTTAAAAAAATTATTTTGACACAAACTTTAAAAATATTGTTTTTTCGAATCTTGTGATAAAAAATTAAAGGACGGTGTAATAAACTAACACTATCCTTTAAATTTTTAAACTTAAATATAACAAGTCATTTTTTTTTTATAGAAGAGTGTCATCATATTGAAATTAATTGAAACTTATACTCCTTTCGTTTGAAAAAGAATGATTTACTTTCCTTTATAAAGAATGATCTATTTCTTTTTTGACAATACTTTAATTCCAACTTTCACGTAACATGTTTAAGATCACAAGATTAAAGACATTTTGGTACATTTGACATAACTTTAATTTAATACTACAAGATTCAGAAGTTTTCTTCATTTTCTTAAATTCCGTTTCAAGTCAAAATAGATCATTCTTTTTTAAGAGGGAATATAGTATTAAAAAAATATTCTTTTAACATAAAAAGAAGAAAGTGAAACACATCTTAAATCAATTCATGGAAAGGATTGTTGTTACTCTAATTCCAGTAGAAGGTCTGATGTTGAAAACAATAGATCCTCTAAGACGAATGTTGTTGGGCAGATTATCTGTCTTGCTGCTTCCTTTCCCATTCTTGTCACCTGAACATACACCACCTTTTTGTTTTATGGAGCTATTAGTGAAAATTAACATGTAAGAATCTAAAAATATAAGTTGAACAAGTAAATTAATCTGAAATTCATATTTATAGTTTGATCACGATCGAAAGAAATGATGAATTAAGATTCTTTGGTTATTTATAAAATAAAATAAATAAAAGAAAATAATTTTTCAGACTTTTATATGTAAAAATGGAGAATTCGTATAATGTTTTTTAACAAGTAGAGTAACCTCTAAAACCAATTCTCCCGATAGGGTGTATTTAATAGGGAGTAGAGAGACTGACCGTATCTTCTATTGAGATAACGTGAGAAACCAGCTTGTGCCATGCCCAACACTACATCATTAATTGTCTACAAGAACCACAATATGTACCATCATTAGATCAACAATTATCTGCATAAATCATGAGGATTAATTGTAGATAGAATTCTGTTGCAGACCAAAACTGCAATGCCTGGTTTTCAATCCTATTGGAAAAGAGTAATTGGATATACAGATTTTTGTGGACGACCTAATAATAATAAACTTCTCTGTGCACTTCTACTTGTCAAATCGAATGGAGTTGACCAACATTTTGATATGAAAATGATTGCAACTTATAGTAAAAAAAAATTAGTACTACTAGATATATAGTGAATGTGCCCTTATTACCAAGTTCAAGGCATTCTTGACAAGTTTCATGTCGTCGAGGCTGATAGTCCTGTGCACAAGTCTCTTAGGACTATCCCCAACCCCAGCTCCTCCTTTCATCGGTGTGTCCGTATCCTTCAGAAACATAATGGTAGCCAAAAACATAACAACATCCACAATCGTATTCCAAAACAACATAAACGAAAACCAAACATAGTAGCAAAACCTACTAAAACATCCAGCCTTATCTTTTTTTTCTTTCTTGTTACTTGAAGGTATAGTGGGCAGTGCTTCTGGATCCGATGCCTTACGAGTGCACGCCAAGATTAAGGAGATAATCGATACGCCATCACCAATTGAATGGTGCAATTTTAGAATCCCAACTCCATCGGCTTCGGATGTTTTCACGTTCAAGATGTGTACCTCCCAGAGTGGCTTTGTCATGTCTAAGGGTGTTGTTGTTAGACTTGACGTGTAATTTTCCAGGAACTCATCTGGGGAATCCATGTCAGGGTCCAAATCCGGACATACTAGGTGATCTTCCACATTTACTGTCGTTTTCACCCACTTCCTTGCACCTTTCTTTTCATCCACCACCTATTTTTTTAGCAAACAAAAACATTTGAAACACAAGCAAAGGGAGCACAAAGAATGTGAAGCAATAAAAAGGTAGCCAGATGTGTAAACTTTAATAATAATGATAAATATAATAGTGTCTTTTAATTAGGATTCGGGATTTGAAGTTAATGAGTTTAACTCTTCTTAAATGCATCTTTAGAATTTGGACCAAAGTTACAAAGTTTTGACAAACTTATCCACATGCTAGCTCCACCCCAGATTTTAACATGTTGTAGCGTGTAACTTATTTTACTCTAGACTTGTCACTGATAGCTATTGCAAATGTTCGTTATCAATACATAGAAGCTAAACTCGACAAACAAACTTTTCGACCTACGTACATACCGATATACTAGAGAATCGAGGGTGATTGACAAGAGTGGACTCAAGGCCTTTCTTGATGACATCGCGGTTTATCTTTGTAGTGCAACCTAATATGGCAATAATGTAGCAATTAAGAGACTTTGTATGGAACAATCGTGTAGCTGGACTTGCTGGCTCCTGTTCTGGCTCTGTCACCACCACAGTGTTTTTTTTCTGGCCATTAGTAGTATTCACGCCCATTTTAGGTCCTATTTTGGTCTTAGTGTCAATTGGTTTAAGACCAAGGCTCGCCATTGCTTTGGTGTTATGGGAAATTGAATAGCTAAGCTTTTTAGTGATACTAAGGGATGCCTCAAGGAGAATACTTTCTTTGTTGGTGTACATACATACATATATATAAAAATGGCAGTAGACTTTGGTCTAGTCTAGTCTACCAAAACTAGCTGATTGAGACCTTACAACTTATTGCATCTTCTAGGTTGTTCATAGCCAAACCAGTATCAATTACTCGAATCTAAAAAAAGTTATTGGTTTAGCTATTTCGATAATGATTTTTGATTTATTTTTTTCATTGTTGGGTTCAAGTTAGAGGTGTGAATGAAAAATGGAGGTAATAATTTGGAGGGAAAGTGAGCTTTCAATTTAGGAAAGTCTAGTTCTCCAACATTGGTAGGAGAAAGCAACTTTATTGTGCTCTTATTAAGAAACACACCTTCAAATGGATAGTGAGGCAAGAACAAAGAGATGCCTTGCGCCGTCATCGTCATCGCTCGTTTTGGCTTCGGTTTTGGATTTTGAAACTTGGAAAACAAGTGGAATTATGATCCAAAAAAATACAATGGGAATGTTTTTCTCCATGTGTGGACGCATTTCGGACGCCATGCAAACGCATGCACAACATACCTCGAAGGGACGCAACCCTTCGAGGTAAAAGGCACACTGTTTCGTGTAGAAAAGTGACCTGCGCGCACACCTGGCGACCTGCGGACGCAGGTGTTGCACAAATGTCATTGGAATTCGCACAATGTCCACCTACGGCCGCAGGTCAGGCGTAGTTCCAGCACAGACCGGGTGCAGGTGACATGAACGTTCAGAAATAATGCCTTTTTTATGAACCATTGCTTCCTTTTCGAAGGGACACCTAAAGGCTATAAATACCTGAACTTTTCCTCAGGTATAGGTACGATTTAAGAGATGAAAAACATCATTCTTTTTCTAAAAACTATTTGTGATCATCAACCGTTAAGTGTGTTCGATGAATCTGAAAGTTTGAGGTACCTCCACCTTCAGATTGTGAGCCATTTTATCTTGAGAGGAAAAATTTCGTAACCTTGGGTACTTGAGGGAAATTAATTCC
Organism: Capsicum pubescens; assembly: GCA_030864215.1. Lineage (NCBI taxonomy): Eukaryota > Viridiplantae > Streptophyta > Magnoliopsida > Solanales > Solanaceae > Capsicum > Capsicum pubescens. The sequence continues at coordinate 50,181,356 of CM061540.1, read as the reverse complement.
TTAAGGACACTCCATGAAATAGGAGGACATGGTTCGACTTCTACTTCATCTTATTTCTTTTAGATAAACATACTTCTTTGATAGTTCATTTTGAACTTGTGTAGAAGGTATTAAACTTCATTGGTGTTCTTGAAACAGTCTTGAACTTAGATTGAAGTGTAGAGTGAAACATACAAATTGTGTACCCAAAACTAAATTCTTAAGGAATTAAACTTTAAAAATCTGTATTGTTTGGTTTCTGGAGATTAAAACTTTAGGTTTTCTACTCTATTTGAACTTAACAAGTGATTTGAAGACCAAAAAAACTTCATCATAAGTTAAAGGTCATTCGGCTAATGATTAGAAGACATAAAATCTTCATCGTTAAACTAGAAACAAGTAGTGTCTAAAGTTGCTACAACCTTATAGTTAGTATTTTGATATACTAAAGGTGATTGACTTTTTGTGACAGGAAAATGACTATTGATGGTCATGTAACTAATGGTGGGATAAGTGTAGCAGCAACGAATATTGCTACAACAAGTTGCACAACTATGGCACCAGCGAAGAAGTCTGAAATTTTTTTGGGTATAGATTTTAAACGTTGGCAACAAAAGATGTTCTTCTAGTTGACAACTTTGTGTCATCAAAGGTTCATATTTGAAGATGCTCCAGAAGTGCCCGAAGGTACATCCGACAAGGAGCGATTCGTTATAATGGAGGCATGAAAATATTCTGATTTCTCTTGCATAAATTATATCCTAAGTGGCCTCCAAGACGATTTGTACAACATGTACAACGGAATGAAAACATCAAAAAGTTATGGAATGCGCTGGAACGGAAGTATATGACTGAGGATGCTGGAACTAAGAATTTTTTCGTTGCAAGGTTCCTTGAATACAAGATGATTGACAGTAAGACTGTTGTATCTCAAGTACAGGAATTGCAAGTTATCATCCACGATCTCCTTGCTGAAGGTATGAAGATAGTGAATACCTTATTTGAATATGTAAAATATGTTCTCAATGTTCACATAAACTTTATTGTAGGTTTGATTGTGAATGAGACCTTTCAAGTTGTTCCAATAATAGAGAAATTGCCATTCACCTTTCAAGTTGCTGCAATAATAGAGAAATTGCCATCTTTGTAGAAGGATTTCAAAAATTACTTGAAACACAAAAGAAAGGAGATGACATTCGAAGACCTCATTCGTGAGGTTGCGCATTGAGGAAAATAACAAAGCCGCGGAGAAGAGGTCCAAAGGAAATTTTGTAGTGAGTTGAGCCAACATTATGGAAGACGACCCCAACAACTCGAAGAAGCGAAAGAAAGTTGGACAACAATGCAATCCACCTAAGAAGAAATTCAAAGGGAAGTGTTTTAATTGTGGCAAGGTTGGCCACAAGTCAACAGTGCACCAAAGAAAGGCAAAAAGAAGGATCAAGCCAATATGGCTAAATCCAAGAATGAAATAGATGATCTCTGTGCCATACTTTCTGAATATAACTTGGTGGGAAATCCGAGAGATTGGTGGATGGATTCCGGTGTTACTCGTCATGTTTGTGCCATTAAAGGGTTGTTTGATGTATATTTTTGGCTCAAGGTGAAGAGAAGATCTATATGGCAAACTCCACAACTGCAAAAGTTGAAGGGATGGGAAAAATCTGCTTAAAAATGACGTAAGGTAAAGTGTTGACTCTTAACAACATCCTTTACGTACCGGAGTTGACAAAGAACTTGATTTTTGTATCACTTCTTAAAAAAATAGATTTAAATCTGTATTTGTTTCAGATAAGATTACACTTAGTAAATGGGAAGTGTATTTAGGAAAAGGCTACCGCACTGAGGGACTATTTAAGATGAATGTAATGACAGTTGAAATCAATAAAAGTTCTGTTTCTTCTTACTTGCTTGAGTCTAATAAATTGTGGCATAAACGATTAGGACATGTCAACTACAAAACTTTACGAAAACTAATTAACTTAGAAGTTTTGTCAAATTTTGAGCGCAATAAATTAAAATGTCAAACATGTATGGAATCCAAGTATGCCACGAATATGTATAAGTCTATTGAAAGAAATTTCAATCCCTTAGACTTAATCCACACTGACATTTGTGATATGAAGTCAACACCATCTCGTGGTGGGAAAAAATATTTTATAACTTTCATTGACGATTGCACTAGGTATTGTTATGTCTATTTTCTAAACAGTAAGGATGAAGCAATAGATGCGTTTAGGCAATATAAAATAAAAGTTGAAAATCAGTTAGAGAAAAAGATCAAAACGGTAAGAAGTGATAGGGTGGAGAATATGAATCTTCTTTTGCGGAAATATATGTAGAGAATGGAATTGTCCATCAAACTATTACCCCGTAGTCACCTCAATCTAATGGTATTTCAGAAAAGAAAAACTGAACCTTAAAGGAAATGATGAATGTCTTACTTATAAGTTCAGGTTTACCGCAAAACTTATGGGGGAAAGTTATCCTTACAGCTAACCGAATACTCAATAGAGTGCCCCATAGTAAGACACTATCAAGTCCATATGAATAATGGAAAGGAAGTAAACCCAACTTGAAATATTTCAAAATGTGGGGGTGTCTAGCAAAAGTCCAAGTTACGCTATACCCAAAAGGGTGAAGATAGGACCTAAGACTGTGGACTGTGAATTCATAGGATATGCTAAAAGTAGTAAAGTATGTTGATTTTTGGTTCATAATTCCGAACATTCAAATATCAATGAAAATATGATAATTGAATCAAATAATGTTGAGTTTCTTGAATATATTTATCCGTATAGAACTAGACATGAACAGTCTAATGGAGGGTCGAAATGACCTCGAGATAAACCAAGCGAGATTGTACATCATGATGAAAATCCAAGACGTAGTACATGTCAAAGAACGTCAACTTCATTTGGATCATATTTTGTAACATTTCTCTTAAGAAATGAGCCTCAAACATTCAAAGAAGCGATGTCGTCTTCAAACTCATTCTTTTGGAAAGAGGCAGTCAATAGTGAGATTTAATAAATCTTGAGCAACCATACTTGGGAGTTGGTTGATCTTCCTCCAGGTAATAAATCTTGAGGTTCTAAATGGATCTTCAAAAGAAAAATGAAAGCGGATATTATTATTGACAAATACAAGGCAAGACTTGTAGTAAAAGGCTCCAAACGGAAGACATGCCTTGATTACTTTGATACATACTCTCCTGTAATGAAGATAACATTAATTCAGATGTTAGTTGTCTTGGCGACGTTATATGGTCTTGAAATCCATCAAGTGAATGTGAAAACAACATTTCTAAATGGAGAGTTGGAGGAAGAAATTTAGATGGAACAACCTGAGGGTTTTGTGGTTCCTGGTAAAGAAAAGAAGGTGTGCAAACTTGGTAAGTCACTCTATAGACTAAAATAAGTACCTAAACAGTGGCATGCAAAGTTTGACCAAGCTATGTTGGCAAACGGATTTAAAATAAATGAATGCGATAAATGTGTTTACATTAAAGACACTTCAAATCACAAAGTCATTGTTTGTTTGTATGTGGATGACATGTTGATCATCAGTAGAGATATTTCTGACATAAATGCTACGAGCGAATGCTTGAGAGCAAGTTCGATATGAAAGACTCTGGAGTTGCGGATGTGATCTTAGAAATAAGAATCCATTAAACTCCACAAGTGTTGGCATTGTCACAGTCTCATTACATTGAAAAGGTACTTAACAAGATTAAGTATTTGGATTTTGTTGCCAAGACTCCATTATACGTAAGCTTTGCACTTCAAAAGAATGAAGGTAACTCATAGTTGGACTACGCAAGAGTGTTGGGATGTTTAATATATATCATGAATTGTACACGATCATACGTAGCATGTGCTAGTAGTAAATTGAGTCGGTACACGAGTAATCCCAATAAAACTCATTAGATGGCAATGAAAAGAGTTTTGGGGTATCTTAAATACACTCAATACTATGGTTTGCATTATAATAAATATCCAGCAAAAATTGAAGGATACATTGATGCAAATTGAATCACCGGATCGAATAAAGTAAAAGCCACAAGTGGATATGTATTTACTTTAGTTGGAGGGGAAGTCTCTTGGAAATCGTCCAAACAGACATGTATTGCCCGCTCTATAATGGAATCTAAGTTTATCACATTAGATAAAGCTGGTGAAGAAGCTGAATGACTTCAAAATTTCTTGGAATATATTCCTTATTGGCCCAAACCAGTATGTATACATTGTGATAGCCAAGATGCGATAGATAGGGCAGGGCGCATGATGTATGATGGTAAATCTCGTCATATAAAATGGAGGAATAACACTATTAGAACTACTCTCTAGTGAAATTATCACTATTGACTATGTGAAGTCAAAGAATAATGTGTCGGATCCACTTACAAAAGGCCTATCTAGAGAGGGAGTTGAGAGAACATCGAAGGGAATGGGTTTACGACCTAGGACAAGTCAGCATGGTGGTAACTCTACCTAGCAGACTGGAGATCCCAAGATCTAGGTTCAAGAAGATCAAACAAAGTTGTAACTGACGTTTCAACATTATCAATATACCCAACCAATTTTCATGATGTAGACAATTCTTAGGAAATAAGGATAAGGCTTATGGTGTGAAGCTTTTTAATGATTATCTAAATTTGGCAAATGTGACAAAATAGTTTAATATATAGGATTGAACATTTAGAAATCACCTATGTGAGGGTGAAGTGGAAGCCACTTCAAGGAGAATATTAGTAAAGGCTCATTCCCTAAGCTCTTATCAAACCAGGATGTGTTCATGGCTGAAACGAACAAAATCGTGAGAACCATAAACGGTAAAAGGTTGTTTGTGTGACATATGTTGTCTAGGTGTACATTAAAGTTCGACGGTTAAAATATTGACCGAGTGCAGTCGATGCATGTTCACTACGAAAAGTTCAAAGAAAAACCCATTTATCCAGATGCGATCAATCTTTGCTTGATTGATCACATACTTGTTTGTAATTTTTTTATAAGATAGTCTTTCCCCATTCATGTGAGAGATTTTTGGGTTCAAGTTGTATGTGTGAATGGAAAATAAAGAGAATAATTTGGAGGGAAAGTGAGCTTTCAATTTAGGAAAGTCTAGTTCTCCCACATTGGTGGGAGAAAACAACTTTATTGTGTTCTTTTTAAGAAACACACCTTCAAATGGATAGTGAGGCAAGAACAAAGAGATGTCTTGCACCGTCTTCGTCGTTGCTAGCTCGGCTCGGCTTCGGCTTTGGATTTAAAAAATGACCAATCGAGGCTTCGAATTTGAAAAATAATTGATCGAGAGATTAACTTTTTGGACAAAGTTTATTTGAAACTTGGAAAATAAGTGAAATTATGATCCAAAAAATTCGATGGAAATGTTTTTCTCCATGTGCGGACGCCATGCAAATGCATGCACAATGCACCTCGAAAGGACGCAACTCTTTGAGGTAAAAGATACGTTGTTTCACACAGAAAAGTGATTCGCGCGAGCACCTGGCGACCTGCGGACGCAGGTCTACTGCAGGTGTTGCACAGATGTCACAGGATTTGCATAATGTCACCTGTGGCCACAGGTCAGGCATAGTTCCTGAACAGACCGGGCGCAGGTGACGTGAACGTTCAGAAATGATACCTCTTTTCATGAACCATTACTTCCTTTACGAAGGGACACCTAAAGGCTATAAATACCTGAACTTTTCCTCAGGTATAGGTACGATTTAAGAGCTAAAAAACATCATTCTTCTCCTAAAAACTCTTTGTGATCATCAACCATTAAGTGTGTTTGACGAATCAGAAAGTTTGAGGTACCGCTACCTTTAGTTGTGAGCCATTTTATCTTGGGAGGAAAAATTTCGCAACCTCGGGTACTTGAGGGAAATTAATTCCTTAAGGACACTCCGTGAAATCGAAGGGCTTGGTTCTACTTCTACTTCATCTTATTTCTTTTAGATAAACATACTTCTTTGATGGTTCGTTTTGATTAGTCATTTTGAACTTGTGTAGAAGGTGTTAAACTTCATTGGTTTTCTTGAAACAGTCTTGAACTTAGATTGAAGTGTAGTGTGCAATCATACAGATTGTGTACCCGAAACAATATCCATAATCGGTAAAGCTGCTGCCATGTGACCAGAAGGTCACAAGTTCATGCTTGGAACAACCTTTGGCAGAAACACAAGGTAAGGCTTCGTACAATAGACCCTTGTAGTAGGGCCCTTCCCCAAACCTTACGCATATAGCACGAACTTTAGTGTAACGGGCTGCCTTTTTCTATGGGGTTATTGAATCTTAATGATTTGAGGTACTTTCTGAACATTTTAACCAATATCCTAATAGTAAATTAATAAATTACATTTATACTATTCTGTATATAGTTGACTTGGGGTATAGTTTCATACTTTCATTTTACAAACTCTCGGTCTGCAAGCTTTCAGTGTTTACTTCTGAGGAAGAAGCAATCTATCAACTCATGTGCATGGTTCATTTGTTTTTAAGTAATTTTTAATTATTTTTTTGGTGTGAAATCTTAGCGGTTAAATCGATAGTCGAATCGATAACAATCAATAACTGATAAATTGATGACCAATAAACCAATATCATAATGGTTCTATAATGATTTAACATGCCTAGAAATTACTGATTAACGATATGTCGAATCGATAAAATTCATAAATAAACGGAGCTGACCGATACACAATTCTGCCTTCTTCTATAAAAGATATTGGTCGGAATTACTTAGAAGGAAATGGGCAAACAAGGCACACAATTCTGCCTTCTTCTATAAAAGATATTGGTCGGAATTACTTAGAAGGAAATGGGCAAACAAGACACATTTCGGGCGGTTAAATTAATATTAAATTATTATTTTAAAACAATTTAAATCCTATAAGGAATTAAATTAGTCACAAACTTTGTCACTAATTCCTCACTAAATTGTTTTTAGCTAAGGGTGTCAAACGGGTCGGGCTGACCCGGCCCTACCCGGCCCGATTAGCTAACCCGGCCCGGTAAGCCCTAGGGCTTTAGGGTTCCGGGTCCCGGGCCGGTTTTTTTGTTGAAATGGGCCCGGTTAACCCAGCCTGGATCAAGCCCGGTCCAGGCCCGTCGGTTAACCAGCCCGGCCCGGCCCGGAAAATTAAAAAAAAAAATGATTTTGGGCCAAACTAGCTGTTGGCCCAACGGCTATATAGCCGTTTTTGGGTCCAAACGGCTAGTTTGGGCCCATTTAATAAAAAAAAAAAAAAATTAAAAAATATTTTTTAATCCCAAAAAAAAATCGATAAATACCCTACAACTTCAAATCATTTTTCACACAATTTTTCACTCTCTCAAATCTCATTCTCTCTCAAATCTCAATTCTCAATTCTCTAATATTCAATATATTTAATTTCTTAAAGTGTTCACTTTAATTTTTTAATTTTCGTTTACAAAGTACGAGCGGAAGTTTCTAAAGTCGCAATCTTCGGATACTTCCAAAATTTGGTATTGTCGTTCCATCTCTTACGTTTAATTTTTATTTATTGTATTAATTGTTTAATATTTAATTTTATTATATTTGTGTATTTTGAATATTTTTAGTTTAATTTAATTTATATTATGGATAAATTAAAAAACCTCGCTGCTAAAGGTGTTAAAAAAATTTGTCCCGGAAGCGGTAGTGGTAGTAAAAAGCGAATTACTAGCGGTAGAGGTAGTTCAAGTAATAGATATACCCGTGTGCCTTCGCCTCCGGTACCGCTTGGTACACCTTTTGAGGAAGAAATAGGTGTAGGTGCTCACGATATGGATTATGTAGAAGCTCAGGAAAATTACGGTATAGAAGAAGAAAATGAAGTAGATGCAGTTAATTTAGACGAAGATAATGAAAATATTGCTGAAACACCCGCAGTAGGAGATGCTAACGTTAGATCTGAATCAGTTAATCTCCCTTCCCGTCCTCCCAGTGCCCCAAAAACTCGTAAAAGAACTAGTATTGCATGGCAATTTTTTGAACGTATATCAGATATTGAGGTGCAGTGCAATATTTGTCAACAAATATATAAGCATAGAAGTGGAGGCAAGCAAGGGGGTACGGGTACGTTAACGAGACATATAGCTGAAGATCACAAAAGAGAGTTAAATATTGCAAAAGGTGGTGGGGATGTTGGTGGGTCAACGCAAACTAGAATGGACCCAACAACCGGTCAAGTAGCGAAAAAGTATAATAAATTGAGGGACAGGGAAGAAATAGCTAAAATGGTAGCTGTGGGTTGTTTGCCTTTTAGTTTTCCTTCTTCTGATGCTTTTATTCGTTATATACAAGCAATTTATAATCCTATGTTTAATGGTATTCCTAGAACTACTTGTCGGTCTGATATTTTTAGACTCCATTCACAATATTGTTTTTATTTATCAACATTGTTAAAAAATATTCGATGTAGATTGTCCCTAACTTCTGATCTTGATCGTGCTGTAAATAAAAATGATTATTTAACCGTTACTTGTCATTGGATGGATAGTAATTTCGTGATGCAAAAACGTATTCTTGCTTTTTTATATGATGAAGATCGTAAACATACTGGACAATTTATTGCTGATTCTATTGTTAAAATTGCCGAATATTATGGTATAGAAAATAAAATTTTATGTATTGCTTTAGATAATGCTTCTAACAACAAGACTGCTATAACAAAAATAAAATCTACGCTATCTCCACCCTTGCCTGAAATTTTTCATATTAAGTGTGCATGTCATATATATAATTTAATTGTAAAAGATGGTCTTGAGTTTTTTGAGCTTTATATTGAAAAAATTCGTCTTGCCGTTGGTTTTATTCAAGGAAATAATCGTAGATCGAGAATTAGAGAATTTAAACTTAAATGTCAAGAAAATGGACTTACACCGATTTTGATGCCTAAGGAAATTGATACTAGATGGAATTCTACGTATGAATTTCTAAAAACTTGTTATAAATATAGAATTCTTATTACACTAGCTTTTAACCAACATTGCGGTTCATTTGCTGATTCTGCTGATTGCATGCTACATAATTCTGATTGGGTTGTAATTAATGATCTTGTTAAGTTTTTAGAAAATTTTTATGTAGCTACGGTTGAATTTTCCGGTGCTTATTATCCTACTGTTTGTAATATTTTGACATATATAGCCGATATTTCTGGTTTGCTCCAACAATATAAAAATAAAGAAGGTTATAAAGAAGCTGTTGGCGCCATGTTTACGAAATATAAAAAATATTTTTTCCCGATTCCCCCTATTTACTTGGTTGGTGTTATGCTAAATCCGTGCATGAAATATAATCATATGTGTCACTTTAGTACTCTTATTTATACTAACTTAGAAATAAATACTAACCATGATTCTGAACAAGTACAGCCTGATTTGTGGACGGCTACGGCAGATGCAAAGGATTATATAGAAAAATTATATAATCACTATGCTGATTTATTTGATTCAGCCTTACCTACAAATATCACTCCAACTGTCGCTCCTCATCCTCCCGAGGAGCCATCATCTTCTAAAAGGCCGGCACATAGCGGTTTTTCCGATTCGTTTTATGATTTAAATTGTTGGAACAGTGTTGATGAGAGAACTTACACATCAACTTATCGGGAAGAGCTGAAATATTATCTTCGGACGGCACCAGAGGATCGCAGACGACGGATCAACACGCTGGATTGGTGGAGGAATAATGAATCACAATATCCTGTGCTTTCAAGATTAGCTAGAGATATCTTGAATGTTCCAATGTCAACCGTTGCATCAGAGAGAGCCTTCAGTCAGGGACGACAGCAGCTTGGAGACAACCGACACTCATTGGGAAGCAATGCAATGAATGTTCTAGTTTGCCTCAGAGATTGGATTAGAGCGGAAAGAAGAAACCAAGGAATGGAACCGGAGCCGAGCGACGAGCTGAAACTTGAAGAAATTATGACTTCACGGGAGAACTCCGCAGAATCAAGTCCAATGCATGGTTTTGCCCCCGTTGACTTCGATTATCCTATGCAAGTTCCCATTAATATTAACATGAATGAGTTGGAAAAAATGATGCATAATTTATAGATTTTTCATTCATGTAAATTATAAATTTTGGATCATTTTGCAATCAATAAAATTTCCCAAATTCATTCACTCCTTAGTCGTTGTTTTTTATTTTTTTTATTTAACGATTTAAAATTTAAAATTGAATTTCTAGTTTTCTACTTTAAATTAAAAACTTACTTCTAATATATTATTAATTTACTACCAAATATTATTAATTTATTATATTAAGTAGCATATGTTTTGTATATTTGTGCATATATCTTCTATAGAAGTGTATATTTAACGTATACATGTGTATATATTTTATAAATTAGTATATAAGTTTATCTATACATATTGTAATGTATATATAATGTAGTATATTTTATAAGTAGTAGTATATATACATTTAATGGTGCGTATACACGTGTATATATCTTCTATAGAAGTGTATATTTAATGTATACATGTGTATATGTTTTATAAATTAGTATATAACTATACAAATATATATTGTAATGTATATACATTATAGTATATTTCATTTAAAGTATTACATATACATAGAATAGAGTGTATATATGTGAATGGATCTTCTATAGACGTGTATATTTAACGTATACATGTGTATACATTTTATAAATTAGTATATAACTATACAAATATATATTGTAATGTATATATATTGTATATATCTCATTTAAAGTATTACATATACATAGAATAGAGTGTATATATGTGAATAGATCTTCTATAGACGTGTATATTTAACGTATACATTACTTTATGTTTTATAAATTAGTATATATATTGTAGTATATACTTTTTTTAAAGTAGTACATATATATTGAATGGTGCGTATATATGTGTATATATCTTCTATAGACGTATATCTTTAAAGTATACAAGTGTATATGTTTTATAAATTAGTATGCAACTATATATATATACATATTGTTGTATATATATATATGTATATCACTATACTGTAGTATATATTTTATTTAAAGTAGTACATATATATTGAATGGTGCATATATATGTGTATATATCTTCTAAAGTAGTATATATTTAACGTATACATGTGTATATGTTTTATAAATTAGTATATATATATATATTGTAGTGTATATATATATATATTATACTATTATAGCATATGTTTTATTTAAAGTAGTACGTATAGTCATATATAATTATATATTGAATGGTACGTATATATGTGTAATTGTTTATACTTTATATATTTTTTAAAAAATATATATTGTATATTGGAGTGTATATAGTGTATATTGGAGTGTATATAGTGTATATTGGATTTTTTATTTATTTTTTAAACGGGTTTGACCGATTTTTAACCGGGTTTGACCGGGTCTTGGTGGGTTTGACCGGATTGGGTTAAGTGGGCCGGGTTCGGGTGGATTTTAATTTTTTTACTGTTTGGCCCGGCCCGGCCCGGCCAACCCCAAACCCGGCCCGGAACCGGCCCGGAACCCGGGTAAAATGGGAGGGCCGGTTCCGGGTTGGCCCGGCCCGGCCCGTTAGACACACTTATTTTTAGCTAACAAAATCTTTAGATAATTCATCGCCAAATAAATGGGATTAGTGACAGATTTTACCGTTTAGCTTCAAAATTTGTCCTTCACTAATTTCTATTTTTTAAGTAGTGAATATTTCGTTGTTTGTTTATGCAAAAATAAATTCGGACAAAATACCTCTAACTAAAATATAGAAAATTAAACTGCTTCAGCATACTATTGAAAAATTCCTGGAGTTTGAAATGTGTAGTTCAAATTCTATTCTATCAAAATATAATGGACCTTTAATTGTTTCCTTTTTGAATTTTATGACAATATCATAAGAATTTATCTCAAGTTCCTCTTGCTTTATTTTGAATATTTCTAGAGTTTCATTTGCACCATTCCGACTCAAAGAAAAATTTCATGGAGCTCAGCTAACGCCATTTTATTGAACTCAATAAAAATTACTTGGAGTTTCACTAGCATCATTTCAAATTCAACGATTACTTATAGCCAATTGTAGCATTTTGAAAGTTTTTTGAAGTTCCATTGGCATTGTTTTGAAAGTTTTTTGGAGTTTCACTTGCACCATAACGAAAATTTCATGTGTGGCACCTACTTACAACATGCGCAGTTTCAAATGTACAAAAAAATCATAATATGGTAATTTCATGGCTAGTATCTATCAAAGGTTCAAAATCTATGAATTTTTTCTGCAATTTGAATTAATAAAGGTTGAACTCCATGAATATTTCAGTGAACATTTGAAACTCTGGGAATTTTTTGAATCATAAAGTACGTTCAACTCCGTGAATATATTTTGTAGTTTGAACGTTTGAAACTTCAGAAGTTTTTCGAAACTCCAGCAAAATACACCAAAGTGTTTGATTACTAGTTAAAATTTGAACTCTAGCACCAGATGTATATTGGAGTTAAATTATAGAATTCTTTTATTTAAATTTTATTATTTGCCTTAAAAAATTTCTCGATACATTTCAAATAATTGCTAAAATATTATAAATAAGTAAAAGGCTAATTTTCTCCCTGTAGTACTATGAGCACAGTTGTAGTACTATAAGCACAGTGAACTTACTAGATTAGGAAATGGGAAATATTAGTACTAACCATATATATCAAAGATCTCAGTTAGAAGAACTACATTGATCAGTTTCTTTGCCACTTATATATATATATATATCCAATTTTGCATTTATGGTGAGGAGATTTACTTCTACAAGAGGCTGGTTGGTGAAGAAGTTTTAAGACTTGCTGAAAAGCTAACCTAATAAAGCATACAGTCTATTGAATTAGTTGTGTGTGATTGGTAGCATTCAATGTAACCCTATCTAGTCAATAATATTATGAATAGTACAATTGTAAGGGGTAAAAAAGGCTTAGGATATTTAGAACCGGTCGATTATATTACGAGTAAAAGCCAGCCACACGGTAAAGGCGACATCAACACGACTGAGACTTACACTCAGGCGAAGGGTAAATTAAAGGAGCCCGAAATCAGCCCCAAATAATTAATAACCATGCACTAACGGACTAACGAAAGGACATTGTGTTAGGAATTTCAAGTGCGCCAGCTGCCCTAGGCAGCATCGCGTCTAACACACACTAAAGGATTGGGTGTGTCCCAATGGCCTCAAGACGGGTTGCGATTTCCTATTGGCCAAAAGGCAACCTCTGTATCCTATAAATAGAGACTCCTTTTCTCATCGTAAAAGATCTGAATTTTGCTCATCTTTATCTCAATATGCACTAAAATGTCTTAGCTTGCTCCTTAAGCATTAACATCTTCTTTAGCTGTTCTTGGTTATTTATGTTGTAACCGGACACTCGAGCTGGGACGCTCTCCATCCTTGATTTATTAACGCTCGGCTATGCTTTAAGTTTAAGATTTGTTCCTAATCTCTACTTGTTTCATTTGTTTACTCTTCCGTTAACATTATTTATTTCCTTGCAAATGTTCATTACTAATCGAAAGCTAAGACCGTAACATGTGCTTTTAACTCAGTAACAAATTCAACTATACCAAAAAGACCGTAAACAATAATATACATCCATTTTCTTGTGAGTTTTGACTGCTCAAGCAAAGCAAAGCTGCATCATAGTAATTTAGACTCCAGTATCAATTTATAGCTTGTTTAATTTGGTCAATTTTAAGTACATTACTTCCTCCGTCTATTTTTACTTGTTTAATCTATGACATAAAAATACCCCATTAGCTTTTACTTAATCTGTTTAGAAATTCAAAAAATAGTTTACCGTTTTATATCTATTTTATCATTATTGTTTAAGTGTTATTCACTTATCAACATTTAGATAATATATAATAAGATTATCATTATATTTATTACCTTATAAAGTGTGCGTCTAGTCAAACTAAACCATTAATAAATATGGACGAGGGGCATTCTTTTAAGATTTGATGTGTTTGATTAAATAAGAAGTGCTCTTGAGCAATACTAGCTTGGGGCTAGCTGTTTGATCAAGTTGATTTGAAATCCAAATTTAGTTTAGACATAATTAAGATTTCTTAAATTGTATTTTTCTCATAAATATGAAAATCTTATAATTTATGAGAACTGTCAAAAGTTTTCAAGCTCTCGTACAATCTTATGAAATAAACAAATCATTATTGCATAAACAAAATACCAAAATATTCTCTGTCACCACACTAGCATGGTGTTTTATCTGTTAGGTAAATAAAGAAAAGGTATACAGGGAGTCAAAGAAAAGTACCATATGGATGTTGAAAGATCATATATAAATACACCAGAAAATTAAGACCGCGTGAGAAAGAAGAGACTGACAGTGGGGACTCTGTTCAGAACTTAATTTTGCAGAACATAATTACGAAGTTTCAGAAAGTACTACTCCCTCCATTTAAAAAAAAAAGACTATTTTAATTTGACATAAAATTCAAAAAAATAAAGAAGATTTTTGAATCTTGTGATTTTAAATTAAATTAAAGTTATATCAAATGTATTAAAATGTTTTTTAATTTTGTGGCCCTAAATATGTCACGTGAAAAGTTGAAACTAAAGTATTGTAAAAAAAAAAAAATCATTGTTTTTTAAACGAATTTTAAAAAAAAGTAAGTGATTCATTTTTAAACGGAGGAAGTAGTATATATGGCCTTTCTATTTAAGACAAATTGACACATCATTTTTAGGGTTCTTTTGGTGGGATGTACTAGAAAAAAATATTATAATTTCTTTGTTTCAATATCTTTGGCCTATTTTGATTCGACATAAAATTTAAAAAAATATTTTTTTTGAATCTTATGGTATTAAATTAAACATAACACGTAAAAAGTTAAAATTAAAAAATTATTAAAACAAAAAAGATCATTTTTTTAAAATAAATTTAAAAAATATGTCAAATAAATTAAAACACAAATAAGTACATGTATGATTTTATTCTTTATTTGGTAGGACTTTTAGTCTATATATAATAATACATCGGTGTTATGTGTTGTATAATTGGTACATAGCAATTCATAATATTAGTAGTATCAGAACTATGGATACATGGATAAACATTATTTAACACAGACTTGTTCAAACAGTTTATAGCGAGAATTTGATGTTATAAGGTTTAAGTTCTTCAGGCAACTTACAAAATAAGTAGTGAGAAATTAACTTAAATATATAGGAAGGCGCCTGCTAAAATAACAATCAATACATCATATATTGATCAGTAGTTGTAAATATTTTTGATTGAGCAGCTAAACGTATAACTTTTCCAAAAGTAACAAGTAGTTAAATTCAATAACTTTAATCGATGAACTCAAATATATTGTAAATACTAAATATATGTCAAAACAGATTAAATTACACCGATTCTGTATATATCCTCAAGTTTTAGAGGTCAGATATAATTTTAAACAAATCACTTACACCTTTTCCATAACGAAAATTAGGGGTGTCTAACGGGTTGGGCCGGGCCAACCCGGAACCGGCCCTCCCATTTTACCCGGGTTCCGGGCCGGTTCTGGGCAGGGTTTGGCGTTAACCGGGCCGGGCCGGGCCAACAGTAAAAAATTAAAACCCACCCGAACCCGGTCCACTAAACCCAATCCGGTCAAACCCACCAAGACCCGGTCAAACCCGGTTAAAAACCGGTCAAACCCGTTTAAAAAATAAATAAAAAATCCAATATACACTATATACACTCCAATATACAATATATATTTTTAAAAAAATATATAAAGTATAAACAATTACACATATATACGTACCATTCAATATATAATTATATATGACTATACGTACTACTTTAAATAAAACATATGCTATAATAGTATAATATATATATATATACACTACAATATATATATATATACTAATTTATAAAACATATACACATGTATACGTTAAATATATACTACTTTAGAAGATATATACACATATATATGCACCATTCAATATATATGTACTACTTTAAATAAAATATATACTACAGTATAGTGATATACATATATATATATACAACAATATGTATATATATATAGTTGCATACTAATTTATAAAACATATACACTTGTATACTTTAAAGATATACGTCTATAGAAGATATATACACATATATACGCACCATTCAATATATATGTACTACTTTAAAAAAAGTATATACTACAATATATATACTAATTTATAAAACATAAAGTAATGTATACGTTAAATATACACGTCTATAGAAGATCTATTCACATATATACACTCTATTCTATGTATATGTAATACTTTAAATGAGATATATACAATATATATACATTACAATATATATTTGTATAGTTATATACTAATTTATAAAATGTATACACATGTATACGTTAAATATACACGTCTATAGAAGATCCATTCACATATATACACTCTATTCTATGTATATGTAATACTTTAAATGAAATATACTATAATGTATATACATTACAATATATATTTGTATAGTTATATACTAATTTATAAAACATATACACATGTATACATTAAATATACACTTCTATAGAAGATATATACACAAGTATACGCACCATTAAATGTATATATACTACTACTTATAAAATATACTACATTATATATACATTACAATATGTATAGATATACTTATATACTAATTTATAAAACATATTCACATGTATACGTTAAATATACACTTCTATAGAAGATATATGCACAAATATTCAAAACATATGCTACTTAATATAATAAATTAATAATATTTAGTAGTAAATTAATAATATATTAGAAGTAAGTTTTTAATTTAAAGTAGAAAACTAGAAATTCAATTTAAAATTTTAAATCGTTAAATAAAAAACAACGACTAAGGACTGAATGAATTTGGGGAATTTTATTGATTGCAAAATGATCCCAAATTTATAATTTACATGAATGGAAAATCTATAAATTATGCATCATTTTTTCCAACTCATTCATGTTAATATTAATGGGAACTTGCATAGGATAATCAAAGTCAACGGGGGCAAAACCATGCATTGGACTTGATTCTGCTGAGTTCTCCCGTGAAGTCATAATTTCTTCTAGTTTCAGCTCGTCGCTCGGCTCCGGTTCCATTCCTTGGTTTCTTCTTTCCGCTCTAATCCAATCTCTGAGGCAAACTAGAACATTCATTGCATTGCTTCCCAATGAGTGTCGGTTGTCTCCAAGCTGCTGTCGTCCCTGACTGAAGGCGCTCTCTGATGCAACGGTTGACATTGGAACATTCAAGATATCTCTAGCTAATCTTGAAAGCACAGGATATTGTGATTCATTATTCCTCCACCAATCCAGCGTGTTGATCCGTCGTCTGCGATCCTCTGGTGTCGTTCGAAGATAATATTTCAGCTCTTCCCGATAAGTTGATGTGTAAGTTCTCTCATTAACACTGTTCCAACAATTTAAATCATAAAACGAATCAGAAAAACCACTATGTGCCCGGCCTTTTAGAAGATGATGGCTCCTCGGGAGGATGAGGAGCGACAGTTGGAGTGATATTTGTAGGTACGACTGAATCAAATAGATCAGTATAGTGATTATATAATTTTTCTATATAATCTTTTGCATCAGCCGTAGCCGTCCACAAATCAGGTTGTACTTGTTCAGAATCATGGTTAGTATTTATTTCTAAGTTAGTATAAATAAGAGTACTAAAGTGACACATATTATTATATTTCATGCACGGATTTAGCATAGCACCAACCAAGTAAATAGGGGGAATCGGAAAAAAATATTTTTTAAATTTCGTAAACATGGCGCCAACAACTTCTTTATAACCTTCTTTATTTTTATATTGTTGGAGCAAACCAGAAATATCGGCTATATATGCCAAAATATTACAAACAGTAGGATAGTAAGCACCGGAAAATTCAACCGTAGCTACATAAAATTTTTCTAAAAACTTAACAAGATCATTAATTACAACCCAATCAAAATTATGTAGCATGCAATCAGCAGAATCAGCAAATGAACCGCAATGTTGGTTAAAAGCTAGTGTAATAGGAATTCTATATTTATAACAAGTTTTTAAAAATTCATACGTAGAATTCCATCTAGTATCAATTTCCTCAGGCATCAAAATCGGTGTAAGTTCATTTTCTTGACATTTAACTTTAAATTCTCTAATTCTCGATCTACGATTATTTCCTTGAATAAAACCAACGGCAAGACGAATTTTTTCAATATAAAGCTCAAAAAACTCAAGACCATCTTTTACAATTAAATTATATATATGACATGCACACTTAATATGAAAAATTTCAGGCAAGGGCGGAGATAGCGTAGATTTTATTTTTGTTATAGCAGTCTTGTTGTTAGAAGCATTATCAAAAGCAATACATAAAATTTTATTTTCTATACCATTGTATCCAGCAATTTTAACAATAGAATCAGCAATAAATTGTCCAGTATGTTTACGATCTTCATCATATAAAAAAGCAAGAATACGTTTTTGCATCACGAAATTACTATCCATCCAATGACAAGTAACGGTTAAATAATCATTTTTATTTACAGCACGACCAAGATCAGAAGTTAGGGACAATCTACATTGAATATTTTTTAACAATGTTGATAAATAAAAACAATATTGTGAATGGAGTCTAAAAATATCAGACCGACAAGTAGTTCTAGGAATACCATTAAACATAAGATTATAAATTGCTTGTATATAACGAATAAAAGCATCAGAAGAAGGAAAACTAAAAGGCAAACAACCCACAGCTACCATTTTAGCTATTTCTTCCCTGTCCCTCAATTTATTATACTTTTTCGCTACTTGACCGGTTGTTGGGTCCATTTTAGTTTGCGTTGACCCACCAACATCCCCACCACCTTTTGCAATATTTAACTCTCTTTTGTGATCTTCATCTATATGTCTCATTAACGTACCCGTACCCCCTTGCTTGCCTCCACTTCTATGCTTATATATTTGTTGACAAATATTGCACTGCACCTCAATATCTGATATACGTTCAAAAAATTGCCATGCAATACTAGTTCTTTTATGAGGTTTTGGGGCATTGGGAGGACGGGAAGGGAGATTAACTGATTCAGATCTAACGTTAGCATCTCCTACTGCGGGTGTTTCAGCAATATTTTCATTATCTTCGTCTAAATTAACTGCATCTACTTCATTTTCTTCTTCTATACCATAATTTTCCTGAGCTTCTACATAATCCATATCGTGAGCACCTACACCTATTTCTTCCTCAAAAGGTGTACCAAGCGGTACCGGAGGCGAAGGCACACGGGTATATCTATTACTTGAACTACCTCTACCGCTAGTAATTCGCTTTTTACTACCACTACCGCTTCCGGGACAAAAAAATTTAACACCTTTAGCAGCGAGGTTTTTTAATTTATCCATAATATAAATTAAATTAAACTAAAAATATTCAAAATACACAAATATAATAAAATTAAATATTAAATAATTAATACAATAAATAAAAATTAAACGTAAGAGATGGAACGACAATACCAAATTTTGGAAGTATCCGAAGATTGCGACTTTAGAAACTTCCGCTCGTACTTTGTAAATGAAAATTAAAAAATTAAAGTGAACAATTTAAGAAATTAAATATATTGAATATTAGAGAATTGAGATTTGAGAGAGTGAAAAATTGTGTGAAAAATGATTTGAAGTTGTAGGGTATTTATAGATTTTTTTTGGGGATTAAAAAAAAAATTTTAAAGTTTTTTTTTTTTTTTTATTAAATGGGCCCAAACCAGCCGTTTGGACCCAAAAACGGCTATATAGCCGTTGGGCCAACGGCTAGTTGGCCCAAAATCTAATTTTTTTTTTATTTTTTTTTATTTTCCGGGCCGGTTAACCGGCGGGCCTGGACCGGGCTTGATCCGGGCCGGGTTAACCAGGCCCATTTTAATAAAAAAATCGGCCCGGGACCCGGAACCCTTAAGCCCTAGGGCTTACCGGGCCGGGTCAAACCGGGCCGGATTACATAATAGGGCTTAACGAAAAGTAGAGGAAGAATGAAAAGGTTTCATAGAGATAATAAATTCGGTATAAATTTTATGGAGGATTTCTTCCTCAATTTCCCAATCCAATATTGGTGAACAAATAATTGAGACGGACCTCACTCTGATACCATGTAAAGAATAGATTTTGAACCTAATTTAATCCCAAAAACTAGCTCATGAGGAGAGATTGTCTACATACATATAAGGAGACCAATAACCTATTTTTTTCGATATGAGACTGTTAACTGATGAATTACTTGATTTACTCAGATATCACCATTAATGGTGTTTACTATGAACTCGGAGAGGAAGAAGAGGAGAGTTGGTTGGAGAGAATTAGAACAGAGAAAAATAACTTCTCATTCAGAAAATGATTTATCCCGTTGGCTACAATTGATCCAAGCTCTACTATTTAATTTCCTAATTAACTCTAACTAATTGCTATCTATATTTTACACCACTTGCTGTACAACTATTATCTAGTCAACACTAGTTCTAACTGCTCTTAACACCCTCCCTCAGACTGATGGTTGAAAGAGATCTTTTAACATCAGTTTGGACATTAAATAATCATGTGGTTGTTTCTCGAGGCTCTTGGTGAGTAAGTCAGCTACTTGCTCCTTGGTAGATACATGAAAAGTCTTGATCATTCCTTGTAATAGTTTCTCCCTAACAAAATGACAATCGATGCCAATATATTTTGTTCTTTCATGAAATATTGGGTTTGCTGCAATCTGAATAACAGCTTTGCTGTCACAGAACATCTGAATGGGAACATTTATATTGATCCCTAGCTCCTTGAATACAATTACCAGCCATGTTGCTTCAGCAACTGCTGAGGCCATACTCCTGAATTCTGCTTCTGTAGAACTTGCTACTGTAACCTATTTCTTAGATTTCCAAGAGACCATAGCTCTACCAAAATTGACTAAGTACCTAGTCACAGATCTTCTGGTTTGAAGGCATCCTCTCCAGTCAGAGTCACAAAATACTTTCATTTTTTCAGAACTTACAAATGGCATGAGAAGTCTAAGGCCTGGAGCACCTTTAATATATCTTACAACTCTCAGGGAAGCATCAAGATGAGATTGCTTGGGTTGATGCATGAATTGACTGAGCACTTGTACTGCATAAGATATATCAACTCTAGTCATAGTGAGATACAAAAGTCCACCAATGAGTCTCTGATACTGTCCAATATTTGCTAGTATGGGATCACCATCACCTGAGTTTTGATTAGTAAGTTTATAAAATTCAACAGATGTGAGTTTCAGATTAGTCTCCAGTAGAGTTGTAGCTGGTTTAGCTCCCCCAAGTCCCATCTCAGCTATTAGCTCAAGAGCATACTTCTTCTGTCTCATAACAATACCTTTTGATGACCTTGCAAACTCAATTCCCAGGAAAAATTTAAGTTCACCCAAGTCTTTCATCTTAAACTTGAGTTGTAGGTGATGTCTTGTCTTCAGTATTAACTCAACACTACTTCCTGTGACCAACAAATCATCCACATACACAAGAACTACTATTAGTTCAAATTTCACCTTCCTAGTGAATAGAGATTAGTCAAAGTGACTCTGAGTAAACCCCAGTTGCACAAGAGCATCAGTGAGTTTTTTGTTCCATTGCCTAGGGGTCTGTTTTAGCCCATAGAGGGATTTGTGAAGCCTACACACTTTAGTCCCTTCCTGGCTTGCAAATCCCTGTGGCAGAGTCATGAATACTTCCTCAAGTAAATCATCTTGAAGGAAGGCATTATGCACATCCATCTAAAATATATACCACCCCCTAGCAGCTGCAATAGCTAGAACAGACCTCACTGTGACCATCTTTGCCACTGGTGAGAATGTCTAAGTATAATCCAGTCCCTCCTGCTGGAGTACCCCTTGGCTACTAGTCGAGCCTTCTATCTTTCAATGACACCTGAAGTAGTATTTTGATCTTAAAGACCCATTTACACCCAAAGGGATGTTTAGAAGGGGATAAATCCACTACACTCCATGTGTGGTTATTTTTAAGAGCAGAGATATCAGCTTTCATGGCAGCAACCCACTTAGGATCCTGGACAACTTCTTCAAAGGATTGAGGTTCTATAGTATTAGAATAGGTAGCAAGAGCAAAACTATAAGATGAAGAAAGATGAGCATAACTCAGACAGTCAGATAATGGGTAGAAGCAACTAGCCTTGCCTTTATTTTTGGTGATATAGTCTGGCATCCACAGGGGAGGTTTGACTGGCCTAGTTGATTTTCTGAGTGGAATGAAAGAAGAAGAAGTGATAGAGATAGGTGGTTCAGGTTCATATGAAGAGGTAGGAATCTCAGTAGATAAAACATGAGGTATAAAAGGTGGTTCAGATGAAGTAGTGGGTGCAAAAGCATGGCTTGAAGTGGAAGAAGGTATAGAAATTGAAGGACAGTCAGTGTGCAGGTAATAGGGAAGATCAATAATAGGAAACAAAGAAGATCCGGTAGTGGGGAATGTAAAAGGGAAGACTGATTCCCTAAACACCACATCCCTGCTGATGATAAACTCCTTGGAGTGAAGAGTGTACATCTTGTAACCCTTCAGAGTTGTTGAGTAACCAAGGAAAACAGCTGGAACTGCCATTGGAGCAAATTTTTCATGCCTTTTGACATCAGTAACATATCCTAAGTAACCAAATACTCTCATTTGAGTAAGAGAGAGAGCAATACCCTTAAGAATAGTAATAAGAGCTTCGCCATGAAGGACTGAGGAGGGTGTTCTATTGATGATGTATACAGCTGCAGATATACATTCACCCCAAAATTTGAGTGGTACATTAGCTTGAAACCTCAAGGATCGAGCAACTTCTAGAATGCATCTGTGTCTCCTTTCAGCAACTCCATTTTGCTAAGGAGTATACACACAGGAACTCTGAAGTCTGATGTTCAACTCCAAATGTTTGTAGTAACTCAGTCATGTGAGAGTTAAAAAATTCACTACCATTATCTGTTCTAAGAGCTTTCACTGTAGAAGAGTAAATATTTTTGTATCATAGCAAGGAATGATCTAAGAATAATAATTACTTCATATTTAGATGGTAGAAAGAATATATAAGTATATCTAGAATGATCATCTACAAGAGTCAAGAAATACTTTTTTCCATCATGAGTGGGAACCCTGTAAGGTCCCCACACATCTGCATGTAAAAGCTGAAAACAGGACTTGGTAACAGATGTACTCATAGAAAAAGAAAGCCTAGTCTACTTAGCTAGGGGGCATATAGAATACTCTTTGATAGCAGTATCATTTAGTACATTAGGTACACCAGGTATAATCTTCATAGAGCTTAAAGGAGCAGACCTAACCTCTTATACCAGAGAAGCGCATCAGGTCTTGATGTATTCTGAATAGTGCAGACTGACACTGGTCTAGAAGTAGAAATTGAGTTATTTGCTGAAGCATGGGTGATCTTTGAATTATTTGAGTTGAACACATATAGACCATCTTTATTCCTACCAATCCCCTCCATCTGTCCACTTAAGATGTCTTGAAATATACAGAAATCAGGATAGAAGAGAATAGCCCAGTTCATTTCTTTAGTTAGTTTAGACACAAATAAGAGATTATATCTGAAAGCTGGAATGTGCATCACATTTGGGATCTTATGTCCTTGGAATAGATGAGAAGAGCCTAAGTGAGTAACACTTGTTATATCACCATTAGGCAATTGCACTCTGCCCCTTTGATCTTGTGGAAATGTTTTAAACTCATCTAGCAACTTAAGACACCCAACCATATGGATTGAGGCTCCTGAGTCTACTATCCATTGACTCACAACATCATAAGTTACAGTATCAGAACTTATACCTGCAGACATTGTAGACATGGCACAGTCAGATGAGTCAAATCCTTTATCCAACATTTGTAAGATCTGTGTGTATTGCCCCTTAGTGAATTGAGGTAGCATCCAATTGATATTATCAACACTTGCAGATGGACTCGATCCTCCTGCATAGTTAGCTATAGAAACTGATTGTCTAGCACTTGCATCACTAGAGACATCTTGAGAACAGTTAGCTATTGGATGCCCAGAAGTATATCCAGAGCCAAACCTCTTTTTAGGTGATGAATTAGGTGGATATCCATGAAGCTTGTAGCACGTTTCCTTTGTATGTCCTTTAAAATGACAATAGTCACAATACACTGGTCCTTTCTTCCTTCTTATAAGTGTTGTTTAAGCTAGGATATCTGTTTCCTCTAGGAGCATTCCCAAAGTTAGAGCTAGGACCAGAATTTCTTTCACCCATAGCACCAGAAAAATTGATTTCTCTTTTATAGAAATTTCCCCCAGAGTTTAACCCTGAAGAGTTATTATCTCCTGAATAACCTTCACCTGATCGAGGATTGGAACCAACTGAACTACCACCTCCATGTACTGTACCTTTTCCACTAAATATGGTTGTACCTCCCCTGATTTCAGGAATGTGAGATTGCTGAGACATGGTTCTTCTGCTCTCTTCTGAGATAACCATTGCATAGGCTTTATTAATGGTAATTGTTGGTGACATATTGAGAATCTGATTACCGGATTGAGAGTAAGACTCGTTTAGTCCCATTAAAAACTGCAATAACCACTGATATTCAAAGTGTTCAATATATCTTTTGAATTCCTCACAGCCACAACCAGGGCAAGGCATGAGTGCATCGAATTCAGCCCATAATTCTTTTAGTCTAGAAAAATAACTAGAAACAGATGAAATTCCTTGTGTAAGTGTAGCAATTTTCTTGTGCAAAAATAGAACTCGCGAACCGTTCACTTTATCAAACCTCTCTTTCAAGTCCATCCACACAACATATGCACCAGACGCGTAAACTATACCATTTAGAAGCTCAGTGTTAACGGAATTCATGATCCACGAGAGTACAATGGCATTAAATTTCTCCCAAAGGTCATGGAGAGAAGTATCAAAATTGTTCTTAGGGTATCTCCCATCAACAAACCCTAATTTACTTTTCCCCAATAAACTAATACGCATAGTACTACTCCATAGTGAATAGTTTTCAGGACTAGTAAGTTTGACCGAGATTAATGAGCTACCTGGTGTGTCTGATGGATGAAGGAATAAAGGATGATGTTGATCGATGACTATATGTTGGGTAGTGTTACCATTAACTGGATCTGCAGTAGTACTGGGATTTCCACCATTGTTGATCGTCATTGCAGCTGTAACCTTGAAAATACAAAACACTCAAACTTGCACCGGATGAGTTGAATAGTAAATAAATTATTGGATCGATCTATTGGCGGATCGAAGAGACCAACGAACCTAGCTCTGATACCATGATGAATTACTTGATTTACTTGGATATCACCATTAATGGTGTTTACTATGAACTCGGAGAGGAAGAAGAGGAGAGTTGGTTGGAGAGAATTAGAACAGAGAAAAATAACTTCTCATTCAGAAAATGATTTATTCCGTTGGCTACAATTGATCCAAGCTCTACTATTTAATTTCCTAATTAACTCTAACTAATTGCTAGCTATATTGTACACCACTTACTGTACAACTGTCATTTAGTCAGCACTAGTTCTAACTTCTCTTAACATTAACAAAAATGAAGAGTGCTCACCATCTGCATAACTCTCTCTTGTCTCATCCTCAGTATATACAGGATGGATTCTTAGCTACACAATAGTTGAATACAAGTTCTCCAAAAACTAAACTATACATGATATTATCCTTCCTCTGACTAGATAAACTAATTAATACATATGCATTCTTAGTTAAATGTATACCATTAATTAAACAAATGTAAGGATAAACTCACCAACATGGTTGTGGTGTAGTGGTGGGATTACTTCACCTTTAATCAGCGGTCTCGGGTTCGAGTCCTGAGTATGGACAAAATCTTATTGGGAGCACTATCTCCAAAATGGGCCCCGCAGTGCGCGATCCGAATTAGTCCCCGTCAATGAGGATACCGAACACCGGGTGAGAAAAAAAAAGTAACGATAAACTCAGTATTGAGATGTCCTAACAAAGAAGAAGAAAAAAAGAATGACTGCAACCAAAGTAATTAATATGCTGAACTACCACCACGAATAAGCAGTTGTAAAGGACAACATATGTTATGATTAGTATGTAATATTTAAGAAAGAAAAAGAGGTGTCTCTTCGTACGTACATTAATGTTCCTCGACTCCAACATCGTGACGTTGTTACTTAAATTTTTTTAGTCCCCTAGCTACTCATGGCTTGTTATGCATAATGCTCTAGGTGTCACAGAATATTATTGCCTCTCATGATGCTGGTTGGTTTTCTCATAAATATATAGATATGTCAAAAGTAATTAATTGCATTCACCATATCAAACAGCGTCAATATTATCTCAAATATACAGTCTTTTCTTCTTAAAATTATGCCTAGCTTCGTAAAGTTCTTTCAGACAGACAAAGAAATGAAAAAACACTATCGGGGATAGACTAGCTAGCTACCTTCTGTAGAATTCAATATCTTATTTTCAGAAAAATAGGAGGTTAGGATATTAGGGATGGTAAAATAAAAAATCGAATCCGCACCAAATAGATAAAATATCGGATAATCAACAGATTGAGCCACTATGATTTTCCGGCCCTATAATTCAATAGTATTGCTCGATAACGACATAAATCTTCCTTCTCTCTCTCTCATAACACAGCCTTTGTTAAATGACAATAGCTAGAAGTATGAAACTCACAATTTACAGCTTCGAATTTTACGAAGTTAGGGGTAACTATTAAGTCGATCTGGCCAATTAATTATATTGTATAGTACGAGGTCGGGCCGTCGGGGTGATCTCGACCTATCAATGCAGATACTTTTTATCCATTGTCATTGTACCATTACATCTGTCCACACAGTACTAGATAGAACAGTAACTCTTAAATCTACCTAGTATGGACTAATAAATCGATTCCAAAAAATGTACAGTGGCTAGTATTTATGGACACACTGAAAATATCTAGCCAACTAATTAAGACGGTGTTTGAATTAACTTAGATATTATTGACTTTTAAGTACTTTAAAATTTTTGAAGATGTTTAACAAAGACAAAATGTTTTTAAGCACTTTGCTATAGTTAAAAAGGTATAAAAAAAAGTCAAAAGTTGGTAGCAAACAACCAACTTTTGATTTTTAGCTTATAGGTCACTTTTAAAAAAAAGCTAATCCAAACCACCCCTAAAAGCATATTTGAATGGATTTATAACTTATGACTTGTAAGTATTCAAACGTCTATTTGTCGAGAGTCATTTGTCATGACAATAATACCCTTGGACATTGAAAGTTCCTTTTGACGCACGTGGCGCACACACCTTCTCAGAACCTTGTTAAGCAGTTATTTGTCAATGAAAATCCAAATTATTTTGAACTTTGGAAATTGGAGTTGCAGTTAATGTTGAAGTTGGAGTTATATTTGTTCATGAATATAAATTGAAGTTGTTTTTGATTTTTTGTTTTTTCAAATACAATTTCGAATTGTATTTGGAATTCTTATGGCCAAACATTATAATTTTCACTAAAGTGAAATAATTTTGTGAAAAAATTTGAAAAATTCTTATGGCCAAACACCTAAGTCTTTTAACTTTTTCTTTGCCTAGCCTGTTAGGGTTTGCTGATTGTCTAGTATGTTCTGTGCAGTTAATAGCTCCTCCACATGTCTTGGTACGTTGAACTAGGGGTGTCTAACGGGCCGGCCCGGGCCAACCCGGAATCGGCCCTCCCATTTTACCCGGGTTCGGGGTCGGTTTCGGGCCGGGTTTGGCGTTAATCGGGCCGGGCCAAACAGTCAAAAAATTAAAACCCACCCGAACCCGGCTCACTTAACTCAATCCGGTCAAACCCACCAAGACCCGGTCAAATCCACCAAGACACGGTCAAATTCGGTCAAACCTGGTTAAAAATCGGTCAAATCCGTTTAAAAAATAAATAAAAAATCCAATATACACTATATACACTCCAATATACAATATATATTTTTTAAAAAATATATAAAGTATAAACAATTACACATATATACGTACCATTCAATATATAATTATATATGACTATACGTACTACTTTAAATAAAACATATGCTATAATAGTATAATATATATATATATACACACTACAATATATATATATACTAATTTATAAAACATATACACATGTATACGTTAAATATATACTACTTTAGAAGATATATACACATATATATGCACCATTCAATATATATGTACTACTTTAAATAAAATATATACTACAGTATAGTGATATACATATATATATATACAACAATATGTATATATATATAGTTACATACTAATTTATAAAACATATACACTTGTATACTTTAAAGATATACGTCTATAGAAGATATATACACATATATACGCACCATTCAATATATATGTACTACTTTTAAAAAAGTACATACTACAATATATATACTAATTTATAAAACATAAAGTAATGTATACGTTAAATATACACGTCTATAGAAGATCTATTCACATATATACACTCTATTCTATGTATATGTAATACTTTAAATGAGATATATACAATATATATACATTACAATATATATTTGTATAGTTATATACTAATTTATAAAATATATACACATGTATACGTTAAATATACACGTCTATAGAAGATCCATTCACATATATACACTCTATTCTATGTATATGTAACACTTTAAATGAAATATACTATAATGTATATACATTACAATATATATTTGTATAGTTATATACTAATTTATAAAACATATACACATGTATACATTAAATATACACTTCTATAGAAGATATATACACGTGTATACACACCATTCAATATATATGTACTACTTTAAATAAAATATATACTACAATATAGTGATATACACATATATATATACAACAATATGTATATATATATAGTTACATACTAATTTATAAAACATATACACTTGTATACTTTAAAGATATACGTCTATAGAAGATATATACACATATATACGCACCATTCAATATATATGTACTACTTTAAAAAAAGTATATACTACAGTATATATACTAATTTATAAAACATAAAGTAATGTATACGTTAAATATACACGTCTATAGAAGATCTATTCACATATATACACTCTATTCTATGTATATGTAATACTTTAAATGAGATATATGCAATATATATACATTACAATATATATTTGTATAGTTATATACTAATTTATAAAATATATACACATGTATACGCTAAATATACACGTCTATAGAAGATCCATTCACATATATACACTCTATTCTATGTATATGTAATACTTTAAATGAAATAGACTATAATGTATATACATTACAATATA
The DNA here is from genome assembly GCA_030864215.1 of Capsicum pubescens. NCBI lineage: Eukaryota > Viridiplantae > Streptophyta > Magnoliopsida > Solanales > Solanaceae > Capsicum > Capsicum pubescens. The sequence goes on along the minus strand of CM061540.1, from coordinate 50,151,993 downwards.
TATTTGTATAGTTATATACTAATTTATAAAACATATACACATGTATACATTAAATATACACTTCTATAGAAGATATATACACGTGTATACGCACCATTAAATGTATATATACTACTACTTATAAAATATACTACATTATATATACATTACAATATGTATAGATATACTTATATACTAATTTATAAAACATATACACATGTATACGTTAAATATACACTTCTATAGAAGATATATGCACAAATATACAAAACATATGCTACTTAATATAATAAATTAATAATATTTGGTAGTAAATTAATAATATATTAGAAGAAAGTTTTTAATTTAAAGTAGAAAACTAGAAATTCAATTTAAAATTTTAAATCGTTAAATAAAAAAAAATAAAAAACAACGACTAAGGAGTGAATGAATTTGGGGAATTTTATTGATTGCAAAATGATCCAAAATTTATAATTTACATGAATGAAAAATCTATAAATTATGCATCATTTTTTCCAACTCATTCATGTTAATATTAATGGGAACTTGCATAGGATAATCGAAGTCAACGGGGGCAAAACCATGCATTGGACTTGATTCTGCTAAGTTCTCCCGTGAAGTCAGAATTTCTTCAAGTTTCAGCTCGTCGCTCGGCTCCAGTTCCATTCCTTGGTTTCTTCTTTCCGCTCTAATCCAATCTCTGAGGCAAACTAGAACATTCATTGCATTGCTTCTCAATGAGTGTCGGTTGTCTCCAAGCTGCTGTCGTCCCTGACTGAAGGCGCTCTCTGATGCAACGGTTGACATTGGAACATTCAAGATATCTCTAGCTAATCTTGAAAGCACAGGATATTGTGATTCATTATTCCTCCACCAATCCGGCGTGTTGATCCGTCGTCTGCGATCCTTTGGTGCCGTCCGAAGATAATATTTCAGCTCTTCCCGATAAGTTGATGTGTAAGTTCTCTCATCAACACTGTTCCAACAATTTAAATCATAAAACGAATCAAAAAACCCACTATGTGTCGGCCTTTTAGAAGATGATGGCTCCTCAGGCATCAAAATCGGTGTAAGTCCATTTTCTTGACATTTAAGTTTAAATTCTCTAATTCTCGATCTACGATTATTTCCTTGAATAAAACCAACGGCAAGACGAATTTTTTCAATATAAAGCTCAAAAAACTCAAGACCATCTTTTACAATTAAATTATATATATGACATGCACACTTAATATGAAAAATTTCAGGCAAGGGCGGAGATAGCGTAGATTTTATTTTTGTTATAGCAGTCTTGTTGTTAGAAGCATTATCAAAAGCAATACATAAAATTTTATTTTCTATACCATAATATCCGACAATTTTAACAATAGAATCAGCAATAAATTGTCCAGTATGTTTACGATCTTCATCATATAAAAAAGCAAGAATACGTTTTTGCATCACGAAATTACTATCCATCCAATGACAAGTAACGGTTAAATAATCATTTTTATTTACAACACGACCAAGATCAGAAGTTAGAGACAATCTACATTGAATATTTTTTAACAATGTTGATAAATAAAAACAATATTGTGAATGGAGTCTAAAAATATCAGAACGACAAGTAGTTCTAGGAATACCATTAAACATAAGATTATAAATTGCTTGTATATAACGAAGAAAAGCATCAGAAGAAGGAAAACTAAAAGGCAAACAACCCACAACTACCATTTTAGCTATTTCTTCCCTGTCCCTCAATTTATTATACTTTTTCGCTACTTGACCGGTTGTTGGGTCCATTCTAGTTTGCGTTGACCCACCAACATCCCCACCACCTTTTGCAATTTTTAACTCTCTTTTGTGATCTTCAGCTATATGTCTCATTAACGTACTTGTACCCCCTTGCTTGCCTCCACTTCTATGCTTATATATTTGTTGACAAATATTACACTGCACCTCAATATCTGATATACGTTCAAAAAATTATCATGCAATACTAGTTCTTTTACGAGGTTTTGGGGCACTGGGAGGACGGGAAGAGAGATTAACTGATTCAGATCTAACGTTAGCATCTCCTACTGCGGGTGTTTCAGCAATATTTTCATTATCTTCGTCTAAATTAATTGCATCTACTTCATTTTCTTCTTCTATACCGTAATTTTCCTAAGCTTCTATATAATCCATATCGTGAGCACCTACACCTATTTCTTCCTCAAAAGGTGTACCAAGCGGTACCGGAGGCGAAGGCACACGGGTATATCTATTACTTGAACTACCTCTACCGCTAGTAATTCGCTTTTTACTACCACTACCGTTTTCGGGACAAAAAAATTTAACACCTTTAGCAACGAGGTTTTTTAATTTATCCATAATATAAATTAAATTAAACTAAAAATATTCAAAATACACAAATATAATAAAATTAAATATTAAACAATTAATACAATAAATAAAAATTAAACGTAAGAGATGGAACGACAATACCAAATTTTGGAAGTATCCGAAAATTGCGACTTTAGAAACTTCCGCTCGTACTTTGTAAACGAAAATTAAAAAATTAAAGTGAACACTTTAAGAAATTAAATATATTGAATATTAGAGAATTGAGAATTGAGATTTGAGAGAGAATGAGATTTGAGAGAGTGAAAAATTGTGTGAAAAATTATTTGAAGTTGTAGGGTATTTATAGATTTTTTTTTGGGGATTAAAAGATATTTTTTAATTTTTTATTTATTTTTTATTAAATGGGCCCAAACTAGCCGTTTGGACCCAAAAACGGCTATATAGCCGTTGGGCCAACGGCTAGTTTGGCCCAAAATCTATTTTTTTTTCGGGCCGGGCCGGTTAACCGGCGGGCCTGGACCGGGCTTGATCCGGGCCGGGTTAACCGGGCCCATTTTAACAAAAAAACCGGCCCGGAACCCGGAACCCTAAAGCCCTAGGGCTTACCGGGCCGGGTCAAACTGGGCCGGGTTAGCTAATCGGGCCGGCCCGTTTGGCACCCTTACGTTGAACTAGTCTAGTGGTGATCAATGGAGGAAGACGGTCGACCCAATGTAAGGCTCGACGGACAAACGAACCAAATATGTCTTGCTACTTTTTTATATCAATTAGCTAGTTCATACTCGAAACTTATTATGTCTAAAATATCAATACTTAGCTATATGACACCAATTAATAGCTTATAACAAAGTTCCCAGCTGCTACTAGTACAAGATCCAAGGGTTGTAACATATAGAAAGAGAAAACCTCTAAGTTGCGTAGTCATTTTTAGTTTGTCTGGAGGATTTTATAGTTGAACAAACTTAAAACAAAATTACAAGCAGCATCTGTTTAAGCAAAAAGGTTAAATTCAAGTACTCGGTTTAGTATAGTACTCTCTTTACTCCTTAAGAAACTCATGTGTGTTTTAACTACCACATCCTTATTTATTTCTTTAACTATTTAAAATATTAATTAATGCCTTTTAATAAATATTCTTTCTTTAATCTCTCTTCAATAAAGAAAAAAAGAATTAATCTAAGCAATCAAGTCCTGGAGTATGTATATGTATTTTTTTACCTAAATTTTCTATGTTAATTAATCAATGCTTATTTATTACTTCCAAGAATAATTATTAAAAGGACAAAATGTGGAGAATATACTCAATTATGTCTTGGTTTTCTAAATGACTACTATTTTTTACCATTCATTTTTAGTAAGGACGACAAGTAAAATGGTCCGGAACAAATAGTGTTAGCACATACATATATACTAAGATGAAATAATTCAATATTTCCTAAGTTTCAATTGTTTTGTCTTACTTTTTATTTTAGCATTTAAAAATAATGTTATTTTCCTTTTCTTGCAATTGTTTAATTCTAACTTTTCACATGACATATTTAATACAATAAGATCAAAAAACAATTTGATACATTTTATCTATTTTTAATTTAAGATCACAAAATTTAAAAGTATTTATTAATTTCTTCAACTACATGTTCAAAGCTTTAGATAAAATCAAATAAATTAAAATCAAATAAACAAATTTATATGGAGAGAACATCGAATTCTTGGCAAGTTCCAATTTGAATTGTCGCAATGGGGGTGTAGCTCATATGGTAGAGCGCTCGCTTCGCATGCGAGAGGCACGGGGTTCGATTCCCCGCACCTCCATTCTTTTTTTCTATCTACGTCATGCTTATTTACTCAAGGGGATGTTAGTTTTTTGGACTTGTTTATTGATATCTATAAAGAATTACCTTTGAGGAAGTTGAATTGACATTGTTTTTAGTAGAAAAAAAATATCAATGGAGAAGCATGTTTAGTTGTTTAACCCAATTAGCTCCCATAATACGTTGACAAGCTTAACTAATTAGCAATTTTTTTAGTTAATCATTAAAGGAGTATCAAAAGGAACTTCACTAACCTCCCTTCCCCCACCCCCAAACCCCAACAATATAGGGCGTATTTGTTACCGGCAAAAAAATAATATTCTAAAACTATTTTTGTATATTTTAGATAAATACTATGGAAAGATGGGATCTAGGTTATTAAGGTAGGTGGACAGTGGCGGAGCCAGACTTTTGGTTAAGGGTGTTCATATTTTTTCCTGGGCAAAGAACTGCTTAAGAAAAAAGAAAATAAAACACTGTTGTACCTTCTAAGGTTCGAACCCGGGTTGTTGATGCAGAAATGCACACTCTTGATCACTGGACTATGCTTCTCAAGCTTGTCAAGGGTGTGCAACAACATGTATATAACCATAAATATCTATATTTAACCTATATACTCGAAATTTTTTCTCGACAAAGGGTGGTCATCGGTCAGATGACCACCCTTCGTCGGCTGTGTCTCTGCCACTGTAGGTAGAGATGGGGAGGAGATATATTGGAGTTGGAGGGTAGGAAGTTGTGGCGGAGCTAGCTTGAAATTTTGCAAAGGAGTGTTAAAGTGTAAATAATATTTTAATAAGGGGTGTCGAATTATAAAAAAAATATAAAAAAATAAGGGGTATCAACATATATATCATACAGACATAAAATTAAATTTTTAACTTACGCGAATAGTGTAATCTTCTGGCAAATTGTTGTCATTTGATACTCCTTAACATAAGGTGGCTCAACCATTAGTGGAAAGCACTACTAAAAAAAGCTAGATTTTCGACCACAAAAAAATGATCACAAATTATGGTGTTTAAAAACCGACCACATGTGGTTATTTTTTATATATATATATTTTTTAAAAGCGACCATTGTGGTCGCTTTTATATTTTAAAATTTCAAAATTGTTGTAAATAAATATTCTGAAATATGCTAAAACGAAAGAGGAGAGGAGAGAGATCTATATAAGGCTTTGTTTCTTTTTTTTCTTCTTCTTGGTGTGTGTATAAATCATGTAGTAAATAAAGCCTTTTATAGGCACTAGTATGTGAAATAGGTGTACTATGTGAAAGTACATTCACAAACTAATACATCCTACAATAGTATGTGTACTATGTGTATTATGTGTAGTATGTGTAGCAACAATAGTATGTGAACATCCACCAAAGAAATAATTTATAATACTCCCCCTTGGATGTTCATGTAAAAGAGAAATTCTAAAGGAAATAAGATATACATAACGATTTGTAATATGCCTTGTTTGCTGCCTCATTAAAATCTTACCAGGAAAACCCAGTGAGACAAAACCTTGGTGAAGGAAAAAAGAGTGCAGCGCGTATTTACTCCCCCTGATAAAAACATCACTTAATATCTAGGAGACGACGCATTCCAATCTTGTGTCTCAACTTCTCAAAGGTTGATGTTGGCAATACTTTAGTGAACATATCTGCTAGGCTATCGCTTCAACGAACTTGTTGAACATCTATTTCACCCCTCTTTTGAAGATCATGAGTAAAGAATAATTTTGATGAAATGTCTTTTGTTCTGTCTCCTTTGACATATCCTCCTCTTAATTGAGCTATGCATGGGGTGTTGTCTTCATACAATATTGTTGGAATATTCTTATTCAAAGTAAGGACACATATTTCCTGAATGTGTTGAGTTATTGACCTCAACCAGACACATTCTCGACTTGCTTCATGAATGGCTATTATCTCTGCATGATTTGAAGATGTAGCAATCATGGTTTGTTTTGTTGATATAGTTGTACCTCCATATGTAAACAAATAACCTGTCTGAGATCGACCTTTATGTGTGTCAGACAAATATTCTGCATCTGCATAACCAATTAATTGTGAATCGGACTCATTTGAATCAAAATAGACCCATATCAATAGTTCCTCGAAGGTATCTGAATATATGTTTAATACCATTTCAATGTCTTCGTGTCAGGAAGAACTAAATCTTGCTAATAAATTTACAGCAAAAGATATGTCTGATCGTGAATTACTAGCAAGATATATTAATGCCCCAATTGCACTAAGATATGGTACCTCAGCACTAACAAGTTCTTCATTATTTTCATGAGGTCGAAATGGATCTTTATTAATATCAAGTGATCTCACAACCATTGGGGTACTCAATGAATGTGCTTTATCCATATAAAATATTTTTAAAATATTTTCAGTATATATGGATTGATGGACAAATATTCCATTTGTAAAATGTTTAATTTGTAGACCAAGATAAAATTTTATCTTTCCGAGGTCTTTCATTTTAAATTCTTTTTTCAAATATTCTATTGTCTTTGGAAGCTCTTCAGGAGTTTCAATGATATTCAAATCATCAACATATACATCTATTATGACAAATTCAGATCCAGACCTTTTAATAAAGACACAAGGACAGATTGAGTCGTTTTTATACCCTTTTTTAAATAGGTATTCGCTAAGGCAATTATACCACATATGTCCTGATTATTTTAATCCGTATAAGGATTTCTGAATCTTGATTGAAAAATTTTCTCGAGAAATTTTATAAGCATCAGGCATTTTGAATCCTTCAAGAATTTTTATATAAATATCACTGTCTAATGAGCCATATAAGTAGGCTGTGACAATGTCCAAAAGATGCATATCAAGTTTTTCATGAACTGCCAAATTAATAAGATACCTGAAGGTGATTGCATCCGTCACCGGAGAATATGTCTCCATATAATGAATGTCAGGTCTTTGCGAAAATCCTTGTGCCATAAGTCTTGCTTTATATTTTATGAATTTATTTTTCTTATTTCGTTTTCGCACAAAAACCCATTTGTACCCCTCTGGCTTTATACCTTCAGGTGTTTGGACTATAGGTCCAATAACTTCACGTTTTTCAAGCGAAGCCAATTCAATTTTGATTGCATCTTTCCATTTTGGCCAATCATTTCTCTGTCTATATTCTTCGATAGATTTTGGTTCAAGATCCTCATCTTGTTGCATTATTTTATTAGCAATATTATAAGAAAAAATATTATCGACAGTTACATCATTTCGATTCCATATTTTTCTCGATGAGACATAACTGACTGGGATCTCTTTATTTTCATTATGTTTAGGTACCTGAACCTTTTCTGAGGTTTCATCAATTGTTATGCCTTGCTGCTCTTCATGAGTAGCTTCCTCCATATTATGATTGTTTTGATCATTTGCTCCTTTTTTTTTCAAGGATTTTTAACTTCATAACCGATTGGTCTACCACATTTTAAGTGTGGTTTAGACTCATTTGCATTACTCAATTGTCCTATTGGGACATCAACTCGAATAGGAGCATTAACAGCTGGAATGTGAGATTTTGTAATTCTTGACAGATCAGTGAATGCATCTGGTAGGTTATTTGCAATGTTTTGCAAATGAATTATCCTTTGAACTTCTAGTTCATATTTATTTGTATGAGGATCTAAGTGAGATAATGATAATGCATTCCAGTCTATCTTCTTTTCCAACTTCTTATTTTCTCCCCCTAATGTTGGATATATTGTTTCATCAAAATGACAATCAACAAATCTTGCCCTAAATAAATCTCCAGTCATAGGTTCAAAATATTTTATAATAGAAGGAGATTCATATCCAACATATTGATGATAGGCGAATTTACGCGCCTATATCAATATATTTTGCCCATATTTTAGCCTAGTTTTGAGAACAAATTATATATTTCATGCACTTTTAGTCCTTTTTCCTGTAAATGAGCTAACGAACATGATTAGTAAAGTTTCAGGTATAAATGATGCAGAATTCAGCATTTTATGGCTTACTTGACGCAAAAGAAAGCTCACGAAGGAAGGGAAGGGAGTTTACACGCCTAAGGACCAAAACTGCTGCATGGAAAATCTGTCCCGGGCTAAAACAACAATTCTGAAGACTTTGGGGACTTACAGACACAAAGCTGGATTTTGACAATGATACATTAACCTAGTACAATTAGGTTATGTATTTCATTATTTTAAGTGGATTATGATAATGTTACCTTAACCTAGTACATATGGGTTAAGGATTTCATTAGTCTAGTAGGATTTGGTTATTTATTTCATTAGCTTAGTAGGAGTAGGATATGGGTATTATAAATACCCTATCATGCTAGAGATTTTAGAAAACAAGGAGGGAGGAAGGAGGGAGAACACAATACTTCCTTCCATCCCTCTCATCTTCTATCATCTTTATACACTTTCTTACCTGCTAATCATCTTTCTACAACTCTTCTAATCTTTCCATCAATTCTATTTTCGTCTATTCTTCTATTCTTAAATTTCGCAACAAGAGAAACGTTACTCTGTAAGAAATCACACGTAACGCCTACCACTCTTGTGCTACACGAAATTGATCATTATTGTGGTATAATAACAATGTCAATTGTGGTTTTCTTCGCATTCATGGGTAACTAAACTTCTCTGTTGGGGTTATGGAAGCCGAATGAGTTACTATCTATTGCTGTGAGTTTGTGAGTTCGAGACACGTATATTGCTTATATCATTATTCTCTTCATCTTAATCTACATTCTTTGCGGTTGCAAACGCAAGAATACGCCAGTCTAACAAATAACTTGTTCGAGAGAAAAGTTATTTGTCTGGAAAAGAGATAATGTCAAGGTAGTAGGACACCCTTTCCTATTAAAAAGCTAGTTCTGTAACTGGACTAACCTCTTGGAGAATTCGTACCGTTAGACACGCTTTAAGCTCGAGAGAGTTAAAGTGAAATAGTCCTTGTTTAGGTCGAGAGACGCTTGGATTTACCATCGACTACAATCCTCTATAAGAAATTGCATGTCAGAATTCTACACACTCATAGCCAATAGAGACGTATACCTCAGAAGGTGGACATAACCCCAACGCCTCAATTCTCATTGTTTACAACTTACGTAACAATCTCTCTCTTTTACTTTGCTATTTTCATCTTTTATTTAATTGTTTTGGTGACACATTACAATCCCCCCTTCTTACGAGACTTGCACCAAAAGTTTAGTAATTTTACTTACTTGTTGGCCAAGCTATTCCCTGTGGGATCGACACCCAACCCAGGTTGGGTTCTATATTTGCTAACGACCGCTTTACACTCAAACGAGAGCTGTAGATTGAGCGTTATCACATATATTCCCAATCTTCTTTTAGGACCCATTTTGTGCGTTGTGGTGGAGCAACTAGAACATATACCGCACATTCAAAAACTCTTAGATGGAAAATATTTGGTTCTTGACCAAAAATTAATTGTAATGGTGTAAGACCCCGTAAAGTTCCCTCGTCGTTAAGGATTTCGAAACTAATCAAAAGAAGTCTTACACTTAGAAATTTTGCTAAGTACTCAACGCTTAGTTTATTTTTGAACCTTCAAACTTTGAGAAATTATTTATCGACCTTCCCGACCTCCGTTTATTAATTTTTTTGTTGCGTTGCGATGGGGCAAGGTAAGAGTACATCTCGGGTGAGTTTCAAAATTTTTAGACGAGCCTAAGAGCGTGTTTGGATTTCAGAAATAGTAGCTAAAGGCTATAGGGAGGCGCCACCCAGCTTAGCAAGGACTCTGGGCAAGGCACTGCCCAGCTTAGCCAAGGCGCCGCCCTGGCCATAGCCTTTTTGCCTAGTTTTCAGCTTCTTTCCTCCGTCTTATTAAGGGTAGAAATGGTATTTTCCACCCCTTTATCATTCTTAACACAGGATTAAATCCCCAAGACACCAAAATAATTTTATTTTCTCTCAAAATCACCAAGGACATTCATTAGGGTTTCAACCTAAAAATCCAAAAATCTCAAGATTCAACCTTAGGTTTTCGACAATTTTTCAAGATTCGGATTCTCCATTGAGAGGGCTACAAGAAACACCTATCAATTGTACGAATAGCATCCCAAAAAGCAATAGTCCATAATTTGAGGTATGTGGGGTTTGTACAAGAATACTATTTCATTCTTATGCCCAAAAGTTTTAGATTTTCTTAAAAGAATTTCGTATTTCCAAGATGAATTCATATTATTTTTCTATATTTCAAGTTTATGAGATTATGGAATTGTTCAAGTCTTGAATTGCATGATTATTTTGTTCAATTATGATCTAAATTGAGAGTTCATGATATAAATTGCACATTCCTATATTGATATCATGTTTCCAAGAGTTTTCAAGAGTTGTTGTAATGAGTTGAACTTTATTGTGAAATTGTAAGTCTTTGAGGATGAATTATTGATACTCCAAGAAGTGTACTTACATTTCCATGTTGTTGAGATTTTAAAACTTTGATGAAAAGTCTATCAACATTTCAAGAAAAGAATTGAGTTTTAATCCTAAGCTAAGAAAGAAATCCACATGCATATTGGCTCCCATTACATATTGTTGACTTATTTAAGGTGGATTTTCTTAGAGTTTTGAGCTAAGTAAGGGAGTAGTATTTAGCACCGAGTTGAGCTTGATTCCGAGGTCTCATGCCCCAGAACTACGTGCCCCCGTAGGTTTCTGATTTACCCCAAGTGGGTTAAGCTAGTGATCACTAAAAGTTAAAGGTTCTACTCCGATGGCAAGGATAGAACAACTCTCCCCAATGTGGGCAAGACGTTGGACTCCATGTAGCTCACATGGTTTATTATTTTATGTCGGTTAAAAGAAACTCCCAAAGTTGTATAATCCTGAGTCCCAAATGTCCCAAAGTCTCTTAAGTTTTCTAGAGTCTCAAGTCTTAAAGTTCCTAAAGTATCAAGTTCTTGAGTTTTAAAGAAGTTTTTACTATCCTTAAGCTAAAAGTGTAAGTTTGAAGGTATATTGATTTTGAAGGCTATGACCCAATGATTTCTAAAGTTTTCAAGTGTCATAATTATTAAGTTCCCAAGAAGTTTCTTGCTTTCATGAGATTATAGCTTATGTCCTGAAAGTTGATACTTTAAGATTTTATCTAATTTACAAGTTGAGAACAAAGTAAGAATACAAATCCATAATAAAGTGAAACAACTCACGTGATTTCTATTATCTATTTCTTAACCACAACTTATGAGAATTTTATTCAAGCTATGTGAGTCATTTACATTTAGCATGCATGATTTCTATAAAGATTGATGATATTGTTTAACTATTGCATATACCCTCATATACTCAGTACATCCTCAAAGTACTGATCCACATATACGTCTATGTGCTACATTATCTCATAATGTAGGTATCCGTTCAGTTGTAGCATGCATACTATATTCAGACAGTTGCAGCTTCCAGTCAGCAAGTGATGAGTCCTTTTGATTCAAGGGCTCAAGTCAATTCTACAGTTTGATATTTTCTTTATTCAGTCGTATTGATTTGGGATAGTTAGGGTTCATGGCCCGGCTATCTAAAGTCAATGATAGTAGAGGCTTCATAAATAGTCAGTAGAAGTTGATGTATTCAGTTTCAGTTTTATTTCTAAGAGAAGAGTTGTAATCTTGTAAATTCAGTTTTGTATAGTACGGATTTAAAAAAAGTTATTTTCTGCTGATTTTATACAGTTTCATGTATTTTATTCAGTTGCGTATGAGTTATGCCAGTAGAAGGGTTAGCTTGGGGTCACTTGTGACCCTAAGCACCGTGTGACATCTCGGGACACATTTTTGGCGCGTTACAAACTTGGTATCAAAGCACAGAGTTCAAGAGTCATAGGGTGTCTATGAAGCCGTGTCTAGTAGAGCCGTGTGGAACGGTACGGAGAAGTATGTACTTTTCTTCGAGAGGCTACAGGGAATTTAAGAAATGTTCCCCTTCTTTCAAGTCTCAGATCATGCCATAAAAAGGTCCTCTAAGAAGCTTATGAAGATTCTCATCTTACTCTATTCTGGCCATATCTGCCTTATTTTCAAGGTATCAAAAACAGTCAAGCTTAAATCTTCATAGATAGTTATGGGATTATAAGAGGGCTAGAAAGTATCCCATCAGTGCTTTTGAGTTGCTAAGATTGAAGTGCTTTATCATGTTTGTAGAAATCATACACTAAGCCCAAGTCAGATGTGTTTTCAGATTCCTCCTCAGAATCTAGAATGATAACCTATACTTCCCTATCTATGTATTATTCTTGAGATAACATGATCAGCAAGACTCAATTCCTCCTCAGATAATGCTCCTATATTTGCTAGCAGAAGTTTCATAAGTTACACAAAGGGTTTGAGAGGAGCTCTCTAGTGTGTTATAATTTCCTCAAGTTTAAAGTTATGTCCTCATTCTTATGAGCCGTTCAGTTAAGACAGAGAAAGATGTGTATTCTTCAAACGTTAAATTTTGTGTTTTAAGTTTCTATCTCTTGTAACTTTGTTATTATTGCGTTGTTGAAAAATCAAAGTCTAGTGAAGCCGTGTGGGGATCTTTCGATTCACTAGCATAGTTTCTTTGTGATTCATCTCATTTTGTTGTTCAAAATAAAAAAATCAAAGTCTAGTGAAGCCGTGTGAGGCCTATTTCGATTCACAAGCAACTTGTTGTTCATCTTGTTGTTTTTGTGTTGGTTGGAACTGGGGGTTTAAAGGTGTAGTGACAAGAAGGGTGGTAAGTGCGATTTATTGAGTATATGTATAGCCAAATATTTTTGCATATGATTAAGTTAGTAATGATGTGATATGTCCTTGTGTGTTAGTTTAGTAAAAGGTAGAGAAAAAGTTATTAGTTAAGGTGAATTGATGTTTGCTTGAAGTGTGAAGAGAGTTGTTGATAATGTTTGTTGTGCTAGAAAGGTATAAGTTATTGATGAAAATACTTGGTAGATAGTAATGATGTGGATAAAGAGGATGTATTAATGGATTTTAAATAAGATAGATCATAGGGTTGTGATTGATCCTTATTGTTATGAGGTTTTAACAGACTAGAATCTTTGGATGTTTGACAGGTAAGAATAGTTGACAAGATTGTGGTCGATCATAGCGAGAATGATATACTAAGTTCGTAAAGTAGATGATGATCAAGGTGGATATAATGATTGATGTGTTATGAATGTTAGACGTATGGGAATGATCTAGTAGGCTTGAACAGTGTGTAAAAGAGCTTAAGTTTATTTGATTCGTAATCAAGTCTGATATTGTAAGCATGATGTAGAAGTACGCCCAAGGTGCTATGGGGATGCATTATTTTCGAGTTTCATTGCATGTTATGTGGTTAGTAGTACCGTTGAGTTTCTAGGTGGAGAAAGACTTGTTAGATAATGTACAATGTTCTTGATAACTAAGTTAAGGAGTAATGATTGAAGATGTTGAGCCTGTTAAGTATGATTTTGATTCTCATGGTTTAGAAATATAAGCTTATAGGCGTGATATTAGTAGGCTATGACAGAAGTAGTATGGTCCGTCAAAAGTTTGGAGATACCCATGTTGAACGTTAGAATCTAATTTTTAAAGTTGGGAGATTGAGATAATAGAAATAAGAGTTGAAGCACTAAATAGTGTATACTTCGACTATGGGGATGCTTATATGGATTCTAAGTTAGTAAGTGTTCAAGTATTATATGATGACTTTTGGGGCTATAGAAATAGAGGGTGTAGCTCATAAGGTAGTATTAGAAGTTGGTCTTACGCTTTCAGGTGTAGTTATTTGGGTTAAGTTCTTTTGTTCATGTGCATTGTTATATCCCAGACTCTAGAGTAAAGTGATTGCAGTTAGACTAGAGTTTACATAGTGGTTTACGGACTTAGAGTGATGGCTTAAGTCTAAGGGAGAGATGATAGCACAAGTAACCAAGTCAAGCTTTCAGATTCTAGTAGATGTACCAGTAAGTTGTAGAACAGCTGTAAGGAATCATGATGCCCGACCCAATCTCATTTCAGTATTTCAGTTGTCCCAATACCTGCTCATGCCTTAAGTTCAGTTCCATGATCTTAATTCATGTTCATGCATATGATAGAGAATTTTGTAGTCCCTTAATTCCCAAGAATAAGGAGTTCCAGTTCTTTCAGCAGTTGGAATCACGTTTCATAAGTTATGAACTCCAAATTTAAGTCATGCAACTCATGACTCATGTACTCAAGCTTTACGGTATGTTCAGTTCAAGTATTCAAGAAATAATTTTAATGTTCAGCGAAAGTAAGGTTTATATCATGCATGTCCTCGGGTTAGACCTCTTTGATAAGCTCATGAGGATAAATATTCTATTCCTCAAGCCTCAGTTGAGTGTCAGGTTATTCACAGTATCCCTTCATGTTTCAGGACCTCATGTTCTAAACTTCTATTACCTTTCCTTCGGTCAAGATAGTGATGATGATCAGTTGTCTAGATGGGAGAGAGTAAACATTTCTTGTTACTGGAAGATAATTGTATGCTTATTTTAGCTAAGGCAGTAGAGTGTGAAGTAAGATTGAATCCAAGTCTTTAATACCCTACGCTAACCTACACTAATCCTAAACTACGCTTCACCCGATGCCTCGGGCCTTGATCACGCGTCGTCTTCGAGTACAACTTTCTTGGGGCATTCTATGAATAAAAAAATACAGATACCTCGAGGCATTTCCCGATCAAATAGTACAATTGATCCAAATGTGACAAGACAAAACCATTCAACATACACCTTTAACATTCACCAATCCATAATTCCTACATTTGCTTAACACCTAACGTTTGGCGAATAATTATCGACCTAAAACATGAGACTATAAGATTTAACAAAGTTGATGCTTATTCAGATACAAGACAACAATGGGAGACATGAAATTGGCTTAAAACAGTCCAAACATACACCAAATAAATAGTCCACAAGTTCAAGAGAACCAAAGACCAAGATGGTAACCACTCTCGGATTCAAGAACAACAACAAGAACACGATATGACAAGGTTTTTAACACCTATTTCAGCCAACAATCCCAAACTATATTACAACAATAAAATGAAGAACAACAATGTTACAACAACAAGACCCCCATGGTTCAACAACATGACAAGGAAAACCAAAACTAGAACAAGATACAAGATAGAGAGTTAGACAAGTGAGGTTATAATCTTAAGAACCCAAGAGCATATTCCACTCTTGGACCCTTAACACTACACACAGCAAACACCTAACTCCTACATTGACTCAAAAGGGACTTTACCTCCTCTAAACACTAACGTCTCAAGCCAAAATGCAACATAAATGTCTTCACACTTGGAGGCCCTAGTTACGGGTGGGGTGGCTTTTCCAAGACCTACTCTAAAGTGATACACTCTCAAGAGAGAGACTTAGGTGTTACAAATATTTCATGTCTTGATAATAATCAACCAAATGTAAAATGAACCCTAAAGAACTACTTATAGATATTACAAAATTAGGACAAAATGACCTCCCTACCCTTAATGAAGGGAACCTGTGAAGTGTATTTTGGGGACAATGAAGTGACAAAAATGCCCTTAATGAAGCTGCCCCAAAATGAAGTGAGCCATTAAGGGACCTAACCCGAGAGTCCTCAAGTCTTCAAGGCTATAACCAACTTTTCACACTTAGGTTTGTTTAATGACATGCTCAAAACGATCCTTCCTTGCATATCCTTATACTATCAGGGTGACCAAGTCTTGAGCCTTGTCACGACCCGAACTAAGGACTGGCCGTGACGGACATCCCAAACCATAAAGGCCCGGGCGTCCTACTGTATCTGGTAATCAAGCACAACATTCATATAATAAAAGAAAATGTGTAAATATAATTTGATATAGAAACATGGTCATACTCTGGATTAACTTTAACAATAAGGAATGAAATCCGAAATCAACTAAACAACATCTGGAATAGTCTGTGAAATCTCTACTACATAATCAAATGACAACTGTCTGAAACTGAGACAAGGCCCCCAGTGGACCTAAACCAAAATAAATAACATAATCTGAAAGACACAGGCCTTCTGGAATTAAGAAGGCTCACCAACTACACACTTCACTGCTGTCTGAAAACTCTACTGTTTAGCAGGACCTCTGAACTAAGCTTTAGACCCTGGGAGGTAGGGGGTCAATATAAATATACTGGTATGCAGAGCAAACCAGAAATAATAATTTATATTCAACATATATGAGAGCAATTTAAAACAGTTCATAAGCATATTATATGGTAAGAAATCACATGGGCATTTTCGAAAAACTGAAAAATCATTTGAACTCTGTGACACTCTTTGTTTTACTTCTGCACTAGGTGGTATACCCTACAACTCTAAAATTCCACGGGCTATATGGAATCCACCATTGACTCGGCGGGGAAGCCTCCAATCCAAGTGTGTCGCAAGGGTTGGAGTCTCTGACTCTGCTACGCTACGCGGCCGTGGCCAGCGTAAAAAAATAATATACCTGGATCGGTAAATCATGGTTTTAGGCTAAGAGTTACTTGAACTCAAGCCTTCTTCGGGTAACCACCTAACCCTCTTTAAGCCCATTTTTACATCTTTAAAACATGCATTCTCTAAAAAATATATTCTGAAAACATACTCTGTTATGGCATACATACTTATGGTATCGTCATACCATTGACTTGCAAGTCACATCTCTGAGCCATTATTAGCATATTATAATCTTTGTTTTCAAAACATAAATTCGGGACCACCATATCAATAAATCATTTCAAAGAACTCCTTCTCTAAAACTCATGTAAACACATGTATGCAACTCTCTTTGTCAAACTTTCAATGATGCAAGGTGGACATGTCATAACTCTTAATCTCATACAAATCTTTCTCTTTTAACAAAATATATTTACATCAAGAAACTCCCTCTCTTAAATCTCTAAATCATGCCCAAAATACTATGGTATTTGAGAAAACTATTTTCAAGCCATAAATCATGCATTTCAATCAATCACCATAAGATCATAAATATAAAGTTATCACAAGAGAGGGATTTTCATTATTTGTGCTCTCAAACAAATCTTTAATTTCAAGTTCCATACATATACTTATATGTGTAAATCAATTTAAGGGGATAAGGCCTAAAGGCCAAAACAACAATATCATTAAACATGCATAAAGCATAATAAAATCATGGATTTCAAAACCCCTTTAAAAAATTCATGCTTGATGATCTTTAAATCATAATTGAGTGTTTTCAACAAGCCCATGTAGTTTTAGGATAAACCCCACATATCTTAATTTAGAAGCTTTTGAATGAACTCTCGCGTTAGGGATGCTATACGTACGATTGATGGGTGCTTCTTGTAGCCCTCGCAATCGGGATTCCGATTATTGAAGGATTAAGGAAAAGCTACGGTTAAATCTTGAGATATTTGGGTTTTTAGTTTGAAACCCTAGAGAGTGTTCTTGTGAATTTTTGAAGGAAATATGAATAATGTGGTCACTTGAGAGTAAAATCCCATATTTAAGCCGATAAGGTGGGTGGAAAATACTCAATATACCCTAAATAAGACGGAATAAAAATATAACTGGGAGCCCAATTTTATGGGCCACCGCGATGCGCCACTATCGCGGTGGCTCACTGGAAATTGATGAATGGGAATTTTAGGGTCACCACGACACGGAGCCATCACGTTGTCCCACTGGTTGGGACCTGGAACTTTAGCGCGACGCGCCACAATCGCGCTAGGCAACTGGAATTTGACAATTGTTAAATAGACTATAACCAACCTTTCACACTTGGGTTTGTTTAATGACATGCTCAAAACGAGCCTTCCTTGCATATCCTTGTGCTCTCAGGGTGACCAAGTCTTGAGCCTTGGCACGACCCGAACTAGGGACAGGCCGTGACGGACATCCCAAACCATAAAGGCCCGGGCGTCCTACTATATCTGATAATCATGCACAACATTCATATAATAAAAGAAGATGCGTAAAAATAATTTTATATGGAAATAAGGTCATACTCTGGATTAACTTTAACAATAAGGAATGAAATCCGAAATCAACTAAACAACATCTGGAACAGTCTGCGAAATCTCTACTACATAATCAAATGACAATTGTCTGAAACTGGGACAAGGTCCCCAGTGGACCTAAACCAAAATAAATAACATAATCTGAAAGACACATGCCTTCTGGAATTAAGAAGGCTCACCAACTGCATACTTCACTGCTGTCTGAAAACTCTACTATTTAGCAGGAACTCTGAACTGAGCTTTAGACCCTGGGAGGTAGGGGGTCAATATAAATGTACTGGTACGCAGAGCAAACCCAAAATAATAATTTATATTCAACATATATGAGAGAAATTTAAAACAGTTCATAAACATATCATATCGTAAGAAATCACATGGACATTTTTGAAAGACTCTGAAAAATCATCTGAACTTTGTGACACTCTTTGTTTTACTTCTTCGCTAGGTGGTATACCATACAACTCTGAAATTCTACGGGCTATATGGAATCCGCCATTGACTCAGCGGGGAAGCCTCCAACCCAAGTGTGCCGCAAGGGTTGGAGTCTGACTCTGCTACACCACACGGTTGTCGCCAGTGAAAAAAAATAATATACCTGGATCGGCAAATCACGGTTTTAGGCTATGAGTTACTTGAACTCAAGCCTTCTTCGGATAACCACCTAACCCTCTTTAAGCCCATTTGTAACTCTTTAAAACATGCATTCTCTAAAAAATATATTCTGAAAACATACTCTGTTATGGTATACATACTTATGGTATCGTCAAACCATTGACTTGCAAGTCATATCTCTGAGCCATTATTAGCATATTATAATCTCTGTTTTCAAAACATAAATTCGGGACCACCATATCAATAAATTATTTCAAAGAACTCCTTCTCTAAAACTCATGTAAACACATGTATGCAACTCTCTTTGTCAAACTTTCAATGATGCAAGGTGGCCATGTCAAAACTCTTAATCTCATACAAATCTTTTCTTTTACCAAAATATATTTACATCAAGAAACTCCCTCTCTTAAATCTCTAAATCATGCCCAAAATACTATGGTATTTGAGTAAATTATTTTCAAGCCATAAATCATGAATTTCAATCAATCACCATAAGATCATAAAAATAAAGCTATCACAAGAGAGGGATTTTCATTATTTGTGCTCTCAAACAAATCTTCAATTTCAAGTTTCATACATATACTTATACGTGTAAATCAATTTAAGGGGATAAGGCCTAAAGGCCAAAACAACAATATCATTAAACATGCATAAAACATAATAAAATCATGAATTTCAAAACCCCTTTGACAAATTCATGCTTGATGATCTTTAAATCATAATTGAGTGTTTTCAACAAGCCCAGGTAGTTTTAGGATAAACCGCACGTATCTTAATTTAGAAGCTTTTGAATGAACTCTCGCGTTAGGGATGCTATACGTACGATTGATGGGTGTTTCTTGTAGCCCTCGCAATGGGGATTCCGATTATTGAAGAATTAAGGAAAAACTATGATTAACTCTTGAGATATTTGGGTTTTTAGTTTGAAACCCTAGAGAGTGTTCTTGTGAATTTTTAAAGAAAATATGAATAATGTGGTCACTTGGGAGTAAAATCCCATATTTAAGATGATAAGGGGGGGGGGGGGAATACCCAAAATAATATGGAGTAAAAATATAACTAGGAGCCCAATTTTATGGGCCACCGCGATGCCCCACTATCGCGGAGGCTCACTGAAAATTAACGAATGGGATCTTTAGGGTCACCGCGACGCGGAGCCATCGCGTTGTCCCACTGGTTGGGACCTGGAACTTCAGCGGGACGCGCCACAATCGCACTAGGCGATTGGAATTTGACAATTTTTAAATAGACTACCTCCATGACGTACCAAGCACCAAATAATGATGTTTTACGACTAGGACTTAAATTAGCCATAACATCTTGCCAGGGTATCCGATTTGGGCGAATCTTATATCGACGGAAAGGTCATTCAATTTCCCATACTATATAATTGATTAAAATGGAAAATTTTCATAGTATTTATGGTTTTTAAATCATCTACGCATAGAAATGACGGTTTTTGTTCTAGCCCAAAATGCGGGGTGTTACATTATCTCCTCTTTGGGATCATTTGTCCCCGAATGATGAGTAGGAACGTCAAAATTTAATGGTATGGAATAATACAGACATGATATGTCTTCTAAGAAAGGATATAACTAATCTGAAACGTTTAAACTTCTATCATGAAACTGAATTCTGAGCTGACTTGCCCCTACTTATTTTAAGGAGTTGATTCATGCTGAGAGTTTAGGATTCCCCCCGAAGTGTTTATGTTCAAATCACACACATTGGATTTGGAAGTGATAACTTATGTAAGTACGAATCATGAAGCAACAAGATTTATATCGTTTAAAGGTATTACCTGTCTGAGCTAAAATAGCTGGAAAAAAATTGAGATTATGTGCTGAACTCTTATGAACTGCGTTATCACTAAATAACTGAATTTGAAACATGATGCTTGGATTAAACTGAGTTCACAACTTACATAGATGGAATAGATTATCTTTTGGGATGGTCATACACATTGGACTTCAGATAGTAGGACTGGGTGAAAATGTGGAAAACCACAATAACTTGTCTGCCTGACTGTTAAACTGAATTATACTGGACACTTCTACTTAACTGGAATATCTCTTCAACACTCTTTCTAAAGAAGTCCTAGTAGCATTAGGGAGCAAAAAATCTCTGACATGAGTTACTCAAGACATCCAACTAAGGAATCACAACAATGAAACTACTCTATAGCATGAAATATAGACATATAACTCATAAACTAGGATAGAATTACCAAACCTTAGGCAATGAAACTTCTTACTTTCAAGATTAGCCACACTTCTAAAATACTCTCTCAATTATACTTTCCCCTTAAACACCATGCTCATTGATTCCACTTATTTTTCTCACATGGCCGCTGATATTTACATCTACTAATGTTAAAACTGAACTAAATCCCCTCACCATCTTCAAGCCTAACTCAAAATCACAAGACGTACCACATAATACTATAGTACTAGTCTGAATCATGAATTCAGTACACCCTGCATTTCACAATTCCTCATCTTATGCATAATTCTTATTGCCACTCCAGCAATCACCTTCAACTTTGCATTAGACATTCACAAACACTCAAAGCATCTATTCGTATATATACAAACATGACATTCAAGCCTATCTTCATACCCACATATGCATTTCTAAACAAACACTTATAAAACATCTTTCTCATATTCTCTAATACTTATATCCACAACAACTTCCCTGTACTATTAAGATAATACACATAAAATATTCTCAACTAACCAAGCCATAGACGAAACTTCACCTCAAAATTCTTTCAACTTATGGACTTACATAAAACAAGCACACAATAATTTTTCTAAAATATAACATATAAAACTTCAACTAACCTAGACACGTATCAAAGACTCGTCCTCAATCTTACTCCACAATTACTACCTTAACTCAAATAAGCACACCACTATCTTTCATCAACAAGAGATGTTTACTCTTTCCCATCTAGACTACTATTCATCATCACTATCTAGACCTAAGGGAAAAGGTCACTGAAAAATTTGAATACCAGAATGTAGAAAGTGAGGGGAGTACTAAGCATAGCTTGATACCCTACTGAGGCATGAGGAATAGAGCACTCATGGCATGGACTCATTAAAGAGAACAAATCTGAGGATGTACCTAATATAAATCTGAATTTTCACTGATTGTTAAGAGTATCACGTGTGCACAAGAGTCATGAACTACATGACCTGAATTTTTGAAATTCATAACTTACGGAAAGTGATTCTGACTGCTGAACAAACTGGGAACTCATCATACTATGAACTAGGAGAGTACAAGATTCCTTATCATCTGCATCAACACGAGCTATGATCATGAAACTGAAACATAAAACATGAGTATGTATCAGAATAAATGAAGTATACTGCTGAAATAAGAATAGATTGAGCATCATTCTTTCTCATGACCAATTCCACAACTTACTGACACATCTATTATTATCTGAAAACTTGACTTGGTTACTCGTTCTATCATCTCACTCTTAGATTTAAGCCACTACTTTAAGTCTGTGAACCACTATATACTCTCTGGTATAAACTGAAATTACTTTACTCTAGAGTCGGGGATATAACAATACACATAAAACTAAACTTACCCTGTAAGACGGTATCTTCAGGTATAACAACCAATGCTAATACCTCCTTCTAAGATTCAACCCTTAGGCTTCTATAGCCCCAAAAGTCATTAAATAACACCTTAAACATTCACCAACTCAGATTCTTCTAACACTAAACATGGATATCTCCAAACCTTTGACGGACCATACCACTTCTATCATAGTGTACCAGTATCACGACTCCAAACTTATATCTCTCTACTATGAGAATCAAGATCATATCAAAAGGATCAATATCATCAATCAAAACTCCTTAACTTGGCTATTTAGAACACCATACACCATCTAACTAGTCTTTCTCCACCTAGCAACTCAACGGCACTACTAGCCACACACAACATGTAATAGCCCTAGAAAAATACCGCAACCTCATATCACTTTGGCATACTTCTACTTCATACATACCACATCATACTTCATTATGAATCAAGTAACTTAAGCTCTTGCATGCACTGTTCAAGCCTATTAGATCGCTTCCATAAAACTAGTATCATTAACCAAGAAATAATCACCTCTACCTTCATGTCCATCAACTGTTCAAACTTAATGTCTAGGGCTAAACATGATTTACAACCCAGCCTTACACATAATTTTCTTACATTCCAAACATCTGGAAACATTAATCCGCCAAAACTTCCTAACAGTAAGGATCGATCAAAGTCGTATGATCTATATTATTTAAAATCCATTAAAACATCCTCCTTCTACACATCATTACTATCTACCCCTTTTATACAACTAAACTTAGTTCATGGCTCCATAAGTCCTAACTAAACTCCCTCTTGCAACCTCAGGGGCATCAAAATTAACACAACTCACCCACCAAGTACCTTCATCAATAACCTATAATTTTTTTGCACGACAAACACCGTCAACAACTTTTCTCATACTTCAAGTAAACAACAATTCATCTTAACTAATAACTTCTTATCTACCTTACCTTCTACTAAACTAACACACAGGGATGTATCACTTCATTACCAACTCAATCATATGCAAAAAGATTCGTCCATACATATATTCAACCAACACAAGAACAAGTCGAACAATAATTTGCTAGTGAATCGAAATAGGCCTAACACGGCTTCACTAGACTTTGATTTTTGTGTTTTGAACAAGAAATGAGATGAATGACAAGGAAACTATGCTAGTGAATCGAAAGAGCCCCACACGGCTTCACTAGACTTTTAGTTTCAACAACACAATAATAATAAGATTACAAGAGATAGAAACTTAACTTACAATTATCAACGATCTAAGAATACATATCTTACTCTGTATGAATAAAAATATGAGTCAAACACTCCCCCCAAATACTACCATACAATCCACACATGCTACTAGCTACCACATTAGTCTATCACTATAAAGGGGTAAATCATCCTCAAACATCGATTATTCAAATAAAATATTTACTTACAAAAAAGTCACCCTCACTCTAACTTCTAACTTTGTGACTTCACATCACCAACTTCTTGGTCCAACATTACTACCAATAGGTCATGACACCGACACTTAACTTATACTACTACTCGGGTGGAAATACAGTTCCAACATTCTGCTACACATCATTCTCCCTGAAGTATGATGTCTGCAACATAAATTTTGAAAGGGACTGAATACACTTAATACTGCAGGCTGAAAAGCACGATTTCATCAGAATCAAAGTTCACACTAGAATCAATACACTCTGAGGCACTAACGGACTCTTCACAAGTCCTTGCACAATTTTAAAATCTTATATGGATCAATCATAAAGGATCATACCATTTAAATTCTAAACTTCTGTACTTGATTCACCTAAAAAATGAGACATATCTGAGCTCATCAAAGTAAGGAAAGAATTGGGATAACTTTTCTTTTGTATAGGCAACACCATAGAATGAATTAGAGTATGAAAGAGAAATATCCTGACTCCATAGCACGAACTAGAACATGAAGAAAGGAAAACATTCCTAAACGCCTAGTAGCTTTCTACCTATAACTGTGGCGCGCTACACGCCCATAAATAAGACTCTACCCGACGCAATTTCGCAGACACCCTGGGACCATAAATCGTGCTCTGATACCAAGTTTGTCACGATCCAAACTAGGGCTTGGCCGTGATGGACATCCCGAACAATGAAGGCTCGGGCGTCCTACTCTATCTGGTAATCATACACGACATTCATATAATAAAAGAGGATGCGGAAATATATTCTGATACGGAAACATCGCCATACTCTGGATTAAGTTTAACAATAAGGAATGAAATCTGAAATCAACTAAACAACACCTGGAACATTCTGCAAAATCTCTACTACATAATCAAATGACAACTGTCTGAAACTGGGACAAGGCCCCCAGTGGACCTAAACCAAAATAAATAACATAATTTGAAAGACGCAGGCCTTCTGGAATTAAGAAGGCTCACCAACTGCACACTTCACTGTTGTCTGAAAACTCTACTATTTAACAGGACTTCTGAACTGAGCTTTAAACCCTGGGAGGTGGGGGTCAATATAAATGTACTGGTACGCAGAGCAAACTCAAAATAATAATTTATATTCAACATATATGAGAGAAATTTAAAACAGTTCATAAACATATCATATGGTAAGAAATCACATGGGCATTTTTGAAAGACTGAAAAATTATCTGAACTTTGTGACACTCTTTGTTTTACTTTTGCGCTAGGTGGTATACCCTACAACTCTGAAATTCCATGGGCTATATGGAATCCGCCATTGACTCGGCAGAAAAATCTCCAACCTAAGTGTGCCGCAAGGGTTGGATTCTGACTCTACTACGCCACACGGTTGTCGCCAGTGGAAAAAAATAATATACCTGGATCGGCAAATCACGGTTTTAGGCTAAGAGTTACTTGAACTCAAGCCTTCTTCGGGTAACCACCTAACCCTCTTTAAGCCCATTTGTAACTCTTTAAAACATGCATTCTCTAAAAAACATATTCTGAAAACATACTCTGTTATGGCATACATACTTATGGTATCGTCAAACCATTGACTTGCAAGTCACATCTCTGAGCCATTATTAGCATATTACAATCTCTGTTTTCAAAACATAAATTTGGGACAACCATATCAATAAATCATTTCAAAGAACTCCTTCTCTAAAACTCATGTAAGCATATGTATGCAACTCTCTTTGTCAAACTTTCAATGATGCAAGGTGGCCATGTCAAAACTCTTAATCTCATACAAATCTTTCTCTTTTAACAAAATATATTTACATCAAAAAACTCCCTCTCTTAAATCTCTAAATCATGCCCAAAATACTATGGTATTTGAGAAAACTATTTTCAAGCCATAAATCATGCATTTCAATCAATCACCAGAAGATCATAAACATAAAGTTATCACAAGAGAGGAATTTTCATTATTTGTGCTCTCAAACAAATCTTCAATTTCAAGTTTCATACATATACTTATATGTGTAAATCAATTTAAGGGGATAAGGCCTAAAGGCCAAAACAACAATATCATTAAACATGCATAAAGCATAATAAAATCATGGATTTCAAAACCCCTTTAACAAATTCATGCTTGACGATCTTTAAATCATAATTGAGTGTTTTCAACAAGCCCATGTAGTTTTAGGATAAACCCCATGTATCTTAAATTAGAAGCTTTTGAATGAACTCTCGCGTTAGGGATGTTATACGTACGATTGATGGGTGCTTCTTGTAGCCCTCGCAATGGGGATTCCGATTATTGAAGAATTAAGGAAAAGCTACGGTTAAATCTTGAGATATTTGGGTTTTTAGTTTGAAACCCTAAAGAGTGTTCTTGTGAATTTTTGAAGAAAATATGAATAATGTGGTCACTTGGGAGTAAAATCCCATATTTAAGCTGATATGGGAGGTGGAAAATACCCAATATACCCTAAATGAGACGGAATAAAAATATAACTGGGAGCCCAATTTTATGGGCCACTGCGACACGCCACTATTGCGGTGGCTCACTGGAAATTGACGAATGAGATTTTTAGGATCACCACGACGCGGAGCCATCGCGTTGTCCCACTGGTTGGGACCTGAAACTTCAGCGCGATGTGCCATAATCGCGCTAGGCAACTGGAATTTGAAAATTGTTAAATAGACCACCTCCGCGACGCGTCAAGCACCAAAATGACAATGTTTTATGACTAGGACTTAAATTAGCCATAACATCTTGACCGGGTATCCGATTTGGGCGAATCTTATATCGACGGAAAGCTTAATCAATTTCCCATACTACATAATTGATTAACATGGAAAATTTTCATAGGATTTATGGATTTTGTATCATCTATACATAGAAATGATGATTTTCGTTCTAGCCCGAAATGCGGGGTGTTACAAGCCTTTAGGTGTTGGCCTCCAAAGATGTCATCAAAAGCTAAGGCAGTAATTTGAATTGTATATTCCAAATCAAGCGACTATCAATGAATCAATAAAAACCAATATTCACTTTTATCAATGTTTCAATTCCCACCCTTAATTCTATTCTCAAATTATCGATTTCTCATTCAAATCAAAATTAAGCAATCATTGATCAAATCATATCCAATTTCCTTATCCGGGTGCATTCAAACCATTCAACATAATTTCAATAATTCCACATGATCACAATAACACATATTGAAACACTTTCCATCATAAGCACACAAAAATCAAATAAATTTAATGAAGTTAAAAGAGAACAAGAGTAGAATTGGACCTCAATTTGAAGCTTTTGAACTCAAATAATATTTGAATGAGGAGATGAAAATTGCATCTGGAGACCCCGAATCAAACCTCGATACGAACAGACCGAACTCGGCATACCCTTTACTGTTTTTCGCCAATACAAACCAGTAATTGTGAAAGAGACAAAAAAATAGACTGAGTGAAAGGGTATTTTCGGCGACCTTCACTGATAACGAAGACGGAGGGTGGTGTTGATTTATTTTTCTCTTCGATTTTCACCCCTTCTCTCACGTCTGTGAATTTGTTCGCACTTAGGCAAAAACCTCAGTGTTTTCCAATGGTTGGTGGGTGTATCGGGTTCACTGGTGATGCCAAATTTTGGCAAAATTTTGCCAAAAAATTGGAGTGGTGTGAACTGATTTCCCTCCCAGCTCCCCTTTTTGTTTCTCTCTTCTCTCGTGCCTCAATCTCTCTGTTTCTGCTCTCTGTGAGTGGAGTCCGTTAGTTGTGTGTGCATGAATTCATTTTCTAGTGAGCTCCCTTCACCATATGTGTATTAGTGTGGTGTGAGTATGTGTGAATGCGTGTGTAGAAGAAGAATTTGAGAGGCGTATGTGTGTGTTCTCTGTAGAAGAATAGAAAAATAGAGTTTTGTATATGTTCTTGGTATGTTGTGTGTGTAGCGTCCGAAAGATGCCAATGGTGTAGCTGTGTATGTATATTTTGTGCTCAAGAGGAAAAGAAATGTGAGGGAAGGGGTATATGGGATAGGGGTGAGGTGGGGTAGGGGTTAGGGGTATGAGGTGTCAAAATTAGTTAGAGGGGTTGTTATTTTTGTTGAGTTTGTTATTTAGATTCTTGTGGAGTAAATTATTAAATGGGTGAGGATGTATGATAAGATGAGTCAAAAATGATAAAAATACACTCTCGGGAGGGACAAAATTATGTGTCTACATTTATCATATACTTATTATATATAAATTATATAGATGATACACTTATTGTAGCTAAAGATTGTATGGATGTGTATAGAAATTATAAAAGCATTGTATAAAATATATATCTGAATAATTATTGCATCTAAAGGTTGTATAAGATGTGTATAGAAACTATATAATTGTTATATAGAATATGTATTATTGTTGTATTGAAACTGTATAGCTATTGTATACAATAAGTATTTGCGTATGACGTGTGTATAAATTGTATTATTATTGTATAAAATATGTATGCGTATAAGATTTCTATAAAAACTATATAATTATTGTATAGAATATGTATCTGGTAATTAATCTAGCAAAAGATTGTATAGGATGTGTATAGAAATTTTATAATTAGTATATAGGATGTGTATAGGCATTGCATAATTATTGTACAAAATTTGTATATGCATAAGATTTCTCGTAAAAAGTTGTATAGGATGTGTATTGAAATTGTATATTTTTTATATAGAATGTGAATCTATATAGGAGGTGTATAGAAACTATATTGTTATTGAATAAAAGTATATCTATCATAGTTGTATTATATTTTATACATATATTATATTCTATCAAATAGATATTATCTTATATTGTATATTATCAAATATATATCAATATTTTAGAATATTCAGATATGTATTGTATTGTGTTAGTATATGCATTAATGCATATGGAGGTTGTATCAATGTATTAGAAGAGGACGAAGAAGATTAAAAAAAAGTTGATTGTATTTGAAAAATATATTTCCTTTTTCTAGTTAATTGTTAAAAGAAAGAACAACAAATGGATGAAAAAGCAAAAATGTTTTTTTAATTTGAAAAAAGATCAGTGAAAAAAATACTGAAAAAAGAAAAAAATAGTTTTTTTCCTAGAAAAAAATAATTGGACGGACAAAAAATAAGAGAGCAATTTTCTAAAATAAAACATCAAAAACAGAGAAAAGAATAAGAAGCAGCCACAAAAATAAAAAGACAAAAAAAACATCAATATCAAAAAATAAAAAAATCAGATGCATCGGCCATCCAAATGGCTAGATTTGGAAATTTCAATTTTTTGGCAATTTTGGTGGCATTAGTTTCTGCCGAGAGGTTGTTGACGTCCTTTTTCCTTGCAACTAAGATTTAGATTGAATATCTAACTATATATTTTTCTTGTATTTGTATATTTAGGGACTCATATACAAATATCGGGAGGCTCATATACATATCTCTAATTTTAGGAACTCTCTAATTTCAGGACTCATATAAGTTTGTAGGCAAATTTCGGAACTCATATACAAATCTCTAAAGATTTGTATTTGTATACAATGAATTTTGAGGATCATAAAATCTTTAAAGTAAATTTGTATTTGCTTAAGAAATAATACTTGACCACATATTAAGAAATAATAAATAATAAAAATAATTTTAATATAATAAATTTAATAATGCATTTAGTAACGAATGGTATTTGATATTACAGGTAAATTCTTTTAGGATGATGTACATGATGAGATATGCATGGAACTTTCACAAGGATTCACGAGTCAGGGGACATGCAAGTGAGATATTCTTGGAACTTTCACAAGGATTCACGAGTCAGGGGAACGGACAAGTGTGCAGACTTCTTAAATGCTTGTATGGATTGAAACAAGTCTCTAGACAATGTAATGCTAAGTTACATGAAGCTTTGGTTAAGTGTAATTTCAAGTAAAATCAGTATGATCACTCGTTATTAAATAAAAGAACTGATTCAAAAATAATCATAATGTTAGTTTATATTAATGACATCTTGGTTACCGGTGATGATCTAAACCAAATTGTTGAGACAAAGTATGCTTTACATAAGCCATTTAAGATTAAAAAAAATCTAGGGGAGCTGAAATATTTTTGCGAATTCAGTTTCCAAGATCAAAAGGAGAAATCATAATGCATCAGAGAAAATATGCACTTGAACTGATCTCTGAAATAGGTCTCAGTGCAACAAAAAGTCTACTAACACACATATGGAATTAACTATCAAGCTAATAACAAAAGTTTCATGAACAAAACAAGGATATACTTGACTCAAGTGATGAACTATTATATGATCAAGGCAAATACCAAAGAATCATTGGTAAATTCTTATATCTGAGTATGATTAAACCTATCATATCTTATAATGTTCAAGCATTAAGTCAATTCCTGCAATCTCCAAAGAAATCTCATATGAATGCTGCACTAAGAGTGATCAAATATGTCAAGATAAATCCTGAATCGAGTATATTACTTTCTAGCATTAATACCCTAACTTCTTATTGTGATGCAGATTGAGCTGCATGTCCCTTCTCAATAAATTCAATGACATGATTTGCAATCAAACTTGGAGAATCACTAATATCCTGGAGATTCAAGAAGTAAGCTACTATAACAAGAAGTTCAACCGAAGCTGAATATAGAAGTCTTGCAATTATTGTGGTAGAATTAACATGGTTAAGTGGGCTGATTAAAGAGTTAAACGTTCAAATAGAACTATCAGTTACAATTTTTAGTAACAGTAAAGCTGCTTTACAAATGGTTGTCAATCTAGTTCATCATGAGAAAACCAAATATATTGAGATTGACTCACTTTCTATGGAACAAAAACTTACAAAGCTTGATAAGGACTAAGTACATCTCTACTCAAAATCAATCAGCAGATGTTATGACAAAGGGACTTACTAAAGTTCAACATAAGCACTTAAACTTGGTATGGTTAACATTTTTACCACACCAAGTTTGAGGAGGAGCGTTAAGTAATAAACTGGATATAATTTTTAAACTATCTCATTGATAGCTTGATTCATAAATCAATTAAGTTAGTTACAAGTCACAAAGTTAGTTAAATTAGTTATAGATCACCTAGTGGACTAGATCACTTAGTGTACTAGTTCATCTAGTTGTTAGGAGTCGGTTACCACCACTATATATACATATCACTTGCACATTGAGATCAACACATTAATGAATAATAATCATTCTACTCTACAATCTTTTACTCTCCTATTTCTCTGATTTTCTTCTACTTCTTCCTTGTTAGGATCGATTTGCGTGCACACACACTAAATCTATAGAGAGGATGAAGAAAACTAGAGAGAGTTCTTGAGGAAAGAGAGAGAAGTAATTTTGTGGTAACACCCGTGGGTAACCTCCACGGCGGATGAGCTATTTATATTAATGACTCGGAGTATGTTCCACTTCTGCGTGAACATTAATATATAACAGTACGTCACATATTAATCAGGCTCTACAACCTAACAATTCTCCCACTTGGAGACTGATTCTGTCATCCAAGAATTACATTCTTAAAAAAAAAATCCTCCATCATCAATATGTTCGCCACACCGTAACATCTGTAGACACAACTACAGAAAACCAACTAAGGTTTTGCACAACTTTAGTTTACCAACATCAACACATTTTGTCAACATGTTTGTTGGATTTTTTGCACCCTCTATCTTTTCCAAACACATATCACTTTCTTCCACTGCCCTGCGAGTAACATATTACCGTCTTCTAATGTGCTTCGTCTTCAAATGATAGACCGGGTTCTTCACCAACTGTATGGCACTCTGGCTATCTGTGTAAAAAATATTCTTAAGTTGTTTCTTGCCCAGTTCTTCCAGATAATCTTCCAGTCATATCATCTTCTTTCCAGCTTTAGCTATTGCCACATACTCATCCTCAGTAGATAAAAGATCCACGCACTTCTGAAGCCTGGACATCCAACTCACTGTTGTACCACCTACGATGTAAATGTATCCGGAAGTGCTCATACTTGAGTCCACAGCCCCATTAAGATCAACATCAACAAAACCTTACAGAATCACTTCACCATTTCCAAAACAAACTGAAGTACTGGATGTACCTTTCAGATATCTTAGAAGCCTCTCCACAGCTTCCCAATGCTCTTTCCTAGGGTTTTCCATGTACCTGCTAACAACTCCCACTGCATGTGCTATGTTAGGTCTAGTGCAGACCATAGCATACATCAGACTCCCAACTACAAAATCATATGGAACAAGTGCCATGTGTTCCAGCTCCTGAGCTGTCCTCGGTGACTGCTCTTTTGATAATTTTATGTGATTTGCCAATGGAGTAGTCCTGGGTTTAGCATTATTAACTCTGAATCTGGCCAGCACTTTCTCAACGTACTGCTCTTGGGATAGATTCAAAGTGCCAGCATATCTATCCCGAGAAATCCTCATCCCAAGAATCTGCTCCACTGCACCTAAATCTTTCATCTCAAACTCAGAAGACAGATTTTTCTTCAGAGAGTTTATCTCCTTCATACTGGATCCTGCAATCAATATATCATCCAAATACAAGAGTAAAAATACATAAGAATCAATGTATTTCTTGAAGTAGCAACACTGATCCTTCTCACTCCTACGGAAGCCACTCTTGCTCATAAAGGAGTCAAACTTCTTGTACCACTTTCTAAGTGCTTTCTTCAGCCCATACAAGCTCCTATTAAGCTTGCACACCATGTGCTCCTTGCCTGGAACTACAAACCCATCTGGTTGTTGCATATAGATTTCCTTGTCCAAATCTCCATGCAAAAATACAGTCTTTACATCCATTTGCTCAAGATGCAAATTCTCCGATGCAACAATACTCAATAAAATTTGGATAGTAGTTAATTTCACAACAGGATAAAATATTTCAGCATAATCAATACCTTTTCTTTGTGAATATCCTTTAACTACTAACCTAGCCTTGAACCTTCTTTTGACATCTGGTTCTGCCTTGATTCTAAACACCCACTTGTTCAACAAGGCTCTCTTCCCTGCAGGTAACTCAGTCAACATCCACGTGTTATTCTTCTCAAGTGATCTCATCTCATCATCCATGGCTTGATCCCACTTGATTGAATCCTCCACCTGCAGGGCCTCAATAATAGACTTTGGTTCCCCTTCATCAGTCAGCAACAAATAATGTAATGATGGTGAATACCTATCTGGTGCTCTAATGTTCTTGGATTATCTCCTCTCAGCCTGCTCAGGTGTCACTTGTTCCACCTCTGGTTCCTCAACAACAGTCTCTGGAGTTTGTTGAGTATCTTCTGCAATATCTTTGGGTGTACTCTTCGGCAACTCAAGCTCAACTCCCACTTGCTTTGTAGTTTCTTGAATCTTTTGCTCTCTATCCTTGTACAAGATATTTTTATCAAATTTCACATCACAATGTCTTAGGATCTTCTTGTTTCTGTCATCCTAAAACCTATACCCAAATATGTCAGAACCATAACCTATAAAGTAGCACTTTATGGCTTTAGCATCAAGCTTATCTCTCTTCTCTGGATCAATATGAACATAAGCAGTGCAACCAAAAGTTATCAAGTGAGAATACTTGAGCTCTTTTCCTGTCCATACTTCTTCCAGAATCTTAAACCCCAGAGGAACTGATGGTCCCCTGTTGATCAAGTAGGCAGCTATTCTCACAGCATCTGCCCAAAACGTCTTAGGCAGCCCACAGTGTATCCTCATGCTCCTTGCATGCTCATTCAATGTTCTATTCATCCTTTCAGCAACTCCATCCTACCTTTCCTTCCTGGGAATTGTCCTCATCAATCTGATTCCCTCAGCTACACAGAATTGTTTGAATTCTTACTTGTCATATTCTCTTCCATTATCAGACCTCAGGCAATTGATTTTCAAGCCAGTCTGATTTTCAACTTCAACTTTCCACCTCTTGAAAGTAGCAAACACATCTGACTTATGTTTCAAGAAGTAAACCCATACCTTCCTGCTGAAATCATCAATGAAAGTGACATAGAATCTGGATCCATCAAGTGATGAAACAGGAGATGGTCCCCAAACGTCTGTATGGACCATTTCCAGCCGTACTTTCTTTGGATCTCTCGCAGTCTTTGTGAAGCTTACTCATTTTTGTTTACCGATAACACAACTCTCACAAAGATCCATATCAACAGATTTCAGCCCCTCGAAAACTCCTTTTGCAGCCAACATCTTCACTCATTTGGCACTAATGTGTCTAAGTCAGTTATGCCACAGACATGAACCGGAAGCACCCTCAGCAATAGCAGCCATGTTTATACACCCTGCAGTGGCATACAAAGTTCTAAATTTTGTGCCACGTGCTTCAACCATAGCACCCTTCATAATCTTCCACGAATCTTTCCCAAACTCTGTTGTGTATCCAGTGCTATCCAACTAACTAATAGATATCAGATTCTTATTGAGACCAAGAATATATCTGACATCCTCCAATGTCCACTGATTTCCTGTTTGAGTTTTCATGCAGACATCCCTCTTTCCTTCAATCGCCAATGACTTGTTGTCGGCAAGATACACCTTTCCAAAGTTTCCATACTTGAAGTTTTGGAACAATTCTTTGCTAGGAGATGAATTAAAAGATGCACCAGAATCCAATATCCAAGATTCAACCGGGCTGTCCACACTAAGGATTAGAGCATCCTCAATGTCTTCTGCTGAATTAACAGAATCACTATATCTCCAGATTTCTAATTTTTCTTTTTCTTGGGTTTCTTGCACTCTATCCAAAAATGTCCTTTCTCTCCACAATTCCAACATGCCACATTGGATTTTTGTGGAGATTTTCTACGATTCTTCGATTTTGATCTGCCGTATGTATTCTGACCCTCGATTGGTCTCTCCCCCTTTGGTTAACACTGAGAGCAGTACCAGATGATTCCTAATTTCTCGTTTGCAAATGTTTTTGCTAAGAACAACATCTCCTATTTCATCAAACTTCAATTTCTCCGATCCACGGGAACTGCTAATCGCAGCAACAATAGTATCCCAAGACTCAGGCAAAGATGACATCAAAATCAGTGCTGTAATTTTATCTTCGAAATTAATATCCACAGAACACAGTTGACTAACAATCATATTGAACTCGTTTATATGATCAGCAACAGATCCATTCTTAGGCATTTGTAAATTGAACAATCTACGCATCAAATATACCTTGTTCATCGCAGATGGCTTTTCGTACATATTTGATAGTGCCTTCAACAAATCGGATATGGTTTTATCCTTGACGATGTTGAACGCCACGTTTCTCGACAAAGTCAATCGGATCATCCCTAGAGCCTGCCGATATTTGAGCTTCCAGTCTTCCTCTTTCATGGACTCCGGCTTCACCCCGGTCAAGGGTTCATGAAGATCTTTCTAGTACAGATAGTCTTCGATCTACATCTTCCAAAAAACAAAATCAGATCCATCAAATTTATCGATTCCAAACTTCTATCCTTCCATCTTCAGTAATCGTAATGAATCTTCCAAGCTTTGATATCAGTTGTTAGGATCGATTTGCATGCACATACACTAAATCTATGGAGAGGATGAAAACTAGAGATTTATTGAGAAAAAAGAGAGAATTAATTTTGTGGTAACACCTGTGGGTAACCTCCACGGCGGACGGGCTATTTATATTAATGACTCAGAGTATATACAATTACACAGAGAACTGAGAATAAAAGGTACAGCCTAAAAGGTACAATTACCCATGGGTAACCTCCACAATGGATGGGCTATTTATATTGAACCGCATGAACATTAATATATAAAAGTACGTCACATATTAATCAGGCTCCACAACCTAACATTCCTCACTTCTGAATTAACTACTTCCTCTGTATTTCTCAAGATCACAATGATGATCTCATAACATTCATCATATAATATCATCGAGAAGTTCTACATTGAGGGAAAATCACTCTCTAATAAAAGTGTTTTCGTACTTAGAGGATTCGAACTAGAAATTTCTGATTAAAAAAAGAACAAGTATACCACTTCACCATAACTCTTGTTAGTTACAATATCCATGAGTTAGATATTGTAATAAATTAATAGTTAGCTAAGGTTAGTCAAGGTCATCCAGTAGTAAGATTAATTTGTCAAAAAGTCAAAATTTGTTATAAATAAACCAAGTGGATGTCCAAGTGAAGCCACCATTACTATAGAAAACTCACTATTTCAAAACTATATATTGACCTACACTTAACATGTAAAGGACACACAAAAGTGGTGAAAAAGTTATTGTTTTTTCATTTCCCCATCTCTTTCTCTATTCTTGCTATCATTATTTAATACATGATTTTTATTTTATAACAACATTCGGTTTCTTTTGAGATATTATAATCATTTTTCAATAACTTTCACCTTGCTAATTAACATGAAAGTCAGCGCTGCTAGAAAACTCAATCTTCTGATGTATCTAATGTTGTTTTCAATGTTTTCAGGTATAAGAATCTGTATATATGCAACAATAACTTCAACACAAGTTCAAGTCTAAGACAAGAACACTTATGAAGTTTCTTAACACTTTCAACACAAGATTACGAATAATCTATCCAAGAAGTGTGTTATATTTCAGAAATGGGATGAAATAGAAATGTAAAGCCAAGTCCCCCGACTTCATGGATTGTCTTTAAGGAATAATTTCTCTCACTGTACCCAGGGTTTTGGAATCTTCCTCCCAAGATAAAATGGCTTTCAGCCCAACTATAGTGGTACCTTAAATAATTGGATTCGTCGAACTCACTCAACAGCTTAATGATCACACAAAGTTTTTGTATAGAAGAAAAGTGTTTTTTGCTGTCAAAAATCATATCTATACCTGAGGAATATATCATGTATTTATAGCCTTTAATGTGTCCTTTCAGAAAGGAAGCATTGGATCAGCAGAAAAACACCTATTTAGTACAGTCGTGTCACCTGCGCCCAGTCTGTGTTGGACCTGCGCCCGAACTGCAACTGCAGGTGACACTTTTTGAATTCCAGTGAGCATCTGCGCTGCACCTGCGCCCGTAGGTCATCGAAGTACGCACGCAGATCACCCAACAACGTGAAACAGTGTGCCTTTTACCTTGAAGGGTCACATCTCTTTGAGATGCGGTTCGTATGCATTAGCATGGCATTCAAAATGCACCCGCACATGAAGAAAAACAATTCTATCAGATTTTTGGATTAAAATTTCACTTGTAAAACAAGTTTCAAATAAAATTCATCTAAAAATATATATCTCATCGATTGATCATTTGACAAATCCAAATCCACGACGACGACGCGAGGCACCACCTTATTCTTGACTCACTATCCATGTGGAGTTAGTGTTCCTCATTATAAACACTTACAAGTTCCCTTCTCCTACCAATGTGGGAGAATTAGCAAACTTTCGAATATAAGAGTACACTTTCCATTTTGGTTACTCCACTATTTGTTCCTCCATTTTCCATTCACACACACACGCACATTAAACCCAACAATCCCCCACATGAATGGGGAATGGCTATCGTTTGAAGATTTACGAACAAACATGTAATCATTTAGCAAAGACTAATTCAAGATAAGTAGGTTTTCCTTTGAACTTTTCGTAGTGAACATGCATTGAATGCACTCAGTCAATCCATAGATTTGATATCTTTAAACCGTCGAGCATTAATGTATACCTAGACAACACATGTCATACAACCAGCCTTTTACTATTTATGATTCTCACGGTTTTTTTCTTTTCATCCATAAACCCATCCCGGTTTCATGAGAGCTTAGAGAATAGGCCTTTACTAACATTCTACTTGAAGCGGCTTCCACTTCGCCCTCACATAGGTGATTTCTAAATGTTCAATCCTATAGATTAAACTATTTGGTCAAATCTGTCAAATTTAGACAATCATTAAAAGACTTTTCACCTTAAGTCTTATCCTTATTTACTAAACATTGTCTACATTATGAGATTGGGTTGGGTAATTGACAATGTTGAACCTGTCAGACATAATTTTTTTTTATCTCTTTGAACCTAGCTCTTGGGATCTCCAGTCTGCTAGGTAGAGTTACCGTCAAGTTGACTTGTCCTAGGCCTTAAACCAATTCCCTTAGATGTCCTTTCCACTCCTTTTCTAGATAGGCCTTTTGTAACTGAATCCGACACGTTATCCTTTGACTTTACACAGTCAACGGTGATAATTCCACTAGAGAGAAGTTCT
The DNA here is from genome assembly GCA_030864215.1 of Capsicum pubescens. NCBI lineage: Eukaryota > Viridiplantae > Streptophyta > Magnoliopsida > Solanales > Solanaceae > Capsicum > Capsicum pubescens. The sequence goes on along the minus strand of CM061540.1, from coordinate 50,114,011 downwards.
CTAACGGTATTATGTCTCCATCTTATGTGACGAGATTTATCATTGTACATCATGTTGCCTGCCCTACCTATTGCCGCTTGGCTATCACAGTGCATACATATTGGTGCCTCTAGTTTTGGCCAGTAAAAATATCTTCCGAGAAATTCCGGAGCCATTCTACTTCTTCACCGGCTTTATGCAATGTGATAAATTCAGATTTCATTGTAGAGCGAGCAATACATGTCTGTTTGAAAATTTTTCAAAAGACCATTCCTCCACCGATAATAAATACATATCCACTCGTGGATTTTACTTCGTTCGATCCGGCAATCTAATTTGCATCACTATATCCTTCAAGTACCGTGAGATATTTATTATAATTCAAAGCGTAGTCTTGAGTGTATTTAAGATACCCCAAAACTTTTTTCATTGTCATCCAATGAGTTTTATTAGGATTACTCATGTACCGACTCAACTTACTAATAGCGCATGCTATATTTGGTCGTGTACAGTTCATTAAAAAGGGCATCCCGGTGCACTAAAGCTACCGATATGTGCGGTGTCCGGGAGAGGACCCCACCACAAGGGTGTATCGTACGCAGCCTTACCTTGCATTTCTGCTAGAGGTTGTTTCCAAGGCTTGAACCCGTGACCTTCTGGTCGAATGGAAGCAACTTTACCAGCTACTCCAAGGCTCTCCTTCATCATGTACAGTTCATTATATACATTAAATATTCCAATACTCTTGCGTACTCCAATTGTGAATCACTTTTACCTTTATTATTTCGAAGTGCAAAGCTCACATCCAATGGAGTCTTGGCAATATCAAATTCCATATACTTGAATTTGTCAAGTACCTTTTCGATGTAATGAGACTGTGACAATGCCAGCCCTTGTGGAGTTCTATGGATTCTTATTCCTAAGATCACATCCGCAGCTCCAAGGTCTTTCATATCGAACTTGCTCTCGAGAATTTATTTTGTTGCATTTATGTCAAAAATGTCTCTATGATGATCAACATATCATCCACATATAAACAAACAATGACATGGTGATTTGGAGTGTCTTTAATCTAAACACATTTATCACATTCATTTATCTTAAACCCGTTTGCCAATATGGTTTGGTCAAACTTCGCATGCCACTGTTTAGGTGCTTGTTTTAGTCCATAAAGTGACTTGACAAGCTTACATACCTTATTTTTCTTTCCTTAAACCACAAAACCCTCAGGCTGTTCCATGTAGATTTCTTCCTCCAATTCTTCGTTCAGGAATGTTGTTTTTACATTCATCTGATGGATTTCGAGACCATATACTGCCGCCATGGCAATTAACCTCCCAATTGACGTTATCCTTGTTACTGGCGAGTATGTATCAAAGTAATCAAGGCCTTTCTTTTGTTTGAAGCCTTTTACAACAAGTCTTGCCTTGTACTTATCAATAGTACCATCAACTTTCATTTTCCTCTTGAAGATCCATTTAGAACCTAAAGGTTTATTTCCTGGAGGAAGATCAACCAACTCCCACGTATGGTTGCTTAAGATTGAATCAATCTCACTATCGACCGCCTCTCCGCAAAAGGATGAGTCTGAAGATGCCCAACAACTCAAAACAGTGGGTCTTTTACCTCGAAGGGACGCATCCCTTCGAGATGCATTGCGTATGTGTTAGCATGGCCTCCGAAATGCGCCCGCACATAAAGAAAAATAATTTTATTAGATTTTTGGATTAAAAGTTCACTTGTAAAATAAGTTTCAAATAAAATTCATCTAAAAAAGATAGATCTCATCGATCAATCCAACGCCGAGGCCGAACCGAGCTACAACGACGGTGCGAGGCACCACCTTATTCTTGCCTCACCATCCATGTGGAGTTAGTATTCCTCATTATAAACACTTACAAGTTCCCTTCTCCCACCAATGTGGGAAAATTAGTGAACTTTCCAATATAAGAGTACACTTTTCATTTTGGTTACTCTATTTTCCTCCACTATTTTTTCCTTCATTTTCCATTCACACACTAAACCCAACATCTAATAAATACAATCCCAAATACAAGAGGACTGATTAAACCTGATCAGTTATTGAAAAACTTAGTTAATATATATGGATAAGCGTTGCATTTGTTGAATAGTAAGTGATGCGGGTTCTAATGAAAAATAATAGAAAATGGAGGGAAGTAAAACTAGAGGAAAAAGTAAAATGCTCTTTTCTTTAAGAAAAAGCTAATTCTCTCACATTGGCGGGAGAAGAGAGCTTTTAAATGTTTATAAATAAGAACACAATTCCATGTTGCTAAAGGTTTGAGAAGAAGATACCATCCGTGCCATCGTCGTCATCGCTTTGAGAAGAAGACACTCCTCGATCGCGTCATGGTCGCTCGCTCGCTCCCTCGAATTCGGATTTACATTTGAATTTGTATAGAGAGAATATCTATCTAGTCAAAACTCATTTAATTTAATTGTTTGGCAATTAATTGGGCCAAAAATTTTGACCCTAAAATTTTCCTCGTGTGCGAAAGACACTTGCGTAAGTGCTATAATACTTTCTAATGCATCTTGAAAGATTGCGTCTCATCAGTTCACATTCCTTAACCATGATTAATTATTAAGTATTTTACTTAATTTGACCACTTAATCATGGTAAAGAACATTAGTTTGGTGTATACACTGGGTGCGCGTAAGCTTTTACCCGTTCTCCAAGTGTCAGCCGCACTTCGCTAATTGCTACAACACTTTGCTTAGCACTTTCCTTCAAACTCTCTGGTTTGAACTGCTATTAAAATACAAGCAGCATTGGCCAAGTGCAGCAACACTTTGCCAAAGTGCAACAACAGTTGGACCCAAAAGTGTGATTTTTTCTGAACCATTGTTTCTTTTCAAAGAGGTATTTGTTGGCTATGTATATCTAATTCTTCCTCAGATATCATAACGAAATTTTCTAAGTTTCTACTCTGGCCTTCTCTTAAAAACTCAAATGTGATTTACTGCAGTTGAGTGGTTTGTTGTTCATCGAAGTTTGAGGTACCGCTATTCCGATAGTGAATTGTTTTAACCTGAAGGAAAGATTTGGTTTCACTTTCATTTAGCTTTCTATAAATATAGTGACCACTGACTACTTCCCTCTAATTAATATCCTAATTTTGCTTTCGTGACTAATAAGTCATGTATCTTGTTCATCAAGTAGTTGTTTCATGTGAGGTTTATTTATCAATATTTCTGTTAGTGTAGTATTATTAACTAACAAACAGTTAGGTCAACTGTGGCTGCAAATGTTTAAGTCTTAGCTAGCTGCAATCAGAGGCGGATCCAGAATTTCATACTTGTGGGTTCCCGATAAAATAAATAAAGCTGAAAAAAATTAAACAAAAAAAAAAAAACCTCCATAGAGGTTTGAGAACTCATGACAAAGAGCAGCAGGACATGCATCTCAAGTCTAAGACTCCTACCACTAAGCTATCTCATTACTTTGTTATGGGTTCCTACCTGTTAATATTTAAACCAATTGAGAATTTTTCTAATGTAATTATAAGCCTTACGGTAGTGGGTGGGGTTTCCCGAAAACCCCACCGGATACCGTAGATCCGCCCCTGGCTGCAATGCATGCTTTCAAAATCACAACATCGCTTAATCGGTTGACATCAAGTGGTATATTTGCCTTAAAAAAAGGTATTGGTTAAGACATGCTAATCGATTATTTGGTGTATTAGTGTTATAGATTGCATGATCTCATTCAAACATATTTTTAGTTTGCTAATTGCTATTACTAGATTTATATAATTCAGAAAAACACTCGAAAGTTGTTATAGGATGAAGATTCAATTGATTACGAGAAACTGACACAAGGAGAAAAGATAAGTGAGATTATTTGAATAAGTTAGGAAAAATTATCTTGCAAATCATAATAAGATTAGTCTCTTGCCAAAATTATTGTTTGACAATAACAATAGGTATATGTGCTGTTGTTTTTATCACCTATGTATCAACTTCATATGATTAAAAACTTAATAAATAACTACGTTTGCAGACTTAAAATTAAAGTTATTGATGATCCTAATCTTTAATACAAGTAAAAAACATGTCATTTAGAAAGTGCGTAGAGGGTGGTACCCGGAACAGTGGCAGACCCAAAATTTAGGGGCGTGGTTGTTTTAGGAAGGTTCGAACACATATTGATGTCTAAAGTTTTAAGGTTCCACAAGAAAATCAAAGCATTTCGTTATTTTCTTGATTTCATGAATTCCTTTTTTATCCCTCTTATACTAATATTTATATATTTCTTACATAACTATACCTAATCTATAGCGATATTTAATGGGTGTTGGAACACCACAAAAGTGCACCCTAGGCCCCTGGCCGGACCCCATGTATAATTGGTAGAATTAATAGTAGTCCAGAGATGATGAAGGCTACTGATTGGCAACACTCGTTCATTTATTCTAAAAGCCAAAAACCAGCTCCTAACGAAAAAGACATTCATTTTGACATGTTAAAATAAAAAGTAAGATAAAAAATTAAAACGGAGAAAAGATTTGATTATTTCACCCGTCCGGTGTTGGGTTCAAGTTGAATGTGTGAATGGTATATGAAGGGAATTGGTGGAAAGAAAAATGAGATCACACTTAAAAAGGAAAGTATACTAAAAAATAAGAAAAGTCTACTAATTCTCCCACATTGATGGGAGAAAGAAACTTTCATGTGTTCTTATTAAGAAACACATTTCCACATGGATAGTGAGATAAGAATAAAGAGGTGCCTTGCATCATTGCTGTTGCTTGGCTTTGAAATTGGAATATGAAAATGATCGATTGGTGAGAATAACTTTTTAAACAAATTTTATTTGAAACTTGTAAAACAAGTGAAGTTTTAATCCAAAAAATTAATGGAATGCGCATTTCAGACGCCATGCAAACGCATGCGCAACGCATCTCGAAAGGAACGCGACCTTTAGTGAAAAAGACATTTTTTCGAAAAAAAGGAACCTGCGGACGCTGTCTGGCGCAGGTCAGGGGCAGAAGCCATTGGAATGGGAGAAACGTCACCTGCGGCCGCAGATCAGGCGCAGTTCCAGCACAGACTGGGCGCAGGTGACGTGATTGTTCAGTAACAATGCAATTTTTCCAGAACCAATGTTGGCTATAAATACCTGACTTATTCTTTAGGTAGATAAATAATTTTTGAGAGCTGCAAAACACTTCTTGTCTTCTAAAATCTCATTGTGAGCATCTCTCGTTGAGTGAGTTCAAAGAATTCGATAGTTTGAGGTACCGCTACTGTCGGATTGTGAGCCATTTTATCCTTGGAGAAAAATTCTGTAACCTCGGGTACTTGAGAGAAATTAATTCCTTAAGGACACTCCGTGTCATCGAAGGACTTGGCTCAAATTCTGCTTCTATCTCTTTTCTTTAAAATATTGACTAACACACTTCTACTGAAAGGTCATTTTGATCTTGTGTTGAAGGTGTTGAAACTTCTAGTTGTTCTTGACAAGTTTGTTCTTGAACTTAGTTAAAGTTTATGCGAAGTAACATACAGATTGTGTACCCGGAACAATACCCGGTAGTATATATGTTTGCATTAATACTTTTTCTGGACCACTTGTCATCTTTATTAAAATACATGATTTAAAACTTAAGTGAAGAACACACACATACTTCAATATTGTGAATTCTTAGATTAACTCTTTTTTTATTTATTGAAGAAAAATTAAAGAGAATATTTATTGAAAAGAGATTAATATTTTAATTAAATAATTAAACATAATAAATAAGGGTAGAATAATCAAAATTCATAATTTAATTATGAAGCATGTAAAGCAAAAATATGACTAAAAATTGACTACCCAACTAAGATGTTTTCTTCTCTTTATCATCTCTTTCTACTTTACAATCCCTGGATCTACTAGGGAACTTTTTTATATGCTATTAATTGGTTTTTCCTTGATAAAATCATAGAGCTAATGTTTGATACTTTAGACATATGAGTTATGAGCCTGAACTAGCTAATTGATATAAAAAGTAGCGAAGACATATTTGGTTTAGTATATCTTAGAACGTGTTGGATTCGCTTATGTTAGATATTTTTAAAGTCAAAATAACTTTAAACACTTTTGTAGTGTTTGAATAAATTTTTAACCACTTGTTTTAAGCTGAAAATTTGAAAAAAAAAAAAAAAAAAAAAAGCGTAAGGCGTATGCAAATCATAAGCTATAAGCCGGTCTAAACATTGTCTTAGTTGCGAAGACACTTTTAGTTTGTCCATATATACTAGCTATAGTACTGTACATTTTTGTGTTTACTACAGTGGATAGATGTATTATTAATGCAATGACACAATGCACAAAAAGGACCATTGCATTGATAAGTCGAGATCACCCTTATAAACCTCGTACAATACAATTAATTGGCCAGATCGACTGAATGGTACCACTGCTTTGTCCACAAGGATTGTCAACAAACGCTCTTATAATAGCAAAAAGTCCTAAATCACTCTCTAAAAAATGTGATTTCGTACTTAAGGGATTCGAATGCGAGATTTTTAATTAAAACGAACAAGTATTTATCACTCTTTCATAATCTTATTGGATATTGTCGAAATTGAAGTAGAAACACATGAGATGGATAAAATCTCCATTGTTGCAGAGAGAAACAATCTGTTATGTATGAGCTGGGAGAAGAAGAGAGGAAATATTTGCGAAAATCCAAAATTAACTGTCATTATGTGGATGTAGATCAGTATATATACAAGTGTGGAGGAAGATGACAGCTGTGGACAGCTGTAGATCATTCTGCTAACTACCTGAGACTACACTACTTGACTACAAGCACCATTATGATTCCAAATAACTAACTAATCATTACAATAAAGCCAACTAATTAATCTATAAAGATAAATACTCCTTTACTTGATGCAAACTATTAATGTTTCAACACCCCCCTCAAGTTGGAGGTGGAAAACACACTGCCAACTTGTCAAGAACAGTGTGATGTTGTATTCCAGTTAATGCCTTTGTTAAGATATCAGCTAGTTGTGCATTAGTGGAAACATGTTGCAAGCAAATGAGTCCTTATTGTAGCTTGTCTCTAACAAAGTGGCAATCCACTTCTATATGCTTTGTTCTCTCATGGAAAACTGGATTGTGAGCTATGTGAACTGCTTCTTGACTATCACAAAACACCTGTATAGGTTTAGGAGGAGAATTATCAAACTCAGCGAGTAGCCTTTCTAACCAAACTAATTCTCCAACCACCTTTCTGATGGATCTGTATTCTGCCTTTGCTGATGACAGTGACACTGTAGGTTGTTTATTTGATTTCCAACTAATAGGAAAATCTCCAAGGAGCACAATAAAACCACTGACAAACCTCCTAGAATCTGGACATGCTGCCCAATCAGAGTCACAATGAGCTGAAATTCTGAAGTTGGGATTCTTGGATAAGAAGATTCCCAGCCTAGGATCTCCTTTCAGATATCTAAGTACATGAAGTGCAGCCTTGTAATGAGGTTCTCTTGGTGCTTGCATAAATTGACTTAAGTGTTGTACACTAAACGCAATGTTTATTCTTGTATTAGTGAGGTAGTTGAGTTTTCCTACTAGCTTCCTATAACGTGTTGGATCCTTCAACAATATCCCATCAGATGCTTTCAACTTGATAGTAGATTCAAGAGGAGAGGGAGCAGTTGTGAAATTTAGACAATCATATTCTTTAAGTAAGTCAGTGCAGAACTTTCTTTGTGAAATCAGTATTCCATTGTCCTTATATAATACCTCTAAGCCCAGAAAGTAGTGTAGTTGTCCTAGATCCTTGATTTTAAATTTGTTGTGAAGAAACAACTTGAGTTGGTCAATTTCATCAAGGTCATTTCCAGTTATGATAACATCATCAACATAAACAACAACAAACACCACTGATGTCCCATTTTTCTTATAAAACAAAGAATAATCATGCATGGAGTGAGTAAAACCTTTTGAAAACAAAGATGTAGCAAGTTTATCATACCATTTCCTGCTAGCTTGCTTTAAGTCGTACAAAGATTTTCTTAATCTGCACACCATTCCTGCAGATTCTAAAACCAGACCTTGAGGATCTTCCATGTAGACTTCATCATGCAAATCTCCATGGAGAAATGTATTAGTCATATTCGGTTGGAGTCCATCCCTTCTTCACAGCTAAACCAAGTAAAACTCTCACAGTGGTTATTTTCATCACTGAGGAAAAAGTCTCAGTATAATCTACTCCATATTGTTGAGCGTAATCTTTAACCACCAGTCTTTCCTTGAATCTCTCAACACTTCCATCTGCCTTGTGTTTAATTTTATATACCCATTTGCATCTTATTGCCTTCTTCCCAACAGGTAACTCTACCAAGTCCCAAGTATGATTAGCATATAAAGCTTCAAATTCTTGTGTCATTGCAGTTTGCTAAGCAGGTTGCAATGCTGCCTCTTCATAACAGGATGGTTCAAGATCAAGTGATATGTTTTTCATTAATTGTTGAATGTTTAGACTAAAAGAGGTAAAAGGAAAGTGATCTGAACTGGTGATTAATGATTTGGCTGAAGTAAGTGAAGTAGGAATGTGTGGTGATGAAGAGGAAGGAAGGTTAGGCAACTTGTAATTGTAGTCTTGCAAATATGCAGGTATGCTGTGTGTCCTAGATGACCTTCTACATTCAGCAACAGGTTGGTTACCAACATTTCTATCACTAGGTAAAATTGGAATATCAATATCATTTGGTGCATGAGGTATTAAATTCTCTGATGTAGATGGTCCTTCAGTGAGAATGGAGTTGGATGGATTGCTACAAGTATCAGTAACAGAACCAGAAGTTGGAGTTGGATCTATATAAATTGTGTCAAAATGATTTGTGGCATGACTCAAACTATGTGAATTAGTAGACAACAACCTCAACACAGAAGGAAAAGAAGAATGAGCAGAATCTAAAGAGAAAGGAAAAACATGTTCATAAAAGAACACATCTCTAGAAATATGTAATCTTTTAGTTTCCAAGTTTAGGACCTTGTATCCTTTTGTGCCAAAGGGATATCCCATGAATATGTGTGGGGTGGACCTTAGTTCAAACTTATGTTTGTGTGTCTTGGGTGTGGTTGGAAAACACATACAACCAAAGGCTCTTAAATGAGAATAGAGTGGTTTTTCTTGATAAAGAATTTCATAAGGACATTTTTCTTTCAAAACTGTAGAAGGTAGCCTGTTTATCAAGTATGTGGCTGTTAAAACACATTCTCCCCAATACTTGAGGGGTAATTTGGATTGATATAATAGAGCTCTTGCAGTTTCAAGAAGATGTTTATGTTTTCTTTCCACTATCCCATTTTGTTGGGGTGTATAAGGGCATGTCTTTTGATGAATGATGCCCTTCTCCTAGAAGAATATCGCAGATGCATTATTTATAAATTTGAGCCCATTGTCTGATATAATGACTTTGATAGTAGTGAAAAACTGATTTTCTATGAGGTTGACAAAGTCTTTAATGGTCTGAAGTGCATTGCTTTTACAACTAAGTAGTTGTATCCATGTTGTTCTACTGTAATCATCAACTACGGTGAGAAAATACCTATAGTTATCATGTGTGGAAATGTGATAAGTGCCCCACATGTCAACATGTAAGAGATCAAACAACTTGGTAGTGATTGAGGTTCTCTGAGGAAATGGAAATCGAATTTATCTGGCCATGGGACAAACAGGGCATACAAAAGTTTGTTTTGGAGCGAAGTGAGCTTGTATACATGGAATCTTTTTCATCTTCACAAAAGGCACATGCCCTAGACTTTGGTTCCATAAAAGATCAACATTATGGCTATGAGAAGATGTAGAAGACAGGCAAGGAGTAAAAGCAGAACAGATTCATTTATTAAAATGACATGACTTATCTATAAGATTAGATGAAAGAGGTGATGAAATTTGTTTATCACTCACAGGAGAATTATCACACATAGAATTGACTAAAACTTGTAAGGATGGATATACAGATGAAGGGCTTGAAGAGATGGTTTTGTGACAGCTGGAGCAAAAGTAGTAAAGTCCATCACTAGCTTTACCAATCACCAGAGGCCTCTTCAGTGAAGGGGCCTGCATGACACAGGAAGAATTGCTGAAACTAATAATGCTTTGAAGGGAAGAGGTCAAGCAGTGTACAAAAATGAGATTGAACTTGAAACTTGGTACAAAAAATACCCTACATAATGTTAATGCAGAACCAAGATGCACATCGCCAACTTCTGTTACTTTTACTTTGTAACCATTAGGTAATCTCACAAGGAAAGGGTAAGGTAAAATCACAATGTTAGTCAGTAAGTCTTTCTTATTGGTCATGTGATGGGAAGCACCAAAGTCTAGTATCCAAGAGTCAGTAGATAATGCTTTGCAATCACAAGAAAAATTACCAATCTCATTCATAGAAGAATGGCAAGCAAGTATACCTGCTAGATTCACTGCTCCACCAATGAAGCGATTAGGATCATGACCTGCAGTATCAACAACAGAAAAATTCTTCAACAGCTGCATAAGTTGATTGTATTGGTCTTGAGTGAGATCGTGAGATGCTGGAATGTCACCACCATGCCCATGAGTTGAGGTAAGTTTACCATCTGAAGAATCATCACTGGTGATATGAGTATTAGCTGCAAATGTTGTGTTCTTTCCTCTCAAAAACTTAAAGTCTGGGGGAAAACCATGCAATTTATAGCACTTCTTTTTAAGGTGCCCAGGTTTCTTACAATACTCACAAAATAAATTTACTCTATTACCGTAGCTTCCTCTATTCATATTAGATCCACTAACTCCATAGTGGTTACCAACAAAATTACTGACATGATATGGATTTACAGAATGATTTCCTTTATTATACTGACTTGCACCAGACCTGTGTGACTGGTAATTTGTTCTGAATGCTCCATTCATATTAGCTTGAGTGTTGAGAGATGTAGACTCTAAGAGAAGTTGATTTCGGGGTCGAACTTCTCTTTGTTTCTCTTATTGGATCAAAATAGAGAATGCCTGAGCAATACTAGGCAATGGATTCATCATAAGAATACTACCCCTTACAATCATGTAGACCTCATTTAAACCCATCAGAAATTGAATCAACCTCATGTCCTGTTCAGCTTTGTGTAAACTTGCCTTGGCACCACAAGAGCACTCACATGAGCAGCTAGCGCTTGCATCAATTGTCCCAAGTTCTTTCCAGAGTCGCTTCATTTTGGTATAATATCTGGTAATGTCAAGAGTACCTCTAGAGAGATCATTTATCTTTTTTTGAAATTGATAAAGTTTTGCACCATTCGTTTGATCATACCTATCTTACAGCTCTTGCCAGAGTTTTTGGGCATTATTAACGTATTGAAGGCTATCAGCCAAATCCTTTGAGAGGGAATTTAGAAGCCATAAAGTTACCATATCATCAAACCTCTCCCAGTGTGTTAGGACAGGAGAATCCTTAGCAGGCCTTTTGCATTTTCCATTGATAAAGTCCGTTTTATTCTTCACAGAGAGTGCTCGAAGAACACTACGCTTCCACGATCGGTATCCATTTCCATCGAACACGACTGGAAGAAGTGTGGATCCAGCATTTTCAGAAGGATGCACATATAGAGGGCTAGTGACGTCAATAACATCGAGTGTGTTACATGGTTGATTTACTTGTACACTAGCCATAGATCAAGGAAGACAACGAAAACAGTAACAGTAATTATAAGAGCTTTGAGAGGAAAACAATCGAACAACTGTCCAGCGAAAACAACAATGCGAACCAAAAATTCGATTGAAGAATTAACCAATTCGATTGAAGAATTGCGAACAACTGACCAGTGAAAACAACAATGCGAACCAAAATTTGATTGAAGAATTAACCAATTCTAAGCTAGATCCAGCAAAATCAAAGGCTAAAACATCCACAATCAGCGGAATTGAGGTAAGAAAAGCAAAATGAAGATCGTAACTGAATCAGGAAACATTCACGCAACAACAAAGACAACAAAATTGATGAGAAATGATCACACCGGGCTTTGATACCATGTCGAAACTGAAGTAGAAACACATGAGATAGATAAAATCTCCATTGTTACAGAGAGAAACAATCTGTTATGTATGAGCTGGGAGAAGAAGAGAGAGGAAATATTTGCGAAAATCCAAAATTAACTGTCATTATATGGATGTAGATCAATATATATACAAGTGTGGAGGAAGATGACAGCTGTGGACAGTTGTAGATCATTCTGCTAACTACATGAGACTACACTACTTGACTACAAGCACTATTATGATTCCAACTAACTAACTAATCATTACAATAAAGCCAACTAATTAATCTATAAAGATAAATACTCCTTTACTTGATGCAAGCTATTAATGTTTCAACAGATACAATAGCCATGACTTAGATATGGTAATAGAATTAATAGTTAAGATTATTCAAGGCATCCAATAGTAAGATCAGTTTGTCGAAAAGTAAATTTGTTGTAAATAAACCAAGTGAATGTCCATATGAGGCCACCACTACTATAGAAACTCACTACTCTAAGAGGCCTATATATTAACTTACCTTGTAAAAGACACACCTAAAAGTGATAGAAAAGTTACTATTTTCTCATTTCCCTCTCTCACTTTCCCTATTATTGCTATCTTTATTTAATACAAGGTCTTTATTGCATAAGTCATAACAACATTTGATTTCTTTTGAGATATTAGAATCATTTTTTTCTTTAACTTTTACTCTGCTAACATGAAAGTCGTTGCTGCTAGAAAACTCAATCTTTCAAGGAGTGATAATCTTTAAATACAACCTCAATTAAAAGAGGACTGATTTAATCCGATTCAATTTTTAAAACGTTGCATTTTGTTGAATAGTAACTAATAAATTGGATTTCATGAAATAATAGTTACTACTAGTAGTATGTAGGTAGGAAGCAATTAATATCTTGTGATAACTTCTTTTTAATTCTTTGACCCTTTTAGTTGTTTTTCGATATGATCCAAATTATCTTTCTTTTGAACTGTAAATAACCCTATGTTTTTAAATCTTTGGTTAGTACTTAGCTACATATATGAAATGTAATTAAGAAATAATACTTATTAAGGCGAAACCAGCATTTGAGCTAAAATGCTCCTAATTAATTCAATAGCTTCACAACTACTTAGAAGAAAACTTTTTTTAATTCATTTAACGGAATCAAATATGGAGTTATTTGAAATGAAGACAAATTTTGGAAAATATAACAAATATGATATCATCAATACTTATTAATACAACATTTATAAAAACAAATGTTAAAAAAGATTTTCAATTTATCCCATGAAAGAAAATTTGAATTATCTAAGCTGAACCTACAACTTTAATTTAAGAAAAATAACAATATATAAAAAATATCATAATTAACACATCCAGTTGGCACGAATTCATATAAATTTTCCACACCAATTTTCATCTATTTTTCTTTCTCTTAAATTCATGTAAAAGTTCCATACCAATCTTCAACTATTATCTAATCTTTCTCTAACTATTACAATAGAACTATTTTCTGTCGGTCATAGAAAATTTGAATTTTAGGACTATGTTCGGAAGTTTTACTTAGGAAGTTGTTTGATCATGGATATTTTTTACTTTACTTAGAAAATATTTATTCAGAAATTTTTATTTGACCATAAGATTTATTTTTAACCCAATTAAATTATATTTATGCATAAATTATATTTTACATTTTTTTAAAAAAATAATTTTAAATTTAAACTTTCAATGCAAAAACTAAGACGAAACGCAAATTTAACTCCAACTCTAAAATTTCAAATAAATAATTCTTTTTTATTCTCATGGTCAAACCCGAACTTTGATTTTTCAACTGTAACACAAGCAACTTTCAATTAGTACACCATATAGTAGTATTCTTGAGTTAGAGAATGTTTCCTCATAAAGTCGGAGGGATACTTTAGAAATAAAAAAATATATAATTAAAAAATTATTAAAGGCATTGTTTCCATCCCAAACTATACCCGAAAAGTCGAAGCCACATTTAAACTATACTAGTGACCTATTACACACCTAAACTATAAAAAAGTGAAACTATTTACACCCTGTCAGGCTACCACCACTTGCATGTGGTGTAGTGTTTTACACGCGCTGCCACGTCAGCACCACGTCAGTAAAAAGTATCATTTTTTTATAGTTAAGCTGTGTAATAGGTCACTCATATAGTTTAGGTGTGGATTCGACTTTTCGACTATAGTTTGGGGTGGAAACGATGCTTTTTCCCTTAATGTTTTTAGTCGTTTACTTTTGTTATTTAATAGGCTGGACACGCCTAAAATAAGTGTAACATACGCGCCTTAGAATGGGAGTTGCGGGGAGGTAATAATATCACTTTTATATAGTTAAGGTGTGTAATAGGTCACTTATATAATTTAGGTGTGGCTTAGACTTTTCTTATATAGTATGAGGTGGAAATGATGTCTTTTCCCTTAAAAAATTTAAATAAGATGTACTTAGTTGTGTATTCAGAAAGTAATTGTAACCTTTTTAATTACTACTACTCTGTTTTAAAATATTCTAGTCTAATCGCACGTGCCTCGCACGTATAATTATCTATTGCGGAGATTTTTAGTAAAATGTAAAGCTTTAAATCACTTTTCAAAAATCTTGCACACCTTAATATAATAATGTAAACATAAACATATACACATATATGTTTTAGCACCAGAAATTTCAAGTGATTGATGGATTATTACTTTTACATTTGTCATATAGTACCTCTTTTTTCTTGTTGTCACATTATAAGAGAAATGCATCAATTTGAACAATATTTGTGTTACAGTTATTTTTCTTTGTGTATATATATATATCTATAATATATTAAAAGTGTGAAGACGCTTAGAAAAATGATTTGAATTTTTTACCCTTCATTAAAAGACTCTTCAATAGACAAAAACGTCTTTTTACTATTTTTCTGTAATTATTATTATTAAATATTAATTATAATATATATATATATATATATATATATGAAAAGTTTTATTTTTGTCCAAACTCCTAAAATATATAAATGGAAGAATCCTATAATATATAGGACGTTTTACTCCTCTAAGGACTACTAAATATATGAGGTTTTTTGTTTCTGTACAAACTTCCTACCTCCTAGAAAATAAACGCTTCACCAAAAAATCATGTATTTCTCCTCCTCTCTTTTTCCTCAACCTTGTGAGTTAACTATATATCTAGTCTTCAATTTATTTTTTTGTGTTTTGTTTGAATTACAACATGTAGCAAAGGAGAAAAGGGAAGAAGGTTTTTTAATGTGATGATTAAGTTGGAATTCATATATATATATATACTTACACACTACACGCATTCTTTAATGTGTATTGTTCCATACGTTGTTTGTCGTCGCAGGATCGCTGCCTAAAAGCTTTAGTTCGTCTTTGCCATGCTTGTGATCGAGTTTATGCTACTTTTGTTTGCATAAAAATCTTATTTGCTTATTCGATGAGCATTTACACTGATTAGATTTCTTGGTAAATTGTTTATTAAATTCTTTATCTTTATTATCTTGAACTTGATCTTTTTGCTCGTGGCAAGAAACGTGTATGTTAAACTTCACCAAGTATGTATCTAGGCAGTCCAAAGTTTTAATAGTTAGCTATTGTGGTTTTTCAGTCAATAAAAAAGTCATCAATGAATGCATGTTGGTGCATTGTTCTTTGTGGTTTTCCAGTCAATAGAAAAATCATCTATGATTGACGTTATATATCAACAACATGCATAATGTAATCCCTTAAAATAGTGTTTGAAAAGTGTATGGTGTACGCAGACCTATCCTTTACCTTATAAGTAGAGCACCGTTTTCAATAGACCCTCGACTTCAAGATAAAAACAGTGATTATACTATGATTACTTGAATGAGCAAGAAACAAGGATATAATACTACGACTACTAGAACAACCTTGGAATTTTCTATTACTGTGATAGATCGAGGAATTAATCTTCATTCGTACAATAAAACTCAGATATAAAAATGAGATACAACCTACAAAATTTTGGCTCGATTTTTGTCTCAGTTTTTATCTCTTTTTCAGTTTTTCTCCGTGGCATACTCCTGAGTTTTTCAGCTCAGCCGGGGAAGTTGTATATAGGTCATTCACAACTTCTCTAAGCCATTGATCAACATGATGAAAGTCGTTGGCTGGAATCTTGATGTTGCAGCAAACTCCGTAGAGCCATGTGTAGTTCATGAAAGACAGTTCACAAGAAATATGTGTTTGAATCACATGTTTGCCAAAGAATGTTCGTTGGATTTCATAATGAATTCTTCTCTATGAAACATGAGATTCAACTTCACCAAGAATAGTTTTTACTTGCTAAGGTTTCCTACAATAACAGAAACAAAGCTATGAGAGGAAGGAATCTGCTAAAAGACAAGCTCATATCAGGTTTTCTGCTTAATCCGAGTATTGTTTTGTGAAATGTTGCGACTAGAAAGTATAGGTTTCTAGAATCTCCCTTATTTTTTTCGGATCCATTTTCCCATAAATAATGTTTGATTACGTTTATGAGAATGAGAATTACAAGGTTGTTAAAGTTTCGTCATATAAAAGAAAAAGGGTTAGTGATGGTAAGGTTTGGGTTTATACGATGAATTCGGATTCTTGGGAGGTGATGTACTTCATGTGGTTTGATTCTGAAGGGCGGGTCTGCAGTTGGTCTTAATGGATGTTTGTATTGGATATCGTGCAGTGATGATGATGATGATGGATTGGATGTGGTTACTTCTTTTGATTTATATAAGCAAGTTTTTGAAAGTATTAAGTTTCTCAATCCTTATATTGTCAATGTCCACTCTAGCGTGAAATTTGTGGTACGTACTAAACGGCTATCTTTCTATGATAATCGATTTTTGGGATAGTAAAAAATGTGAACAACTATAAAGTGTGGGTGATGAATGAATAATAAGGTGCAGATGAATCTTGGAATAAGAAGTTTGATTTTTCACCCTTCACTGAGAAGTTTATTGGATAATGCTCGGAGGATGATAATAGCTCTCAGTTTATAAATTCTTACCGGTGGAAAGTTTGGAGAATCAACTCTTTGAAAAATCCATTAGGAATTGTTGTGACAATATCAATTCCATTAGGAATTAAATTGGATTTTTCAAAAAGTAAAGCTATGAATTTTAATCAAGTTTCTCTACGAGTGAAATTATACAAATTTTATTTTGAAAAATAAATTTTTACCCAAGAAAAATCATTATGCTAATTAAATAGGAAAATAGTTCACGGGTGATATTATATGAAGGTAGAAGGAAAAGTTTTGCAGTAGCTTTTATGCAAAAAATTTCATTATGAAAATAAAGTACTTATGATAATAGTCATTTACTATTTTTCCTAAAAATGTTATTTGATTATCTTATATAAATCATCTATCTCAAAATTAGTTTAAATGATCTTTTCAAAATTTATGATTAATGTTAAAATCTTTTAAATTTTCTTATATTTATTACTTGCTTTTTAAATTAATAAAAATTCATTAGTTATTTTCAACGCTTGAGGAAAAGAAAAAAAAGAAAAATCAAAATAGAAAGTGTCTTAATCGGAATAGTTTATCATGGGTAACAAATACTATATAGCTAATTCAACTAAATTCATCATATTTATTACGAGTTCAAAAATATTAAATTCAGTTACTGTATCAATATAATACCGTTCATTTTCATTGTTTAACTAAGTCTAACATTTAGTGTAATGTTATTAGTTTTTTTAAAACAAATTGGTGTTATTATCATTTTAATGCCACAATGTACATGTGCAAAGCATATACATAAAACTAGATAGCTCGCTTTATATTAACAGGAGTATAAATATATGTCTTTGATATATATAACTTAAATTCAGTGGAACTTATGTTGCACATAAACCTTCCGCAGTGAGGCCCACACTTATTCATTTAGGGATCTTTGGTGTGAGGTATAAGAGATAGATAGTCGCTGGATAAAATGAAGAACTATTCCATGATTGGTTGGAGGTATTAGTTAATACCGAAATTATTTATCCCATCATTTATATCATAACGATAGGATTATTCCATATACATAGTAGGATAACTAATTTCGAAATAGCTCCGGAGATTAATTATCTCGAAATAACTTTTTTCAACCAAACGATCCCTTAAGGGTTAAGCTCAACTCAACCTGTGTTACTATTTATCGACAACTAACTACCACATAAAGAAAGAACATAAAAAGTTGTCCTAGCTAGGCAACATAAATACTAATGGACAATATACAAGTATACAAGGTGTAGAGAAATCATCTCTTAATGCTACTCTTAACAGCCCAAAAACGTTAAAGTCACATATACGCTTAAAAATTAACACTAAATCAAATTAGCGTTCAATATACGTAAAGAAAACGAACAGTGAATCGCAATGATTTTTAGCTCGTCTTCAGCATCACATAAGAACAATTTAGCTCAAAGGGTGCATAGCTATATGGAATTTAGGGAAGGAAAAAAGTTTAATCAACATTTCTAAAGGACCTTTATACTTCTGATATAATACCAACATCACTACAATGACGATTATACATGTTCTTAAACAAATCAAATATATTAACTATGCTCTGACATATCTTCTTTTCCTAATTCATGTGTTATGTTTAATAGCGGAACTACAATTCTTCTTACGCATTCAACACAATCAATAACTTTAATTTGGTTAAGATACATCATATACCTGTATTTAAAATTCACTTAATATGCAGTGACAAAATCAGTATTTTTTTAAAAGGAGCTCAAAATATGAAGAAGTAAACACACGAAAAAGCAATAGAGAATTCAACATATACCATATATTATAAGGTCCCTTGGCCCTACTTTGCTTTGCCCATGTTAATATATGTACATAATTTATCCACTTAATCTCTATACACAATTTACCTAATTTAGATATAATACAGATAAGTTCTGTTTCTAAAATTCAAGATTGATATATTCAAAATTATAGTTTCCTCCATCATCATGTTTTGGGGAGAAACTAAATCACATATTTTTTCGTATAATGAAATGTATTTACTATTGTGTAACATGGCAAGACCAACATACAAACAGAAATAACAACCAGGTCCCATAAATTTTAAAAAAAATAAAAAAATGAGCTAAAAATTATTGTATGTCAGTGTTTGTTTTCTTACGTATATTGAACTCTAATTTGTGTTTTGCGTTAATTTTAAAGCATTAGTTCACTTTGATCAAATCATATTGAGTATTATGATTTTTATTATAGTTTTCTTTGTAATTTAATTTATCACAGCCAAATCTTACAATTGGTATCTTCCGCATGACATAATATAATTTTGATTCAATATATTTTTAGGTTTACAAATATTTTTTTTGATTATAAAATTTTACGACTTAGAATGTAGCTTTTGTTAATGGATCACCAACTTTATGATACATATTATACTTTGAAGAAGATTATCAATGTCGGTATTAAATACTTTATCATGATAAAACAACCAACCAACGCAAAAAAAAGAGTACATAAACTAAATAAATATTTGTGAAAAAAGATCAAGTGAGACACAACAAATAATATTTAACATACAATATTCAAAATAGTCATAGCATTTATGTATATAATTTTATTAATTGATATGAGATACACGTGCAACGCACGTACTCTAAACTAGTATATATATATATATATATATATATATATATATATTTAAAAAATTTCTTTATGTTTAAAATGAATTGTTTATAAAATCATTGATTACATTCTTATTACGTACTTAAACCTTTTAAAAATCTGGTACTTCTTAAATTTTTCTTATTCGAGTAGTTTTATATTTTATTTCTAAATTTTTCAAATCTTCTTAAAATCAAATTTTGTTGATTTAGAATTCTAGGGAAAAATGTATCTGTTGTCATTACTTTTGATGACTTCTAATAAAGAAAAGTTTTATCATGAATATTTTTAATTAATTTTTAACTCTTTAATTAGGAAAAATTATTGAAACTTCAATGACTTCTAATAATAAAAAGTTTTACCATAAATATATTGAATTAATTTTTAACTTTTAAATATTAGGAAAAAATAGTGAAAAGACGATTTTATCTAAAACAAGAATTTTTAATGAAGGACAAAAAGTTCAAACAATATTTTTAAGGCCCTTCACATTTTATATTAAAGATTATAGATATAGATTATAGATATATGTGTGTGTAATTTTCTCTTTCATGTGATGAACATATGGTTTGTGGGGGCATAGTCAACTCCACCAATAAAATATAATAAATACTATCTCGCTACAAATATTCATGGCAACTACTCTAACTAACTATATTTACATATACTTATTTGATTGGTGTACTGTTGACAAATATATCAAAGCATAAATAATAAAGTCAGAGGCAGGATTTGTTATTGCCGTTTTCTTTTCCCTTTTATTCTAAGGGGAAAAGGCTCAATTTGTCCTTTAAATTTATGTGGTGGTTCAAATTTGTCTCTGTTAATATAGTTACACCTGTCACTAATTAATAAAAGATAAAATCAACCCTGTATTAATCCTCACTAAAGTAAATATTTTAAATTTAGTTATGAATTCTCATAAATATACATATACATAATTAATACATTTATACACATAATACACGTATTCCTTCTTTGAGGCTAACAAGTAACTTTTGTTGGTGGTTTGGAATAATTATCTTGTCAAAGTTAACATTATGCAAAATAGAACGTGGAATAAGAATATATGTATATTCATAATATATATGGGAATTAAACTATTAAAAAACAAAATCTTCTTACTAGACAAAGTTAGCCATTCATGTATAACAATCATGACTTCTTGATATATTTAATTACCCACGCGTATATATAATAGTCAACTACAACAAAAATGATGTACTCAATGTAATCTCATAATTGGGATATAGGAAAGAGAAAATACATGCAAATATCATCTACTTTATGGAGGTAGAGAGGTCATCTACTATATGGAGGTAGAGAGGTTGTTTCTGAAAGGAAAAAGGATATGGGCTAGGCACTTTTTAAAAAAAATAGTCCATAATTGAAAAGATGGACAACTTAGGTCAGTCGGTCCAATTTAATATCCTTTTTTAGTCATTTGGTTCAATTGGGCACATGCAGTCTGTATACTCAATTGATACACTTTTATATTATATTGATACACTTTTTTTAAAAAAAAATTATGCAAGCACATGCAGTTCCTATACCCAATTGATACTCTTTTATACCACATTAATATATTTTTATACTACATTGATACATTTGCAGTGTCCATATACTCAATTGATACTCTCTTATATTAGATTGATACATTTTTAGAATGCATGTAAAAACTATCTAGAGTCGTATAAAATATATATCTAAATAATAATTGTAATTAAAAATTATATAAAATGCGTATAAAAATGCTAACATTATTTATAGAATATGTATAGATATAGAAATTGTATCATTATTAGAAATATATATTTTTAACAATTGTATTATATTAAAAGTATATGGTATTGTATTTTATTGTATAAATAAATAAAACTAAATAAAATAAATAGTATGTTATTTTAATAATGTTGGTGAATGCAAAATAATCTGAAAAAAAAAAAAGCAATTACTCAATTGTTTAAAAAGAATAAAAATGAGTAGAATCTTTAAAAAAGAAAAGGAGCCAAAAAAAAAACATTAATACAAGTGCTCACATAAAAACAAAAGAAAAGTGAAATTCTCCCTTGATAAAAAAAATAAAAGAAAAAAAAATACAACATGGAATCCTTAAAAAATAAATATACGGCATATATTGTGAAGCACCAAAACAATGGCCATTCGGTTGGAATTAGTTTCCCGAGTGGTTGTTTATGGGGGTTTAGAATTTAGGTGCTAGTTTTGTGGAATTATTTTAGTTTTAGGTGTTATTTTTGTCCTTTCCCCTTTCTGAAAAACCTTCGGCCCAAGTGTATCAAATTAAAATAGTTATGAACGAAGAAATACGACAATGAAGAAAACATGAGAACTAATACAGAAATCAATACAAAACATCCGGAAAAGGAACAGTAACAAGGAAACAAAGATTTAAAAAATACTATGACACACGATACTCCAGACTACCTTCAAGCCTAATCTCACTATACATGTAGATAACACTCAACTACTTATGTACTATCATTCCACCCTAATCCGTCACCTCAAAGTCCACATTACATTTTTAATATTCATATAAATAATTCCTAGCTTACATCATAATCAAATTGAACCAAAAGCGGCCACTTAATTATTTCCTCTGTTCATTTTTACTTATCATATTTTATTTTATGAAAGACAATTTGATCAAACTTCAAACTAAATTGAAGTAGATTAATTTTATTTTTTACATTTAAATTAAGATTGAAGAAAGCTAGAGCCAACTGTTTTCTTAGGGACCTGGTCCTAGCAGATTTTCAATTGAAAATAAAAAGATTGCACAATCAATTTATGTGGAAAACCTCTTCTCTCAAGAAGTAACAACCACATCTCAATTCCACTATGATCGAACAAGGTTTAGAATTACAACTCAATAATAAATCATAACTTCAACACCTGGACTCAAACAGTGAACTTTTAACTATTTCAACTATCATCTCTTCAAGAAGTCAAACCTACTTCTTGTTACAAAGCCTCAACAATTCAACTATCAAGATATAACCGACTAATTATACTCTCAACAAGACTCAAACAAATCAATAAACTCAAACACAAAACTAAACTTCGATATGCCTTCAATGGATGACTTTGTATGTGTTTGACAAGATCTCCTATTGCTTGAGAATAATGCTTTCTCTACGTATGCAATAGGTGGTTCGAAATTATGTTGCCCTTCTCTTTTTATTGATCCTCTAATGTTGTTTTTCTCCTAACCTTTATGTGAAATCGTTCTTTGAGAAAATCTTTTTTTTGTTAAACAAGGCCACAATTTAGCGACTCTCCTTTTCTTTACTATTGAAGGCCATCAAGTTATCATAATTGGACTTATACATTATTTTTTATTGAAGAAGATGATTATTTATTCAAATCATTAAACGGTTCATTACAAACAAGGAACTAGATATGTAATTTCATTTGATTGAATGTCTTTTAAAAAAGCATAGAAGATAAAGGGGGGAGGGAAGTAAAATGTAAGGACATTGCTTTCCATCCTTTGATTTTGTTTCCTATCAACGATCATCCTGTTACGCCTTGCGAACACAACCATTTCATTTACCACCATATTTCCTTCTCTGTAGACATGAATGATTTGTGGTTCATTCAGCTCCCCGATGAGCGACCTCCAATTAGATAAAATATGTGAGAAAGATGACTATTGTCTTATAGCATGTTAATAAACACCTGAGAGGCCGTTTCCACAATTATAGGTAATAGATTCTTGTCAATAACCAATTTCAATCCATGCAGGAGAGCCGTCATTTTCATATGAATTGCCAATTTGTTTTTTTGTGAATGAATCCTGAAATTCAACTGCCAGTATGACTTCGTATGATTCCTCCTAATCCACCATTATTGTTTGCAGGGTCAAAAACGCCATCTATATTTAGTTTATAGTAGCCTAATGGCGGCGTCCCCATTTGATAGTTAAGGAGGTTTTTCTAGGTCTACAATGATTTTTGCAAGGACCCAAGAAGTAGTATCCTAAAGCATGAGATTCAAGCATTTTTGGAAATATTATAGAGGCTTGATTGTTGAAAGTTATGGAGTTTTGTTTTTTTTCAAATGGTCCAAAGGATGAGAGGAGTGAGGATTGATAAGGGTACAAAGCTACTGTTGGTTAGCTTGATAAAAGTATTCGAGGCACAATAGTTCTTTATATCCATAGTGAAGGGAGTGGAGGTAGGTTTGAAGTTGAAGTGATCTCAAATTTTTATTGCATTTAGGCATGAGATAAAAGTATGTTCGATATTTTCAAGAATCTTGGTACAAGGGGAACAAGAGTTAGAGTGGATAGTGCATCTTGCGTAAAGGTTGACGGTAGTAGGGAGTTTATTTAAGGTTAGGATCCATAGGAAATGTTTTATTTTGTTAGATAAATTTACTTTCCAGATCCATTTGTGGTCAAAGTAAGTTGTTTTGTAGAGAAAATTTTGCGACGAATGCATGAAAAGAATATAAGCATCTTTCGAGGAAAAGTTTCCTTTTGGAGATCAGATCTTGGATTGGATTGTTTTATGTAGGTAGTATTAATAATATTTTTTATTTTCGGGGAAATTATAGCAAACATATTGGAGAAATTCCAAGCCCCATTAAAAAGGATGTGACTTACTCTTTGATGTAGGTAATCTAATAAGAGAGGAGCTTGAAGGAGATCTAATAAACTGTTATTTGTGTTGAGACATCTATCTTGCCAAAGGTTAATGTTATTTCAATCTCCTACATTTCAGGACATACCCTTGCGAAATATGTGATTGTTCTTACTAATACTTTTCCAAATATAAGAGTCTGTGGGTTTATGGGAGATGACATTGTTGGTTATTCTATTCTTATATTTTTTTTGAAGAATTTTAACCCACAGATGAGAAGTATTTTTCATGAGCCTCCAGTTGAGGCTCGAAATTAAAGTTGAGTCCCCCCCCCAGCTTTATGAATCCCTAACCCTCCTTTGTTTTTAGGCATTGTGACTACTTTTCAGTTAATTAGATAATTTTTTCTTTTTTCGTCGGTAGATCTCCATAGAAAGTTTCGCTGAATTCTATCCATGCTTTCAATAATATTTTTGGAAGCGTATTTATTTGCATAGCATAAGTTGGAATGGAGTTTCGAATGGAGTTGGTCAAGGTGGTTCATTCTGCAATGGAGAGGAATTTTTCTTTTCATCCACTTAATTTACTATTCATTTTATCAATAATTAATTGGTAATCTTTCCTTGTGAGATGTAGGTTGGTCATTGGAAGTTCGAGGTATTTCCCAAATTCTTTAGTTTCCTGAATTTTCAGGAGAGCCGAAATAGATAAGGCATCCGATTGGGTAATGTTCTTCGAGAAGTAGACTCTTGATTTTTGAAAATTTATTTTTTGTCTCGACATCTCGCCAAAATTCTTAAAAACAAATAATATAGAGTTTGCATTATCGATGTTTGCTTTTGCAAATATGATTAGATCATCTGAAAAAAGTAAATGCAATAAAGTTGGGATTGCAGGAGTAATTTTTATGGCGTCCTAATTGTCATGTCAGGTTGCTTGATGAATAATTCTAGACAGAGACTCCATACATATGATGACAAGACAAGGTGATAAAGGGTCCCCATGTCTTATGCCTCGCGACGTTTGGAAGAATTTAGTTGATTTTTCATTTATTAGAATGAATATAGAGGAAGAGGTAACACAGTTCATAATTAAAGAAATTAAATCTTTTCAAAAATTTAGGCTAGAAAGCGAGTAGTGGATAAAGGACCATTCTATTATGTCAAAAGCCTTTTCTAAGTCTATTTTAAACATTATTTTGCTGATTTTCCCTTTTGTTTTGTTGAAAGAGTGGATAGGCTCTTGAACAATAATTGTGTTATTTGAAGCTCATCTGTTCGAAATAAAGCTAAATTGTGTTGGATTAATAATTTTATCTAGAAAAGGTCTGATTCTGTTTATCGGAATCTTGGTGATCGTTTTGTAGATAGTGTTACAAAGACTTATAGGTCTGTAATGAGCGACTTATTTCGGTATATTGATTTTTGGGATAAGGACAAAATGAGTTTGGTTGATCTCCGGGCTTATACTTCTCAAGGAGAAAGCATCCATACGAATTTTAATAATAGAGAAATTAGTGTCATCCCAGAATTTTTGAAAGAATATGGGATGCAACCCGTCCGGTCCTGGAGTTTTCAATGGTTTGAAAGAGTTAATGACTCTTCTAATCTCATCGATTCTTAGTTGGTTATTGAGAATTTGATGATCATCATCTAAGAGACTATTGTCCTCATGTTGTGCCCTAAAAATGGGGCAGCTCGTTATCTCGGTGGTATAAACACTTTTAAAGTGGGTTTTAATAGTTTTTTTAATCTCTTTTGGTTGGAAGGACCAGTTTTCGACGGAATCAACTAAACCCAAAATTCAATTTCTACGTCTTTTTTTTATTGTAGAAATGTGGAAGAACCTGGTATTAGCGTCGCCGTCTAGCGTCCATTGAATTCGTGATTTCAATTTCGAAAAATTCTCTTCTTGTTTTAGGATGCTATTAAAATCTTGAAGAAGAGTTGTTTCAAGATCATAGTAAAAATTTATTTTTTTTAGCCGGATCCATTTTTTGAAGGTCATTCATTCT
Source organism: Capsicum pubescens (assembly GCA_030864215.1). Lineage (NCBI taxonomy): Eukaryota > Viridiplantae > Streptophyta > Magnoliopsida > Solanales > Solanaceae > Capsicum > Capsicum pubescens. The sequence goes on along the minus strand of CM061540.1, from coordinate 50,087,728 downwards.
GGCTAAAATTATTCCCTTTTTTTTAAGATGTTACCAAAGTTGTCCTTATTCCAATTAGTGGCAGCATGCGAAAAACTAATGGTGGCATTATGGTAATTGTAGTTAGCGTACCAACAATTTTTAAATATGTTTTTGAACTCTGGGTGGTGCAACCACATAGTTTCAAAATAAAATTTTGAAATATTGATCTTGTCACTTTTAATAAGATTTAGTAAAAGAAGACAGTGATTTGAATGAACTCTAGGAAGGTGTGTAAACTTAGAGTCTGAAAATAAGTTAAGCCATAACGGGTTACAAAAAGATCAGTCTAGTCTTTTCATTATTATACTAAATTGATTTTTATGCATATTTATCCAAGTAAATTTCGGACCAACAAAACTTAGGTCTATCATATTTAGGTTATTAATGCAGTCCATGAAGTTTGTGATTCTTCTGTTGTCAACCCCATTCCCGCCAAATTTTTTAAAAGTGTTAGTTACTTCATTAAAGTGTCCACCCATTAGCCAAGGGCCAGAAATTTTTGTGGATATATCATTCAAATTTTTCCATAGAACTTTTTTGTAGTGATAAATATTTCTAGCATATATAATAGAGAGAGTCCATGGAGAAGTATTTGGACTAACCTGTAGGATTGCATGTATTTCTTGTTCCGTATGAACTAATGGGTTCATAATTAATTCATTGTTATTCCAATAAATTGCTATACCATCTGAGTACCCTAAAGCCAACACGTGTATGACATCCGTAAATGGTAAAAGTCACATAAGTTGCTCTTGATTCGATAATTTAATTTCCATGAGAGCTAGTATTATAGGATTATGGGCAACTATAATCTCCAGTACATTCCTTCTAAAGGCTGAGCTATTTGCGCCCCTACAGTTTCAGGTGATAATCTTCATGGATGATTGTGTTCGAAGTGATGAGGCCCATCTTGGTGCCAGTGATATCTCTAGGTTTATCGCAATTTGGTTCTAAAATAAGGAGAAGTCTTTGCTCTCCCTCTCCGTTGTTACCAACAGGATGGCATACTAATGCATATGATTCATTGGATATGATTTGATGTTGACTGGAAACTTTGAAACTGGAGGCTGGAACACTTAGTCTGAAAGTAAATATTAGCAAATCCTCGAGTGTGATCAGAGTCATTACTTGAGTGACGTCGTTTGGTATTGTTTCATCGTGTTCCTGCGTCTGATATTGGACATTGTTGTCATAGGATGATTGAAGTTGTGGATATGTCATATTATTGTCCTGCATCTATGGCACTTCTTGGTCGTGATTCATTACTTCCCACGTTGGTGACATGGTTTGCATATGGAGAGTGGACCAATTTGAATAATTCATCTGTTGGGATGAGTTCCAACTCATGTTCATGTTATTTTTCGGCATTAAGTTCATTTGCATATGTAGCATCGTCGCTCCTAGGTCTATTAGATATTGTTTTTGCATATAGTGGGCATTCACCAAATTATGGTAATTTTGAATTAACTCTGATAGCGTTATAATGGGTGGAAAGAGGTCCATCGATATAGCATTGTTTAGTGTCGTTCCGTTCACTGATGGCGGCATCCAATTTGGTGTCTAATTATTTTAATATAGCGGGATATTCTCCTCTAACGTTGGGAATGTTTGCGTCCCAGTTCTGCGTTTGGTTTGCATTCGGCAATTCTTGGACATTCTCTAGGGTCCAATTTTCGTAGTTGTGTTGTGGGGTTTTGGGGTGATGAAGGATGATTGTTGAAGGAGTTTCGGTGATGCTGGTTGAGAGGGTGTCACGGCATTTTTGGCTATAGAGGATGAGTTTTGTTGTTGGGTGGATATTGGTGGTGCAACATTAGTTTTATAGAAGGTGTATCAATTGTTATAGAAGAAATATTTGAAGAAAGGATTGTAGGTTTGATAGTAGGGTTATTGTTCATGCTAGGATTATTATGAGTGGAAGTGCTTGCTATATTAATAGATGGAGAGTTTTTAAATTGCTTATTCAAGGAGGAAATGAGTTGATGTACTTTTCCTTCGTTAGGTGTAACCATTTGGAAATTTTCCTTGGGGGCAAAAGATTGTAAAGGAACGTGAGTTATTGTGGTACTTGTAGTATAATTGCTTGTTGTTAATGAGGGAGTGAAAGTAGAAGTCTAAGCATGTGATAGATGTGTATCGGATTGTATTAAAGTATTAGCTGCAAAAGGTTAATTATCACTAGGATTATAGTTTGCACTATTTGTAGAAGTACTAGGATAGTAGGTTTCACTATTTGAATTAGAAATAGGCAATAGAGCAGGGGGATTTGAAGTAATTGAAGTCTTCTCTAAGGTACTGTTAGCATTAAAATCTTTTATTAAAGGATTGATGGATTGAGTGGTTGGTGTAGGTTGTGGAGACGAGCACATGGTAAAATGGGCATTTTGTTTTACTTTTGACGTGGAAGCATTGAACTTCACATCCTGGGAATTTCTTTGGGTTGAGGTGGCCATTGTGATAACCGTATCCCTTTGTTGGGGTGTGTTAGTACACGTAGGAGGTGTGGGATTCTTACTTTTTTTTCTGTGATTTTTAGATATAGAAAGATTATGAAATATATTAAAATTTCTATTATTCTTGGGAATTTTTCTATCAATATTGAAATTGTAAGGTAACTTATTTTTTTGCTTTTTTTATCATATGAAACGGTGGTCCAAGTAAATTCGTCGTCATTTTTTTCCGGTGTTTTTCTATTTTTTCCTTCTCTTTCTATTTTTTAGGCTTATTTATGCTTCTTGTCAGAAGATCTTCCTCTTGTGGTTGCATCACTTCATCTGTCATATCCATGAGAGTTGATGTTGGTTGGTAGTTGCAGTAAATGTTGAAGATTTTCCTTTCTTTTTTAGAGAGAAGGCAAAGGCTTTCTCTCTCTTAAATTTTCCTTACACACTTGGACTTTTACTAAAAATAGAATTTGTCAACTATCAAAATTTGGGATTCAAGGAATCTTCAATTTACCCCATTTTTATAAGGCAAACCTAACTTCATTTTTGTGTAAGTCTATGAGATCAGTATCACTACTGCTCAACATGCTCATATGCCTGCATTTTTACTACACCTTGCACACCTGTTAACATGTTAACACAAATTTTCCATTTTGACATCATTAAAAATTAGATAGAGGCAATGTTAGGGATAAAGTAGATAGTAAAGAACTCAATGTCATTGAGGCAACAGAGACACAATTAAGAAAGTCACATAAGAAATCATGCATTCACAAGTAGCAGTATCAGGCATAAGGCGGAAATTATAACAAGATAAGCACAACATTAAGACAATTATTGATACAAAACAAAACATCCAAAAATTAGTTATAAAGTATCAAAAATAAATTGACTTATCATCAGAAAAAAAAAAATCAAAGATATCAAGGTTTAAGAGAAAGATAAAGGAGGGGACTAAGCTCCAAAAGGAGAGCAATGAGCTGCTGGATTTGCTCAAAATGAATGCTCTGCATGTTAATCATTTTTTATTTAAGGGAATCCACCTGTGCTTGTGATATTTCCACACACTCCCTTAAACCAAATTTTCTTCCTTTAACTGAGCAATATCCTTCTATGTTGCTTTCAAGTCCATAGGTGTTTAAGTGATACGGATGGTGCACTTCTTTCCTATAGGCTTTTCACTAACGTAATCACACTCATTTAGGGTAGAGAGTGTAACATATCATACCTAGTTGCAACAACACCTTTTTCTAGAGGTACATTAAATTTTACAAACACAACAAAGAGAAGAAAATCATATGCAAGACTATAAGGCTAAGTCTTAGAAGAGGTCACACTCCTCGTATGTTTGATCATAAATTCAATGAGGTATACCTTCTCACTCATGTCTAGGACATACATTATCCTTATATCTCTGAAGCAAGACTTCGATTTTCTCCCTTTCCTGGGCAGTATCTCCTTGTGCACAATATCAAACAACCTATGGCTAGGAGTTATCTCTCCCCTATTTACTTTTTCAGATTATTCTTTTTCTTTTCTTTAGTGAACTTCTTGATAAGAAAACACTCAACATCCTTCTTCCACACATATTCTTTTAACTATTCAGAGGGAACACCTAATACTTCTTCTAGTCTTATAGGATCAAGAATAATTTTAACTCCCCTTACACTAAAACTGATCATCCACCTATCCAAGAACTTCAAATTAACATAGAATCCTACTACCTCAACTTTATGCAACACATGTTATTCTTTCAGAAACAAGTGATTCCACCCCTGAAACCTAAGTTTTTTAAGTAGTTGAATAATGGAAAGATTATCAAGTACCTCTTCAGCAAAAGTTCTACCCTGGAGCATCAGTTGAGTAGAGTAGTAACCAATGAAACTCAAGCTCAAGAACTTTTCATAGTTCTTGTCGACTTTTCCCTTCTTCTCAGTAATTTCCTCTTCTTCATCCTGTTCCTCCATATATGTATCTCCATCCTCATTAATCTCTATAGGTTCATTATTATCATCTATTTTATTCTTTCCTCTAGCCACCTTATCTTTCTTTGCCTCTATATTCTTTCTCACCTCAGCAACCCTTTTCCTAGGATTAGTGATATTTGAAAGAAAGGCAGAAGAGGTTTGAGGAACTACTTTTGATCTGGGGTGCATTTAGACTTTACGCTTTTGTGCATCCCTTTTTTGTAACCAGGAATAAGATTAATGCTTGAAAAATTTATTTGGAGTTTATCAGAATATCCCCATCACTATCAATTTTTTCCTCCTCAAAAAATAATTTAGGGTTATGAGCAGGGGCTGGAGTAGTGACTGCTTCTTCAGATGTCCATGAATAGTTGATAGAATCTGACTTTTAAACAGGTGGATATAAGGGTCTTGGTGAGTAATTTAGAGATGGAATGAATGAAGATAATTTAGGAGAAGAGAATGGAAGAGACGGTGAGAAAGATCTAGATTTACGTTCCCCCTAAAAAGGTACACTAGAGGAGAGACCCTCATAATTGAAATAATACACAAGAGAGTGAAATTTTTACACACTAGGTTTTGAGGATGAAGGACTTAGGGAAGCCATTGGCGGAGAAGAGAGTTTTCTTTTTTGTTGGGAAAGTGAGTTTGAGAGATATTTGAAGTTTGCAGTGGAGCTTCGGTGAATGTGGAGAGTTTTTAAAGAAAAAAAGAAATATTTTTACAGGTTGTATAATGATTGAAGTGATGATTGTCAGTTTTAAAAGGAGGGAGTAATGATTGCAAAAAGAGGTATTTATTTATTTTTCTCGCTTAAGATTTTGTCTTATGTAGGTGTTCGAGGTTTGATAATTAGGATCAGATTCTTAAGACGGAAACATAATACTTTTAATAGTTGAAATAACTTGAATTCTTTGCAAAGGATGTGCATATATGACTTGAGAACTAGGTCCTCATGTGTCTTCCTGAGCTTTTACTTTGAAATTAAGATTCACTTTGATGGTGAGAACTCAAGTGGTAGATATGATCCTACCAAGGAACAAAGACTAAGTTAATTACCATATCTAATAATTTGCAAGCGTGATCTCCTACCTTAGTTTCATAGTCAAGTACTTGGGGGAAGACTGTAGTCTTTCTTCTATAAGATTTTATTATCCAAGGGCTAACCTATTCTTCTCCAAATGTTCTCTCTCCAATGTTTTGATGAATATATCAAAAATTTGTTCACCACTTCCACAAGACACTATTTCTATCAACCTTTTTTGTACATAATCTCTGAGAAAGTGATATCTTACATTAATGTATTTGGTTTTGCTCTGTTGCACTGAATTTTTAGCCATATTAACTGCACTTGTGCTATCACACATGATAGAAATACATCCGATATTGATTTCATAGTCACTAAGTTGTTGTCTTATCTGATCCAGAGAAGTTAAGAACAACAGGATATAGCAACTACATATTCAGCCTCAACAATTGAAAGAGCCACAGAGTTTTAAAAGACACGATTTCAAGAAGTGATCCAATTCAGAAGTACTTTTTTTGTCCATCAAATATCCCGCATAAGCAGCATTAGCATAACAAATAATATCAAAGAAATCTCCATCAGAATACCATATAAACATTCCTTGAGTGCCTTTGAGGTACCTAAAAATTCTCTTGACAGTCCTTAAGTAAGATTCTTTTGGAGATGATTGAAATCTAGTACATATACCTATACTATACACAATGTTAGTTCTACTAGCTATAAGATATAGTAAGGAGATAATCATTCCTCAATACTTTATTTTAGCAACAGACACACCAACCTTATCTCTGTCAAGTGTTGTGGTAGTAACACTAGGAGTACTGTTTGTCTTAGCTCCATTCATCTCAAATTTCTTCGGTAATTCCTTGTTGTACTTTTGTCAATGTACGGATGTTCCAGCCTTGGTTTGATTGATTTGTAATCTCAATAAAAAAGTCAATTTTCTCATCATGCTCATTTTTCTTTGCTACTGCTTTCATACCACAAAGAAGTCCAATAGTTATGCTTACTTCTTTCTTCAACCCTTCCAAACTCACTGCTCATTAATGAGGAGCATTTCTTGCATAAAACACCATCTATAGCTCCAAATATTATATCATCTACATCGATTTTCACAAAAAAAAAGATTGAATTCTTCTTTTTTTTGTGAACAATGTGTTGTCTATTGTCTCTCTAGTATATTCATGTTTTAGGGGGGGGAGGACAGTTTGTCATACGATGATTTTGGGGCCTGCTTAAGATGATATAAAGCTTTGTCAAGCTTATGGACATGATCTGGATATTCAAAGATCTCAAAACATAGTGGTTGTTTCACATAAACTTCTTTATTCAGATAAACATTCAAGAGGACACTTTTCAGATCCATTTGAAACTGTTTTAATTCCTTATGGGAAGTAAATGTCATCAACATTCTAATGACTTCCATTCAAGCAGCAGGGGCAAATATTTCATCATAGTCCACCTTCATCTTGATTGTATCCTTGCACACTAGTTTGGCCTTGTTCCTAGTGACTACACCTTGATCATCTTACTTATTTCTAAATACCCACCCAATTCAGAAACTAAGTGGCATATCTTACTTCTTTAAAATTGATGTAACTCTTTTGTGTAGCAATAATCTAATCTGTATCTTACAAAGCTTCCTTGATGTTCTTTAGTTTAATGAGTGACAGGTAGGCTAAGTAAGTACACATACTTCTCAACTTATTTTTAGTCTGCATGTCTGAATTTAGGGGGATATAATATTTTCAATGAAATGTGACTCTTATATTCCTAATTCCTTTTAGTATTAGGCGAAGAAGTACTAGGTGCATCAAGATGAAAGGATGAATCATCTAAATAAGCAGTTCCCCCGAGGAAGACATCTCCTCCTAAGTTATAGCATCTTTCTTAACAGCTGAAGTGGTGTCCTTATGTTCTTCTTCATCTTTTGAAACATGGGTCAGTTCAAACCCACAGGTTCCCTCATCTATGCAGCTTTTCCTATCCTCATGATTTGCTTCATCAAATATGACATTGTCATACCCTATTTTTACCCTATTAAAACGAGCATGACGTTATGGACTCTACAAGAATGAAAATTTGTACAGAGTCGCCACCTAATTTTTAAGAAAAATAAGGAAACCTATTTATTAACAAATATGATTAATGTTTTTAATCTGCGAAAATCAATTTAAGATTCTAGGTAAGGGTTCAAGTTATCCCAAAGGGAAGGGGTTAGGCACCCTTCAGGATCCACAAATGTGGTACCCGGCTAGACTAAATTTATCAAAAGAGGGAGGAGGTATAAATATTTAAAATGATGTAAAAGTTGTATGTGTTAAGTATAAAATAATTCGTTTAAAAAATCTAAATATTTAAAACTATGTAAATGTAAATGTATGTTATAAATAAAACATATTGTTATGAAACACGGGTGAAAAATATGTATAAAAATGTATAAATTACATGTGAAAAGAAAAAATATTTTGTGACATGTATGAAAAGAAGTGTGTCTTGATATGCTATGAAGAGAAAAGGTATTTACAAATAATATTTTTTACTTGATTTAAAATTTACGAAAAAACGTAAAGATTTATTTGAACAAAAGATCACAATATTTATGATGTCAATGTATGTAAACTAATTGATTGACTTAATTATTTTATGTAAACATTAACGGCCTAAGTTTTGCCTAAAAGTGATGAAACTAAATGAAAGAATATCCCCGCCCGACACCCAAAAAGTAAAGTGTTCACTATTACAATATTTATACAAATATAAGAATATAAAATACAATTCAAAATTAAAAGGGTCTCTTTGACTGCAACTCCCGATGAGTATTCCAAAATAACCTGTATAAATACTTGTAAAAAAAATGTTAGTAACAAATAAATAATAATCAAAATAAATCGAACAAGTATGTGTACATATAAGTATTTTAAAAATATATTTTTTGTTAAAAAAGTGGGCTCAGGTAAAGTCATGGTTGCTCAATTAATTGGCCGTCCTAAATCATCTTGCCAAAATATGAATTGTAAAATCTTGTGTTGTTATAAAATTTCATTATCGCCCAAAAATATTTATTGTATTACATATATGTATATGTAATAGTCCGTCTTTTTATTTACGGAGGCCTCAAAATTAATAATAACTTTTTCATTGGTCAAGTATTTATTTTGATACAAAATAATAATCTTTTGAAAATAAAGTCCGTCATTTGTAACGGAGTGGCCTCAAGTATCCGACGGAGAGATAATTTCATCGGCCGAGCGTCGACCCTTAATATAAATTGATAATTTTAAGAAAATAAAGTCCGTCCTTGTAAATGGGGTGGCCTCAAATATCCGACGGAAAGATAATTTCATTGGTCAAATATTATTTTCTAAACACAAAAGTATAAAACAAAGATTAAACAGTTGCCAAAATAACTACGAACATGAATCAAAACAAGATATTATCAACTGAACATAATAACCTATGAAAACTTTCAATAAAATAATGTCCAAAGTCTCAATTGCATGACAAATCTCAGTTCACGAGCAACTAAAAGAAAAACATATAAGTGCAAAAAGATAAAATAAAATATTCATCATATTAACATAACAATGGTAAAAAAATAAAAATAAAATATCAGTGATCAAAATCAACATAAAGATGTAAATCAATAGTCCAAAAATAACGCTTAATACATTGATAGGCAACATAACAATTTTAATAAAAAGAAAAAAAAAGGCAAAAACAGCAAACAGGTAACTTAATTTCAATGGAAACAAAATTAGGGAAAATAATAAAACAATCATCAACAACAAGCAAACAAGAATAAGATTTGTAGAAAATATCAAAGTTCACCAGAAGTTCAAATCTCACTCTATCAACACAAACACCCACAAAAAAAAATGATGGGCTAGAATGAAAAGATTTCACCGAGAACGTCGTATTCCATTCAGATCTGGCGGCTTGACAGTGTTGTTGGTCGGCAACGGAGAAAGACGAAAAAAGGGATGCGGGCTGTACGTTGGTGGCGGCTTGGTAGTGCTCGCGGCAAAAGTTCACCGGAGTTCTGCCGAAATTCTCACCGACAGTGATGGAGTAGATATTTTGGATGAGGGTGGCGTGGCTGGAGAGGGTGGTGGTGCGGCTGGTGAGGTCGTTCACCGGCCATCAACTCCGGCGAGAAAAGGAGGAAAGGGGAGAGGAGAAGCAGCGACTGTGGGGGTGGTTCGCTGGAATCCGACCATAGCTCACTGGAGAGGAGAGAAAAATTCAACTGATTTTGTGTGTATGTGTGTTTTTATATATATTTTTGTGTGTGTTTTGAAGAGAAAAGTGGAATAAATAAAATATGCTTGTATATTTATGAATATGTGTGTGGGTTTGCAAAGAAAAATGTTTATGAGTTGTAAAAAATAAATATATATGTATTTTGAAAGAGAGGAAAAAATGAACAAAAATGTGTGTCCAAAATGTGTCCTTCCACCACCTATTTATACAAAAAATTGAGCACCTCTTTTATCCTTGGATAAATAAAAAGAGTGTTCTCTCTTTTTATAATAGAACACCCTTAGGTCCTTAAGTTATTGATCAAAAAAATTTCATCCTTTTGACCAACGGACAAAGTAATTATCTAAAGGATAGTGTCATTGAGTGGTCGTTGTTAGATGTGATGAGATAACAATGAGTGGTCATTGTCGGACGTGACAAGATATTATTGTGTAGTCGTTGTCGGATGTGATAAGACATCAAATTATTATACTGCACAAAAATAATTGATTCGACTCAGCGTGTGCGGACTGTAAAATATAGATATTGAATAAAAAATGTAAAGAATATTAAAATTATTAAAATATAATTAAAAATACTGTAAAATATATATATATATATATATATATATAACGTCATGTCGTGCACGTGTGCGGGTGATTGTAAAATGTTAAGAACGATAATGAATTGATAAAAATCCTAAAATTAGAAAAATTATTAATAAATTATAAGAAATAAAATATGACAAAAAATTGATTAAAGTCCTAAAGAAAGGATAATTAGCAATAATTTATCAAACAATTATAAAAAAGATTTAAAAATTATGTTTCGTACCCTTTAACGAACAAAAAGCCTGAAGACGTTAATTTTAGACACGAAGAGTAAAAATTGGGTGTCAACAGACATGAATGAATTTCTTCTGTCAACTAGTTCTCTTATTGTAGATTTTATGAGCCTTACACTGTGAAGAATATCTCACGAAGATACCTTCATCAATTTTTGCATCAAATTTTCCTAATACATCCTCTCCATTGTCGTGAATAAAATATTTACACCCAAAAGGTCTTAGATAGGTCAGATTTGGCTTTCTACCCTTGAGTAGTTCATAAAGGGTTTTGTCTAGGAGTGATCTAATCATACACCTGTTAAGAAATAATATGCAATGTTTACTGCTTCAGTTTAGACATTTTAAGGAAAACCATTTTCTATGAGCATTATTCTAGCCATATCCTTTAAAGATTTATTCTTTCTTTCAATCATACCATTTTCACGAGGAGTTCTAAGTGCAGAGAAGTTGTCATCAATACTATTTTCAACACAAAAGGTCAAGAAGTTTGAATTTTCAAATTCAATACCATGATCAGACCTTATTCCTATAACTTTAGTATTCAACTTCTTTTGAACAATTTTAACTAATATTTGGAATACCTCTAAGTGTCTCATCCATAAAACTCAAGAAGAGTGTCCATGTGAATCTTGAATAATCATTTACAATCACAAATACATGTCTCTTCGCTCCTCTACTGAGAATTTTCATTGGACCACATAAGTTCATATATAATAATTGAAGAGGTTTAATGGTTCTTACCATTCTTATGGGCTTGAACGAGGATCTAACATATTTTATCTTTGCACAAACATCACACACAAGAGATTCATTCAATTTGTTTTATGATAATCCTAATACCAAATTCATTGTCACTAATTTGTTGATTGTTGAGTAGCTAGCATGTCCTAACGTTTTGTGTCATAATAATGAGCTACTTGTCATAACACTAAGGCATGTTAGTTCAAATTTTATAGTATCCATAATATCTACCTTGTATATATTTTTATGTCTTCTCCCTTGAGTACAATACTCCCACTAACAAAGTTTGTCACAATACAGTCCGTAGGAATAAACTTCATATTGTTTCCCTTATCGCACAGTTGAGATATGCTTAGCAGATTGTGTTTTAGTTTAAATACATAGTGCATATTATAAATAAAACGTGACATTGTTCTTCCAACCTTTCCTACACCAATAATTTATCAAATTTTACTATTTCCAAAAAGCAATACTTCCACCTTAATAGTCTATAAGAGAGAGAAAGTATTCTTTATTTTCAGTCATGTGTTTAGAGCAAGCATTGTCAAGGTACCAAGGCTTGTTTCTTCCTTCCTTCTTATCTTACAAATATAATTTAGAGGTTAGTTTTGGGCACCCAGATTAACTTGTGCCTTTTTTTGTGAGAAAAAGGATGGATCAAATCTCTTTCAGCCCAATAAGGAAGTTCTCTCTTAATGGACAACATTTTCTTTAGTTTCTGAGTCTTGTGTCTGTGTATGAACTTGAAATTTCTTTGTCACCTTTATGTGAAGGATATTAATCTTTGAGGTGTCCTTCTTAGCCACAAACAAACCATATTTATAGATAAATTTGCTTTGTAATGCTCAAGTCTGAATCCTAGCCCATGTTTAGAGATGGAATGACTGCTTTGAATATGATGGGGAAGGGTATAGGACTTCATCCACTTGATTATGTTCTAGATCAAGTTTATCCTTGTTCAAATCTTTTAGCAATAATGTATTTTTCTCAGACAATTCATCAAGGCTAATATTTAGTTTCTTTATGTCCTCCTTATTTTGTTGATGAATTGTGGCTTAACTCTTACCTTTGTCAGAGAATTCCTTAACAAAATTTCTCAAAGATGTATTATCCTCTTCAGGGTTCTCATATTCCAATCTTAAAGAGGTATAACCACTCATTAGACTTTTTTTATTAGAACAAGAAGAATGATATGCATCTATAAGCACAATAATAAAAGATTCAAGTTTCATTTTAGAATATTTGCGAACATTTTCTTTACATCCGAAAACATACCTTGTTTCTTCTTAGTCACATTCATTTTCTAACTTAGAACCAGCGATAAGTGCAAGGATTGGTTGAGTTAGGTCCCTATCTTCAGGATCATCTTCATAGTTACTCATAGTAAGAAGAGCTATAGTGGCTCCCTCTTCTACTTCCATCATTGCCAATAAGGATTTATTGTTGGACTTATTTTCATTAGATTCATCAGAGCCCTCCCCCATAACAGCTAGTGCCTTTTGTACGACAACATCAGCCTCTTGAAAAGTTATTTTTCTACAAGAGGGGAGAGTAAATTCTCTTTTTTGATCTCTATGTTTTTTACCATAAACTTTCCTGTGCTCTGACACCCACAGTGGACCAAATTTAAAAAAGTGATCAGGGCTTCCACACTTATGACATAGTTGAACTTCCTTCTCTTGAACTTTGATAGGTATTTTTTGAAAGTTCTAGCCCTTTTTGAAGAATATTTAAAATCTTATTATGACCAAGGCCAGGTTTTCCTCTTCATAGTCAATATTCTCAGTAGCTTTGAGGGAGAGGTCTTTTTCTTTCCCTTTGTCCCTATATAGTCCTTTTCTTTCCCTTCGTCCCTATATTTTTTTCTTGATTTTCTTTGACTCATAAGTCATCGGTTTTCCAATGAGCTCATCTATCTCCAAAGTGTCAAGATTTCTTGCTTCTTAATAGCTTTCAGCTTATTTTTCCCAAGATTCTGGCAGTATACTCAGTTCTCCCAAGGAGTAGATCTCATTCAGGATTGTAGTAAACGTTGTATGCATGTCCCGAACAATTTCTCCATCTTTCATTTTGAATAATTTATATTGTCCATTGAGATTGTCTATTTTGGTCTTTTTACAGTAGAAGTTCCTTCATGAGCAGTTTGAAAGGTAGTCCATATTTCCTTAGCACTTTGTATAACACCCTCAAATTTTGAGTATTTTATTTTTGGCCTTTTCGTGCTTGAAATATCGATTTTTGACTCAAATCATGTTTCGAATGTAAAAAAGGTAATCTGAGAGAGTTTCAAAATTTTAGGATGTGGTTTGGGGTAGTTTTAGGTAACGGGGACAGTAAGCCTCCGTGATGGCCCCGCGATGCAGAAGGTGGTGACCGCAATGATGTCCGTGATGCGAACCTGTGTATTTTTGTGATTGCTTTGTTTATTAAAAAAAAGGGAGAAGGGTAGTAAGGTCCTTTCACTTATACACGACTTTTAAAACAGACAAGGACCAATTCTCATCAGTTGTTCAATACGCAAAGGTCGTTATTCACTCTTAAACACCCTCTCTCAAAATCTCTTTTTCAACTCAAGGCTAGGATTCATTAAGGTGATCATCTAGGGTCCTAGGAGTGTGGTATTCTTCAAATTTCTTGATAATTAAGGCATGTATCTCTTTCCCTTGAACTTATATTTTTTTATTGGTATAAATTGATTATTATGGCATGGTTTTGATGTGGGTTTTGAAATGGTTAAGGGCTTTAGACATGATTGATCGTTAAATTGATTTTCCATGATTTATTATGAAAACTTCATGTTTTCTTAATATTTATTAACATTGTTGGATTCATGAAAATGATAATTAAATGGAGGGGTCATGGTTAATCCTCAATTTGATGATACTGCCTTGATATATGGTTTGGAAATAATGTGTCCTCAACTTGTTTGTGAAATTGTCAATGAATGTGATTTTGTCATCTAATTTGGTTTGGCTTATTCTCTTTGAAACTAATGCATGGTATAAATGGTTAAATGATTAAGGATGGTTTTAAGAATCTTGACGGGTACGATAAAATTTCCTAAGTGAATGATTTATGAAAACCTTGTGGGGTACGATGGAATCCCCTAAGTGATTTTAATAATAGAGTCTGCGGGATACGAAGAAATCTCGTAAGTGTTAGCTAATGACATTGCTTGCAAGCTATAGTCGGTGTGATGATACCACTTAATAATGTCTTATTAATTGACTCTTAAAATTGGTGGATGTGTTATGTATAAAATATTTTAAATTGGGCATTAATGGGGGTTGTGTTAGCTAGCCGTGAAGGTGTTGTCATACCCGATTTTTATCTAAGGTCAAAACGAGCATAACATTATGGACTTTAAAAGAATAAATTTGTACAGAGTCGTCACCTAATTTTTAAGAAAAAATAGAAAACTTATTTATTTATTTAACAAGTATGACTTTATTTAATCTACAAAATCAGTTTAAATTCTAGGTAATGGTTCAAGTTATTCCGAAGGGAAGGTATTAGGCACCCTTCAGAATCCACAAATGTGATTTCCGATCAGACTTAAGTTTTTTACAAGACGAAGAAAAAAATAAATGTTTATAAATACAAATCTAAAATATGCATTAAAATAATATAAACAATTTGCATATAAAGAATGTATAAATTACATAAATTATTGTATATAAAAAATGTGTGAAGATGATTGAAAGTATATAAGAATGTGTATGGAAAGAAAAGAAAAATTGAATAAAGAAAAATTTATTTTAAAGAAAAAGATTATGCAATATTTTTAAATGTATAAATATGAATTAATTGATTAAATATCTAAATTAATTTAATTTTTCTATAAATATTAACGGCCTAAATTTGCTTAACCGCGTGATAAGGATTGTATAAATAAAGAACATCCCCGCCCAACTCCCCAAAAATATAGATTTCACTATAATTAATAATTGTACAATGATAAGAATAAAAGAAAATACAAAAACAAAAATTTCAAGCCCTTCTTTGAATATCACTCCCGACGAGTATTCCCGAAAACCTGTATAAACACTTGTAAATAAAATGTTAGTAACAAATAAATAATCACAAAATAAATTGTAAAGACATGTGTAAATATATGTATTTAAAATATAATTTTTGTTAAAAAGTGTGGGCTCAAATTAAATTTTAAATGTCATGGCTACGAAGCGGTTGCTCAATTAATTGGCCGTCCTAAATCGTCTTGCCAAGATACAAATAATAAAATCTTTTTGCGTTGTTATAAGAATTTCATCATCGGCCGAATTTATTTATTTTATTACGTATTTATATACGTAATATCCATCTTTTTATTTACAAAGACCTAAAAAATCGACGGAATATTTCTTCATCGATCATGTGTCAGCCCTTAATATAAAATAATAACTTATATAAAATAATAAATTTGATAAAATAATGTCCGTCTTTTATAATGGGGTGACTTCAAATATTCAGACGGAGAGATTATTTCATTGGCCAAGTGTTTATTTATTACTCTCTAGATTTCATAACAAATTAATTGTTAGATTTTGACACACAAATTAAGAAAAAAACATAAAAACATAAATTTAATACAACTTTCCATTTTTACCCAAAAAAAAAAAAAACTGACCTTGTAATATCTTTTCAAAAGTTAATTAGTTATCAAATCATAAAGGTAAATTTGAAAAAAAATTCAACGATTCATTTATTTTGAAAACTCAATAAATAGCCCAATAATTTATTTATTTCGAAAAGGAGGAAAAACCAATTAAACAAAAGTCAACTAACAAAATTAATAAAATAATATAAACAATAATGATATTAATGCAACAGCAACAGTAAAGCAAAACAAAAAATTATACTTGTTGAATATGATAACAAATAAATTAACTAGCATGAAATTAATGGAAAGAGACAACAACAACAACCAACAAAGCAGTAAACAACCTTAAAATTACCATTTTTAGGTTATTTTTTCAAGAATCTTTAATTTTCCCAAAAAGAAAAAACCCCAAACGGAACAATCAAGAAACCATCAAACAACAAAAATGCTAGAGCCCAAAAAAAAACAAGAAACAAGAAAAAACAAGAAGTCTTGTAGAGACAATTTAAAGGAGAAACTAAAAGGTTTAGACACAAAAAGATACAAACTTGAAACACCCCATTTCAAGAATCTTGAAAATGTAACAGAAACACTAAAAGTGCAATCTTTATACTCAAAAACACAAAATGTAGCTACAAAAAAAAAATTCTAATCAACAATCAAGAATCAACCCCATGTTAAAAAGAAGACACAAACAAACACTACAAAACAAGAAACACAAAAATAGTGGTTGTTTCGCCGTCGTTGGGGTTGTGGTTTGGGCTGTTTTGGGCGGTGGTGGTGCTGATGAGGGGTTGGCCGGCATCTGGTGGCTGTCCGACGGTGGTGGTGGTTTGGAAAGGAAGAAAGAGTAGAGAGAGAGAAAGTTTAGAGAGAGGAGCGGCTGATTTTTTTTTGTTTTTTTTGTTAGTGTGTGTTTTAAAAGTGTGGGTGTGTGAATATTTAAAAATAAATAAATAATTTATCAAATACTCCCTCCTTCATTTCACTATAAGTGAATTGTTGGACTATTTGTTGGTGTTTCAAAATAAGTAGATTTTTGAATTTTTTTTCAAATTTATCCTTATGATTTGACAATCAATTAACTTTTAAAAATGTATTATTAAGGTTAGCTTTTTTTTTTGGAGGTTAAAAATGAAAAGTTATGTTAAATTTATGTCTTTAATGTTTTTTACTTCATCTGTGTGTCAAAATTTAACAATTCATTTATTATGAAACAGAGGGAGTACATTTTTTTTCTTCCAACATATCCCTTAAATTAGGAAGAGTAGATAATGGAAAAATCAAATGTCATAAATAATGACAACATCTTGATTTGACTGATTTTTGCTCTATATATTAAAATAATTAAATTGACTCATCTTCGCAGGTCATATAACGTACAAAATATTGAATGTTGATATATAATTACAGAAAAATGTAAATAATAAATAAAAAAATATAATTATCTTAAAAAAGATATATTACGCTATAAATAATTAAAATTATACTGTACAGTAAAAAATTGCAATGCTATGTTGTGTACGTATGTAAATGACTGTGCAAAAATATTAAAATAATAATAAACTGATAAAAATTTCAAAATTTACAAAATTATAGATAATTATCAATAAATTATGTAAAATTAAAATATAACAATAAATGAGTAAAAATTCTAAAATAATGATGATTATTAATAATTTATTAACAATTGCAAAAAATGTGTGAAAAATTGCATACTATGCCATTTAATAATCAGGGAACCTAAATGCGTTAATTTCACATTTGGAGAGCCAAAATTGGGTGTCAACAGGTGTGAGTCCGAAGGACTGATACTGAAAACTCATGTTTGCCAATGTGAGGGTTGATCTTAGTGACCGTGTGCTTGCGGGGTAAGAGGGAATCCCCCAAGTGTATATATGTTCATATGTATCATGCAGGTCAAAGGGTGCGTCGGAATCCCCGGCCTTCTATGATATCTCTGGTTTGTTCGGCAAACATGCATTGGATCCCGTTCAGGGGGTGACACTGGATCCATATAGCCCGCGAGCGGATTTTATGACGGTCAAGCTACACAATCCAGGTTAAAGTTTTAAACGTTCATGTTAAGCCTTGTTTTCTATCCCGACATGCTATATATATATATAATATTAAAGGTGTGAAGATCCTTAGAAAAATAATTTGAACTTTTTGTCCTTCATTAAAAGAGTCTTTTTTAGATAAAACTGTCTTTTCACTATTTTCTTTAATTTATTATTTAATTATTTTTATTATATTAACTAGACTCCTAAAATATATGGGACTTCTAAAATATATGGAAGGAGAATCAATTAATATTTTTTCTTGTACTGATCGATTAGAAAAATACTCCTAAAATAGGATAGAAAAATACTCCAAAAATAGGACTCTATTAAGAAAATACTTCTATAAATATTGAGATGCACATTAAACTACCGAAAAAATCAATTTACTTATTGAAAAAATATGATTAATGCTCATCTAACTTAATTCGGTTGCTTGTCTAGATTGGTGGATGCTTAAGTTTTTAACCCTCAACTTCTATGTCGGTCAACTTTGAGGAATTTTTTTAGGTAAAGGTTAGGTTTAATTGTATTATTTTTATATCTCTATTTTGAGAATTCTTTTTGTGTAAAGGTTAAGTTTAGTTGTATTATTTTGATAATTCTATTATCGTATTATTTTGTTGTAGTTTACAAATGGTAGATGAGTGTCAGGCGACTTTGAGAAATTTTTTGTGTAAATGTTAGATTTAATTATATTATTTTGATGTCTCTGTCATCGTATTGTTTTGTTGCAGTTTACAGATGTAGATGAATGTTGATCGACTTTGACAATTTTTTTTGGTAAAAGTCAGGTTTAATTAAATAAATTCTTCAAAAGGTGTAGAATTTAATTACTGTATTTATCTTTGTTATTTAGATAAATATTCTATTTAGTGTAACGTTTGAACTCAATAAAGTGAGGTACACACAAGAGGCGCGTACTAGGAGTGTACATCGGTCAGTTCGGTTCGGTTTTATACATTATCGATTCGATTTATCGGTTTTTGATTTTTAAATATGCTAAAGCAATAACAAAACCAATAAGTTGTTTTTTATCGGTTTTTGGTTTATCGGTTTTTAATCCTTAACGGTTCGATTTTCGGTTTAACCGATAAGAAAATACTCATAAAATAAAAATAGTAGTAACTAACATGAAGAAGATTGAATTTTAGTTGCAACCAAAAATCCTACATGATGTGTTTTAATTTACAAGAATCTTCAAGTTTGGACTAAATGTTGTTAGGAGAAATTAAAAGTTTGTATAACTGAAATAATAGGTTTGTTAATTTGTAGAAATTAAAGAGAAATTAAGAGAAATATATAATAAGTCACACACACATATATATTCTTATTGGGTTATCGATTTACCCAATAACCCAATGAGAAAAAATCGAACCAAACCAATAACCCAATAATTTTATTTAATAAAATCATTAAAAAAACGTTAACCCAATAACAATAAACTAATAACATTTTTATCGGTTCGATTTATCGGTCGGTTCAGTTTTGGCACACCCCTGACGCGTACATCTAAATTTGTATATATATATAAATAAATATATATATATATGTATGATTTACATATGGTTATGTGCATTGGATTTTGACTGGTTTGAATTATTATGCATGACATTAATTGTTCCTCTATACCTGAGTTACATGTTAGCGCTCCAATCGCTAACCGTCTTCAGACATTATATCCCCACGCGATGCAGGAACTGGCCATACTTCTACTCCTCCTGCTCAGTGACCAAGTGCTCCAGGTTGGTTCGTGAGTTGACTTGAACTATAAGAAAGTATAGAATTTGCAATAATTTTTTACCAATAATTATAATATTGTTGGCAAAAATTGATAAATAGCAACAACATAGTAAAGTTGTTGCTATATATCATAGAACTTTTAGCCATAATTATTTTTTCGTTGAAAAATACTCTAATTTTGTTGTCAGATTCTACTATTAACATGAAAACTTTTAAATTCAAATAATTGACAACAATATTTTAGCCACTATTATAGTTTTGTTGGTAAATTTGAATAAATAGCAACAACTCGATTTGATTGTTGTTATACACAGAACTTTCTAACCAGAATAATTTTCTTATTGCCAAATGCTTTAGACTGTTGTTGTCATATTTGATGGGAAATATTTTTCTCCATTTTTTTAGTTGTCACACTTTGCTTATGAATAATACAGTTGCAACTTTTCTCATATCAATATGATTTAAAAAAAATATTTAAAATATTGATCAAAATTTCTATTATATGACTCCAAAATTAAAAACTATCACAAATAAAGAGGAACATAGGTAATACTTCTCACACTTTATTTTAGTTGGGCACATTCAATTTACACGACAATTAAAAATTAAAAATTAAATAATAAATTTTACTAGTTTATTCTTTATCCATATTAATAATATTCGTTGATCATAGAAATGGATATTGAAATTGTAATGAATCGCGTTTAATGTATACTATTAATTATAGGGATAAAATAAAATAAAAAATTAAATTTGTCCTAATTTAGTCTGTGATGAACTAATAAGAGATAGTTATTTTTATTAAAAAGATAAACTGAAATTAAAAAAAAAAGGAATATAATTATTATTTTTGTAACCACACGTACAAAAGCCAAAATCAATATTTAAAGAAAGACCACATGTACAGAAGCTAAAAATAATACTTAATTAAAGAAAGACCATTAGAATAATATTTAAAGGAAGACCAACAGACACTTTAACATTATACAAAAGATATACCCAAATCAGAAGTGAAGCACTCAAAGAACACTATTTTGAAATTCATGGAAGCTAATCTTCAGTGGATTAGATCCAGCTCTAGTCAAGAATAGTGGGATAACACTATGAGGTAAGTCCGATTGTGAGGGGCAATATAAATATTTTTTTACATAAACAGAATTAGCATAAAAAATTTGTTATTGTTGGCAATAAACTTTCTTTTGCTAACAAAATGAATTAACTGTGGCCTAAATTATAGGAGCAGTTAATTAAATTTTAATTTTCGTAAAAAAAAAATGCGGCAAAGTTGATTTCTCTTTTTTGGTCATTTAGCACAGTATTTTTATAGTTACCTCTTTGGCTAGGTTTATTTTGTTATTCGTGATTGAGCTTTTTTTTGTTGTCTCACTTTTATGTCGCTTCTCTTACTACTCGTCGAAAACAGTAAGTGATTAATTTGGAATACTTAATTAGTTATTCTATGAGCGATTTATTCTTGTGATGGAAACAAAAAAATTATTCTGTGACTGATTTTAGATAGAGTTATCCAAATAACTTATTGTGATCATCTTTTATTGATGAAATATTAAATTAGATAGTCTTAATTTGTCTAATCACAGTAAGCATACTTTCTGGATTGATTTTCTACTTCTACTATCTTAATCGGGGGAAGAAGAAGGATAAGAATGTGTGTAGCATAACCAATTCACAATATTATTTATCTCTAAAATATAGCAAATTGATTGTATTTCTCTAATTGATGCATTCTATTTTACCCCCATGAGTTGTAGAATATTATTTCTCCTAATTCCGTCAAATGTAAATTTTAAAATATGTAGTTTGTCATCTTATTTTAGCCTGTAGTACAATTTATGGTGATGCTTGACCTCACTCAAATGTAATTGTGTGTTCTATATGTATCTACTGTATTGTGAGTTTTTTCTAATAAAATTTAGGCCACAATAACGTAGAAATACAAGGCAGCCACACGACATCTATCTTTGAGACATACGCATCTAAACTGCTAGCTAATTGATATTATCATGTCTTGTTCCATTTGTTTGTTTTTATTTATAGTATCTATTATTTACAATCAGCTTATCAAGAAGGCAATTTTTACTAAATCACGTTCAATTCAAAGTAAAAAAGAACCTCATTTGATAGTATGGATCCAAGCTTTGATAGATAATAGTTATTCGAGATTTGTGTGGTGTGGTTGAGATAGATAAGGTGTTCAGTGAATTTAGTTGAGGTCAAACACCAATTTATTTGGCGACTTTCTTTTTGATGTGCTAATCCTTCAGCGTTGAGAATGAGAAGTTGAATTTTCTATTTGTGTAATTGTTGTTTTGGTTCTTTCTTGCTCGCTTCTCTGTGTTTTGTTGTTCTGATTGTAAAGTTTCATTAGCTTCGTCCTAGTTCAATCTCTGATTTCTTCTCTTAGGTGAGTTTTTTTTATCTTTTGTTTTTTACTTTTTGTTGTATATATGTTGTCTTAGAGTGATTCGGTGATGAGAACGTGACTGTATGCTTTCTTTTTTTTTTTGCTCTTTCTTTTAGTTAATGTGTACTTTTTGTTTCCGCTCCAAATTATGATCTTTTCTTTTTTTGAACTTTTTTGATCTTTTCTTCATTTATTTTTTGGTATAATAAATTATAAATAATTGAACAATAGTTAATCATAATTATTGAAAAAAGAGTTAATCATATAGTTTATATTTAACAGTTATATTTTATTGTAGGTAAGTATATGATGGATAAAAATTGGATACTTCTTAAGAATAGGACATTATCAGAATACTTGAATGGTGTGAAACAATTTTTGAACTTTACTTTTTTCAATCTTGAAGCTGGTGTAAGAATTCAATGTCCATGTGTTAAATGTAACAATGTACTGAAAAAAATACGGAAAGAAGTGAATAATGATTTACTTAATTGAGGAATAAGTCCAACCTATAAAAAGTGAAATTGTCATGGCGAGTTAGACTTATCATCAGATTATGAAATAAATTTTGTTGCAGACTCAAAATTAGAAAATGATGATGATTCTACTTTTGAGATGTTGCATGATATGTATCATGGTGTTTCTACTAATAATAAAAAATTTAATGATACCACTGAGTCTAGAGATGAAGAGCCTAATGCCAAAGATAAGGATTTTTATAGGTTATTAAAGGATGCAGAACAAAAGTTATATCCAGATTGTGAAAAGTTCTTGAAATTCTCTTTTGTAATGTGTTTTTTTCAAATAAAGTGTCTCCATGGTTGGAGCAATACTTCATTTGACTCTTTGTTGAAATTATTGAGTGATGCTTTTTCCGAAAAAAATGTGCTTCCTAGTTCTATCTATGAAGTCCAAAAGATCATTAAAGATTTGAGTCTAGATTATGTAAAGATAGATGCATGTGTTAATAATTGTATCTTATATGGAAAGGAATATTCTGATCTTGAGCAGTGTCTTAAATATTGTGAAAAATGATGGTTAGTAAGGAAAGAAGAAGATATTGATGATGAGGTGTCTTTGGGAAAATCAAATAAGAGGAAAAGAATTCCTAGAAAGATTCTTAGATATTTTCCTTTGGTGAGACTAAAAGTATAAATTATAGGCCAAAAAATGAGTTGTTCCTTAACCTTCTCTCTTTTTTCTTTTCCTTTTGATAGAGAATATGATAGCTTGTGTTTTGATAAATATAGTATGAGCCAACCTTTCTTCTATTTTTCAATCTAAGAAAACATGTAGAAGTTAATTGACTAATTAACTACACCATCTAAGTCTTATTTAAATTCACATAAACTTTTTTTAGAGCGCAGGATACCTTCCAACTTACAGACACAGAACACAATAGAGATATTATACTTGAAACAGCTAAGAATTTGTATCGATACAGTTGTAGTAGGCACAACAAGCATTTCAAGAAATTTGCTACAAAGGAGGAAAGATTGCAAAACAGGCCAATAGAGCTTGATGAAGGTGAATGAAAATTCTTGATGGAATATTTCAGCTCCGACTCTTTTAAGGTAATTAGGAATGCATAAAATTTATGGAGATAAATTTTTTGATATCTAATCTTTTTTCATTAATCTCCAAGCAAGTCTTACAAATTCATATCAATCTAACCATAGATTGCTATTCAAAAGAAGAACTAAGTTACAAAGCTAATACAGAAGGTGTTGATGTCTAGTGCTAATGGACATAGGAGCCTTCATAATACACATATATGCTCTTTCTGTATCTACAAGATCACATGATCTGCTCTTCGAATGTTCTCGAATTCCTTTCTTCTCATGTAGTCTGTACACATTCTGCATATAAGAGTCTAAGGAGTTGTGCAGTGTGAGACATTTCTATGAAACTCTTTTCATGCTCCCTAGTAGCTAAAGATGGAGCTTCTTAGTAGTTACTAAGTTTTGAATCCACTGTTCTTGTGCCTGGTTCAATATACCTTAGGTAGAGATGATCTTCTTAATCATAGAATAATGCCTTTATTGAGTTAATTTTATAAAATTATTAATTTCCTATTCTACTTGGTACACTCAAATCTGAATATCCTCATGATTTGAAATTAACGCAGGAAATGAGTGAAAGGAACAAGATTAATAAGGCAAATCAAGAAATGAAACATATTTGTGGCCTAAAATTCTTTCAGGTAGTATTTTTTGTAGCGGTGAGATATCTTTAAGTTGAAGAATTTTTATATTCTTTAATTAATAACATAATTTGATTTGTTTTGCACTTGTATCTCATAAACAAAGTGTCCAGGTACTTACTTAGTTTAAGACAATAAACCTATGATTAATTGCTTTCTTGCTTAAATCCATCTCAAAACTGAAATTTGGTTGAAGAAAACTTATTAAAATTTGTTACAATCTTTTGATGTATTACTTGTTTTTAATTTCTTGATACTGTTGTATATCTTATTTTCATCATATTCAAATTCTTTAGTTCTATGTTTAACAGACTATCCTTCCTGCTCTTCCTGCTGCAATTTCGAACATTATTACTACATCAAGTAATTCAAACGAGGCAGGTCCTACAAGTGTTATGAATGGTATTATTGTGAGTGTACTTCATCTAATTCATATTTTTGTGGATGTCTATATATACATGAATGAATCTAGAGACTGATGGTGTGAGACAATAAAACTTAATAGTTTGTTGTCGTCATTTTTATAAATTAGGTGATTATGGGTTCTTGAAAATATAAAAAACTAAGAAGTTATAGCAAGTATCCAGAAGTAAATTAACTTGGAACCAAAAGTTATTGTCAATATGGTGAGTTGTAATATTCAAAATTAAAACTACAATCAAGTTCTTATCACCAAATGGTTGCTAGAGTTCTAAATCATACTTAAAACAATGTATCAAATTTTAGCTCGATGTTGAAATCAGTATATGGATTAATTTACTTAAGCTTAGATTTCTGAAGTTATTATGGTGCACTTATAATTATAGGTGTGTTCCTATATTCTATATTATTTATAAATGTGCTCTTTATCAACCAATATAATTATAGGTGTGTTTCTTGTAGCCCGTAGGCCTTACATGTTAAAAAAATATCCTACTATGAAAATGAAAGGACATAAAAGCCTTATGCTATATTTAGTCAATTTTGTGGATTGCCTTTCGCTGAGTGTCTGATAATATCTATGTTAATTACATGACTTGATTATCAATGTTTCAACTGATCAATTTTGTTATTGTGCAATTTCAGCTACATATATATCCATTTCATTCTTATAACTTTGTTTTTGCTTGTACAGTAGAAACCTTATAAGTAACATAATAACTTGTGATTACATATACAAGTTATTATTTTTAATACGTACTTGTGTACTTTTTGATTTTCTTTTTAACAGAAAGTAATTATTTTTTTTTGTAGGATGAGCATGCTTAAATGAATATTGTTGTCAACATGATTCATGTAATGCACATGAGATTGAGAGATCTATTTTAGTTTACTACTAGTAATAGATTAGGATTTAATGATTGTGGATATATGATGTTTTTATTATGTTTGCAAATTAACATATACTATATATTTAGAGGTATTTAGTATTTCAGACTAAACATTTAAGGTATTTGTGTTCAAGTATTGACCTCTCTAGTATTATATAATTTATATATATTTTTAGTTTCTAAAAATTCTCGAAGAAAAGTGAATTGTGTAAATAGCAACTACTTTTTAAGTTGTTGCTAAAGTGATACAACGTAAAATATTGTTGGCAAAGAGTAATTTATTGCCACAATAACAATCGTTGGAAAAAATCTTCATTATAGATTATTAACTAATTCTTTCACTAATTTTTGCAACAATTAGAATTGTTGATAAAAAGTCTAATTTGTCGCAATGAAAATATATTGTTGCGAAATATTTTCACAAACCACGACTGTATGATGTTTTTCCAACAAAATATAATTTATTGCAATAATATTTTTTGTGGCGTTAAGTTGACTTTTGGCAACAATTTTTTTAATTGTAGCGAAATTTTTTTGCCACGATTTGCAACGACTGTTTTGCCGTTGCCAAAACTATTTTTGACAATAATATTCGATATTTGGCAACAAAAAAATTTATTGCAAATTCCCCACTTTGTTGTAGTGCGAAGTGGTGAGCTTCCATCCTTCGGAAGATGTCATTTCATGTTTGATTTCTTATGTCATAGATTTTATTTCATATTTGTTTTGACAATGGTCGGGAGCATATCCCGACACTTTATTGGTACTTAATTTTTTGTCAAAGTCTTTGTTGGACTACTGGGGACTTGAGTATTATGATTGTCATTTGGTATTGGATTTCAGTATTATGGATAGATTTGAATTTTGATTTTTATATAGACCTTTGACTTTATCTTTCATATCTAATTGCTTTATATTGGTATTCATCCGTTGTTAGGTGTTTTCAGTCATTCGAATAAGCTTAGGGGGCGATCTCCGATCCTCGGTGGACTTGAGATGCCTGTCGTGATCAGACCCTAGTTCGGATCGTGACACTTTGACAGGAGGAGATCTTATTATATTCATCTGGACTAATTCCACAAATCAGTATTTTTCTAGCTTTAGCATTATTTTAAACTTAAATCTCAAAGGTGTCCAATCTTTTCTATCTCTTGGAACTGGGTCCTTTCCATCATCTGACGCAACCACAGGTATAGTAGGTCCATAAAAAACAACATTCCACATATCTACATTTTCACCAATGATGTGGTCCATCATTCTGTTCCTCCACCATCCATAGTATTTTTCATTGAACAAGGGTGGTCATGATTGCGAAACACCTTCCTGATCAGTTAAAAGAGCAGCTATAGGATCTTATTTTTCAAGTATTATCCTTTAGTAAAAAAATCTTGATCTAATACCAATTGAAGAAAACTAGAGCCAACTATTTTCTTAGAGACCTGGTCCTTAGCAGATTTTTACTTAAATAATAAAGAAAATTCCACAACCAATATATATGGAAAAACCTCCTTTCTCAAGGAGTAACAACCACAACTCAATTCCACTATGCTGAAACTAGCTAGTTTTAGAATTACAACTCAATCATCAAAATCATAACTTCAACACCTAGACTCAAATAATTAACTCTTAACTATTTCAACTATCACCTCTCCAAGAAGTCAAACCTACTTGTTATTACAAAGCCTCACCAATTCAACTATCAAGCTATAACAGACTAACTATACTCTCAACAAGACTCAAACAAATCAATAAACTTAGTCACAAAACTAAACTTCGTTACGCCTTCAATGGATGACTTTGTATTTGCTTGTCAGGATCTCTTATTGCTTGAGAATAGTGCTCTCTCTGTGTATGCAATAGGTGGTTCGAAATTATGTTGCCCTTCTCCTTTTATCTATCCACCAATGTTGTTGTTCTCTTAACCTTTATGTGAAACCCTACTTTGATAAAATCTTTCCTTGTTAAACAAGGACACAGTTTAACCGACTCTCATTTCCTTTACTGTTGAGGGCATGCAAGTTATCATAATTAGACTTATACTAAAAATAGAATTTGTCAACTATCAAAACTTAGTATGGGATGCAAGGAATATTCATAGATGTTCGAAAATTATACGTAAAAATACTATAAGTTGCAATACTTTTCATATTAATATGATGATGAAAAATACACTTAAAATATTGGTCTAAGTTTACGCAGTTTGACTCTCGAGAAGCAAAACGTGAAAAGTAAAAAATGAACGGAGGGAGTAGATAGTAACTATATTGTGCAAACATAACATTGAGAGGGTTTATTATCATTTTCCAAATTAAATCTTTGACTTGGTAAAAGAGGTATCCCACTCTCAAAATTAATATTGAAATGAGAAATTGGACCATTGAATAGCTGTTTCATTCTCTATTCCCCCCTCAGTTTCCTTCTATCCAATTAATAGCACTATGTATATGTGTATGCACTTAGTAGTTTCTGCGCTACTTGGCTATCTAAACAGTGATGTACATGGGGAGTTGTTGATTATTCTGTTTCCTTCTCTCCGATTTTGCTTGATCTTTCAGGTTTATTTTGATGATGAAGAGCTCCGAAAGAGATCAAACATTCGACCTATCCGGACCAATATACCTCACTAAGATTCTCGATTGGTAAGACAACTTAGAGGGTGTTTGAATTAGATTATAATTTGGTCAAAATATTTTGTAGTGTTTGATTGGTGAATGAAAAAATATTTTTCAAAAAATACATTTTAGTATTTAGCTAAAGTGTAAAAATATATTTTAAAAAAATATTTTTTAGGGTGTGGTCGATATGAAGGAGGAAAAATATTTTTTAGAAAAATAAGTTGTTTCTTACTTATATTCGTGTGTTCGTTATGCAAATTGGATAAGTATATGTTTTCTAAAAGTATTTGTATATATTTAACAAAAACAATGAGAACGAATATGATAAAAAGGGTTGGATAAGAAAAACGTTTTGAATTTTTTTTAAAAATAAGTTAAAAGCATTAATTTATTTTTGAAGAGGGGTTGGTAGGTGGGGTTGTCAAAATAGTTAGTAAGGGCGGTTAAGTTAAAAAAATTTATTTTTTTAAAAAATAATAATTTTTTTTTGGGGAAGGGGGGAGAAGGGGTTGGGGGGCTAGTACGGGGTGGGGGTAGGGGTAAGGGAGTAAGAGTGAGGTAAGAAAAAAATTTTGAAATATTTTTTTTGAATGGGGGTGGTAGGGGGTGGGGGTCGGGGTAGGGGAGTGAGGGTGGGGTAAGGAAAAAATTAAAAAAATTTCAAAAAATAAATTTAAAAACTTTAAATTTTTTTTGAGCGGGGGGGGGGGGGGGGGAGGAAGTTGGTAGGGTGGTCGGGCAGGGGAGGTAGGAAAAAAGTTTGAATTTTTTAAAAAAGATAAAAAAAAAATTGGAAAGGGGAAGGGAGTAGGGTTTTGGGTTTTGGGTTTTGGGTTTTGGGTAGGGGCTGAGGTAAGAAAAAAATTTAAAATATTTTTTTTAATAGGGTGGTAGGGGTGGGGGTGGGGGATTGAGGGTTGGAGTAGGGATGTGTGATTTTGAGAGTTGTGTGAATATTTCAACTTAAGAGTGTAGACACGTGATTTCGTCCTCTTAAAGTTCAATTTTATTCACTTTTACCCATTTTTACTTTATCCTACCGTGTACCCTCATCCATGTTATTATACCCTCACAAAATACAAAAATAAATAAATAAATAAAAAAATAATAACAAACTCCCTAACAAATTCTATCCTATCCTAACCCCTACATCTTATCCTAACAACCTACCCAATCAAAATAACCCACTTCACTACCCTAACCCACCTACCCTACCCCCTACCCCTACCCATGGACCATTTTATATATACACACACACCATCAGATATAAGAAGGGGGACTCCACTCAAAAAAAAAAGGGGGAGATCCACCATTCTTCAACTATAAATCTTCTTCTCCATTCTCTTCTACGGAGTAACACACGGGGACAGCTCAGGAGATTCCCTTTTTTTCTTCATCATCTACACACATACAACACACACAGAGAAAATCGATCCTTTTCTTCCTTCTCACCGGAAACACACACACACGCACATAGTGAGGACAAAGTCGGAAAAATTGGAGGGAGCTTGAGATTCCGGCGAGAAACCGCAAAGTCGGTGCGAGATCTGTCATTGTTCTTGAGTTTTTCCGGCGAACCCTTAGCCGAAAGTAGTTTACAGGTCGTCGTTTGCTCGGTTCTCGTCGGTTTCCTTCAATTTTTGGGTAAATTTGGACGGGAAACACTAAGATTTGCCTAAATCCGACCCTTGCTCGTCGTGTCTTGGCTGCTGTCAGCTCACTCGAGCTCGATCTCAATCAGTTTCAGTTCTCTATCGGATTTTTAGGGTGCTTCGGATTTTATTCTTGGTTTGAAATCTGTTTGGGTGATGATTTTGGGTCACTGATTTGGTTTGCTCGTCATTGGGGTTCTCATTCGAGGATTGTGGTCCCGGATTTCTCTATTAACGCCGAAAATAAGCTTTATTGAGGTCCATGTCCTTAACCCATTCCCTTTTCTTTATTTTGATTATTTGGATTGATTGTGATTATGTGTGTTGATAGTTTGGATTTTTGTTGGTGTTATGATGTTCTAATTATGTGTTTGACGATTTGATTTTGTTGAAAGTTTGATTGATGAAAAAAAATGAAATTAGTGGGAGGTGAAATTGAAATTGATAAGAATGTAAGCGTTAATTTATTTTGATTTATTGATATCGTTGAATTCGGATTAATTTCGGTTTATAATGTCGAATTGGATAGTATCATGATAGGTCGAGTGGGTAGGCAATCGTAGGTTCGGGTAGGCAAAATTTAGAAATAAGTGTTTCGTTGGGATGTTTGAATGTGGAGTTATGTGTTGAATGTTTTTCTACTTTATTGCATTTGATTCAAATGTATTCATTTAGCCGGGATTGCCCCGAGGTCTTATGTACTTATTCACCGGAGAATGCCCCGACGTATCATGTTGGCGAAAAATGATTGTGATGAAGGCCCGCGGCATCGGGTAGGGCATTGGAGCTTAGTCTAGATTTAGTTTAGAATAAGATTAATATTTTCGTATTTTTCTATTTTTGGACTGTATAATTGGACTGGACTTTACATTTTGGATTGTTTTGTTTCGTTTATTGTTTGATTATTTTGCGTGCTTTTGTGTGGTTTATACATTTCTTAGTGTCAAAAATAGTCGATACACTCTACCAAGCGACCGTGGTTGAACCACGGGATCGAGGGGTGCCTAACACCTTCCCCTCGGTCAACATAATTTCTTAGCCGGAATCTCTGTTCGCAAACCAGTTTAAAGAGTCAAATGATTTTGAAAAGGATTTTCCAATGGTGACTTGGCACACCAGATTATGCCAAGTGGCGACTCTAAATAAAAAATGTATATAATCCTTTTCCGAAACAAATTTTCATTTCTTGTCACTTAAATAATAAAACCCTTTCGCACTTAAAACATAATATTTTGGAGTACGTAAAAAGGGGTGTGACAGCTTTGGCTACTCTGCTGGGGACTATTTCAAAATCCGAGCTTTTTTTTTGGAGTCGTATCAGCTTTGTTTGGCATTACGAGTGTATAAGCATTGTTTGTGATTTTGGTTTGTGTTTTCACTTTTGTGCGTTTTCATGCTCTTTGTTTACAGTATTTATCCTATGTGTTACCGCTTTATATCTGGCATCATTTGCGTAACCCGAGTCAATTCTTTCCGCAACAAGTCTCGGAGCGCACGTCGTGCGCACGAACTCTAGTTGAGTCACCTTTATTTTAGGGGGGGAGCCGTTGGATGTATGGAGTAGGTGGAAAGTAAAGCAGCCACTATCGACCATATGCTCCCCCGAACGGCCTTGTTAGTAAACCACAACGTAGGTCAGCCTTTAGTTCATTCTTATGTGCATCATATTGAGACCTAGCGGGGCCCACACGGTCCTTTGTAGGAGACTCACCTTTAAAGCAGCCCTACGTGCTAAATGTTGCATCCTTGAGAGTAACGTGGTCATTTGACGGACCGATTTGGGGAAAACATGTGTTAGAAGTAAAGTGTGAATAAAAAAAAAGAAAAAAAAGTGAGTCGAAAAGAATGAATCAAAAGGAGTGTCGTAGTTTATTTTAGAGTTTTTTATGGCTTTTGTTCTTCACGATCCAAAACTCAAAAAGATTTTTTTTATACGTTTTGCATTTGTCTTCTCAAAGTACCGTAAGTTCAATAAAAAAAAATAAAAAAAGAGGGTTTTGTTTGCCTTTTCTACTTATTTGTCAAAAACAAAATACCAAAAAGATTTTTTTTTTATAATTGGTGGTGTCAGTCTTAGTTGAAATGTCTAGTTGAAAATCCAAAAAGTTTTCATTCGTTTGTTTTTGGTTGTCTCTTAAGTTAGGGTCAATTTATTAGTTAATCGTTAAGTGTCCAATCTGGACGAGCTACGCATACCTGATTCCCGTCCCTCGGGGCGGGATACGTAGGCAACCCTCGGTGGGTCCGGTAACCTTTATTTTGGCCTTCATCTTAGTATTAGGCTAGGTCTTTTACCCCATAACCTAAAGTTGTTAGCCAAGTAGGCTGATTTTATTCAGCGTTACTGTTCGGCGATTGGGAGTCATGAAGCGGTCTGTCCCATCGACGTATGTTCGCATCAAATTCCCATTGGTTATGAACCTTTTGCTCTTATCAAATTTTTGAGATAATTTCTTATCTGCTACGACATGATGGATATGTCCACAAAGTCTAGAGTCCTTATGGTTGTCAAGGTA
Source organism: Capsicum pubescens (assembly GCA_030864215.1). Lineage (NCBI taxonomy): Eukaryota > Viridiplantae > Streptophyta > Magnoliopsida > Solanales > Solanaceae > Capsicum > Capsicum pubescens. Next base: position 50,055,318 of record CM061540.1, on the reverse strand, counting down.
CCCAAAAAGTTGATCAAGTGGTGGGGCACGTTCAATTATTCTGAAAAGCACGAAGTGAGGAAAGTGTTAGGCAATCTTGTAACACTCATGGATCTCACGCCTCGTCCGGATCTAATAGAAGCTGCGTTGACTTTCTGGGATCCAAATAATTTGGTGTTTAGGTTCAGAAGTTGTGAATTGACTCCTACCCTGGCAGAAGTATCTCGTTTGTTTCGGTTGACTTATATGGGTCAGCAAATGATTTTAGCCCGCAATCATACTCGTAAAAAATTCCTTCGACTCTGTGGATTAAAAGATAACAAGCATCTGAGATGTCTCAAACAATCTTGGATTTCCTTGGACTATTTGTTTGCTAGATTTGGGTCCTTAGAGGGTTTCGACTGCTTTTGGGATGAATTCTGTACTACCAAAAAAATCTGGGAACAACGTCGTCTTGAGGTTTTCTTTCTGGCTTTGTTGGGTATCTTAGTGTTCCCGTTAGATGAGAGGTGTATCAATACTCGTCTACAATCAGTGGTGATAGCTTTATTCAAGAAAAAAGATGAGGTCACCATTGTACCAATAATCTTAACAGAAATATATAAGGCTTTAACTGAAGTAAAGGGAGGGGTACGATTTTTTGAGGGGAGTAATCTGATATTGCAGTTGTGGATGATGGAGCACTTGCATACGCCTTTTTTTATTAGAGCAGATGTGATCGACCGTTGTCTGAATGATCGAGTGCAAGCCATGCAAGAAAGAATACGTTTTGATAAATTTTCTTTTCCTATTGAAGTCAATTCTTGGATCGAATTTCTCGAATCAAGAACTCCGAACAACATTCTTTGGTGCTATATGTGGTTTCGTCCTAAGAAAATCTTGATTGGATCTCAAATGCAACTCTTTCTAGTTTTGATAGGACTTAACTGCACTAGGCCTTACAGTCCAAGAAGGGTGATGCGTCAGTTGAGTAGGATGCAAGACGTCCCCCCAATAATGGACCTTCTAAAGGATGTAGAGTACTTTAAAGACCAAGCCGTGGGGGAAAGCAAATATGAGCAATTCTGGAATAACGCGATAAAGCTAAGTGTCGATACTCTCGAGGAAAATCCAGGATGCACTCAAAACTATGAAATCTGGCTACAATCTCTGCCCCGTGGCATTAGTAGACCCTTACCTGCCCAACTTAGAAGGCGAATACGGGAAGAAATCATGGTAGAGGATGATGAGCAGGAAGATTCGGGTGCCAAGGTAGAGTTTTTGAGAGTTCAGTTGTCACGTTTGATCACAACTGTGGATGGGTGTCAGAGAAACCTTTGCGGGTGTACTCTCCAAAAGGAGGGGATACGGGCGAGAAATTTGTTCCCGGGTATCAAAACGTCGTTGCAGGATATGTTGCAAAGTCTGAGGGGAAAAGTGGGGACTTCACAGATGGGTTCATCTCAGCCGGGGACGTCACGCAGAGCACCAGTTTGAAAGAGCATGTCTTATATTTATGTAGTTTTGAGTCTTTTATGTTTCTGTCATTGTAGGTTGGTGTCTGTGTTAAGTCGTAGTCAAGTTGTTTTTGATATTCGGGTCTTTATTGCACGCATGTCGTTAGGGGTTTAGAATGTTGTTTTGTATTTGTTGTTTAGTTTTAAAGTGGTCCCCAGATTCGTTGTATGTTTTGTTGTCTTTCATCGAAATGTTAGGATGTTACGTCTTTCTTTTGTTTACTTATTTTCGTTTCTCGTGAAAAAAAACCCTTCAATTGTGTGATGTTTATGCATAAGCGGCCCGAACTACGCAAGATCTGATGAATGTACAACATGATACGTAGGCAACCTACTTTTGGGTTCGATCTAATCATTTGGTTTCGTGGTTTTTCATTATTTTTCCTCTTTTAAAGAAAAATAAAAGCCATAAAGAATGATAAAATAAAGGTAGATAACGAGAGAAGTGGAAAGAACAGAGATGGATACGAAAAAAAAAGGAGTGTAGATAAAAATCGGGATGATGTTGAAATGACCTCGCTACCCTCAAAAACTGGTAGAAATGAACATGAATTTAGGACAATTTTACCAATGTGATTCCCATGCTTGTTGTGTGCCCTAATCCTAACGGATGTCGTCTTTGATGAGCATGTTCTTTCAGATAACAGTGGTAGGTTTGCAGCACTCTGGCTAGTCACCCATACTTCACAAGATCCAAAGCAAAGCTCGCCATGGCTAGCAGGGAGATTGAAAATTCGCTCATTGACCCGGATCAGGATCACAGGGAAGAAAGTTCTAAACACAATGATGAGGTAGTAAGGCTCAGGCAACAATTGATAGATTTGCACCGGGCATGGGCCAGCGGAATGCCTCCTCCTCCGCTCCCTGAAGGTCTTGGGAATATCTCTAATTGCCCACCACTTTCTCAGGCACAATTCTCTGCTCCTACTGAGTCACCTGAGCACGCGTCGGGATTCACTCCGCGACATTATTATCCTGGAAGTTCTGGTATGCCCTTGGCAGCTCCCCAATCAAGACCCGCTGCTCAGCCAGCGCCACCGACCACACCAGTATTCGTGGCTTCGCCGCCGCAAGAAACTCCCATATATGTTGTGCGTCCCGCAATGAGGCTTCCTAGGTCTGCCAGCGAGCCAGTACTGAAGGTTCCAGATAATCAGTATTATGCCCCGGAGCCGACTTTGAGAATGAATGAACCGTATGGGTACACTCAACCACCTGCATTTCCATTTGATTCAGAGAAACCTGTCGCAATAGAGGAACAGGAAGTCACAGCGCGGAAGTTGAAAAGTTTAGAACAGGCCATGAGAAATTTGCAGGGAGTCGGAGGTTATAAGAGTGTTTCTTATAAAGATCTGTGCATGTTCCCAGACATCAACCTTCCCCTCGGTTTTAAAATGCCTAAGTTCGAGAAGTATGCAGGACACGGTGATCCCGTGGCCCACTTGAGACGCTATTGCAACCAGTTGAGAGCTGCAGGAGGAAGGGAAGAGTTGCTCATAGCTTTCTTTGGCGAGAGTCTTTTTGATCTGGCTTCAGAATGGTTTATCGATCAAGATATCGACAAGTGGAACAGTTGGGACGACTTAGCTTCTGAGTTTGTGCAACATTTTCAGTATAACATCGACCTGATTTAGGACGAAAAATCTTTGGTCAACATGAAGAAGAAAAACACTGAAGGTCTTAGGGAATACGCAATAAGGTGGCGTGAACAGGCCGCCAGGGTAAAGCCTCCAATGAAAGAAAGTAAGTTGGTAGAAGTTTTCATTCAGGCACAGGATGAGACCTATTTTCAGCATTTACTTCCGGCAATGGGAAAATCTTTTATGGAAGTCCTCAAAATGGGAGAGATGATAGAGGACGGAATTAAGACCGGCTGAATAGTGAGCTTTGCCGCATTAAAAGCCACCACACAAGCGATTCAAGGTAGATCTGGCACATTTGGAGGTAGAAAGAAGAAAGAGGATGTGGCGACTGTCGTAGCTGGAACCCATTCCTATTCCAAAAGACCACCTCGCCCCTATCCCCAATCCCAAGCCCAAGTCTACGCCCAAGCTCCATATATTCCTCCCCACCATTACTACCCTCCACAAAACCCTTTATATTCCATTCCACCACCCCCGTACCCAGTATATAGCACACAGTCATATGCCCAAACCCCTTCTTACCCGCAGTGGGGCGCGCAAGCTCCACAAAATTGCCCATTCGCTCCACCAAATTACCAAAACCCCTCCAGACCTGGTTTTCAACCTAGGCCCGATTATAAGAAAGAGAAGGCGGTCAAAAATCAATTCACACCTCTTGGGGAGTCATATGGTAGCTTGTTTGATAGGTTGAGAAAGTTGAAGGTCCTAAGCCCAATTCAAGGAAGGCTTTCAAATCCACCTCCGAGGAATCTCGATTATTCTTTGAGGTGCGCGTACTGTTCTGACATGCCAGGCCATGATATCGAGAAATACTGGCATTTAAAGAGGGTTGTCCAAGATTTAATTGACACAAATCAGATGCTGGTCCAGGCCCCGGATGGTCCAAACATTAACCAGAATCCGCTGCCAACCCATGCTGAAGCCAATATGTTAGAATTAATATATGATGGGAAAGAGTCTTCGAGGGGTTATAAGCCTATTGTCAAGATACAGACCATTAAGGAGAAATTGGTGAACGTAGCAGAGTCTTTGAAAACAATGTCTTTGAATCGGGAAGGAATGAGAGAAGATAAAGCCCAAGAAAGCACAAAGAAACCTCTGATCACAGTACAAGGCGCCAGAAGGTATGATGATTTGAGTCAGGATAAACCTAAGTTGACAGTGGTGGGAGCTCTGAGTCAGCCCATCTTGACGGTGAAAGGAGAACTAGCAGCGCCTATTGTCCTCAAACCGATGACCCAACCTCCGATAGTTGATACGAAAAGGGTTCCTTGGATTTATGTACGGACTGTGATGACCTATCACGGGAAAGAAGTAGTGGAAGATGTAGATGAGGTAAGGGGTTTGACTAGGTCAGGAAGATGCTTTGTGCCTGAAAGCTTAAGAAAGTCCAAGACAATGATGAGTGGACCGTCATCTATCAAAAAGCCTATCACCAAAGAAAAAGCCGAAGAATTTTTGAAAAAGATGAAGTTGCCAGAGTTTTCAATAATAGACCAGTTGAAGAAAACCCCTGCTCAAATTTCCCTTTTATCTTTGTTGTTGCACTCCAAGGAGCATCGTGATGTTTTACTGAAGGTATTAAATGAAGCATATGTTCCTAGGGAGGTTACAATCAACCAGCTTTAGAAAATGGTCGAAAAAATCTTTGAGGTTAATCGGATCAGCTTTTCTGACGATGAATTGTCTGTTGAAGGTACATGGCATAACCGGGGTCTTTACATTACAGTGAAGTGTGAAGATTTCTATGTCACTCATGTTATAATTGATGGAGGTTCAGGTGCAAACATTTGCCCTATTTCTACTTTACAAAAGCTGAATATTGGTGCAGAGAGGATCAGGCACAACAATGTATGTGTCAGGGCTTTCGATGGTGCAAAATCAAATTCCATTGGCGAAATAGAACTAATGTTGACCATAGGGCCTGTTGAATTCGCTATAGAGTTTCAAGTACCGAATATAGACTCCTCTTACAATCTGTTGTTGGGAAGGACATGGATCCATAAGGCCAAGGCGGTTGCATCTACACTACACCAAATGATTAAGTTTGAGCATGACAGGTAAGAAGTGGTTATTCACGGTGAAGGAGATTTGTCCGCCTACGAAGATTCTCCCTTGTCTCTTATTGAAGCAAATAACGTAGAGGAGACATTCGTCTATCAAATTTTTGATACAGTGCCAGTGAATCGTATTCTTGAATGGCAGGTTATACTGGGACCACAATTGTCTTCCATTTCTATCATGATGGTGAGTGAACTTTGGAAATATGGATTTGATCTAGGAAAGGGTTTGGGAGCGTCTCTGCACGGTATAGTTTGTCCCATATGTCCAAGTGAGAACGTGGGCACGTTTGGTCTGGGATTTGAGCCTACGGCTGAAGATCTGAAGAAAGCCAAGGGAAGGAAAAAGGAAACATGGTCACTCCCTCGCCCAATGCCACTACTCAGTGAATCATTTGTTAAGAGCGGTGTCACGAAGCATGTGGAATTTGAAGTTGAATTGGTTGATGACTTCCAGAACCTTTTTATTGAAGTTGATATGGTCGAACCAGGAGAAGGTACCAGTATGACAGACGTGCAACTCATAGGTCCAGCTGTCTGGCTTAATAATTGGGAAGTCACTCTTCTCCCCGTCAGGAGGGAGTTTTGGTAGTTTATTTTATTTTTCTTTCTGTTTATTCGAGCTATTTCAGGGTTGTAATTCGGATTTTAGTTTGTTTATGTTATGTTGGCATCTATGTTTAAACCCTCTTATCTTTTTATTTAATGAAATGCAATGTCCCTTTTGTTTCGTGTCTAATATATTTTTGTTTTTCTTTTCTTACACAGTTCTCTTTATGCTGATTCTAATGACATGACATGCATGCGGAATTTTTAGCCTGACCTCAAAATCCAAACTAATCAAGATGTAATGAAGCAGGATGGGGAATATGATGAAGAAAAAGCACTAGAAGAAATAAGCAAAGAGTTGGAACAGTTTGAAGACAAACCGAATCCTAATTTGAATGAGACTGAGCCAATAAATCTAGGGGATCAAGAAGATGTTAGGGAAACTAAAATCAGCGTACATGTTTTTCCACAGCTAAAAGATGGAATGATTCAAGGATTAATTGATTATAAGGATATTTTTGTATGGTCTTATGATGATATGCTTGGTTTAAGCACTGTATTAGTGGCTCACAAATTGCCAACTAGTCTCGCGTTCCCTCCTGTCAAACAGAAGATGAGGAAGTTCAAAACTGATGTAAGTATTAAAATCAAAGAGGAAATCATGAAACAACTTGAAGCCAAAGTAATTCGAGTGGCTCGTTATCCCATGTGGTTATCCAATGTTGTTCCCGTACCAAAGAAAGATGACAAAATTTGAGTGTGTGTTGATTACCGTGATTTAAACAGAGCAAGTTCGAAAGATGATTTTCCACTGCCCAACATCCATATTTTGTTAGACAACTGTGCTAAACACGAGGTTGCCTCTTTTGTGGATTGCTATGCCGGATATCACCGGATCATTATGGATGATAAAGACGCGGAGAAGACGTCTTTTATCACACCATGGGGTACCTATTGTTATCGAGTGATGCCGTTCGGTTTGGAGAATGCGGGAGCAACATACATGAGAGCCATGACCATGATATGATGCATAAGGAGATTGAGGTATACGTGGATGATGTGATTATTAAGTCAAAAAGTCTGGTCGACCATGTTAAAGATTTAAGAAAGTTCTTTGAAAGGCTTCGCAGGTATAATCTCAAACTCAACCCGGCAAAATGTGTATTTGGAGTTCCGTCTGGAAAGCTGTTGGGGTTTGTAGTCAGCCGTCGGGGGATTGAATTGGATCCCTCGAAAATCAAAGCCATTCAGGATTTGCCCCCGCCCAAGAATAGGACAGAGGTGATGAGTTTTCTTGGTATACTGAACTACATTAGCAGGTTTATTGCTCAACTCACAACCACTTGTTAGCCCATATTCAAGTTGTTGAAAAAGAGTGTTGCGGTAAAATGGACTGAAGAATGTCAAGAAGCGTTCGATCGAATCAAAAGATATTTGTCAAATCCGCCCGTGCTGGTACCCCCGGAGCCTGGTAGGCCTTTGATCTTATATTTATCAGTCATGGACAATTCTTTCGGTTGTGTCATGGGTCAACATGATGTCACAGGCAAAAAAGAGCATGCTATTTCTTATCTTAGCAAGAAGTTCACCACATATGAGGCCAGGTATACTCTTCTTGAAAGGACGTGTTGTGCCCTAACTTGGGTAGCACAGAAGTTGAAGCATTATCTCTCATCCTATACTACTTATCTCATCTCCTGCATGGATCCTTTGAAGTATATCTTTCAGAAGCCTATGCCGACAGGTCGATTGGCGAAGTGGAAAATATTGCTTACCGAGTTCGACATTGTATATGTGACTCGAACCGCCATGAAAGCCCAAGCCTTGGCAGATCATCTTGCTGAGAATCCCATCGATGAAGAGTACGAGCCATTAAAGACATATTTTCCTGACAAAGAAGTGTCGTGTGTCGATGAAGTCGTTATAGATGCTGATCCAAGTTGGAAGTTGTTCTTCGATGGAGCTGTCAATATGAAAGGAGTCGGAATAGGTACGGTTTTTATCTCTGAATCAGGACAATATTTCCCGGTAATAGCACAACTTCGATTCTACTGTACTAACAATATAGCAGAGTATGAAGCTCTGCCATATGGGAGTCCAAGAATTATTGGTGTTGGGAGATTTGGATTTGCTCGTCCATCAAATTCAAGGCAATTGGGAGACGCGAGATTTGAAGCTCATCCCGTATCGACAATGCTTGCAGTAGCTATGTCAACGTTTTGTGTTAGTAAAATTTAGGCATATTCCGAGGATTCGTAATGAAATTGCTGATGCTTTAGTCACTCTGTCTTCAATGCTCCAACATCCTGACAAAGCCTACATCGATCCAGTGCATATACAGAGTCGTGATCAGCATGCTTACTGTAATGCGGTTGAAGAGGAGCTCGATGGAGAACCTTGGTTCTTGGATATCAAGCGGTACATTCAGTCAGGAGAATACCCAGCATATGCTACCAATGATCAAAAGAGGACTATTAGGCGTTTGGCTAGTGGATTTTTCTTAAGTGGGGGAATCTTGTATAAGAGGACCCCAGATCTGGAACTTTTAAGGTGTGTAGATGCAAAAGAAGCCTCGACAATCATGGTTGAAATACACTCGGTCATATGCGGGTCGCATATGAATGGTCATGTCTTGTCAAAGAAGATTCTTTGAGCAGGGTATTACTGGCTTACTATGGAAAGAGATTCTATTCAATTTGTTTGAAAGTGTCATCAATGTCAGGTACACGATGATCTAATACGTTCTCCTCCTGTTGAGTTGTATGCAATGGCCTCTCCATGACCGTTTGTGGCTTGGGGAATGGATGTGATTGGACCGATTGAGACGAAGGCATCAAATGGACATAGATTCATTTTGGTAGCCATTGACTACTTTACAAAGTGGGTAGAAGCAGTAACTTTCAAGTCGGTGACAAAGAAGGTTGTGGTAGACTTTGTTCATACTAATATCATTTGTAGATTTGGAATTCCAAAGATGATCATTACAGACAATGCTGCCAATCTCAATAGTCATTTGATGTAAGAAGTATGTCAACAGCTTAAGATTGCACATCAAAATTCTACTCCATATCGCCCAAAGGCCAATGGTGTTGTAGAAGCCGCCAATAAGAATATAAAAAAGATACTGTGAAAAATGGTACAAAGTTCTAGACAGTGGCATGAAAAGTTGTTGTTTGCATTGCTAGGGTATCGTACCACTGTTCGTACTTCAACAGGGGCAACTCCATATTTATTGGTGTATGGGACAGAAGCTGTCATCCCTGTGGAAGTTGAAATTCCCTCTCTTCGAGTCATTGTAGAAGCAGAGATTGATGATGATGAATGGGTAAAAACCCGACTGGAACATTTGAGTTTGATCGAGGAAAAAAGGCTAACGTTCGTGTGTTATGGCCAGTTGTATCAGAGGAGGATGGATCGAGCGTATAACAAAAAGGTTCGTCCCAGGAATTTTGAAGTTGGTCAGTTGGTATTGAGACGTATTCTTCCTCACCAGGTTGAAGCGAAAGGCAAGTTCTCCCCTAACTGGCAAGGTCCCTTCGTTGTGAAGAAAGTGTTGCCCAATGGAGCCTTATATTTGACAGCTATTGAAGGCAAAATGGCAGAAATGGCTATCAATACTGATGCGGTCAAAAGATATTATGTATGATATTTGATCCTTTGTTAATTTTATTGCATGTTTAGTACTTGCATTTTTTGAAGATTGATATGATGAAGGCATTTTATTCTTCTATCCAAACATTGTGTCATCCTTTGTTTACCCGTTTGAGCTTCGTTTTATTTTTCTTTCATATCCCTCTTTTGGAATCAAAATAGAGTCGAAGATAAATGTCAAGAAAATAAGAATAAAAGAAAGAGTTCGGAAATAAAAGAAAAAAAAATCAAATCAAAATAAAGAACAAGCTGATGGAACTACGTGCGACCTGATTCTCCTCTATCGGGAGTGAGATACGTAGGCTGCCCTATTTTGGGCTCGGTCCAACCAAATAAAGATTTAAGATTCACCCAGTCAACAAAACTGGGGCATGAGTTAATGTGTTGTTTGAGTCGATTCCAAAAGTTGTAAGTCCCACCCCCACTTAAAGTGTCGTTTGAACCCATTGCCATCCTTTTCTAACCTTATCCAAAAGCCAAGTTACAACCAAAGAAAGTCCTTCAGATCAATTTTTGATAATGTTAAGGCTAAGCATGCAATGGATATGATGATACATTGTGAGGTACCACTTGTCTCCCTCAGCATAAGAAATCAGAAAAGAAATAAAAATGAGAGAGTCTTATTGGTGAAAACCCTTGCAGGCACCATAAGGCGATGGTAAGTGGAGAGAAATAAAAATGAGAGAGTCTTATTGGTGAAAACCCCCGCGGGCATCATAAGGCGATGACGAGTTGAGAGAAATGAAAATAAGAGAGTCTTATTGGTGAAAACCCCTGCAGGCACCATAAGGCGATGGTGAGTGGAGAGAAATAAAAATGAGAGAGTCTTATTGGTGAAAACCCTCACAGGCACTGTAAGGCGATGGAGAGTTCAAGACAAAAGTGAAAAGTGAAAAGAAAGAGATTTGTTGGCGAAATTCTTTTAAGATGTCGTCAATCGAATGTGATGAATGAGTCCAATGGATTTGAAGAAGCGGCTCAGCGGCAAAGCCACGAACTCAACAACAAATGGGGAGTTTGGATAGGAAGATCAGGCAACTCAATCCTAAATGCATGTCATACTCATTGGAGTTGGTTGTCGTATTCAGATAAGTTTTCTTTTTGAATATGGGACATTGCCCTTTTCTTTCATTTACATATTCAAGCTTTTTGTCTTTTTATGTCATTTATCAAAATAAAAGTCACCATTGTTTCTTTACATTTTTAAGTCAAGTCTGTGTCAAAACAAACAAGAAAGGATTTCAAAATTTACTACCAGTCTTTCTAATTATATGAGGAAAAGCCAAGGACCGGCACATGAAAGAAATATGATCGTAATTCAACACGAAACAAAGGAAGTCTATCAACCGACAGGCTGTTGGATTCATGGAAGCATTCAGATTCGGAAAAGGGTGCACCTCAAAGGCATGGTAAAATGGAAGCCCATTGTTCGAGTCAGAACTCACTTCCCTCAATCTGGATCCGGGTCGATGATGCGGCAAGACAGGGCCAGTGTCAGCGAATTGGAACAAAGATGAAAGGAACGAGTACTGGGCAGATACCTGAGAAGCCAAGAGCTGTCAAGTGTCAGCGATTTGGAACAAAGATGAAAGGAACGAGTGCTGGGCAGATACTTGAGAAGCCAAGAGCTGCAAGCCACCACTAAGTTTGAACTGACAAATTTTCTTTGTTGAAATAGGGGCAAATTCGCTTCACTTAATTCAGCTACCATTGGAAATGCACATCCGTGAGAATTTACTTTTTGTTCAGGACCCTCCTGGAAAATGGGAATTTACTTTCAATTCAGGACCCTCCTGGAAAATGGGAATTTACTTTCAATTCAGGACCCTCCTGAAAAATGGGATTTTACTTTCAGTTCAGGACCCTCCTGGAAAATGGGAATTTACTTTCAATCCAGGACCCTCCTGAAGAATGCGATTTTACTTTATGTTCAGGACCCTCCTGAAAAAATGGGATTTTACTTTATGTTCAGGACCCTCCTGAAAAATGGAATTTTACTTTTGTTCAGGACCCTCCTGAAAAATGGGAATTTACTTTTAATTCAGGACCCTCCTGAAAAATGGGATTTTACTTTCAGTCCAGGACCCTCTTGAAAAATGGGATTTTACTTTCTGTTCAGGACCCTCCTGAAGAATGGGAATTTACTTTCAGTTCAGGACCCTCCTAAAAAATGGGACTTTACCTTCTGTTCAGGACCCTCCTGAAGAATGGGGTATTTACTTTATGTTCAGGACCCTCCTGAAAAATGGGATTTTACTTTATGTTCAGGACCCTCCTGAAAAATGGGATTGTACTTTCTGTTCAGGACCCTCCTGAAAAATGGAATTGTACTTTATGCTCAGGACCCTCCTGAAAAACGGGATTTTACTTTTTGTTCAGGACCCTCCAGAAAAATGGGATTTTACTTTATGCTCAGGACCCTCCTGAAAAATGGGATTTTACTTTCTGCTCAGGACCCTCCTGAAAAATGAGATTTTACTTTCTGCTCAGGACCCTCCTGAAAAATGGAATTTTACTTTATGCTCAGGACCCTACTGAAAAATAGGATTTTACTTTATGTTCAGGACCCTCCTGAAAAATGGGATTTTACTTTCTGTTCAGGACCCTCCTGAAAAATGGGATTTTACTTTATGCTCAGGACCCTCCTGAAAAATGAGATTTTACTTTATGCTCAGGACCCTCCTGAAAAATGGGATTTTACTTTATGTTCAGGACTCTCCTGCAAAATGGGATTTTACTTTATTTTCAGGACCCTCCTGAAAAATAGGATTTTACTTTCTGTTCAGGACCCTCCTGAAAAATGGGACTTTACTTTCTGTTCAGGACCCTCCTGAAAAATGGGATTTTACTTTATGTTCAAGACCCTCCTGAAAAACGGGAATTTACTTTCAATTCAGGACCCTCCTGAAGAATGGAAATTTTACAATATGTTCAGGACCCTCCTGGAAAATGGGGCAACGCTTCCAAAAATGAAATACTACTTTACTACAATTTTTGTTTGGGATAATTTTCGTTCTAGTTTTAGTTTTGGGTTTCAGGAGCCCGCCTGAAGAACAGGGTGATGAAATAGCAAGTCAGGAGCCCGCCTGGAGAATAGGGTGAAGAAACGAAAAGTCAAGCAACAAAGTGATGAAATAGCAAATCAGGAGCCCGCCTAGAGAATAGGTTGAAGAAACGAAAAGTCAAGCAACAAAGTGCTGAAATAGCAAGTCAGGAGCCCGCCTGGAGAATAGGGTGAAGAAACAAAAATTCAAGCAACAAAGCAAAGCAATTGAAAGTCAAGCAACAAGTTGAAGGAGATTGCAAGTCAGGAGCCCGCCTGAAGAATACGGTGATAAAAGTCGAGTCAAGAGCCAACAAAAGCTGTATAGATAGGATTTTGTAATTTCATTTATATTTTAACTTGTAATTTTGATTTTTTTGATGTAATGACAGAGTCGCGGACCGGAACCTCGATGGAACCTCACTCGACTCTCCAACTCGGTATAGTCCACCTCCTTCCAATCCTTTGAGATACTTGTCACTTGATCCCCTCATAACTTGGGTAGGTAGGATGTCCTAAGTCAAGACCTGGTTTTCCTCCTTCCTCTTGCTCTGTGCTTTTAAATAAAGGTCAGGACAAAATTTTGTCTCGTTGTCTACTACTTTGTATGAAGACACCATGTGTTAACATCCAAAGGGGGCATGATGTAGACACGTGATTTCGTCCTCTTAAAGTTCAATTTTATTCACTTTTACCCATTTTTACTTTATCCTATCGTGTACCCTCATCCGTGTTATTATACCCTCACAAAATATAAAAATAAATAAATAAATAAAAAAATAATAATAACAAACTCCCTAACAAATTCTATCATATCCTAACCCCTCCATCTTATCCTAACAACCTACCCAATCAAAATAACCCACTTCACTACCCTAACCCACCTACCCTACCCCCTACCCCTACCCCTACCCATGGACCATTTTATATATACACACACACCATCAGATATAAGAAGGGGGACTCCACTCAAAAAAAAAGAGGGGAGATCCACCATTCTTCAACAATACATTTTCTTCTCCATTCTCTTCTACGGAGTAACACACGGGGACAGCTCAGGGGATTTCCTTTTTTTCCTCATCATCTACACACATACAACACACACAGAGAAAATCAATTCTTTTCTTCCTTCTCACCGAAAACACACACACACGCACATAGTGAGGACGAAGTCGGAAAAATTGGAGGGAGCTTGAGATTCCGGCGAGAAACCGCGAAGTCGGTGCGAGATCTGTCATTGTTCTTGAGTTTTTCCGACGAACCTTTAGCCGGAAGTAGTTTACAGGTCGTCGTCTGCTCGGTTCTCGTCGGTTTCCTTTAATTTTTTGGTAAATTTGGACGGGAAACACTAAAATTTGCCTGAATCCGACCCTTGCTCATCGTGTCTTGGCTGTTGTCAGCTCACTCGAGCTCGATTTCAATCAGTTTCAGTTCTCTATCGGATTTTTAGGGTGCTTCGGATTTTATTCTTGGTTTGAAATCTGTTTGGGTGATGATTTTGGGTCACTGATTTGGTTTGCTCGTCATTGGGGTTCTCATTCGAGGATTGTGGTCCCGGATTTCTCTATTAACGCCGGAAACAAGTTTTATTGAGGTCCATGTCCTTAACCCATTCCCTTTTCTTTATTTTGATTATTTGGATTGGTTGTGATTATGTGTGTTGATAGTTTGGATTTTTGCTGGTGTTATGATGTTCTAATTATGTGTTTGACGATTTGATTTCGTTGAAAGTTTGATTGATGAAAAAAATAAAATTAGAGGGAGGTGGAATTGAAATTGATAAGAATGTAAGCGTTAATTTATTTTGATTTATTGATATTGTTGAATTCGGATTAATTTCGGTTTATAATGTCGAATTGGATAGTATCATGATAGGTCGAGTGGGTAGGCAATCGTAGGTTCGGGTAGTGATAACGCTCAATCTACAGCTCTCGTTTGAGTGTAAAGTGGTCCTTAGCAAATATAGAACCCAACCTGGGTTGGGTGTCGATCCCACAGGGAATAGCTTGGCCAACAAGTAAGTAAAATTACTAAACTTTTGGTGCAAGTCTCGTAAGAAGGGGGGATTCTTGTTTTGCAAGTAATGTAAACAAAAGCTGAAAATAATAAAGTAAAAAGAGAGAGATTGTTACGTTGGTTGTAAACAATGAGAATTGAAGTGTTGAGGTTATGTCCACCTTCTGAGGTATACGTCTCTATTGGCTATGAGTGTGTAGAATTCTGACATGCAATTGCTTATAGAGGATTGTAGTCGATGGTAAATCCAAGTGTCTCTCGACCTAAACAAGGACTATTTCACTTTAACTCTCTCGAGCTTAAAGCATATCTAACGGTACGAATTCTCCAAGAGGTTAGTCCAGTTACGACACTAGCTTTTTAATAGGAAAGGGTGTCCTACTACCTTGACATTATCTCTTTTCCAGACAAATAACTTTTCTCTCGAACAAGTTAAATGTTAGACTGGCGTATTCTTGCGTTTGCAACCACAAAGAATGTAGATTAAGATGAAGAGAATAATGATATAAGCAATATACGTGCCTCGAACTCACAAACTCACAACAATAGATAGTAACTCATTCGGCTTTCATAACCCCAACAGAGAAGTTTAGTTACCCATGAATGCTAAGGAGATCACGATTGACATTGTTGTTATACCACAAGATTGAGTAATTTCGTGTAGCTTAGGCGGTAGGCGTGAGGCGTGATTTTCTAGGCAAAGTAACGATTCTCTTGTTGTGGAATTTAAGAATAGAAGAGTAGAAGAAGAAGAATAGAATTGAATTGTGAGATGTTAAGATGTTAGAAGATGTAAAAAGATGATAGAAGATGATTTAAAATCTCTAGCATGATAGGGTATTTATAATACCCATATCCTAATCCTACTAAGCTAATGAAATAAATAACCAAATCCTACTAGACTAATGAAATCCTTAACCCAAATGTACTAGGTTAAGGTAACATTATCATAATCCACATAAAATAATGAAATACATAACCTAATTGTACTAGGTTAATGTATCATTGTCAAAATCCAGTTTTGTGTCTGTAAGTCCCCAAAGTCTTCAGAATTGTTGTTTTAGCTCGGGACAGATTCTCCATGCATCACTTTTGGTCCTTTAGGCGTCCAAACTCCTTTTCCTTCCTTCGTGAGCTTTCTTTAGCATCAAGTAAGCCATAAAATGCTGAATTATGCATTATTTATACCTGAAACTTTACTAATCATGTTCGTTAGCTCATTTACAGGAAAAAGGACTAAAAGTGCATGAAATATATAATTTGTTCTCAAAACTAGGCTAAAATATGGGCAAAATATATTGATATAGGCGCGTAAATTCGCCTATCATCAACACCCCACACTTAGAGCTTTGTTCGTCCTCGAACAAACTATCATGTCCTTCTAAACATCAACTTAGGGTTTTACAGCAACAACACAAAATGTTCGTCAAGACAAGCACAACAATTATCAACAAAGAGTAGCTTTTCGATTATAGGTAGAAAGAATTTAACCTCTAGCATAGACTCGTGATGGTGATCAACTCGCATGCAAACGTTAAGGTACAAGGAATCATATATAACTACCCAAACCTCATCAACCATGTGTGTCTCACACTATAGTACCCATAATCACTCACAAGTATAGCATATTTTTCAAACATGGGTATCAAAATATCCTTGCTCTCGCTCTCACAAAGAATTCATATGAAACGACTGATGACCATAGACTTGCCCTTAATGTAATACTCTACTAAATGTTGGAATGTTAAGATTAGGATCAAGTAGGTCTTTTAATGGTTGTAATGTAGGCTAAGGGACGGGTAAGACTATTTTGGCCAGGAATAGTGACTAAGTTCCTAAGCGCTTTAATACATCACTTTGTATTATTGACACTTTTTTCTTTCAACCTTTCTTTTTTCTTTTGTTATACCACCCTTGTTCTCCTCTTTTATTTTTCAATTTTAAGCACAACTCGCTTTTCAGCTTTCTTTTCCTTTATCTTTTCACAACATACCTCTTATGATAGCTCTTTCTTTTTTCATAACACATTCAAGCACCATTACAATTTATAGCATCATACTCACCCAATTTCCTCTTATGTTGTCACATGACTTTTTCACTTTAAAGCACTTAGGAGTTTGGATCAAATTACGGTCTTGAAAGAAATGGATTAGGCTTACATACAAGGTTGTCAAAGAAATAGGCTAAAGGCTCAAAAGGGTTTAACTAGGATGATGTTCATGGGTAGGTAAAACTGAAGGTAAACAAATATAGGTTGCCAAAGAAATGCCTAAATCATATCCTAAACTTACACTCCTTATTTTCGCTTTGCATACATACCAGGCAAGTTCTAGCATCAGCTACACACATAGAATATACGATTATCTCACACGCACAAGGCACATGGTCGACTTGCTTGGAAGTAATATAGACTCTCGACCCAATAAGTGAAGGAATTGAACCACACAATATCACATAATGAGTCACAACTAGAGCCTAAACGTCTCAATAGTCACAATTGTAGCACATACTCTTGTTATAATCTCATGCTGTCTATCAAAATAATTTCATGCGAAGCTAGAAAAAATTTACTACTAAAAAAAATGAAACAAAAACAAAGCAAGCAAACATAGATGCGATAGAGAAGTATAGCATACGATACCGCCACCCCACACTTAAACGAGACACTGCCCTCAGTGGAAAATAAATACGAGGAACCTGGTTAGTCGAACTCTTCCTCATTGTCGGGGGTCATACCCCCTTCGTCGGAATCATCATAAGAGTCGTCGTCAGAGTTCTCCTCCTCGTCAGAGTCTGGCAAGCGTCGATCGTCATCAGTCGGCACATCATCATCTAGAGGTTCCTCAAAGTATACGCCCACTCCACACATCTCCCGTGCATGCATGTTCATGGGATAGTCGTGGTCCAGCTGTTGGAGCTCTGCAGCAGTTGGAACACGACCTCCGCTCATCATTGTAAACCTCATCATGCCGTACATATGGCGGGAGAAACTCTCATCCCGAGCATGTCTCTCTGCCGTAGTAAGGTTGATGCCATGTGTTGATTCAGCATCTTTGACCTTTGTGAGGTCAACCTTCTTCGGATTGTGTGGGAGTTTATGATCAGCTGGTTCCTCTTCGATATCCTCCTTCCGCAAGATTACTGTCAACAAATTGCCAAATGTGAAATGGGACCTTTTGTGGAGTCTGGCCTTCCTCATGGTAGATCGAATGATTGCCCCAAAGTTGATAAGGACATTCGTCATCAAAGCATAGACCAAACACACTCTATCTCTCGATATCTTGGTGTATTGAGTCCCAGGAATAAGACATGAGTTAAAAATGCGCATCCAGATTCTTGCTTCCCTATTTAGTGGAGCATAGGGGAAGGTGTTGTGTCGGCCGGTTTCTTTATGTCTGCCCCACCTTGCCATTGATCTGCTTCCACAAAGCGTGTGTCGTATTGCTCTATAAGGAGGCCTGCTGTACAGCTCTTTGAATGGTGCTGTGTCGATCGAAGGTAAGCCAAGAAAAGAGTTGATCCAGTCCGCGGTGAGCTGTAACACCTGGCCCCGAATTTTGACTTCATTGCCTGTTGTGTTTGGCGACCAGTTGGCATAAAACTCTCTTTTTAGATCAAGATTACACTCTCCCATGTCGCGGAAGATGAAATCCAACTTCAAAGCCATTATTTTTGCCAACATACGCGGCTCCTTCTTTGCTAAGGTATCCTTATTGATCAAGTCGACGTGCACATATTTTCTTTCTTTGTTGCTGCTGTACCATGCTTTGGCTTCTTCCTCAAGAACCCATTTTATTCCGAACATTCTGCGTAGTTGTTGTGCTGAGGATGATTCTCCTTGGTCTTTTCGACTTCTCTTCTTGCCCTTTTGGGAAGTGGTCGCCTTCTCCTTGCCTTGCCTCGCTTTAGGTGCCATTGTACCTGAGACTAGAAATAGTGTTAGTTGCAGCACAGTCTCACTTGATACAATCTATAAGCAAGCATTAGGGGTACCACCCCACACTTAGTTTTGTTAACACGAATCAGTGAGGTGAAAGTAGTTGATTTACTCAGATTTCATCGAGATGCGTTTTAGGATTGTATTCCGACAAGAAAATCAGCAATGCATCACTTACTTGCAGCCATTGGACTACTTTCATGGTAGATATAGCAACACTACTATATAGGGGTTACCACATTGAATCGTTATTCTTACAACAATCACAACCTCCTAAGTCGGTAGGCACTATAAGTCTTATCCCTATGACCGAGATAGTCTAACATGTAAGTATCCAAACAACAATCTTAAGCAATATTCATAGCCATAGCAATTCCGAAAATATCATAACAATGCTATTGAAACCAAATTCAAGTCGGAAACAAGTCAAGATTTTCCTACGTATATGTTCACTCACATGATTTTGCAACAACAATCCAAACACATGAACATCACCAACAATCTTATATAATTTAGAAATTAATAATAGCCATAGCAACGTAGTACTTACGAGAAATAAATGAAGAATAAGAGAGTACTTACTTGCTTGAAACTTGTGGAGATGGTTTTGTGAATTGGAAGAGCAAAAGAAGAAAATTTTTAGAAGATTTGGAAGAGTATGCGGCGTCTTTAGGGTATTTTCTATTGTGGTTGTGTTATAAAACTAAGTCCCCTTTATATAGGAAGAGTATGGGATGGGTTATGACCCATTTACAATCGGTTTTGGAGACAAAAATCCTACATATGCGACGCATTGTCTATGGCATAATGGGACATATGCGCCGCATAGTCTATGGCATTTGTAGACATATGCGGCGCATTGTCTATGGCATAATGGGACATATGCGCCGCATAGTCTATGGCATATGAGATACTGAGACTAAATGCCATAGCATAGGCGGCGCATAGTCAAAAGCATACCTAGGATTAGGCGGCGCATAGTGTATAGCACACTAGATTCCGAGACCTTAGGCTATAGGATAGGTTGTGCATCGTTCGTGGCCTAGTTTTACCAAGGCCTAGCCTTCCTCGAAGCCTATTTTGGCGTGAGAAAGGCTCAATCCATAGCCTTATGCATCACCCTTCCTAACTTACCAACTTTACCATACAATGCGTCCAAATCGTCAATTGAAATCAATCTCCTCGTTGACTACTTCTTGCACCTATATTCGCTTAAACAAATGAAAACGATTAGTACGATGGGTTGCCTCCCACCAAGCGCCTTAGTTTTGGTCATGGCACGACTCTTATTTTTGGATTTTTATTTATCAAAAGCAAAACACATACTAGAACGAAATGAAAAATGAAAAACGATAAACGATAAACGATGGGTTGCCTCCCATCTAGCGCCTTATTTATTGTCGTGGCTCGACGTAGTAATCTCGAGTACTTACACTTCGTCGAGATAAGTGATGGCCATGTCATTCATCGAGTCAAGAGGACCGATAAGAGGCTTAACACGTTGGCCATTCACTTTGAAGACAACACCCTTATTGCCTTCCAATTCGACTACTCCAGATGAGTAGACTTGGATAACTTTAAATGGACCAGACCACTTAGATTTTAACTTACCTGGGAAGAGCTTAAATCTGGAGTTGAAGAGTAGTACCATATCACCCTTTTGGAAGTTTCGTCGAACAATCCGCTGATCATGATACTTCTTCATCCGCTCCTTATATAAATCCGATCTTTCATATGCATGGATACGGAACTCATCTAATTCGTTCATCTGCTCCAACCTCAGATTCTTCACATCATCCCAATTCAGATTCAAGTGCTTCAATGCCCACAATGCCTTGTATTCAAGCTCGATGGGTAGATGACAAGCCTTCCCATAAACTAGTTGATAAGGAGACATGCCAATGGGTGTCTTGAATGCAGTCCTATATGCCCATAGTGCATCATCTAGCTTTCGAGACCAATCCTTCCTATTTGCATTAACCGTCTTTGCAAGGATTTGCTTAATCTCGCGATTGGAAATCTCTACTTGTCCACTAGTTTGGGGATGATAAGGCGTAGCTACCTTGTGTTGCTTGACACCATACTTGGCCAATACAGATTTGAATAGCTTGTTGCAAAAGTGAGATCCTCCATCACTTATGATAGTACGAGGTACCCCAAAGCGAGAGAAGATATTCTTCTTTAAGAACGCTACAACACGCTTTCCTTCGTTGTCGGCCAATGCTACAGCTTCAACCCATTTCGAAACATAATCCACAGCAACCAAGATGTACTTCATCCCAAATGAATTCACGAATGAACCCATGAAATCAATACCCCACACATCAAAAAGTTCTACCTCCAGAATTTTGGACATGGGCATTTCATGGTGTTTTGAAATAGCACCTTGACGTTGGCATTGGTCACACCTTCTCACATAGTCGTATGCATCTCTGAATATCGAAGGCCAATAATAACCACTTTGCAATACTTCTCTTGCCGTTTGATTTCCTGCATGATGTCCTCCAACTTGCGAAGTGTGGCATGCTTCCAATATAGTAGGCACTTCTTCATGGGATATACATCGTCGAATGATCCCATCCGCGCATATTCGAAACAAATAAGGTTCATCCCAATAGTAGTGCTGAACGCCATGCATAAACTTCCTCCTTTGGTGGTAAGATAAATTGGCAGGTAGCACATTACTCTCTACGAAATTTGCAAAGTCGGCATACCATGGTACTTTCTCCATTTTTGTCGCTAATATCTCCTCGTCAGGGAATGCATCATCAATCTGAATTTCAGGTTGCGCCACATGTTCATTCTCAAGTCTAAATAGGTGATCAGCCACTTGGTTCTCGCAACCTCTTCTATCTTTGACTTCGAAATCAAACTCTTGCAGCAGCAATACCCATAGAATCAACCTTGGTTTGGCATCCTTCTTCGTCATTAGATACCTAAGAGCTGCATGGTCTGTATGGACGATCACCTTAGTACCCAATAGATAGGCACGAAACTTCTCAAACGCATATACAACCGCTAGGAGCTCTTGTTCAGTAACAGTGTAGTTCCTTTGGGCTTCATTTAGGACCTTACTCGCATAGTAGATAGGATGAAATCATTTCTCCTTTCTTTGTCCAAGAACAGCACCAACAGCTACACCACTAGAATCGCACATGACCTCAAACGGGAGCGTCCAATCTGGTGCTACCATGATAGGGGCTTCAATGAGTTTTCCTTTAAGGCATTCGAATGCCTTTAAGCAATTGTCATTAAAGTCAAACTTCGCATCTTTCTCCAATAGTTTGCACAATGGACTAGAAATTTTGGAAAAGTCTTTGATGAATCTACGATAGAAACCAGCATGGCCAAGAAAACTACGAACTCCCTTCACCGAAATTGGAGGCGGTAGCTTCTCTATTACCTCTATTTTTGCTCGATCAACCTCTATTCCACTTTCAGAGATCTTGTGCCCAAGAACGATTCCTTCTTTTACCATGAAGTGGCACTTCTCCCAATTCAGCATAAGGTTGAACTCTACACATCTTTGCAATGCCATGCTCAAGTTTGCCAAACATACTTTAAAAGACTCACCGACAACTGAAAAGTCGTCCATAAATACCTCTAAAGTGTCTTCAACCATATCAGAGAAAATAGACATCATACAACGTTGAAAGGTGGCTGGTGCATTACACAACCCAAATGGCATGCGTTTGAAGGCAAACATACCATATGGGCATGTAAACGTTGTCTTCTCTTGGTCTTCGGGAGCAATACAAATTTGATTATAACCTGAATAACCATCCAGGAAGCAAAACCATCCTTTCCCCGCTAATCGATCTAGCATTTGGTCCATAAATGGCATGGGGAAGTGATCCTTGAGTGTCCAAGAATTCAGCTTGCGGTAGTCCATGCATACTCTCCATCCAGTAACGGGCCTGAGTGGAATAAGCTCATTCTTTGCATTCGTGACCACCGTCATTCCTCCTTTCTTGGGAACACATTGTACAGGACTTACCCATGTACTATCAGAGATAGGATATACAACTCCTGCGTCTAACCACTTGATAATCTCCTTCTTCACCACTTCTTGCATAGGTGGGTTTAAGCGCCTTTGATGTTCAATGGTGGGTGTGCACTTTTCTTGAAGCTGAATTTTATGTGTGCAAATCCCATGTGGAATACCAATAATATCCGCAATGGTCCATCCAATGGATCTAATATACTTGCGTAAGATCGCAATAAGAGCTGCAACTTGTTGCTCACCCAAATCGGCTGCCACTATGACTGGAAGTGTGTTTCCGCTTCCTAAGAATGCGTACTTCAGATGACTTGGCAGCTCCTTCAATTCTAGTGTGGGTGGTTCTTCAATAGATGGCTTGGCTGGTGGTGTGGGTCGATTCTTGAGATCAAGATCCAGCTTCTTGGGAGTATAGCGATATGTCCCTAATCCCGATAGAGCACAAATAGCTTCTTCAGAAATTTCAGCATCCTTATTCTCTCCTTTCATGAGCAAAACCTCCAAAGGATCATCAAGAATTTGCTCTTCTTCAAGTCGTTCTTTCTCATCATCAAAGACAACATTAGCCACAGAAAATACACTCAGATCTTTGGGTTGCTTCATTGATTTGCAAACATCAAATCGAACCACTTTGTCATTTATTCGGAATGAAAGTTCATTAGCTCTCAAATCAATGAGCACACTTTCTGTAGCAAGGAAAGGGCGTCCCAAGATTATGGGAACCTCTGAATCTGCTTCACAATCCAAGATGACAAAGTCTGCTGGAAAGATAAATGAAGAAACCTTTACCAAGACATCACATAGAATACCAACCGGTCGTTTTACCGACCTATCCGCCATAACAAGCCTCATGTTAGTTGGTGTAGGATCTCCTAACCCCAACTTCTTGTAGATCGATAATGGCATCAAGTTGATGCTGGCTCCTAGGTCACATAATGCTTTGGCAAAGTTCAAAGATCCGACGGTGCAAGGAATAGTGAAAGCTCCGGGGTCGGCCTTCTTCTGAACTATCGATCAGGTAGCAATTGCACTACAATGATGCACATCATCCTTCAGCTCATAACTTGCTGCCCTCTTCTTAGTCAAAAGATCTTTCATAAACTTCGCATACCCAGGCATTTGTTCAAGTGCCTCTACCAATGGAACATTAATGGTCAGCTGCTTCAACATAGTCATAAATTTGCTGAACTTAGTGTCATCCGCCACCTTCTTCAATCCTTGGGGAAAAGGTGGTGGTGGGTATGGAAGTGTTCTCTCCATGGCTTTCTTCTCCTCTTGCTTCCGTTTTTCCATTTTTTCAGGCTGCACGTCACTGGGCGTGACATCCTTGACGTCAGGATTGGTTGTTGCGGCATCTTCTCCTTTTACGTTATCATCCATGTCCGCAACTTCGTCAACCACTTGTTTGCCTTTTTCTGAAGGTTCCAGCACCTTACCACTTCTGGTAGTGATGGCCATGCATGACCCATCATTCCTTGGGTTTTGCACAGTATCGCTAGGTAAAGTGCCAGCCTTTCTTTGATTGAGTGCTGCTGAAAGTTGGCTCAGTTGCTGCTCTATTTGCTTGATTGAATTGGAATGAGAATCAACTAGTTGTTTCATGGAGGACAAATCATTAATTACCTCAGTAACTCCCGCGCTCGTTGCTTCCACTCCTTTCAATAATTTAGCCATCATGTCTTCCATACTTCAGAATTAGATGTGGTGGTATCACGTCTACCAGGGGGAACATATACACCACTCTTTTCATTGTTTTTTCTCCAACTACCTTGGTCCTTGTTTCCAGAACTATCATAATAGTTCCGACCTTGGTTTCCTTGGGTATTCCCACGGAAACCCCCCTGATTGTTCAAGTAGTTGGCCTCCTCTTCCAAATCAGATTCGTCTCTTCCTTTTAGCGCCACAGCTTTCACTTTTTCGGTCTTCCCTGATAATAAATTCTTTGTCAGAAGATCCACTTGCATTTTCATGTGCGCTAAATCTTGATCACGTTCTTCTTGTCTTCTTCTTAGGTCTGCAGTCATGCCTATAGATAAAGTGGGGCTTGCTACCTCAGAATCCCTGGTATGCCAAGCTCTACTTTGTTTCGTCATGCGATCTAGCATATTGCTTGCTTGACCAAAGGTGAGGTCCATAAAAGACCCTCCAGCTGCGTTATCCACCACTGGCTTAGTTATTGAATTCAAGGCTCTATACAATATCTCCATGAGGTGAACATTAGTCATGTGATGGTTTGGGCATCTCGCTAGCTTTGTCTTGAACCTCTCCCATGTTTCATGAAGAGCTTCAGTTGGAAGCTGACGAAAGTTGCTGATTTCATCTCTCAATTGTGCCCTTTTGGAAGGCGGAAAGAATCTTTCTAGGAAAGCGTCTCTCAATTGCCTCCAATTTGTAATTGAATCAGGAGTCAGCCCATTCAACCATAGTGTTGCCTCCCCAGACAGAGACAATGGAAATAGACGTAATCGAATTGCATTCTGACCAACACCAGTATTGTCAAAAGACTTGCATGTAGAAATAAAGTTGATGAGATGCATATTCGGATCATCGCCTGCTAGTCCACCAAACAATCCCTTGAGTTGCAATAACTGAATCATAGTGCTTGTGATGTTGAACTTGGCTCCGGGCGCTAATGGTGGTGGAATTATAGCTCCAGTGGCTCCGGCACCATCAAGATCATCATCATCATCGTCGAAGGCTGGCTGCATAGGTTGGTGATCATGTCTATACCGAGCTTGTCGACCTCTTCTGTTGGCAGGTGTTACGATTTCAGCATCACGCCTAGGGTTTAGTAACTCGTTATCACCTAAATCCTCATCGTCAGGATTTGGTGCTCGTGCAGGGTTATCAATGTTCTGCTGTTGAACCTGGGTTGCGGCAAGGGCAGCCAATCTTGCTTGTTCCTGTTGAGCAGCCATCCTTGCGATTTCAGCTTGTGCTTCCATTCTACCAATGCGTTGTGGCTCAGGATTGATTGGTAATAACGGTTGACCAGAACTTCGAGTATGGGGCATGCACTAAAATAAAAACCTGCAGTAGACAAAAACAAAAACTAAAAGTAAAAGTACGAGAATCTTTGACCAAAGGGTCTAGTAATTTTCACGAACTTAATTGACACTTGTATTCCCCGGCAGCGGCGCTAATTTTTGATAACGCTCAATCTACAGCTCTCGTTTGAGTGTAAAGCGGTCGTTAGCAAATATAGAACCCAACCTGGGTTGGGTGTCGATCCCATAGGGAATAGCTTGGCCAACAAGTAAGTAAAATTACTAAACTTTTGGTGCAAGTCTCGTAAGAAGGGGGGATTCTTGTTTTGCAAGTAATGTAAACAAAAGCTGAAAATAATAAAGTAAAAAGAGAGAGATTGTTACGTTGGTTGTAAACAATGAGAATTGAAGCGTTGGGGTTATGTCCACCTTCTGAGGTATACGTCTCTATTGGCTATGAGTGTGTAGAATTCTGACATGCAATTGCTTATAGAGGATTGTAGTCGATGGTAAATCCAAGCGTCTCTCGACCTAAACAAAGACTATTTCACTTTAACTCTCTCGAGCTTAAAGCGTATCTAACGGTACGAATTCTCCAAGAGGTTAGTCCAGTTACGGCACTAGCTTTTTAATAGGAAAGGGTGTCCTACTACCTTGACATTATCTCTTTTCCAGACAAATAACTTTTCTCTCGAACAAGTTAAATGTTAGACTGGCGTATTCTTGCGTTTGCAACCGCAAAGAATGTAGATTAAGATGAAGAGAATAATGATATAAGCAATATACGTGCCTCGAACTCACAAACTCACAGCAATAGATAGTAACTCATTCGGCTTCCATAACCCCAACAGAGATGTTTAGTTACCCATGAATGCTAAGGAGATCACGATTGACATTGTTGTTATACCACAAGATTGAGTAATTTCGTGTAGCTTAGGTGGTAGGCGTGAGGCGTGATTTCCTAGGCAAAGTAACGATTCTCTTGTTGTGAAATTTAAGAATAGAAGAGTAGAAGAAGAAAAATAGAATTGAATTGTGAGATGTTAAGAAGATGTTAGAAGATGTAAAAAGATAATTGAAGATGATTTAAAATCTCTAGCATGATAGGGTATTTATAATACCCATATCCTAATCCTACTAAGCTAATGAAATAAATAACCAAATCCTACTAGACTAATGAAATCCTTAACCCAAATGTACTAGGTTAAGGTAACATTATCATAATCCACATAAAATAATGAAATACATAACCTAATTGTACTAGGTTAATGTATCATTGTCAAAATCCAGCTTTGTGTCTGTAAGTCTCCAAAGTCTTCAGAATTGTTGTTTTAGCCCGGGACAGATTCTCCATGCATCACTTTTGGTCCTTTAGGCGTCCAAACTCCCTTTCCTTCCTTCGTGAGCTTTCTTTAGCGTCAAGTAAGCCATAAAATGCTGAATTATGCATCATTTATACCTGAAACTTTACTAATCATGTTCGTGAGCTCATTTACAGGAAAAAGGACTAAAAGTGCATGAAATATATAATTTGTTCTCAAAACTAGGCTAAAATATGGGCAAAATATATTGATATAGGCGCGTAAATTCGCCTATCATCAGGTAGGTAAAATTTAGAAATAAGTATTTCGTTGGGATGTTTGAATGTGGAGTTATGTGTTGAATGTTTTTCTACTTTATCGCATTCGATTCAAATGTATTCATTTAGCCGGGGAATGCCCCGAGGTCTTATGTACTTATTCACCGGGGAATGCCCCGACGTATCATGTTGGCGAAAAATGATCGTGATGAAGGCCCGCGGCATCGGGTAGGGCATTGGAGCTTAGTCTAGATTTAGTTTAGAATAAGATTTATATTTTCGTATTTTTCTATTTTTGGACTGTATAATTGGACTGGACTTTACATTTTGGATTGTTTTGTTTTGTTTATTGTTTGATTATTTTGCGTGCTTTTGTGTGGTTTATACATTTCTTAGTGTCAAAAATAGTCGATACACTCTACCAAGCGACCGTGATTGAACCACGGGATCGAGGGGTGCCTAACACCTTTCCCTCGGTCAACAGAATTCCTTAGCCGGAATCTCTGTTCGCAAACCAGTTTAAAGAGTCAAATGGTTTTAAAAAGGATTTTCCAATGGTGACTTGGCACACCAGATTATGCCAAGTGGCGACTCTAAATAAAAAATGTATATAATTCTTTTCCGAAACAAATTTTCATTTCTTGTCACTTAAATAATAAAACTCTTTCGCACTTAAAACATAATATTTTGGAGTACGTAAAAAGGGGTGTGACAAAGAGTGAGGTTGAAAGAGAGTTTTGGAAAATGTTTTCCTTACTTTTTAAAGGGAAGTCATTTTCCTTAAATTTGAGGAAAATAAGTTGATTTGAAAAACATTTTCCAAAACCTTCAAGCCAATCAAATATGAGAAAATTGAAAAACATTTTTCAGAAAATGTTTTCCTTCATACCAAACACACCCTGTATTAATTAAACATTTTCACTTTTTGTATTTATGGCGAACTTAACTCTACCCATATTAGTACCTCATTATGAAACTTCTAATTTATGAAATATAAGTTTAGGTATTATTCCCCTTCTTTAATATATTCTTTTAAATTTGGACAATTATTATTATACAATATATGAATTTCTCTATGAAAAAAATTCATCAACCAAGATATATGGAGAACACTCACTGAAGATATACAATTTCATGAACGATTAGAGAACGATTCATGTATATTTGACGACGCAAAGTTTGTATTCGACAATGTTTTAATAGTCATTACTCAATCAACGAGTAATATATTTTTTAATTAAGAGTCATTTTAGCAAATAAATAGTATCATTTGTGACCAACTATTTATCTATTAATGTAATTATAATGATTAGTAGCATATATATTTTGTTTGATGATTTAAACTCTTTTAACCAAGAAAAAAGATTTATTTTAGCGCACAAATTTAATAGTCATTCATGAAAATATCACACACACACACACACACACACACACACACACACACATATATATATATATATATGAAATTGCAACTGTATTGATAAACGTCTCCCAGTCATTAATTATGAAATTGCATCATTATATATATTATCAAAAGTGGGGAAAAAAATTAAGGCTGCATAAAATTTGTCTTTAAAATAAAAATTAATAGATATATAAACACTAAATTCTAATAATATATTAACAATATATATGTATATATATATATATATATATATATTGGAAATGAATTAAAAATATATATATTAATTTTAATCATTTTAGAAATAAAAATTAATAATAATCAACTCTACATATATTTAACAAATTTAAGGGTATTTTAGACATTTTGACCAAAAAAAGTGCTTAACAATACTTGTTTACCAAACACATCAACAATTTTTTTTCAATTTTAGCACTTTTATCCAAATACATTACTGCTTATTTTTAAAATAAGTTTCAGCATTTTTAAAGAACTTTTTAAAAGCCACTTTTTTTTCAGCTTATCAAAACGGGCTCTTAATTCATTTCTACGCGCATACATATGGTTGGAAAGTTCTAAATTAGAACTTCTAATATGTGCTTTGATATAGTATAAAAGTATATTTACACTGCCACTTAAACTTATGTTTCAAGTAAAGTGTTTATATGTTTCACAGGACAAATGCAAGTGATAGGAACTCTATTGCGGCCAGCTTAGTAAAAGGTGTGTACATTCTTGAACGCGACCGCCAGAAAAATCGCCAAGGCCCTGATGCCCTTGCTCCACCCTGGTGGGAATCCTTCCATTTTAGTTTAATCGAAACTTTGGTAGACGATAAAGACCCAATCCATCTTTGGTGCCATTTACCAGCACAAATGTCCCAACAACGACCATCACTCAACTACGTCGTCGTCTCACCCTAAGAATCCACCAAAGTATGTGATTGCCTTTTGAGGTACACTTCTGGAACGAAAAAGTGCTTTGCAAGACTTGAAGCTGGACCTCCGAATCATCATGCGCCATCTTCACAACAGCAACCGTTTGCAAGCTGTACAAAATATTGTTGACCTTAATCAAGGGGCTTACAACGATATCTGGCTAGCTGGGCATTCCTTGGGTTCTACAATTTCGTTAATAATTGGACGGGATATGGTAAAAAATGACATTAATCTGGAAACATATCCTTTCAACCCACCCTTTGCATCTCTTCCAATTGAGAAAATCATCAACAACAGCACGTTGAAACTCGGAATCCGCTGGGCTCATAGCATAGTTACTGCTGGACTTTCTTTTGTGGTCAACATGGCGAGGAGTCCAGCTAGTACTAATCAGCCAAATGATACGTTTCCTAAACTATGTGGATGGATTCCGTACTTGTTTCTGAATAAATCAGATCCAATATGCTCAGAATATTCTGGATATTTTGAATACATGGAGAAGATGGTTGAGTCTGGTGCTCGTGAAATTGCACGGCTAGAAACGCAATATTCATTACAAAGTATTTTAGAGAGCGCAATAGGAAAGGAATCAGAACCATCACAAAATCTTCCATCTGCCCATATGATTACTAATTTGAGCCCTTGTCCATATTCTCATGGACTCAGCCAATGGTGGGCACCTGGTCTGCAGTGCAACCATAAGCGTTACAAATTTTGGTAGCATTTTTATATTGGGAAAAGGACATGGGTGGTCATTTAAAAAAAAAATGGACACAATTTGAAAAGGTGGACAAATGTAATCTGTCGGCTAAATTTAATTTCCTTTTTTAGTCATTTGGCCCAATTGGGTACATGCAGTCTCTATACTCTATTGATACACTTTTATACTATATTGATACACTTTTTGTAAAAGAGAAAGAAAATTTTATGCAAGTACATGCAGTCCCTATACTCAATTGATACTCTTTTATATCACATTAATACACTTTTATACTACAGTGATACACTTGCGGTGTCCATATACTCAATTGATACTCTCTTATACTAGATTGATACATTTTTAGAATGCATGTAGAAACTATATAGAGTCGTATAAAATATGTATCTAAATAATAATTGTAGTTAAAAATTGTATAGAATGTGTATATCTATTTTCTTTTTGATGTTTGACTTGTTTTATTTATAGTTCCTCTTTTGGACTTGCAATAATGTCGGAGTTTAATTTTTGGATTTGGAAAATTGCAGTTGAACTATTGAAAAAAGTTGGAGTTAGGTTTTCCAATTTGTGTTTGAATTGCATTATCTGCTCCTCAAAATCCTATGTATTTGTTTTGATCAAATAAAGTTTCTTATAGTAATTTCACATAACTTTTTTGATAGTCAATGTCATAGTCAATGTCATCATTCATAAATATAAATAATGCATATTCCAACGTACAACAGTTGTAGTTATGTTAATTTTAAAAAAAAGAATAGATTTTTTTTAAAAAAAGGTATAAAAACAGTGAAAAAGTACAAAAGAGCAACGATTTTTTTATAATAAAATGAAACATCAAATTAAAAAAAAAATAGAACATAAGAAAAAAAAAATAAGATAAAAAAAATAAAATGAACTAGCGTTTTTTTTTTTTTAAAAAGAGAAAAAACATAAAGTAACTGGCATGCAAAATAATCAATGGCTATAAAATGAAATTAGTTTAGTGGTTGATTAGAGGGAATTAAATTGTAGTAGCTATTTAGTTGGAATTAGTTTTAGCGAGTGGACATTTTTGTCCTTTCCCCTTTTATATTCTCCAAATTAATCTGCCTTTCAATTATAAAAAGTTTATGTTTTCAGACTGCTGGTTAATATTTCGCTATGTATGAAATGCAATTAATTAAGATAATTGCAATTTTCAAGGTTTAAACAAAAATATTCCTAATTAAAATGCGACGTGATTCTAATATCATGTGCTAGAGTTTAAAACTTATGACAAGTAAAAATAAGAACGAAAGGGTTTTTCGGCCTTCATCCTTCTCCTTTTTTCCTTCACGTGAAGAAACTTTGAGCTTCAAATAATTCAGTACGTAGAGGAGGTTGGTCCTCTTATTATTAGATCTGTAATTTTTTCGATAATTGTAAAATTTGTGCTAGTTGGATAAAAGTTTTCTAAAGAAGATTATTGTATGGACAAAAGCATGCATGCGTCGTTGCAAGTAGAAGATATTCTTTTCCTACCTTAACTACTAATTAAAAAGATAAAAGTGAAATTTACTCTTAGTTTTATTAATAATAAACTTGTAGACTAAATATTTAGAATAAGATTTTGGAGGTCATTTTTACCATAGATAAATGAATTTAAGTTTTGTGCACTGTGTGTATAAAAAATATTCTAACATTTTAAATTTTTGGCTACATTGAATCTTGGCAACGCTTGTAAAGTGTTGTCTAAAATATATTTGACTATGCTTTTAAAGTGTAGACTTAATTTTTAGCATTTTGTCACTGTATTATTGACAACGCTTATAAAACGTGTTCTTTAATATTATATGCTAGAGTGGCAACATCATTATGCCTATTTACATATATAATTACACTTTTAAAGTGTGCTAATTTTATAATTCTAAAAGCAACACTTTACAAGTGTAGCATTATAATTTTTCTAATATTTTCACTAAAAAATCATATTCCCTCCCACATATTTAACTCTCCCTCCAATTTCTAATTGGACCAAAAAAATAATTCATAAACAATATAATAATAACTCTCAGCTCACAAATCATAATCTAAGAAACTCAACTCCCAGCTCACAGTTCACAAACTCAGAAACTCGCAACTCTCAGCTCACAATTTTTTCATCACAAATTTCTCAACTCATGATTTCGTCATCACAAGATTCTCAGTTTTCGACTTCTTCTAACTCATGATTTCCCCCAATTTCTTTTTTTGTATGAATGATCCGTACAAAGAAGCAGATGATGCCCTAATTGGACTGATTTTTTGTTGGAAATTTCTGCACTAATTTCAGTCTTTGTCAGTTTCAATTATTGAAATTTCCTTATTTTCACTTTACATACAGTGTTTCACAGAAGATCTAGGTTTTCAACCTTGGAGCTTCATCACATTTGAAGGATTTTGTGGAATATAAGTAGTTTGGATATGATTAAAATCTGATCAAATCAGCTTTTAATTTTTTTTTTTGGCTTTTTAAGATTTTTGATAAAATTTAAAAGTACTTAAATAAAAAGCTAAAAATTAATTAAAGAATCAAAAAGTGAGCTCAGTTTTTTATTTTTTTGATTAAAATTCTTTTAGATTTGATCAAAACTTTTATTTTTTATATTTTTCCTCCAATTCCAACAATATACTAAACATGTAACCTTAAATATATAATTTTTTTCTTTTTCTCTTTGCCGCGTCACTTCATCTTTTCCCTCTAATTTTCTCCTCATCTTTCTTTGTTTTCATCGAATCAATCATTACATCGGATGGAGGTTTGTTCAAAAATTTTATTTTAAAATTAAAAATTATAAATAATTTAGATATTT
Source organism: Capsicum pubescens (assembly GCA_030864215.1). Lineage (NCBI taxonomy): Eukaryota > Viridiplantae > Streptophyta > Magnoliopsida > Solanales > Solanaceae > Capsicum > Capsicum pubescens. The sequence continues at coordinate 50,022,510 of CM061540.1, read as the reverse complement.
AAGTCATTTTAACAATAAAAAAATGCTTGTTTAAGAATTAAAAAAATTATTTTTTTAATACTATCCAAACGGACAATTTATATCCTTTTAAGAACTGGGTTCATTTCATGTAGGGAAAACACACCCTTTTTTAATTGAGTAAGAGATAAAATATTTGGGTTTATTACATGCTTGTTTATTAGTGGGTTTACATATTTAGCTTGTGGGTTTTGATTTTCTTGTGTTGTTAATCCATTGCTTGATAAATCCATATTCCGATGCTCTTTTATACTGGTGTGATTACTAATAGATAGTATCAGTTATTCTAGGTGTCAGACACTGTGTTTAGTTGGGTGGATTTACAAGCAAAGTTAAACAGCGAGTTGCTAAGAAACTTGGGCAATTTCGTCAATAGAGTCCTGAGTTTCATTGCAAAAGATCCAGGTATGTCTGCTAGATGCCTTCTATGAGATAATCTGCCCCTATTGATATGCTTTTGGTATTGTTGGCTAGTTGATCTGTCTGTTTTGTCTTAATACATTTAGACTATACCAATTACCAAGCTTTGACAGCTTGTTTCGTTGTGTTTATTTCACCAGTGACTCTGATACATGTACTAGATGACATGGTTTGTTATGCTGATTCATTTTCTGTTACTGGTATTGTCTACTTGACTCCTTTTCTGGTTCATTAATGAATATTACCGCTTCTCTTTCTTGGGAATCAATAAAATAATCTGCCTACCACCTTAAATTGTAATGCTAGTATATCATTGAGATGAGAAAACTGGAAGGAAATATTTCTTGGTTCTTTCCTTGAAAGATAAAAAGGGGACAAGTTCTTGGCAGAAAGATGTTTTCCATTGGATATGTGCCTTGGTTCTTTCGTGGTTACTTTGGAAATATCTTTCTACTAGTCACAGATTTGAAAAAAGGTATCTTGCTACTAGTATGTCTATGATAACTCAAAGGAAAGAGTCCTGTTTCTGCTAGAAAAGGATAGAGAGGGAGCTGAAGTTTGTTGTTTGTTTTGCTCCAAGAACATTTAGATTTTAAATTAGAAAATGACTGAAACTTGGTACAGCTTCAGGTTATGGTTCTGTTATTCCCAATCCTGTAGGAGATGAATCACACCCTTTAACTAGGGCCCTGGGTGAAAAGGTTGGACATTATGTGGAGCAATATGTAGAAGCCATGGAGAAGGTAACCACAAAACTGTGTTTTTTTTTTTCAGATCTAGTGAAATGGAACTCATTTCTAATTTTTTTTCCTTACATGTGTTTTCTACCAAACTGATATTAATAAATAGAGCATAATTACTACACTATTTGTGCAACCACATGTCCATACAATATACACCGGATTAGCCGCTCTAATGGTCATGATTGGAATTGAAATTACCAAATGTCTAGCATTCCATCACTAATTATCTGGGATTAAGGTTTAATCATGTTAGTACGCTTTAGGTCAAGTGTTCGTTAGACGTCTTGTAGTCTTGTTAAGGATCTTGTATGCCTAGTAGAAAATGTGGAGAATTACTAGAATCGAGAGCCCAAGTTATTGGATATTTGATTCAGGTATATCTAACTGGCGGAACATGGATTGTGGGGATTCATATAGCCGATCCCACTAGCTTAAGGTTGATACATAGTAGTAGTAGACTAGTAGTAGTAGTAGCTGTTGTTATTGTATCTTACATGTGCTTTATATCTTCAATTCATATCTTCTTTCCTTTACATGGTCTGAATAACATTTATATGCTGCAACTGGTTTAGGTTAAATTAAAGCAAGATTTGAAGATTGCGATGTCCATTTCTGGAGAAGGAAATGGTTATTTGCAAGTAAGCCTGTCAAATGCTTCCCAACCATCTGTTTTTGATTTGTTAGTTGCTTCTGCCATTGCATTTTTCGTTTTAATTTAGGAACTGTTTTTTGAATTTCAGTAATGGTAGTCTCATGGTTGCTTTATTCTCATAAGTTTTGACTGTCCATACTTCTTTTTGTAGGAGAGCCTATTTTGGAAACTTTTCAAGGAAGATAGACGATTGTGTTCCATAGTGATGAGCACTGCTTCCGGCCTAGTAGATCTTCTTGCATGTCTTTTAGATCCATTTATACCATTCTTTTCGCGAGATGTAATAACTCTGTTTTCATCATTGCATCATATAACTGTACTACGGTGGGGTCTCTAGTTAGGTTGGTTGGGGAGGTGGGTGCTTGCGGTTGGTTAGTGTATCGTACTACTTTGTTGAATCGAGGAACAAAATTATGTCTTAAAAGCTATATATTTTTTGTTACCGTTTCACTAGCAGCATTATCATCTTGTAGGTTTCACTATATTATGCAATCTCAATAAACTGGTTTGATCAAGCACTCTTTATGAGGTCTAACTTATGCCTTACTTTTGTTATTGAACTACTGGCAGTGCTGAAACTCCCATCGGGTCCTAACAGGCCTCTGCCATACCTACTTACTTTGGTTCCTCCGCTGATACTTTCACTGCTAGATCTATTCTTCAAAGCATTGGATTTTACTGGAACCTATGGAGGTATGGAGGCTTACATACAGTATAACTTTCTTTTACTGTAATCAAGCACTCTTTATGAGGGAAATGGTGCATGTTGCCCATTGTTTTGCATTTGTTATGCATCTGTAGTTCTGTATACAGGAATAATTTCCCATGTGGTCACTGATACACTTTTTTCTTGGCTTTGTTAACTTCTAAGTGATGCTCCGAGGTGGATCTACTAAATATCTCTTCTGATACTTTTTATTTCCTGTGAAGTAGTGGTTAGAGTAAGGTTTTTCCAATATCAGCAGAGGCTAAAAGAAACATAGAGATTCTGACTTTAAATAATTTATCTGAGACCCAATAAGTAAAAAAAGAAAAAATCAGAACCCATACACTAGAACTTTTTGCTCCGTCATTTTAATTAATCCATAAAAGAATGAGTTAAATATTTACATATGTGGTTCTTTAACCGGCTGTGGACTTACAGAAATTAAAGAACTACAAGTTACTTGCAGCGGCGGAGCTGTGTGGAGCTCAGGGGTTCATCCGAACCCCCTTCGTTGAAAATTTTTATCGTATATATAGGCTGAAGTTTTTTTTTTTTTTTCTATATGTATATATATTAAGTTGAACCCCCTTAAAAAAAAATGATTCAGTGGCAAAGGGGTTTCAAATTTCACGCGGGAGAAGCTTTTGATGGTTGCGGGTTCGAATCCCACGCGCACTACAGTTTTTTTTTTTTGCTTCAGCTTTTAAATGTTAAAAAGAAAGTTAGGCATCTATTTTCCTTATTTAAAGAATTAAAACGACGTCGTTCTATTTTATTAAAAGGGGCAAATTGGATTAAAAGTTAAATCCCTAATTCAATGTCAAACAACTAAAAGAAACCCTAACTCTTTCTTTAAGCTGAGCTTGTTGGCTGCTGCTGCCTTTCACTTCCATTTTTTCTTATTATTATTTTGCATCTTTGTCTGTGTCCGATCAAGCTGAAGCAGAATTTTTCAAAATAAAGGTACTCCCGTGACTCGTGAGTTATATTGAATAACAGATGCCTCGAACTATTTTGGGTCTCATATCTGAGTTTGATGTACTGAACACTATCTAGATTTCCATAAAGGGATGTTTTGAATTTTAGTTTGATGCTATCTTTGAATTCCCGTGGAGATTAACTCGACTGCTACAAACATTCTATTATCGTCCAAGTGTTCCTTAGAATATGCATGTGTGCTGAAGCAGTAAAAATTTGATTGGTTCTGTGTCTTTGTGAGAGCTGGAATGAAACTTGTTTTTCTGTAAGAAACTTAAATTACTGTATGATCATTTTCGAGGTTGAAATTACTCTACGAGATACCATGTTTATGTAAGAAAGATAATTGAAATTAGAGAGTTCTTGTTGACTAATTTGTTTGTGTTAATCTAATGCTAAATGTTACTACTTGATTTGGGATTTTTGAGTGGAAACAACCTCTTAGGGAGTTGCTCGGCTGACAGTGGAAAGTACCCCCTCACTTCCAACCCCACGGTTGTGAGTTCGAGTCATTAAGAGAACTAAAAGGGGTGGGAATTCCAAGGGTAAGGTACACGTATGCTCTATCCTCTCCTGACCCAGGCCCTACTTGTAGGATTACACTATGTATGTTGTCGTAGTTGAAATGAACCTGGATAGAGCTGATTAGATACAAATGATTCTGGCCTAGGCCAACCAAGATTGAGGTGTAGATTAGATACAGCAGATTACTTTGTACAGGGATGTGTTAATTTTATAGTTAATTTATGATGGCTTGGGGAAAGTTTAGATTTTTTGTTTTGTTTTTTGTTTTTCAATCGTCATACCTAATGGCACTTACCAGGATTAGAAATGACAGCATTAAGTCAATAAAGGTTGTGGTACTTGGTTTTTGTGTTGTAGATAGCTCCTACTGTATGTTGTTGTATTTATGAAATTACATATTACTTTTTGCTATTGTTGTTAACAAACATTGTTGGGTGGTTCAGGTGGCTTTTGTCATGACTGTTTGGAACCAAATACAGCCTGAATATGGTTCTAACTTGTGGAACGAAGCCTTAAACAAACAACTCAAAACTCAGCTTATATAATTTTTGTTTGATCACTTTCATGTTATGCCTCTTTTCGTTGAGACAATTAGTCGACTAAATACTCTTGACACAGCTGCTATGTATAACATGCTTCTTGTTTGGTAGCTATGTGAAATGGATTAAAATTCTGGAATTACAAAGGTTGATGTTATAAACTATTATTTGGCCTGAAATATAACATGCTTTATTAACACTCAGATATCTTAAGTGGAACACATTAGTCAGGTAACCTTATCATAGACTTGACAATATTAAATATTGAATGTGAATCCATTTTGTTCCATGCAGAACCTTAGTCTTCCCAATCAATCTGTTCCATTTCTTAATGAAAATGACTTTTAACATCAAGTAGTACCTTCCTATTTTGACAGCTTATTGGGTTTTGCTTATCTCACTATGTAGCTCTGAAGCTTTACCTGTAAACAGTGTTTTAGGAGGCGGGAGCGTGAGGCGATGCGTTTTACATACCACGGGGCAAGGCGTAAGTCTCAAGGTCAGGACGGAGCCACCTTGTACCAAAGCTAAGGTGAACAACCTTCGACGAAAAATTATACTGCATATATCGATGAAAAAAAGAATTTATTTGGTTAAATATAAAGGTTTGAACACCCTTCCTAAAATTTCTAGCTCCGCCACTGGTTACGTGGCATCTTTTGAAAAGTTGTTCTACAAACCATGATAGTAATTATCAGAATCTTAGACAGTCTGCTAGTCTCGAACTATACTATAATCTGTACAAGCAAGTAATATTTTAAAACTTAGTTGTCTATATAGTATAAATAGCTACACAAGTTTTTGTAATAATCCATCTTATGATCTTTCCGAGACAGACAGGAGCAAGTAAGACTGCTAACCCAGGAAGGTTGAGAGACATAGAAGACCTCATACACAACTTCCTTATAATTGTGTTAAGAGCACTCAATGCACCGGAAGGATGGATGGCAAGTAAATTTTGGTAACCATTTTCTTTTCTCACGTGACATCATCTGCTCTGTTTGCTCTGAATTATTTAAAAGCATTGAGAACATAGGTGTAGCACCAGCAGGATGATAACTAAAAGAGTGTATTCACTGAGATGGATAACTAACCATTTTCGTACACAACTTCCTTATAATTGAAAAAATATTTGAATATTTGTCGGGCATAATTTTTTCTAACTGTTTATTTATTTTGGATGTGTAGGAAAACTGCGGGTGATCAAATTTTAGTGGTGGCCACCACAAGTGATCAAGTCGATCTAGATTGAAACGAATGATGAACTTTTTGAGCTATTTTGATGTAAGTTTAAATACATTTGGTTTTGTGTGGAACATGGTACAAATCTGTAAAATGTTATTTTCTAATTAGTATGTGTAGTAAAAGACATGTTTTTTTGTAGTTCATTGCAAATCTATGTATTTGAATTATTTATTAGCTAGTTGGTGCGTGAGATTATATATATGTAATGTGATTAGTGATGTATACATTCGGACAAAAATAATTATAATTTAGGCTTAAAGCCTTTTCTGTAAATTGTGGCTTGAACTATCAAATTTTAGACAATATTATCACACTTCAAAAGTGTGGCTTGTTAATTAAATTGTGGCATGTACCTAAAACACTCCTACTCTTTACAAGTAAAAGGCTATGATTTTGAAGTGGCCAGAAATAAATAAAAAGTCACGGTTTTTAAGTGTTGTTATAGAGGTGCTACAAAAGGCTACACTTGTGAAGCGTGCTCAATAGCAAAACAAAGGCAACAGTGCACGCCTTTTAAATGTAGCTAATATGGCAACACTTGAAAAGCGTGGTCTTTACGCCTCTTTAGGCCACCTCAAAAAGTGTTGCCTAAAGTCCGAAAGTGTAATCTTTGATCAAATGCCACACTTTCTACTATTTTAGACCACACTTTACAAGAGTGTCCTTAAGCCAAAAATATTATAGTGTACTTACTATCAGGTAAACTTGGTTTGGTATTGCAGGTTGCTCAGTTTACACAATCTGCTTATTTATTACAGTAGATTTAACCAGGTGCAAAAGTGTGTCCATTCTTAAGCGATAAGGATCACCAAGGCCCTGATGCCCTTGCTCCACCCTGGTGGGAATCCTTCCATTTTGGTTTAATCCAAACTTTGGTAGATAGTAAAATTCGATCTATCTTTGGTGCCATTTACCAGTACAAATTCCCAAGGACTACTATCACTCAACTACGTCATCTCACAATAAGAACACACCCAAGTATGTGATCGTCATTAGAGGTACAATATAATTATGACACGAAAAAGCATCATGTCAAAATAGGAATAATTAATCTGGAAACATGCATATCTTTTCAACCCACCCTTTGCATCTCTTCCATTGTGCTCATAGTGTAATTATTGGGGGATTTGCTTCTCTGGTCAACATCATGAGTCCTAGTACTAATAGGCCAAATGTGTTGGGTTCGAAATTGAGAGGGCGTCGTGCGGAAGCCATTAGTTGCAAATCATTGTGGTGACAATTCAGACGACAAAGGAAAAACATATTATTGATATGATTTAGTCAAACGATCTACATATTATAAACTAATAAACTAATATTGAAAACTAAAAATTACATAAATACACAACTTATGTTTTCAATATTACAAAAAATCCCAACTCTCTAAATATATTACAAAAATCCCAACATATACACAGAATGCTATGTATATGACGGCTATGTTATGCATATTAATAGGAAAAGAGAGTAAAGTAATTAAAAAAATGGAAGAGAGTGTAATTATTTTCAAAAGGGTTGGTATTTATGTTATTTATACTATTGAAAAAGTGTACAATCTATTGGGAGAAATATGAGAAGGGTCTTCTATTTTTACAGATGTTCAAAACTTTTTTTTTTAATTTAATTTGTGGTTTTATTAATAACTCAATCAAAATTAAAACAATTAAATAGTATGTACAAAAATGGACAAACTCCTCATAAATCTGATAAAGTGATTTGGGCTTAAACAAATCGGATAAATAAAGCCGGCCCAATCCTACTGTATCCAGACATCTATATCTACAACATATTAAAAATGTGAAGAGCTTACAAAAGTGGTTTGAATTTTTTGCTCTTCATTAAAAGACTTTACAATAGACAAGATCATCTTTTCACTTTTTTTCTCCAATTATTATTTAATTATATATATAATTTTGAATCCTAAAATATATGGGTTAGGATTTTAAAATATGATAAAGGATTAGGACTTTAAAATATGATAAAAAAAAATTCTTAAATTAGGACTAGGTTTAATTTTCAACTTATATTCTTAATTAGGGATTTGAAATCCACTAAATTTTGAATAAAGTGAAAGTTTACTATACTTTAATAGTACCGGCACTTTAACAACATTGTTTTAAATTTATAGCAATGCACGTACGCTTAATTTAATTATTTTTATATTATTTAAGTATTCAAGATATAAAGAAATACTATACCTATTTTGATGTCTATAATCTATATCTATATCTATATCTATATTTATAATATATTAAAAATGTGAAGTCCCTTAGAAAAATGATTTGAACTTTTTGCCCTTCATTAAAATACTCCGCTTTAGACAAAATCGTCTTTTCACTTTTTTTCTATTATTTAAGTAATATTAAATATTGACTATATTACCAAAAAAAGAAAAACTCTCCTCACAAGAATATAATTCCTTCTCCGCAAACCTAATCATACCCAAAAACCAAAAAATAAAAAAACAAAAAGAGTTTCCTTGCTTTTTCACGTGCCTGTGGCGCGTGTATACACGCAGAGAGTCAAAATGGTGTATTTGCAACGGAATAAAGAAGAATCATAGGATAATAGATCGAAGTTAAAGTTTAGGTGTCTTTTTGCAAAACTCGGACAAGATCAGGGGGTCTTTATGTATTTACTCTTTTTTGTACATACAATAACATACAAAATCACTCCTATTTATAGGTGAGATATTCATTATTGAATAGGAAGACTATGGTGTAGTAAAGTGAGCACATGAATTGTCTATAGGCAGGGGCGGATCTATGTAGAATGTATGGGGTGGCACGGCACCCGCACTTCTCGGATGAAACTCTGTATATTTATGTGTATATGTATCAGTTAATGTATAAATATTATGCTTGGAACCCACAATATCAAAGAGACTAATGGCGTAAGTGGTTGAAATTGTTTGGTTTAACTCCAACAACGCGGGTTCGAAGCCTGCTCTGCGCTGTATTTTTAGAGTGATTTTTAGCACTTGTCTGTTTTCTCTTTAAAAAAAAAACATAGTGTGGCTACGAAGAATAAAATGTGTGATCTCTTCTTTACAAAACACTTGACAATACCAACTAGGCAAGCCTTACTGTAATACTAACACTTGTTAGATGTATATAATTATAGTTTACTCTTTGAATATTGATTCCACTATCCTAAAATATCGTACGGAGTATACGTTATTGTTCAAAATAAGGTGGCACCCAGAGCTTTCGAATCTTGGATCCGCCTCTGTCTATAGGTTACAAATGTTACAAGAGTTACATGCAACTAATGGTCATATAAGTTACAAGAACTAATAGCCATCAGAGTTACAAGAACTAATGACAATATGAGTTACAAGAACTAATAATCATCTTTACCACAATATGTACCTACTAACTCAAAAAGATAATGTGGTGAGTTACAGGAATAATGACACCACTTTCTCCACTTTATGTTCACTAATGTCATGCACTTTAATTTATTTTAATAATAAAATGCATCAACATTCACCAACTTCAAAGAGTGAACAAGAAGACAACATTTTAAGAACAGAAACATGAGAAAAACTTGCAAAGTTTGGACATTCCTTGGCCAAATCAAGGTTCTCATTATATCACAGATCGGGTCGAGTTATTTGTATCGGGTATGGGTTATATATAATTTAGGATGAATTAAATTATTCACAGATAAAATAAATTAAAGAAGGACAATCAATACGATGTTGACACGTGTTCCGTCGTTAATGAGAAGGGTAAATTTGTACATTTTTAAAAACGACAAGGGTATATTTGTATCCAAAGTATGATGGAGGGTATATTTGTACTATTTATTAAAGTTTGAGAGTATATTTGTACCTTTTCATTAACGGCAAGAATATATTTGTACCTAAAATATGACGGATGATATATTTGTATCATTTATTAAAGTTCAGGGGTATATTTATACCTTTTTCGTTTTAGAAATATAAAAAAATATAACTAAACAGTTAAAAATAATACTTATATGTAATTTTCAGAAAGTAATAGTAACCTTTTTAATTACTTCTCCATTTAAAAGAAATTCTATTTATATAATTTCCTCCTTTACGTTTTGTTTGGGACAGAAGTAGTCTGGTAACTGAGACTTCGCTCTTTCTCCTTCTTCTTCAGTCTAATCGAGCCCAACCATAATATTGACTACGTCAAACATATCCTTGCCTTCATTTTTCGTCTTCTTAATATCCAACGTCGATACCACCAATTATAAAATGTAATAAATGCACCTCGCTACAAATATATAATATTTATGGCAACTAACTATATATTTGCATATATATAGTTTGATTGGTGTAGAGTGTTGACAAGTATACATATGAAGTCAGAAGGCAGGAGTTGTTAAAGACATTTTCTTCCTTTTATTCTAGAGATAAAGGTTCAGTTTGTCCTTTAAATTTATGAGGTGGTTCACATTTGTCTTATCTATTAATAGTTAGTCTTCTCTTTAATTAATCAAAAATAAAATTGCCCCACTATTAATCCTCACTAAAGTAATGTACTTAAAAATTTTATTTGTGATTTCTCATATATATATATATATAAATACATGTATATACACATAATACATGTCTTCCATCTTTGAGGCTAACTTGACACTTTTGCTGGTGGTTTGAAGTAATTATCTTGTCAAAGTTAACATTATGTGAAATAGAACGTGGAATAAGAATACATGTATTAAAAAATAAAAACACCTTTTTAGATAAAAGTGAGAGGAGAAGATTTAGTTGTTGGTCTACTTTGAAAATTTATTTTAATAAACGGATACTTATTTTGATAAATCTTAATTTTTTAGGGTTTGGTGGGCCATGGGCTCAAGTGTAAAAGATAAAAATATTTTGGCACCCTTTATGTATTTTTAAAATCTTTTGAAACCCCTTATATATTTATTAAATACATATTTAATCTTACTCTTCCATTAAATACAAAAAAAAAAATTCTCTCATCTTCTCTCTCTTTACCAAAACCGCTTCTTCTTCCTTTCCACCATTTTCAATTTCGAGCTCGTGTAAATCAGCTCCAACTTCGATCTTCAACTTCAGGTTAGCTATATTATTGTTTCGGTTAATTTGTGCTCCATATTGCTGATTTTTTTATTTATTTTTTTCGTACTCATTTGTGGCGGGTGAAGTCGTTGGAGTTCAAATAAATTATTTTTTTAAAAAAAAAATGGGGCTTGATTTCAATGAAAGTGGTTGTTTTTAGTTGATATTTACTTATTTTTTTACGGATAATTTGTGTGTATCGATTATCCTTTGTGATTGCATGTTAAAATTTCTTCACTAATTTCGTCGGAATGTGGCAAGATATATGATTTTTGTTAAAACTTTTCTCGAATGTAAGGGTGTTGTAGAAGCATGTTCATGTTGGGGATTTCTTCACTGCGTATTTGATAATTAGACTCGAAAAGTTTTTTTTTTTTTTTTAAAATGAGGCTTGATTTTACTTATAATTTGTGTTTTTAAGTTGTATTCAGTTTGTTTGTGCATTGTTTGTGTTGAATTTTAACTTTCTTCGACGATTGCATTGAGATTTTTTTGCCATTTTTTTTTCGATTTGCGTGATAAAAATGTGCTGTAAATTGAATTTTTTTGCAACTGCTGCATTGAGTTGGTACTGCAATTGCTGCCATGCTAATAGACAACTAGGTCGATTAGGTATTGTATCCGCTGTCAATTGAATTTTTTTTGAAAAAATAGGGATTGATTTTACTTACAATTTGTGTTTTTAAGTTGGTATTTGATTTGTTTGTGCATTGTTCTCATTGGATTTTAACTTTCCTCGATGATTGCATTGAGTTTTTTTTGCGAATTTTTCTCGATTTGTGTGCTTAAAATCTGGGTTCCTTCTTGTTTTTGTTCAATATAATGGTGATTTAGATGCATGTTTTTGTCGATGATGGGGTTGTTTTTGAAGAAACTTGTTCTGTAAATTAAAATTTTTGGTGCTGCAACTGCTGCCATGTTAGTAGACTGCTAGGTCGATTAGGTATTGTAGTTGCTGTTATAGCTGAAATAGTTTTTGTTTGCTGATTATAACAAATGGCTAGAGGTAACAAACGCAAGGCTGCAAAAGGTGATAGGTCTGAGAGAAGAAAAAAATGAGCAGTTGATCAATTGGAGAATAGAAATTGCAGTGAGGAAGCAGTTGAAGCTTTGATTCGAGATGAGCCGGAGGAAATAGATCTTCTCGAGGCTAGGATAGACGAGGAAGAACTGATCTTTCCCCACTGTGCAAGGTTTATTTCGGTTGAGAGGTACGACCTCGCCACAGTCCTGGATGATGTCGGATCATTTTCGGCTAAGATATCCGTTAGGTCCCGTTTGAAGATGTTTAATGAATTCAAACAAGTCGTGGTTGATCAACATCTGAAGTCTAGGTTTAAGAATTCCTGTTTTGGTGGTTTATGGGACTTACCAGAACATATGAAGTTCAACAGACAACTTGTCCACTATACACTTCTGCGCCAAGTCGAACCGGACAACAAGCTGCATGAAATGTGGTTCAACATCAATGACAGGCCTGCATATTTTGGCCTGAAGGAGTTTGCGCTGATCACTGGTTTTAATTGTGGGCGTTATCCCCATGATTCAAGATATGTCAAAGCGATGGAGGAAGGTGAAGCTTTTTTCAAAACAATTGTGAAAAAGAGGAGTGTAAATGCAAAGAGATTGTTGAAGCTTATTAGAGGTGGGAGGCTGGACAAGGAGGACAAGTTCAAATGCTGCTTGGTTTGGTTCGTGCACTGCATATTGCTTGCACAGGACTTGTAAAAAATCGTGGATATAGACACCATCAAGATGATGGATGACTTGGGTTTCTTTGAGAAATACCCTTGGGGTAAGGAGTCATTTTCCTTGACTCTAGACTATCTAAAGAAGCGGATAGACTTCAGCAGACAGAAGAAAATATTTAAGACAAAGAGAGTTTCATCGTACGCGCTCTACGAATTTCTCTGGGCATTTATGGTATTTGATTATAAACTATTGAAGTAGTTTATTATATATTGTAATTCATCTATGGTGTCTATAATATACTTACTCTCAATTTTATATTTTTATTTTTTCTTTTGATCACAGATTTGGATATACGAAGTCTTTCCTGTGCTAGGCAGGGGAAATGGTAAATCAACTGAAGACCCGCTGCCCATTCCCCGATTGCTCAGATGGCACACCTCAAAAGGCGATAAACTAATCGAAGGTGATCCATATTTGAACGGATGGAGCACAAAGGTATGAAACATTTCTTTTGATGAATAATTTTACCAATATTGTGTTGCTAATCAATCACATTTGCCTATTTATCTGTAGAGAGTGCACCCGTACCTTATCTCCATAATCCGTGAAATGAAGCAACACTACATGAAAAAGTTCAAAGCATTTATAGACGAACTGAATGACGCATTCATAGATGGCTTGAAGGCCTGTCTGGAGCGTGTGACTGTCATCACCTCATCGGAGGATGGTGAGGATGGGGATGATGATCGGGATTTGGGTGGAAATGTTGTTTCAAAGCATGTCACTCGGGGTGCGGGGACAAGTAAGCCGAGAGCATCAGAAAAAACACCGATGATTAAAAATCTAGAAGAGCGCGTGTTTAGGCTGGAGGAGTCGATCAAGGACATCACTGATTTCATAAAAGAAGAGAGGCTGAGGAGAGTAGAAAAGGAGAGGCAAAAGAAGAGAGAAGAAGCTGAAGGTAATATCTGTTCTATATATTATAGAAGATGCATATTTTATATAATCCCTTTTACTTATAATAATAGAATCTATATCATTCTTCATCAACCGATATCTTAGTTTATTATAAATGATAAATACTTGAAAATGCAGGTGTGCAGGTGCAAAGTCGATATTTAGACGGGAGGGTTGGCCGCGATGACAACGACATCAAAGAAGCCCTCCTTGAGGTAGCAGCTTTGGAACATGCCTCCATCAATGCTGATGAGGTGATGATCCTTGAGGTTGTGGCTGTTGTAGAGAAGGAAAATCTGGATGAAGGATATAAAGAGAAAGAAGAAGAAAAAAATGAAGAAGTTATTTGTGAAGAAGAAAATAAAGCTGATGGATCAGCTGGTGTGGAGAAGGGGGATCATGACGAAGGCGGACAGGATGAAGATAATAAAAATAAAAAAAAGTGATTGTGAAGAAGAAAACAATGAAGGAGATGGAGAGAAAACAGAAGAGAAGAATGCACAAGAAGTAGAGAAAGAACAACATAAAGAAGAAGGAAAAAGTGATGCACCAGAAAAAGAAGGCATCGTGGAGAAGGATAACGAGAATGAATTTCCAAACTTGGATGAATTTCTTAATGAAGTTAGTCAGGAAATCGACAAGATGATGGTGGAAATCGAAAATATTGAATCTTTAGACAATTATTAAATTTTTATTTGTGGCTGATGATTATTTTTATTTGACTAGTTAATGTTAACTTCTAACTTTCTGCTCGGGATGCTTAGAACTGAACAATTTTATTTTCTAAACTGCCTTTATAGTTTATGATAAATATTTTTCATTTTATATAATCAACGTATCATTGCTTTTACATGAATTGTCATCGTTGATTATAGACTCTGATTAAAAGGCAAAGCATATACAGTAGAGCGATGTGTAGTCGATGAATGAAAAAGGTAAACCATTTATAATATAAGTAACAAATAGTCGATTAATAAAACATTTAGAATACATTCAATCTCACTACACCCCCATTACACCTTTCCAAAAAGCTAAAACTAATAGTAAATCATAGACCATAAATTTCATGCCCTTCTCTTTTTCTTCAGCCATAGACAACTTATGCTTAAGTTGATCCCTCTCAATTTCGACATCTTTCAACAATCCCTTTAAGTGATCAATCTTGTGTTCCTATTCTCTATATAATGTCATTAGAAGATCCTTATTTTCCTCGAAATCTCTAAGTCTTTCAAACTTTGCAATGCCTTGAAATTTTGACACCTTAAAATCGGAGGAAATTCACTTGAAATAAGAGCATCCACCATTATCCTAAAATAACGAGGATAAATTAGTAAATTGAGTTATAAGATGAACACAAATAAATTTTTATTTAAACAAAAACAAACCTTTCCAACCGCACAACTGTAGAATTTTTGTCACGGATTTCTGTTGGTGCGTGATATTTTCAACACCGCAGGATTATCACAACGGCAAATATAAGAACTTTTGAAAGTTTGAGATGACTGCGACATTGTTATTGTTGATGCAAAACTTGAAAGTCATGAATAAATGAACATGGAGGAGTCCAAAAGGGTCCCTTTAATTAATATTGTAAGGCTATCAAAATCTGACCGTTGGAAAATTCTACCCGTTAGAATTGTACTGTTGGAGAAAATTTAAATGGATTATCTTTTACTTCAAAGGTTCTGTAACGAATGTATGTGTCTTCTATTATCGACTGGGTGACTTACGAGTTATATAGTGATGTCAGTGTTGATTATCTTGTGTATTAAAATATTATCAATTAAGACTACGGTTGATTATAGACCTTTTATACAGTCTATGATCAACTTGCTGAATACATGAACGACTTAAAATAATGGGAAAAAAGGAGAAATTAAATAAAATAAAATTAGAGTATGTCAATTAACACCATTAAAATATTGTAAAGAAATTTTGATGCATCAATTGTGACTCCCAATCATTTTTGAACGCGATCAAGTGTTATTTTAGACACGGCGTAGTCGTAGATCATTGAGATGACATAAAAAACAAAGAAATAAAATAAAATAAAATAAAATAAATATCAATCATCCAAGCACTAATGAACGACCACTTATCATGACAAAAGATTAGACTTGTGTGATGACCATAAGGATGAGTGGTGGTTGTTACTTGTGAGTGTTCAATGGACAAGTAGTGTATGAGAACAAGGAGTCCTTCTCAACAGAGACACTTGTTCTAGGTAATTGGTTGTTACTACCATTTTCCTCCCTTATACCCATTTGATCGAGTGTCCAATTGATTTGTAATCTTATATTATGATATTTAGTCATTTTACATTGCGTGAGTGATGTTAATTTATTTTATTTCTCCCTTTTTTTAATCCCACATCCTTTGAAAATAGACTTCTTTGATCGATACATGACTAATAATAAAGTCTGGTATAGATAAAGCTATTTATCTATAATATACTCAAGATATCATAACAAGTCTATTTTCAAAAGAGGTGAGATTAAAAAAAGGGAGAAATAAAATAAAATAAAATAAATTAACATCACTCACGCAATGTAAAATGACTAAATATCATAATACAAGATTACAAATCAATTGGACACTCGATCAAATGGGTATAGGGAAGGACAATGGTAGTAACAACCAATTACCTAGAACAAGCGTCTCTATTGAGAAGGACTCCCTGTTCTCATACACTACTTGTTCATTGAACACCCATAAGTAACAACCACCACTCATCCTTATGGTCATCACACAAGTCTAATCTCTTGTCATGATAAGTGGTCGTTCATTAGTGCTTGGATGATTAATATTTATTTTATTTTATTTTATTTTATTTTATTTCTTCTCCTTTTTATGTCATCTCAATGATCTACGACTACGCCGTGTCTAAGATAATACTTGGTCATGTCCAAAAGTGATTGGGAGTCACAATTGATGCATCAAAATTTCTTTACAATGTTTTAATGGTGTTAATTGATATACTCTAATTTTATTTTATTTTATTTCTCCTTTTTTTCCATTATTTTAAGCCGTCAATATATTCAGTAAGTTGATCATAAACTATATGAGTGGTCAATAATAGACTCGTTTATAAGTCGATAATCTCTCAATATATAGTATCATAAACACTGATTTCATTCTATAATTCACCCATGACACAGTCGATTATAGAATGTGTATTTATCGTAGTCGATTATTTATTCCTACTGTACTCAGAGTGTAAATAAAGTTTGTAAATCTTAAAATAGGGACTACTGAAGAAACACTAACAATGAAAGCTTTCATTTACATAATCCTACCATGAAAGCTTCATTAAGCAATGAACTACAAACCAAACAAAAAAACAACAACACTACACTAGGGGGACGAAGGAGGGGTGATGAGGTCACGGGAGTTCAGGTTGAGCCTCTCGGCTATGGCCCAAAGAAAACGAGCCATCCGGCGAAGCTCTCTATTCAGCCGTCGTTGATCGACGGCAAGACCCTCGAAAAGGAAATCCAGGTCACTCTGAAGCCTTAGCAACTCTATGTTGTTTATTGTTGACATTCTGTGCAATGGCCGTAGTGGGTGTGTCCTCCTAGCCATCTTCTTCTCCCTTAAGTCTTTTTTCTTCTAAAATTGTGTTCAAAATCGACCATGGTCTCTTTAAATAGACCAGACCATGAGAAAATCAACCAATAGAAGCTTTACACGTGTTGATTGAAGGGGAGAAGACGCGTGAGAATAAGAAATGAAAAGTCGCGGCGGTTGTGGCAGTCGAGGCTTTTAAAATCCTATCGTTTCACGAAGTGTAATAATTACATTGAAAGGTTCAGTGCATGAGGAATAGGGTTTCTGTAATAGACTACACGACTGATCGATGATAGACTATGTATTTTACACTATACCCCCTAGACAATGCATCGATGTATTATATATTTTGAGTCTAGTCGATGTGTAATATGTATAGTCGATTTCATAACTTGAAAAGACAGTTTTCGAATTTCCACCCATTCTAATGCGTCGTAATTATTTCTAATTCAATATTGTATGAAGAAAAGGGTTTATTCAATAGACAACCAGGTAGGTTTATTATACACTACGTACTGAACATTTACTTAGTAGACCAAACACTGATATATTATATATTATGAGTTGTCGATTATTTAAGCCTAGAATTTATTTAGTACGTAGTATATAATATATGAACAGGAATCGATAATGCACAACAAAAAAAGTCAATTTTAACTACAGTTTAGTGATTTTCAAAACAGAATACACATTACATACTGTCCAGTGCATTTGAACAAATAAAAACATTCAATACAATGCCAATCATATTATCCTACGTTAAAGCTGCATGTTGTTCTCTTATGTCCCGGCCTTTTGCACTTGAAGCACTTGTTTCTTTTCTTGTACCTTGAAGGATCCAACACACCCTTAACGTGTTTCACCTTCCTCTGTTCGAGTTTGGGATCGAAGTCGGGTGGAAGAACTTGCATTTCAAGATACTCTCGTGCCACACTCCACTCCGACTCAAGTGGTGCTGCACAAATAGGTTCCAAGTATGCAAGGAGGTATGATTCTTTCGAATATATTTGTGAAGAGTAGTTGTAAATGCTAGTGTCATATTCATCTCCGTTCTTCAAACGCAACGCTACCATTGCATGAGCGCATGACAATTTCACCAAGTCGTACTTTCTGCAAGAACATGACCGTCTCGAAAGATTAACTTTTGCGGAACGACCGTAGCCAAGCACAGTGAATTTGTCGGTGCTTCCGTTTATGTTGTTCACATATAATTTGTCCCCCTCGGTCATGTTTTCCCTCAAGATCGTTTCGGCTACGGGAACAAAGGTTGTCTTTGAATTGTCCACCTCCGCATACCTCTTCCTGAATATTTCTCTAAATCTATGTGCAATTGAATTAAAAATGGCCGCTACTGGATACTCTCTTTCGTCGCACAACATTGAGTTGAGCGACTCGGCGATGTTTGAGGTCATGACGTTGAATCGATTACCTTGACAGTGAGCCCGACTCCACTTTTCAAATCCCACTTCATGCTCGAGGCAAGCTGCTGTACTGAGGCATCTTTCTTTAAGGGCGTTGAAGTAGTCATTAAATTCTTCCAACGTGTACGCCTTGGCTGCATGGTAGTACAAATAAAGAAAATCGAAACAATGGTGATTTATTCAAAGATTTTCACCGAGATGCCTCATACAAACACCGTAATGTGCAAGTGGATAATGCATTGCGAGGCTGTTGGCTATGCTTACGTGTCTATCGGAGATAACACACAACTCTGGTTCGTTGACGACAAAGGCCTTAAGCTTCTCGAAGAAGAATCCCCACGACGCATCGTTCTCTTTATCCATGACACAATACACTAAGGGATATATATAATTTTGCGTATCTTGAGCAACAGTGGACAACAACACGCCCTCATACTTGCCGGACAAATGCGTGCCATCAACGGCAACAACCTTTTTCATGTGTGCATATCCACGGATGGAATCCCCAAACGCTATAAAGTAGTAAATAAACCTGCCAGACTCCTCATCGACCCTGAGGGAATTAATAGACCCGGGGTTGAGGCCATTAAAAATATATGTAAATGCGGGAAGCACTGCATATCCATGCTTGGGCGTACCTCGAACTATGTTCTTCGCAATGACGTCTGTCATCCAACACTTCCAATAGCTCGGCCTGCAATATACCTCCCTAAATACGATTCTCTCGATCTCTTTCGGGCTTGGACCTTTGTTGTCGACGAAAAAGTTCAAAATAAGTGAGGCAATGACCTCTACGGTGATATTCTTGTGCTTTCCCGTGACATGATAAACGCCACAATTGTGCTCTCCCACGTACTTGTGGACGTGAAACCAACCCGATTCTCCGATAGCACATGCACGCACCATTCACCGGAAAGTAAGATCTACGCACATCACCCTCAAGTATTTCTTACTACTCTTCAGAGTTGTGTAATTTAACGACATTTTCACCGACGCCTGCTTCAACAAAAGTTTTAATGTTTTCTTATCTTTGAATGTTTGTCCTAAAAAAAGATTGGTGCCGTCCGAGAAAAGTAGCTTCTTTGTGGTTCGAGATGCCCGTCCTCACCTCCTCCACACTCCCCTTCTTCATAATCTTCACTATTATCTCATTCATCACAACTCCTGAAATCGTATTCCGTTGACGTATCATCCACATTCGGGGGTGGGGGTAGGGCTGATGTGGAAGCTTCTTCCCGGGATCTTTCAAAAACTTTAACCCGCAATATAGGTCTTGAGTTATCAGAATCAACGCAAAGCATATATAATTCCACGTGTCTATCTTCCTTATGAACGTTGGATGGATTTTCCCCCTCCCGTTCATCAAGTAACTAATTAGCACCTCGCTTTGATCACAATTTAATTCACCGCTCTCTATTACGCTTTTAACCATGTCGGCGTATGAACAGTTGCAATGAAGGGCAATGGACACTGTCTCCTTAGATGCACTTTTCCAAACCCAACATTTAGGACTCTCCTTCCATTCACCAGAAAATATACCACCAACAACCACGTAATCTATAATAGACATAATATACCTCGATAATAGTATTCAATAGACTTGAATAGTAGTTTATGCGCCTAGACTTAATAGACTGAAGTCTTCTTCTTCCTAGATATTGGTCGTACAGTGCACGATTGACCCTTTTCCGACGACCACCGGAATAATCCGACGAATTTCAGCTTGCAAAGAACCTAAGGAGTATTGGAATATTGCTATTGACCCAAGAATCAATTTTGAAATGTGAGACTAAATTTTGAGCTTTTTGTATGAAAATGAAAGAAAAATTGGATCTAAAAATAATCGAAAAAGGCTTATAACAATGGAGATAATGTCACTTTTCGATGGATGCCGGAAAATTCGCCGAAAAATGGTCGGAAAATTGAGGAAATAGCGCCAAAATAGGGTGGTTGCTAGTGGATTGGTTGAAAAGATTTGAGATTTTTTTTAAATTATTTATCCAATATTTATATTTTTCAAGATGGACTAAAGTGTAGTTTTAACAAAATTAGGTCTGAAATGGGAAAAGAGGCTAAAGTATAGATTTTGTAAGTTGAGTGTTAGATTTGCATTTTATTTTTGTGGTCCCATAAAAGTGTCCATTCTTCAAATTAAAAAAACTTGGTGGATAAATGTCAAAAAAGGTTTGAGAAGTGGACTTTTGCCAAACTTCCCCAAGTAAGAGGGTGTTTAAATTGATTTATTTTAAAATATTTTTGACTTTTAAACTTTTTAGCTGGCTACCCTGGATGGTGTTGATTATAACTATCACCTTAAATGTGAAAATTTGAAATTAACTCATCTCAATTTTGCAGATGACCTACTTCTCTTTGCTAGGGGTGATATAGAATCTGTTAAACTTATGCATGCAAGATTTACAGACTTCTCTTAAGCTTCAGGATTGCAGGCTAAATTGACTAAAAGTTATATTTATTTTGGTGGTGTATCTGATTATGAGAAAGCAACTATTATTCAGCACCTTGGTTATTCTCAAGGGGAACTGACTTTTAAATATTTAGGCATCCCCCTGGCATCAAAGAAACTCACTTTTAGTCAGTGGTAACCTTTAATTGAGAAGATAGTGGCAAAAATTACCTCCTGGACAGCAAAAACTTTATCCTATGCAAGAAGGGTTCAACTAGTCAAGACAATGAAATTTGGCATTCAAGCTTACTGGGCTCAAATATTTTTGATACCTGCCAAAGTTATCAAAATTATTGAGGCTTATTGCAGAAGCTACATCTGGTCAGGGACTAATACAATCACTAAAAGGACTTTGGTAGCATGAGAGAAAACGTGTTTACCAGTTTCAGCAGGAGGCTTGCACATTCTTAATTTGAAGTTATGGAATCAGTGTGCTATAGCAAAGACTTGCTGAGCGTTATCACAAAAGAAAGATAAATTGTGAATAAGGTGGATTCACAATTATTATATTAAAAATAGAGATTTTATGGAAGTGCAGGTGCCACAACAAGCAAGTTGGATGACCAAGAAACTATTTGCTGCAAGAGATAAGGTCAAAGAATTGCAGATTGCCTACTCCAAACACAGTCTAATCAGAAAATTTTATAAGCAATCATTAGGGAACTTTCCAAAGAAAGAATGGAAACATCTCATGTGCAAAAACATAGCCAGGCCTAAGGTTATTTTTTTTCTGTGGATATATTTGCATGGTAATTTGAACACAGTGGATAAGCTTGCCAAATGGGATATCAATATTGATCCTGAGTGTGTTTTCTGTAAGACCTCTCCAGAAACTAGTGCTCATTTATTTTGAGATTGTTATTTCACTACACAACTCTGGTTAAGAGTATTTAGATGGATGCAAGTACCAATACCTACCAATGTGCACCTTCAACAGTGGTTTTTTCGAGCAACCAAAGGTAATTCTAAGAGGGCTAAACTGTTGAAACAAGTCTGTACTGATACTCTTTATACTATTTGGACAGAGAGGAACACTAGGATATTTGACAACATGCAAAGGACACCTGAAGAGCTGGTAAAAGAAATGGCATGCGTGAGAGCTACTGGAGACTTGAGAAGTTATCTGCTAGGCCTTGTTTTCTAGTTTAATTTTTTTGATGAAAGTTTGCTAGTTTTATTGGTAGTAATAGTTGTTGGCCTTGTTTGGAGTAGTTAGAATGTGAGTTTGTATTGCTGTTATATTGAAATCAACAAGCTGGGATGTGACTTGTTGTAGACTTTAATACTCTTTGGTGATTAATAAAAATTTTGATTACCAAAAAAAAAGTTGTTTACAAAATTTTTCTCCTCCATGTGTATCAAGTCAAGATAATTATAAATGAGAAAATATGACAACGAGGAAAGCATGACGACTAATACATAAGCAATACAAAACATCAAGAAAAAGTACAATAACAACAACATCAATATAAAAAAACAAAAACAAGAAACTAAGGTTAAAAGATACTAAGTGTGACGCCCCAAGAACCCATCCCGAGACGTCACACGGTGCATAAGGTCACACGTGGCCTCAAGCTAACCCTCTAACCCTGTCATCACTTTCAGAACTCACTGTAACACAAATCATGCTAATATAAAGAGGAATAAGCATGCCATGACCATGCTTAGATACAAAATGATACTGTCCTGTACAACCAAAATACTGAGATCCTATACATACTGGCACACTAATCTAACAAAGCCTCTACTACATAAGACTGAGGAGCCATTGGAACAGATCCCCAACTGACTTGTACTGAACTGAAAATAAACGACCATCTATCAGCAAGACAAAATGAGAGATACAGATCCTCGAACCATGAGGACTCACCAACTGTAGAGATGTAGAAGAAGGTACTCGAAGATCACTGTCGCTGCTGAGACTGAGCACCTGAACCTATATCACGATGAAATATAAAATACAAAAGAGTATGAGAGTCAGT
Organism: Capsicum pubescens; assembly: GCA_030864215.1. Lineage (NCBI taxonomy): Eukaryota > Viridiplantae > Streptophyta > Magnoliopsida > Solanales > Solanaceae > Capsicum > Capsicum pubescens. The sequence goes on along the minus strand of CM061540.1, from coordinate 49,999,542 downwards.
ACTTGGGAATGTACTGAGTATGCGAGGGTGGATGCAACATTTAAATAATATCATAAATGTATAAGAAATGCATGCTGACCATAGTAATTCTCTTCGCTTGAATTATCTGAAACATTTTTCTCATAAATCATCAGTAGTAATATATGCTTCATAAATCTCGTAAATCATTTATCTCAACTCAAACTCTTTAACTCATGACTTAGAGTGACTCGGTAACTCAAGAGACTTAAATCATTATGGACGTGGGAGTTTCTTATAACCGACATGACTACACCATGTGAGCCGCATGGAGTCCAACGTTTTGTCCTCCTAAAGAGAGAACCCCACATTGGCAGGGGTGTTGTACTCTTGCCAGGGAGTACAACCTCAATCTCATCTTCACAATCTCATACTCGTCCTTTGGCCCACAATTATCAACATCAATCCTACGGTGGCACGTAGTTTTGGGGAAATACCAAATTTCTCGCTCGGTGCTAAATATTCCTCCCAGACTCAGCTCAGAACGCGTTAGGAAATCCACCTCAATCAATATCAACTCATGGTTCTATTATAAATACCAAATCATAAATATATATCTCATCTGAAAATCATAAACATCTTGTGGATTCCTAACTCGACTCAACTCAACACAAACTTTCTCAATATCAAGTACATTTGTTTATCAAATCATTTCAAATATCAAAAACTTCATGGAAACATCATAAGAATCATTCTTGCCTCTCAATTTCACATATCAATATACATTCAATAGTCGAATTTCTCATGGAAAGGCATAACTCATGACACTTGTCTCAAATCATTCAAAAATCACCAATTGGTAATAAAAATATTCAACTCATGGAACTTGACTTAAATTGCTTAGAAATCATCAATACATAGTGATAATATACGGCTCATGAAATAAATTCTCAATTTAAGAAACAAGATGGTGAAATAATCATAAATATCGAACTTATTCAACTCAAATCTCATAAATCATTAATAGAGAAATTTGGGAAACCCACTTGCAATATCATGTAAATCAATAATAGAAAGTAAATCTTTAGGCACAAGAAAAAAATGAGTGTTCTTGTTCAAACCCCACATACCTTGGATTTTGATTTTTTTTTTTGGAGATGTAGAAACTTGTTTGGAACTTCTTCCTTACACTTTGAGACCAAGATTCTTGATGCCTTTGACTTGGGGAACTTAATTCTTGAATCACTTTGAATCACTATGGAGGATTCTTGAATTTATTTGGAAGAAGATTGGATTTTTGGGTTTTAGAAGAAACCCTAATCTCTAGATGTTTTTGGAAGAGGAAAGGAGAAAAGAGAGAAATGATCTCCTCTTTTCTACTTAGATATATACATATATAGGGCCATAAGGAGCGGAAATGACCAAAATACCCTTTTGAAAAAGTTGAAAATTGCAGATCGGGGCCTGTGACGGTCGATCTGACGGTCCACCAGGTCGTTCGTCACTCAAGTGCCAAATCTGGAACGTTCTGCCTCGGAGTGACGGTCAGAGTGACAGTCCGTCAAAAGGTGTGACGATCCACCAAGTCGTCCGTCACTCGAGGCCCAAGAATGGGACATTCTGTCACGGCCTGACGGTCCGTCAACTTTTTGACGGTCCACCAACCAGGCCGTCACACGATGGCCCAAAAAGAAGGTTACTTCCTTGGCTTGACGGGACACTTGACTGGCCACCAGGGACCTGACGGTCCACCAAGTCTACCATCAAACCTGGGCGTTCTGATACCATTTAGTAAAACGGCCATAACTCCTTCGTCCGATGTCAGATTTTGATGAAATTGGTATCGATGGAAAGCTTATTCAATGCTCTACATGAAAAAAAGTGGAAATTAGAGAAATACAACATGGTTTAAACATCAATCACTTTGGAAGTCATACATATCCATTCAAAAAGACATATTTAGGCTTAAGAAATGATCGGGGTATTACACTAAGACACTCGATGCTCTAGACTAGGGGTGTCAAACGGGCCGGCCCGACCCGGCCCGGTTTGACCCGGCCCGGTAAGCCCTAGGGCTTTAGGGTTCCGGGTCCCGGGCCGGTTATTTTGTTAAAATGGGCCCGGTTAACCCGGCCCGAACCAGGCCCGCCGGTTAACCGGTCCGGCCCGGAAAATTAAAAAAATAAAAATAAAAAATTTTGGATTTTGGGCCAAACTAGTCGTTGGCCCAACGGCTATATAGCCGTTTTTGGGTCCAAACGTCTAGTTTGGGCCCATTTAGTAAAAAAAAAAAAAAAAAAAACTTTAAAAAATATTTTTTAATCCCCAAAAAAAATCTATAAATACCCTACAACTTCAAATCATTTTTCACTCTCTCAAATCTTATTCTCTCTCAAATCTCAATTCTCAATTCTCAAATATTCAATATATTTAATTTCTTAAAGTGTTCACTTTAATTTTTTAATTTTTCGTTTACAAAGTACGAGCGGAAGTTTCTAAAGTCGCAATCTTCGGATACTTCCAAAATTTGGTATTGTCGTTCCATCTCTTACGTTTAATTTTTATTTATTGTATTAATTATTTAATATTTAATTTTATTATATTTGTGTATTTTGAATATTTTTAGTTTAATTTAATTTATATTATGGATAAATTAAAAAACCTCGCTACTAAAGGAGTTAAAATTTTTTGTCCCGGAAGCGGTAGTGGTAGTAAAAAGCGAATTACTAGCGGTAGAGGTAGTTCAAGTAGTAGATATACCCGTGTGTCTTCGCCTCCGGTACCGCTTGGTACACCTTTTGAGGAAGAAATAGATGTAGGTGCTCACGATATGGATTATGTAGAAGCTCAGGAAAATTACGGCATAGAAGAAGAAAATGAAGTAGATGCAGTTAATTTAGACGAAGATAATGAAAATATTGCTGAAACACCCGCAGTAGGAGATGCTAACGTTAGATCTGAATCAGTTAATCTCCCTTCTCGTCCTCCCAGTGCCCCAAAACCTCGTAAAAGAACTAGTATTGCATGACAATTTTTTGAACGTATATCAGATATTGAGGTGTAGTGCAATATTTGTCAACAAATATATAAGCATAGAAGTGGAGGCAAGCAAGGGGGTACGGGTACGTTAATGAGACATATAGCTGAAGATCACAAAAGAGAGTTAAATATTGCAAAAGGTGGTGGGGATGTTGGTGGGTCAACGCAAACTAGAATGGACCCACCAACCGGTCAAGTAGCGAAAAAGTATAATAAATTGAGGGACAGGGAAGAAATAGCTAAAATGGTAGCTGTGGGTTGTTTGCCTTTTAGTTTTCCTTCTTCTGATGCCTTTATTCGTTATATACAAGCAATTTATAATCCTATGTTTAATGGTATTCCTAGAACTACTTGTCGGTCTGATATTTTTAGACTCCATTCACAATATTGTTTTTATTTATTAACATTGTTAAAAAATATTCAATGTAGATTGTCCCTAACTTCTGATCTTGGTCGTGCTGTAAATAAAAATGATTATTTAACCGTTACTTGTCATTGGATGGATAGTAATTTCGTGATGCAAAAACGCATTCTTGCTTTTTTATATGATGAAGATCGTAAACATACTGGACAATTTATTGCTGATTCTATTGTTAAAATTGCCGGATATTATGGTATAGAAAATAAAATTTTATGTATTGCTTTTGATAATGCTTCTAACAACAAGACTGCTATAACAAAAATAAAATCTACGCTATCTCCGCCCTTGCCTGAAATTTTTCATATTAAGTGTGCATGTCATATATATAATTTAATTGTAAAAGATGGTCTTGAGTTTTTTGAGCTTTATATTGAAAAAATTCGTCTTGCCGTTGGTTTTATTCAAGGAAATAATCGTAGATCGAGAATTAGAGAATTTAAAGTTAAATGTCAAGAAAATGGACTTACACCGATTTTGATGCCTGAGGAAATTGATACTAGATGAAATTCTACGTATGAATTTTTAAAAACTTGTTATAAATATAGAATTCCTATTACACTAGCTTTTAACTAACATTGCGGTTCATTTGCTGATTCTGCTGATTGCATGCTACATAATTCTGATTGGGTTGTAATTAATGATCTTGTCAAGTTTTTAGAAAAAATTTATGTAGCTACGGTTGAATTTTTCAGTGCTTACTATCCTAATGTTTGTAATATTTTGGTATATATAGCCGATATTTCTGGTTTGCTTCAACAATATAAAAATAAAGAAGGTTATAAAGAAGCTGTTGGCGCCATGTTTACGAAATTTAAAAAATATTTTTTCCCGATTCCCCCTATTTACTTGGTTGGTGCTATGCTAAATCCGTGCATGAAATATAATCATATGTGTCACTTTAGTACTCTTATTTATACTGACTTAGAAATAAATACTAACCATGATTCTGAACAAGTACAACCTGATTTGTGGACGGCTACGGCTGATGCAAAGGATTACATAGAAAAATTATATAATCACTATGCTGATTTATTTGATTCAGCCGTACCTACAAATATCACTCCAACTGTCGCTCCTCATCCTCCCGAGGAGCCATCATCTTCTAAAAGGCCGGCACATAGTGGTTTTTCTGATTCTTTTTATGATTTAAATTGTTGGAACAGTGTTGATGAGAGAACTTACACATCAACTTATCGGGAAGAGCTGAAATATTATCTTCGGACGACACCAGAGGATCGCAGACGACGGATCAACACGTTGGATTGGTGGAGGAATAATGAATCACAACATCTTGTGCTTTCAAGATTAGCTAGAGATATCTTGAATGTTCCAATGTCAACCGTTGCATCAGAGAGCGCCTTCAGTCAGGGACGACAACAACTTGGAGACAACCGCCACTCATTGGGAAGCAATGCAATGAATGTTCTAGTTTGCCTCAGAGATTGGATTAGAGCGGAAAGAAGAAACCAAGGAATGGAACCGGAGCCGAGCGACGAGCTGAAACTTGAAGAAATTATGACTTCACGGGAGAACTCAGCAGAATCAAGTCCAATGCATGGTTTTGCCCCCGTTGACTTCGACTATCCTATGCAAGTTCCCATTAATATTAACATGAATGAGTTGGAAAAAATGATGCATAATTTATAGATTTTTCATTCATGTAAATTATAAATTTTGGATCATTTTGCAATCAATAAAATTCCCCAAATTCATTCAGTCCTTAGTCGTTGTTTTTTATTTATTTTTATTTAATGATTTAAAATTTCAAATTGAATTTCTAGTTTTCTACTTTAAATTAAAAACTTACTTCTAATATATTATTAATTTACTACCAAATATTATTAATTTATTATATTAAGTAGCCTATGTTTTGTATATTTGTGCATATATCTTCTATAGAAGTGTATATTTAATGTATACATGTGTATATGTTTTATAAATTAGTATATAAGTATATCTATACATGTTGTAATGTATATATAATGTAGTATATTTTATAAGTAGTAGTATATATACATTGAATGGTGCGTATACACGTGTATATATCTTCTATAGAAGTGTATATTTAATGTATACATGTGTATATATTTTATAAATTAGTATATAACTATACAAATATATATTGTAATGTATATACATTATAGTATATTTCATTTAAAGTATTACATATACATAGAATAGAGTGAATGGATCTTCTATAGACGTGTATATTTAACGCATACATGTGTATATATTTTATAAATTAGTATATAACTATACAAATATATATTGTAATGTATATATATTGTATATATCTCATTTAAAGTATTACATATACATAGAATAGAGTGTATATATGTGAATAGATCTTCTATAGACGTGTATATTTAACGTATACATTACTTTATGTTTTATAAATTAGTATATATATTGTAGTATATACTTTTTTTAAAGTAGTACATATATATTGAATGGTGCGTATATATGTGTATATATCTTCTATAGACGTATATCTTTAAAGTATACAAGTGTATATGTTTTATAAATTAGTATGTAACTATATATATATACATATTGTTGTATATATATATATGTATATCACTATATTGTAGTATATATTTTATTTAAAGTAGTACATATATATTGAATGGTGCATATATATGTGTATATATCTTCTAAAGTAGTATATATTTAACGTATACATGTGTATATGTTTTATAAATTAGTATATATATATATATTGTAGTGTATATATATATATATTATACTATTATAGCATATGTTTTATTTAAAGTAGTACGTATAGTCATATATAATTATATATTGAATGGTACGTATATATGTGTAATTGTTTATACTTTATATATTTTTTTAAAAATATATATTGTATATTGGAGTGTATATAGTGTATATTGGATTTTTTATTTTTTTTTTAAACGGGTTTGACCGGTTTTTAACCGGGTTTGACCGGGTTTTGGTGGGTTTGACCGGATTGGGTTAAGTGGGCCGGGTTCGGGTGGGTTTTAATTTTTTTATTGTTTGACCCGACCCAGCCCGGTTAACGCCAAACCCGGCCCGGAACCCGGGTAAAATGGGAGGGCCGGTTCCGGGTTGGCCCGGCCCGGCCCGTTTGACACTCTTACTCTAGACTACCACCAAGTCTAATCCCACCATAACAATAAACAACATTCAATTATCTACTAACCTTCCACCTTAATCCACCACCTCCCTACTAAAGTCTATCTTATATTTTAAATCTTGATATAAATAATTTCTAGCTACATTATAATCCAAGAGAACCATAAACGACCCTTAGTAGTAACTATATTGTGCAAACACAATATTGAGAGGGTTTATCGTTTTAATTCGATCCAAATTAATTCTTTGACCTGGTAAAAGAGATACCCCACTCCCAAAAATAATATTGGACCAATGCGTGGCTGCTTTACACTCTATTTCCTGCTCAGTTTCCTTCTCTCAAAATTAATATTGGAATGAGCAATTGGACCATTTCGTGGCTGTTTCACTTTCTATTTCCTCTCCAATCAACAGCAGTTTACAGCGCTATATATATGTATGTACTCAGTAGTTTCTGCACGACTTGACTATCTAAACAGAAGTGTATATTGGGAATATATATATAGTTGATTATTCAGTTTCCTTCTCTCCAATTTTGCTTCATCTTTTAGGTTTATTTTGATGACGAAGAGCTATGAAAAAGAAACATTTCACCTATCCGGACCACAATACCTCACTAAGATACTCGATTGGTAAGACAATTAATTTAATTCATTTCTACCCGCATATGGTTTGATTTAAAGTTATAGTAGTGGTTTGATGATCGGTTTAAGTTCTACTCATACACTTGCACTATCACTTAACTTATGATGAGATAATTACATGTAGATCACTTGATTCTGCGTGCATAAATATAACTAGCGATGCATATAACTTACTATGTGATTTAATTTTGTATTCACTAGGAAGAACTATCTTGCTTGACATGTAGCTTAGAGAATGAAGGTTAAGCTGATCTATAATATTAACACATGTATAAATTCTCAATATTAAAGATTAAGTCAAGTTGTTTGTATGTTTCACAGGAGAAATGCAAGTCATAGGAGGTCTATTGCGGCCAGCTTAGTAAAAGGTGTGTACATTCTTGAACGTGACCGCCAGAAAAATCGCCAAGGTCCTGATGCCCTTGCTCCACCTTGGTGGGAATCCTTCCATTTTAGTTTAATCGAAACTTTGGTTGACAGTAAAGACCAATCCATCTTTGGTGCCATTTACCAGTACAAATGCCCCAACAACAACCATCACTCAACTACCTCGTCTCACCATAATAAGAATCCACCAAAGTATGTGATTTCCTTTCGAGGTACACTTCTGAAACCAAAAAGTGCGTACCAAGACTTGAAGTTGGACCTCAGAGTCATAGTGCACCGTCTTCACAACAGCACCCGTATTACAATCGGTTTGCAAGCTGTTCAAAATATTGTTGACCTTAATCAAGGGTCTTACAACGATATCTGGCTAGCTGGGCATTCCTTGGGTTCTACAATTTCGTTAATAATTGGACGGGATATGGTAAAAAATGACATTAATCTGGAAACATATCTTTTCAACCCACCCTTTGCATCTCTTCCAATTGAGAAAATCATCAACAACAGCACGTTGAAGCTTGGAATCCGCTGTGCTCATAGCGTAGTTACTGCTGGACTTTCTTTTGCGATCAACATGGTGATGAGTCCAGGTAGTACTAATCAACCAAATGATACATTTCCTAAACTATGTGGATGGGTGCCGTACTTGTTTGTGAATAAATCAGATCCAATATGCTCGGATTATTTTGGATATTTTGAATATTTGGAGAAGATGATGGAGTCTGGTGCTGATGAAATTGCAAGGGTAGTAACGCGAAATTCATTACAAAGTATTTTAGAGACTGCAATAGGAAGGGAATCAGAACCATCACAAAATCTTCCATCTGCCCATATGATTACTAATTTGAGCCCTTGTACGTCTCATGGACTTAGTCAATGGTGGGCACCTGGTTTGCAGTGCAACTATAAGCGTTACAAATTTTGGTAGCATTTTCTTTTCTCCAAATTAATCTGTCATGTCTTTCAATTGTAAAGCTGAAGGTTAATATTTACCTATGTATGATATATAATTATGAAAGCAATTTTTAAGCCGAATGAAAAGACTTTTCGCCCTTCAATATCTTGTGCTCGAGTAAGAAATTAACACTAATTGAAAAGTTAGTTTTTCGATAATTGTGATTTTTGTGTTAGTAGGATAAAAGTTTTATATTTTTTTCTATTTGAAGATATAGTTATGTGACTTCATTATTTGAAAAGGATCATAATTATGTGATAATTCCAATTCAAGACCTTGTAATTCTATCTTCTTATAAAGAAGAAGACTATTGTGTGGACAAGAAGCATGCTTGCGTCGTTGAAATGTAGAAATATTGTTTTCCTACCTTAAATAATTAAAAGGATGAAGTGAAACTTACTCTTAGTTTTATAATAATAAACTTGACCAACTATTTATTTTCACTTTTAACCTTGAACTTCTTAACAGACAAATGAACAAGATTTTGGATATTTTTACGATAGATAAATTACTCATTAAACCTGCCTATAATTTATTAAAGTAGATTTAAATAGGTGCAAATTTGACTTTAATAAGCCCTTTATCAACTATATATTTAAATATATTAGATTTATTTTGGTGTTGACAGATTCTGAATTTCTATTTAAAAAGGTAGCCATTTGTGAGCATCTTTTCCTCTAAGTAAATACATGTTGGCAATTTTTTGTGCGTAATATGATAAAAGTCAGAAGGCTGTAGTTGTCAACTTGTCATATTACCCTTCTTTCTTTTTTTAATTTAATCAGACTTCTTTTAAATTTAATTCGATTTACCCCGTATTATATTCCTATTTCCTTCTAATTAAAGTAATGCATTTTGAATTATCTTTATGAATTCACAGATATACACAGCACTACTATCTTTAATTTGTTTTTGAGTTATTAGTAACAGATTTCACAGTATTAGTTAGTGTAAGAGATTTATTGCCTTGGATTAGCTTATAGTTATTGCATACACATAAAGCAGCAAATTAGTTAATCTTTATAAAATAGACTCCCTCCAATCTCCATTTTATTTTTAAGTGTCTTAGTTACTATTTGGACGGTCAATGGGTATCTTTTTTAATCATAATTTTGTCAAATATTTTGAATTGTTAATTATTACGAACTATAATCGAATTCTGAATCATGACAATCTTTTTGAGACAAAGAAGCACTACCAATAAATTTCGAGAAACAATAAATAATGAAAATTTTACTTGAAGTTGAACGTATATTGCTTTATTTATGTCTTCACTTTATGTTTTGGAGGCCTATTAATTTGTACTTCTTCTAATAACAATTTCTGAGTTGAAGAAGTGTGTTCATTGCTTAGTTGGCAAACAGAAAAGAGTTTCTTTTCAGAGTCATCCGCCTTCAAGAAAGTTTGATTTGCTGGAGTTGGTGCATTCTGATTTGTGTGGTCCTTGTAAAGTAAGGTCTCATGGTGGTGCACTTTACTTTGTGACTTTTATTGATGATCATTCTCGCAAACTCTGAGTATTTCCTTTGAAGTCCAAGGATCAAGTACTTGATGAGTTCAAGGATTTTCAGGCCTTGGTTGAGAGACAGACAGGGAAGAAATTGAAATGCATTCGCTCAGATAATGGTGGTGAGTATATTGGCCCTTTTGATAGATATTGCAAAGAGCAAGGTATTCGACATCAGAAAAATCCTCCAAAAATTCCTCAGTTGAATGGTTTAGCAGAGAGGATGAACAGAACTCTAGTTGAGAGGGTTAGATGTATGCTTTTAGATGCTAAGCTGTCAGATTTTTTTTGGGCAGAAGCACTTAATACTGCTGCTTATGTTATCAATTTATCTCCTACAGTTGCTTTGGATGGTGATGTCCCTGACAGAGTTTGGTCTGGTAAGAATGTTTCTTATGATCATCTTAGAGTCTTTGGGTGTAAAGTTTTTGTGCATGTTCCTAAAGATAAGAGGTCAAAGTTGGATATTAAAACTAGGCAGCGTATTTTCATTGGTTATGGTCAAGATGAATTTGGCTATTGTTTCTATGATCCAGTTGAGAAGAAACTTGTTAAAAGCTGCGATGTTGTGTTTTGAAGATCAAACAATTAAAGATTTTGACAAGGCTGAGAAGGTTGATTCTTAGAGTAATGAGAGTCTAGTTGATGTTGATCCAGTTCCTTTGACTACTACTCTCGAAAAAAATCTTCATGATGATGAAAATCAAGTTGATAATGAAGATGATGACTATGTTCAGAATGACCAGCAAGATGTGGTTGATGCTCAAGTGCAAGTTGATATGGTTGATCAGCAACCAGTTGTTGATGCTCTAGAGAGTTCTCTCAGACGATCTACTAGAGAGAGAATACCTTCATCTCGTTATTCTCTCAGTGAGTATGTACTCTTGACTGATGGGGGAGAACCTAAGAGTCTTGATGAGGCCATGGAAAATGAAAAAAAAAATGGTTAGATACTATGGAAGATGAGATTAAATCTTTGCATGGTAATCATACCTTTGATTTGGTTAAGCTGCCTAAAGACAAAAGCTTTGAAAAACAGGTGGATTTTTCGAGTGAAGCATGAAGATGGTAACCCAATTCCACGGTACAATGCTAGATTGGTTGTGAAGGGATTTAACAGAAAAAGAGAGTTTGTTTTGATGAGATATTCTCTCCAGTTGTGGAGATGTCATCCATTTGTGTGGTTCTAGACTTAGCTACAAGTCTAGATTTAGAGGTTGATCAAATGGATGTTAAAACTATTTTTCTCCATGGTGACTTAGCTGAATAAATTTATATAGAACAACCTGAAGGTTTTGAAGTCAAGGGAAAAGAGAATTATGTTTCCAAATTGAAGAAGAGCTTGTATGGTTTGAAACAAGCTCCTGGGCAGTGATATAGAAAGTTTGATTCCTTTATGAGTCAACATAGCTTCAAGAAGACTACTTCAGACCATTGTATTTTTATGCAAAAAAATTTTGATGGTGACTTTATTATTGTGTTGCTTTATGTTGATGACATGCTTGTTGTTGGTCATAATGCTTGCAGGATTCAAAAGTTTAAGCAAGAGTTGAGTAAGTCTTTTTCTATGAAAGACTTAGGACCAGCAAGACAGATTCTTGACATGCAGATTGTCCGTGACAGAAAGGCCAAGAAGTTGTGGTTATCACAAGAGAAGTACATTCAGAAAGTACTTTGAAGATTCAACATGGATAAGGCTAAGGTTGTCAGTACACCTTTAGCTATGCACTTCAAATTGAGCACGAAGCAGTGTCTTTCTAATGATGATGAGAAGGAAGATATGAAGAAAGTTTCTTATGCTTCAGCCGTTGGTAGTTTGATGTATGCAATGGTTTGCACAAGATTGAATATTGCTTATGATGTTGGTATTGTTAGCCATTTTCTTTCTAATCTGGGAAGAGAACATTAGAATGCTGTGAAGTAGATTATGAGATATCTTTGTGGCACTTCTAGTCTGAGTTTGTGTTTTGGTACAGGGAAGCCTATTCTTTGTGGTTATTCTGATTCAAATTTGGCTGATGATGTTGATACTCGCAAGTCTACTTCAGGGTATTTGATTACTTTTGCAGAGGGAGTTGTGTCTTGGTAATCTAGGTTGCAAAAATGTGTTGCACTATCTACTACAGAAGCTGAGCTTATTGCTGTCGTTGAAGCTTGTAAAGAATTGCTTTGGATGAAGAGATTCTTGGGGAAACTTGGTTGTGCTCAAGAGAGGTATGTGCTTCATTACGACAGTCAAAGTGCCATACATCTTGGTAAGAATTCTACATTTTATGGCCGGTCTAAACACATTGATGTGAGATACCATTGAATTCGGGATGTGTTGGATTCTTAGTTGCTTGAACTTGAGAAGATTCATGCGGATGATAATGGTTCCGACATGATGACTAAAGCTTTGCCAAGAGGAAAGTTTGAAGATTGTTGCATGATCGCCGGGAGGGGGAGAATTATTGTTGGCTTATTGGGTTTTTTTCCTTCCTATATGGATAAATGAAGCCCAATTTGGCCCAACCCACTTTTACCCATAGGCCCATTACTATGGGGCATATATATTGATCTTTTTTAGGTCTTATTCACCATCACAAAAGAGAGTTTTCAGCAGCCAAAGAGAAAAGAAAGCTGATTTTTGCCCAAAAATTCCAGCCACAACTGTCAACTTCAAATTGCGATTCCGGCTTCGTTTCTTGTCCGATTGAGTTGCTTTTTGGATTTCTTGTTTCTCTCATCTCAATCTTTGATTAGGAACTGACGGAGCTTGATTTGGTGACCTGTAGCTCCTGTTCTTCATTCCCGAACAGTAGCTGCATTTTGGTGCTTTCGCTCCTTTATTTCTCTAGTGTTTGGTGTTGTGGTTTATTTATTGTTGCTAATCGTTTGACACTTGTTTTGTGGCCATTTTGGAGAATAATATTGTAACTCTTGGTGATTATAGTGGAGGTTTTGGTCCTGTGGTTTTTTACTCTTCACACCGAAGGATTTTTCACGTAAATTTGGTGTCTCTTGTTCTTGGCTTTATTCTTATCTTATCGTATTTGTGTGATTGGTTATTTGCTACCATATTACTTTGTTTTGCTTGGATTTGCTTGTCTCCTCTTGGTTCAAATTAAAAGGGAAAGTTTACTTGGGTATTTTCCGTTGCTACCCTGTCATAACTTTGTTAGTGTCCTTGCCTTTCCCAACAAAATGATCGAATTTTTTTTTGCAACACCAAATCAACCAAACCAAACCAAACCATAAGTCGGTTTTTTTCCTCGGTTTGATTTGATTCATTGGTTCGATTTGACTTAGCGGTTCGGTTTGTACACCCCTAGCTGATAGTGTTGAAATTGGAGGAAAATATAAGAGATAAAAAGGTAAATATTTTAATCAACCCTAAAAAAAATTAAAGTTGGGGATACCCAGTTTCTCACCTTTTGCCCTTTTTAATTAATTTTTAGTTTTTTAAAGTAATTTTTAATTTTATCAAACAACTAAAAAAAAAGTTTAAAGAATTAAAAGTCAATTTAATCAGATTTTAATTTTATCCAAACGGGTTTATAGAAGAAAACTATTGTGTGGACAAGAAACATGCATGCGTCGTTGACGTGTAGAGGATATTGTTTTCCTACCTTAAATAATTAAAAGGATGAAGTGAAATTTATTCTTAGTTTTATAATAATATAAACTTGACCAAATATTTATTTTCACATTTAACCTTGAACTTCTTATCGGACAAACGAACAAGATTATGGATATTTTTACGATAGATAAATTACCCATTAAACCATTTAAACCTGCTTATAGTCCATTAAAGTATATTTAACTTGGTGCAAATTTGACTTTAATAAGCCCTTCATCAACTATATATTTAAATATATTAGATTTATTTTGGTGTTGACAGATTCTGAATTTCTATTTAAAAAGGTAGCCATTTGTGAGTATCTTTTCCTATGTAAATACAAGTTGGCAATTTTTTTGTGCGTAATATGATCAAAGTCGGAAGGCAATAGTTGTCAACTTGTCATGTTACCCTTCTTCTTTTTTTATTTAATCAGATTGACCCCGTATTATATTCCTATTTCCTTCTAATTAAGGTAATGCATTTTGAGTTGTCTTTATGAATTCACAAATATAAATACATACTACTATCTTTAATTTGTTTTCGAGTTATTAGTAACAGATTTCACAATATTAGTTAGTGTAGAGATTTATAGGCTTGGATTAGCTTATAGTTATTGCATAGACATAAAGCAGCAAATTAGTTAATCCTTTTAAAATAGACTCCCTCCCATCTCCATCCTATTTTAAATGTCTTGGTTACTATTATTTGGATGGTCAATGGATATTTTTTTTAATCATTATTTTGTTAAATATTTTGTATTGTTAATTATTATGAATTATAGTTGAATTCAGAATCATGATAATCTTTTCGAGACCAAGAATCATTGAAATTGCTAATAGATTTCGAGAAATAATAAAGAATGAAAAATTTACTTGAAGTTGAACGTATATTGCTTTATTTATGTCTTCATTTTATGTTTTGGAGGCCTATTAATTTTGTACTTCTTATAATAACAATTTCCGAGTATTCTATTCTTTTACCCCCCCCCCCCCCACCCCCCAAAAAAAGGACTTCAGCGTTTTCTCCTACCTAAATAAAACTTTGTACTCTATTAAACTAAGGATCTCTTATATATGGTGAAAGTTCAAAATGGTCTTTTAAATATATTTATAAGCGATTACAGTCCTTTATTGTCAAAGTGAATGCTTTTACCAGTTATTGGATTTAATAGGAGATACAAAAAAATTATATTAACATGAACGTAACATACATCTAGATGAGTATTTTTCACTATTTTTGATCTATTTATGAAAATTAACGCAACTTTTTAAGGTGTAGTTTCCGCTACTATTACTTCTCTTTGTCTGGTACACTTCTGGTGTTGCGATTTTTGAGATAGATTCATACAATCAAACCATCAGAATTTGTTAAATATTTGATAGAGACGAACCATTCATTTTCTTTTTTTTTTTTTTTGATAAACTTAGAAGATCAAAGCTGTTCATGTGGATATTTAAGGGATCATTATGAATCAAGACAAAAATTAAAGGGGCCATCTTTGCCATTTTTCTCTTTTATCGTTTACCAAAACAATTAGACTCCACTTAAATATTACAACTACTCATTTCTCCTCAATTTCCTTTTCTCCATTACTATAGTAGCTTCTGCACGTCTTTTCTCAAAGAGATTAGATCAAATGGGTACAATTTTATTTTGTGCTTTCAACTACTCGATATAGATCTGCTTGCTCATGAGATAACATTGTATGCTTTGTTGTATCTTGTTTATCATTGTCACTTGGGTTTGTTTATTATTAACTCATGATGTGTGTTTTAACTTCAATTAATTTTAGCATTTTGTTTCATCTGTTTGAATGCGATATTCTCCTAGTACGTACTAATTATCCCCCTAATTATCTCATACGTATGAATTAAATTGATAATTTGGTAGTGTATGTGTGTGGACTACTATTAAATAGTACATTCCTGAAGTCTTATTTCTTGCGCTACAATCTTCATTTTCACATTTCCTTTTTTTTTTCAAACTGTTTTACTTGTGCCAAGATCTATTGGAAACAACCTCTCTAGTCCCACGAGATAGAGTAAGGTCTGCATACACTTTATTTCTGACTTCACAGGTGGAATTACACTGACCATGTTAATTGTTGTTAATGTTATTTCTAGTTCTTAATTTGATAGTACATTTTGCATGCTTTTGCTTTTTGATCAGTTCTAAAGAGAAGGCAAATTAAGGAAGAGTAATTTGTTTTGATGGCCTCGGAGAGGGAGATTTTCAGCCTATCTGGACCATTGCACCTCACTGCTATTGACTGGTAAGCCCATTCCTAAGTGATGATCAGCCGGCCCTGCATCTCTTTTATCTTTCAGTCTCCATTTGCGGCCGTTGATTAAACATTGATATGACTTTTGTCCTTTTAGACATTGCCTAAATATCACACAAAATGTCATATGCAGTATCCTAAGTTGGTTGAGAGATGGGGTTGTGGTCTCCCTTATATAGTTTTAGACAATTTAATCGCTCCTTACGAATCAAGTTTTGAATTGCATTAGCTCAATGTCCATTTTGTTGGCATTATTTTCGGCTACCATGTCATGCAGTTCACGCTCCAATTGTCAAGGTCTATGTGCGCACATCTCTTATAGTGTCTCATATTAGTTGAGTTATTGGATTGTATTGTTGTATCGATCTTTACGTGATTTTGATAGGTACTTATTTACTTTGTGAACTAGTTTTTAGAGTGGAAATAGATTGAATATTGATTTTCGAAAATATAAAATTTATCATAGAGTCAAGTACGTAAAGTTGTTGGGTTCATAGAAGTGTGAATGGAAAATAGAGAAAAAATGATAGAGAAGAGGAGACACCAATTTGGAAAGTGTACTCCCAAAATTGAAAAGTTCACTAACTCTCCCACATTGGTGGAAGAAGGGAACTTTGGAGTGTTTATAATGATGAATACTTACTCCACATGATAAGTGAGACAAGAAATAAGAGATGTCTCGCGTCGTCGTCGCTTGCTCGGCTTTGGCTTTGGATCGATTGATGAGATCTATATTTCTGGACAAGCTTTATTTGACGAAATCTTGAACCAATGCCACCTTTTTGAAGAGGCATCTGCTAGGCTATATAAATCTGTTTTCCTTCACAGGTTTTGATATGAAATTTTCAGAATAAAAACTCTCTTCCTTTCTTTACAAATATTCTGTGTGATCAATCAAAACGTTCTGTGCGTTCGAAGAATCCGCCTATTTGAGGTACCGCTATAGTCAGATTAAAGACCATTTTATCCTGGGAGGAAGATTCCATAACCTCAGGTACAGTGAGGGGAATTATTCCTTAAGGAAAGTCCGTGAATTCGGACGACTTGGTCTTATTCATTTTTGTTTCATCTATTTTCTGAAAAATAAAATACCCCTCTTGGAAAGGTCATTTTGATCTTGTGTTGAGGGTATTTGAAATACTTCATTGTGTTCTTGTTTACATACTTAAACTTTAGTTGAAGTTGTTGTTTCTACTGTACAGATTCTGCGTACCCGTAGAAGGAAGATAACAAAAGTTACATAGTTGACTCCAAAATTCTGAATCAAGTTCTCATATTTCACAGGAGAAATACAGATTATAGGAGGTCCATAGCCGCGAGCTTAGTGCAGAGTGTGTACATTCTTGAACGTGATCGACAGCAAATTCGTCAAGGTCCTAATGCCCTTGCTCCACCCTGGTGGGAATTCTTCCATTTTCGTTTAATACAAGTCTTAGTTGACAACGAAGACCAATCTTACTTTGGTGCCATTTACGAATACAAATTTCCAAACTCCCATTTCCACTACAAAACAATGCACGGCATTCAGAGTCAAAATCAGAATCAGAATCAGAATCAGAATCAGAATCCACCAAAGTATGTGATTGCCTTTCGAGGCACAATTGCCAAAAAAGGTAATAGATCGCAGGACTTCAAACTGGATCTCAGACTCATTCGCAACAATCTTCACAACTGCTCTCGCTTCCACATTGGCTTTCAAGCTGTACAAAACATTGTTCAGAATCACGGGGCCTCAGATATTTGGCTAGCGGGGCATTCCTTAGGCTCTTCAGTTGCACTACTAATCGGAAGGGACATGGTCAAAATGGGAATTCATCTCGAAGCATATCTTTTCAACCCACCATTCACATCACTTCCAATAGAGAAAATCACAAAGAACGTGAAACTGAAGCATGGAATCCGCATTGCTCACAGTGTGCTCACCGCAGGACTCGCTGGGGCACTCAATAACCACAAGCCAAAGGCCCTACACAGAGTTGACTCGTTTACTCTACTGTCTTCGTGGGTTCCTTACTTATTTGTGAACCCATCAGATCCTATATGCGCGGAATACATTGGGTATTTCGAGCATAGGGTGAAAATGGTTGCAATTGGTGCAGGAGAAATAGGGCGTATTGCTACGCAGAATTCAATAAGAAATATGATAGCGAATGCAACAGGCAAAGATCAAACGGAACCATCACACCTAATTCCTTCAGCGTTTGTTACTATTAATTTGAGCCCTTCTCCAGATTTCAAGAGAGCTCATGGAATACACCAATGGTGGAAGCCAGATATTCAATGCAACTATAAAATGTACCAGTTTCGATAACATTTGTTCAATTGAAATTTATCATCATGGAATCCATGCTCTGCCAAATGGTATCGGGCTAGATCAAGATTCATTTTTTTTTTCTTTTTGTGAGATGAAACTGAATTCTTTTGTGGTAAGTTTATTTTCTTCTTCTGTTCCATCTTGACCACCTAAATGATAAATATAATTATCTATATAGCAGGTTAAATTTACTGATAGTGTAGAATATTTTGTATGTCAGAAAACTTTGTAACTTTAAATGGAACTTGAAGTTAACTACTAGAATAAGCTAAATCAATGAAAGATAACCATGTCAATCTATAAATTGTAAAGTGTGTCTATTCCACCACCTTTTTGCTACGGAAAAAAGGCAGAAGTTGTTGTTTCAACCTATTGAAAATGATTTAAATTTGTCCTCTTTTTATCTATTGAATCATATTGGGATAAAAAAAATAGTCCTCTTTTCAATGGATTTATGAGATGGCAATAGGCATATATGAAGCTTTAAGTAAATAGATGACGCTACTTTTTTGGTTTATGTGACCAACTACAAATAACTCAATTCATGTGATTTATCCCCAAAACAATTAGAAAACAATTGTTCATCATAATTCCTTTTGATGTTGCACGTTTTGCAATTGAATGAATTCAAAAAAACAATAACGTGCTGCGATTTTTGTTTTAAAAAGGGTGCAAACAATCTTCAATTGATTCCTGATCTACATTCAATCGTAGGTACTTACAAATCTAGCCCCTGATAATTCCAAACAAATAAATTTCGTGGTCCGAATTATTTATAGGTTGGGTCAATACTAGTTGGATTAATAAATTAGCGTCACCTATTTAATTAGAATCTCACAGTAATATTTTTCTTAAGATTTTTAATTTTCTCAAATAAAATCTTTAGATTATGATCTTAAAGATTCATATATTGCAAGAAAAAAGGGTCATTTACTAAAGGCCAACTGGACATATAGTTAAACCTCTCTATAGTGATAGCATTTGTTCGAAAATTTCATGGCTATTATGGAGAGGTGTTGTTATATACATGTATTGACATTTGACATTCGTATCTCATTTATATATAATAAACAAAAGTACGAGAAATCAGAAATTGCATGAATATAAAAAAAAGGTAAACATTAATAGTTTTTTCCTCGTGAAACTATGAAATGATTGATATGCACCATTTAAATATAATTTTTCCCTTTAAATTAGATAGATTCGTACTTGAAACTTAATGTGTGCATGACATTAATGATGATTAACATAAATACTTTGGTATTGTTTTTGTACATAATATTTGAGTAATGATGTTATAGATAGGTAATTTTACAAAAAGTGTACCACTATAATTGACATCATTGTTGTTATAGGCAAAATGCCGTTATAGAGAAGTAAAAAAATATAACATAAAAAATTAATTTCAAAAAAAAAAAATCTCTACACTGAAATATCATTATAACAAAGTGACGTTATAGAAAAATGTGACAGTATAGATTGTCTAATATTTCCTTTCTGGGCAGACTGGATGAAGTCCTATTGGAGGCCCAGTAGCAACCATAAGTGACGAATGTTGACCCTATGGTCTAAGGAGGACCTAACACAAAGCCCAACAACTGCTAAGTTACCCAAATCGCTCACAAAAATTAGGGAGATTTATATATATATATATATATATATATACACGTCCTAAGTTGTAGTTATTACATAATATCACATATAATAAAATTAATTATAAATATCTCAAATTAATTATAAATACTTCATTTTTTATACTTTTTTTCTCTAAAATCCTCGTATATATCAAAACATCCTTTTTAGATGAACTAATGCTTCTTAATATATGCCTAAATCAACCAATCATTGTTGCATCTAGATCAAAAATAAAAAAAATTCTATTTTTATTATTGAATGTGCGTAGTTCTCAAAATCTCAACATTGTAATGACATTTCGGCCCGAGCTTTATTTATATTTTTTCTTCAATTTATTTTTGAGTTTTTTTTTTTCAAATTTAAGATATTTGACGGGTTTTTTTTTCATCATCTTCTTTAACAATCTATTATTTCTTTGTTGCATGTACTTAATTCTCAAAGATTTGATAATTAAACCTTAAGGTATTTTGCAGGACGACCTCGGCTTTCAAAGGCTTTGTGATTTGCTTTTTAATTTGTATTTGTTTTCTCAATTTAATGCACCCTTATACATTGTTATACATAGCTATGTTATGTATAAGGGTAAAGATGCATCTTTTTTGGAAAATCTGTTGTAATTTATACTCCATATATATTTATACGCAATGTATATAGTTGACCCATTCAGAGGCGAAGCCAGGATTTCAACCAAGGGGGTTCAATATTCAAAGAAAACTTAGTCGAAGGGGGTTCAACACCTACTATAATCACATAAAAAATAATTTTAATCATGTATAAATGATATATTTTTTCATCAAAGGGGGTTCAGATGAACCCCTAACGAAAGGCTGGCTCCGCCCCTGGACCCATTCTACTATTTATACATTGTTATACATAGCTATGTTATGTATAAGGGTAAAGACACCTTTTTTGAGAGATCTGCTGTAATTTCTACTCATTGATCCATTCTGCTATTTATACATGCAAGGATTATGTATAAGATTTGTTAGTGGTATGTATATGGCTTGAAGAATTCTCATCTTATTGACATTATACATAAGCATGTTATGTATGAGAATATGTTTCACCACATTTACATCTTATGTAAATAGGCTTTACCATGTTTATAAGAATATATTTGATCATATTTACATTATACATAAGCATGTTATGTATAAAAATATGTTTCATCATATTTACATCTTATGTAAATGTGTTTCACCATATTTATAAGAACTAGTTTAGTGTAAGTGTATTCAATATTAAAGAAGAAAGTTAGATGCATTTAAATCAATGAGTAGACGACTTTAGAATATATGTAAATACATTAAACAATATATTTAAATTAAATACCAATGAAAAAGTTATAAGCTCTTGAAAAATTCAATATATATTTGAACTTTTAGAAGTTTCAAATAAAGATATTGATGTTTTTACTCTTGTCAATCACAATTCTTTCACCAATCAAAATCTAACCTTAACATATTCTTAGTCCCAATTTTTCTCTTTGGTAAAAATTCATTCGGACATGCCCGCAAGGGTATAGTTGAGTTGATGAAAAGTGGATATACCATGTGGGAGATTTGAGATCGAACATAAAAAGCAAGTATATGTTGGCTATGTTATGTGTATTAATAGGGAGAGAGAGTAAAGTAATTAAAAAAGTGGGAGAGAGTGTAATTACTTTAAAAAGATTGATATTTATGTTATTTATACTTAAATTAAAGTACTAATCAGTACCCAAGAAGTCTATATGTTAAAATAAGAAGAGAAAACATAAAATAGGTGTGAATTAAATTTAGATATGATTATATTACAAAAATCTAAAACTTATATTCTTCAAAACAAAATATCATCTTCAATAATCATGTTTTACATATTGTTTAACCAAAAAATTCATGGATCAAATATCATAATTTACAATATTATGGTGTATGGTGTAGGTAAGTTACCGTTGAAAGATGGACAATTTAAACGCCTATGTCAGAGTGTTTCAATAGAGGATATTCCGATTGATCTAAGGCTAAGCTCCATCCATAATCATTCTTGTAATGTGGCTTTCTATCAAACAAGTTTAAGGAATCTGGACCTTTGCCTCTTCCTCAAAATTAGAGTTCATGAATTATGCGATTCATGCATGCACTGCATCATAAATCAAAATATAATTACGTTATTAGAAAATAAACAATTTAAATAAATAAAAAATATGTCCGCATAAGAAAAATTAAATAATGAAAACGTAAAAGCTCAGTATCATTAACATAATTGATAATTAAATCTCACTGAAATTCATTGAGATAATTTAATCTATCATCATGAGTCAAATCAAAATCAAACAATAGGTGTTTTCAAAACATCTTCATAGCAGAAGCATAAGGAAATCATTAAAAAAATAAAAAAGAGGAGGAAGACAGTATCAACGAAGAAGGAAAAGGTAGATTGGTGAAGCGTATGTTTTTCCTATATTTCTATATAAAATAGTCTTAAACCTAAAAGGAATGGAAAATATAACTCATTAATTGTTAATTCTCCTAATATCTCGTATTATATATTATAATTTTTACCATATATTTTAGGATTTCTTAATTCTTTAATAATTAATTAATAATTAGAGAAATTAAGTGAAAAGAAAATTTTGTCTATTGCGGAATATTTTAATAAAGGGTAAAAAAATTTGATCACTTTTATAAGGGTCTTCACACTTTTAATATATTATAGGTATACATTATAGATATAGGTTATAGATATGTTTCATCATATTTACATTGTACATAAGCATGTTATGTATAAGAATATGTGTTTATACATTATCATTGTCACACCCCTTTTTAAATAAAAAAAAAATTGATTTTAAAGTTGAAAGGGTTTTTATTATTAAGTGACAAAAGATAAAATTTATTTCGAAAAAGACTTTTTATATTCAAAACTCAGAGTCGCCACTTGGCATAGATCAGGTGTGCCTAGTCTCACCTTTGGAAATCTTTTTTCAAAACGGTTTGACTCTAAAAACTGATCCGCGAACAGAGATTCTGGCTAATGAATTCTGTTGACCGGGAGAACGTGTTAGGCACCCCTCGATCCCGTGGTTCGACCACGATCGTTCGGTGGAGCATATCGGCTAATTTAACACTATGAATGTATAAACCACATAAAACAAGCAACAAACAAATTAAACAAAGTTCAAAACCAAAATAATGTCCAGTCCAAGTTATACAATCCCAAAAATAAAAAAATACGAAAATATAAATCCTATTCTAAACTAATCCTAGACTAAGCTCCAATGCTTTACCTGATGCCTCAGGCCTTCATCACGAACGTCCTCCGGGTACAGGATACTTTGGGGCATTCCCCGATGAATAAATACAAATACCTCGAGACATTCCCCAGCCAAATGGTACATTTGATGCAAAAGCAATAAAACCATGCCATTCAACACATATTTCAAGCATTCACCAATCAAGAATTCTTAAATTTGCCTACCATTTATCGTTTGCCTACTCATTTCGATTTATCACAATTACAACAAATTCAACATAATCGATGATCCAAAATTAATATGAATTCACTTCATCGCGATTAACCCCTCCTCGAATTTCTTTTTTTACACATAAATTTTAACATGAAAATAGTTATCCACCCATATCAACATCGACTTCATATAAACGATTAGCTATTCAGATAAACAGCACCAAGCATCAACAAAATTATCCAATCAACAATCGTCAAACACATAATGATAATAAGAGAGTAGAGTCGAAAATTGGACCTCAAAAGCTTTTGATTGACTTAAGAAGAACAATAAGAGCCTTTCCAAGAACCTCAACGGGTACCAAATCTCGACTACCAACCAACTCGAACACAAAAATCCTCGGAAACTTTAATTTGAACAAACACAAAAATAAAAAGAACAACCCAAAACAGAAATTGAGAAATCTAGAGGAAAATCGTACTTGGTTTCACCGGAAACAAATTCAAACGACGAGTTGGCTAACTCTGTCGCTGGAACTGGACTTCCCCGTCAGTTTTCAATCACTTTTCGGCGAATAAATGGTCGCCGAAACAGTACCGATGATGAGTGGCCACTGGTTTTCTTCTCTATTTCATTGAGAAAC
Organism: Capsicum pubescens; assembly: GCA_030864215.1. Classification (NCBI taxonomy): domain Eukaryota; kingdom Viridiplantae; phylum Streptophyta; class Magnoliopsida; order Solanales; family Solanaceae; genus Capsicum; species Capsicum pubescens. Next base: position 49,975,595 of record CM061540.1, on the reverse strand, counting down.
ACTTTTTTCGCTATTTTAGGTGATAAGAGACAGATTACAAGCCGAAACACCTGAATTCAACGAGCAATAACCGATTTCGATGGGTTTTCGGCAAGAAACTCATCGAGAATGATCAAACAACATCGGTTTCCCTCTCGATCGATTGATTTTTCCTCTCTCTCTTGATTTTCCCTCTCCCGATTTGTGCGTGTGTGTTGTGCATTATTATTATGTGTGTGTATTTAGTGATTATCATGTGTGTGATCTCCAATCTTCTATTTATGCATATAAGTGTGTATATGGTGTTCACTGGAGTGTTTTTGTCGCTGTGATATGTGGAAATTGTAATCTGTGTGAATTGTGAGCTCTGCGCGTGTTGCCTGTAAGTGGAAAAAAATGGAGATTCCCTTTAGTGATGAGAGATTTGTGCGTGTATAGAGTGTGTGATCCCCCTTTTTTTTGTTGTATTGTTGTGTATATAAATGGAAATCATCCTCTCTTTCTTTGTGTATTGTTATGTTTATAGGATAGGGGGTCTGAAGTAGTGATGGGTAGGGGTATATAGGGGTAGGGGGTGATGAGATGAGGGTAGGGGTAAGGGTGAGGTGTCAAAGTTAGTTAGAGGGGTTGTTATTTTTCATGTGAGTTTGTTATTTAGATTTTTGTGGAGCAAACTATTAAATAGGTGAGGGTGTATGATAAGGTGAGGCAAAAAATAAATAAATTGGATTTTTGGGAGGGACAAAATTAGGTTTCTAAATCATGCCCCTTTTTGGGTGTAAACATAAAGTATTTTCAGACAAAAAAAAGTAGACAACGAGACCAAATTTTGATTCGACGATTATTTAAAGAATGAAACAGAAGGAAGAAGGGCAATCGGGTCTTGACTTAGGATATCCTACCTACCCAAGTTATGAGGAAATCAAGTCATAGGTATCTCAAAGGGTTGGAAGGAGAAGGACTATACCGAGTTGGAGAGTCGAGAGAAGCCTTGTCGAGGTTTTGGTCCGCGGCTTTGTTATTACATCAAAAATAAAAATTACAAGTTAAAAAGTTAACTGAAATTACAAAATCCTATCTATGCAGCTTCTATGGACTCTTGACTTGAGTTTCATCACCCTGTTCTCCGGGCAGGCTCCCGATTTGCAATTTCATCACCCTGTTCTACAGTTGGGCTCCTGACTTGTAATTTTTTCAACTTGTTGCTTGGCTTTCAATTTCTTTACCCTGTTCTCCAGGCGGGCTCCTGACTTGCTATTTTTCAATCTGTTGACTTTCAATTTCTTCACCTTGTTGCTTGACTCTCAACTTCTTCACCTTGTTGCTTGTTTTTCAACTTCTTCACCTTGTTGTTTGACTTTCAACTTCTTCACTTTGTTGCTTGACTTTCAACTTCTTCACCTTGTTGCTTAACTTTCCATTTATTCGCCCTGTTCCTCAGGCGGGCTCCTGAAATCACATCAAAACTAGAAAGAAAATTATTCCAAACAAAGATTATTATAAAGAGAGATTCCATTTTCCGAAAAAGTAAAGTTCCAAACAACAAAAATTAGATTTGTTGCCCCAGTTTATCATTAGAGGACTTTTGTGAATGTCAAATCCAATCATAATTACTTGTATGTTGCAATGGTGAATCAAGGCTCTGACCAAGAAATGCATCTCTTGAGAGTAAAATTAAATAACCAAGACTAGAAAGTGTCTCCTAAGAATTAAAGTGAGGAATTCCGACTAGAAAGTGTGTTTTCTAGAGATAAAGGTTTAAGTTAGGAAGTGTGTCACCGGACAAATGAAAACTGACAAGGAAGTGCATCTCCTAAGGGTTAAATGCAATGACTCGACTAGAAAGTGCATTTTCTAGGAGTCAAAGGGAATGACTCAACTAGAAAGTATATTTCTAGGAATCAAAGGGAATGACTCGACCAGGAAGTACATCTTCTAGGAATCAAGGGGGATGACTCGACTAGGAAGTACATCTTCTAGGAATCAAAGGGACTGACTCGACCAGGAAGTATATCTTCTAGGAATCAAGGGGAATGACTCGACCAGGAAGTACATCTTCTAGGAATCAAGGGGAATGACTTGACTAGGAAGTACATCTTCTAGGAATCACGAGGATTGACTCTACTAGGAAGTACATCTTCTAGGAATCAAGGGGACTGACTCAACTAGGAAGTAAATCTTTTAGGAATCAAGGGGACTGACTCGACCAGGACGTACATCATCTAGGAATCAAGACTTAAGTTAGGAAGTGATACGAGACAAACAAGGAGAACACAAAACACACTCCAAATCAGTAATCAGTCCACTAATCTTAAGGATCCGAGGACCTTTTTGGAGACCACTCTCGAATTCGCTACCAACAAGAAGAATACAAGATTCAAGGATGTATATAACACCCAAACATCATCAACACATGAAGAACAAGAGGATTACAATAATAATAACCAACGGTTTCAACAACACAAGAAACAACAATAAAAGATTACACTAAACAAAGGGATAGAAAGATAGACTACATGAAGACATAATCTTAAGAACCCAAGAGCATATTCCACTCTTGGACCCTTAACACTACACACTACAATTCACCTTTCTTTTATGTGGCACAAGAGAGACCTCTATCTCCTAAGCATCCAACGTTTACAAGCTTGAATCCAACGCGAGTGATTCCACACTCAAGTTGAAATTCCTAGTTACAATGTTTGGCCATAGGGGCCTTTCTCATAAGAGAGAAATGTCTAAGTGTCTACAACTTTCAATATTCATCAAAACTAATAACTAAAACCCTACATCATTCTATTTATAGTGTGTTACAAATAATAGGTAAAATGACAAAAAGATCCCTTTAATGAAATGTGACCAAGGGCGCCATTGGAGTGCAAGTTTAGGGTCAGTTTTGGTGTGATCCAAGGTCTTCTCCATACTTCACTTGGACGTTTTATTGGATGGGTCCAATGCATTCTCACATACATGCATCCTCGTGGTCGTACCCGTATCATCCTTCTCTTCTTGCAAAAGGATTCGACCTCGAATCCATACCTCGCAAAATCAAAAGAAGATAACAAGCTCACATCCTCAAGACATGAGGGGTTAGGGTTAGCAAAATGCACACATCATATTCAATGCCGAGGGGGGTACAAACTTGGAGTATATCCATGGTTTCTTTGTATTGAACATAAAAAGCGTAGTACAAAAGACACAAAGGAAGTGGTCATCATCCACAAAAAGAGATAAGGAAGAACTTTGTCTTCCTTCATTAGCACCCACAACCAAACATTGCTTGTCATTTTGACCAAGCATTAAGTGGGGAGTGTAGAGATTTCCACATTCCAAGAGGGTGCTGGGATCAAATGGAAAAATTAGCCAATGACCTAAGCCGAGGATATCACTCCCTTCCCCTAGAATGTCACTCCCACACTCGCACACAAAAATATTTTCATAAACATGGTCTCTATGAACAAAACTAACTGCAATGCTTTTACCACACAAGATGTTCAAAGAGTCATATGCATTATCAAGATCAATTTTATAGAGATCATCACTAACTTGAGAATTTTTAAGCACACTATTCTTATGCTCAAGTAGTGAACTACATTTAATATTAAATTGATCATCATGCACACTAAGAGTACTACCAAGAGTACTCATTTTCGAGACTACACATTCCTTGTCCATAAGAGTACTCTCATCTTCCAAGAAGAGATTTCCATTTTTAAGAGGAATGTTGTCACACCATAGTGGGTTAGTATATCGGCTATAGCCTTCAAGGCAAGCTATACCATCATTTTCACCACTAGGTTCATTAGGAGTGTTTATATCATCTTCAAATAAAACATTTAACCTAAAGAGAGCATGATCTATCTCACGGACAGATTTGGAACTAGCAAGTGCTTCACTCTTAAAAGTTCACTATCAAGTACCAAAGATGTTTCAATCTCCTCTTTACCTTGGTGTGGGTCGGGGTAGCCCACCTCTTCCTTTGGGAAGCTCTCAACACAAGGTGTTTGGACAAGGAAATTTGAATTTTATGGGATAAGTTTAGGTAACAATTGACATAGCCTTTTCACGTGCCATTTCATTTCTTCAATATCGTCATTGATGCGATCAAACGTGGCATCAAGATTAGTGGCAGCCATGGTACCTAAAGCAAAGGACAACAACAAACAACAAAACAAACTTGTTAGTTCAGAATCCCTCACCACACTCTCACTCTCGGTTTTACCTCACACTTGGTTTCACAAGTGTTGAAAGACGGCTTGTACTTCGTGAGTGATTGAGGGTCGAGTCTACTCTTGTCCGGAATGGATTTTCATTTGAGTTGACTCAAATAAAATTTATTTATGAACTTGAACCAACAAGATACAACGAATTCACAAAATAGAAAAACACACAATAAACGTTTAACACGAATGAACAAACACAAAGACTAACTAACAATCTAGTAGATTAGTACTAGTTTGCCAATTAGTATTGGAACCAACGAAATTGAAACTAAGGAAAAACAAAAGGAAACTAAGAAATCTGATTGCGTGAAAAGTAACAATAATGACGTGGCAACACGTAATTGGTTGCGGTTTCTAACAATTTTTTTTTATTGTTGTCCAATTTCAAGTCTTGGTCAATTTACAATTTAGGAATTGGTGGAATTTGTTTTAAGAAGGGAAATTCAAACAAGTTTTGAAGCCTTTTCAAAGTTAAGTTTTCAAGACTTTGACTTTCTTGTACTTCTCCTTATAACATGGACCCTTGTTTTATGGAAAGTTGTTGGAAAGTGGTTGATATGTGATTGCCTATTTGATGAGTGATGGAAAGTCTTTCAAGACTAACAAAGCTTTACCCCTTTTTCCTTCACCTTTATAGATCTAATGTTCACTTTATATTAACAAGCTATGAAGGTTGTGAAGAAATTCAAGAACAACATCAACAATCACCAAGAACAACCAACAACAATCTCCAAAAATACCACAATTTTCACACGGCCAACTTCAATTTTCACAATACAATATCTTCAACACTTGACCAAGACAACTACAATTTCAACAAAATGGTTCTTAGGCCACCAATTAACAACAATATCACGTGGTCAAGCTTAGAACAACAACAAGATGAAGACCACAAGGCCAAAACAGTCCACCACAATAATGTTTCAACAACAATTCGGCCACGCCTTATGTTCACGAAAACAACACCAACAATGTAAGCTCAAACTTAGATTTAGACTCAAGAGTGTTAGAGATGTAGAAAACTAACACTAGAAACAACAAAACAAGTAAAAATCTCGGTCAAGACACAACAATAACACAATTTCGGCCAAGAACACAAAATGGACAGATTTGCTTCTTTTTGATTTTTCAGTTTTCTAACACTTTTTTTTTCTATCAAGCAAGACCAAGATTGATATTCTAGGAACAAGATCAAGTCATTCTATGATACCAAATGATACGATACAAACAAGGAGAACACGAAACACACTCCAAATCAGTCCACTAATCTTAAGGATCCGAGGACCTTTTTGGAGATCACTCTCGGATTCGCTACCAACAAGAAGAATACAAGATTCAATGATGTATATAACACCCAAACATCATCAACATGTGAATAACAAGAGGATTACAATAATAATAACCAACGTTTTCAACAACACAAGAAACAACAACAAAAGATTACACTAAATAAAGGGATAGAAAGATAGACTACATGAAGGCATAATCTTAAGAACCCAAGAACATATTCCACTCTTTGACCCTTAAAAATACACACTACAATTCACCTTTCTCTTATGTGGCACAAGAGGGACCTTGATCTTCCAAGCATCCAACATTTTCAAGCTTGAATCCATCACGAGTGATTCCACACTCAAGTTGAAATCCCTAGTTACAATGTTTGGCCATAAGTCCTTTCTCATAAGAGAAAATGTCTAAGTGTCTACAACTTTCAATATTCATCAAAACTAATGACTAAAACCCTACATTATTCTATTTATAGTGAGTTACAAATAATAGGTAAAATGACCAAAAGGTCCCTTTAATGAAATGTGACCAAGGGCGCCCTTGGAGTGCAAGTTTAGGGTTGGTTTTGGTGTGATACAAGGTCTTCTCCACACTTCACTTGGACGCTTTATTAGATGGGTCCAATGCATTCTCACATACGTGCATCCTCGTGGTCGTATCCGTATCAGGAAGTGCATCACCTAACAAGTAAAATTCGAATTACCCAATCAAGGAAGTGTGTCTCCTTACCAATGCCACTTGAATTACCAAAATAAGGAAGTGTGTCTCCTTATCAATGCCGCTTGAATTACCCAAATAAGGAAATGTGTCTCCTTACAAATGTTGCTTGAATTACCCAAACAAGGAAGTGTGTCTCCTTACAAATGCTGCTTGAATTACCCAAACAAGGAAGTGTGTCCCCTTACAAATGTCACTTGAATTATCCAAGGAAATGTGTCTCCTTACAAATGCCGCTTGAATTATCCGAATAAGAAAGTCTGTCTCCTTACAAATGTTGCTTTAATTACCCGAACAAGGAAGTGCGTCTCCTTACAAATATCGCCTAAATTACCCAAACAAGGAAGTGCGTCTCTTTAAAAATGCTTCTTGAATTACCCGAACAAGGAAGTGTGTGCTTGAATTACCCAAACAAGGAAGTGTGTCTCCTTATAAATGCAGCTTGAATTACCCAAATAAGAAAGTGTGGCTCCTTACAAATGCCGCTTGAATTACCCAAGGAAATGCGTCTCCTTATAAATTCCACTTAAATTATCCAAAAAAGAAAGTACGTCTCCTTACAAATGTCGCTTGAATTACCCAAACAAGGAAATGTGCCCGATCAAGGAAGTGCGTACTTGAATTACCCAAACAAGAAAGTGTGTTTTCTTATAAATGCCGCTTGAATTACCCAAATGAGGAAGTGTGTCTCCTTACAAATGTCGCTTGAATTACTCAAGGAAATGAGTCTCCTTACAAATGCCACTTGAATTACCCGAACAAGAAAATGCGTCTTCTTACACACGTCACTTGAATTACCTGTGCAATAAAATTTCCCCCTTGAATTTATAGATTTGAGAAATTACGGCCTTTGATGTTTAGGCTATGAAATTCTTGATTTGAAGGTAACATGTGTTCCTGTTTCATACAAAGAAAACTTGTGAGTTTAAAAAAACATGGTGGCTGATTTGTGACTTAGCTTTTGCGGCAATCGCTCTTGCCCCTATCATATTTAATCTTGCTTTCAACCATTATCATATGTCATTGACTTTCTGCATCATTGACCCAATCTCAGATTATTAAGAGTGACTTTGAAACAGACACAGTATCTCTGTTTTGCCATGCTTCTCAGATAAACCCTTTAAACCTTGGTATTTCCATGAGTTCCCAGACTTGTCTTATTGACAAAACTTTCTGCATGCCTTGTTTTGGCTCACAATCCTGTCTCTTTCATGTGTTGGCCTTTTGTCTTGCTTTGTGCAATTGAAAAAGCTGGTAGCTAGTTTTAAAATCTTTTTTCACTTGTTTTGACACAAACTTGACTCAAAGACAAGAGAAAAAAAATGACAATGATTTTTTTTATTTGGATAACTGACTCAAGAAAATAGAATAAAAATAAAGAGATGAAAGAAATGACAATGAATGTCCCCATTTGCAACAAAGAAATGAAAAATTTATCTAAAAATGATAGTCAACTCTAATAATTATTCCATGCTTTGGATTAAGTTGCCTGCTCTTTCCATCCAAACTTTATACCAATTGTTCTTGAGTTAATGGCACTGAAACTGAGTTACTTCCTTGGGCCAATTGCATTCAGAGACTTTATTCGGATAGTGGGCCTTGAAGGGGTTTTGCCAACAAGCCTCTCTCATTTTCTTTCTCTAAGCTCACAATTTTTCTGTGGTGTCCGCGAGGGTTTTCAGTAATGAGACTCTGTCATTTTTACTACTCTCAGCTCACCATCTCCTTATGGTGCCCGTGAGGGTTTTCACCAATAAGGCTCTCTCATTTTTATTTCTCTCAACTTACCATCGTCTTACAATGCCCAAAAGGGTTTTCACCAGTAAGACTCTCATTTTTATTTCTCTCCTGATTTCTTATGCTGAGGAAGATGAATAGTTCCCAAAATGCATTATCATATACATTACATGTTAAGCCTTATCATTCTTAAAGATTGATCTAAAGGTCTTTCTTTGGTTGTAACTTGGCTTTTGGATAGGTTAGAAATAAAGGATGACATGAGGTCCAAACGACACTTGAAGTGGGGTAAAACTTACAACTTTTGGAATCGACTCAAATAATAAGGATTAACTCATGCCCCAGTATTTGGTTGGATTGAGCCCAGAGTAGGGCAGCCTACGAATTTCACTCCCGAGAGAGGAGAATCAGGTCACGCGTAGTTCCGATATTTTGTTCCTTTGCTTGATTCTGGCTTCTTCTTTTTCTCTTTTATTTACTCTTTTTCTCTTTGGGATCTTTTCTGACTCTATTTTTCTTGACACTTTTCTCTTTTCTTTCTTTTTGGACATATTTCTTCTTCTTTTTGAAATTTTTCTGATGCTATTATTTTGCTCGACACTTTTTTTTTAGTTTTGCAGACTCTATCTTGATTTCAAAAAAGGGGTATGAAAGAAAGTAGAACTAAAGCTCAAATAAGGTAAACAAAGGATGACACAATGTTTGGATAGCAAAATGAAATGCCTTCATCATATCAATCCTTGAAAATGCAAGTACACATCATGTAATATGAAGTGAAAGATGAGGATCATTTGTGACACTTTAACAACACTAACTTTAACTGAGCATGTGTGTCACTTCTTCTTCTACACTTGTCAAACATAAAACTCCATCACTGTTGTACATCCCTCACATTGAAAGACTCATGCTTTCGTGGAGAAGATTATCTTCCTGTTTCTCTTGATTAGGGATCACGCGTCCATTATTTGACCTAATTGAGCTATGTTTTTCCATTAGTGACCGAGTTATTCTTGTGATTCTCAAAATAATTTCCTTAATTTTGAAAGAAGGCTTCAACATGGTCGCCAAATGTTTTAACACACTACTTATTTCTCAAATACTTTTTCTAACTTTATCTCTCTAATTCAAAGTTCATGCTTAAACTGGATTTTAAGATCTGACTGAAAATTCCGCTAGCAATCATATCACTAGAACCAACATAAAATGTACTATGTAAAGAAAATAAACAAACAACACATATTTAAAATATAAAGGGAAAAGGGACACTTCATTTAGTTAAAATGACAGATAGAAGGGTTTGAACATAAATGACAAAGGGACAAAACAAGGTAGATCCCAAACTACAACCCTTAAATAATTCGGATAACAGAAATAAAATAAAACAACTACCAAACCTCTTCCTAGTAGGGAGAGGAGTGACTTCTCAATTGCTGAGCCTGACATCTTGGCCATTGGTTTGCATATCAGCATAACTAGAGCTTTTTTCACTGTCAATGTTCTGCACCAGAATTGATTTATCTTGAATCATCTTTTCGATTTCTCTTTTTAAATCTCAACAATCTTCAATACTTTGACCCTGAACATCAGAATGATACGCACATCGTACATTAGGATTAAAATTTCTTGAATGCGGATTAAGAGTGTGCCCAAGGAGAGGAGTGATCATGCCCCACTATAAAAATCTCTAAAATAAAATGGCATATGACTCTCTAATCGGTGTGAAGCTATCCCTCGACTTCTGCCTCATTTCATTGTTTGTCTTGGATAAAAAATCGGGCCTAGAAGGGCTTTTGTATGTTTGTGGAGTTAGAAGATGACTCTAAAGTGTTGGTGCGCGCCATTGTGAGTAAGAAGGGAGTTGAACATATGGTTGTGCGCAATATACTAGATATGGAGGTGGGGGAATGAAGTATAATGGATTTTGGGAGTGATTCTGTGGAGCTTGGGCATGAAGGTAAGTTTGAGCCTGAGGGTAACGACGACGTGGTATTCTTGATCGTGCCCATTGTCCAATTACAATTGCAGCTACATCTTTCTCATTCTTCTTTCCTCCAACATTTCTTGAATCCTTTTGAGTTGCTTGAGTAATTGCTTTCAATGTTGCAAAATTCACAATACAACTAGTCTTAATTCCATCCTCTATTATCTCCCCTATTTTGAGGACCTCAATAAATGGCTTGCCTAATGCAGATAACAAGTGTTGATAATATGTTTCAACCTACACTTGAATAAATACCTCTACTATCTTACTTTCTTTCATTGGTGGTTTCACCCTAGCAGCTTGTTCACTCCCTCTAATCACATATTCTCTAAAACTTTTCGTATTCTTCTTCTTAATATTAGTCAAGGATTTCTCATCAGGAATCAACTCTATATTGTATTGGAATTATTGTACGAATTTATTAGCTAGGTCGTCCCAACTATTTTACTTGTCGATGTCTTAGTCAACAAACCATTCCAAAGCTATACCTGAAATACTCTCACTGAAATAAGCCATGAGTAATTCTTTCTTCCCTCTAGCGCCCCTTAATTGGTTACAATAACGCCTCAAATGTGCCACTGGGTCACCGTGCCCATCATATTTCTCAAACTTTGACATTTTAAAACCAAAGGGGAGATTAATTCCTTGAAACATGCACAGATCTTTATACCAGATACTTTTGTAACCCCCGAGTCCCTAAAAGTTCTTCATAGACAGTTCTAAACTTCTCAATTTTCTGGTCATTTCCTCTTGCTCTTCTGTCATAAAAGGCTTCTTAGTGTTAAGAGAAAATTCAGGTGGGTGAGTGTAGCCATAAGGACCAGTCAACTTAAATGTGGTCTCAATAGCATGATGCTGATCACAAGAAATATTTAATACAAGCTCACTTGTAGAGCGAGGAATCATAACCGTTAGAGGGACATTAAAGCAGGAGCTTCAGGCGGGGGTGTCACCATAAAAGAATGAATAGTAGGTGGAGCCGAGCATGTGGTAGTTTTGTGTTGAGGAGTGAGAAAATGAATATTGAAATTGTTTGGATAGTGTTGCCCTAGAGTAGACCCTGATGCATGTTGTGGCGTGTTAAGCAAAATGAGAAATTGTGCATGTGACACGAGAGCCAAGCTAGAAAGATACTCCAAATTATCGGTGAGAAATAGAGGAGGTGGCACCCCGTTAGCCCAAGCTCGATATATTTCTATCATTTGTTGTCTTAATTTCCGAATCTCTTCATTAGCTCCTAAATTCTCATTCCCCGAACTCCCTATCTGATTAGTGACAACAACCTCGGTATCCTTGTTGGCCATAACTTTTCTCTTTGATTTGGTGCAATATAGAGGACCAACTAAAATGCCACAAACCAACCACCTTAAACTAATTGGACAAGAGATAGCACATGAGTTAGAGTTCAATAATTTTTCAAAACTCTTTTTCTGTTTTTCTTTTAAAAAGATCACCGAACCCAAGAAGCGTGCCTACGTATCCCACTCCCGAGAGAGGAGAATCAGGTGTGCGTAGTTCGTGAAGTTTTGGCACGACATGGCCGATCAAACTCTCTTTCTTTTTTTTATTTTTTCTTTTAAAACTTTGAGAAGAAAAGAAAATAACAAATTGTCAAAAGACTTGACGAAAATCTTTTTGAATTTTTCAATTTTAAACTCCCTATACAAAATGAAACCTATGATTACCAAAGAAAAATCTTTTTTAGGTTTTCTATTTTGAATTTCATACGAAAATGAAACTTGAACCTATTAAAGGAAAAAAAATAATTTGTAGTTTTCTTTTAAAGATGTATAAGAAACACCTACTCTAAATGAAGAGTGAAGAAAATCTTTTTGGATTTTTATATTAGATCACTGAACCCTAAAAGGGCTGCCTACGTATCTCACTCCCGAGAGAGGAGAATCACTACGAAACTCTATTTTGACTCACTTTTTTATTTTTCAAACACACCTTCCTTTAACTCTAGCACATACATTTCCCAAATCAGTCCATTAAATGACCTTGTCATCCTAAAAAATACAATATTTAGCACGTAGGAATGCTTTTAAGGTGAGTCTCCTATGTAGGACCAAGTGGGTCCCGCTAGGTCTCAATATGATGCAAATAAGTATGACCTAAAGGCCGACCTATGCTGGGGTCCACTAACAAGGCTGTTCGGGGGAGCGCGGATCGATAGTGGCTGCGAAAGCTTTTCACCTACTCCATACGTCCGACGGCTCTCCCTCCTAAAATAAGGGTGACTCAAATAAAGTTCGTGTACATGACGTGCACTCCGAGACTTGTTGCAGAAAGAATTGACTCGGGTTATTCAAATGATGTCAGATATAAATCATTAAAAAGAAATTTTAAAAAAAGAGGAGGAAGATTGTATCAACAAAGAAGAAAAAGGTAGATTGGTGAAACGTATGTTTTCCCGATATTTCTATATAAAATAGTCTTAAACCTAAAAGGAATGAGAAATGTAACTCATTAATTGTTAATTCTCCAAATATCTCGTATTATATATTTTAATTTTTACCATATATCTTAGAATTTCTTAATTCTTTAATAATTAATTAATAATTAGAGAAATTAAGTGAAAAGACAATTTTGTCTATTGCGGAATGTTTTAATGAAGGGTAAAAATTCGATCACTTTTATAAGGGTCTTCACACTTTTAATATATTATAGATATAGATTATAGATATGTTTCATCATATTTACATTGTACATAAGCTTGTTATGTATAAGAATATGTGTTTATACATTATCATTGTTACACCCCTTTTCAAACCAAAAAAGAATTGATTTTAAAGTTGAAAGAGTTTTATTATTAAGTGACAAAAGATAAAATTTATTTCAAAAAGGACTTTTTATAGTCAAAACTCAGAGTCGCCACTTGGCATAGATCAGGTGTACCAAGTCACCTTTGGAAATCCTTTTTCAAAACGGTTTAACTCTAAAAACTGATCTGCGAACATAGATTCCGACTAAGAAATTTTGTTGACCGAGGGGAAGGTGTTAGGCACCCCTTGATCCCGTGGTTCGACCACGGCCGCTCGGTGGAGCATATCGACTAATTTAACACTATGAATGTATAAAACACATAAAACACATAAAACAAGCAACAAACAAATCAAACAAAGTTCAAAACCAAAATAATGTTCAGTCCGAGTTATACAATTCCAAAATAGAAAAATACGGAAATATAAAAATCCTATTCTAAACTAATCCTAGGCTAAGCTCCAATGCTTTACCCGATGCCTCGGACCTTCATCATGAACGTCCTCCGAGTACAGGATACTTGGGGATATTCTCCGGTGAATAAATACGAATACCTCGAGGCATTTCCCGGTCAAATGGTACATTTGATCCAAAAGCAATAAAACCAAGTCATTCAACACACATTTCAAGCATTCACCAATCAAGAATTTTTAAACTTGCCTACCTCTTATCATTTTCCTACTCATTTCGATTTATCACAATTGCAACAAATTCAACATAATCGATGATCCAATATTAATACAAATTCACTTCATCACGATTAACCCCTCCCCGAATTTTCTCTTTTACACATGAATTTTAACATGAAAATAGTTATCCACCCATATCAACATCGATTTCATACAAACAATTAGTTATTTAGATAAACAACATCAAGCATCAACAAAATTATCCAATCAACAATCGTCAAACACATAATGATAATAAGGTAGTAGAGTCGAGAATTGAACCTCAAAAGCTTTCGATTGACTTAAGAAGAAAGTAAGAGTTGCTCCAAGAACCTCAACGGGTACCAAATCTCGACTACCAACCAACTTGAACATAAAAATCTCTGAAAACTTTAATTTGAACGAACACGAAAATCAAAAGAACAGTCCAAAACAGAAATTGAGAAATCCAGAGGAAAATCGTACTCGCTTTTGCCGGAAATGAATTCGAACGACGGTTTGGATAACTTTGTCACTGGATCTGGACTTCCTCGTCAGTTTTCAATCATTTTTCGGCGAATAAATGGTCTCCGGAACAGTATCGATGATGAGTGACCAGCGATTTTCTTCTCTACTTCGCTGGGAAACACTTTTTTCACTATTTTCGATGATAAGAGACAGATTGCAAGCCGAAACACCTGAATTCAACGAGTAATAACCGATTTCGATGAGTTTCCGGCAAGAAACTCACCAAAAATGTTCTAAAAACATCGGTTTCCCTCTCGATCGATCAATTTTTTCCTCTCTCTTGATTCCCTCTCTCCCAATCTGTGTGTGTGTGTTGTGCGTTATTGTTGTATGTGTGTATTTAGTGATTATCATGTGTGTGATCTCCAATCTTCCATTTATGCGTATGGGTGTGTATATGGTGTTCAATGGAGTATTTTTGTCGCTATGATGTGTGGAAATTGTGATCTGTGTGAATTGTAAGCTCTGCGTGTGTTGTATCTGAGTGGAAAAAAAATAGATATTCCCTTTAGTGATGAGAGATTTGTGCGTGTATATAGTGTGTGATCCCCCCTCTTTTTATTGTATTGTTGTGTATATAAATGGAAATCATCCTCTTTTTCTTTGTGTATTATTTTGTTAATGGGATATGGAGGGTCTGGGGTAGTGATGGGTAGGGGGTATGTGGGGGTAGGGGGTGATGAGGTGGGGGTAAGGGTAGGGGTGAGGTGTCAAAATTAGTTAGAGGGGTTGTTATTTTTGTTGTGAGTTTGTTATTTAGATTCTTGTGGGGTAAACTATTAAATGGGTGAGGGTGTATGATAAGGTGAGGCAAAAAATGGATAAATTGAATTTTTAGGAGGGACAAAATTAGGTGTCTACAATCATTGTCATGTTTTCTTTATACGAATATTTTTTTTCATTTTAAAATTTTTTATGTCCCTTTATTTCATTAGGGTGTTTTTTTTCTTTGGTTCTAAAATTTTATAGGTGATTTATAGGGTAAATTCTCTTTTAGAAGTATATTTTTTAAAAAAATTTACATAATTAATGAATTCATTAATGATCACATTAATAAGGTACAATCTTGGATGATTACTAGATTGATTTATGTCCTTAAATAACGTTAAAACAGTTAACTCATATACATGAATTATAATGTATAATAACGTGGAGAAATGTATATGAACATTTATAATCCGAGAGAAAGAAAAAATAAATAATAAATTCGAGAGAGAAGGTAATTAACTAGCAAACATCTGGGATTTATGTTGTTTTCCCAATTATCAATGCATTTCATGTTTTTTATTTTTAAAATTTACTTTTTTTCTTTTTTAAAAAAAAATTACACACCATAGATAAAACAGTTTCTTAATTACATGATATGGTTAAGGTTTTAAAAAATTATCCTATATAGTTATTTGTTAGTTATAAAACTATTTTTTGTGGGCTCCTATATACAAATATAATATGCAATATATATATATATATATATATATATATATATATATATATAAAAATAATACTCTGTCTCTCATGTAATTAATTTTCATAATCTCACTCTTATCTAATTGGCTAATTTTGCGGTATTAGCTTATGCACGCTTCTTGGACATATCTCAAAGAAAATTTTTCTCCCAAATCAATCAATTTTTTGTCTTCCCCTAAACATCCATTGTGGGTTTGCATTGAAGATTTTTTGAAGTAATTTCTCATTTATAAATATCTGTGGGGATGTGCATTGAAGATTTTGCGGTAATCTTTAGTTTTTTTGGGTAAATAAATTTATTTTCTTTTAATTCTTTTTAGGTATTCTCCAAGTGAGCCGCTAAGTTTCTTCAAATTTCATCTATTTTCATTGAATAGAATATATAATTTAAAAATTAAATTGTATATAAGTGTCAGTTTCACAGAATAAATCTTGATAAATTATTTTCATAATTAGGTATTTGATCCAATTTTAGTGAATTTGATAATTGTATATAGGTGATTTAATTGTATCTGTTGCGTAGATTTTGATATGTGGATATGCATTGTATATCTTTTCCATTTGTATATTTTTATCTACATACGAATGTATTGGATGTATGTTTTTGATGTATATATGTAGATTTTTGTATAACTATATATGTATACAAGTTTGTTCTGTGTTAGTACACATACATATGTATATATGTATGTGTATGTGTTGGTTGGTTCTGTGTTAGTACACATACATATGTTGGTTCATATATACATTATGCATATGCATATACATATGTTCTATATTGGATATATACACACACATATATATACTAGGGGGGTCGGGACCCATGTTAGCACGGGCCCAACATGCTGCAGGTAAAGAATAATAAGTTGCAATGCATCAAATATATAAACTAAACAATTTACTTTATGGTATTTGTCAAGGAGCCAAGTTCTATAATGGGTTATGAACATTCTATACACATAGTATAATGCATCCTTAGCTTGAGAGTTGATATGCGTAATGTAATTGAAACCTGTTGCATAAAATTGAGAAGTGATAGTGTTTCGATAAGTAGTTTCCATATGAAAATGAAAAAATAGAAATAAAACGTTTACAACAGATTGTCTAGTACACAATAGCAGAAAGGGAAAACTACGGATGGATATACTATTGTTAAGTTTTTTTAAGAAATAACAGCCAGAGTACAGAATTGAAGCACTACAATCTTATGTACTTCCTGCACCGGAAAAAACAAAGGGACCAACTTGAGCTTCCGTTGCAGGGGTACCATCTTCATACTCAATAGCGCCATCATTCAGCATTTTCAGCGATGCAATAGCTACATCATTTATATCAATGTCAAGTAGTTATTTTTCATAATACTTGAACTCTTCTGTTGAAGGTATTGCTGTTTTAGCAAATGCATGAACTAATGTGATGCCACAGTAACAAGTTAAGATAAGAAACTTAATTTGCACGACATAATGTAGATGCTTCGATGCCGGGGATTTAACTGCATTATTTAATTTAAATAATAAGGTTTCTTTTATTTGCTCTCTACTGGTTTTATCTAACTCACTTGTGAGAGATTTGTGTAAAACACATTTTGTAGTATGCTAACATACTTCTCGCCAGCAGCCATCTTGTCTTTTCACTGTGATCAAGAAAGGCTCCAACCACCTAAAGTCAAACATGTGGGGAGAAAGAAAAAGGACACACAACTAGCTTACCCTTTTTGCTACTGCTGGGCATGTTCCCTGTAAAAATTAGTCAGTATTTCGTCTACAGATAACATTTATATGTACATGTTTTGCTGTTGATATTAATTCTATAGCTGAAATCAGAGTAGTACTTTAACTTTCATAGGCACTATGGCTCTCGAATACACTGTTTACTACTCATACACGATAAAATGTCATTTAATACCCTTAAAAAATGTAATTGTAGTACCCCAACAATAGGCCACTATAATGTTATGCTTACTGGTGTATCCATATATATTACAGACTTAAGAAAATCAAAAAGAGAATCTCGAAAGTTCTATGTACCTAAGAATAAAAATAATGATTTCATTATGTAATAAGATTCGAGTAAACAAGTCCTCCTCTTTATTCGAGCAAAACAAATACAATTCTATCTATATAATTCAAGAGAGTAGAAGCAGGGGATTTCCACCGACAGAACTTTGGAAAGTTAGCTGAACGCTGCAGTGACCCTTTGCTTTTTAAGCTTTAGACTTGGTTGGTTATAAAAACGCTGGATAGAGAGGTGAAAAAAAAGTATGTCAGTGAAGGATGCTAGAAATATCAGAATCTAAACTTTGGTGGCTTTAATTGCTAGCCCAGAAACATAAAGATATACAAAAGTGTTTGCCTCATATGTATATGTGTAGTAGTTTAATTGTATATGTATAATATTATATGTTTATATAATATATTGTTGATATGCATATGTATATATTATAAATTATCGCCGAAAATACCATTTACAGGGATTTCAATCGAGATACCTGAACAGGGCATTAGTTGATTCTTGAGTTCTTGAATCGAATGTAGTGGAATGATGAATTTATTTCTCCTCCTTTTTGAAGTCGCAGCTCAAGCTCAACGGGAAATCGAAAGGCTCCTACAAGATAACCAAAAACGAAGGATCGTGCTAGCGGACCGGTATAAGAAGAAAATAGACTTCCTAGAGGAAGAAATAGAAAGACTAACTGATCGGGTTAGTTTGATGTATACACCGGATGCGTGTAAATTTTTACCTAATTTTCTTTTATATATATATACACACACTAAATTTCTTTTTATACGTTTGTACTAAGAAAAGATTAATTATGAAAGGAGAATCATCAACAATTTTTGTTATATAGAAGGAGAATATTGAGGAAAGTTAGAAATAATAATGAGCATTAATTATTCTCTATTTCTTTTTAAACTAATATTTATTATATTGTATAAATGAGTTCTAAATACATTTGATCACTAATTAATATCTATAGAATGTAATTAGTAAAATTTAGATCATAAAATTAGTTAAAGAAGTTTAAAGTGTCTATATGTAAAATTTTGCCTATATTTTTAGGGTAGGGAAGCCTAGGATCGGAGAAAGGTTGGGAATTTCAATACTGAAATTAACCATTTGACACAGTAATGATCTGAAATATCATGTTCCATATTGCCTCATCCACTATAAACATTCACATGATCACTTTATGAAATATTATGATAATAATAATAATAACAACAAACTTGATGTAATTTCATAAATGAGATTTGAAAATAATAGTGTATATAAAAATTTTATTTTTATTTTAAATAGGTAAAGAAATTGTTTTCGATAGACCATCAACTCAAATAAAAAATAAGAAACCATTTCAAAGCAGGTTTGGAAAAAAAAAATACTAAAGTGAGGAAGACATGACAATTACTAAGGAAAGCATTACATAGAATTCAGAAAAAAAAAAAAAAAAAAAGAGTAACAATAATTAAATAATTAAATAATACAATAATCAAAGTACAAGAAACAACATATAATATAAAATAAAATAAAAAAGCAAGAAACTACGAGAACAACACTAAAATACCGGTATGAAAGGAAAAGCTGACACAGTGCTCCAAGCATATGCAATCAAAGAGCGAGACAACGCCTATCTAGCAACTAACCATCTACTTTAATTTGCGATCTCCATCTAATGTCATGTTATTCTCGATAAACTGAAGATAATTTATGAACTATTATTTCTCTCAGCAGAAATAGAAGTGGAAACAATATTTTATGCATGCCAATTTAGTTTAGATTACATGAAAGAAAGAGAGAATCCTTTTTCTCTTTCTGATTTTTTCATTTGATATCATTTTAGAGCTCGATTGTTTTGATATCATACTCACCAGCTGATCACTCTTTCAAGTGTCAATTTTTTTTGTACTTCTCATTTGGCGTTAGATATTTACTTTGTATTCCAACTAAGAATTAACCTCCATATATCATACGTCCTTCAACTATTATTGTTGAAACTTCAGTCCTAGTAAAATTGACAAATTTTAGGCACACTCCTCACATCTTGTCTCTCCAATATTACATTAAATTATATTTTCTGAAATATTTCTATGCAATCATTCTAGTTTGGAATTAATTAGCGATAACACATACTATACTATGAGAAATATTTCACTATTCCATGTTGAATTATATGAAAATATAAATAATGAGATGTCTACATCGATAATGACCCCTAACCTTCCAATAAGCTAAAGAAATATATGTAATTTAAGTAATTGAGTCGATATATATAGGTAGATATCCGACAACAAATAAAGTTTAAGGTCTATTCAACCTTATATTTTCCAAATGAATCTGATTAATATTAAATATTAATTATTTAAAATATATATAGTCGTACCAGCAGCTGCATGTTAGCTGGTCGATGTTACAAACAAGACCTTAAAACTAAAATCCAATTGAATCCTAATTATTTGTTACGACTATTAATGTTAACTCATTCATTCATACAATAAAACCAACTTTGATGGTTTCTTATTTGTTTCCCTTAGTAGGGTCGTGATATATACGTTTGTGAATATAACACATATAATAGTCAAGGGACGTGCAATCAAACACACAAATCAAAAAGAGTAATTATATGACTAATAATAATAATAATATTTCTCCAATGAGGAACTCTTCACGTGGTGGATGGCTTATCAACATCCATTGAGTATTACTATTATATCGAGTGAATTACATTTTTTAAGGACACAATGAATTATGTGGGATTAGAAATTAAATTTTATTTTTACATTAATATTTCTTGCATTCATCTTCCTTTCTGAGTTCGGGAGACAAATTTTTATGAGATTTTTAATCTTTGGAGAAGAAAATCCTTCAAATATTTGTCCATTTTATTAAATGAAGAAAGATAATAATCTTCTCCTTTTTCATCCTTTGATGCTGCTAATGCTGAACATGAAACAATAGCAAACATTAAATCTGGCATCTCAATATGTAATTGATGGCTTAGCCGTAGATAAATGCAATTCAAAGATTAATTAAGTTGGAGATTGTGGACATCAAATTTACACAGCCAATTTAGAATAGCTCTTCCAGTTTTTCAAAGCAACAGATAGAAAGATGGAAACATGTTGTTTATACGTCATACAACAATGTATCAATATTGTATAAAGAGCGTCTAGCCATGTATATGGATGTATAAGTATGTACAAGAGATGTATATACATTCATATACACTGTTATACAATATATTCTAAGACTAATTAAGTTGGAGATTGCGGACCTCAAATTTACATCACCAACTTAGAATAGCTCTTTCAATTTTTTGAAGTAACAGATAGAAAGACGGAAGCATGTGGATACAGTGTTTATACATCATATATTTATAGTTATACACTACTTATACAATATAGATTCATTACATATATAGTATATAATAATGTATAACTATTCGTATACCAGTATATATGGATGTATATACATCTTTTGTACATAGTTATACATCATATATATTCGGTAGACACTATTTATATAGCATAGAGACATTATATGTTCATACGGTTATTAGTTGGAAAAACATTTGTTGGGAGAGGGGAGAGGGGAGGGTATATTTGTGTAATACCCTATATCCCATTTTGGGATTATACTGAATATATTGTCGTATATTTATGTAAAAATCTCGAAATTAGCAGGTCAATAATCAGTCCAAACTAGCGTAAACGAATTGGGCTGATTTTTCCACCTCCAATGTCCAAGTGTCAACATACACATCTCTCTACCTCATCATATGAACAAATTTGAGTACATGGGGGCATTATTTAATCAGAATGTTCTACGCAACACTAACACTAGATTGATCATAGGCACAAAAGTACATGGAATTTGCGTCAATTGGAGTACTTCTTGAATCATGAAAATTACGATTGCTCTTACTTTAAATAAAATTAAGTTTCAATTTTATCTTAATTCTACTATGTGTTTGCCTCTATATATATGACAATTATGCATGGAATATGACTCTAGGATCCAATATGCATCGATGTAAGGCTTATTTTCTTATCGACTCTTCATCTATTGTATATAAGTGATATGCATGCATGTAGGGCAGGTTCGAATCTCCTTCGACGAAAAGTTATATTATTTTTACATGATTAAAAATATTTCTATGTATATATATAGTAGATGTTGAACCCCTTCAACTAGTTCGTATGTTTATTAAATGTTGAACCCCTTCAGCTAGTTCGTATGTGATACAGATTTAATAATAATTGATCTATTTAATATTGAAGGGGTTACAGCTGTATATATAGAGAACTGAAGAATAACTAATTACAGAATAACCCAGATGTATTTAATAATTATATATGTAGTCTATTATCCCCCCGCAAGCTGATCAGCGGTAACGAGGGGCAGCTTGGAGCAGAGAGACTGAAAAGGCTGTAACGGAAGAGGCTTGGTGAGAATATCAGCAAGCTGGTCAGTAGATGGGACATAGTGCGTGGCCATCGCTCCTGCAAGTACCTCATCGCGAACAAAGTGACAGTCAGACCCAACATGCTTCATACGATCATGAAGGACTGGATTTTTGGTAACACAAATAGTGGACTGATTGTCACAATAAATCTGTGGTTTCGTGGGGGGAATGCCAAGTGCATCCGTAAGGTATCGTAACCACATGGCTTCAGCAACACCCGCAGCCATGGCACGATATTCTGCTTCTGTGGAGGAACGGGACACTCGCGTTTGCTTCTTGGTGCACCAGGAAATCAGATTCGGTCCCATCATAACAATATATCCAGTAGTGGACTTTCGATCATCTTTGTCGTTAGCCCAATCCGAATCAGAAAAAACAGATATATCAAACGAGCCCTTTTGAAATAAAATTCCACAGTGAAGAGTACCTTGAAGATAGCGCAGAATGCGTTTCAAGGCCTGAAAGTGTTGTTCTGTGGGAGCATGCATTGATTGGGAGACTCGATTGACTGCATATTGGATGTCCGGACGAGTAACAGCAAGATAATGAAGTCCACCGACGAGGCTCCGATATAGTGTAGGATCGGCAAAGGGAGTATTCGGCCCTGGGGATTGGCGGACTGCCATGGGAGTGACCGCGGGTTTGCAGTCTGTCATTCCAGCCCGATTTAGAAGTTCAAGGGTATATTTTGTCTGATGCATCAATATGGTTCCCGATTTGCGGATGAGTTCGAGGCCAAGAAAGAACTCCAGAGGACCGAGGTCCTTAAGTTTGAAGTCACGATGCATAGCTTCAGTAATTTCAGTGATGAGTGACGACGAGCTGCCTGTAATAACAATATCATCCACATAGATAAGAATGATGACTGTCCCTCGAGAACAGTGAAGGGTGAAGAGGCTGTTGTCATGATGGTAGGTGCGAAAACCAAGACCCTGCAGAAAAGTAGAGAGACGTGTGTACCAGGCACGAGGGGCCTGTTTCAGGCCATACAGTGATTTGCGAAGCTTGCAAACATAGTGAGGACGGTTGGGATTAACATATCCCGGTGGCTGAACCATATAGATTTCTTCCTCAAGATGACCATGAAGAAAGGCATTGCTGACGTCTAGCTGATGAAGCGGCCAATCATAGTGAAGAGCAAGAGACAAGACCAGACGAATAGTCTGTTGCTTAACAACAGGGCTGAAGGTCTCCTTATAATCCACACCATACTCCTGATGATACCCTTTTGCAACCAGACGTGCTTTATAGCGAGAAAGAGATCCATCTGAATTTCGTTTGATGCGAAACACCTATTTGCACCCAATAGACTTTCGGTTACTAGGCAGAGGTACCAAATCCCATGTACGTTGTTCATTCAGAGCCTGAAATTCCTCATCCATAGCTTGGCACCAGAAACTATTTTTGGAGGCTTGGTTGTAGGTAGTAGGCTCAGTTGTGGGATGTGCATCAAAGGGTATTTGAGTGTGGTAGGCTTTGGGTTTGAAGGTACCGGCCTTGGCTCGGGTTGTCATAGGATGAGTGTTGAGTGGAGGGTGATTAGGAAGGGGTGGTGGAGTTGTATGATGTGTGGGCGGGGGTTGGGTGGGGCTGCCGTGGGAGCTGGGATGTGCAGCGGTGGATGGGGTGGCTGTATGTGTGTTAGGAGTATGATGTAGGGAAGTGGTGGGTTGTGTGGCAGTCGGCTGGGTGTTCGGGTGGGAGGTTTGGGGTTTCGGGTGGGTAGTGGTGTAGTGGGGTACCGGGTTAGGTGCCGAGTGAGCCGGAGCATGAGCGTGAGAAAAGGACGGAAATAATGGCACAACGCCAAGTGGATTTACTGTAATCATCAACAAAACAGATATAATAACGAAAACCTTGAACAGAAGGAACTGAGGTTGGACCCCAAACATCAGAATGAATTAATTGAAATGGCGCAGTGGCCTTGTGTTCAGACAGTGAAAAAGGTAAACGACAAGATTTAGACACTGAACAGGACTCGCAATGTAATTTTTCTGAAAAATTAAAACCTAAGGAAGATAAAATGGATTTGGTGATGGCGGATGATGGGTGCCCAAGCCGGCGATGCCAGGTTGACGAGAGAATGGCTTGACTCACAACAGACGGAGACCTGGATGGAAGAGTGTATAGCCCATGCTCACAGCGGCCCGTGTACCGCACCCGGTTCGTGGTATTGTCCACTATCTGGAAATTGGTGTCATTAAAAATGAGGGTGCAGTTATTTTCTTTAGTAAAGCGATAAACAGATAAAAGATTGGATGTGAGGGAAGGGACGTGGTGAAGGGTTGAGAGATGAAATTTACCATTTGGGGTATAGACATACCCAGAGCCGGTGTTTGTGATGGGAAGGGATTGACCATTGCCTACTGTAATAGTTTCTGAGCCATGGAACGGATGAGGAGCTTGAAGTTGTGAATAATCCGACGTCACATGGGTGTTAGCACCTGTGTCTAGATACCAATCGCCAGATTGAGCGTTTGTGGACGCATGCATCGCCCTTGATCCTACGGACTGGCTATTTACATTCTGCGAGTCATCATAACGATACCAGCAATTAGCCGCAGAATGGCCCCGTTTAGCACAAATTTGGCACGACGGAAGATCTCGTGTGGGCATCCGCTGGTTTCCTCGTCCCTGTCCGCGGCCTGACTGGAAGCCGTCCCTCGGTGGAGGCCCGCCTCTGCCTTGCTGCCCGGTGTTTCGACGGTCACCGCCGCCGCTGCCTCGCCCTTGGTTACGGCGATCGTCACCGCGACCCCTGGCCGAGCCTCCGCTGCCAGCCGAGTAAAGAGCCGTGACGCCAGGGGTGGAACTGGCTTCTCCGAGCAGTAATTTGTGTTCCATGTCTAGATTCAATTCTTCTGCATTAAGCCATCCAGACAGTTGATTCAGAGTGATTTCGACAGGCGAGAGGCGAATATGCTGTTTGAGAGAGGAATAGCCAGCCGGAAGACCACGTATCACGGCATTCACCACGTCTCGTTCAGGAATAATCTCGTTCACAGCATCTAGGTCAGACAGAATAGAGGCCACATCATCAAGGTATTGAGTCATCGTCTTCGTTCCCTTTCGAAGAGTATGCAATTTGTCACGCAACTGAAAAATATGAGCCGTGGACACAGAGTTGTACCTTGTGGCTAGTGCGTCCCAAAGTGAAGCCGATGTGAGAAAACCCCAGGCGTGTTTGTGCACAGAGGGGCTAATAACTGCGAGAAGACAGGCTCGGATCTGAGTGTCTACGATCATCCACGGAAGGTAGTCGGGATTTGGGAGCTTGACGCCGTCCTTCTCGGCTCTCTCGGGCTGCGGCTTCTCCGCACCGTCAATCCATCCGAGCAGCAAGTTGGCTGCGAGGGCGGTGCGGACGTTAAGTGCCCAGGCCGGGTAGTTGTTGTCAGATAATTTTTCGGGGATGAGATTGTGGAGATTCCTGAGCAGTAATTTTACTCCAGACGGTAATTTTGACAGAGGATCAATAACCTTGTCCATGGCGCCGACCTACGGCGGAGGAGGGAGGCCGTGCGGCGTGGTGTAGACGGTGGCGGCGGCGCACACACGTCGGAAAAAAGGAGAGATTAGGGTTTGGGCGGAAGAAGAAACCCTAGCTCTGATACCATGATACAGATTTAATAATAATTGATCTATTTAATATTGAAGGGGTTACAGCTGTATATATAGAGAACTGAAGAATAACTAATTACAGAATAACCCAGATGTATTTAATAATTATATATATAGTCTATTAGTATGTTTACTTGTGAATCCCTCAATGAAAATTTGGGCTCCGTCACTGCATGCAATCTAGACAGAAATCAAAAAGCATACTATATGACCAATAATATTTCTCCTATGGAAAACTCTTCACGTGGAGGATGCTTATCATTTATCAACATCCATTAATCAAATCATTTATATATAAATTATTATATACTAGTACTATTTTGGCCACTATTGTTACAGCAAAACTGCAAGCTAATCATATATACAAGGCTCCTTATTTATTTTTTCTTTTTTGGTTAAAACGCAAGAATAATCTAATCCGGTCGAAAATGGTCTAATTTAGAACTACTTTTTTTGTCCTAATTTATCTATGCGCTTTCTTTTTAATTTGTTTCCAAAAAAATCTATAATTATTTAACTTAACTTTAAAATTCCTCTTTACCGTTAATGAAATAATTATATAGTCACATAAATGTATAAAATTGTTTTAGATTTTATGTCATTCAAATGGTGGCACATAAATTCGGACGAAGAAAATACACTAGAAGAAACAGAGGTTCTTCCCATCACGAATCAGTACTAGGAATTTTGTGTTATAAAACATGATTCTCCCACCCATTTTCCACGAACTCGACTCAATGGAAAAATGCATGGTGAGAAACATGTTCTCATTAAAACAATGTGAAGCTTTTTATTTTCTTCATATGAAAACATTATTGTTATTATTTTTATTTTCTACCGATTTAATCAAAATATCTGTACGTATAGAAATAGTGGCTGAATACTTACTTTCTGGCGGAAAAATTTGATAGGAAAATTGTTGATTTCTTAGTAGGTGATAATCTATTGAATGGATTAGATATGCTTATGGAGGAAAAAGTGTGACGTACATTAATTATTATTACTTCTTTTAAGTTTCTTGAAGTGACAACAAAAACTATATCTATGATGGGCAAAATTGTGTTTTATAAATGGCTCCTATATCTTGAAGTAATAGGAGCACTATTAAAGACAACAATTTGCATAATAAAAAAAAGAGAGATGATGATCAATTTGCTGCAATGGCTGATGAGTTGAGGGATATGCTTCGTTTTGCTTTGCTTTAGTAGGCTTATCTTGTCCTGTTGAGTTGTCATTTTAATTTATCTGTGTAATAACTTATAAGAAATTGGACAATGTCTTTTCTGATGAGATGACTCATAACACTAATTTTTTGAATAAGCATAAGTGTTAATTCAGGACAAAACATCAGCGCTTTCATCTGCAATTTGGTTTTCAAAACTACAGTATTAAACTAGCTAGATATATAGGATACTAATCTATTCTAAAAGAAATCTATATTTATGCAAATATTTTTTATTATTGGTGTTGCGCCATAAAGTGTTACTCCACAAGATAAAAAACATTATCTAAATTCTAAACGAAAGTAAACCTCCCTAAACAAGCTGCTTACGTTGTCTTTTCGGATGTGATCACTATTAAAGTATACAAACGTACGAAATACAATATTAATAATATTTGCTCTCTGTACTTATATTGAGGCTATTATTATATTCGTGTTTGCTATACTGCCAATAAACGAAAAAGGGGTCGTTTCACAATGCGTATAGATTGGAATGAAAAGGGCGAATTAACAATATTGAGATTAGTAATGTTGAAATTAGTTAGGTGGAAGTAAGACTTGTTTCTATTCGCTATTTGGTTTGATGTATTAAAAATAATTTTTATTTTTAACCCATACTTATCCATGTATTCATTGTCCATGTATTACTGATACTGCTATGTACTCCTATTATTGGATTAGATGACACATATATATAGTATCAATAAAAAGAACCAAGAAGGTAAAATTATTATATACATAATTGCGTCAACATGTCTCTCCAATTTCCAAGCCAGCACTTGCCCTTTCCATGTCATCTGAAAAAGATGGAACAAATGTGAGTCCATCCCATGGGCATTTTAACCAATGGTTTGTGATAGGATGTATAACATTCTGTCATATTCAATTAAAGGTTTTAAATTCAAGTTTCAAAATAAAAGAGACTACTCTTATAGAGTACTGTTTCCACTTTAACAATTGACCCTTATAAGGCACGAATAATTTAGATTAATCGAGGTCTCGAAATAGCTATTAGATACCGAGTAAAAATAATTTTCTTGAAAAAAAAAGAGAGAAAAGTAAAAAAGGAACACGATCAAGTAGC
The DNA here is from genome assembly GCA_030864215.1 of Capsicum pubescens. Taxonomy (NCBI): domain Eukaryota; kingdom Viridiplantae; phylum Streptophyta; class Magnoliopsida; order Solanales; family Solanaceae; genus Capsicum; species Capsicum pubescens. Next base: position 49,947,879 of record CM061540.1, on the reverse strand, counting down.
TTTAATAGCGTACAACTCATAGGTTCGGCCAAATCCATTTGATCCAAATCATGTAGAGTATTTGCTTTAAGAAATTCATTTTATATATACAAATTATTTATTTAAAATTTAGTAACTTGAATAATTAGAATTCTCAAACTCATAAATTTCAAATTTTAATTCCACCTTCGTTTTGTAGTGCAAGTTGGCATGAAAATCATCTTGTTGGCTTGGAGTAAACTGAAGTGTCACCTTCGTACAAATATTAACCAAATGTGAAAGTAGTCTGAGGACCGGCCTGTATATACTTGGGAATAGAACAAGGGACAAATTAGATTAATTACTTCCTCCAGTTAATAATATTTATTCATTATTAATTTGGCATTCAGATAATAAAATGATGAATAATAGAGGTAATTTTACCATATCAACTTTAGTATCTTGAAAAATGCATTAGTGATGAACATATTTAATCACAAAAATAAATGAATGGAAAAATATATCAGACAAATAATATTGAACAGTGAGTAATGAACAGGGACAAAGTACATGGAAGTTACGTCAATTGGAACACTTCTTGAATCGTGAAAATTGCCATTGCTTCTTTTCTTTTAGGTCCCATTATTTGGCTTTACGATTTTCTACTAAACCATGGCATGTGATTCAATAAATATATCAAATATTCTTCCAATTAATTATATGTAGTCATTTTCAAGAAATATAAATTTAGGTCACCGATATTTACCATTCACCTGTAGACTCATTTCTTCTCAAATTACCTGTCGGACTTTTATAAGAGGTTATTTTAAATTATTTATCGTTTTAAAAGTTCAATACAAAATTAAATATTTTTTTTAATTTACCTTTAGTAGTTATTATTCTTAAAAATTATAAACATCTCAATTTTAGGTTAATATTATGATTGTTCAGATATCAATAAATAATAAAATAACTTTTTTAAAAAAGAATATTCTCTTAATTTGTTAGTACTCCTTAAAAATATCCACTTGGACCATCAGTACCAACTGATGTCTACTGCACTTCACTTTTAGCTTTGGAGTAAACCTGTTAAGTGGTCGGTCCGGTTCAAACCGGCACCGGCCCGTTAATTTTTACCAGTTTGGGTCGGTTTTGGTACTGGTTCATTGTTAACGGGCTGGTCTGGGACGAGCCCAAACAGTAAAATGTGCTCAAATGGATCGGAACCGGCCCACTTAGGTTTTAACAGGGTTTGACCAGTCAAAATCGGTCAAAATTTTAAAAAAAAAATCATATTTTCATATTTTTTCAATATATACACACCAATATACATTTTAATAACTTTAAATAATATACATACAACATATAGACACTAAATATATACTTCTTTAGAAAACATATATGCATGTATACTTTAACTAGATACTAGTTTAGATTCTATAGGAAATATATGCACATATATACGTACAATACAATATATATACTACTTTAAATAATATACATACAACATATATACACTAAATATATACTACTTTAGAAAATATATATGTGTGTATACTTTAAATAGATACTAGTTTAGATTCTATAGGAAATATATGCACATATATACGTACAATACAATATATATACTAGTCTACATAATATACATACAACATATATACACTAAATATATATACTAGTCTACATAATATACATACAACATATATACACTAAATATATACTACTTTAGAAAATAATTACACGTGTATACTTTAAGTAGATACTAGTTTAGATTCTATAGGAAATATATGCACATATATACGTACAACACAACATATATATACTACTTTAAAAAATATACATACAACATATATACACTAAATATATACTACTTTAGAAAAGATATACGCGTGTATACTTTAAATAGATACTAGTTTAGATTCTATTGGAAATATATGCACATATATACGTACAATACAATATATATACTACTTTAAATAATATACATACAACATATATACACTAAATATATACTACTTTAGAAAAGATATACGCGTGTCTACTTTAAATAGATACTAGTTTAAATTCTATAAGAAATATATGCACATATATACGTACAATATAACATATATACTAGTCTACATAATATACATTCAACATATATACACTAAATATATATGTTGGTCTACATAATTTACATACAACATATATATACTAATTTAGAAAATAATTACGCGAGTATACTTTAAGTAGATACTAGTTTAGATTCTATAGAAAATATATGCACATATATACGTACAATACAATATATATACTACTTTAAATAATATATATACAACATATATACATTATATATTATTTTAGTGTATAGAAAATATATAGACATATATGTAGAATATATACTACTTAAAATACCACTTGAAACAATATATATATATATATATATATATATATATATATATATACAAATATATATAAATACATACATACATACATACATACATACATATATATATGTATATACTACTTTAAATACCACTTGTGTATATATGTTTGTTATGTACTTATGTTTATTACATAGTGTAAAGTTTAATAGTATTTAATTCAAACTAGAAATTCAATTTAAATGGAAAAAATTACAAAGTAAGGAGTGAATGAATGTTGAATTTTATTGATTGGAAAATGATCCAAAACTTATAATTTACATGAATGAAAAATCTATAAATTTTGCATCATTTTTTTCAACCCGTTCATGTTAATATTAACGAAAACTGTCATAGGATAGTCAAAATCAATGGGGGCAAAATCATGCATTGGACTTGATTGTGCTGAGTTCTCCCTTGAGGTCAGAATTTCTTCAAAATTTTATTCGTCTTTCGGCTTCACCTCCATTCCTTGGTTTCTTCGTTCTGTTCTGATTCAATCTCTAAGGCAAACTAGAATATTCATAGCATTGTTTCCCAATAAGTGTAGGTTGTCTCCAAGCTGTTGTCGTCTCTGACTAAAAACACTCTCCGATGCAACGGTTGACATTGGAACATTCAATATATCTCTAGCTAATCTTGAAAGCACAGGCTATTGTCTTTCGTTATTCTTCCACCAATCCAATGTGTTGATCCTTGCTCTACGATTCTCTGTCGGTTGTCGAAGATAATACCTAAACTCTTCCCAATAATTTGATGTGTCTATTGTTGACGGAGAAACGATGTCCCAAACATTTAAATCATAAAAGTAATCAGGAAAACCACTATGTGCCGGCCTTTTAGAAGATGATGGCTACTCGGGAGCTTGAGGAGCGACAGTTGGAGTGATATTTATCGGTACAACTACATCAAATAAATCAGCCTAATGGTTGTATAATGTTTCTATGTAAATGTTCGTCTCACTCATAGTCGTAAACAAATTTGTGTTTTTCTTAAGGCTCTATCTCTAAGGAATTATAAATAACAATACTAAAGTCGCACATAGTATTATATTTCATGCATGGATTTAGTATAGCATCAACCAAGTAAATTGAGGGAAGCGGAAAAAAAATACTTTTTAAATTTAGCAAACATAGCGCCAATAGCTTCTTTGTAACTTTCTCTATCCTTATATTATTTAAGCAAACAGAAAATGTCGGTTAAATAAGCTAAAATATTGCAAACAGTCGGATAATAAACACCGAAAAATTCAACCATAGCTATATAAAATCTTTCCAAAAACTTAACAAGATCATCAATTGCAGTTCAATCAGAATCATATAGCATACACTCAGGAAAAGAACCACAAAATTGACTAAAAGTCATTGTAATAGGAACTTTATAAGCAAGACAAGTTTTTAAATAAGTATAAGTAGCATTCTATCTAGTATCACACTCTTCAGGCATTAATATCGGTGTAAGTCCATTTTGTTCACATTTAACTTTAAATTCTCTTACTCTACCTCTTAGATTATTTCCTTGAATAAAGCCAACAACAAGTTGGAGCGCTTTTCAATATAAAATTCAAAAAATTCAAGACCATCTTTTAAAATTAAATTATATATATGACAAACACACTTAACATGAAAAATTCCAGGTAACTTATCAATAACAGTCTTGTTGTTAGATGCATTATCAAAAGCAATACGTAAGATTTTTTTTCCAATACCATAATATTTTGCGACTTTAGTAATAGATTCCGAAATAAATTTCCAGTATGTCTACGATCTTCATCATACAAAAAAGTTAGAATACGTTTTTGCATAACAAAATTACTATCTATCCAGCGACAAGTAATGGTTAAATAATCATTTTTATTAACAACACGACTAAGATCAGAAGTTAGAGCAATTCTACATTGAATATTTTTTAATAATGTAGATAAATAATAACAATATTGTGCATGGAGTCTAAAAATATTGGCCCGACAAATACTTCTAGGAATACTATTAAACATGGGATTATAAATTGCTTAAATATAATGAATAAAAGCATCAGAAAAAGCAAAAGTGAAAGACAAACAACCCACAACTATCATTTTCGCTATTTCTTCCCGATCCTTCATTTTATTATAATTCTTAATTAATTGACAGCTTGTTGGATTCAATCTAGTTTGTGTTGGCCCTTCAACAGTCTCACCACCTTGTGCAATAAGTAACTTTCTAGGATATCTATCTCTTAAATGTCTCGTTAACAAACCAGTACCCTCTTTATTGCCTCCTCTTTTAGGCTCATATACAATTTCATAAATATTGCATTGCACCTTAGTCTGTCCTTCTATTTTTGAAAAAAAAATCCATGCAATACTAGTTTTTCTACAAGCACCTGGGGCACATGGAGGGCGGGGAGGGAGATTAACCGATTCAGATCTAACATTAACATTTCTTATTGAGGGTGTCTCACCAATATTTTCATCATCTTCATCTAAATTAACCGCATCTACTTCATTTTCGTCTTCTATACCATAATTTTTCTGAGCTTCTGCATAATTCATATCGTGCGCATCTAAACCTATTTCTTTCTCAAAGGATTGACTAACCGATAGCGGAGGCAAATGGGTATATCTATTACTTGAACTACCACTACCGGAACCGTCATCAATTTATTTTTTACTACCGCTATCACTTTTGGGACAAATTTTTTTGACACTTTTACCGATATTTTTTAATTTATCCATATTAAAAATAAACTAAAAAATATTTCAAATACACACAAATAATAAAAAAAATTCAGTAATTAATACAACAACAACAACAAACCTAGTGTATTCAATAATTAATATACTAATGAAAAATTAAAGGTAAGAGATGGAACGATAATATCAAATTTTAAAAGTATCCGAAAGTTGCGACTTTAGAAACTTTTCCTTGTATTTGTAATTGCAAAATTAAAAAATAAAATTGAGCACTTTAGGAGATAATTAGAAGATTTGAGAGAGATTGAGATTTGAGAGAATGAGAATTGTGTGAACAATGAATTTTGAATTAGGGGTATTTATACAAAATTTTTGATTTTTTTTTTTTTTTTAAATATTGGGTAATTGGCCAAATGGTCGTTGGTAGGCCAACGACATTGTAGCCATTGGGCCTCCAACGGTCCATTTGGGCCAAATATTCAACGGCTACCAATTTAAAAAAAAAATAATTCAAGTCGGGCCGATCCGGTTAATCGGTGGGCCTGATCCGATTTTCTAATTGGGCCGGTCCACCAGGTCAATCCACTTGGATGGCCCAGGCTCGGCGGCCCTACAACCCGTGAGCTGACCAGGTCGGGTCAATCGAGCCGGGCCCATCGATGGGGCCGGGCTAAACGGGTCGGATTCAATAATTAATATACTAAGGAAAAATTAAAGGTAAGAGATGGAATGATTATGCCAAATTTTGAAAGTATCCGAAAGTTGCGACTTTAGAAACTTTTCCTTGTATTTATAATTGCAAAATTAAAAAATAAAATTGAGCACTTTAGGAGATAATTAGAAGATTTGAGAGAGATTGAGATTTGAGAGAATGAGAATTGTGTGAAAATGAATTTTGAATTAGGGGTATTAATACAAATTTTTTGAATTTTTTTTTTTTTTTTTTAAATATGGGTAATTGGCCAAATAGTCGTTGGTAGGCCAACGGCATTGTAGTCATTGGGCCTCCAATGGTCCATTTGGGCCAAATATTCAACGGCTACCAATTTAAAAAAAAAATTAATTCAAACTGGGCCGATCCGGTTAACCGGTGAACCTGATCCGATTTTCTAATCGGGCCGATCCACCAGGTCAATCCACTTGGCTGGTCCAGGCTCGGCGGCCCTACAACCCGTGAGCTGATCGGATCGGGTCAATCGAGCCGGGCCCATCAATTGGGCTGGGCTAATCGGGTCGGAATGGGCCAAATCGACCCGTTTGACAAGTTTACTTTGGAGTGCAACACATAACTGATACTACTACCAATTTAATTTCTTGTCAAGAATACAATGTTAGAGAAACGTTACTTCCACATTTCTCCTATCAAACTCCCTTGCAAGTGTTCTAAAAAGAAAAAAGAAATCACATAACAAGAAAATTAGCAAATTATAGTTGCATCATATTTTTCATCTTATTATGTATCAAACAGAAAATTATTTTTTTATTTAAAAATAAATTAATCTTAGATTCGCATTTAATGAGATAAAAATAATTTATCACAAAAAAATATTTCATGAATATTGAGACGTTAAGTACTAATTATAAATTATCCGTTTTTTTGACACTCGAAGAGGCTATGTAATTTAGGATAGATAGTTAGTGTTATTTAGTTGACTAGTATACGTGCCCGCATGATGCACGAAAAATATTAGAGAAAAAAAGAGAGACGAAATCTCATAATTCTTTATTTTATTCTCTGATTTATGTATTATTATTTTATTTTTGCTCATTTTTCTTAAACAAAATTAAAAATATCATTGATGATAATGATCAAAGAATATATAACTCATTATTTTTTATTATGAATAATAATAAATGACAGGCGAATCACATTGCAAGATCAAACGGTATTTTTGCAGCACTTGTAAATTTTTTTCTCATATATTTAATTTTAAATAAATAATTTATGAAATGTGACATTTTTGTTATCATGTGGTGAATTTTTTCATATGTAATGATTTAATTTATGAAGTAATTTTTAAATTTATTTTTGTTTGATGTTTTTAAGTAATATTTAAATAATATATCATTGTTTAATAATTTTTAATGTATCTATGTATATAAATATTGATTGAAAATTTTATAATAAATATTTTAACTAAATAAAAAATAATTTTAATTTAAAATATTATTATAGTTATTTTAAATAAATTTTCTCTATAAAATAATTTTAGTAGTAAAAATCTATTGATACATGTCATTTTCAATCATTAGTCTGTTAAAAGTACTTTTTGAAAAATATTATCCAAACACAAACTGTTTATCAAAAATACTTTTCAAATAAATTTACCAAAGACAATTTTTTTTCAAAAACACTTTTCTGAAAAACTATTTTATAAAAGTGCTCTCAAATAAGTAATTTGCTAACAACAATTTCAAACGGGCTCTTAAATTCCGATCTTGCTTGTTAGTATATTTGAATGTATATTTTAATAAAATATCAAATGTCATTTATTATTTCAATATGATACATCTAATTAACATCTTTAAAAAATTAAAGGAAGCAAATTATACATTTGATTTAATAAAATCGATTTTATTTTTCTTTATGAAATATCAACTATTTAGTCATTATCTTATATTAGAAATGTTCTTTCTGTTTTTAAAAAAAAGCATATATTCCATTGTTCTCATTTTTTCAATTGTCCAATTTTTCAATAAGTTCGTTTAATATTATATGTTTACTTTTAAAATATAATTTAAAAGTATGTAAATATTTTGACGTATCGCTAACCTGTTCTTCATACATTTCTATATTCTACTACTATATTTTAATTTATATTTTCATTCTAATAGTATATGCCATTGATGGCCATTAATAAACTAACATCGTATACAATTTTCAAAATACATAAATAGTAGTTTTCCATAAAATACAACATAAATATCAATATAATATAAAATACATTGGTAGAGCTTCTTTTATATTTATAGCAACAGTAATCAAATACAACACATTGATTGTTTGTGTAATTTCTTGAAACATACATTCACACTTCAGCTTCATTCAATTGTAAAAAGAGTGCTTGAGTATTTAAGATAAATTACAGCATATAGACTATCACCTTCATTAGCCTCATTCCGCGGCAAGTAATTAGGTGTCATAAGTGATCTTCCTCTTTGAAAATGATCATTGTGAATAATGTCAAGTTTGATTGTCGCATTGAAGTTAAACCAATCTATTAGGCGACTTCGTCAATTCTGATGTAAGCAAATATTATTAGTTAGATGTTATATCATTATTGTAGATATTTTAAAAAAGAAGGTCATTTAGTAATAGAACAAATATAGTTATTAGGTTCACCCAAAGGAACATATATCCATACATGCAAGATTGCATTCAACAGGTATTATTTCACTGATAAATAATTTGGCATCTCGATGAATTGCTTTATTATTTAATTATTATAGACTTGACATGTATAAAAAAAAAACTAAGAATCTATATGTTTTCATTAATCAATTAAACAACAAATAGGTTAAAAATTAAAATAGCAAACATGATGAAATTTGTGCCCCATATGTGATGAAGATGAGAAATGGATTGACATTAAAAAGCAAACATCGAATACAAATAAATAGGTTAAAAATTAAAGAGAAAAGACATCATTTCCCCCCTGAACTTGTCGCCTCACCTCACTTTACCACTTAAACTAAGCTTTCATATTTTTACCTCCTTAACATCTTTAAAGTGGATTATTTTAAACCCTAATGCTAACGTGACATTTTTTAAAAGAAAAAAAGAAGAAAAAACGCGTGATCTATTTTTTTTTAAAATGGTCCCACTTTTATATAATATATATCTATCCAAATCACACCAAACTTCTCCTATATATCCAAATTACACCATTTCTTATTATATATATCCAAATCACACCCTTTCTTCTCCAATGCCACCCACCCCTCACCCCACACCCCAGCACCCCCCGCACCCCCACACACCTTTCTTTTATTTTTTTTCCTTACACCTCCACCCCTATCCCCACCCCACACCCCTTTCTTTTATTTTTTTCTTACACCTTCACCCCTACCCCACCCAATCCCCTTTCTCCTTCTTCAAACCCACCATTTTCATTGTTATTAGATTTCATCAATTTTATAAGAAAAAAATGTGTATAAAAAAATTGATTGTTGATGCAAGTTTTGATTTGAATCAACAAACAAATTTGTATGTTTGGTTTGGATGCAAGTTTTGATTTGAAGTGGCAACTTGATCTTTATGGATTACGAAAGTCGTAATTTATAAAGATAAATTTGGATGTTTGGTTTAATCCATAAATTTAAATTTCGTATCTAAATTTGGATGTTTGGTTTTGAATTTCGTAAGCTTTGTTTGACGGAATAATTGAATGAATTTGTTTGACGGAATAAATTTGTAGAAATTGAAACTTTTAATTTTATGAGAAAATTTGAATGTCTGTGCTCTAAAAAAAAAAAGAGAGAAAGAGTGCAGGGGTGGGGGCTGAAAGAGGAGGAGGGGGCAGGGGCGGGGCGCTGGAAGAGGGGGATGAGGAGGGGGGAGGGGCTGCGTTAATTGCAGGGTAGGGGGTGGTGCGTGGGTGGGTGGGTGTGAAGAAGAAAGAAAATGGGGGTGGGGTGCCTTTTTTATTTAATATATATATATATATATAATTATATATATATATAAATAAATATATATATATATATATATATATATATATATTTATATAAATAAAATAGCATATATATATTTTTTATTTTTTTAAAAAATATATATATAAAAATAATATGTGGGGGATTAATTTTTTTTAGAAAAATAGTAATTTCTTACGTGGCAATGACGTGGCTCCGACATGACGTTGATGTATAGGCAAGTGTAACACACTCTCCGTTGTGAGAGTGGTATTCAGTCTTGAAGAATGAAAATAATTCACTTTAAAGATGATAAGGGGGTAAATAAATAGAAGTTTAGTTTAAGTGCTAAAGTGAGTTGAGGCGACAAGTTTGGGGGGAAAATGATGTCTTTTCTCAAAATTAAAATATTAATACACACACACATACATTCATACATACATGTGTGTGTGTGTATACGCATCTGATATTTTTAATCTCTTCAATAAAAATTGTTTAGTATTATTGACATTTACAAAGTATATTATATCATCTGTTATGCATTAAATTAATTAACTTGTCTACACTTTTCTCTTTTAGGTGAACATTCTGAATCTTATCAAAACAAATTATTCCAAAGTAATGGGATATCGGATTCATAGATTTTACATGGGACATAAATATTAATTGAAAAGAACCACTCACTTCTTATAACTTTGCATGTTTACATGAATTTCAAAAGTAAAAATATATCTTCTCAGGAGTTCTATGTATAGCCTAATAACTTTACATGTTTACATGAATTTCAAAAGTGAAAATATGTCTTCTCAGGAGGTACGTACGTGTATAGTCTAAATTGTGGCTTAAAGCGTCAATTTTTAAATTTTTTATAAATTTGAAATCAAGTGAACATAAAAAATAAGCTACAAACACCCAAATAGAAAAGCTTAAAAAGTAAATTAACACAATTAGTTATAAACATTATATCATGTGTTACACATAAAATCATTCATTAAAAAAAAATTAAAAAAAAATCTTCAATCAGCTTACGTAAAAAATCATGTCTTTATCACTTCTCATGGCAATTGTCGCACTATGAAACACAACAAAAATCAAAATATTAAAATTGTGAATATATACAGATTTTTTAAACCTAATTTACAAATAAAATAATAAATTATTCAATAAAAAGGGTAAAAATAAAAAGAAGAGAAGAGATGATTGTCGGAAGATCCATGGTGAAAGAAGGGTGTGTGCATGTGTCATGGATGAGATGGGAAAAAGTTGGGGGAATCAATGGAAAGAACGTAAAAGCAGGTGTGAGTTTACAGTTTCTTTTTTAGGTTAGTTTTTATCTTCTTCTAATTTTATGTTTTTACTTACTTTCTTTGTCTTCTTTTGAAAAGATAAAAATTAAATTATGATGACAAATTTTTTTATTTTTTTTAGATTACAATGAAATGTAGTAATTAAAAGTAAAATAATGTAAATTTTGGGCTTGGTAAAAAAAAATAGTCGTTCACATAAGATTCTCACATTATTTTTATTGACAATATTACTTTTAATATCTGAATTCATAGTTTTTAAATTTATTTAAGGCTATATATAGTTTATTTTAAATTTTTTATTTCTTTTTAATTTTTTTAAAAATAAAATGCTAGAAACATGTCATTTACAATAGCAATATCTATGTGAAAGCATCATCTTTCGGAACTCAATTGAAGGGAAAAAGAAATTGAAGACTTCGTGTTGTGTGTATATAGAGATAATATTAGAAGACTGCTTTCTGAATCAAGAATCGTTCAAAGTTTGATCATATCAAAGCAGTGAAAGTGAATTTTGCTACACCATTTTTTGAAATAGCACTTTCTTTATTTTTTGAGTCACATTCCTGTAGAGGCAATACATCTATAGCGAGGGATAATTAAAGAATTTGAGCGGCTGAAAGGAATCAGAGGGAGCAAGTAAGTTAAGAACCAATCTTGTTAGCTTAAGGAATATGTTGTTATAGTTTATTTTTAGACTACAACAAATAAATTTTTTTATAAGAAGTTACTACTGATCTTCAATAATTATCTTGTCATATAAAAGTTTTTTCGATGCTAAAACTATATTAATTTCATTAAAATAATGATTAAATAATTATGGCAAATAACTACAAAAGTATAATAAATTGTGTCATAAACCGAACATACATTTGTCAGATAAGTTTTTAATTTTTTTTATATGATTTCAATTCAACAGTTATGAAAAAAGAAGGTTGAGAAGAATGAATAAGAATCAGTACGACGAAAATAACTTACCTTTTTCTCCAACTCATAAAAGCTAGTATTGATTAAGACCCGATTCACTTTCTCAATATTTGAGAATTGATTCACTTATACTTAGTGTTGTGATAGTTGCTACCACAACACTGCAATAAAAAGTGATGTATTCTGAATCTTAGGAACAAACCTTGAAGAAAGTAACATATAAAAATAATTATAATTTGCATATGAAGAGGTAAGAGAAGAAAAATATGAAAGTAATTTCTTGTGTTTTTGAGAACCAAGAAAAGAATAATACTCAAACACCTATGGGTCAGCTTCATCTTCATCGAATTCGTGTTCTATTGTTTTAGAAGATTTCATTGTGTTTTTGTTTTCTTTCCACTTCTTCAGGCGAGAGTAATAGTAGAAATAAATGCCAAAGAATGGGACATTATGCTTAGAAATAGTGCTTTTGTGATTTCATTGTGCTTTTGTTTTCTTTTAAATGTGGATATGTCCCAGGAATTATTTAGAAAAAAATGTAAAATAATTGTCTAAACCTCCTGATTTTTAAATGTAGATGGACATATACTTTTTCTATGAAAGTAAAATTCATGAGAGTTTGAGAGAAAGAAAACTGTAAATTTTGAAAAACAGAATTATGCCTAGAGATGGAGAGACTGAAAATATATGTGAATGTTCAGTCGTGAATAAGAAGTTGTAACCAACTCTAACTCCATTTTAAAAAATACTGAAAAATAAAATTTAAAATTATTTGTAATTTGAATTTAATTTTTTAACACAGTTACGTATAAACACACACCCACGTTTATCTTTGGTGCATGAAGTGGAGTTCCGAGGAAAATGGGATAAGTTTTGTTAATTTTTTTCTATTTGTTTTTTAATTTATTTTACCTTTTTAATAGTTTTCATAATATAAATGAAGGGGGACAAAGGTGACATCACGAAATAATGGTGATCTATAATAATATATATTAATAGTATTTTGATTTAACAATAGTAGTAAATCAAAAGGAAATTTACGCCAAATAACATGTCAATTTCCAAACTAACAAAATTTTGAATTTACAAAGAATTCTATAAATATAAAATTTTTGTTTAAAAATTATTAAAAAATAAAATAAATATAAAACATATTTTTTAAAAACAGTTTTCATGGTTCCAACACGAAATTGATTATTTGGTAGATGACTTATTTATATTAACTAAAAATAATCTATGTAAAATTGAATTCAATAGATAATCATCAATATAATTATTAAAATGTAAAAAAATTGAATTAAAGATTAGAGTAACAGAAAAAATTGAATTTTATTGAGAAATTGTAGAAATTTTAAAGTTGATTACTTCCCACAAAGAAAAAGAGTTCTGGATGTGGTTGTGAAGAAAGAGTCCTAAACGTGTGGTGGTGTGGGAGTTAATCCAATATTAAATTTATTACTATTAATTTTTAAAATTATATCTTAATCTAAATAATCAAATAAATTTTAAAAAAGTGTATGTAGATTATGTATTATAAGATTTTTAGTTTCTTATCTAAATAAGATCTCAAATTAGATTATTATAAGATGTTTAAATTCTGATGTAAGTAAGAATTGGAAATTAGATTAAACCTCCCAAATATTTTTATTTGAAATAGAAAATATTTATTGTTTTTTAATTTACATAAAAAAAAAAAAACTAACTTTACCTAATTTAACTAATTTGTCCTAAAAAGTAACAAATGACATTATCCTATTAGTCCACTTGAGAATCACCTATGCAAGATTGTTTTTTTTTCCAAGGTATCCCCACAGCCGGCAGCTGTGAGACTAATCCTCCATTCCTCAGTCAACGCATTTTGCAGTATGGAACTGGCCACAGAGTTTGCTCCATTCGCCAGAGGTGGAGATCAAACCTCCAACCTCTTGCTTAAGGGACATAGCGCTGAACCATTATGCCAACTCTGATGATTATGTAAGACTTTCTTGCTATTTATAATATATAGATATAGATGAGTAGAATACATTAGTGACATGAAATTGGATGTTTCTTGAAAGTGACATGAGTACAAGTAACAAAATCAAAATTAAAAATAAAAGTATATATATATATATATATATATATATGTACGAATAGAAGAGATTTGCAGTAGACGAATCAGAAAACGATATTCATAATAATGATAATTATAATTTTAAAATGAGCTTTGATTTAATAGCATTGTATAGTTTAGACACATAAGAATAACGATAAATATATTTGATACTAATGAATTTGACACAAATGACATTAAAAATCCAATTTGATCGATATTTTTGTAATTAAATTGGTAAGGGAGGGTCCTATTGTCACGTCATAATTTTTTGATACCCAAATTACCTTTTCAAAATGAAAACCACTCTTAAAAGTTACCTGATTTTGACTAAACCATTTGCCCCTTCCTTAAATTTAGGCTAACACTACTATTTTCAAGATTTGTCTTGTCCAACATTCGCACCTCAAGTCTTTTCAGCTTCCTACTAAGTTATTTAATGTAAAATATAAAGAACAATATTTCATATCCTCCAGTTATGCATCCAATGTATCCTCAAGTTTGGGTCCGTTCCTACTAAAAGAATGTTCCAGGTATCTTCAAGTTTGAGTCAGACCCTACTAAGAAGAATGTTTCAAGTATCCTCAAGTTTCGGTCCGATCTGTTGTGCATATGAAAAGTTTTCATGAGCCTTTTTTTGGACTTGAAATAAAGTTAGGATTTTGGTGAAGTTTTGTCTACTTATGAAAAAAAAAATACAATTAAAACAAAGTTGATCGATGATCAAATAATAATCCTTTCGCATTGATTATAAAGGTCACTCCATATAAACAGTGATTATGTCACAAATAACACCATCACCATTATTAAATTACTTTTTTCATGTGTAATTCATTATTTTTCATTCATTTTGGACAACACGGATAATTTGGTACAAATAATAATCTACTATTTTTATTGTTAATATTTTAAATTATTGCACTCATATTATTGTGTGATTCGTAATGACAATGTACCACCCCTCAAAGTTTGTTGAATTTTTTTTAATTCATTATTTGTAGCTATTAATTAAGTTATTTGACAATTTAAAATTCTATCATATTTACATTCAATTTTATATGATGAGTTGCAAAAAAGAAAAGAAAAATAGTTATTTAAGGACTAACACCTCACACTTATTCATTTTCATAGCTCGTACTTTTAATTAGTATTATTAATAATAAAAATTAAGTGATTTGTTTGTCAACCTTTAATGTGCCGCTTCATTAAACTTTTGGTAGTTAGTTGAGTTGAGAATTGTGATCATTTATAAATATAATATATTTTGTGATAATTTTATTGAATGCAAGTGTGGACAATTTCAGTTGTATTCCTTTCCACTCATATTACTTGGCATATGAACAATCGTTTTATATATCTTTGTCAATAGGAATTAACACCTTTATTCTGTAAACAGTGGTTTTTTTAAATGCTATTGAATAATACCTCCTTTATTTCTTTTTAATTGCTTTATTTGGAGTGTGTTTAAATTCATTTTTTTAATTTTTCTTCTATCTTCAAGAATAATTTGATGAAATATTTTCTTTTATACTCTTATTCAAACTCTCAAGATTATTATTTCAATGTATTTAATTAATTCATGTCAACTTTTGATCCTAATTAATACTTCTTTCAAGTAGTTTTTAGACAATTGAACTTGTAGAGTTAAAAATCTAGACATGAAATAGTCATTTGAAATGTTAAACATATTGATAAGTTTCTTTTGTTTTAATGCTTCATTTGAAGTGATTTTCTGTTGTAATCATATTATTAGTTGTTTCTTATCCAAGTGAAAAAAATACACTTTTAAAATTTTAGTGAAAAATATTTTAAAAAATTGACTGCAATAAATATTTATTTCTTCATTTAAATATGTTAAAAGTTTTAAATGTAAAAGATCTCTTGCTTTGATATCAAAATAAAATAGTAATTTAGAGGAGATTTGCAGTAGACAAATTAAAAGAATATTTATAATAATGACTATAGTGACTTTGAAATGAGCTTCGATTTAATAGAATTGTACAATCTAGACATATAAGAAAAACAAAAATTATATTTGACTCGAGGACTTTTCTTCGAATGACTCGAATTACACTTTTTGATCGGTAATTTCGTAACTAAAGTGACAAGGGAGGATGATATTGTCTTTTCACTTTTTTTCATACCAAAAATAACCTCCCTTAATTGAAAATTATTCGATTTTGTTAAAACCATTACCCCACACACCTAAAAATAGCTCACATTGTCTTTCTTGTCCCCCCCCCTTCTCCTTCCCCTTAGTCCTTTCCTCTTCACTTATTAGTTATATCCATTATTACTCATTTACTATCCTGAAACCTTTCATTTTCTCGAAAATTTTTATCATGTTCTCCTAGTGGTATTGGGGTCCCACTTAAAGAAATGAGCCAAAGTCTTTAGTTTTTTATTTTTATTCATTCACCTATACTTTTTAAAACTTAAAATTTTATTTACTTTGCATTTTTATTCACAGAAGTGAAAATCAATATTTCTTGTAAGAGTATTCGCTATTTGATTTTGGTCAATTTTTTGCAAAAATAAAATCAAATAAGTCACATTTTAAATATCGGAATCATATCAAATTAATTAAAATAAATTTATTGCTTTGATTCCTTTTTTGGTTATTCTATTTAGTCATTTTAAAAATAAATATTGCAAAATCACTAACTCTTTAAGAAAGAAAAAAGTACAAACATTTTATCAAGTTATTTATGGAACTTTTTTCAAAAAATTGTATACATTGTCAAAAATTTTAGTCATTTCAAATGAATATAAATAAAATTTCTTACAACAAATTTTTATGAAAATAATAAAATATTTAGTCGTATATATCTTGATGATGGTATTCGAATTAAACAATTATAATTAATTAAAGAAGTACAAATTATTTTGAATAGTTAATATATTCTTGGAAAAATTACGTCATATCACTATTTAACTTACCATAACTATTTAAAATTTCAATCCTTAAATAATTATATAAATTTATGATTTTAGATAAAAGCTTGAATAAGAATCTGATATATTCGTGTAAAATTAAGTGATGTCTCCGAAAGAATGTGATGCGTGAAATGTAATGTATCTGTATAAAATTTAATAATGTATTCAAAAAAATATGATGTATCCGCATAAATTAAATCAGAGATTATTATCATAATATTAAAAAGAATTGAATCACTATGACAAAAAGAGAATAAAAAAAAAAAAAACCCTACAAAATCACACAAGCACCGCTATGTTAATTATTAATACATAGAATTTGATTTTATTTTTTGAATCCTTAACAAATTAATTCAAAAAATAAAATAGTATGTTTTATATTATAATATAATGATAAATAAGATATTCAAATCATATCTATTATTTATTTATTTTGAAAAATTAAATTAATCCTTATCACTTATTATCCAGTATGATTTTTAAATTTGAATTAAACAAAAATTGAGTTGAAATTCTATTTATAATTATTTTTTAAATACCAATCGCTCATCGCGCAGATACGAAGACTAGTATAATTTCTAATATGGAATAAACCTCCATGTGGATCTTGGTTTACTAGTCATATAATTCGGCGATCTTCGTATTTTATAATTTTATTGTATACTTTGCCTATTTTCAACTGTTCTTTTGTAAACTAGATATGCACAATCCGTCCTAGCATGGGCCCAATATATTTTTTTTTATTTCAATTTATGTGACGTAGATAGAATTTAGATAAGTAATCATTAAAATAATTTAAGTTTTTAATTATTATGATTTATAATACTTTTTCTTCTATTTCAATTTAAGTGACAATGATATAATTTTGAGAGGCAGCCAAATATTTTATATTTTTAAAATTTTAAAATTTTTAATTATATGATTTATAATATTTTTTACATAATTTTTCAATAAAATATGAATACTCTCTTCGTCCCAATTTATGCGGCACAGACAAAATTTTGACAATCAGTCAATTTTTTAAATATTTTTATTAATTATTGTTATTTACAGTACTTTTTATTTCATTTTCAAATAATATTTGTTGTTTTATATCTTCCTCTATCTCATCCCAATTTATATGACAGTAATATAATTTTGATAGTCAATCAAATTTTTTATGTTGACATATCATTTTGTTATTCTTAATTTTCTAATACATAAATGAGTTATTCTAATACATAAATGAGTTATAATAAGGGGTGGTATAGTAAAATCATCGTTTGAAGGACAACAATTTAATTTAAAACATCAAAGAGTTAATTTTGAATTTTATATCTATTTTATATTTTTATTAAATATTATTAATTTTTTAATACTCAAATGACTCATAATAATCAATTAAGAGCGATTGATTATGTTACTCCTATAAAAATTAACATAAATTTTTCATATCCAATAGTAATCATCGATAACTCACCGGAGTAATATATTAATTAAAACTGAAATGCTATATTTTGCATATACAAAATATACTATTATTAAACATTATTGAATAGTGCATTATGTTTATCTCTCGCAATAATAAAATTTTATTTTTCTTTCTTTCTTTTTTACTTGATCCATATTGACCCAATACAAATCTTAAGAAAATATTCATTAAAAATTTATTTAATTAAATTAAATTTATTAATTTTGTACTTTAAAAATTTAAAGTTAAGTTTAAATAATAGTATTTCTATATAAGAAAAAATAATTTTAAAATTTAAATTTACTAAAATAAATAAGTAAAAAATTAATTTTGAATATAAAAATCAATTAAAATAATAAAATTAATTTAGTTTAAATATTTAGTTGTAATTAATTAAGATAAAATTATTATATTATTAAATTACTTAAATTTAAATAATTAAACTAAATCTATGGAAAGTTGGAAAGTACTATGGGACCCACCTACATAAATGTAGCTTGGAGGGCGAACTTGTAAATAAATAAAAAAAGGTGGACTTTTTTAAGGGCATGGTCTGTAATTAAATACTCTCTCCATTCCAAATTATCCATCCCAAATTTTTTAATTTGATTTCTCATTTTACTTGTCTTTTTCATTATTCAAGAAGAGATGATTTTTTTTTTACATGTTTTACCCTTTGCATTAATTACTGTTTCTTCAAATTAAAATGTAAACATCATTTAACAAGGGTACTATAGTAAACTAACCATTATTATGGTAAACTAACCATGTTATTACTTATTTTTCTTAATCAATGTGCCATCTCAATTTGAGACGGAGGGAGTAGAAAATTGTGGTTATTTTTAAAAGTTATTAATAAGATACAACTAACATAGCACAAAAGACAAATTCTTTAAGAAAATTTTTCTTGTAAAAAGACTAAAATGCCCAAAACTTTTCATTAAATTCCAAAAAGCAACCATGTTGAAGTTGGCTTTTCTTAAGTCTACCTCCATTACATCCCAATTTATGTGCTTTAATATAATTTCGACAGTCAATCAAATCTTTTATGTCGACATATCATTTGTGTCTATTTTTTTTTTTTTTAGAATTATTTTAAATATTTTAATGCTTAAACGATCATAGTAATTACTTAGGGGTGATATAGTAAAATAACTGTCACGATCCCATTTGGAGTCATGATGGCACCTACCATATCCCACCGGTAGGTAAGTCGATATCGTAACCCAGATCTATGGCAATGGGTTACTTCGGTAAGGACGTTCAACATGGACTATATATATGAACACAATATATAACAACAACATTTCACAACTAAGGACAACCGATATTCAAACACAAATCCCACAACCTGATAGTATTAATACAAGAGCGTCTAAACTTGACAAGAGAAATTTACAATCCCAGAATCTAAAATGTCTTAAATAATCTCATACATTTATCTCGAAAGAAAAAGACAAATAAGGATAGAGGGAAAAGAGAGGAACTCGATCTCCAAGAGCTCACCCTGTCTCCGAATAGTCAACTCGCACGAACTAGCTCAACCGCGACAACTAGAACCTGGGTCTGCACCAAAAGGGTACAAAAGTGTAGTATGAGTACCAAAACACGGGTACTCAGTAGGCATCATCGGATAACTAAGCTCAAATATAATGTAAAAACGATATAAAGTAAGACAATAATCATAAAGTCAAGTGGTAAGATCGGACCTGAATATGCTTTGATACCACTGTAACAACATCTATACTACAAAAGCAATAACATGACATACTATTTCAATATACTCCATAATTACCATAATAATTGAGTATCATTTCGAAAGCGTACAACCATATACACAATAGCAAAACATCTACTTTCCATAATCACCATCAACCATCTTTAGAACATACACACAAAAACTTACCACAACGTTTGTAACGCCCCGAGTCTGCACCCCATACGCCACACGATGCTTACAATCCCGAAGGACCA
This sequence comes from Capsicum pubescens, assembly GCA_030864215.1. Taxonomy (NCBI): domain Eukaryota; kingdom Viridiplantae; phylum Streptophyta; class Magnoliopsida; order Solanales; family Solanaceae; genus Capsicum; species Capsicum pubescens. The sequence goes on along the minus strand of CM061540.1, from coordinate 49,927,529 downwards.
CAAGATAACCCATGACTGGTACCTGTTGTGAGCACTGAATAATAATAATACTGAAATAATATAGAAATTAGGTTGAAATGCCATAAGATTCGTATTATGAATACTGATGAATATAAAAACTGAATAATAACATCTGCAAAACTGAATATTGTCTGAACTAGTCTAGTCTGAAAAGCCTCTAAGAACAGTCTGAAAGTGGAGTTGATGGGACAAACCCCCAACTAACTCCGACTACTAAAATACTGACGCTAATGAAAATAATGAGATAAAAGCATATCCTCGATAGAAAAAGACTCGCTACTGAATCTGCTGCTGCTATCTGAATATGTCTATGCGCGGTCAGGAACCTGAGTGTCCGAACCTATGATATGAGATATCATAGCGCAAAGAGAAAGTATGCGTCAGTACGTAGAATGTAATGGTATGCTAGATGAGGTAAGGCTGAATGTAAGGGTTTATATGCATGAACAATAACTGACTGAATGATATAAAGTAATTGAATAAGAGTACATGGATAACTGAAACTACTGTAAAATACTGAGTATGCAATACTGCGCACATGTATGTATACTGTATATGAGCTTTTGCTGAAGCTGAGTACTGATTTTTGATACTGAGTAACTGATATCTGAGATTTTTGATAACTGAATTACTGATACTGAGTGACTTTATCTGACAGTTTTGATTCTGTAGAACTGAACTGAGTTCTATATTGAGATTGAAACTGAAACTGTGGGAGGTAATCATCTAACCAACATGCCCCTTTCTGAATAAATTTTGGGTCCAACCTGTAACCCCAACTGGGAGGGTATCAGTACTATGCCACGGGGTAAAGACAAGCTGAAGAGTCACCTTCATTTGGCAGGTGCCTTGAATGAGAACGATGGTACCCTCAACTGGCAGGTAAAATACCTTATCAAACCTCAACTGGCAGGTTGATATCTCGACCTATGCTGGCTACGTAGTTCTGGAATGCAAGGAATACTTCTAAGGATCATACCCTCTACTGGCAGGTGAGCCCACATCCTTGGGTTCACTCGGTGCTGAATCCTACCCCCAACTGAAGACACTGGTTACTATACTAAGCTGAACTGGACTGATACCGAATTTCACAGAGTTCTGTAACTGACTAAGTACTGCTGTTCGTGGCTTTATTGAGACTATTCTGTAACTACTATAGCTCTAGGTAAACAACTAGATTTTCGGGTATTGAATACCCCGAGGACTCGATAACATTGAAAGTAAAGCATAGCAGGATCATAAAAACATAACAATACTTGTTAACAATGCATTCATTTAGACATTTAGTCAAACACCTGATATACATGAGCCTGGACATAAATGGGATCACATAATGACAAATCATGATTTCACTATGCAATTCTCATAGGAATTATCATAATATCACATATTCCTCCGGATTCACAGGGCATCATCATAATATCACACATTCCTCCAGACTCAAACCAGGCATCATCATAATATCACACATCGCTCCAGACTCGAACTGGGTATCATCATAATATCAAGTATTCCTCTGGACTCGAATCGGGCATCATCATAATATCACATATCACATATTTCTCTGGATACAACAACATACATCCACATGCATAGACAACCAATAAGCATACACAAAAGCTCACAATATATATAGAAGTAGGGATGTGGGATAACATTTGCTATTTTACCTTACTAATAAGCTTCACACGTAATATGAGCATCAACAAGAGCATGAGTATTTACCAAACATGCACAGTAATTACTTAACAAGGGTATTCAAGTCATGATCACAAGATAATTCGATAATCGAGTGCAAGCATCACAACTCCTACACATATGTATATAGCTTGGACAATCACCACGTATCTAGGTCGCTAAGAATTTACTTAGTTCAAGCTTAAGGTGGGTCAAGTCCCACTTCTAAATCCCAGGAATGCCAAGCTTACCAACACATGTCTAGATTCTACCCGAAATTAGGCTAAGTCACCCATTTCTCACCATAAGGGATTACAAATCCTCTCTAGGTCTATAGGGAAAGTCTCTTCAAGAATCCTTTCTAAGTCAACCCAACACCAAGGTCATCTCCGATCTAGGCATTATATAGGTCAATACACCCCAAAGGATAGAGAGGTATACCATTCATGTCTACTTAGAACAACTATAATATTCTTACACTAGTCATGAGACCACAATTAAGCTAACCAAGGTCCTAGACTAAGGGTCAAATATCATACCTTACAAATCCATGACCTATAACAATTAATGAATCCCAAGTTCACCATTTAATTAACTATCATCTAAATTCTCTGCCCAATCTAGCAAGATATCAATGATTACATTACAAACAAGGTCAATCTATACTACGGGTAAGCCTAACCTACCTTGAATCTAACCAACTCACGAACCAACGAGTTTTTTTTTCTTTTCGAGAACCTTCCCCTTCTAAAATAAATGCTATCAACAATACAATCTAATCATTACAACAAAAATGGCAATACCCATTATAACACCATTATGCCAAGGGTTTTAAATGGACACCAAAACCCCAATTGGGTTTCACCCTTGGAAAGGAGTTTCTAAGACCAAACTATAGCCTAATTATCTTTAGGGAGTTAAAACCCTCAAGTAATTTGAGTCGGTCAATCTGTAATACCCCGTTCTTTTCCTAGCTTGAAATCATCTCAAGAATGTCAGAGGCTTTCTTTGAAAGATGAATCCACTTTTTGTAAATATGGTATTTTTAAAAATTTCACTTTTTGTCATGTGATAAATTGAATTATCTTTCCAACGATACCAATTTCATCAAAATTCGACATCGAAGGAGAAAGTTATGGCCAAAATACAGAAGGCAGTAAAAACTGCCCAGGTGCAACGGTGAGGCCGACGGACCGTCGCCCACAACCATCGCAAGGGAAATAGTGAGGACACCTTCTGGATAAAATGCGACGGGCAGGTTGACGGACCGTCGCCCAAGCCGTCGCTACTTAGGCAGTAATCCCTTTTCTTGGTCCACGTACGACGATCGAAACAACGGACCGTTGCACGAGCCGTCGCAGGTCCCGATTCAGTAAATTAAAGCCATTTTTAAAAGGGTATTTTGGTCATTTACCACCCACCTATATGTATACCCAATTATATTTGATTTCAGCCATTTGGTTTATTATTACTTCACAACCAATATTAGGGTTTCTCTCTAACATTAATCTCCAAGAACAAAATCCAATCTTCTTCAAGAACTAAGGGATTTTCAATTATTCAAGTTCAAGAACATCAAGAATTTTAACCCAAGTATGCATAGTGTTCATTCATGGATTCTTTTTGTCCATAAAGTCCAAGAATCCTTTTTCCAACTTCAAGTTATGGATTTTCTTTATGATTTCATGATTGGGTTGTTCTTGTTCATGTTGATAAATAAGAAATTGAATTCTACTCCATGTTGGGTGATTATTTCTATAAGGGTTTAATTATTATAGATATAGATTTATGCAAACCTATGACTAAACCCTTGAATGATGAAATTAGCATGTGACCATGATGTTTAATTGTTGTACAATGATGTTTACATGTACCATGCCTACAATATGCTTGATTTAATGCCTAAATGAAGGAAAAGTGCCTAACTAGCATATTGTCATGAAATCCACATGTATGTACAAGCTTATGACTATCACATGTTTGATTAAATGCTTAGTAAATGCGTTATGGTGATTATTATGTATTCAAGCAAGTCATGCTTTGTCAGTTTCCTTCAATCGAGTTCTGGGGGTACTTGTACCCGAAATATTAGCTGTGTGCCTAGATCCATGTCATGTTTTCACGATACTCTCATTCAAGCTATGATCCTTATACTTCAGACAGTTTTATGACTCAGGAAATCTCCATGATCTCATGAACTCAGTCAGTTGTAAGATATCAGTAGTATTCCGTCAGTCAGCGGAAGTCAGTAACTCAGTCCATGTTCAGTTTCAGAAAATCATGTTTAGTGTCTATTCAGATTGGAGTAGAAATTAGCACCGAGCGAACCCAAGGGTGGGAACTCACCTGTTATATGAGGCTGTGATTCTTAGAAACAATCCTTGCATTCTAGAACTATGTAGCCAACATAGGTTGAGACATTATAACCTGCTATATGAGGGTATATGAGGTGGCTTAACCTGCTATATGAGGGTTCCCACCATTCTCATTAGAGTTACTTATTATATTAGGGTCACTCACTTGTTGTCCTTACCAGTGGTGCGGTATTAACATCCTTCCAATTAGGGCACAAATTGGACCTTAATTTAGCTATAATGCATCATTTGGGGCATGTCGGTTAGATGACTACTTTCCACAGTTTCAATATCAGTATCAGTCAAGAACTTAGATAGTTCTTCAGATTTTAGGACTGTAAGATACAACCAATTCAGATACAGTACGGAACTCAGCTAGTTCCTTCAGATTTAGGACTGTCAGATACAGTCACTCATGTTATCAGTTATATCAATTATCAGTATATCATGTTATCAGTATTCAAATTCAGTAATCATGTTATCATGGTATCAGTGTTAGTTTTTATGCCTCATGCATGTACTCTCACACTCATGATAGTCAGTCTACTATTATATTTGTTCATGCATATGAACGCCATGCATTCAACTTACCTCACATGAATACCAGTACATTCAAAGTACTGACGCATTTGTGCTATGGTGTCTTATACCATAGGTTCAGAGACACGAGTTCCAGAGCATCAGTAGATTCCAGTCTCAACAGTCAGAGTTAGAAGTGGGTCCTCATCTTTTGAGGACACGATAATCATTTTATTATCTCGTTAATTAGTTTATTAGTTGGAGTTAGTTGGGGACATATCCCATCAACTCCTTATTCAGGCAATCATGTTTAGAGGCTTTTCAGACTACAATATGTTTATATAACTTATTTCAGTTTTATTTTTTGGTATTTCATACCCCATCCATATGTTATGATTTATCAGATTTTATATTACAGTTTTGAACTTTATGGGCTTTCAGTTCATATTTCTGCATTATACAGTATGTATGCAGTATAAAGGTACAGATATCAGTCATGGGTTAGCTTGTGGTCCTTTGGGGTCATGAGCACCGTGTAATATTCCGGGTACCAGATTCGGGGTGTTACAAACTTGGTATCAGAGCCTAAGGTTCAATAGAGTCCTAGGAAGTCTGAAAGTCACATCTAGTAGAGTCTTGTACATGGGTGTGTTGTGCGCCACATTTATGTGCAGGAGGCTATAAGATATTTTAGGAATAGTTTCCCTTCTTTCAGTATTCATGTCGTGCTAGTGAGCATAATATCAATCTAATATCTTAGTCTAATCCATTTCTTCTCCTTATTTCAAAACATACCTCTCAAGAAAAGAACCCGACCTTTCCAAGAAGATCCCTTGGACAAACATGTTTCTCATGCGGAGTTCAGGGCCATATTCACTACTCTTTCTCAGTCAGTTAATACTCAGAATGAACGACCATCTATCGTCCAGCCAACCTAGTGGCCAATTCAGCTGCAGCCAAAATTCAGGACTTCACCTGAATGAATCCTCCATCCTTTCTCGAGTCTAAGTCAGATGAGGACCCTCAAGAATTCCTAGATCGGGTGCAGAAGGTTACAGATATCATGGGGGTGACTACTGTTGAGAGTGCTGAGCTAGCTGCATATCAATTGCAGGATATGGCTCATACTTGGTTCAAATAGTGGAAGTCAGAGAGGTCAGATGATGCAGGTCCTATAGAGTGGGAGGAGTTTATCACTGCATTCTTAGACAGATTCTTTTCCTAAGAGCTTAGAGAAGCTAAGGTGCTAAAATTCATCAACCTCAGGCAGGGAAATATGACAGTGAAAGAGTATTCTCTTAAGTTTACTCAATTATCCAGATATTTCCTTCATGTGGTTGCAGATAGAAGGGCATGGATGAGTAAGTTTGTTTTGAGAGTGAACGATAACGTGGTTAATGAGTGCAGATCCGCCATGCTGAATAGTGACATGACTTTAGCCAGGCTTATGACTCATACTCAGCAGATAGAGGAGTAGAAGATTAAGATGAGGGAGAAACAGAATAAGAAAGCGAAGATAACTAGTTTCAACTTTTCTCAGCCTAAGTCAGAAGGAGGAAACCGTTCTCAGTTTCGTCCTAAGTCATTAGTTCCAGCTCCTTCTCCAGCCAGTGCTCCAGTTCCTAAGTTCAGAGAGGGTAACAAAGATAGAGCGCCAGTCTCTACGTCCCAGGGCAGTGTTAGCAGTGCCCGCACCTATCCTCTTTGCCGAACTTGTGGCAAGCACCATCAGGGTATTTCTAGAGCTGGCAGTGGTATTTGTTTCTGATGTGGCAAGCCAGGCCACAGAGTCAGAGACTGTCCTCATCCAGGTCCTCAGGGTTAACAAAATCGCTCCTCAGCTCAGTCTAGTTGCCCAAATCAGCAGCGTGCCACCTCCAGTACTACTAGTGGGCAACGCCCATATCATCTCTATGCTCTTCAGTCCCGATAAGATTAGGAAAATTCTCCTGATGTGGTTACCGGTATGTTACAGATCTTTCATATGCATGTTTTCGCTTTGCTAGATCCAGGAGTTTCTTTGTCTTTTGTCAATCCTTATATAGCAGTCGATTTCAGAGTCAGTCCCGAAATTCTAGCAGAGCCCTTTCAGTCTCTACCCCAGTGGGTAAAACCATCATAGCCTGGCGGGTATACAGGAACTGCCCGGTTATGATATTTCAGAAAGTCATCTCAGCAGACTTAGTCAAATTAGAGATGACTAATTTTGATGTCATTCTCAGCATGGATTGGCTTCATTCCTGCTATGCCACAGTCAACTGCAGAAATAGAATAGTCCAGTTTCAGTTTTTGAATAAACCCGTCCTTAGTGGAAGGGTAGTGTATCCGCTTTCAGGGGTCAGCTTATTTCCTACCTTCGAGCACAGAAAATGATATCTAGAGAATGTGTCTATCATCTTTTTCATGTTAAAGATTCCAGTTCTGAGACTCCAAGTCTTGAATCATTTCTAGTTGTAAATGAATATTCAGATATTTTTCCCAAAGATCTTCCAGAAATTCCTCCCATAAAAGAAATAGACTTTGGTATTGATCTTCTTTCGGATACTCAGCCTATCTCTATTCTTCCATACAGAATGGCACCAACAAAACTCAAAGAACTGAAAGAGCAGTTGAAAGATCTCTTACATAAGGTATTCATCAGACTCAGTATTTCCTCGTGGGGCGCACCAGTCTTATTCATGCACAAGAAAGATGGTTCTCTCAGAATGTGCATTAATTACCGTCAACTCAATAAAGTCTCGATCAAGAACAAGTATCCTCTTCCCAAAATCGATGAATTTTTTACCAACTTCAGGGTGCTAGCTATTTCTCCAAGATAGACCTTAGATTTGGCTATCATCATCTCAGAGTTAGAGAATGTGACATTCCAAAAATAGCTTTTCGTACTCGGTATGGTCACTTTGAATTCTTAGTTATGTTATTTGGTCTTACCAATGCCCCAGCCGCTTTCATGGACTTGATGAACCGTGTGTTCAAGTAGTACTTGGACATGATCGTCATAGTCTTCATAGATGATATTTTGGTCTATTCCTGCAGTGAGCGAGATCATGCAGACTATCCCAGAGCAGTACTTCAGACTCTCAGAGATCATCAGCTATTCGCTAAATTCAGTAAGTGTGAGTTTTGGATAAGGTCAGTAGCATTTCTTGGTCATATCATTTCTGGTGATGGCGTTAGAGTAGATCCTCAAAAGACCAAACCAGTAAGAAACTGGCCACGCCCTATCTCTTCATCAGCTATTTGAAGTTTCTTGGGTTTGGCCAGCCATTACAAGCGGTTGTTGAGAGGTTTTCTTCTATTGCATCCCCTATGTCCATATTGACTAAGAAGAAAGTCAAGTTCCAGTGGTCAGATCATTGCAAGAAGAGTTTTCAGGAGTTAAAGACTCGACTCACCTCAGCTCCTGTTCTAGCATTACCAGATAGTTCAGATGGGTTTGTAGTGTATTGTGATGTATCCAGAGTGGGTTTAGGTTGTGTCCTCATGCAACATGGTAAGGTCATAGCCTGTGCCTCCAGACATCTTAAGCCCCATGAGAAGAATTATCCTTCTCATGATCTTGAGTTAGCCACCGTAGTATTTGCCTTGAAGATTTGGAGGCATTATCTATACGGTGTTGATGTAGATGTGTTCACGGATCATAAGAGCCTTCAGTATATCTTTTCTCAGAAATATCTCAATCTTCGTCAGAGAAGGTGGTTAGAGATCTTGAAAGATTACGACATGAGCGTCCTTTATCACTTGGGCAAAGCCAACGTAGTGGCCGACGCTCTCAGTATACTGTCTATGGGTAGTGTTGCTCATGTTGAGGACAATAAGAAAGAGCTAGCCCAGGAAGTCCATCAGCTTGCAAGACTAGGCGTTAACTTAGTCGATACATAGGAAGGTAAAATATGAGTTTAGAGTAGTTCAAAATCATCTCTAGTTTCCAAGGTGAAAGAAAAGAAAGATAGAGGTCCCAGCCTTGACAAGTTGAAAGAGTCATTCAGGATCAGAAAGTAGAGGTTTTCTCCCAATAGGGAGATGGTGTTCTGCGTTGTCAGGGTCATCTGTGTGTTTTAGCTGTAGATGACTTAAGGCAGAGAATTCTTGCAAAAGCGCATGGTGCGCGTTACTCTACTCATCCAGGGGACAGAAAGATGTACCGCGACTTACGGAAAGTCTATTGGTGGAGTGGGATGAATAGAGATGTTGCAGAGTTAGTGGCTAAGTGCTCTACATGTCAGCAGGTTAAGATAGAGCATCAGAATCCTAGTGGTCCTATGCAGGAGTTCATTATTCCTACTTGGAAGTGGGAAGAAGTGAACATGGACTTCTGATAACGCTCAAACTACAGCTCTCGTAAGAGTGTAAGCGGTCGCTGTCAAATATAGAACCCAACTGGGTTGGGTGTCGAATCCCACAGGGAATACTCGGTCACTAAGTATGCAACGATTAGTAGACTGTTGATCAAAAATTCTATGAAAAAGGGGGGATTTAATTGTAGCGTGAATTAAGAGTATCAAAGTAACAAAGAAAAACGGAATGTTTAGTAGGTTTTAATCAATGAGAATTGTAAGTTAGGGTTATGTCCACCTTATGAGTTTTACGTATCTATTGGCTATGAGTTATGCGGAATTCAGACATGCATGCGCTTATAGAGATTCGTATTCTATGGTAAATCCTAGTGTCTTTCGACCATCAAGGATTATATCACTTTAACTCTTTCGAGCTTAAAACGTATACTAATGGTACGAATTCTCCAAGAGGTTAATCCAGTTACGGCACTAACTTTTAAACAGGGGTTGGTAGCCCTATTTCCTTGTCATTCTCTCTTTTCCAGACATGTAACTTTTCTTTTGAACAAGTTAATGCTATACTGGCGTATTCTATATGTTTGCAACCACAAGAATTCAATTAAGATGAAGAGAGTAATGATATAAGCAACATACGTATCAAGAATTCACAAACTCATAGCAATAGATAGTATCTCATAAGGCTTCCATAACCCTAATACAGAAAATTAGCTACTCATAATTGTGAAGGAAAACCACGAGGATATCATCATACCAAAGCAATAACAATATCACGATAAGGAAGTATTGGCGTCACTTGTGGCGTGAATTCCTTGCTAGTAGCGTTTCTCTTGTCGTGAAAATTAAAAGTCGAATAGATGAATAATAATGTCAACAACGAATTTAAGAATAGAATAGAGTAAGAATGAATTGAAAGAGAATGAGTGAGAATAATAAAAAGATTGCTGAAAAATTCAGCAAATAGGGTTTTTATAACATCCTTGTCCTAGTCTTACTAAAATAGGGTTTTTATCCTTGTCTTAGTCCTACTGGGTTACTGCATACTTGTCCTAATCCTACTAAGTTACTGCTGATCCCCCAAGTCTTTAGAAATGCTGTTTTTGCCTGGGACAAGTTCTTCATGCATCACTTTCAGTCCACAAGCTTCTAGAAGCTGCCTTCCTTCTTACATGAAGTTTCCTTTGGCGTCCAACAGTCCATAAAATGCTGAAATCTTCATCATTTATTCCTGAAAACTTACTAATCACGTTGGTTAGCTCACTTACAGGAAAAAGGACTAAAAGTGAAGGAATTATATATTTTTTCCTCAAAACTTAGCTAAAATATGGGTACATTAAGGTGCTTTAGGCGTGTAAATACGCCTAACATCAACTTCGTGATGGGTTCGCCTCGAACTCGTCATCAGCATGATTCAGTTTGGGTCATCGTAGACAGAATGTACAAATCAACCCATTTCCTTCTAGTCCATACCTCATATTCAGCCGAGGATTATGCCAAACTCTACATCAGGGAGTTGGTCAGATTGCACAGTGTTCCACTATCTATTATCTCAGACAGAGGTACCCAGTTCACCTCTCATTTCTGGAAAGCATTCCAAAAGGGTCTTGGTACCCAAGTTCATCTTAGTACAGTCTTTCATCCTCAGACAGATGGTCAAACAGAAAGGACCATTCAGACTTTAAAAGACATGCTAAGGGCGTGTGCAATTGATTTCAAGGGTAGTTGGGATGATCACTTGCCTTTGATTGAATTTGCATACAACAACAACTATCATTCTAGTATTCATATGGCTCCATTCGAAGCTCTCTACTGTAGGAGATGTATATCTTTAATTGGTTGGTTTGAAGTTAGTGAGGCCTCAGTTATAGGGCCTGACTTGGTATTCGACGCCTTAGTGAAAGTCCATTTGATCAGAGAAAGACTTCGGGATTCTTAGAGCTGACATAAGTCGTATGCAGATGTTCGTAGAAAGGATCTCGAGTTCAAGATTGGTGACTATGTCTATCTAAATATTTCTCCCATGAAGGGAGTAAAAAGATTCAGCAAGAAGGGAAAGCTCAGTCCCCGATATGTCGGTCCCTTTAAGATTCTCAATTGCTTTGGCAAGGTAGCTTATGAGCTCGAATTGCCTTCATATCTAGCCTCAGTTCATCCAGTCTTCCATGTCTCTTTGCTCAAGAAATGTATAGGTGACCCAGCAGTTGTAGTCCCTATTCAGAGCATCGATGTTCAGAATATCCTCTCTTATGAAGAGATTCTAGTTGAAATCCTAGATTATCAGACTCGTAGACTGAGAAACAAAGAAGTTTCTCTAGTTAAAGTTCTTTGACAAAATCAGTCTGTCGAGGGATATACTTGGGAAACAGAAGCAGACATGCATACCAAGTATCTTCACCTCTTTTCCGCTGACTCATATTAAGCTCAAGGTAACAATTCTCCTTAAGCTTACCCAATTTCATGTTCAGTGTTCGTCACAAACTTGGTATTAAATACCATTGCATATTCAGTCATGCATTCATATATCAGCTCAGTTATATAATTATGTATCAGACATGCATTCTCATTGTGAGAAACTTAGTTCATCAAAACACCCAGTCATGCATTCATGAATCAGTTACACATGCATCAGATATGCATGTTCAGTATGATATGTTCAGTTATCAGTCATGTCAGTCATGAGATCATGTTTCAGTATTCATGTTCAGTATGTGTGTTTTTTATTCTTTCCCCTCACTCATTCTCATTCGAGGATGAATGTTCTCAAGGGGGAGATATTGTAATACCCCGTACTTTTCCTAGCTTGAAAAAGTCTCAAGAATGTCAGAAGCTTTTTTTAAAAGATGAATCCACTTTTTTACATATGGAATTTATTCTGGAAAATTGAATTAGCTTTTCAACGATACCAATTTCATCAAAATCCGACATCAGAGAAGAAAGTTATGGCCAAAATACAGAAGGCAGTAAAAAGCGCCCAGGTGCGAGGGTGAGGCCGACGAACCATCGGACTAGTGACGGACTGTCTTCCACGACCGTCGTAAGGGAAAAAGTTAGGCCACCTTCTGGATAAAGTGCGACGGGAAGGTTGACGGACCGTCAAACTTTCGACGGACCGTCGCCCAGGCCATCGCTACTTAGGCAGTAATCCCTTTTCTTGGTCCACATACGACGGTAGAAATGACAGACAGTCGCTCTAGTAAAGGACCATCGTACGAGCCATCGCAGGTCACGATTCAGCAAATTAATGCCATTTTTAAAAAGGTATTTTAGTCATTTACCACCCACCTATATATATACCCAATTATATCCGATTTCAGCCATTTGGTTCATTATTACTTCACAACCAATATTAGGGTTTCTCTCTAACATTAATCTCCAAGAACAAAATCCAATCTTCTTCAAGAACTAAGGGATTTCCAATTTTTCAAGTTCAAGAACATCAAGAATCTTAACCCAGGTATGCATATTGTTCATTCATGGACTCCTTTCATCCATGAAGTCCAAGAATCCCTTTTACAACTTTAAGTTATGGATTTTCTTTATGATTTCATGATTGGGTTGTTCTTGTTCATGTTGATAAATGAGAAATTTAATTCTACTCCATGTTGGGTGATAATTTCTATGAGGGTTTAATTATTATAGATATAGATTCATACAAACCTATGACTAAACCTTTGAATGATGAAATTAGCATGTGACCATGATTTTTAATTGTTGTACAATGATGTTTACATGTACCATGCCTACAATATGTTTGATTTAATGCCTAAATGAAGGAAAAGTGCCTAACTAGCATGTTGTCATGAAATCCCCATGTATGTACAAGCTTATGCCTATCACATGTTTTATGAAATGCTTCAGTAAATGCGTTATGGTGATTGTTATGTATTCAAGCAAGTCATGCTTTGTCAGTTTCCTTCTATCGAGTCCTGGGGGTACTTGTACCCGAAACATTAGCTGTGTGCCTAGAGCCATGTAATGTTTTCACTATACTCTCAGTCAAGCTATGATTCTTAGACTTCGGAAAGTCTTATGACTCAAAAAATCTCCATGATCTCATGAACTCAGTCAATTTTCAGATATCAGTAGTATTCCGTCAGTCAACGGAAGTCAGTAACTCAGTCCATGTTTAGTTTCAGAAAATCATGTTCAGTGCCTATTCAGATTGGAGTAGAAATTAGCACCGAGCGAACCCATGGGTGGGAACTCACCTGTTATATGAGGGTGTGATTCTTAGAAGCAATCCTTGCATTCCAGAACTATGTAGCCTGCATTGGTTGAGACATCATAGCCTTCTATATGAGGGTAGATGAGGTGTCTTAACCTGCTATATGAGGGTTCCCACCATTCTCATTAGAGTTACCTGTTATATTAGGGTCACTCACATGTTTTCCTTACTAGTGGCGCGGTATTGACACCCTTCCAATCAGGGCATAGATTGGACCCCAATTCAGCTATAATGCATCATTTGAGGCATGTCGGTTAGATGACTACTTCCCACAGTTTCAGTATCAGTATCAGTCAACAACTCAGATAATTCTTCATATTTCAGGACTTTCAAATACAGTCAATTCAAATACAGTACGGAACTCAGCTGGTTCCTTCAGATTTAGGACTGTCAGATACAGTCACTCATGTTATCAGTTATATCAGTTATCAGTATGTCATGTTATCAGTATTCACATTCAGTAATCATGTTATCATGGTATCAGCATCAGTTTTTATGTCTCACGCATATACTCTCATGCTCATGATAGTCAGTCTGTTATTATATTTGTTCATGCATATGAACCCCATGCATTTATCTTACCTCACATGCATACCAGTACATTCAAAGTACTGACACATTTGCATTATGGTGTCTTATATCATAGGTTCAGAGACACGAGTTCCAGAGCATCAGTAAATTCCAATCTCAGCAGTCAGAGTTAGAAGTGGGTCCTCATCTTTCGAGGACACGATCATTATTTTATTAGTTCGTTAATTAGTTTATTTGTTGGAGTTAGTTGGGGACATGTCCCATCAAATCCTTATTCAGACAGTCACGTTTAGAGGCTTTTCAGACTACAGTATGTTCGGATAGCTTATTTTAGTTTTGTTTTGGGTATTTCATATCCCATCCATATGTTATGATTTATCAGATCTTATGTTACAGTTTTGAACCTTATGGCCTTTCAGTTCATGTTTTCGCATTATACAGTATGTATGCAGTATACAGGTACAGATATCAGGCATGGGTTAGCTTGTGGTCCTTCGGGGTTATGAGCACCGTGTAATATTCTGGGTACCAGATTCAGGGCGTTATACAATCAATTTTGGTCTACAATTGACCCACAATCATTTAGGGGTTTTGAGTCGAGAATCCATGAAATTAATATCAAATTAGAGGAATTCTTACCATGGATTTGTAGCAAAAGATGGATTACACAAGTTGCTAAGCTTCTAATCAACCCACAAGACTCATTTTATTGTCAACAAATATTTATGGCTGCTAGGGTTTTCAAAATGCTGAAGAATGTCTCAAAAATGGGCCAAAGAACTTTTTTATACGAGTTTAAACGGGCCCGCAAGGTCAAAACTTATTTTTGATCTCCCGGACCCATTCGGACTTCGTTTTTTACAAATGAACTATGAACCCCACTAAATTCAACATTGCGGATACGTTGGTGAATTCAGATTTTCCATCCAAGGTTATTTAGGACACTTGTGGGTCCCACACCCATATATTTCTATTTTTAACTTTTCGACTAATGGGTCGAAATGAGCTTGGGTGTTGTGGGATACGAACCAAGGGTCTATCTATCCTAAAATTGATATGACATAGCTGCTGGCACAATCAAAATTTGCATCTAAAATTACTTTACTGAATTGTTTGCTCAGCGACCATTTGGAATCGACGAAGACTTTAAATTGAAAAAGTGGTTCTAAAAACCAAACGAATCGTCAGGTAACCGAACTATCGGTTCAAGAAAGTCAGTAATGACTTAGGATTGCTATGAGGAGCTCTATCAACAAAAATATGCAAGAGCATGACTAATGACTTGAAGGGTCATTACAACATCCATTACTAAGGAACTTTTGTCCCCGAAAGTTAAGGATAAACAAGTACCTGAAGTCTCGAACAAGTGAGGATACTGGGGCCGCATCTCACTTTCGATCTCCCAAGTAGCTTCCTCTATTAGGCGATGCTTCCATTGAACCTTGACCACCAAAATCTCCCTAGTACGTAATCGCCTCACATCACTAGCCAAAACAAGCACGGGCTCCTCCACAAAGGTCAACTGATCGTCCAACTGGACCGAGTCCCATCTAAGCACATGAGAAGGATCCGGAATATACTTCCACAACTTAGAGACATAGAAAATCGGATGGACAACAACAAAGTCTGGAGGTAAAGCCAACCCATAGGCCACCTCGCCAACCATACGAAGAATCTCAAAAGGACCAATATAGCGAGGACTAAGCTTATCATTCCTTCCAAAACTCATCATACCTCTCATAAGTGAAACTTAAAGGAACACACGATCACCTACTCTGAATCTCAAGGCACGGAGTCTATGGTCGGCATAGGCCTTCTGCCTACTCTAGGCTGCTCTCAACCTATCCCGAATCACCCTACTCTATCCAACGAGTCCTGAAGCAAATCTATACCACAGGGTCTAACCTCGAATGTCTCAAACCATCCTATAGGAGAACGACACCTCCTACTATACAACGCCTCATAAGGGGCCATCTCAATACTCGAATGATAATTATTGTTGTAGGCGAACTCTGTCAAAGCTAAGTGTTGGTCCCACTAAACTCCAAAGTCCATAACACAAGATTGAAGCATATCTTCAAGTACCTGAATAGTCCACTCGGACTGACCGTCCTTCCGTGGATGAAAGGTTGTACTCAAATCCACTTGAGTACCCAACTCCTCTTGGAATACTTTCCAAAACCTCGAAGTAAACACAGAACCACGATCTGATATGATAGACACAGGAACCCCATGCAAACGAACTATCTTTCAAACATAAATTTAGGCTAATATCTCGGCACTGAAGGTCATCTGAATAGGAATGAAATGTGCCGACTTGGTAAAAGGATCCACAACAACCCAGATACCATCGTGACCATGGGAAGTACGAGGCAAACCACTAACGAAGTCCATGGTGATCCTTTCCTATTTTCACTCGGGAATGGGCAATCTCTGAGTCAATTCATTGGGACGTTGATACTCGGCCTTAACCTGCTGACAACACAAGCAACGGGCTACGAAATCTGCCACATCTCTCTTCATACCATCCCACCAATATAATTGCCTCAAATCTCTATACATCTTATTTGTACCAGGATGAATAGAATATCTAGAACTGTGAGCCTCATGCAGAATAGACTGGATTATATTATCAAGTCAGGGAACACAAATACAGCCCTGGAATCTCAGAATACCCTCAGAATCCACAATGTACCTCCTAGACTCACCACTATTCACCTGGTTATGAAGAAAGTACAACTTGTTATCCTCATACTAACGATCACGTATCTTCTCAAATAGAGAGGACCTCGCTGTCGCACCTCATTTTTTCTCGCGAAAAGCGGGACTCGACTTGACAAACTTTTTTTGGGATGATTATTTAAAGAGAGAATGTGAAGAGTCGTCACCTAATGTATTAAGGTGCGTTAGGGCACCGGTCTAGGCTACTATAGACCTATTTTTGTTATCTAGTCTTAGTTCACCAGAAATTCGGGTAAGGATTCAAATTACCTTGATAGGAAGGTGTTAGGCACCTTTCGAGGTCCACAAAAAAGGTTCTCGTCTGAGTTCGTACTTTACGTGAGGATTCTATATGATCAAATAAAGGTCTTTTATTTTTTAACTTAATTGTTAACTAAGTGATAAAGTAATTGATAAACAAACACATGTTATTTTATCATTTCTAATTGTTATTTATCTAAGTGATAAAATCAGTAAAACATATAATAAGACAAGGAAGGAGAAAAAAATGACATAAATTCTAATAAAGGGGACTGCTTTATTTAATAAACTAACCCAAATAAATAAACATGCAAAGTAAATAAAAGGATAAATTAAAAAAAAACAAAGGTAAGTTTTGATTTCATTCGGATCAGAACCCCAACTTGTTTAATCCTTATCCACCCCACTGGCCGAATTCTTAAACAAGTAACAATGTCAAATGTCGTGTAATGTATCTGGAGATCATCACTTCCGAATGACTACCCGTCCCACCCCATCTAGGCTGGTTGTTAAATCTAAAGGCGTTTTAAGACAAGGATAAAACTAACGTCTTTAGAATACCTATCGTCCCACTTATCGTCCAAGAAACATTGGGCTTTGCTAATTTGAATTTATGGTCTAGACAAAATAAAGCTATGTTTTCCTAAGACTCAAAGCGTGTAACACATTAGACGTCACTTAGCCCATAATAATCCTAAGTTAGCCTCTTGGTTATTAAAGAATTGATTAATGTGATTAACACGCAAAGACAAATAATTATTTTTGTTAATTAAGCCTATAGGCATGGTGTCTAAGCGAGAAACAACTGTTATTGATGGAAAATAATTGTCAGACCATGAAAATAATAGTGTAAAGTTGTTAAAATAAAGTATGTCAAAATAAAGTAAATATGTTGAAGTGTGATGCCTGTTAATTGTGTAAAATATGTTATAAACTAATAACAGTATAGGAAGTTAAAATTACATGTTGAAAATATTATCGTCATTCATCCATTAACATGCTAAAATGCATTTAAATGATGGAAAATGAATCATGCAGAAATTTTTATGTTAACTTGCTGAAATTTTAATATTAATATGCTGAAAGTAATTAACATGCTAGATTTTAATGTTAATCATGCTGAAAAAAATCGATGTGCAGGAACTTTTATGGCAGCATGTTGAAGTCTAATGTTCAACGAAGAATGCTTAATTCTACCATTTAGCATGCTGAAAAATATATTAATGCGCATGAATTTAATGCTAACATACTCTAACATGCTGAAATTTGTGTTAACATGTTAAAACATACAATGACATATTTAATCTCAAATTTGAAATGCAAAAAATTGCTTAAACCTAATGTTCAACATGCTGAAAATAGATATTAACATGCCGAAAAATGACTTTGTATGCTGAAAATTAATATTAATATGCTAGAAAAGTAATTGTATTGCTGAAAATTATTAAAACAGACAAACACTTTGTTTTAACTTGCGAAAAGAATAACTTTATGTTACCAAACTAACTGCTTTAAAAAAAAATATTTAACATCAAGATTGATTTTATATTACGGAAAAAAAGGGTGATACAATAAGACGTTGAAATTAATGACAATATCGAAACTAATTAAAACACATCACAATTAAATTAAATCGTAAGTTAATTGATTATCCTTTAAAGCATGCTTTTTATGTGACCACGCAAGTTTATTGTTTGTCCTAGATTATTTTTTTGCCTAGGTGATTCACGTAGCACATAAATCTCCACCCCAAGCAGTCCCATAAATATTATTACATCAGTGTTTGTGCAATAAGTTACAGACCAACAATGAATGAATTAAAGGAAAGACTAAGAAGGGCTAGATTGGATAGCCCTCAACGACCCTTAAATTCATAACAACTCTGTCTTGTCTAACCGTTCGTCTTTAATCTGTGTGCATAAGGAAAACACAAAAACACATCTCGAATCCAAAATATATCTTTGGTTACACAAAACCAGTTAGGATCTCGAGGATCCTAGGCAGGCTCACGCCAGGGGGTTATGTGAAGATTATTTCAGATTCACAAACAACAAACATTCTCGTGGGGGAAACATTTAACAGCTAACAAAAGAAAATAACATGACCATCCCAATAAGTCACAAAATAATTGCACAAAAAATGAACAGAAGGCTCATGTCATCAAACATTTAAAGTAAGTAAATCAAAGTGAGGTCATAGTCATGTAGAATAACATAAAAGAAACTTAATGCCTCATTCAAGAGAACTAACCGATTAACAACACAATAATAAAAGAATATTGGGTTTTTAAAAGTAGATAAACAACCGTACGAGCAAACAAGAACCAACAATTCCAAAGTAGAAACAACAAATAAAACTTAGCACTTTGTATAGAAGAGTGTAGAAGTCAATGAGATTTTTCCATATAGAGAGTAGAAGTGGATGATCAGAGATGTCTTAGAATGAAAAGGAGGCTCACTTTATATAGGCTAAGGAATGAACTTTTTACCCAAGTAAAAATGAAAGAACCATATTTTTAAACAATCAATCACAATATTATTTTTTTCTGGTCAAAATAGATTGAATCAATTAAGAAACAAATTTACCATAAATAGGTAAGTAAAAAAAAATTTCTTGAAATAAAAAAAAAGACAGGCATTTATTTTAATGTTTACCATATATATATAAAAAAAATTAAAATATACAACAATTAATCAGGTAAAAGATTCTTTAATCAGTAATTTCATTAGGAATAAATCAACTCAAATCATCAAAATTACATACGCAATCAGTCCCATAATATTCAGTCAAGAATGAAAAATGAAATCAAATATTTTTTGTCACAAACACTAAGTGTATAGTTATAAGAGGAGAAATTTATGCAAGTTATGAAACAAATTTTCCATCAATGTTAAGTAAATCAAGCAAGAATACAATTCGCAAACAAGAATAATGATTTAAGAATTGAAAAACAACCAACAACCTATTTTAAATTTCGAGAACAACATTTAGGGTCACCAACTATGTGAGAATCTAAACATGTCAATAAACTCAAATCGACATCAAAATCAAGAACATCAATCAAGTTTAGTCCATTTCAAATCACAGAAGCAAGATATAATATTAACAATAGCAAAAAATAGATAAGGCAGAACTTGTGATGATTTCTAAAAATCAACTATTATCGGAGAGGTTACTAATCAATACCTCTTCGGTGAGGTAAAATAGAATAAAAAGCCTGGCTGCTTGATCAGCGATGGATAAGTGGAGCTTTCTTCGATTGGTTCGGCCGGCAGGAGTTGCGGCAACGGAAGACAGTGATGAATGCTTCACCAGCCATGGTGGTGGAGGCGCTGGTTCGAGCTGACTGTTCGGAGGAGGCTGGCTCACCGGTTGTTATTGTTTCGTTGGTTTTCGCCGGCCAAGATGATGGGGCGGTGTCTGGGCGGAGAAGAGAAGGAGTCGGCGGTGGTTATCTTTGACGGCTGAATCTATTAGCGATGGTTGTTGACCACTTCTCCGGTGGAGGCGGCAATATTATTTTAAATAGAGAGAGAGAGTTTGAGGGGTCCTGATGTTCGCCTGCTATGGGAATCATGGGGATTAGGGCTTGGGTATTGTTTAAAAGAAAATAAAAAGGGTATGGTATCTCAGCCGTTGGATCAATTTTGATCAATGGTTGAGATTAAAATTATTTCTAAAAAGGTTAAAAGAATGGACTAAAATCAATTTGGTTAAAATTGACATTAATTGAGTACAAGATGACTAGAATTTAAATAAATTAGAAAAAATAATTTAAGTTAGGCTGCTATTTGATAAATGTAATAATGAAAATAATAAGATGTCACTAAATTGTGCACGTAAAAGTAATGTCACATAAAATTACTACAATGAAATTGTCGATAATAATAGTAATTATTATTATAATGATAATAATAATAGACAACAGATTTGTAAATTGTGAGTATGCATATTTACGAAAAAATGATAAAATTATGTAAAATATTATAATTGAATTAATAAATTATAAAAAATAATAGTAAAAAGTAATAAAATAATTTGTATATTTTATAATCATGAATGTGACACATCAAAAATTACCTGTTTGATGCAAGAAAATGTGTAAAAAATACTACCATTTAAAATTAATAATTTTGCTAAAATAGCAGCCTAAAAGAGAATTGGGCGGTCATAATTGGGTGTCAACACGTCTCCACAAAAGCCAAAATCCTCGTAGTATCCAAAATAGCAAGTCGAACCATCAAGTTGGCTAAGGAATAAATGTCCCATGCCATAGGCCTCTGAGAAACTGGTATACATGCCAAACTATTCATACTCACTGCCTTGCGACTCAAGGCATCAGCAACCACATTCGCCTTACCCGGATGATACAAGATCATAGTCCTTTAGCAACTCCATCCATCTGCGTTGGCGAGCATTAAGCTCCCACTAGGTCATAACATGCTGAAGACTATGATGATCGGTGAAAATCTCACAAAGCACACCATACAAGTAGTGCCTCAAGATCTTGAGCGCGAAAACTACCGCCGCCAACTCCAAATCATGAGACGGGTAGTTGCGTTCATGCACCTTAAGCTGTCTAGAAGCATAAGCAATGACACGACCCTGCTGCATCAAAACACATCTAAGACCGACACCAGACGCATCACCAAACACTGTGAATCTCTCATCCTCAATTGAAAGAGCTAGCACAGGGGCAGAAGTGAGACAATCCTTGAGCTTCCCAAAGCTCAACTCACATACCTCAGACCATCAAAAAGGAACTTCCTTCCAAGTCAATATAGTCATAGGGGCTGATATGGTAGCAAAGCTCTTAATAAAGTGCCTATAGTAACCCGCCAAACCAATAAAACTGCGAACCTCAGTCGGAGACGTAGGCTTAGCCCAATCACGAATCGCTGAAATATTAGCCGGGTCTACCATAATACCCGTCTTGGACAACACGTGTCCGAGAAAAGATACTGACTCAAGCATAAACTCACACTTGGAGAACTTGGGAAAAAGCATATGCTCTCGCAAAATCTGGAGCACAATCCTCAAGTGATGCGCATGTTCCTCACTACTCCTCGAGTACACAAGAGTCTCATTAATGAACACAATGACAAAAGAGTCTGTATAGGGTCTGAACACATGGTTCATCAAGTCCATAAACGAGGTGGGGACTCACCAAGAACTCATAGTTACCATAATGGGTCCTAAAGGCCGTTTTCGAGATATCCCCAGCCCAAATCCTCAACTGATGATAACCAGATCTCAAGTCAATCTTAGAAAACACTACTGCACCCTGAAGATGGTCAAACAAATCATCAATGCATGGCAAAGTATAACAGTTCTTCACCGTCACCTTAGTAAGCTGCTTGTAATTAATACACATACGCATCGAACCATCTTTTTTCTTTACAAACAAAACAGGAGCTCCCCATGGGGACACACTCGGTCTAATAAAACCCTTACCAAGAAGATCCTGAAGCTGAGAATTCAGCTCCTTAATCTCAGAAGGAGCCATACGGTAAGGTGCCACAGAAATAGGTCCAGTGTCAGGCTCAAGGTCATTAGCAAACTCAATCTCAAGGTCAGGGGGGAATACTAGGAAGATCGCCAGGAAACACATCAAGAAACTCACACATAATAGGAACAGAGTCAAGCATCGGACTCTCTACACGGGTATCACATATATAAGCGAGTACGACTCATAGCCTCTCGATATAAGTCTCCTAGCACAAACATAAGAAATAGTCCCCGTTGGATCGTGGCTAACCGCTCCCTACCACACGACTGGGGGTATGCCAGGCATGGCTAAGGTAATGGTCTTGGGAAAACAATCCATGACTGCGTGATAGTGAACTAACCAGTCCATGCCTAATATCACATCGAAATCCAGCATATCCAAAATAATAAAATCAGCATAAGTATCAACATCACTGACTGTCACAGCTCATGATCTGAACACTCTATCCACTACTAAAGAATTACCCACGGGAGTAGATACGTGCAATGGCATAGATAATAAATCACTAGTCAAATCCAATCGTGGTGCATAATAAGAAGATATATAAGAATAAGTGGATCCGAGATCAAATAAAGCAAGAGCCGACTTATGGCACACCAAAATCGTACCTGTCACTACAACATTCGAACTCTCAACCTTGGGTATAGAAGGTACTGCATATAACTGACCACGCCTGCTACCTGATTGGGCACCTGATCGACCTCCTGTCCTGCCTGCCTAAGTACCACTTTGAGCACCCCGGTAACCGCTTTTACGACCTCGCAAACCACCTCTACCTGAAATAGGAACTGCCCTAATGGGAGTAGCTCCCTGGGCTGAAGCAACCATCACCCTACAACTAGGGAACTCTACAGAGAAATGACCAAAAAGATCACAAGTAAAACAAAACTCACAAGAAGAACCAGAACTCACAAATACGGTTGATCCGGCATAGCTACCATGCCTAGCATGGAACACGGATGAACCTCTCAAAGACTGATCACCGCCCTTACTAGGGCGACCACTAGCAATAACTGATCCCCGTCAACAGACTAAAGAGCTGCCTGAACTGGTCGACTAGTCTAACTCTGAGAATGAAAAGATGGATGCGGAGGATGTCCAGCATAAAAAATACCACTCCTAAATTGGAAAATACCACGTCTCCCACCAAATCTACCCTGGAATCTAGGCCTCTTATCACGACCCTCACGACTCTTCCTGTGCATCTCCTCCATCACTCTAGCATGATCAGAAACCTCAGCAAACGTCCTACCCGTAGCAACTAGACTCTGAGTAGCCATACGAATAGGGAGTCTCAACCCTTTGACAAAGCATCAAACCCTCTCATACTTAGTGTCCAAAATAGAAGTCGCATATCTGGACAACTCATAAAAACGAGCCTCGTACTCAGCAACTGTCATGGAGCCCTTCTCCAGTCTGGAGAACTGATCCCTCAGTTGATCTCTAAGACTATGCGGCATATACTTCTCCAAGAATATCTCGGAGAACTGAGTCCATGACAAGGGAGAAGATCCAACTGGTCTAGAATACGCGAAACCCCTCCACCAGTGACGAGCAGACAAATCCAACAAAAATATGGTGTAATCCATACCACGAGTCTCAACAAGGCCTAAAGCACAAAGCCTATCCTCACAGGCAGTGAGAAACTCAAATGCATCCTCCCTAGGAGCACCAGAAAACCTAAGCGGAGCTAACCTAAAAAATCTACCAAATATCTTCTGCTCATCGACAGACATAGCAGGCTGGGTCACAACTGGCGGCGCGGCTACCGGCTGAATGACAATCGGTGAAGAAGGAATCTCAACGCTGGGAGCTGCAGCTGCAGGCTGTGCCCCAGTCCCAAAAATCTGTGTAGCATCAGACGGTACACCACCAACCATACCTAGTATCTGAATCAGGGCATCTCTGAGCAAAAAAGAAGGAATGAAACCTGGTAGAGCCTGGGATGGTCCCTGGCCCACCACTGGCTGTGGTGGAGAAATCTCTGGCTCAAGTGCGAAGATAGGACCTGGAAAAGGCAACCTATCCTGGCCCCTAGATGGAGACAAATCACGAGGCGGTCCTCGATCTCTAGGTCATCAATGAATAGGAGTAGGATTCCTGGGCCTAATCTCGGGACTCGTACCTTGCATAAGAGCAGCACGTCTCCTCAACATCTGTGAAAGAGTAAAGTCAAGAAAATATACTACAAACCAACTCAAACTCTTATCACGATATGAATAAAAAAAATGAAGGACTCCTAAAAATGTCACATAGCCTATCGAAGATAGGAAATGGACGTCAACATTCCGATCCGCAGGACTCTATTAGACACTTACTCTTGTATCAATAATATCGGTGAAACCTAGGCACTGATACCAATTTGTCACGAGCCTGTTTCCAGTCATGATGGCACCTACCACATCTCACCGGTAGGTAAGTCGATACCGTAACCCGGACCTATGGCAATGGGTTACCTCGGTAAGGACGTCCAATATAGACTCTATATATGAACACAAAATATACCAACAACATTTCACAACTAAGGACAACCGATATTCAAACACAAATCCCTCAACCTGATAGTTTAATACAAGAGCTTCTAAACTTGACAAGAGGAATTTACAATCTCAGAATCTAAAATGTCTTAAATAATCTCACACATTTGTCTCAAAAGAAAAATACAAATAAGGATAGAGGGGAAAGAGGGCAACTCAATCTACAAGAGCTCACCCTATCTCCGAATAGTCAACTCGCACGAACTAGCTCAACCGCGGTAACTAAAACCTGGGTCTGCACCAAAATGGTACAGAAATGTAGTATGAGTACCAAAACACGGGTACTTAGTAGGCATCATCGGCAGACTGAGCTCAAATATAATGTAAAGACGATATAAAGTAAGACAATGATCTTAAAGTCAAGGGGTAGGATCAGACCTGATTTAGCTTTGAAACCACTGTAACAACATCTATACTACTAAAGCAATAACATAACATACTATTTCAATATACTCCATAATCAACATAACAACTGACTATTATTTCGAAAGCGTACAACCATATACACAGTAGCAAAACATTTACTTTCCATAATCATCATCAACTATCTTTAAGACATACACACAAGAACTTACCACGACGTCCCATATCGCCGAGAAGTACACGAAAGAGAGCATAACAAAGAACTCATCACAACGTCCCATACAACCGGATAGTACACAAAAGAATACAACCAATAATACCATAAAACACAACTACTCCATCAATTTACCAAAAACTGCGGGTAGCACAACCCTGTCATGACTCATTACCAAAATCCACTTTCAAATACCCATATCGTAATTCAACATAAAGAAAGCAACATTGTCATAGCATAGGCATGTAATCATTAATCCTATAATTCATTGATAAATGCCGCAAAGTCCATACTAATTAACCTTATTTTTCCAAAAGTCAAAAGATTTGAAGTCTTAAAATCACTAGTCATCAAATTGGGGAAAAACTACAAGCCACCCAGAGTATAGGTTATTCAACTATCATAAGGCCATTCTTTAACTAGCATCAAAATGACATGAGTTAGCAACTAAGCCATCTCAATTTCACATGTTAGGAGATAATTTAACTAACCATCACGTAATACTAGATCCATCATCACTAAGAATGTCACAACCTTAAGGACTAGTTTCCATATTTTAATCAAGTAAAGTCCACCAACTAGTTTACTAAGTTTCTAGGTTCCAAATAATAATCATATATTTTAGAAGTAGCTAGTTACCACATAAGCTACCTTACTAGGCAAAATTTCATAATATAACCACTTATTCAAGTCAAGTATATATATTAGGTTAGCCCTTGAATTTTTATGCAAGTTTACACATTACGCAAAGTCTTAACTCAATATTAGGCATAAATTTCCTCTAGTAGCTAATTTAGCATCAACAAGGGTCACCCCTCTTATATAGTGATTTGGAATAAGAAATGAATAACAATTTACCATGGGAGACCTCATAATTCAAGCATATAGGCGGTTGGCCCCACACGGCCTAACTTTACAAATATCAATGCATCTAAGTAAATTTGCCCCACACGGCATCATAATGTTCTTACCTCTTCCGAATTCACCGGGAATCATCACAATATCAACATATTCCTTCGGATTCATCGGACATCATCATAATATCACACATTCCCCCAGACTCGAACCGGAAATCATCATAATATCACATATTCCTCTGGATTCATCGGGCATCATCATAATATCACACATTCTTCCGAACTCAAACTGGGCATCATCATAATATCACACTTTCCTCTGGACTCGAACCAGGTATCATCATAATATCACGTATTCCTCCGGACTCGAATCGGGCATCATTATAATATCACATATTTCTCCGGATCCAAAAACATACATCCACATGCATAGCCAAACCAATAAGCATACACAAAAGCTCACAATATATATAGAAGTAGGGATGTGGGATAACACTTGCCATTTTACCTTACTAATAAGCTTCACACGTAATATGAGCATCAACAAGAACATGAGTATTTACCAAACATGTACAGTAATCACTTAACAAGGGTATTCAAGTCATGATCACAAGATATCCGATAATCGAGTGCAACCATCATAACTCCTACGCATATGTATATAGATTGGACAATCACCACGTATCTAGGTCGCTAAGCATTTACTTAGTTCAAGCTTAAGGTAGGTCAAGTCCCACTTCTAAATCCGGAGAATGTCAAGCTTACTAACACATGTCTATATTCTATCCAGAATTAGGCTAAGTCATCCATACCTCACCATAAGGTCTTACCAATCCTTTCTAGGTCTATAGGAAAAGTCTCTTCAAGAATCCTTCCTAAGTCAACCCAACACCAAGGTCATCTCCTATCTAGGCATTATATAGGTCAATACACTCCTAAGGAAAGAGAAGTCTACCATTCATGTCTATTTAGAACAACTATAGTTTTGTCACACTAGTCATGAGACCACAATTAAGCTAACCAAGGTCCTAGACTAAGGGTCAAATATCATACCTTACAAATCCATGGCCTATAACAATTAATGAATCCCAACTTCACCATTTAATCAACTATCGTCTAAATTCACCGCCCAATCTCGCAAGATATCAATGATTACATTACAAACAAGGTCAATCTATACTACGGGTAAGCCTAACCTACCTTGAATCCAAGCAACTCACGAACCAATGAGTTTTTTTTTCCTTTTCGAGAAGTTTCCCCTTCCACAAGCAATGCTATCAATAATACAATCTAAGTATTACAACAAGAATGAAAATAACCATTATAGCACCATTGTGCCATGGGTTTTAAATGGACACCAAAACCCCAATTGGGTTTCACCCTTGGAAAGGAGTTTTCAAGATTAACCCATAGCCTTATTATCTTTAGGGAGTTAAAACCCTCAAGTAATTTGAGTCAATCACTCAATTTTGGGGCTATAATTGACCCACAATGATTTAGGGGTTCTGAGTCAAGAAACCATGAAATCAATATCAAATTAGAGGAATTCTTACCTTAGATTTATAGCAAAAGATGGATTACATAAGTTGCTAAGCTTCTAATCAACCCACAAGATTCATTTTCTTGTCAAAAAATATTTATGGCTGCTAGGATTTTCAAAATACTAAAGAATGTCTCAAAAATCTCAAAGGGGCCTTTTTATACGAGTTTAAATGGGCCCGCAAGGTCAAAACTTATTTTTGACCTCCCGGATTCATTTAGACTTTGTTTCTTGCAAAGGGACTATGTAACCCCACTAAATTCGATATTCCAGACACATTGGTGATGTCGGATTTTCCATCTAAGATCATTTAGGCCACTTGTGAGTCCCACACCCATATATTTCGATTTTTGACTTTTTGACTAATGGGTCGAATTGAGCTCGGATACAGTGGGATCCGAACCAAGGGTCTATCTATCCTAAAATCGATATTACATAGCTACTGGCACAGTCAAAATTTGCATCTGAAATTATTTTACTGAATTTTTCGCTCAGCGACCATTTGGAATCGACGAAGACTTCAAATTGGGAAAGTGGTTCTAAAAAACAAAAGAATTGTCAGGTAACTGAACTATCGATTTCAGCAAGTCACTAATGACTTGGGACGGCTATGAAGGAGCTCTATCGGTAAGAATAAGCAAGAACACGGCTAATGACCTGAAGGGTCATTATAATAACGATTGAAGCAGCAAAACAAACATGTCTTAAATGACTTATAATAACTTATTGGAAACGATATAGCAAAATTATCATAAAAGATACTTGTGAAAAAAAGTAAGTGGATCTCATATTAGACGTCAAGTTAATTTAAATATCAAGAGTTAATTTATTATTTTATTTCTATTTTATTTTTTTATTATATATTATTATTTTTTAATATTAGGATGACTTTTAAAAATTAATTAGGGGTGATATAGTAAACTTACGATTAAAGCAACAAAAGAAGACATGTTATAAATATCTATTTTATTTTTTATTAAATATTATTAATTTTTTAATACATGACTTATAATAATTAATTAAGAATAATATAATAATATAGTAAAATTATGATTGAAACAACTAAAGCAGACAACACAAACAGACATGTCGACCTGTTGCCTGAGTTAACTCCTTATTATATATAGTAATATATAAAGAGAGGAAGGGGAGGGGGGGGGGGGAGAAGTACTCTAATAATGTGGAGCACTATGACAATTTATGTAGTTAATTTGGTGTAGATTCACATTTTTAACATTTTAAAAGATCCACAACTAAATTAAGTCTTGCAAATTAATAAAAAATAAATTGAGTCTCAAATTATCATGACTTTAGTTATCACAATAGTTAACTTCTAATTGAAAAATATTGGTTCAATCTATGTTAGAATTAAATTGGGTTTCAATTTGTCACGACTATAGTCAACATAATTAGTTGACTTCTAATCGGGATATACTAATTCAATATAGGATCTAATTGGGCCTCAATTTATCACGATTATAGTCAACATAAATAGTTGACTTATAACAGACGAATGTTGATTCAATATGTATTATATTTAAATTGAGTCTCAATTTGTCATTACTAAAGTTAACATAAATGTTTGACTTCTCTTTGAAAAATATTGATGTAATTTATATTAGACTAGACATCGAAGGACCCGTACTAGCACAAACACAATATATATTAATTTTTTATCTCAATTTACGTGACACAAATATAATTTAGATAATCAATTAAAATAATTTAAATTTTTAATTATTGTGATTTATAATATTTTTCCTTCCATTCCTATTTAAGTGACCCTGATATAAGTTCGAGAGTCAATCGAATATTTTATATTTTTTATGTGATTTATAGTGCTTTTATCATAATTTTTCAATAAGATATCAATACTCTCATCATCCCAGTTTACGTGTCTTTTTATTTTTAAATAATATATGTTACTTTATGTCTTCCTCTGTTCTATCGCAATTTTTGTGGCCCTAATATAATTTAGATAGTCAACCAAATAATTTATATTGACGTATCATTTTGAGTATATTTTTTATGAAATATTATTAATTTTTTAATGTCTAGATGACCATAAAAATTAATTAGAGGTGATATAATAAAATTATGATTGAAACAACGAAGCAAACATGTCTTAAATGACTTATAACAACTGATTAGAAGTGATATAACAAAATTATTATAAAAAAAATTGTGAAAAAATATAAATGACTCTCATAAAGGACATCAAATAAAATTCAAACTTCAAAAATTAATTTATCATTTTATGTTTAATTTATCCTTTTTTATTAACTATTATTATTTTTGTAATACTTAGATGACTTATAATAATTAATTAGGGTGATAAGTAAAATTACGATTGAAGCAGCTAAAGAAGGTATCACAAAACATCAAGAGTTAATTTATTATTTTATTTATATTTTACCTTTTTATTAAATATAATTATTTTTTTAATAATTAAATGACTTATACTAATTAATTGAGAATGATATATTAAAATTACGATTTAAGCAGCTGAAGTAAGCATGTTGAAGACGTGCCTGCTTATTGCCCTTTATTATTAGTAGTAAAATTAAATTAAGTCTCAATTTGTCACCACCATAGTCAACGTAAATGTTTGACTTCTAATTGAAAAATATTGATTCAATCTATATTACGATTAAATTGATCTTCAATTTATCACGATTATAATCAACATAAATGTTTGACTTTTTGATATTTTTTTGGATAACCATGGTGTCCGGGTCAGCTTGTGCGCACCAATCAATGTTAAGATTGGATTGTAACTTAATTTATCTTGATCGACTATAGTCAACATAAATGGTTGACTTTTATTTGGGAAATGTTGATTGAATCTATGTTAGGATTGAATTGAATTTCAATTCGTCGTGATTATAATCAACAAAAATGGTTTACTTCTACTTGAAAAATATTGATTCAATCACTGTTAGGATCAAATCGAGTTTCAATCTATCACAACTATATTTAAAATAAAATATTGACTTCTAAATGAAAAATGTTGATTTAATCTATGTTAGGATTAAATCATGTTTCAATTTGTCACTATAGTCGACATAAATGGTCGACTTCTATTTGGAAAATGTTGATTCAGTATATACTAGGATTAAATCGAGTCTCAATTTGTGAATTTAATGACTCTCCAACACAAGTGATGACTTCTAGTAACTCAATTTCACTTCTTAAATTTATTTTTAATAAGATGGAATAATAATAATGATATTAGTAATAATAATTACTATTAATAATAATAATAATAATAATAATTGACTTGATAATTTTTTGAGTTTAATTTTGATTTTGATCAACTGTTTAAAAAACTTAAGTGAAGTAATAATAAAAATACTTTAAGGTTTTAGTTCACGCTATTTTTGACTTCTAATAACTCAACTTCACTCTTATGTATATTTAAAAAAATTATTTTCATGAGATTGAGTGAAATTTTTTTAAAAAGATACTAGCTTTGAAATTTCTTTTGAGTTTAATTTTGACAAATTATTAATATATATCTTAACGAAAATATATAAAAATACTTTAATTTTTAGTCAATACAATTATTAACTTCTAATAACTTAATTCATTGTTATGTGTATTTTCAAGGTGAAGTTTTTTCAAAAAATAGCCTAACTTTCAGCAAATTGGAGAAACCCATAATCTAACTTCAAAATTATCATATGCAGTAAATGTATCAACAGACTTTATTTGATATAAGATATAAATACAATGAAAGCAGTTACATGCAACCTTTTTCAATTTTTTTCTTTTCTATTTTCGTTTTTTACTCTTTTCGTTTTTTCACTCTCTTCTATCTCTAACTTTTATTTCTCTTTTTTTTCTATTCAATTATTTTCCTTTTTTTTCATTTTTAGGTACTTTTTGCTCTTTTTTTTCTTTTTCGCATTTTCTCTTTATTTTTAAAAAATCATATTTTTTTGGTACTTTTTCCTCAGTTTTTTTTGTGTGTTTTTCCTTCTTCTTTTTTTTCCTATTTTTGTTTTATTTTTTTCACTTTTTCTCTCTCTTCTATCTCTAACTTCTATTTGTCTTTTTTTTTTTGAATTCTTTTCTTTTTTTATTTTATTTTCCTTTCTCTTTTTTTGTTCTATTTTTTTTGTATTTTTTAAAAATATAGCTACATCGAGCATAAATTATGAATGACAATAAAAATAACACAATCAATTATTGTATTAGTATTCACATCATTATTTATATTTTTTTATTCGTTGATGCAGTTCTATTTGTATTTCTATTTTATAGTTCACACTTGTATGGATGTACTTAATTGAAAAGAGAGACAATGAATTGTAACTTCTTTCACTCGCTCTTCTATTACTATTAGGGATCGTTTGTATTGTAATTAATTAAAACTAGGGCTAAATAAGATAATTAAAAGTTTATGTTTGTTCAGTTATGTATTTTTTTTTTTTTTAAATTTATTTTTTGTGATATGAAGTAAAAAATAAAATAAACAATATATTGGAAAAAATTTCAGCTTCAATTTTTACAAGCTAATTAATTTTCTTAGATAAAATAATTATGAAAATACTTTATAATTTTAGTGGAACAACATAAAAATACTTTCAAAATCTTAAATATAATTTAACTAAAATAAATGTGTATTTTATCGCGGCTTTCTAGTCTCGAAGTCGTGATTCAATGATTATAAATTTTTTGATCAGATTGTTAGAATAACATTATGTGACGATTTCAATAATTTTTATTTATTTACTTAATCTTTGTGTACATTTGAATTTTCAGTCAAACCTATATAAACTCAACATGCGAGTTATTTAGAGTCAAGATAAAAATTACACTAAATTTTTTAAGTCAAACTTAATTAGTTTACACTTTACAGTTGAAATATAACGTTGATAACTATCATTTGAATTGCTATTTAAAGGAGATTTTCTTTTGTTTGTAAACAAAATAAAAATAAATTTAACTTTAAAAGTAATCATATTTGTATTTATGTTGATTATAAATTTAGCGACTGAACTATCACTATTTTAGCGACTGAACTATCACTATTTTCAATTCCAAAAATTTCATTTATGGTTTCTCTTAGTTAAATATTTTTGTTATATTGGATTCATTTAAAAAAAAAATTATAGGAGGAATTTTGTAGATGCGATATATGTAGGATTTAAGATTAAAAACAAATAAAAAAGTTAAAAAAATTGTATAGTAAAACAACTAAAGAGATAGATGTATTGGAAGAAAAAAATATATAATATAATTAAAAAATGATGATTAAAAGATTTCAAATTAGATAGAGCTTAGGATAAGGAAAAAGTATAATGAAAAAGTAAAATTTAAGGAGTAAATATGAAAGAATAATAAAAAATAATGAATAAAAAATCTGAAAGAATAATAAAAAATAAAAAATAAAAGTCAAAGTGGTTTTATTTTTTGACGGAAAAATAAATGGTTTTGGAGCTTAAGGGAGGTAGTTTTGCATTTTGGAGGGAAAGATGGTGGTTTTGAAGCCAAAGGACAATGAAGTCTTTTTACCAAATTCGAGTTATTTGAGTCATTTTCGTTGGAGTCATTTAGCAATACCCTAAGAAAAAATATCAAATAGAAGTATGTGAAAAAAGAAAGAAAAGACAACAACTTTGATGGTGTTATAAATGTATTTACATTATAGTTAATGTCTATCAAGATCTACTTTGATAGCTATTAGGATTTGAAGTATCTGTCTTTTACTCAGACTAGGAGCTTCCCTTTAAATAAAGAGATTTTGTTCATTATATTCTCAATCTTATGATCCCTCATCCATCAAGAGAAATAAAGAAGTCTCCCTCTTCTCTCTCTATTTATTCTTCTTGTTCTTTCTTTATATTTCATAACACGTTATCAGCGTGAGACTCTGTCAAATAAGGTGAGATTATGCCAAACAAGGTGAGATTATAAATTTTAAGGATTTTAAGGTTAGTAATTTCTTATGTTATTTATCTTTTGCTACTAATAATATAATTATTGTTGGATTTGAGAAAAAATAATTGGTTTGGAACCATTTATGTTTTAAATTTATTCCTCAAGAACAATATTGCCAAAAGGATGATAATATATTGGGTTCAAGTCCTATCAATTTATGCCTAAGACACCTTTATATAGATAAGACGTTGAGATTGGATCTCAATGCATGTATTGATAATATTATGATGGTTAAGGCAAAATAATGGGTATTTGATGAAAAGTCATGAAATATATCCCATTGATATGCTTTATTCCCTAAATTGAATGTGGTAGCAATAAATCATATGTATGCCTCAATTTGCTTTTGCAGTAGCTATCATAATTTGATATGCCTAAGACATGATTATATTTCATTCCTAGGGAATGAGAAGCTTATTAATGCAAATGTGCACTTGATTATGATGGTATCACTACGCACCTCCGAATGAGGCAGAATAACTGAGAAGAGTTATTTCAAAATCTACTTCTAAAGTAGTAAATCTGAAATTTATTCATGTAATAGTAAATCTGAAATTTACTAAAAAAAAGTACATGTCATGGTAAACTTGGAGTTTACTAGAATAAAAGTTCATAAATTTATATGAACGATTGTGACCTCTCGAAGATGTGCATATTGAATATTATACACATATTGAAGAACTAGAAGATTCTTCGAGAATTGTTTATGTCGCTTGTTTTCATGATAAGTTGGTTGGACCAAATAATATTGGGATTGAATTTCTTAAATCTGAAAAATATAAAAGGTGAATATGGGCGTGTTCACCTATCATGTGATATGTTGAAAAGATGCATCAATAAAATGATCACATGTACATTCATTGTCAACCTGCAGTTTGACATTCATAAAGTTGCTTGCTCAATAAAATTGAGTTAAGAACATAATTTTCAGATTGTGCAATCAAGAAAGATATCTTGATGATGATGGTTTGACATTGAATGTCTTCGATAAATAGCTAAACCATCGCTAATGAGAACAAAGCTTCATGTGTTGGTCTGAAATATGATATGTTGCATACAATAACACTTGTATGTATTAGACCAATAAATTATGATTATTTCTTCCCCCTCAATTGGTTCAAGGTCATGAACCAACTATTCCATCTAATAGTTTTGATGTACGGTATACGATTAATGAATATACCATGATGCACAAAGATGGATTCCTCAAAGAATATAGAGGATGTATGTTAGTTTTCTAACATAAAGGGGAGATTATAAGCAGTTATGAAATATGTTAGAATTATCACCAGATCCTCATTCAAAAGATAATTCAAGTCAAATGCCGAAAGCATTTCATATTTAAGCTGCAAGTGCACCTATTTTGTGTATGTGAAGGACAAAGTCTATGCATGCGTGAAGCGTGGTAGACCAATCAGTTCCAAATAAAATAATCCTTGAAAAGGATAAGGAGCAAATAATCATAATAAGAAGGCATATCTACGACATAACACTTCATGAAACCTTATGAGAGGTTCAGGTACCTGAAAATAATGAAGTGATGAGATCTCAAAATATTATGTCGCATTGTGAACCGATACAAAATGATATATCATCGATGATATCTTTGATACAATATTTGTGCAATAGGGTGAGAGATTACGAGGATCTAAATTCTATGTTTATTTAAGCATGCTGACGTAGAAACATTTATCAAGTGACATGAAAGGATGCATCTTGGTAAGTATAAAACTTATTTGATTTGCAGTCCAGATATTTGAAGATGTCACTCATGAAATATTGAATATTGTCACTTGACAAAACTTATGTGAAAAACTTTTAAGGATTCAAAATGCTTGAAGCATATAAAAGTTTCTGGAAAACTTATTTATAATCCTTATATTGTATAAGCTTATAACTTGAAAATAATTGGAACTCTTGAAGAGTTTTCAAAGCAATAGATTATTTGCTAAAATTCAAAATATATCTTAGTGCAATTGATGCACTCATATACCTTGCAAATACTACAAGGCCTATATCCTTTTCAGTTAATATGTTATCAAGGTATATTTCTACACCTACTAGGAGACATCGAAATGGGATAAGATACATGAGCTTATTTTATTCTAAAGATTGCAGTCCTGATCTTACTGGTCATGCTGATGTTGGGTACTCATCTAACCTGCATAAATCTCCATCTCAAACATGTAATGCGTTCACATATGGGGATACTGCCATATCTTGGAGATATACAAAGCTGTTTATCGTAGTCATTTCATCGAACCATGCTGAGATAATAGCTATTCATGAAGCAAGCCGAAAATGTGTATGGTTGAGGTCCATGATACATCTCATTCGAGAAAAATGTGGTTTAAAATGTAACAATGTACCTACAGTTTTATACAAAGATAATGCAACATGCATAGCACATCTTAATGGAGGATTCATAAAAGGTGATAGAACGAAGCACACTTCATCAAAGTTTTTCTACATACATGAGCTACAAAAGAATGGTGATATTTACGTGCAACAAATTCGTTCAAGTGACAATATGGTTGATTTATTCACCAAGTTTTCTTCAATTGCAATATTCAAGAAGATGGTGCACAAGATCGGGATGCAAGGGTTCAAAGATGGTCTCATTAGGGGGAGTTAATACGCGATGTACTCTTTTGCCCTTACGAGGTTTTGACCCACTGTGTTTTCCTTATAAGTTTTTTAATGAGGCAGTCTATGTAGACACGTGATTTCGTCCTCTTAAAGTTCCATTTTTATTCACTTTACTCATTTTATGTTGTCTTACCACGTGCCCTACCCCGTGTAATTATCCCTCCACAAAATACAAAAAAAAAGTAAATAATAAAACTCCCTAACAAACTAACAACCCACCCAACTAAAAATTGACAACACATCCTAACCCCTACCCCTCCTATCCCTACCCCCACGTAACCACCCCTCCCCCCCACATTTCTTGGACACAAAGAAAGAGAAGAAAAAAACCAACAAAAAAAAGGAGGGGGGGAGGGGGGGGGGTCTTCTATATATAGGAAAATGGAGAAAAAAAGGGGGGGATCTTCTTCTTCACCGAGGACAGAGGGGAAGGAACACAAAAAGGGAAGCCATTGTTGAATGAAAAAGAAAAAATTGGATCTCCCTCTAACTCTTCTCCTTTCACCCTTACCACTGCCGACCGGAGCTCCGGCTACCACCTTCTCCAGCTCCTCTCCTAGCCCCCGCTCCGACCAACGCCATCGCGATGCCGACCAGCCCCGTCTCACTGTCTCCGGCGAGATCCGACCAGCGAACTCGCAGCCTTCCACCCGAGAAACCAGCTAGCACGCCCTCTCCTCCAACTTTAGCTTCCTCGTCCGTCGTCCTGCCGCCAAGCTCGCCGGAGCTCTGGTACCGCTATGTTTTGGTGTGTTTGGGTTGGATTTTGATCCGTTCGGGCCAGTTTTCCTGTTTAGGATCGATCTCGGGCGTATATTGAATATTTTCAGTTGCTTTACGAATTGGTTATTTGAATCGAATTTCGGGTTTCAATTTCTCAAGTATCGAGCTGGACAGATTTTTCGTTGGAGTTTAAGTCGAGGTTATCGGAGGCGGGTTTTCTTTATCTCGTCGAATAATATGGGTCAAAAAGCGGTTTAAGGTCCATCCCTCAACTCTATATTCTTGTTATTGTCTCA
The DNA here is from genome assembly GCA_030864215.1 of Capsicum pubescens. Classification (NCBI taxonomy): domain Eukaryota; kingdom Viridiplantae; phylum Streptophyta; class Magnoliopsida; order Solanales; family Solanaceae; genus Capsicum; species Capsicum pubescens. The sequence continues at coordinate 49,890,291 of CM061540.1, read as the reverse complement.
AAAATGTGTTTAATTGTTGCGATTATGCGTGATGTGATCGTAGTTGGTGAGTTTTGTTGACGTATGATGTCATGATTTCGTGCTTCACGGTGTGTTTTCGCCGGTATGTAGAATGAATTTGAGTAGCTTTGATGGTGTTATTGATTAAAAATGAAGTTAGAAGGGATGGGAATCAAAAAGTAAAAGTGAATATATTAGCATTTTGATTCATTGATAATTTCTAATTCGGAACAAGTATTGATGTTGTCAAACACCATAGTATCATGACGGGTTGAAATTGGTAGGCAAACGATAGTTCGGGTAGGCAAAAGTTTAGGAATGGTGTTTTGATGAATGTTTGAATGTATATGTGTTGAATATTTTCTGATTTATCGTGCTTGACTCAATTGTACCATTTGACCGGGGAATGCCCCGAAGCACTTGTATTATTTTATTCGGGGAATGCCCCGAGGTATCTTGCACTCGGGGGACGCTCGCGATCAAGGCCCGAGGCATCGGGTAAAGCTTTGGAGCATAGTTTAGGATTAATATAGGTTAGCGTAGGTTTACATTTTTGCATTTTTCTATTTCGGGATTGTATAATTGGACTGAATACTAAATTTGGACTATTTTGTCTTTGTGTGTTTTGATTGATTATTCTATGTTTGTTTATGTGGTTTGTACATTCGTAATGTCTAACTAGCCGATACTCTCTATCAAGCGACCGTGGTCAAACCACGGGATCAAGGGGTGCCTAACACCTTCCCCTCGGTCAACAGAATTCCTTAGCTGGAATCTCTGTTCGCAAACCAATTTTATGAGTCAAAATATTTTGAAAAGGGATTTCCAAAGGTGACTTGGCACACCCGATCTGTGCCAAGTGGCGAATCTGAGTTTAAACGTAAATAACCCTTTTTCGAAATAAATTTTCAATCTTTTGTCACTTTTAATAATAAAACCCTTTCGATCCTTAAATATAATCTTTTTGATAAAAAAAAGGGGTGTGACAGCTCTGGCGACTCTGCTGGGGATTTTAGAATTCGAGCTTATTTTCGAGTCGTATCGTCTTTGTTTGGCATTACGAGTGTATAAGCATTGTTTGTAATTATTGTTTTGTTATTGTTTTCACCTTTGTGCGTTTTCGTGTTCTTTGTTTATAGTATTTATCCTATGTGTGACCGCTTTATATCTGTCATCATGAGTCCATCCCCCCGGCCTTTTTTCTGCAACAAGTCTCGGAGCGCACGTCGTGCGCACGAACTCTAGTTGAGTCACCTATATTTTAGGGGGGAGCCGTTAGATGTATGGAGTAGGTGAAAAGCAAAGCAGCCACTATCGACCATATGCTCCCCCGAACAGCCTTGTTAGTAAACCACAACGTAGGTCAGCCTTTAGGTCATTCTTATGTGCATCATTTTGAGACCTAGCGGGGCCTACATGGTCCTTTGTAGGAGACTCACCTTTAAAGCATCCTTACGTGCTAACTGTTGCATATTTGAGGGTAACGTGGTCATTTGACGGACTGATTTTTTTTTTAAAAAAAAAAAAAAAAAGAAGAAAATATAGAAAGCGAGTCGAAAAGAATGAATTAAAAGGAATGTCGTAGTTTATTTTAGAATTCTTTATGGCTTTTGTTCTTCACGATCCAAAAACGCAAAAAAGTTTTTTTTTTACATTTTTGCATTTGTCTTCTCAAAGTACCGTAAATTCAAAAAAAAAAAAAAGTTTTTTCTACGTATTTGTCAAAAGCAAAAATACCAAAAAACATTTTTCTTCCATAATGGATGGTGTCAGTCTTAGTTAAAGTGTCTAATTGAAAAATCCAAAAAGTTTTTATTCGTTTGTTTTTGGTTTTGTCTCTTAAGTTAGGTTCAATTTATTAGTTAATCGTTAGTTGTCCAATCTAGACGAATTACGCATACCTGATTTCCGTCCCTCGGGGCGGGATACGTAGGCAACCCTCGGTGGGTCCGGTAACCTTTATTTTGGTCTTCGTCTTAGTCTTAGGCTAGGTCTTTTACTCCGTAACCTAGAGTTGTTAGCCAAGTAGGCTGATTTTATTTAGCATTACTGTTCGGCGATTTGGAGTCATGAAGCGGTCTGTCCCATCGACGTATGTCCGCGTCAAATTCCCATTGGTTGGGAACCTTTTGCTCTTATCAAATTTTGAGACAATTTCTTATCTGCTACTACAGGATGAATCTGTCCACAAAGTCTAGAGTCCTTATGGTTGTCAAGGTACCCAAAAAGTTGATTAAGTGGTGGGGCACGTTCAATTACTCCGAAAAGCACGAAGTGAGGAAAGTGTTAGGCAATATTGTAACACTCATGGATCTCACGCCTCGTCCGGATTTAATAGAAGCTGCGTTGACTTTCTGGGATCCAAATAATTTGGTGTTTAGGTTCGAAAGTTGTGAATTGACTCCTGCCTTGGAAGAAATATCTTGTTTGTTTCGGTTGACTTACATGGGCCAGCAGATGATTTTAGCCCGCAATCATACTCGTAAGAAATTCCTTCGACTCTGTGGATTAAAAGATAACAAGCATCTGGGATGTCTCAAACAATCTTGGATTTCCTTGGACTATTTTTTTGCTAGATTTGGGTCTTTAGAGGGTTTCGACTATTTTTGGGATGAATTCTGTACTACCAAAAAAAATCTGGGAACAACGTCATCTGGAGGTTTTTTGTCTGGATTTGTTGGGTATCTTAGTGTTTCCGTTAGATGAGAGGTGTATCAATACTCGTCTACAATCAGTGGTGATAGCTTTATTCAAGAAAAAAGATGAGGTCACCATTGTACCAATGATCTTAACAAAAATATATAAGGCTTTAACTGAAGTAAAAGTAGGAGTACGATTTTTTGAGGGGAGTAATCTGATATTGCAGTTGTGGATGATGGAGCACTTGTATACGCCTTCTTTGATTAGAGCAGATGTGATCGACCGTTGTCTGAATGATCGAGTGCAAGCCATGCAAGAAAGAATGCGTTTTGACAAATTTTCTTTTCCTATTGGAGTCAATTCTTGGATCGAATTTCTCGGATCAAGAACTCCAAAAAACATTCTTTCGTGCTATATGTGGTTTTGTCCTAAGAAAATCTTGATTGGATCTCAAATGCAACTCTTTCTAGTTTTGATAGGACTTAACTGCACTAGGCCTTACAGTCCAAGAAGGGTGATGCGTCAGTTGGGTAGGATGCAAGACGTCCCCCCAATAATGGACCTTCTAAAGGATGTAGAGTACTTTAGAGACCAAGCCGTGGGGGAAAGGAAATATGAGCAATTATGGAATAACGCGATAAAGTTAGGTGTCGATACTTTCGAGGAAAATCTAGGATGCACTCAAAACTATGAAATCTGGCTACAATCTCTGCCCCGTGGCATTAGTAGATCCTTACCAGCCCAACTTAGAGGGTGAATACGGGAAGCAATCATGGTAGAAGATGATGAGCAGGAAGATCCGGGTGTCAAGGTGGAGTTTTTGAGAGTTCAGTTGTCGCGTTTGATCACAACTGTGGATGGGTGTCAGAGAAACCTTTGCGGGTGTGCTCTCCAAGAGACGGGGATACGGGCAAGAAATTTGTTTTCGGGTATCAAAACATCGTTGCAGGACATGTTGCAAAGTCTAAGTGGAAAAGTGGGGACTTCACAGATGGGTTCATCTCAGCCGGGGACATCACACAGAGCACCAGTTTGAAAGAATATGTCTTATCTTTATGTAGTTTTGAGTCTTTTATGTTTCTGTCATTGTAGGTTGGTGTCTGTGTTAAGTCGGAGTTAAGTTTGTTTTTGATATTCGGGTCTTTATTGCACGCATATCGTTAGGGGTTTAAAGTGTTGTTTTGTATTTGTTGTTTAGTTTAAAGTGGTCCTAAATTCGTTGTATGTTTTGCTATCTTTCTTCGAAATGTTAGGATGTCACGTCTTTCTTTTGTTTACATGTCTTCGTGTTTCGTGAAAAAAAAAACCTTCAATTGTGTAATGTTTATGCATAAGTTGCCCGAACTACGCAAGATCTGATTCATGTACAACATGATACGTAGGCAGCCTACTTTTGGGTTCGATCTAATCATTTTGTTTCGTTGTTTTTCATTATTTTTCCTCTTTTAAGGAAAACAAAAGCCATAAAGAATGATAAAATAACGGTAGATAACGTGAGGAAAAGAACAGATATTGATAAAAAAAAATAGTAATAGGTGTAGATAAAAAAAAAGTGTGTAAATAAAAATCTGGATGATGTTGAAATGACCTCGCTACCCTCAAAAGCTGGTAGAAATGAACATGAACTTAAGGCAATTTTACCAATGTGATTCCCATGCTTTTGGTATACCCTAATCCTAACGGATGTCGTCTTTGATGAGCATGTTCTTTCAGATAACAGTGGTAGGTTTGCAGCACTCTGGCTAGTCACCCATACTTCACTAGATCCAAAGCAAAGCTCGCAATGGATAGCAGGGAGATTGAAAATTCGCTCATTGACCCGGATCAGGATCACAGGGAAGAAAGTTCAGAACACAATGATGAGGTAGTAAGGCTCAGGTAACAATTGATAGATTTGCACCGGGCATGGGCTAGCGGAATGCCTCCTCCTCCGCTCCCTGAAGGTCTTCGGAATATCTCTAATTGCCCACCGTTCTCTCAGGCACAATTCTCTGCTCCTACTGAGTCACCTGAGCACGCGCCAGGATTCACTCCGCGACATTATTATCCTGGCAATTCTGGTGTGCCCTTGGCAGCTCCCCAATCAAGACCAGCTGCTCAGCCAATGCCACCGATCACACCGGTATTCGTGGCCCCGCCACCACATGAAACTCCTATATATGCTGTGCGTCCCACAATGAGGCTTCCTCGGTCTTCCAGTGAGCCAGTACTGAAGGTTTCAGATGGTCAGTATTATGCTACGGAGCCTACTCTGCAATTGAATGAACCGTATGGGTACACTCAGCCGCCTGCATTTCCATTTGATACGGAGAAACCTGTCGCAACGGAGGAACAGGATGTCATAGCCCGGAAACTGAAGAGTTTAGAGCAAGCTATGAGGAATTTGCAAGGAATCGGAGATTATAGAAGTGTTTCCTATAAAGACCTGTGCATGTTCCCAGACATCAACCTGCCCCCCGGTTTTAAGATGCCTAAGTTCGAGAAGTACGCAGGGCACGGTGATCCTGTTGCACACTTGAGACGTTATTGCAACCAATTGAGGGTTGTAGGAGGAAAGAATGAACTACTCATGGCTTTCTTTGGTGAGAGTCTTTCAGATCTGGCTTCAGAATGGTTCATCGATTGGGATATCGATAAATGGAACAGTTGGGATGATTTGGCTTCTGAATTTGTTCAACATTTTCAGTACAACATCGACTTAATTCCGGACGAAAAATCTTTGGTCAACATAAAGAAAAAGAGCATTGAAGGTTTTAGGGAATACGCGATAAGGTGGCGTGAACAGGCCGCTAGGGTAAAGCCTCCAATGAAAGAAAGTAAGTTGGTAGAAGTTTTCATTCAGGCGCAGGATGAGACCTATTTTCAATATTTACTTCCGGCAATGGGAAAGTCTTTTATGGAAGTCCTCAAAATAGGGAAGATGATAGAAGACGGGATTAAGACCGGTCGAATAGTGAGTTTTGCTGAATTAAAAGCTACCACACAAGCGATTCAAGGTGGATCTGGCGCATTTGGAGGCAAAAAGAAGAAAGAGGACGTTGCGACTGTCGTAGCCGGAACCCATGCTTATCCTAAAAGACCACCTCGCCCCTATCCCCAATCCCAAGCCCAAGTCTACGCCCAAGCTCCATATATTCCTCCCCACTATTACTACCCTCCACAAAACCCTTTATATTCCATTCCACCACCCCCTTACCCAGTATATAGTGCGCAGCCATATGCCCAAACCCCTTCTTACCCGTAGTGGCGCGCACAAACTTCACAAAATCGCCCATTCGCTCCACCAAATTACCAAAACCCCTCCAGACCCAGTTTTCAGCCTAGGCCCCAGTATAAGCAGGAGAAAACGGTCAAAAATCAATTCACACCTCTTGGGGAGTCATATGCTAGCTTGTTTGATAGGTTGAGGAAGTTGAAGGTTTTAAGCCCAATTCAAGGAAGGCTTTCAAATCCACCACCAAGGAATCTCGATTATTCTTTAAGGTGTGTGTACTGTTCTGATATGCCAGGCCATGATATTGAGAAATGCTGGCATTTAAAGAGAGCTGTCCAAGATTTGATTGACATAAATCAGATATTGGTCCAAGCCCCGGAGGGTCCAAACATTAACCAGAATCCGCTGCTAACCCATGCTGAAGCCAATATGTTAGAATTGATATATGATGGGAAAGAGTCTTCGAGGGGTTATAAGCCTATTATCAAGACACACACCACTGAGGAGAAATCGGTGAATGTAGCGGAGTCTTTGAAAGCAATGTCATTGAGCCAGGAAGGAATGAGGGAAGATAAATTCCAAGAAAGCACAAAGAAGCCCCTGATCACAGTACAAGGCGCCAGAAGGTATGGTGATTCGATTCAGGATAAACCTAAGTTGATAGTGGTGGGAGCTTTGAGTCAGCCTATCTTGACGGTAAAAGGAGCACTGGCAGCGCCTATTGTCCTCAAACCGGTGACCCAACCTCCGATAGTTGATACGAAAAGGATTCCCTGGAATTATGGGCGGACTGTGATGACCTATCACGGGAAAAAAGTTGTGGAAGATGTAGATGAGGTAGGAGGTTTGACCAGGTCAGAAAGATGCTTCGTGCCTGAAAGCTTAAGAAAGTCTAAGCCAACGGTGAGTGGACCGTCGTCTATCAAAAAGCCTATCACTGAGGAGGAAGCCGAAGATTTTTTGAAAAAGATGAAATTGCCAGAGTATTCAGTATTAGACCAGCTGAAGAAAACCCCTGCTCAAATTTCCCTTTTATCTTTGCTGTTGCACTCCAAGGAGCATCGTGATGTTTTGCTGAAGGTATTGAATGAAGCATATGTTCCAAGGGAGATTACAATCAACCAGGTTGAGGAAATGGTGGGAAAAATCTTTGAGGTTAATCGGATCAGCTTTTCTGATGATGAATTGCCTGTTGAAGGTACAGGGCATAATCGGGGTCTTTACATTACAGTGAAGTGTGAGGATTTCTACGTCACTCATGTTATGATTGATGGGGGTTCAGGTGTAAATATTTGCCCTATTTCTACTTTGCAAAAACTGAATGTTGGTGCTGATAGGATCAAGCCCAACAATGTATGTGTTAGGGCTTTCGATGGTGCAAAATCAAATTCCATTGGCGAAATAGAACTATTGTTGACCATAGGGCCTGTTGAGTTTGCCATAGAGTTTCAGGTATTGAACGTAGAATCCTCTTACAATCTGTTGTTAGGAAGGCCCTGGATCCACAAGGCCAAGGCGGTTGCATCTACGCTGCACCAAATGATTAAGTTTGAGCATGACAGGCAAGAAGTAGTTATTCATGGTGAAGGAGATTTATCAGCCTACGAAGATTCTCCCTTGTCCTTTATTGAAGCAAATAACGTAGAGGAGACATTCGTCTATCAAATTTTTTATACAGTGCCAGTGAGTCGTATCCCTGAGTGGCAAGCTATACCGGGACCGCAATTGTCTTCTGCTTCTATCATGATGGTGAGTGAACTTTGGAAATACGGATTTGAGCCAGGAAAAGGTTTTGGAGCATCTCTGCATGGTATAGTTCATCCCATATGTTCGAGTGAGAACGTGGGCACGTTTGGTCTGGGATTTGAGCATACAGCTGAAGATCTGAAGAAAATCAGGGGAAGGAAGAAGGAAATATGGTCACTCCCTCGCCCAATGCCACTACTCAGTGAGTCATTTGTTAAGAGCGATGTCGCGAAGCATGTGGAATCTGAAGTTGAATTGGTGGGTGACCTCCAGAACCTTTTTATTGAAGTTGATATGGTTGAAGCAGGAGAAGGTACCAGTATAGCAGATGTGCAATTCATAGGTCCAGCTGTCCGGCTCAATAACTGGGAAGTCACTCCTCTCCCCGTCAGGAGGGAGTTTTGGTAGTTTATTTTGTTTTCCTTTCTGTTTATTCGAGTTATTTCAGGGTTGTAATTCGGATTTTAGTTTGTTTATGTTATATTGGTGTCTGTGTTTAAACCCTTCTATCTTTTATTTAATGAAATGCAATGTCCCTTTTGTTTTGTGTCTAATATAGTTTTTTTTTACACAGTTCTCTTTATGCTGATTCTAATGACATGACATGCATGCGGAATTTTCAGCCTGATCTTAAAATCCAAAATAATCCAGATGTAATGGAGCAGGTTGAGGAATATGATGAAAAAGAAACATTAGAAGAAATAAGCAAAGAGTTGGAACAATTTGAAGACAAACCGAATCCTAATTTGAATGAGAGTAAGCCAATAAATCTAGGGGATCAAGAAGATGTTAGGGAAACTAAAATCAGTGTACATGTTTTGCCCCAGCTAAAAGATGAAATGATTCAAACGTTAATGGATTATAAAGATGTTTTTGCATGGTCTTATGATGATATGCCTGGTTTAAGCACTGAATTAGTGTCTCACAAATTGCCAACGGATCCCGCATTCCCTCCTGTCAAACAGAAGTTGAGGAAGTTTAAAAAAGATGTGAGTATTAAAATCAAAGAGGAAATCATAAAACAACTTGAAGCCAAAGTAATTCGAGTGGCTCGTTATCCCATGTGGTTATCCAATGTTGTTCCCGTACCAAAGAAAGATGGCAAAATTTGAGTGTGTGTTGATTACCGCGATTTGAACAGGACAAGTCCAAAAGATGATTTTCCACTACCCAACATCCATATTTTGCTAGACAACTGTGCTAAACACGAGGTTGCCTCTTTTGTGGATTGCAATGCCGGATATCACCAGATCATTATGGATGATGAAGACGCGGAGAAGACATCTTTTATCACACCATGGGGAACTTATTATTATCGGGTGATGCCGTTCGGTTTGAAGAATGCTGGAGCAACATACATGAGAGCCATGACCACTACGTTTCATGACATGATGCATAAGGAGATTGAGGTTTACGTGGATGATGTGATTATTAAGTCAAAAAGTCAGGCCAACCATGTAAAAGATTTGAGAAAGTTCTTTAAAAAACTTCATAGGTATAATCTCGAACTCAACTCGGCAAAATGTGTATTTGGAGTTCCATCTGGAAAGCTGTTGGGGTTTGTAGTCAGCCGTCGGGGAATTGAATTAGATCCCTCGAAAATCAAAGCCATTCAGGATTTGCCCCCGCCCAAGAATAGAACGGAGGTAATGAGTTTGCTTGGTAGACTGAACTACATTAGCAGGTTTATTGCTCAACTCACAACCACTTGTGAGCCCATATTCAAGTTGCTGAAAAAGAGTTTTGTGGTAAAATGGACTAAAGAATGTCAGGAAGCGTTCGATCGAATCAAAAGATATTTGTCAAATCCGCCCGTGTTGGTACCCCCGGAGCCTGGTAGGCCTTTGATCTTATACTTATCAGTCATGGAGAATTCTTTCGGGTGTGTCCTGGGGCAACATGATGTCACAGGCAAAAAAAGAGCAGGCTATTTATTATCTTAGCAAGAAGTTCACCACTTATGAGGCCAGGTATACTCTTCTTGAAAGGACGTGTTGTGCCCTAACTTGGATAGCACAGAAGTTGAAGCACTATCTCTCATCCTATACTACTTATCTCATCTCCCGCATGGATCCTTTGAAGTATATCTTTCAGAAGCCTATGCCGACAGGTCGATTGGCAAAGTGGCAAATATTGCTTACCGAGTTCGACATCGTATATGTGACTCGAACCGCCATGAAAGCCCAAGCCTTGGCAGATCATCTTGCTGAGAATCCCATCGATTAAGAGTACGAGCCATTAAAGACATATTTTCCTGACGAAGAAGTGTCGTGTGTTGATGAAGTCGTTATAGATGTTGATCCAGGTTGGAGGTTATTCTTCGATAGAGCTGTCAATATGAAAGGAGTCGGAATAGGTGCGGTTCTTGTCTCTGAATCGGGACAACATTTCCCGGTAACAGCACAACTTCGATTCTACTGTACTAACAATATGGCAGAGTATGAAGCCTGCATCCTTGGTTTGAGGTTAGCTGTTGATATGGGAGTCCAAGAATTATTGGTGTTGGGAGATTCGGATTTACTCGTCCATCAAATTCAAGGCGATTGGGAGACGCGAGATTTGAAGCTCATCCTGTATCGACAATGCTTGCAGGAGCTATGCCGACGATTTGTGTTAGTAAAATTTAGGCATATTCCAAGGATTCGTAATGAAATTGCTGATGCTTTGGCCACTTTGTCTTCAATGCTCCAACATCCTGACAAAGCCTACATCGATCCAGTGCATATACAGAGTCGTGATCAGTATGCTTACTGCAATGTGGTTGAAGAAGAGCTCGATGGAGAACCTTGGTTCTTGGATATCAAGCGGTACATTCAGTCAGGAGAATACCCAACATATGCCACCAACGATCAAAAGAGGACTATTAGGCGTTTGGCTAGTGGATTTTTCTCGAGCGGGGGAATCTTGTATAAGAGGACCCCAGATCTGGGACTTCTAAGGTGTGTAGATGCAAAAGAAACCTCAGAAATCATGTTTGAAATACACTCTGGAGTATGCGGGTCGCATATGAACGGTCACGTCTTGTTAAAGAAGATTCTTCGAGCAGTTTATTACTGGCTTACTATGGAGAGGGATTCTATTAAGTTTGTTCGAAAGTGTCATCAATGTCAGGTGCACGACGATCTGATATGTTCTCCTCCTGTTGAGTTGCATGCAATGGCCGCTCCATGGCCGTTCGTAGCATGGGGAATGGATGTGATTGGACCGATTGATCCGAAGGCGTCAAATGGGCATAGATTCATTTTGGTAGCCATTGATTACTTCACAAAGTGGGTAGAAGCAGTAACTTTCAAGTCAGTGACAAAGAAAGCTGTGGTAGATTTTGTTCATGCCAATATCATTTGTAGATTTGGAATTCCTAAGATGATCATTACAGATAATGCGGCCAATCTCAATAGTCATTTGATGCAAGAAGTATCTCAACAGTTTAAGATCGCACATCGAAATTCTACCCCATATCGCCCAAAGGCCAATGGTGTTGTAGAAGCCGCCAATAAGAATATAAAGAAGATACTGCGAAAAATGGTACAAGGGTCTAGACAGTGGCATGAAAAGTTGCCATTTGCATTGCTGGGTTATCGCACCACTGTTCATACTTCAACAGGGGCAACTCCATATTTATTGGTGTATGGGACAGAAGCAGTCATCCCTGCAGAAGTTGAAATTCCTTCTCTTCGATTCATTGCAGAAGCAGAGATTGATGATGATGAATGGGTAAAAACCCGACTGGAAAATTTGAGTTTGATTGAAGAAAAAAGGCTAACGTCCGTGTGTCATGGCCAGTTGTATCAGAGGAGGATGGCTCGTGCGTATAACAAAAAGGTCCGTCCCAGGAACTTTGAAGTTGGTCAGTTGGTATTAAGACGTATCCTTCCTCACCAGGTTGAAGCGAAAGGAAAGTTCTCCCCTAACTGGCAAGGTCCCTTCGTTGTGAAGAAAGTGTTACCCAATGGAGCCTTATATTTGACAGATATTGACGGCAAAATGGCATAAATGACTATCAATTCTGACGCGGTCAAAAGATACTATGTATGATATTTGATCCTTTGTTGAGTTTATTGCATGTTTAGTACTTGCATTTTTGAAGATTGATATGATGAAGGCATTTATTTCTTCTATCCAAACATTGTGTCATCTTTTGTTTACCCGTTTGAGCCTCGTTTATTTTTCATTCATATCCCTCTTTTGGAATCAAAATATAGTCAAAGATAAATGTCAAGAAAATAAGAATAAAAGAAAGAGTTCGAAAATAAAAGAAAAAAAATCAAAGCAAAGCAAAGGACAATCTGATGGAACTACGTGCGACCTGATTCTTCTCTCTCGAGAGTGAGATACGTAGGCTGCCCTATTTCGGGCTCGGTCCAACCAAATAAATTTTAAGATTCACCCAGTCAACAAAAACTGGGGCATGAGTTAATGCATTGTTTGAGTCGATTCCAAAAGTCGTAAGTCCCACCCCCACTTCAAGTATCGTTTGAGCCTCTTACCATCTTTTCTAACCTTGACCAAAAGCCAAGTTACAACCAAAGAAAGTCCTTCAGATCAATTTTTGATAGTGTTAAGGCTAAGCATGCAATGGATATGACGATACACTGCGAAGTACCGCTTGTCTCCCTCAGCATAAGAAATTAGGAAAGAAATACAAAAATGAGAGAGTCTTAATGGTGAAAACCTTTGCAGGCACCATAAGGCGATGGTGAGTTGTTAGAAAATGAAAATGAGAGAGTCTTATTGGTGAAAACCTTTACAGGCACCATAAGGCGATGGTGAGTTGAGAGAAATACAAAAATGAGAGAGTCTTATTGGTGAAAACCTTTGCGGGCACCGTAAGGCGATGGGTGAGTTGAGAGAAATACAAAAATGAGAGTCTTATTGGTGAAAATCCTCATGGGCACCGTAGGGCGATGGAGAGTTTAAGAGAAAGGCGGAAAGTGAAAAGAAAAGAGATTTGTTGGCGAAAGTCTTTTTAGATGTCGTCAGTCGAATATGATGTATGAGTCCAATGGATTTGAAGAAGCGGCTCAGTGGCAAAAGGCACGAACTCAACAACAAATGGGGAGTTTGGATAGGAAGATCAGACAGCTCAATCCAAAATGCATGTCATACTCATTAGAGTCGGTTGTCGTATTCAGATAAGTTTTCTTTTTGAATATGGGACATTGCCCTTTTCTTTCATTTACATATTCATGTTTTTGTCCTTTCTTATGATTATTTATCAAAACAAGAGTCACCATCATTTCTTTACATTTTTTTTTAAGTCAAGTTTGTGTCAAAACAAACGAGAAAGGATTTCAAAATTTACTACCAATCTTTCCCAATTATATGAGGAAAAGACAAGGAACAACACAGGAAAGAAATATGATCGTAATTCAACACGAAGCAAAGAGAGTCTATCAACCGACAGGTTATTGGATTCGTGGAATCATTCAGATTTGGGAAAAGAGTGCACCTCAGGGGCATGGTAAAAATGGAAACCCATTGTTCGAGTCAGAACTCATCTCTCTCAATCTGGATCTTGGTCAATGATGCAGTAAGACAGGGCAAGTGTTAGCAATTTGGAACAAAGAAGAAAGGAACGAGTACTGGGGCAGATACCTGAGAAGCCAAGAGCTGCAAGCCACCACTAAGTTTTTAACTGACCAATTTTTCTTTGATTGAAATAGGGAAAAATTCGTTTCACTTGATTCAGCTACCATTGGAAATGCACATCCATGGGATTTTACTTTCTGTTCAGGACCCTCCTGAAAAATGGGATTTTACTTTATGTTCAGGACCCTCCTAAAAAATGGGACTTTACTTTCTGTTCAGGACCCTCCTGAAAAATGGGACTTGATTTTCTGTTCAGGACCCTCCTGAAAAATGGGACTTTATTTTTTGTTCAGGACCCTCCTGAAAAATGGGATTTTACTTTCTGTTCAGGACCCTCCTGAAAAATGGGATTTTACTTTATGTTCAGGACCCTCCTGAAAAATGGGACTTTATTTTCTGTTCACGACCCTCCTGAAAAATGGGATTTTACTTTCAGTTCAGGACACTCCTGAAAAATGGGATTTTACTTTATGTTCAAGACCCTCCTGAAAAATGGGATTTTACTTTCAGTTCAGGACCCTCCTGAAAAATGGGATTTTATTTTCTGTTCAAGACCCTCCTGAAAAATGGGATTTTACTTTATGTTCAGGACCCTCCTGAAAAATGGGACTTTATTTTCTGTTCAGGACCCTCCTAAAAGATGGGATTTTACTTTCTGTTCAGGACCCTCCTGAAAAATGGGATTTTACTTTATGTTCAGGACCCTCCTGAAAAATGGGACTTTATTTTCTGTTCAGGACCCTCCTGAAAAATGGGATTTTACTTTCAGTTCAGGACCCTCCTGAAAAATGGGATTTTACTTTCAGTTCAGGACCCTCCTGAAAAATGGGATTTTATTTTCTGTTCAGGACCCTCCTGAAAAATAGGATTTTACTTTATGTTCAGGACCCTCCTAAAAAATGGGACTTTATTTTCTGTTCAGCACCCTCCTGAAAAATGGGATTTTACTTTCAGTTCAGGACCCTCCTGAAAAATGGGATTTTACTTTATGTCCAGGACCCTCCTGAAAAATGGGAATTTACTTTCAGTTCAGGACCCTCCTGAAAAATGGGATTTTACTTTCAGTTCAGGACCCTCCTGAAAAATGGGATTTTACTTTTGTTCAGGACCCTCCTGAAAAATGGGATTTTACTTTATGTTCAGGACCCTCCTGAAAAATGGGACTTTATTTTTTGTTCAGGACCCTCCTGAAAAATGGGATTTTACTTTCAGTTCAGGACCCTCCTGAAAAATGGGATTTTACTTTATGTCCAGGACCCTCCTGAAAAATGGGAATTTACTTTCAGTTCAGGACCCTCCTGAAAAATGGGATTTTATTTTCTGTTCAGGACCCTCCTGAAAAATGGGAATTTACTTTATGTTCAGGACCCTCCTGAAAAATGGGACTTTATTTTCTGTTCAGGACCCTCCTGAAAAATGGGATTTTATTTTCTGTTCAGGACCCTCCTGAAAAATGGGATTTTACTTTCAGTTCAGGACCCTCCTGAATAATGGGATTTTACTTTATGTCCAGGACCCTCCTGAAAAATGGGAATTTACTTTCAGTTCAGGACCCTCCTGAAAAATGGGAATTTACTTTCAGTTCAGGACCCTCCTGAAAAATGGGATTTTACTTTCAGTTCAGGACCCTCCTGAAAAATGGGATTTTACTTTCAGTTCAGGACCCTCCTGAAAAATGGGATTTTACTTTTGTTCAGGACCCTCCTGAAAAATGGGATTTTACTTTATGTTCAGGACCCTCCTGAAAAATGGGACTTTATTTTTTGTTCAGGACCCTCCTGAAAAATGGGATTTTACTTTCAGTTCAGGACCCTCCTGAAAAATGGGATTTTACTTTATGTCCAGGACCCTCCTGAAAAATGGGAATTTACTTTCAGTTCAGGACCCTCCTGAAAAATGGGATTTTATTTTCTGTTCAGGACCCTCCTGAAAAATGGGAATTTACTTTATGTTCAGGACCCTCCTGAAAAATGGGACTTTATTTTCTGTTCAGGACCCTCCTGAAAAATGGGATTTTATTTTCTGTTCAGGACCCTCCTGAAAAATGGGATTTTACTTTCAGTTCAGGACCCTCCTGAATAATGGGATTTTACTTTATGTCCAGGACCCTCCTGAAAAATGGGAATTTACTTTCAGTTCAGGACCCTCCTGAAAAATGGGAATTTACTTTCAGTTCAGGACCCTCCTGAAAAATGGAATTTTACTTTATGTTCAGGACCCTCCTGAAAAATGGGACTTTATTTTCTGTTCAGGACCCTCTTGGAAAATGAGATTTTATTTTATGTTCAGGACCCTCATGAAAAATGGGATTTTATTTTATGTTCAGGACCCTTCTGGAAAATTGGACAACACTTTCAAAGTGAAATACTATTTTACTATATTTTTTTTTGGGATAATTTTTATTCTAGTTTTAATGTTGGGTTTCAGGAGCCCGCCTGAAGAACAGGGTGATGAAATAGCAAGTCAGGAGCCCGCCTGAAGAACAGGGTGATGAAACAGCATGTTAGGAGCCCGCCTGAAGAACAGGGTGTTGAAATAGCAAGTCAGGAGCCCGCCTGAAGAACAGGGTGATGAAATAGCAAGTCAGGAGCCCGCCTGGAGAATAGGGTGAAGAAACGAAAAGTCAAGCAACAGAAGCTGTATAGACAGGATTTTTGTAATTTCATTTATGTTTTAACTTGTAATTTTCATTTTTGATGTAATAACAGAGCCGCGGACCGGAACCTCGACGGAACCTCACTCGACTTTCCAACTCGGTATAGTCCACCTCTTCCAATCCTTTGAGATACTTGTCACTTGATCCCCTCATAATTTGGGTAGGTAGGATATCCTAATTCAAGACCCGGTAGTCCTTCGTTCTCCTGTTTCTTTCTTCTGAATAATGGTCGGGACAAAATTCTGTCTCGTTGTCTACTTCTTTGTCTGAAAACACCATGTGTTTACATCCAAAGGGGGCATGATGTAGACACGTGATTTCGTCCTCTTAAAGTTCCATTTTTATTCACTTTACTCATTTTATGTTGTCTTACCACGTGCCCTACCCCGTGTAATTATCCCTCCACAAAATACAAAAAAAAAGTAAATAATAAAACTCCCTAACAAACTAACAACCCACCCAACTAAAAATTGACAACACATCCTAACCCCTACCCCTCCTACCCCTACCCCCACGTAACCACTCCTCCCCCCCTACATTTCTTGGACAGAAAGAAAGAGAAGAAAAAAACCAACAAAAAAAGGAGGGGGGGGGGGGGGGGGGGGTCTTCTATATATAGGAAAATAGAGAAAAAAAAGGGGGGATCTTCTTCTTCACCGAGGACAGAGGGGAAGGAACACAAAAAGGGAAGCCATTGTTGAATCAAAAAGAAAAAATCGGATCTCCCTCTAACTCCTCTCCTTTCACCCTCACCACTGCCGACCGGAGCTCCGGCTACCACCTTCTCCAGCTCCTCTCCTAGCCCCCGCTCCGACCAACGCCATCGCGACGCCGACCAACCCCGTCTCACTGTCTCCGGCGAGATCCGACCAGCGAACTCGCAGCCTTCCACCCGAGAAACCAGCTAGCACGCCCTCTCCCCCAACTTTAGCTTCCTCGTCCGTCGTCCTGCCGCCAAGCTCGCCGGAGCTCCGGTACCGCTATGTTTTGGTGTGTTTGGGTTGAATCTTGATCCGTTCGGGTCAGTTTTGTTGTTTAGGATCGATCTCGGGCGTATATTGAATATTTTCAGTTGCTTTACGAATTGGTTATTTGAATCGAATTTCGGGTTTCAATTTCTCAAGTACCGAGATGGACAGATTTGTCGTTGGAGTTTAAGTCGAGGTTATCGGAGGCGGGTTTTCTTTATCTCGTCGAATAATATGGGTCAAAAAGCGGTTTAAGGTCCATCCCTCAACTCTATATTCTTGTTATTGTCTCAAAAATGTGTTTAATTGTTGCGATTATGCGTGATGTGATCGTAGTTGGTGAGTTTTGTTGACGTATGATGTCATGATTTCGTGCTTCACGGTGTGTTTTCGCCGGTATGTAGAATGAATTTGAGTAGCTTTGATGGTGTTATTGATTAAAAATGAAGTTAGAAGGGATGGGAATCAAAAAGAAAAAGTGAATATATTAGCATTTTGATTCATTGATAATTGCTAATTCGGAACAAGTATTGATGTTGTCAAACACCATAGTATCATGACGGGTTGAAATTGCTAGGCAAACGGTAGTTCGGGTAGGCAAAAGTTTAGGAATGGTGTTTTGATGAATGTTTGAATGTATATGTGTTGAATATTTTCTGATTTATCGTGCTTGACTCAATTGTACCATTTGACCAGGGAATGCCCCGAAGCACTTGTATTATTTTATTCGGGGAATGCCCCGAGGTATCTTGTACTCGAGGGACGCTCGCGATCAAGGCCCGAGGCATCGGGTAAAGCTTTGGAGCATAGTTTAGGATTAATATAGGTTAGCGTAGGTTTACATTTTTGCATTTTTCTATTTCGGGATTGTATAATTGGACTGAATACTAAACTTTGGACTATTTTGTCTTTGTGTGTTTTGATTGATTATTCTATGTTTGTTTATGTGGTTTGTACATTCGTAATGTCTAACTAGCCGATACTCTCCATCAAGCGACCGTGGTCAAACCACGGGATCGAGGGGTGACTAACACCTTCCCCTCGGTCAACAGAATTCCTTAGCTGGAATCTCTTTTCGCAAACCAGTTTTAAGAGTCAAAATATTTTGAAAAGGGATTTCCAAAGGTGACTTGGCACACCCGATCTATGCCAAGTGGCGACTCTGAGTTTAAACGTAAATAACCCTTTTTCGAAATAAATTTTCAATCTTTTGTCACTTTTAATAATAAAACCCTTTCGATCCTTAAATATAATCTTTTTGGTAAAAAAAAAAAAGGGGGGGTGTGACAGTCTATATGCGTATTGTTAGAGATGTGTACTCTTTTTCCTTCATTAGATTTTTTTTTCACTGGATTTTTTCTAGTAAGGTTTTAACGAGGCACATTATCTACTAATTAGACATTCAAGGGGGGTGTTATAAATATATTTACATTATAGTGAATGTGTATCAAGATCTACTTTGATATCTATTAGGATTTGAAGCATTTGTCTTTTACTCAGACTAGGAGTAAATTTTTCCTTTAAATAGAGGGATTTTGTTCATTGTATTCTCAATCTTATGATCTCCCATCCATCAAGAGAAATAAAGAAGTCTCCCTCTTCTCTCTCTATTTATTCTTCTTGTTCTTTCTTCATATTTCATAACAGATGGACATAAAACTAACAATATTTTGATTGACTAATGCTTTCAAAGAGGATAAAAGACTTTTTCATGACATCTGAAAGACATAAAAGACTATTATAGAGCCATATTAAAAATTCTTCCCAACATTCTTCAGAAAAAAATAAAAAAAATAAAAGAGATTTGAAGTTAGGAAACGTCTACAAACAGGGCAGCTCAAGACTTCCACAGACAAAGTATCAAGAACAGAAAAAATATCAAACCAAGAAAAATCTTTCCAAAAAAATCTTATATTCCCTTTCTTTTCATCTTTCATCCATCCCAATATTTTCTTGTACAACTTCTCTAAATCTTGTAGTATAATTTTTTTGTAACATAAGTCAAGTCTATTAAATAAGCTAGCGTCTAAGGAGTACTTTAGGAGTTACTAAAAAGAAAATCTCTCTCCGTCTAAGTCATGTGAGTCTTTATATTTTGCTACTACTATATTTTTGTCTTATTCCTTCATAATATGTATGTTTTGCAAAATTATGTATATTAGTACGTCCATATGTAATATATAAATTTTATTTATGTGCTTTTATAAAAACTTTTTACACATAGTATATGATTAACCTCTTAATAATAATAATAATGGATTAACTTGTAAATTATCTCTCTTAACAAAATTAATATTATACTTATATATAAGTGAGAATAATAAATTTTGGTAGTCCTCAAAAGGCTACTTTAGTAATTTTAATTAATTTGTTAATCAACTAAAATTATGACATGTAGTTGATAAAGATAAAACTACTTTATTTCTTTGCTTGCCAAATGAGACTTTATATGTGGTGTGTCATGATATGAGAAATAATTGAGTTTTTTCTTGAATTTTAATTGTTTAACTAGTTCTTTTTAACAAAAATAAAAAATATGGAGGAAATTACAAAGTGAAGAATCAAATTATTACTACTATATATAAGGGAGAATATTTCATTTTGGTAGTCCTCACATGAAATCTCATCAATTTTAGTAAATTTGAACAATTACATTGGCTATTAAAATGCTATACAGAAAATGACGAGTCACAAAGAAGTGATAGTGACACTACAAAATATCTATTTATCCAACTAAATTTAAAATTAATTCAAAATTTTGTTGTCTTCTTTTATGTGGGATAATTATAATTTAATAAAAGATAACACTCATTTTCTTAAATGTTGACAAGAAATTTGTGAAGCTTTAATAATCTTGTAAGATTTCACCCATTGAAAAAATATCTACAAAAATATTTTATTGGATCAGACTATTTAATTTATATACTATTTTTATTCATAAATCATACAATAGTTTGTAGCATTAAATATTTTTATTTTAATCGAACATTGTATTATTTTTTGAAAAAGTAAGTTAACCAATATAAAGTTTAATTGAGAAAAAAATAATAAAATTAATTAAACATAATGCAAAAATCAATTTAGATCGTTAAAGACTTTCATTTAGAAAATTTCAGTAAAATAAAAATGAGAAAATTTTTAGTGTGTGAATTTATTCGAAAATTAAAAGAAAACTAAAATATACCATAAGAAAAAAGTTATTTTTAAATTATAAAAACTTTCACTCCCCCGTTTTAATTTTATTTTTTTGATTTGACTTAGCACAAAGTTAAAAAAAAAGTAACAAATATTTTTGAATTTTGTGATCTTACTAAAAATTGTCTATCGAAAACAGCATCTCTACTTCACCTGAGGTAGTGGTATGGACTGTGTACACTCTACTCCCCCAGATCCACTAGGCGAGAATATACTAGGTATGTTGTTGTTGTTGTGATCTTACTAAAAATATGCAGAAAGGACCAAGATATCTGTTAATCTTGTTATCTTAAACATGTCACATGAAAACTTGAAATTAACTCAAGAAAGAAAAGATACATTTTTATAAACAAACTAAAAAAATAGGACAAAAAATGAAACAAATATATAATTTAACATTTTAAAAATATCGAAAAATAATCAAACTATACCATTAATTAATATGATGGTACAAAACAGACAAAAAGCAAATATAGCAAAAAATGAAAAAAAATTACAAATATAAATGTTAATGTAGTTTGGGCCCGGACTTAGCACGGGCTAAGGACACTAGTATATATATAAAAGAGAATGTTAACCAATCCTATGTGGCATGCTTGAGAGGCCTCTAATGCTATTTATCTTTTTTGTGTGTGTTTTTTTTTTTGGCTATTTTTATCATATTTCTTTCATTTATATATGCTATATAAAATGCCTCCAAAAGACACATAATAAATTCTCTTTAATTTGATTAACTTTCTTAACATCACATAATTACAAATTAGTTATTATCTCTTCACCTTTTCGTCTGTTTTCATATTTTCATAAAGTTTTTTTTTTTAATAATTTCTCATTTATTTGAAAAATAATCAATCAACCAATATCTATATATATAAAGAAAGATTGTAAGAATGATGATGTGGCACCTCTCAATTGCCTCCAGTTATATTTATCTTTTTTTTCACATTTTAAAACTAATAATGTATTGTGTGATAAGTACTTCAAAAGCCTAATTCTCTTAATTAATATTTTATTTATCTACTTAATATTCATATTTAAATTGTAGTTACTTATCTTGAACCTAAGGACGATCAAGAGTCACTAAAATAGTAATGCTTAATAATGAGGACTACACTAATATTCATTATCCTCAAGTAAATAGCAAAACAATAATTATATAGAAGATTAAAAGTCACATAAATAATATTTTGTATTGAAGGATATAGTATAATATCATTCATGATTGATCAACAAAGGATATAGGGCAAAGCAGCCACAAAATCAACATCAAGAGCTTCAAATTTAACTTATCATGAATTTTCTAATAAACTTTGCAGAGGTACATTTTTTTTTTTCTATTCATGAGTTTCATGGAATACGATAGTACTGAATCTTATTTCTTATAGAGGCAGTTGACAACTGAATTCAATTTTAACCATTATTTTTATATGCGTAATAGTGCGAAAAAGGACCCGGCTTCAAGGTGTTTAAGAATAGTGGCATTAAATTTTTTGACCTTTGTTTAGGATTAGTCAATTCTATTCTCGACAAGATGGGGAATGGATATTATACACTTTGGCAAAGATATTTTTTTAACCAATTATCATATTTTGACAATTTATATATTGAATTAAGTTAGATTTATCAGATCAATTTTTGTGTGTTTGTTGGGAGAGGGGGGGGGGGGATATCATTTTCTATGTTTATACATAAATATAGATAGAATCAGATAATAAATTCAAAATATTAGATACGTCGCATAATATTTTCTCCTTATAAATATATCGTGCAATTTTTTCATTTAGCTTTTATGATAAGTTACAATATCTTTTCATTGGGAATGCATTACAAGTTAAGTGTCATTACATTCATATTTTGTTAGCCTTGCGTTATTATATTCTAAAGAAAGTGACTGAGTAATGACATCTTTTAGTGCTTTCATAATACATCGTTATGGGTATTTTTTTTACCTACTTATATATGTAATGTTTTATTTTTTTTATGCATTAGATTATTCTCTACGTATTGGTGGTTGCAGGGACGAGTTGAAAGTAACAACAAAGGATCAACTCAGTAGTATTTTGGGTCTATTTAGTTAAGTACCATCATTATTTTTTCAATAGTATTTTGGGTCTATTTAGTCAAGTACCATTATTATTTTGCCCGTCGTTATTTTGTCTGAGTCTTTTAAATTATCTATTTTTATTTTGGGTATGTTAGATTATAAATTTGCTCCTGATAAAGTCACATTTAATTACATTTTATTTAGTCTTCTTTTAAGAAAATAAAATAAAAATGAGATTTGTAGACCTCATATAGTAAAACAGAAGAGGTAGAGTAAGAATAAACAAGTGAATCGCCCAAAAGAAAATAAGATTCAAAAATAAATTTCATGTGTACATTTGAATTATTTTATATTTTTTCTCTTCTTTCCCTTCATTTACTATATTGAATAACTCACTCTTTCCTTTTAATGGTAACTGAGATGTACCTACATGTTTTTTCCTCAACAAGAATATTTTTTTTTCCTGTTAATACTAATTTTATTTATTCAGAATTTACGAGATTTAAGAGTAATTTCTTAATTGTAGAATGTAAAGGAATTTCGCCCAATTAAATCTTGAACATCACTAATTCACTATATATACTCCGATACAGGGGCAAACCTGTATTGAATTTTGGGGTGCTCTGACACCCACTAAACTCGATGCGAAATAGATATAATTACATAGAAAATATATAAAAATAGGTACGAAACATATAAAAGCACCCACTATAACAAAAAGTTGGTTAGGTGCATGGCATTTAGGTTGATCTTAACGTCCTTCATTGGAAGGGGTGCCCTTGGTTCGAACCTCATTGAGGTGATTTTTTATTTTTTTCAGTTTTAAATTTTTTTAAACACCCATGATCCTTAAATTCTGGGTCCGACACGGCTGACAAATCAAATGACTAGCTATCTTTTGTGTACTAAAATTGTGAGTGTGTTTATATCTCTTTCCTATAAAAGTAATGCTATGAGTTGCATGTGTTACTTAACTTTTAATACATTTTACCTTAGAGATATTTTTAATATTCGTTTGGCCATGAAAACTAAAAAAATTTGAAGTTGGAGTTGGAGTTGTGTTTGATCATGTATTTTTGAAAGACGTTTTTAGACTTTTGAAAAATCTTTTTTAAATATGATTTTATGCCCCCAACTTATAAAAACTATCAAAATCACGCAACTACTAATTTACCTACTAACATACAATCAAATGTGATTCTTATATATAGACACTTCCATTACTCGAATCAAGTTTACATTAACAAAGAAAATAGCTTACTCGAGAACAAAGATTGACAACTAATGACTCTCTTAACAAACATCAGAACTACAGGAGATAGAATGATTGATTTGGATAATTTGTTTAGACGCGTCATTTATTTTTTGATTTGGATCTTCACTAGGTCCTCACTTGTTCTCAAATAACTTTTCAGTTTCCCCAATTGTAAGAATTAATTCAAGCTGTTGAAACAAAATTGAAGAAAGATAATGCAAAACTGCAAAAATGTTCAATCAGTCAAAATGCAAAAATTGCAGAAAGATAATGCAAAAATTGAAGAAAGATAGAGTTGAAACAAAATTGAAGAAAAATAATGCAAAAACATCTTAGATGCAATCTCAACCGAAAGATGGTGATATTTTTGTATTAATCACTGTTCAACCAGCAAATATGAAAAAAATCATCATTAATTGCATCAGTGACTAAACACTTAAAACTTTTAAACATTATAAGGGTTGTGTAAAAATTTTAAAAATTAGGGTTACATGTAATGATAATAAAAGTTGAAATTGAAGTTGAAAAATAATGGAAACAACAAAAATTGATTTTCACTTTTCAGAAAATAATTTTGAAATTTTCATGGTCAAACACCACAACTTTAATAAAGTGAAAAAAAAAATTGAAAAAAAAAATATTTTTTATGGTCAAACGGCCTCTTAATCTTTGGTCTGATTCTATTATAGGATTTGAAAAATGATTGCATCGATGGCCATCTCCTCAAAGAAAATTTAATTTGTTTTCTTTTTTCAAAGATCAATCTTTTGAATTGTTAGAGTATTATAAGAAAATCATTTTTTATACAATAAATAAGAAAAATTTATTACCGTGCGAAGCGCGATTAAAATTACTAGTTATGTATATTAGTAGTGCTTACCTCTCAAATAGTAAGCATCCCAGCTTCAATCTTATTTTAAGTCACCAAAAAAGAAAAAAAAAAGAAAGTTCGAGTTATAAAGCACTTATTTGTGAAAGAGGCGCTAACGTTAAAATGTCATCCTTATTGTTTCGACTCATTATTTCCCAAAAATTGGTCCCTGCTCTAATAATAACTTTGAATAAGTTAAGTACATGCATTAAGATTCTACATTATTCCATAAAAACAAAATAGACAAACATTGAAACAAAATCACAATCAGCAGTGGTTGAAAATTTCGCAAAAATCCAATCTAACTTTCGTCGTTATATACCCACAACCATTCTCATGCCTCCTTTGGAACTTCATTGATTCCTTTTTTTTTTCTTTAAATTACGATACTAATACTATTACTAATAATGGTTATTGCAAACACTAAGAATTCGACATCATATCATGATTTGAAATTAATCAAAATTTTGTATGAATAAGATTTAGTATTCTTATTAAAAAGTTATTTAATAGGAGTTTGTTTATTTATCTCGATAATTATATTTTAAAAGTATGTGATTGGCAATTATTGATCCTATGAGGATGACCACCCCCCCAAGATCCTCACTCAGGGACAGAGCCACCTTTGGTTGGGAGTTCATCCAAACCCCCCTTCGACGAAAAAATATATCATTTATACATGAATTATTTTTATGTATCCATAGTAGGTGTTGAACCCCCTTCGCCTAGGTTTTATTCAAATGTTGAACCCCCTTAGTTGAAATCCTGACTCTGCCTCTGTCCTCACTTATATTAAGTAGTTATATAGTTACTTAATGATAATAATAATATTGGAAGAAAATAATAAATCTCTCTTAATTTGCCAAGATAATAAGTAAAAAGATAATTTTATTTTTAGTACAAGGGTCAAGCAAAATGAAAATGAGAGAGAAAAGGGTACTCTCTAATTCCTTTTTACTTGTTTCTTTGATTTGACGGATAACTTAAGGCTACATTTGTTTTTATTAAGATTCAAACGTCTGACTCTGAATGTACATCTGAATAATTAAAATTTTGTCTCTATATCTAAAAATACAATTCAAATAAAAAACTAATTATATATTAAAAATATTTAATTTAATATAATAAAATTATTTTTTAATTAAAAAAATTATTTATTTTTATTAGTGATAGTGGAGATGGTTTGTACTAGTGGTGATGGTGGTAATGATTGATGTTAGTGACTAATAATGTTGGTGGTGATAGTTGTGATGGTAGAGATGGTTGACATTGTAGTGACTGTTATGATGGTGACGATTGGTAGTGGGATGGTGGTGGTGATGTGAAGTTGGTTGATGTTAGTTATTGGAGGTGTTGATTGCGATGGTGAAAAAATAAACACACGATATTTGACAATGTGTTTGTGGTAGTTGGTGACGTTGTTAGCTGTGATAGCGTAGATGATTGAATTAGTAGAGATAGATTGTAGTGATGGTAGTGGTTGAAGTGGTGGTAGAGGTGGCGATATTGGTTACAATGAAAGTGGTAGTGGATGAAGAATGTGTGGAGGTTATTGATGTGTTAGTGGTAGTTTGGGGTGGTGCTAGTTGTGATAAATGAGTTGATCGATAGTAGGAGTTGATCGATAGTGGCTGTTGATGGGGGTGGTGTTGGAATTTGTGTTAGTGTTCATAGTGACGGTAACAGTGAATATAATTAGAATAATGCAGGTGGTAGGTTTTGTAGCGGCTGACAATAGTGATTGATAGCGATATTAGTTATCAATGGTGGTTATGATGATGGAAGTGGTTGATGACAACAGTTGATGGTGGTGGTGGGTGGTGGTTGACAATGGTGGTGATGGCAGAGATGGTAGTGGTGGTGACTAGTGATTGTGGATAGAATGATGGTAAATATCACCCAACACAAGAATACCTCTTAATGACATTAAGACTTGATTCCAGATTCGAATAATTAAAACTTATTCAAATCTATTAAGAGCTAAAATTTTAATAAAAAATAAATGCACTTAGTGATCTGAAGTCTGAACCATTCAAATTTAGACATCCATTAAGTGCAAACAAATGAAGCCTAAGAATCAAATATATTAAAAATAAAACATATGAAAGTATCTAAGCTCAAGCCCAAAATTAGAACTGAAAATCTAGATTACAATTTATTTATCTTTTTTTTTTGCTCATGGGGAATTGAACCATCGACGAAAACTTAGGCAGACAACTAATTGATCTACTAATATTATATTTTATAAAAAAATATATTTTTTTAGCTATTTCTAAGAACTTCTATCATTTTCGCTTCACTGTTGGGTGATATTAACATTCGAGCAATTCCTTTTGTCCCCTGTCAGGTTGTGTAAGACATGTTACTTTTATTCTTTTTATTTCATTTTAATTGCCAATGAATTTTTTTCACACCCATTAAGAAAAGTAAAAATTACAAAGTTTACTTTACTAAATTATTCCTATTAATTAGATGATTGTTTTTGAATCCTTAATATTGCCTTTTAATGATCATATTTCACTTTTTGAGAGTCAAACAACATGAATTTTGAATAACATTTTTAAAATATATTTTTTTATCATATTAATATTAGAAGGATTGCAACGTATATTATTTTTCATATAGTTTCGAACATTTAAATATTAAATTATTCTAATTCAATTTAATTTAGAAAATTAGTCAAATTAACTCTCGTGAAATAAGCTGTGGTAAGTAAAAATAAAAAAAAGAGTACAAACTTTTATTCTAAATTTCCAAAGTGATTATTTTTCTAGAAAAAGTTTTATCAAAGTTAATAATTTCTTAAGCATTTGAATAGGATTTTGAAATCCTCTGCTTACCAAAATGAATGTAACAATCCACGTAATAAAAAAATATATTAGAGATAAAATGAAACATATGAAAAATGTTATAGTACATGCATCTGACATCAGCTTCAAAAAATTTGTTTAAAAGATCATATATTTATCAATAAAATATGTGACTCTAGGATCCAATGCATCGATGTAAGCGTTATTTTCTTATCGACTCTTTATTTGTTGCATTAAGGTGACATGTATGCATGCAGGGACGGAATCATCTTTCATTTAGAGATTCATTTAATTTTTTTCGATGAAAAATTATAATATTTTTATATTATTTATATTAATTGATTAATTTTTATTTTTTTTTATGTATATATAATAAATATTGAACCTCTCAATAAAATTCTAATCCGGATATGCGATCTAGACACCTCCTATGGAAAACTCTTGACGTGGAGGTTGGCTTATCATTTATCAACATCCATTAATCAAATCATCTATATATGAATTATTATATAGTACTTACTATTTTGGCCACTATTATTACAGAAAATCTGCAAGTTAATCATAAATACAACGCTCCTTATTTCTTTTTTCTACTTTGGTTAAAACGCAACAATAATCTAATCCGGTTGAAAATGGTCTAATTTAGTGCGTGTGACATGACTTCATGAACTACCTTTTTTGTCCTAATTTATGCACTTTTCTTTTAATTTACTTTAAAAAAGAGTCTACGATAAAATAATTTAAATTTAATTTTTTTTTTTAATCCTTAATAAAATAATTGTATAGTTACATAAATGTCTAAGATTATTTTAGATCGTAAATTTTATTAAAATTCTTCTTATCTTACTTAGATTTCATGTCAGTCAAATGATGACACATAAATTGAGACGATTAAAATATATTATAAGAAACAAAGGTTCTACCCATCATGAATCAGTGGAAACTTTGTATTATAAAACATGATTTTCCACCCATTTTCCATGAACTCGACTCACTGAAAAATGCATGGTGAGAAACATATCCTTGGTCATTTCAAGTTTCAATTCAACAATGGGAAGCTTTCCCTTTCTATTTCCTTAGTATGACAACATTATTATTTTTTCATTTTCTATTTGATTTAATCAAAATATATGTAGAAATAGTCACTGAATACTTTCTGGCGGAAAATTTTAATAGCAAAATTGTGGATTTTTAGTAGGTGATAATATATTGAGTGGATTATGTTTATGGAGGAAAAAGTGAGGCGTACATTAATTATTATTACTTCTTTTATGTTTCTTGAAGTGACAACGAAAACTATATATAGGGAGTTTCTCATAATATGATGGGCAAAATTGTGTCCTTTCGCAAGACGGAAGTTTCTCAACAATAGGAATATCTTTTTTGAATAAGCATGAGTGTTAATTAAGGACAAAGCATCAGCACTTTCGTCTGCAATTTGGTTTTCCAAATTATAGTATTAAACTAGATATAGTAGCACCTTCGGGTGTGGTTGAGTTGGTTTGAGGGGTGACTTTCAAAGAGGAGGTCGCGGTATCGATCCCCCCTAATGCCTCCTCAATCTAGCTCGTCACACGAGGTTTATCTAGTGTGGTTTACATCTCCTGTGTGGTTTACTAACGATTGCACAGTGATGGGTTTATCCAGTGTGCACAAAGTGCTCAACACAGAGTGTTCACCCGAAGGACAGAGGCTGTGACAGAGATTGTAACGGCTGCGGGTTTTCTTGGAGTTAAAAAAAAAAAAAAAAAAAAAAACTAGATATAGTATATTAATCTATTATGAAGGAAGTGTACATTTATGCAAATATTTTTTGTCATTGGTGTTGGACAATAAAGTGGTACTCCACTAGATAAGTCATTATCCAAATTCTAAACGAAAGTAACCTCCCTAAACAAGCTGCTTACGTTGTCTTTTCGGATGTGATCACTAACGTACGGATCGTCACAGGCTCGCAGTAAATAAATTGCACAGAATTTAAGTTCCATAACATAAGGATATACTTCTTCAGTAATGTTTGTCTAGTTTATAAAACTAATGAATAATTTATCTATTTTTATTTATTTTACCCTTAGCATTAAATACGATTCATAATCTAATGTAAAATATGAAATTTATTATATTCAAAAAGTAATATGATAAAATTACCGTATTATTTATTATTTTTTAATTTTTGTGCTAATAGGAAAATGGAAAAGTAAAAATGAAGGAAGGGAGTACAAAATTAATACATTTGCTCACTGTACTTATATTGAGACTGAGACTATTATTGGGGTTTGCTATACTGCCAAATGATTGTGTCAACATTCTCTCTCCGATTCCCCAGCCAGCACTTGCCCTTTCCATGTCATCTGAAAAAGATGGAACAAATGTGAGTCCATCCAATGGGCATTTTAATTAATGGTTTATGGTAGCAGGGTCGGATCCAGGATTTTCAGTAAGAGGGTTCAGTAGTACATATACGGACTAGTCGAAGGGGGTTCAGCCTCTATTATTTATACATAAAAAAAAAATAATTCCATGTAAAAATAGTATAATTTTCCGACGAAGGGTCGAATGAACCCCTGGAATACATGTACATCTGCCACTGTATGGTAGGATGCATAACATTCTTTCTATCTTTAATTAAAAAATTTAAATTCAAGTTTTCAAATAAAAAAAACCTTTACAGTGTTTTCACTTTAACAATAGACCTTATAAGACACGAATAATTTAGAATAATCGAGATCTCGAAGTAGCTATCGAATATTGAACAACAAAAAAATTGAGAGAGAGAGAAAAAGCAAAATGGAACGCGATCAAGTAGCTTTAATAGTAGGGATGAAGCTAGCGTACAACTTATAGTTTCGGCCAAATTCATTTGATCCAAATCATGTACAATATTTGTTTTAAGAAATTCAGTTTATATATATAAATTATTAATTTAAAATTTAGTAACTTAAAAAATTAAAATTCTCGAACTCAAAAATTTCATATTTCTATTCCACCTTCGTTCAAAAGTGCAAGTTGGCATGAAAATCATCTTGTTGGCTTGGAATAAACTGAAGTGTCACGTATATTAACCAAATGTGAAAGTATCTCAGGACTTGTAAATACTTGGGAATAGAACAAGGGACAAATTAGATTAATTACTTTCTCCATTTAATAATATTTGATCACTATTGACTTGACATATAAATTGAAAAATAATGAATAATAGAAATAATTTACAACATTATTTATAAAATGAGTAGAAAAATATAAATTATATTAATTTTTTAAACTGTACAAATATTGTTAGACAAGTAAGACGATTGAGTAATGAACAGGGACAAAGTACATGGAAGTTACGTCAATTGGAACACTTCTTGAATCGTGAAAATTGCCATTGCTTCTTTTCCTTTAGGTCCCATTATTTGGCTTTACGATTTTCTACTAAACCATGGCATGTGATTCAATAAATATACCAAATATTCTTCCACTTAATTATATGTAGTCATTTTCAAGAAATATAAAGTTAGGTTACCGGCATTTATCATCCACATGTAATAATATATTCTTTCTCTCAAATCATCTGTCGTAATTTTTATAAATGATTATCTTAGATTATTTGTCATTTTAAAAGTTTAATACAATTTTTTTTTAATTTACCTTTAGTAGTTATTGTTCTTAAAGATTATTAACACCTCAATTATAGGATAATGTTATAATTGTTCAAATATCAATCAAAAATAAAATAATTGTTTTAAGAAAGATATTCTCTTAAGTAGTTAGTACTCCTTAAAATATGAATTCGGAATCAAAATATGACCTGCAACTAAAAAAAGAACCAATGTATGACATATAAAAAAAAGTACCAAAATAGGTTTTGTGCACTTAATAAGTGCACAATGCCTTTATATTTTAACGACAAATTCGTTCACGGCATCAGTGAAAGTCAAACTTAGATTGTGCACTTATTAAGTGCACAATCCATTTTTTTTTATGGATTGTGCACTTATTAAGTGCACAATGCATTTTTTTATGGATTGTGCGCAATCTATTTTTCAATGTTTATTAATAGAATTGTGTTTCACGTGCCACTAAAGATTGTGCACTTTTCCACCATCATTAATAAATAGATTGTGCACTAAATAAGTGCACAATTCATTTTTTTTATGGATTGTGAACTTATTTAGTGCATAATTCATTTATTTGTACTGTCACTTTTTTGTAAAATTGGGTATTTTTTTAATAAATAAATAGATCGTGCATTAAAAAAGTGCACAATCTTTTTAAAAAAATGAATTGTGCACTAAAAAAGTGCACAATCCATAAATAAATGATCTGTGCACTTTGTATGCACATTATCTTGTTCACTTTCTTCAACAGTCCTTTAAAATTTTTATATAAAGGAAAAACATGGTCTTCTTCACTGCAACAATTTCAACTTCAACTTTTTTTATAGTTCAGATAAATTTTTGTTCATTTGAGTCTTAGAGAATGAATAGTGAACGCATCAAAGTTGCACTTTTTTGGGACGGTGAAATTATTCATGAGGGTAATACAATATATTATAGTATTTCTTCCAAGTGCAACGTCAAATATCCAATTTCAATTGATTATCAAGAATTTGTTGATTCAATTTTTAGAAGGATGAAAATTAAAAGTGACGATTATGATTTATTTATAATCGAACAATATCCAAATTTCTTCTTCTCAAATGATCTGGTAAATTATGGAGAATGAATTATCAATGACGATGAGTCATTGACAGAATTTTTAAGGGTTCCTTCTAATTATGCCAGTCAAATAAAGTTAAATATTCTTCAAGTTTATGTTAAGAAGGAGCGGACGAGTCGTCATGCGCACTCTCCTGCATAGACGAATGTCTATACACAACTTGAGAATCCAACTAGTATTGGTGATGCTCGGTTAAGTCAATATAGCAATTTTTTCGACATGAACATTTCTCAAAACTACATGTCGGGTAACGTACCGACACAAACTTCAGTACCTGATTTGAATGAAACTTTGAATCAAAGTGACTGACAATGTCGATGAGTTCATTTTATTATTAGTAATATTTATTTTGATTGCTTTGTGTTTATTTGTTATGTCATATTATTGTTATATTTTTTTCAGGGGATTAACTCTTGGTGAGACGAATAATGATGAATTTTTGGGGCAAGATTATAATTATGGCCAATCATCACAACTTGATTAGGTGGACAATACTGGAACATCTTCAAATATTTCTTTTTCATTGAATCTTGATGTTGCCGAGTATTATCGGTAGGTAAAATATAGTTGTTATTATAATTATTTATATTTGTAACATATATTAAAAATATTTAATATTAGAAAATACAAGAATAATGTATCGCGAGATGAGCATGTTATTCCCGAAGATATTGAAAATGGTGATCAAGTAAATTATGGCGAATTGTCACAAAGTGATGATAGTGAACTTAATAATGCCGATGGAGGTGAATTCCCCTATGACTCGTCATCGAGTGATGAAGGTGTGAGGTTCAATTTTGGACAAAGATCCATGTCTGTCACACCCCTTTTTTACGCGTACTCCAAAAAAATGGATACATTTTTAAAGTTCGAAAGGATTTTATTATTTAAGTGACAAGAAATGAAAATTTGTTTCGGAAAAGAATTATTTGCATTTTTTATTCAGAGTCGCCACTTGGCATAATCCGGTGTGCCAAGTCACCTTTGGAAAATCCTTTTCGAAACCATTTGACTCTTAAACCGGTTTGCGAACAGAGATTCCGGCTAAGGAATTCTGTTGACCGAGGGGAAGGTGTTAGGCACCCCTCGATCCCGTGGTTCGACCACGGTCGCTTGGTGGAGTGTATCGACTATTTTGGCATTATGAAATGTATAAACCACACAAAAGAACACAAAATAATCAAACAATAAACAAAACAATCCAAAAACGTAAAAGTCCAGTCCAATTATACAGTCCGAAAAATAGAAAAAATACGAAAATATAAATCCTAATCTAAACTAAATCTAGACTACGCTCCAATGCCTTACCCGATGCCGCGGGCCTTCATCACGATTATTTTCCGCCAACATGATACGTCGGGGCATTCCCCGATGAATAAATACAAGCGATCTCGGGGCATTCCCCGGCTAAATAAATACATCCAAATTAAACACGATAAACTAAAAGAAACATTCACACGCACATTCCAACATCCAACGAAACACTTATTCCTAAATTTCGCCTACCCGAACCTACGATTGCCTACCCGCTTGACTTACCATGATACTATCACGAAATTGATTATTAGACGTAAAAGTAACAATAACGACGAATCGAAACAACAACAAATCAAAATTAATCCTAATTCACTTTAACGATTTTTTAACTCGCGCCCCGAATTCCTTTTAAACCATATGATTAGTGCATGCTTCGATTTTTCAATAACATCTCATAATCCGAAACCAACATCAAATGCAACACAAACAATGAAGATTCAAACCAAACACACGACAAATAAATCATCCATACCAACAACATTAATAAAAAGTCAAAATAAATTAAAGATTCGGTTAGAAGAAATGGACCTCGATGAAATTGATCCTTGTCGATAATAAGAAATCCGAAGACCAGAATACTCGATCGGAGAACCTTACTACGAACAACTCCAAACTCGATATCGAGTTCACCCGGACAGATCGGAGAACCACGACAAAAACCTCACGATGAATAATCCACAAACCCGAACAAAACTCGAAAACAAACCCAGTTCTCAAATTCGAAACCCCAAACCATCAACTTTCAACTATCCTTGCACGAAGAAATACGAAATACCAGACGAACCGAGACTGAATTTGTAAAAAAAAAGAGAAGACCCGTACACGAAATCAGTGACGGAGTGACGGGAAATGGGTCGAATGTTGACGTTTGTTGTTGCTGGTCGCCAGCGTCGTTGTTTCTGCGCCTGACGCCGGAGAATGATTGGAGTGAAAGAGAGAGAGAGAGAGGAAGATCGAGGAGAGAGAGAGAGAGAGATCGGAGTTGGTGTTTTCGCTGCTGGTCGGAGAGAAATAGAGAGAGTGAGGTCGGAGTGACGACGGTGTTGTTGCCGTCGTCGGAGGGAGAGAGATCGAAGTGACGACGGCGCTGTTGCCGTCGTCGTCGGAGAGAGAGGTCAGAGTGACGACACACTGTTGCCGTCGTCGTCGGAGAGAGAGGTCGGAGTGACGACGCAGTTGTGGGGGTAGTAGTGTCGTGGTGGCCGGAGATCCGGTCACCACCGGCGATGTTTTTTTTATTAGAGAGAGAGAGTGTGAGTCTAGAGAGAGAGAAAAATGTTGATCCTTTTCTTCTTTTCTTCCCCTTTTTTTTTGTTCCTCTTCCCCTTTTTTTTTGTTCCTCTCCTCCTTTATTTTGTGTGTATGTGTGGGTATATATTGTGCTCTTTCTTTTCGGACAAGAAAAAAAGAGGGGGATGGGGTAACATGGGGTAGGGGGTAGTGGTGAGGTGTTATGTTTTTATTGGGTAGGTGGTTAGGATAAGATAGGGTTAGTTGTTTTTTTGTCATTTTGTGGAGGGATTATCACAAGGGTGAGGGTACACAGTAGGATAGGGTAAACAATAGGTAAAAACGATATCGGGGAGGGACAAAATTAGATGTCTACATCATGCCCCCTTTGAATGTAAACATGAAGTGTTTTCAGGCAAAGAAGTAGACAGCGAAATAGAATTTTGTCCCGACCATTATTCAAAGAAAGAAACAAGAGAAAGAAGGACTACCGGGTCTTAAATTAGGACAGCCTACCCACCCAAGTTATGAAGGGATCAAGTGATAAGTATCTCCAAGGATTGGACGGAGATGGACTATACCTAGTTGGAGAGTCGAGTGAGGTTCCGTCGAGGTTCCGGTCAGCGGCTCTGTTATTACATCAAAAATGAAAATTACAAGTTAAAACATAAATGAAATTACAAAAATCCTATCTATACAGCTTCTGTTGATTCATGACTCAACTTTTCATCACCCTATTCTTCAGGCGGGCTCCTGACTTGCAATTTCTTTCGACTTGTTGCTTGGCTTTCGATTACTTCGCTTTGTTGCATGACTTTTCATTTCTTCACCCTATTCTCCAGGCGGGCTCCTGCCTTGCTATTTCATCACCCTGTTCTTCAGGCGGGCTCCTGGAACCCAACATTAAAACTAGAACAAAATTATCCCGAACAAAAATTATAGTAAAATAGTATTTCACTTTTGAAAGCGTTGTCCCATTTTCCAGGAGGGTTCTGAACATGAAGTAAAATCTCATTTTTCAGGAGGGTCCTGAACATAAAGTAAATTCTCATTTTTCAGGAGGGTCCGAAATTGAAAGTAAATTCCCATTTTTCAGGAGGGTCCTGAACATAAAGTAAAATCTCATTTTTCAGGAGGGTCCTGAACATAAAGTAAATTCCCATTTTTCAGGAGGGTCCTGAACTGAAAGTAAATTTCCATTTTTCAGGAGGGTCCTGAACATAAAGTAAAATCCCATTTTTCAGGAGGGTCCTGAACATAAAGTAAATTCCCATTTTTCAGGAGGGTCCTGAATTGAAAGTAAATTCCCATTTTCCAGGAGGGTCCTGAACTGAAAGTAAAATCCCATTTTTCAGGAGGGTCCTGAATTAAAAGTAAATTCCCATTTTTCAGGAGGGTCCTGAACATAAAGTAAAATCCCATTTTTCAGGAGAGTCCTGAACATAAAGTAAAATCCCATTTTTCAGGAGGGTCCTGAACATAAAGTAAATTCTCATTTTTCAGGAGGGTCCTGAACATAAAGTAAATTCCCATTTTTCAGGAGGGTCCTGAACATAAAGTAAAATCCCATTTTTCAGGAGGGTCCTGAACATAAAGTAAAATCCCATTTTTAGGAGGGTCCTGAACATAAAGTAAAAATCCCATTTTCCAGGAGGGTCCTGAACAGAACGTAAAATCCCATTTTTCAGGAGGGTCCTGAACAGAAAGTAAAATCCCATTTTTCAGGAGGGTCCTGAACATAAAGTAAAAATCCATGGATATGCATTTCCAATGGTAGCTGAATCAAGTGAAATGAATTTGCCCCTGTTTCAATCAAAGAAAGATTTGTCAGTTAAAAACTTAGTGGTAGCTTGCAGATCTTGGCTTTTCAGGTATCTGCCCAGCACGCGTTCCTTTCATCCTTGTTCCAAATTGCTAACACTTACCCTGTCTTGCCGCATCATTGACCAAGATCCAGATTGAGGGAAATGAGTTCTGACTCAAACAATGGGTTTTCATTTTACCATGCCCCTGAGGTGCACTCTTTTCCCAAATCTGAATGATTCCACGAATCCAATAGCCTGTCGGTTGATATACTTCCTTTGCTTTGTGTTGAATTACGATCATATTTCTTTCCTGTGCTGTTCCTTGGCTTTTCCTCATATAATTGGAAAGACTGGTAGTAAATTTTGAAATCCTTTCTCGCTTGTGTTGACGCAGACTTGACTTAAAATGCAAAGAAATGATGGTGACTTTTGTTTTGATAAATAACATAAGAAAAGACAAAAACATGAATATGTAAATGAAAGAAAAGGGCAATGTCCCATATTCAAAAAGAAAACTTATCTGAATATGACAACCAACTCCAATGAGTATGACATGCATTTTGGATTGAGCTGCCTGATCTTCCTATCCAAACTCCCCATTTTTTGTTGAGCTCGTGCCTTTTTCTGCTGAGCCGCTTCTTCAAATCCATTGGAATCATACATCACATTCGAGTGACGACATCTAAAAAGACTTTCGCCAACAAATCTTTTTCTTTTCACTTTCCGTCTTTCTCTTAAACTCTACATCGCCTTATGGTGCCCGTGAGGATTTTCACCAATAAGACTCTCTCATTTTTGTATTTCTCTCAACTCACCATCGCCTTATGGTGCCTGCAAAGGTTTTCATCAATAAGACTCTCTCATTTTCATTTTCTCACAACTCACCATCGCCTTATGGTGCCTGCAAAGGTTTTCACCAATAAGACTCTCTCATTTTTGTATTTCTTTCCTGATTTCTTATGCTGAGGGAGACAAGCAGTACTTCGCAATGTATCAATATATCCATTGCATTCTTAGCCTTAACACTATCAAAAATTGATCTGAAGGACTTTCTTTGGTTGTAACTTGGCTTTTGGTCAAGGTTAGAAAAGATGGTAAGAGGCTCAAACGATACTTGAAGTGGGGGTGGGACTTACAACTTTTGGAATCGACTCAAACAATGCATTAACTCATGCCCCACTTTTGTTGACTGGGTGAATCTTAAATCTTTATTTGGTTGGATCGAGCCCGAAATAGGGCAGCCTACGTATCTCACTCCTGAGAGAGGAGAATCAGGTCGCACGTAGTTCCATCTGCTTGTCCTTTGCTTTGCTTTGATTTTTTTTCTTTTATTTTCGAACTCTTTCTTTTATTTTTATTTTCTTGACATTTATCTTTGACTCTATTTTGATTCGAAAAGAGGGATATGAAAGAAAAATAAACGAAGCTCAAACGGGTAAACAAAGGATGACACAATGTTTGGATACAAGAATAAAATGCCTTCATCATATCAATCTTCAAAAATGCCAGTACTAAATATGCAATAAACTCAACAAAGGATCAAATATCATACATAGTATCTTTTGACCGCGTCAGAATTGATAGCCATTTCTGCCATTTTGTCTTCAATATCTGTCAAATATAAGGTTCCATTGGGCAACACTTTCTTCACAACGAAGGGACCTTGCCAGTTAGGGGAGAACTTGCCTTTCGCTTCAACCTGGTGAGGAAGGATACGTCTCAATACCAACTGACCAACTTCAAAATTCCTGGGACGGACCTTTTTGTTATACGCACGAGCCATCCTCCTCTGATACAACTGGCCATGAGACATGGACGTTAGCCATTTTTCCTCGATCAAACTCAAATGTTCCAGTCGGGTTTTTACCCATTTGTCATCATCAATCTCTGCTTCTACAATGACTCGAAGAGAGGGAATTTCAACTTCTGCAGGGATGACTGTTTTTGTCCCATACACTAATAAATATGGAGTTGCCCCTGTTGAAGTGCGAACAGTGGTGCGATAACCTAGCAATGCAAACGGCAACCTTTCATGCCACTGTCTAGAGCCTTGTACCATTTTTCGCAGTATCTTTTTTATATTTTTATTGGCGGCTTCTACAGCACCATTGGCCTTTGGGCGATATGGAGTAGAATTTCGATGTGCGATCTTAAACTGTTGACACACTTCTTGCATCAAATGACTATTGAGATTGGCAGCATTGTCTGTAATAATCATCTTAGGAATTCCAAATCTACAAATGATATTGGCATGAACAAATTCTACCACAACCTTCTTTGTCACAGACTTGAAAGTTACTGCTTTCACCCACTTTGTGAAGTAGTCAATGGCTACCAAAATGAATCTATGTCCATTTGATGCCTTCGGCTCAATCGATCCAATCACATCCATTCCCCAAGCCACGAACGGCCATGGAGCGGCCATTGCATACAACTTAACAGGAGGAGAACGTATCAGATCCCCGTGTACCTGACATTGATGACACTTTCGAACAAATTGAATAGAATCCCTTTCCATAGTAAGCCAGTAATAACCTGCTCGAAGAATCTTCTTTGACAAGACATGACCGTTCATATACGACCCACATACTCCAGAGTGTATTTCAACCATGATTGCCGAGGCTTCTTTTGCATCTACACACCTTAAAAATCCCAGATCTGGGGTCCTCTTATACAAGAT
Source organism: Capsicum pubescens (assembly GCA_030864215.1). Taxonomy (NCBI): domain Eukaryota; kingdom Viridiplantae; phylum Streptophyta; class Magnoliopsida; order Solanales; family Solanaceae; genus Capsicum; species Capsicum pubescens. The sequence goes on along the minus strand of CM061540.1, from coordinate 49,851,570 downwards.
TCCCCCACTTAAGAAAAATCCACTAGCCAAATGCCTAATAGTCCTCTTTTGATCATTGGTGGCATATGCTGGGTATTCTCCTGACTGAATGTACCGCTTGATATCCAAAAACCAAGGTTCTCCATCGAGCTCTTCTTCAACCGCATTACAGTAAGCATGCTGATCACGACTCTGTAGATGCACTGGATCGATATAGGCCTTGTCAGGATGTTGGAGCATTGAAGACAGAGTGGCTAAAGCATCAGCAATTTCATTACGAATCCTTGGAATATGCCTAAATCGTACTGACACAAACCGTTGGCATAGCTCCTGCAAGCATTGTCGATACGGGATGAGCTTCAAATCTCGCGTCTCCCAATCGCCTTGAATTTGATGGACGAGCAAATCCGAATCTCCCAACACTAATAATTCCTGGACTCCCATATCGACAGCTAACCTCAAACCAAGAATGCAGGCTTCATACTCTGCCATATTATTAGTACAGTAGAATCGAAGATGTGCTGTCACCGGGAAATGTTGTCCCGATTCAGAGATAAGAACCGCACCATCGAAAAATAACCTCCAACCTGGATCAGCCTCTATAACGACTTCATCGACACACGACACTTCTTCATCAGGAAAATATGTCGTTAACGGCTCGTACTCTTCATCGATGGGATTCTCAGCAAGATGATCTGCCAAGGCTTGGGCTTTCATGGCGATTCGAGTCACATATACAATGTCGAACTCGGTAAGCAATATTTGCCACTTTGCCAATCGACCCGTCGGCATAGGCTTCTGAAAGATATACTTCAAAGGATCCATGCGGGAAATGAGATAAGGGGTATAGGATTATAGATAATGCTTAAACTTCTGTGCTACCCAAGTTAGGGCACAACACGTCCTTTCAAGAAGAGTATACCTGGCCTCATATGCGGTGAACTTCTTGCTAAGATAATAAATAGCCTGCTCCTTTTTGCCTGTAACATCATGTTGACCCAGGACACAACCGAAAGAATTGTCCATGACTGATAAATACAAGATCAAAGGCCTACCAGACTCTGGGGGTACCAACACGGGCGGATTTGACAAATATCTTTTGATTCGATCAAACGCCTCCTGACATTCCTCAGTCCATTTTACCGCAACACTCTTATTCAACAACTTGAATATGGGCTCACAAGTGGTTGTGAGTTGAGCAATAAACCTGCTAATGTAGTTCAGTCTTCCAAGAAAACTCATCACCTCCGTTCTATTCTTGGGCGGAGGCAAATCCTGAATGGCTTTGATTTTTGAGGGATCCAATTCAATTCCCCGACGGCTGACTACAAACCCCAACAACTTTCTAGATGGAACTCCAAATACACATTTTGCCGGGTTGAGTTTGAGATTATACCTGCGAAGCCTTTCAAAGAACTTTCTTAAATCTTTAACATGGTCGGCCTGACTTTTTGACTTAATAATCACGTCATCCACGTAGACCTCAATCTCCTTATGCATCATGTCATGAAACATAGTGGTCATGGCTCTCATGTATGTTGCTCCAGCATTCTTCAAACCGAACGGCATCACTCGATAACAATAAGTTCCCCATTATGTGATTAAAGATATCTTCTCCGCGTCTTCATCATCCATAATGATCTGGTGATATCCGGCATAGCAATCCACAAAAGAGGCAACCTCGTGTTTTGCACAGTTGTCTAACAAAATGTGGATGTTGGGCAGTGGAAAATCATCTTTCGGACTTGCTCTGTTCAAATCGCGGTAATCAACACACACTCGAATTTTGCTATCTTTCTTTGGTACGGAAACAACATTGGATAACCACATGGGATAACGAGACACTCGAATTACTTTGGCTTTAAGTTATTTCATGATTTTCTCTTTGATTTTAATACTTACGTCGGTTTTAAACTTCCTCAACTTCTGTTTGACATGGGGGAACGCGGGATCAGTTGGCAACTTGTGAGCCACTAATTTTGTGCTTAAACTGGGCATATCATCATAAGACCATGCAAAAACATCCATATAATCGATTAATGCTTGAATCATTCCCTCTTTTAGTTGTGGGAAAGCATGTACACTGATTTAAGTTTCCCTAACATCTTCTTGATCCCCTAGATTTATTGGCTCAGTTTCATTCAAATTAGGATTCGGTTTGTCTTCAAACTGTTCCAACTCTTTGCTTATTTCTTCTAGTGCTTGTTCTTCATCATATTCCCCATCCTGCTTCATTACATCTTGATTAGTTTGGATTTTAAAATCAGGCTGAAAATTCCGCATGCATGTCATGTCATTAGAATCAGCATAAAGAGAACTGTGTAAGAAAAGAAAAACAAAATATATTAGACACAAAACAAAAGGGACATTGCATTTCATTAAATAAAAGATAGAAGGGTTTAAACACAGACGCCAACATAACATAAACAAACTAAAGTCTGAATTACAACCCTGAAATAACTTGGATAAACAGAAAGAAAAACAAAATAGACTACCAAAACTCCCTCCTGACGGGGAGAGGAGTGACTTCCCAATTATTGAGCTGGACAGCTAGACCTATGAATTGCACGTCTGCCATACTGGTACCTTCTCCTGCTTCGACCATATCAACTTCGATACAAAGGTTCTGGAAGTCATCAACCAATTCAACCTCAAATTCTACATGCTTCGTGACACCGCTCTTAACAAATGATTCATTGAGTAGTGGCATTGGGCGAGGGAGTGACCATATTTCCTTTTTTATTCCCTTGGCTTTCTTCAGATCTTCAGCTGTAGGCTCGAATCCCAGACCAAACGTGCCCAGGTTCTCACTCGGACATATGGGATGAACAGCACCAATATTCAGCTTTTGCAAAGTAGAAATAGGGCAAGTATTTGCACCTGAACCTCCATCAATCATAACATGAGTGACATAAAAATCTTCACACTTCACTGTAATGTAAAGGCCCCGGTTATGCCCTGTACCTTCAATAGGCAATTCATCGTCAGAAAAGCTGATCCGATTGACCTCAAAGATTTTTTCAACCATTTTCTCAAGCTGGTTGATTGTAATCTCCCTTGGAACATATGCTTCATTTAATACCTTCAGTAAAACATCACGATGCTCCTTGGAGTGCAACAACAAAGATAAAAGGGAAATTTGAGCAGGGGTTTTCTTCAGCTGGTCTAATATTGAATACTCTGGTAATTTCATCTTTTTCAAAAATTCTTCGGCTTCTTCTTCAGTGATAGGCTTTTTGATAGATGACGGTCCACTCACCGTTGGCTTGGACTTTCTTAAGCTTTCAGGCACGAAACATGTTCCTGACCTAGTCAAACCCCCTACCTCATCTACATCTTCCACTACTTCTTTCCTATGATAGGTCATCACGGTCCGTCCATAATTCCAGGGAATCCTTTTCGTATCAACTATCAGAGATTGGGTCATCGATTTGAGGACAATAGGCGCTGCCAGTGCTCCTTTCACCGTCAAAATGGGTTGACTCAGAGATCCCACCACCGTCTACTTAGGTTTATCCTGACTTGAATCAACATACCTTCTGGCGCTCTGTACTGTGATCAGAGGTTTCTTTGTGCTTTCTTGCGCTTTATCTTCTCTCATTCCTTTCTGGTTCAATGACATTGCTTTCAAAGACTCCTCTACATTCACCGATTTCTCCTCAATGGTCTGTATCTTGACAATAGGCTTATAACCCCTCGAAGACTCTTTCCCATCATATATCAACTCTAACATATTGGCTTCAGCATGGGTTGATAGCGGATTCTGGTTAATGTTTGGACCCTCCAGGGCCTGGACCAACATCTGATTTGTGTCAATTAAATCTTGAACAACTCTCTTTAAATGCCAGCATTTCTCGATATCATGGCCTGGCATATTAGAACAGTACGCACACCTTAAAGATTAATTGAGATTCCTTGGTGGTGGATTTGAAAGTCTTCCTTGAATTGGGCTTAAAACCTTCAACTTTCTCAACCTATCAAACAAGCTAGCATATGACTCCCCAAGAGGTGTGAATTGATTTTTTACCGCCTTCTCCTTCTTATACTCGGGCCTAGGTTGAAAACTGGGTCTGGAAGGGTTTTGGTAATTTGGTGGAGCGAATGGGCAATTTTGTGGAGTTTGCGCGCGCCACTGCGGGTAAAAAGGGGTTTGGGCATATGGTTGCGCGCTATATACTGGGTACGGGGGTGGAGGAATGGAATATAAAAGGTTTTATGAAGGGTAGTAATAGTGGGGAGGAATATATGGAGCTTGGGCGTAGACTTGGGCTTGGGATTGGGGATAGGGGCGAGGTGGTCTTTTGGGATAGGAATGGGTTCCAGCTACAACAGTCGCCACGTCCTCTTTCTTCTTTTTACCTCCAAATGCACCAGATCCACCTTGAATCGCTTGTGTGGTAGCTTTTAATGCAGTAAAACTCACTATTCGACCGGTCTTAATCCCGTCCTCTATCATCTCCCCCATTTTGAGGACTTCATAAAAGACTTTCCCATTGCCGTAAGTAAATATTAAAAATAGGTCTCATCCTGTGCCTGAATGAAAACTTCTACCAACTTACTTTCTTTCATTGGAGGCTTTACCCTAGCGGCCTGTTCACGCCACCTTATCGCGTATTCCCTAAAACCTTCAGTGCTTTTTTTCTTCATATTGACCAAAGATTTTTTGTCCGGAATCAAGTCGATGTTGTACTGAAAATGTTGAACAAATTCAAAAGCCATATCATCCCAACTGTTCCATTTATCGATATCCCAATCGATGAACCATTCTGAAGCTAGATCTGAAATACTCTCACCAAAGAAGGCCATGAGTAGTTCTTTCTTTCCTCCTGCAGCCCTCAAATGGTTGCAATAACGTCTCAAGTGTGCAACAGGATCACCGTGCCCTTCGTACTTCTCAAACTTAGGCATCTTAAAACCGGGGGGCAGGTGGATGTCTGGGAACATGCACAGGTCTTTATAGGAAACACTTCTATAATCTCCGATTCCTTGCAAATACCTCATAGCTTGCTCTAAACTCTTCAGTTTCCGGGCTATGACATCCTGTTCCTCCATTGCGACAGGTTTCTCCGTATCAAATGGAAATGCAGGCGGCTGAGTGTACCCATACGGTTCATTCAATTGCAAAGTAGGCTCCGTAGCATAATACTGACCATCTGAAACCTTCAGTACTGGCTCACTAGAAGACCGAGCAAGCCTTATTTTGGGACGCACAACATATATGGGAGTTTTATGTGGTGGCGGGGCCGCGAATACTGGTGTGATCGGTGGCGCTGGCTGAGCAGCTGGTCTTGATTGGGGCGCTGCCAAGGGCACACCAGAATTGCCAGGATAATAATGTCGCGGAGTGAATCCTGGCGCGTGCTCAGGTGACTCAGTAGGAGCAGAGAATTGTGCCTGAGAGAGCGGTGGGCAATTAGAGATATTCCCAAGACCTTCAGGGAGCGGAGGAGGAGGCATTCCGCTGGCCCATGCCCGGTGCAAATCTATCAATTGTTGTCTGAGCCTTACTACCTCATCATTGTGTTCTAAACTTTCTTCCCTGTGATCCTGATCCGGGTCAATGAGCGAATTTCAATCTCCCTGCTAGCCATGACGAGCTTTGCTTTGGATCTAGTGAAGTATGGGTGACTAGCCAGAGTGCTGCAAACCTACCACTGTTATCTGAAAGAACATGCTCATCAAAGACGACATCCGTTAGGATTAGGGTATACCAAAAGCATGGGAATCACATTGGTAAAATTGCCCTAAGTTCATGTTCATTTCTACCAGCTTTCAAGGGTAGCGAGGTCATTTTAACATCATCCCGATTTAATCTATACTTATTTTTATCTACACCTATTATTATTATTATTATTTTTTCGTATCAATCTCCGCTCTTTTCTCACGTTATCTACCTTTATTTTATCATTCTTTATGGCTTTTGTTTTTTCCTAAAAAGAGAAAAAATAATGAAAAACAACGAAACAAAATGATTAGATCGAACCCAAAAGTAGGTTGCCTACGTATCATGTTGTACATGAATCAGATCTTGCGTAGTTCGGGCAGCATGTGCATAAACTCTACCCACCCATTTTTTTTTTTTTAGCGAAAACAAAAATAAACAAACCAAGAAAAGATGTAACAATAAAACATTTTGAAGAAAGAAGACAACAAAAACGTACAAAAGTTTGGGACCACTTTAAAACTAAACAGCAAATACGAAACAACATTATAAACCCCTAAGACGACACAGGTGAAATTACTAGTAAAGACTCTAATACCCAAAACAACTTGATTTCGACTTAAAACCGACACCACTCTACAGTGACAGACACATAAAAGACTCAAACTAAATAAAGATAAGAAGTGCTCTTTCAGACTGGTGCTCTGCGTGATGACCCTGGCTGATATGGACCTGCCTTTGAAGTTCTCTTTCTCCCGTTTAAACTTTGTAGCATATCCTGTAAAGACACCCTGATACCGGGGAAGAAGCTTCGGGCCCATAGTCCTGCTTCATGAGGAGTGCACTTGGAAAGATTATTCTGACACCTTTCTACTGTCTTGAACAAGTCTGCTAGCTGAACCCTCAGTGTTTCCACTTTGGACCCTACACTTTCATCCTGATGATCGTCTACTATGCATTCCTCCTGTATTCTCCCTCTAAGCTGCGCTGGTAAAGGTTGACTGATACCCCGAGGGATAGATTGAAGCCAGACCCCATATCCCTGAGTGTACCTCGGATTATCCAAACTTTCTTTGAGTGTGTCCACACCTAGCTTTGTTGCATGCTTCCAAAACTGCTCTTACTTGCTCTCACCTAAGGCTTGGTCCTTGAAGTACTCAACATTCTTCAGAAGATCCACTGCTAGTGGCACGTCCTGCAGCCTACCCAACTGGCGCATTACCCTAGAAGGACTGTATGGTCTAGTGCAATTGAGCCCTAACATGAATAAAGGGAGCTGCGTCTGATAACCCAACAAGATTATGTTCGGTCGAAGCCACAGATAAGTCCACAAAATGTTATCCCCGGTTCTTGATTCAAGAAATTCGATCCAAGCCGTGACTCCCACGGGTAGCGAGAATTTATCCAAACTCAACCTGGATTCCATGGCTTTCACTCGATTGGGAATACAACGATCTACCAAGTCTGGTCTAACTAAAGAAGGCGCATGCAAATGCTCCATCATCCATACCTGCAATATCAGGTTACTGCCCTAAAAAAATCTCATCCCCCCTTCACTTCGGTTAAAGCCTTATATATTTATGTCAAGATCATGGGTATGAGAGTGAATCTGGCTTTTTGATTAATGCCCTTGTCGTTTTAATCCTTATGAAATAGGGCCATCACCACAGATTGCAAACGGGTATTAATACGTTTTTCTTCTAGTGGAAACACTAAAATGCCTAACAAAGCGAGGGTAAAGACTTCAAGACGCTTTCTCTCCCACTTCTCCTTAGTCACATGAAATTCATCCCAAAAGCAATCAAAACCTTCGGAGGACCCGAATCTAGCGAACAAAAAGTCTAAGGAAACCCACGAATCACTTAAACAACCCAAACGGATACCCTTACTTTTTAAACCACAAGACTGCAAAAATCTCGCGCCAGTATGATTTCGTGCTCGGATCATATCCTTCTCGATATAGGGCAAATGCAACAAACCGGATATTTCTACCAAAGTAGGAGTCATTTCACATTCCCCAAACCTGAACACCAAACTACTTGGATCCCAAAAGGTCAACAAAGCCTCTATTAAATATGGACGAGGGGTAATATGCAGAAATTCCGTAAGATCACCTAAAATTTTAATTAGTTTCTGCTGATCAACATAGTTAAACATTTCCCACCACTTGATTAACTTTTTGGGCACCTTGACAACCATCAGAACTCTAGACTTGGTGGACAAATCCATCCTGTATAACATATAAGACGTTATCTCAAAAATTCGACAGGAGTAGAAGATTCCCAACCCTTGGGATTTTCGACGCAAGCATATGTCGATGGGACAAACCATATTCATAACTCCAATTTGCCGAACAGAAGTACTGAACGAAATCAGTCTACTTGGCAAACAAATCTAGATTACGGGGCGAGAGACCTAGGCTAATAATAAGAAAAAAGGCCAACACAAAGAATTACCGGACCCACCGAGGGTTGCCTACGTATCCCAACCCGAGGGAAGGGAATCAGGTATGTGTAGTTCATTCTGATTGGACAATTAACAATTAACTAATAAATTGACCCTAACTTAAGAGACACAATCAAAAACACGCGAATAAAATTTTTTGAATTTTCAACTAGACACTTTAACTAAGACTGACACCATTAATTAAAAAATCTTTTTATTATTTTTGCTTTTGACAAATAAGTAGAAAAAGCAAGCAAAACCTCCTTCTCTTTTTTTTTTTTGAGCTTACGGTATTTTAAGAAGACAAATGCAAAACGTAATAATTTTTTTTTTTTTGAGTTTTTGGATTGTGAAGAACAAAAGCCATAAAGAATTCTAAAATAAACTACGACATTCCTTTTGATTCATTCTTTTCGACTCACCTTTTCTATTTTTCTTCCTTTTTTTCGTTTTTTTTACCTACGCACCTTACTCTAACAAATAATTTTTTTCTTTCAAATCAGTCCGTCAAATGACCACGTTACCCTTAAATATGCAACAGTTAGCATGTAGGGATGCTTTAGAGGTGAGTCTCCTACAATGGACCATGTGGGTCCCGCTAGGTCTCCGCATGATGCACATAAGCATGACCTAAAGGCTGACCTACGTTGTGGATCACTAACAAGGCTGTTCGGGGGAGCGTATGGTCGATAGTGACTGCTTTGCTTTCCACCTACTCCATAACACCGACGGTTCCCCCCCTAAAATAAGGGTGACTCAACTAGAGGTTGTGTACAACACGTGTACTACGGACTTGTTGCAGAAAGAAGGCCGGAGGGGCGGACTCATGATGACAGATATAAAGCTGTAACACATAGGATAAATACTATAAACAAAGAGCACGAAAACGCACAAAAGTGAAAACAATAATCACAAACAATGCTTATACACTCGTAATGCCAAACAAAGCCGATACGACTCAAAAAAATAAGCTTGAATTCTGAAATAGTCCCCAGCAGAGTCGCCAGAGCTGTCACACCCCTTTTTTACGCGTACTCCAAAAAAATGGATACATTTTTAAAGTTCGAAAGGGTTTTATTATTTAAGTGACAAGAAATGAAAATTTGTTTCGGAAAAGGATTATTTGCATTTTTTATTCAGAGTCGCCACTTGGCATAATTCGGTGTGCCAAGTCACCTTTGGAAAATCCTTTTCGAAACCATTTGACTCTTAAACCGGTTTGCGAACAGAGATTTCGGCTAAGGAATTCTGTTGACCGAGGGGAAGGTGTTAGGCACCTCTCGATCCCGTGGTTCGACCACGGTCGCTTGGTGGAGTGTATCGACTATTTTGGCATTATGAAATGTATAAACCACACAAAAGAACACAAAATAATCAAACAATAAACAAAACAAAACAGTCCAAAAACGTAAAAGTCCAATTCAATTATACAGTCCGAAAAATAGAAAAAATACGAAAATATAAATCCTAATCTAAACTAAATCTAGACTACGCTCCAATGCCTTGCCCGACGCCGCGGGCCTTCATCACGATTATTTTCCGCCAACATGATACGTCGGGGCATTCCCCGATGAATAAAAATACAAGCGATCTCGGGGCATTCCCCGGCTAAATAAATACATCCAAATTAAACACGATAAACTAAAAGAAACATTCACACGCACATTCCAACATCCAACGAAACACATATTCCTAAATTTCGCCTACCCGAACCTACGATTGCCTACCCGCTTGACTTACCATGATACTATCACGAAATTGATAATTAGACGTAAAAGTAACAATAACGACAAATCGAAACAACAATAAATCAAAATTAATCCTAATTCACTTTAACGATTTTTTAACTCGCGCCCCGAATTCCTTTTAAACCATATGATTAGTGCATGCTTCGATTTTTCAATCACATCTCATAATCCGAAACCAACATCAAACGCAACACAAACAATGAAGATTCAAACCAAACACACGACAAATAAATCATCCATACCAACAACATTAATAAAAAGTCAAAATAAATTAAAGATTCGGTTAGAAGAAATGGACCTCGATGAAATTGATCCTTGTCGATAATAAGAAATCCGAAGACCAGAATACTCGATCGGAGAACCTTACTACGAACAACTCCAAACTCGATATCGAATTCACCCGGACAGATCGGAGAACCACGACAAAAACCTCACGATAAATAATCCACAAACCCGAACAAAACTCGAAAACAAACCCAGTTCTCAAATTCGAAACCCCAAACCATCAACTTTCAACTATCCTTGCACGAAGAAATAAGAAATACCAGACAAACCGAGACTGAATTTGTAAAAAAAAAAAAAAGACCCGTACACGAAATCAGTGACGAAGTGACGGGAAATGGGTCGAATGTTGACGTTTGTTGCTGCTGGTCGTCGGCGTCGCTATTTCTGTGCCTGACGCCGGAGAATGATTGGAGTGAAAGAGAGAGAGAGAGAGAGAGAGAGAGAAAAAGATCGGAGAGAGAGAGAGATCGGAGTTGGTGTTTTCGCTGCTGGTCGGAGAGGAATAGAGAGAGAGTGAGGTCGCAGTGATGACGGTGTTGTTGCCATCATCGGAGGGAGAGAGATCGAAGTGACAACGACGCTGTTGCCGTCGTCGGAGAGAGAGAGGTCGGAGTGACGACGTGCTGTTGCCGTCGTCGTCGGAGTGACGACGCGGTTGTGGGGGTGGTAGTGTCGTGGTGGCCGGAGCTCCGATCGCCGTCGGCGATGTTTTTTTTTTAGAGAGAGAGAGTGTGAGTCTAGAGAGAGAGAAAAATGCTGATCCTTTTCTTCTTTTCTTCCCCCTTTTTTTTGTTCCTCTCCCCCCTTTTTTTTTATTCCTCTCCTCCTTTATTTTGTGTGTATGTGTGGGTATATATTGTGCTCTTTCTTTTTGAATAAGAAAAAGAGAGGGGGGTGGGGTAACGTGGGGTAGGGGGTAGTGGTGAGGTGTTATGTTTTTATTGGGTAGGTGGTTAGGATAAGATAGGGTTAGTTGTTTTTTTTGTCATTTTGTGGAGGGATTATCACACGGGTGAGGGTACACGATAGGATAGGGTAAACAATAGGTAAAAACGATATCGGGGAAGGATGAAATTAGGTGTCTACAATGTCCATGAGCCCTTATCCTGAACAAGAATCAATTCCACAGACATCAATGCAATTGTCGACACCAATGTCACAATCAAACAATAGACCTCATTTTTATTCTAATGAAATTTTGTTTCTTGATCATTTTCAAGAAGGACCCGATGTGTTTATGGATAAGCATGAAAATAATTTTATCTCTATAGGTGTGTGGCGTGAACCGACTGATTTTTTAAATGATAATTTTTATCTTTCTAGTCAGATGTTGTTCAAGTCAAAAAAAGATTTACAACAGGCAGCTAAACTCTATCATATTAAAGAAGGAAGGGATTTTTTTGTTGTTAAGTCTGGAAAGAATGTCTTCAAAATTTGTTGCAAACGTGTAGATCAAGGTTGTTCTCTCAAACTTTGTGCTACCAAGGATAGTAGTAATAACTTGTGGAGGATCGGCAAATGTATTGGCGAACACACTTGTAATATGGGTGATTGTCGTGGAGGTCACAATAATTTGGATATAGACATGATTGCAACTGTTCTCGTGCAGTATATTGAAAAGACACCGAGGTAGTATTTTTTATCGACTGCGCTTAACTATACAAATCAGTAGTTATATTTTCAATTATAATTATTAAAAATAATTTGTTACAGGTATCCTATCAAAGATTGTCAAATGTCTGTTCTTAATAAGTTCCGCAAAATAATTAGTCGAAGAAAGGCGTTTCTTGGACGAAAGCGTGCATTTGAACAAGTCTATGAAAATTGGGAGGCCTTATTTCGTGAATTACCAAGGTTTATTGCTTCTATGAAATATTTCAATTCAGGTTTTATCGATGAATGACGATTCGAACGACATGAGGGAGTTGATGGACGTGTTTTCAACTATGTGTTTTGGACGTTTGAGCCATATGTCGATGGTTTTTGTTATTGTCGGTCGGTGATATCGATAGATGGAACACATGTATATGGTAAGATGATATAAATTTGTTAATTACGGTAGGTACGGATGGCAATGACTCTATTTTTTCATTGGCTTTTGCAATAGCAACGAATGAAAGCTTTGATACATGGACTAAGTTGTTGAGCGATTTGCATCGGCATGTCGTATGTGGTTGTCAAGGTATTACGTTGATAGTTGACAGATATTACGTCATACTTGAAAGTGTCTCTGCAGAGCGTAACATGCAAGATTCTTTTGCCTATCACCGTTATTGCCTACGACACTTGAAGGCCAATTATCAGAGAGCATACAAAAGTATCCGGCTGAATAACCTATATGGGCCACTGCAACAACAACGCAAGAGAAAAAGTTCTTGTTACAAATGGAATTGATCAAGGGGACACACTTGCCAGCATATGAGTGGTTGATGAAGCTCGACTTAGAAAAATGGACTTTGTACAAGGATGGTGGAAGGAGATAGGGAATGCTCACAATGAACAGCTCTGAATCATTTAATGGACTGCTAAAGTCCGCTAGAGGCCTACCAGTGACAGTAATGGTCAAATTGTCCTACAGCATGATTGTGGATCATTTTGTTCAGAGATCGAAGTATGCAAAACAACTCTTTATTGAGAAACAAAAATGGATGTCGAACTCATTCAAAAAAATTGAGGAATACAGGAAAAAGGCATCGATGCACAATATTCAAAATTATCTGGTGGCATATAATATATTTGAAATCAGGACATTCAACTCCCATCATGGAAAAGATAATAATAAGCAAATTGTTAATGAGACACAACGAACATGTACGTGTGGTAAATGGCAATCAAATTATTTTCCATGTTCTCACACCATTAGGGTGTTTGAATTTGTGGAAATCCTACATGGGATTATATTTCATTTGAATTCTCTGTGGCGTGGTACAAAAGAGCTTACTCTGGCCAGTTTATTTCACTTGGTGACGAGGACTATTGGCCAGAAAGTCCGTTTTTCATGATTGCAAATAAAAAATTTTTGTGCAAAGTTAAGGTCACGTCCATCACACGTACTCCCAATGAAATGAATGTTTCACAAAGTAGTCTCTCTCGAAAATGCTCTACTTGCAAACAACCAGGACATGATAAGCACAATTGTCCATCGAAAGAGCGTAATGCTAATGCATGAGGGGTAGCAAATACCTCTGGTGGTGCTAGTACTTTTAGGAAATAATTTTAAGTGTATGTCTTATTATGAATTATTTTATATGTTATTGTATTACTTACTTGCATCTCAATGAATGGTGTTAGTGTTTTATTGTGAGATGAAATTTTATGTATTTTATTGTGAGATTTAATTTTAATATTTTTATAATACCAAATTGCAACATAACGTACAAAGAAAAAAAATTACATATCTTCTTTGTCAGTTTCTGGAACTACATCGAATTCATGTTGTGTTGGCTCAACTAAACTCATTTGGTTTATACAACAATATGTCACTCCAAAATCTAATGTTTGAGGTAAATGCTTTTGAAGGCCTATCCATTCGCTAACAATTGAATATACTGGATAGGTAGAATCTCGATGTAGTCTCTGATTTTCAAGTAGTTTTCAGTACTCCTCTTCATCTGCTCCTTGAAATATAAGATCATCTAATGCATGAAAAAGCTCTAATGTTTTTTCCATTTCTGATATTTCCTTATTCAATTGTTCAATAACTTGTGTTTCATCCCTGAACTTACATACCTGAAATGTCGCGAACAGTGCCTGTGGAATGTTCAAACTATGCCATCGACATAACACCTCATAATCACACCGTTTAGAATATAATTGAGTCCACTGAAGTGTTTCTTCTTAAATAATAAAATCTTCATCTTTAGAAGAGTATGTTTCTCGATAATAATGTGGTCAACAATTTGTAAATCATGATAAATAAAAATAGGTTTATTTTCTAAGGGACGAATTCGATCATATCATTTTTTTCCCGACAAATCAGTATAGCACCCAAATACTTTTGCAGGATTTTTTGAAATCCTCTCATTTTTTATTTTTCTAATATCGAACCAACTTTTCATTGGAGCTTGGCATAATGTGTTATAAGATGTTATATTTTTCTGTATATTTGTAATGTGCTATTTATAACATAAAGAATACAGATATTTGCAGACATTGCACTAATAAAGTTGTGTTGTCAATCAGAAACGTTAGTCCGTCAGTCAAAAGAGAAGTGTACAATTCAAAGTGCATAAATTATGTGCACTATGTAGCCTGTAGGTTGCAGAAGATATGTCATATAAATTATCTTGTCAATCAGGGACGTTAATCCTTCAGTCAAAAGAGGAGTGTACAATACAAAGTGCATATATTATGTGCACATTGTAGCTTGTAGGTTGCAGTAGATGTGTTGTGTTATCAATCAGGGACGTCAAGCAGTCAGTTAAAAGAGGGTTGTACAGTACAAAGTGCATATATTATGTGCACTATGTAGCCTCTAGGTTGTACTATATATCAGTCCTCTCTTTGTATCGTCAATTTATTTCAAAATATCTAGAAAGAATTTTCCTTCAATTTTCTCTATCACCTTTAATTTTGTTCTCCATGAATTATAATAGAAGGCTTGTTTATGCCTGTGGGTCTCCTGCAATTGTTAGAATTTCATGGTCTGATGACAACCCCGAATGTAGATTCCTCGGTTGTATGCATTATGGTGTAAGTAATTTTTATATTTCCTATTTTTATTTTATTTTCTTAAAAGTAATTTTTACAACTTTATTTTTCATGAACTGCAGTCCTTATTTCATACTCGTTGCAATTTTTTTGATTGGTATGATCTCGAGTTTTCACGTCAGGCAAATATTGTGATTTTGGGCTTGTTGAAGAGGACTAACAAACAACAAAAGGAGCTGAAAGACAAAAAGATCTTAAAGCTAATTTTGAGCATTAGTGTGGTATGTAATCTGATGATGTTCATTTATCTTTTGTGTCGTTGAAAGAGAATCGTCTATGTATGATGTTGTATTTTGATAGATGTAATAGTATTTATCTATTAAAGTACAAATATTCTTAACACTGGTCATCCCCCTAATATAATTAATTGTGTGTAAAATTTACAAAAATGCATTTTATTGGTTGTTGAGGAACATAATACAAAATTTGAAGTTGAGGAACATAATACAAAATTTACATGCCATTTGAGCTTGTAGTCTTGTCAGATCTTTTAATAATGAAATAACGAAAAAATAATTTTGAAAGTTACATTCATCTAACAAAATTCTATTGCTGCAGCAATATTCATACATATTACTTGCATTTGAATTTTACAAACTAAAACAAGAAGAGGCAGCCTGTGCACTAAGCTCCCGTTACAAAACGGAAATTGCTTTTTATTAGGAGAAACTTTAATCCTTGGATTATAGGTCCTGTTTCATGTTGTGTACTCTGCATTGACTTTGACATAATCATAACTTAAATCACAGCCCCATTCTAGCCCCAATTTGGATCCCTACCATATACAGCAGCCTGATTATAGAAAGAAAAGAATCAGCAAAATGTACTTTGTAGACAGCTCTAAGTACATAAGCAAACTAATTCACTTCATACCTTCACAAGTGAAGACGAAGCTACTGAACGAGAAATCTTAGCTGCTTCAGCTTCGTTATCAGCACCATCAACTCTCACCTATGTCTAGTAGAGGCGAGCAAAGCTTTAAAAATAAAAAAAGTAATTCTAGAAGTTTAAGGAGAATCTGTGAGTTAACAACATTAAAAGGGTGCATAATTTTTATTTTTATATAGTGGTAACTTTAAAAGGATGCATAATTAGTTGACATGAAAAGTAATAGGCACGCCACTTACCCTTTAATTTTGCCTCATGATATAAATTTATTGTAAAAATAAAATAAGAAATTTAAGGATAATAGAATTGAAATCAGTAAAATTGATTTTAACCCCAAGAAACATATGAAGTAAAAAGTACAAATAACATTCTTGATTTGTTTAAATGGACAATTAATATGAAAAAGAGGGAGTATTAAAGGAGTATGACAAATTGTTACCACTTGAACTATGTTTAAGATTTTGAACTACAATGCTTATTCATCATAATGTGGCACCAGATTGTTAGAATTTGGTTGTAGGGAGTAGGGACATATTCATATATTGATAATTGATACTGACTATTTTTCGCTCTTCTCGTCCATCTTTATTCTTTTGCTATAATGAAACTTTGAAATAATTCATGTACCTTGGGTTACGATAGAACATAAATTCATGTTCCCCATCATTTCTCAGTGTTACAAATGCTAAAGTAGTACGAGCACCTGGATCAAAGTGCATACCATCACTGTTGACATTGCTCTCCTTCAAAATATCAGCAAACATGTAACCAAATTCGTCTTCACCAACCTGCTTGTGATTACAAGTTATAAGTGCATGTCATAGATGCTTAATATATTTGAAAAGATCTATATTTTTACAAATTATATCATCTTCAAAAAATTCTTTTTGAAAGATTATTTTATTTTCACATATTTTTTATATTAATTTTCACAATCAGCAAAGGAATTATATGAACAAGCCAACTTAGTACAGAATAAGATTCTTCAACATACATTCAAATTTAAAGAGTGTTATGTAATAACATGCGTTAGTATCTTTCAGAATAAAAATATGACAATGAAACTTATAACTTGACCAATTTAGAAATAGACCATGTAAACCGTGCTTCAACTGTACAAGGTAAACATTCGCTACTATTATTTATTACAAGAGATATTTTAGTACAGGTTTCTATACAAAGATCAACAAAATCCAACTTTTTCTCTTCAATGGCTCTTCAACTATTTGAAAAACCTTCCAAAAAGGCAGCTGTAACAATGTGGAAGAACAACCAAACAAGGAATTGTTTGAAGTGTAGTAACAGATACTATAGAAATTCAGTAGAGTAAACACTAGTTAGTCATTTACTTATAACTTAGGTTGGTTCAGTGAAGGAATCATCGCTAGTATAAACAATATTTACCAACAAAAAGAAATATGAACAATCAGAATCATAAAAAATTAACAAGATAGATCAACTTACTTGTAGTGAATAGCAATGGTACTAATCCCATCAGTGGTAAAACCATCACAATTGAATAATGAAAGAACCTTAAATCCATGAAATGATTTTGCCAAAAACTCCAAACTTTCATCACTAACATCCATTCTCTTCATCCTCAACTCCTCAAGAAAAGGGTACACTTTAGCAAAAACATCAAGCCAAGCCTGAATTACAACACCCCAATTCTCTGGAAAAAAATTAAAGTCGAAAAATCTTGGTTTCCTTCATCTGGGAATGCTGACTGAGTTAACTAGGATAAATCTATAAAAACTGAGTTAACTGAAAAATCTTGATTTTTTCAAGGTGGGATTCATATTTGTTGAATCAAAACAGCTAAAGCTCCTCCAGAAACTGTGTTGGTTATAAAAATTATGTATACAACACACAATCAATTCCAAAATATAAAAAAACTACTTTTCAAGATTTATAAAGGGATGTCACTTCTTTCATCCTTCTCCACAATCACCTAAATAGCAAGAAGAAACAAGTAAATGGGTTGGATAAAAATCATACTATAAATTTTGTAGCACATCCAGAGAGCATTGCAAGAAAATGTACTAAAATTATACAAATATTCTGTCAGGGTACTTACATAACTATGTGCCACAACTCCTAAATCATATCGACTCTCGCGGCCTAAGCCCCCCATGCGCATTATCGTCTCCATCTATGTTGTCCCTCCTCTTTATAACAACAACCGGATCAACACAATGCTTGCTTTTACGATTCTTCATACGTGCCGAAACCTACAAACAACAATTACACATAAGTAGATAATGTCAAGCTAATTATATTAAATAATTTACGAATATTAGTCTATATATTGCAATAATTACCTATGTCTCTTCCGTTACATCTATTGGTCCATGAGATGCATCTGAACAACAAAAGGTACTAAATCTGGAATCTAAAAAAAATACAAAAAAATGATGTGTTAACATATTATAAATACGAATAGTCATTCAAAATTTATTTTTTAAAATTATTGACCTATGTGTCAGAGGGAAGCTCTGTGACTGTCTGAAAAACCATGTCGGAGGTCTGGATCGGATTGGATGACGAGGTGCAAACCAAATCCTAAGACTGCTAAAGAATCTATTATAAGAAAAATAGATAATCAAAAACACAAAAAAAAATATAATGAAGTAATTGTTAATACTAACCGCCACATCTCCAAACTCTGTCGAGTCAAAACTCAAACGTAGAGTGCATGTCAAGTCTCGAGAGGACATGTCATAGTATGACTGTGGGTTGGGTTCATCAACCCAAGCAGGTGCAACATATGTCGAGAAATTATGAGACTCGGGCAACGATGATCAACCTGGCGTGAACAGTGATGGATGAAAAGGTGACGAATGAACTTGATCATGATGTCCAACTGGGTCATCATATGTCGTTTCTTTAGGCTCTGGCTCAGGATCCGGAAGTAATGGAACATCTCCTACTCCCTCATGTATGAAGACACTATATCCACGTCCACGTCCACATCCTTCTCCACGCACAACTACATCACCACATCCACATCCACGTCCACGTCCTTCTCCATGCACAGCTACATCACCACATCCACATCCACATCCACGTCCTTCTCCATGCACAGCTACATCACCACATCCACATCCACATCCACGTCCTCCTGTTCCTCGTCCATGCATTTTGAGTGGTTGATGGTAGTGTTCGTCAGGAACTGTAGGCCACTAAAAGGCCTAATTTACCTGGTCAAAAGTCATTCTAATATCATTAGCAATCTCGGCTCCATGTTCTCTAGTCACCAGATATGGACTCAACGTCCATGCTAAAATCTTGTCATACAGCTTTTTAAGGTCTCTATGCATCGCCTCATGTGAAGGCGCAATCGATACGTACCTAGAACCTCCGACAGTGGGGTTGCCCAATAATAACCGACCATGTCGGAAATACCACCCCATATAGGTATCTAAGTTGGCATCGTAATGTACCTCCACAACTGTATGCTGCCAATGGATCCACATATTAACAACCTGGTTATGCTCTGTAATAAACCGTTGATCAACTGGAGATCGATCATCATGCTTAGCATGGTTAGCTTGCCATAGAGGAGCCTCAGGAATGTGTTGTAGAAGCTTAAACTGTCACATAACTGTGTCTGTTGGGTGCCACTCTATAAATTCTAAGCACAACATTGGCACTCGCATCCGACACATCTCCTGACCAGATGTGCAGCAAGGAGGTAAAGTATAGAGGATGTCACGATAAGGTGTCCACATAAACTGAATCAACAAAAAATAGTCAATGTTAAAGTAAGCATAAAGAAACAAAGAGAGAATACAAATCCTATTTAACGTTATCTATTTAGCACGCCATGTCACGGATAATTAATAAACTTATTAAATTACTCTCCTACCAACACATACTCGCAATCAAGCTTCTAGATGAGTAAAATATAAGTTTTAATGGTGTAAAATATATATTCACATTGCCACACGCGACACGATACATGAATATATGACCCATCACAACACAATGCAATACATTAAAAATCTGACATCACACGTCACCATACATAATAATGTTACTTAATATTACAGAACATTAAGAAAACATACATGCTCGGACGTCAAATAATCAAGCTGATCTCTCATGAGGACTAGGGCATGGTGTACCTCTGTATCGCGCGTAAGCCTTTTACCTCGCGTCCACTTCCTACCATATGGAATCAATGGCTCATCCTCATCAATATCACCAATCAGTCTCGATTGGAAGGGCAGGACCCTCTCCCAAGTCCATATCTAAAAGTTACATATTAGTTAACATTAACTAAACTAACGAACAATCGAACTAAAACTAACATTATAAGATAAAGTGTGATACCTAAAGTAGAGGAAGGAATCCTCCAAGTGTGATCCCACCAATAGATATCCAACAAAGACACCAGTAAAGATAGGCTAGAACAGCGTTGCCCCAGCTGTAGTTCCCCATCGAGCCAAGATCAACAACAAAATTCAAGAACCGCAAACTCAACGAATTCCCTAATGTGTTCGGGAATAGGATAGATCCTAAAATCAACAACATATATAGTCGAGCTAGCCTCCGAACCCTATCATCAGGAGTCTCATCTGTAATAGGATAGTGATGTACCTACTGCCGAATATACTCGATTAATACACCAATGTTAAGACGGCTAGTCCCTGTAAAATTATCCGGTGCAGGAGTGAATCCAGTGTGAACTTGTAACATCATAGCCCAATCAGAATTACGATGTATTAGATTTGGAAATACTACAGGATTTCCTTCAACACGTAGTCCAAACAAAACTTGGACATCTTGCAAGGTCAAAGTGACCTCTCCTAAGGGTAGGTGGAAAGTGTGCGTCTCTGTCCTCCACCGCTCAATCATAGCAGTGATAAGACTATGGTCAAGCTGTATTTTTCCTACCCTAAACACATCCTATAACCCCACCCTGAAAATATACTCTATAAAGCGCTTATGGGGGCGGTCATCAAAAAATGTCCAGGCCACGTCACATATTTTTGGTTTTGCAGCTTGATTACAATTAATATGTTCATCCCATAATTTTGTGATCTGTGACTCTCTTGTAATGTAAGTAATGAACGATCAATGGGCCCAGGATGCAATGTCTGCTGCATTATAAAGACCTGCACACCAAATTCCATTAACGTATCTTTATATTATATTAAAATTTCATTACCACTGTGGTCAATCAAGATAAATGAAGAAAGGTGACAAAACTTATGATGTTAACGTTGAATTCATTAGTATTTCCATCTTTGAAAGTTGAAACATAATGAACTGATTGTCATTCTTGAATTCATTTGCATTTCCCATGAAAATTCCTTAACATATTAAAATAGAAGTATAGAAACCGGCAAAATGATAGTCAACACTGATTGGCAATTCCTTCTTAATTTAATACTATTTTCAAACACCTAAAATTCACGGAAAGTTTAGCATCAATTTGTTAAAATCCATTATTATCCTCTTTAACTCCAATTTACAGCAAATCTTTTAAGAGCATGAGTTTTTGTCAATCTGACCGCCTCACATTTTTTGCAAATTATCTACGCTACAACAATTCTAACTTTATAAACCTCATACAAAAATTTCACTTTTAAATAGATACACCTAACAAACTTCAAATCTATCAAAAATACACCTTTAACATAATTAAAAAATAACCACATACATACAACCACGTTACTACCCATTTTTTTTATTTTGAATATACAACTAAAAAAAAATATAAAAAATACACGTTTAACATAATTAAAAAATTAAATTTCAAATACCAATGAAGTAAAACTAACCTTTTCAATGCTTTTATACCACTTAACCGACAAAAAAATAATCAAATTCTGGATCGTCAAAGGGCCACCACCGTCAAACTTTTTTTCAAAAAATACAAACAGTGGAGACCATCATAGACAAAGTGGGAGACCAAAATATAAATTTTTAAGAGCGATGAAAAAGGGGGGCCATCGTTTTTTTCTTTAAAGAGAGGATTGAAATGAGTATGAAGGTGAATAGTGAAAAGATAAAGAGATAATAATGAAAAGATAAAGAGATGTCAGCCGCAAAAAGATAAGAGAAAATGTGCACTTAATAAGTGCACAATCTATTTAAAATACATTGTGCACTTATTAGTGCACAATCTATAAAAAAAATGAATTGTGCACTTATTCATTGCACAATTCATAAAAAAATGGATTGTGAACTTATTTAGTGCACAATCCTTAGAAAAATGGATTGTGCACTTATTTAGTGCACAATCCATTAAAAAGTGCACAATCTAAGTTTGACCTTTATTGACGTTGTGAACGGATTAGGAGTTAAAATATAAAGGCATCGTTCACTTATTAAGTGCACAAAGCTTATTTTGGTGCTTTTTTTTTCATACGGCATAGAATGGTACTTTTTTTAGTTGGAGGGCATACTTTGGTTTCGCCCGGAACCAAAATATGCCCGCAAACTTAAAAAAATATCAATGTATGTCATATAAAAAAAAAGTACCAAAATAGGCTTTGTACATTTAGATTTTAACGGAAGCCTTGCCAACGGCATTAAAAAGGTGAAGTTCCATTTTTTTTATGGATTGTGCACTTAATAGGTGCACAATTCATTTTTTATGGATTGTGCACTTATTTAGTGCACAATCCATTTTTTTTTATGAATTGTGCACTTATTTAGTGCACAATCCAAATATACATGATCCAAAAAATTTTAGCAGAACTGTTGTTTTATGAAAATGAGAATTCAGTGATAGTTGGATGAATTTAAAACTCGAGATTTATTTTGAATAAATGGGTGGTTATATTTTCTTTCTTCAAGTCATATGTACATGATTGAGTTTGAAATGTATTAAGATTATATTGCAAGAATTCCTTCTTAGATTGAAGTTTAAATTTTAATAAACCATACCGTCCTGTCTGTTTCTTCTTATGGGTTAAATTATACCATTCTTGAGTAAATTCCTCATATTATCATCCAACTTAAAGAAATATCTCACTAAAGTTATTTATCTTTTTTTCTATTTCAATAATATCATCCAACTTTATGCATTTTTCTTAAAAATCAATA
This sequence comes from Capsicum pubescens, assembly GCA_030864215.1. Classification (NCBI taxonomy): domain Eukaryota; kingdom Viridiplantae; phylum Streptophyta; class Magnoliopsida; order Solanales; family Solanaceae; genus Capsicum; species Capsicum pubescens. Next base: position 49,828,794 of record CM061540.1, on the reverse strand, counting down.
ATTACTAAAAGTGACTCAAACGATAAGAGAAAAATGATCAAAAAAATCCCTTAAATTTGAGCCTTGAATTTAAATGATCTTATTAGTTAACAATATGAAATATTAATACCCTTTCAACTATAAAACTTAATGAGTACAATTTTTTTTAACTTCTAACTACGATATTAAATTTAACGACGTTCACCGAAAATTATAATTAATTGTTAGAAATAAGCTTATATGTACTATATTTATTTGGAAACTTAGGAATTCAATAATAAAATAATATTCTATAGTTATTTATTTTAGAATTAATATTTATTTTTGATAAAATAGTTCAAATTAGTTGTTAGTTTCTTCTATCCAAAAATTTTATTGTTAAAAATATCATAATTCATAAAAAAACGATGAATTCCTGCAAATTAAAAAAAAAAACTAAGGGTCCCTAGCTAGTAGAAGAACCATATATAAATTTTTGGGAGAATACTCACAAAAATACCTGAAGTTTGACCAGATTATCAGTTGAGCATACTGAACTTTGCGGGGGTCCTATTACCCCCCAGACTTTTTTTTCGTATTTTAATGGCATATATCTGCCACTTGGCACATTGTGTGTTAGTCACGCACATTAAGCGCGTGAACAGTGCTAAAAACGTTTTAAACTCTTTTTTTTGCCAAACAACCCCTTAATTTTATAATTATTTAAAGTTTTATATTTTTATTTATTTAAAGTTGTTCTTTCTTCTTTCTTCTTTCTTCTTGATTCTTGAGTTTCAGTTTCTTGTTCCTCTTTGTTGCAGTCCATTTCGTTCCGTTTCAGTTTTCATTCTTGAAGATTCCGTCATCGAACCTAAAAACTCAATGGAAGAAAGTTTGAAGTTTAAGAAAGTTTTAAAAGTTTGTTGAAGAAAGTTTTCAAGAAATTTGAGTTGGAAGGGACTTGGAATTTGAATCTCAATAGAAGATTCAATTGAGTTGGCGTAATTTGGAAATGAAATTTGAAACTTTTGGGGACCCGAATGAAGAAAATTATGTATGTTTGGAAATGGAATTCAAAGTTTGAAACTAGAAATTGAATTTGAAAACTTGTGTGATAAGAATGGACTTGGAATTTGAAATTGACTCAATGAAATTATTTGGAATTTGATTTATAGGATGAATTTGAGTTGTGGAATCTTTAATATGGTTGTAATGGTGAAAAAAATATTGAAAAGTGATAAAATGGAGAAGATAAAGCGCGTGTACCACACTTTCCACCTAAAAAACTGGGTATACATTTTTTTTTTTTTTGGGGGGGGGGGGGGGGAATTAATTCCACTTTAAAAAAGTCCGGAGGGGAATTAATTCCGATTAAAAAAGTATAGGGGGTAATAGGACTCCCGCAAAGTTCAATATGCTCCACTGGAAATTTGGTTAAAGTTCAGGTATTTTCGTGGGTATTATCCCTAAATTTTTTTTAAGGACTTTTAATTTAAAAAAAGTGCATATTAACGGATACCATGATAATAGTATCAACCATTCATTATCAAATAAAATTAGGTGATTTTATATAATCATTCCGTAACTTAAAATAATGTTTTTTAAGGTTTCAATATTATTTTTATCAATCTTGTGATATTATTTCAGAGAATTATATCGCCTTGTCAACTTGACTGTAAAAATTGGATACATTTTCTAATTTGAACAATAAATGTACTTCTTATTTATTTCATTTAAAATATAACTACCTATTTTAAACTCTAAATTGACATTCTTTGTCTTTTTAATTTATTTTTAATATTATGATTTGTGTATTTTTAAATTATATTATGCACTTATTGATAAAATATATTAAAATCTAATTTAAGAAGTAAAAAAGTAAAAATAATTGGAGGCCTATTAATATTTCATGTAAAAAATAAGGACTATTTAAATTTAAATTTCAAACTTGATGGACTATTTTGGTCATTTTTTCTCATTTTTTGAATCACTTTTAGCAATTATTAGTTTATAAGGAAAATGCACAAACTTAAATAATATTATTGAAATAAAAAAAAACTTTAATGAAACATTTTTCTAAATTGAGTGACAATATAAGAAATTGACTCTGTCATTCTTTAAATAATGACTTCGTCGTGGCTGAATGATCTTAAGTTCATGGATAGAACTGTGTAAAATAGATCATGTATATTTAGACTGTACACTAAATAAATGTACAATTTATAAAAAAAATAAATTGTGTATTTATCCATAAAAAAATAGATTGTGCACTTAATAAGTATACAATGTGAACTTCACCTTTTTAACGTCGTTGGTAAGGCCTCCGTTAAAATCTAAAGGTATTGTGCACTTATTAAATGCATAAAATCTATTTTGGTAATTTTTTTTTATGATATACATTGATACTTTTTTTTAGTTTGAGGGCACATTTTGGTTCCGAACTCCACACTTAACTACAAGAAAAAAATATTTAACGACAATATCTTAATTGTCGTTAAATTATTTTTTAGAGGCAATTATTAGTTAAACTAATATTTTAACACTCTTTCTAAATACCCCTAACCCTTGTAGCGATATTGAATTCAATGACAATTAACTAATAACAATTAAAATTTTAACACTCTTTATTAAAATACATATTCATTACCGCTGACGACCTTTTTTATTGTAGACTCCAACGGCTGCAGTGTATCATGTGTTGGCAGGATAGTAATCATATCTTGTTCCAAGGAAGAAAAGCAATTGTAACCAATGTTGGTCGAACTCTTCAAAAATATCAATGGGTGCGTGTCGGATCCTTCAAAAATAATGTATTTTTAAAAAATTTGATACGAGTGCGATAATATTTTTGAAAAGTTTGAACAACTTAAATTGCGAATGCATTTTGAGGAAGATTATTCAATGGTAGCTAGGAAAGTAGCTATAAGTAACCAATACCTGGGAGTGTACGGTGAATATGGTTAGATATATCCCTTGGTGATAGATTATAATGGATTTCTGAAAGCATTAAATTTATTATATTAAAAAGGTGATATAATAAAATTATCTTTATTAGTATTATGGTTTACTGAGATATGTGTCGACTGTCAAGTTAATTGTGGACAAGTAAAGATAAGCTGACGGAGTATCATGAATGTCATAGTAATCAGCGGAAGCTTTCGACATAATACCTCTATGGTCCCTTATAATAATATCACCTATCTCGAATTGTCCTTACTACGTCAATCAATATTTTTAGTTTCACCTAATCAAGATCAGGTTTTAACCACAGAACAGGTTTAGAATGAATTATAGGTAACACTAATTTTAAATACTAATCTGAATCAAGTAATATACATTATATATAGAACGTAAAAATCTCCCCAAAAAAAGAAAATACTACTTTCTTTCCACTTTAGGCATTTGGAAAGTGCAAACTGCATAATTGAGATCTAGAAAAAAATTATTATTGAAAGAAAAACAGATCTTTTGACAATGAAATATAATTTCTAGGGGGACAAATTTGCCTATGGAAGTTTTAAGAGGCTCCAAGTGGCAAAGTTATATTGTTATAATTTGTTGCCACTCTTTAGACAGCTCAAAATTATTGAAAGTAACACCAACCAAAAATACCCAATGAACTTTGAGATAGCTTAATTTTATATGCAAATCCCTCTAAAACCTTTTTCTTTCTTAATGAAGTAACACCAACCAAAAATACCCAATGAACTTTGAGATAGCTTAGTTTTATCCTCGGATATGATTTTGGAACTTTTTTTTAGAAAAGCCTTTGACGTTATGTTTATGATATTTCTACACGTCCTAATAATTCATATGAGTTATGTCCGACTTTTACCTACGAATGGATTGAATTGCCTAATATGTTGTCTAACGTGTTCCAATAGAAGCAGCAAAGAGAGTAAATAATGAACATGATAATTTTATGTGAAAAACACTCGGCTCACAAAAAGTGTAAAAAATCACGACTTGTACCTGTATAGGATTTAACCCTAACTTCATTAAACACAATGAAGCTCTCAACAAAAGATTACAAACTTTGTAACCTAAGGAATTATATATAAACTCTAATTCCTAATGTTCAACAATCTATTCAGACTGTTGAAACCCACTTCACGTTTCCCACTTGAAAATCAAATTACAAAACTACAGCAACCCTCGGAACTAACTCTAATTCCCCAAAAACACACAAACCTCCCAAGGTTTATGTCCCCAAGTCTTTGAGTTATCCCAACTCGAAGACTAAACTTCTAAACCAATTTATAACACACTACTAACACTAAGAAAGCATGAAAATTACAACTCAATAAACCTCCTAATACATATTAACTAGAATAGAAGATTGTTAGACACATAGATGAAACATGTCCTTCAATCTACTTCACGTATTAGGCTGCACTTCGATAGCTAGGTAGAACTCTCTCAAATATTGTCCTTACTTATTTGCTCGTGTTCTACCTTTTCTACTCTCAACATATGTGCATCAATTTCGTTTTGAAAGCTCTTGAATATTTATAACTTCTATGGATCTTCACAACCAAGCAGACTTTCAATGCTTCTTGGACTCTCTTCCAGCGTATTGCAGTCAAACACTAACTCTTCTAATTATATACACTACAACAAATTTGATTATCAGTGACGAAATATTTTGTCATAAAAAATCATATTTCGTCACGAAATACCTTTCGTGACGAAAATATAATCGTCACTTGTTTGTCCTTAAATCATGGGTCATTAAATGTATATTGAGACGACTTAGTGTTTCGTCACTAAATAGCCTTGCATTAGCGACGAAAATATTTTTTGTCCCCAATGCGTAGCATTTATGACGATCTTGTTCGTCACAGAAATTATATTATTTGTAGGTAATAGTTATTTTTTTGTCATTAAAGGAGTTATAATGCTGACAAAAATGATGTGTGGTTTATTTGAATTAGTGATGAATTACTTTGTCTCTAATCTTCTATGTATTTCATCGGGGAACATAAATTATTTCGTCACTAAATAGTATCTTTTACATACGCATTCTCTATTTGTCTCTAAATGTATAAATTAGTGACAACATTACGTTCTTATCATTTTGTAGCTGAAAGCGATCACGTCGTTACTAAAAATACTTTTTTTACCTACAGAGTCATTTTGTCACTAGACTATGTCATAATTAGTGACGATAGCAATTGTCACAAAATACAAATTTAATTTGTAGGTAATAAGTGGGCTATTTAGGGACAAAATTTACTCTTGTCACCAAATGTTGTAATTTGATGGCGAATATGTGACGAATATGTGATGGTTTTAAAAGATAAAAGTAAAGTTTTTATGGACAAAATATTTCGTCACTAATCACAACCATTTGTATGTAGCTAGCTAGGTTTTCATAATTTGAAACTGAAATCATATATAAATATCTTAAACTTCGTTACAAAGAGCGTTATACAAATTTTAAAAAAAAAAACATACTAAAAGAAGTAAGATAATAGCAAAAAAAAAATTAAAAACACTGTTATATTTTAATTAAGAACAACCAAAATGACACTCATGGGATGATATCTCACTAGATACGCTTAATAAAAATCAACATTTATCAAAATTCATTCAACTTGAATGTCTAACTGAGATATACTAATCATTAACAAAATGAAGATAATAAAATGGAGGTTTCTTCTCAAAAGATCATTGCAAAAACATTTTTTGTAGCATCTAGTCTTGATTTCTACCTTCCATAACTTGTGTAAAAATAATAATTCAAGATTAGAATTCATATGTTATGATATCATGATATACTACAACAACAATGATATTCTTAGCGTAATTTCACGAGTTCAAAAAGAATTCGATGTATGCAGAGCTTACCTCTTTCATTGTGAGGTTAGGAAGAATGTTTCTAATAGATTTTTGACTAAAAATAAATGTAAAAAATAAAGGAACATATATGCTTTATTCAACACAACCTCATTATCCATATTTTCCATCATGAGAACAATCTAATAGTAAATAGCAAATTAATAGTTAAACATCAAACTAATAGTAAACAAAAAATTTCTAGTTCAGAAACAAGAACAAGATAACTTGAAAACAGAGTAAGCAAAAACAATTGACATCTCTCATAGAACTTCTATTTGGTTCGACAATTTAATTTTTGATGATTGGGAATTCAATTCTAGGTCTAATTGGCAAAATAAATAAAGAAAGTTTTAAAAATAAAATTAATGAGAAGAGACTTATGTAGTTATTCATTGTACCTCAAGAGATAACTTGATAAGGTTCAATGATCACTGTATCATGAAAAGAAAATATAGTTAGGTATTACCTGTAGTAGTTGCAGGAGTACTTTTGTTTGACTCATTGACAGATTGAGTAGTTGAAATAGTTTCTCCAGTAAGTGTCTTTTGTTTATATATACGTCCTCCTATTGACATGGCTTTGCTTATATTCCTGCTAAAGATGAAGAAAAGCAAAAAGTGAGAGATTAAAAAGGCAGAGTGTTTTCTTACTGTCTCTATATAATGTAAGAGTCCTTTAATAAGAAAAGAATCAATACAAAATATTAGTAAATTTGAAAGTCCTAAATTATATAATTTAAATAAGGTAAAAACTAAAACAACTTTTAGTTGATTTTAAATTCAAAATATTATGATAATAATTGCTCCATCAAGTGCTCCATGATCAAATTCTCTTAATGAAATTCTATTTTTTAACAAAACTATTGTACCTATTGAAAAGACACGTAAATGAATGTTGAGATTTATATATATACTAGTTCAGTTGCAAGTGCCTCGCACGTGTAACCTTTTGATTATTTAAAATTAGATGATTTTGTCTATTGTGAAGATTTTGAATAAAGTGCAAAAAGTTCAGATTCTTTTTTTCTTGCTGCTTGAGGCTAAGAGAGACGCATCGATTTGAACCATATTTGTAGTACGGTTTTTTTTTTTCTATATTTAAAATCTTTTCTTCTTTATAAAGTTAAATCCTTAGAAAATCTTTGATTACTTACTAAAAACTTTTAAAAATTTAGTACTCTTATATTTTTCTTATTCTAACGATTAATATTTATTTCTAAATTTTTCAAATTTTCTTAAAATCAACTTTAGTTGATTTAGAATTCTTAAACTAATGAAATGGTATTATTGTCATTAATTTTGATGATTTCTAATAACGAAATATTTTCTATATGTATGTTGAACACATATTTCATTCTACTAAGTAAAACGGAAAAGGCTCAAAAATACCCCTGAACTATCCGAAATAGCTCAAAAATGCTCTTCGTTAGATTTTTGGCTCAAAAATACCCCTCCGTTAAATATTTGGCTCAAAAATACCCCTCCCTCTAACGAAATTCGGAAAAGGATAAAAAATACCCCTCTGTTAAATATTTGGCTCAAAAATACCCCTCCCTTAACGAAATTAAATTATTTTGATTATTTCGTTAATTTATATAAAGTTCATCATTTAATTTATATTTCGTTAATTTCTTTAAGTGAAAATTTATATTTCGTTAATTTCTTTAAAGATTAAAAAGATGTAAAGTGAAAATACCTTTTTAGAACAAATGTATGTTTATTTTCCAAATCAAATTCAACCAATTTATATTATAATTCAAATACTTTTTTTCATTATCTTATTTTTAAAATTAAAAAAAATACTTTTTATATAAAAAGATTAAAGTATTAGGGTTAAAAAGTTAAAGTTAGGGTTTAATTCAATCGAAATAATTTAATTTCGTTAAGGGGAGGGGTATTTTTGAGCCAATTATTAAACAGAGGGGTATTTAACGAAATTAAATTATTTTGGTAATTTATATAAAGTTCATCATTTAATTTATATTTCGGTAATTTTTTAAGTGAAAATTTATATTTCGTTAATTTCTTTAAAGATTAAAAAGATGTAAAGTGAAAATACCTTTTTAGAATAAATGTATGTTTATTTTCCAAATCAAATTCAACCAATTTATATTATAATTCAAATACTTTTTTTCATTATCTTATTTTAAAATTAAAAATATACTTTTATGTAAAAAAATTAAAGTATTAGGATTAAAAAGTTAAAGTTAGGGTTTAATTCAATCGAAATAATTTAATTTCGTTAAGAGGAGGGGTATTTTTGAGCCAAATATTTAACAGAGTGGTATTTAACGAAATTAAATTATTTTGATTATTTCGTTAATTTATATAAAGTTCATCATTTAATATATATTTCGGTAATTTCCTTAAGTGAAAAATTATATTTCGTTAATTTCGTTAATTTTTTTAAAGATTAAAAAGATGTAAAGTGAAAATACCTTTTTAGAATAAATGTATGTTTATTTTCCAAATCAAATTCAACCAATTTATATTATAATTCAAATACTTTTTTTCATTATCTTATTTTAAAATTAAAAAAAATACTTTTATGTAAAAAAATTAAAGTATTAGGATTAAAAAGTTAAAGTTAGGGTTTAATTCAATCGAAATAATTTAATTTCGTTAAGGGGGGGGGGTATTTTTGAGCCAAATATTTAACAGAGGGGTATTTAACGAAATTAAATTATTTCGATTATTTCATTAATTTATATAAATTTCATCATTTAATTTTTATTTCGTTAATTTCTTTAAGTGAAAATTTATATTTAATTAATTTCGTTAATTTATATTTCGTTAATTTCTTTAAAGATTAAAAAGATGTAAAGTTAAAATACCTTTTTAGAATAAATGTATGTTTATTTTTCAAATCAAATTCAACCAATTTATATTAAAATTCAAATACTTTTTTTAATTATCTTATTTTTAAAATTTAAAAAATACTTTTATGTAAAAAAAATTAAAGTATTAGGGTTAAAAAGTTAAAGTTAGGATTTAATTCAATCGAAATAATTTAATTTCGTTAAGGGAGAGGTATTTTTGAGCCAAATATTTAACAGAGGGGTATTTTTGACCCATTTCAGATAGTTCAGGGGTATTTTTGATCCTTTTCCGAATTCCGTTAGAGGGAGGGGTATTTTTGAGCTAAATATTTAACGGAGGAGTATTTTTTAGCCAAAAATCTAATGAGGGACATTTTTGAGCTATTTCAGATAGTTCAAAGGTATTTTTGATCCTTTTCCGTAAGTAAAATTACTTCCAAATAATACAAATAATATTAAAACGGTGTGAATTACATTAAAATTGAAGGAAAAGTTGCTAGTTCGAAGCCTTAAAATGGACATTCTCATTATTTTGTTAACAATGCTCCAATTTTATAATATATTCAATCTAATATGACTAAACCTAATCGTTACATATAGAATTTCTAAAAGTCCAACCGAACACCCATCTATAATATCTTCTATAATAATAATAATAATAATAATATATATATATATATATATATATATATATATATATATATTAAAAGTGTGAAGACCCTTAGAAAAGTGATTTGAACTTTTTGTCCTTCATTAAAAGTCTCTTCTTTATAAAAAATCATCTTTTCACTATTTTCCTCAAATTATTATTTAGTTATTATTAATATTAAAACTTTGAAATTAATTAAAATCCTTATTGAGTTAGGAAAGAGTTCTAAATTAATTCAAAGCTTACCTTATATGTAATTTATTAATAAATTAAATAAATGAAAAATAATATTGATTTGAATTGAAAAGAATAAGAAAAAAAACATCTAAAGAAATAAAAAAAAAGGAAAATACATAAATGAAAAGAAAGCTAAATTGAATTAAAAAGGAAGGAAGAAAACGTGTGGACGAAAAAAAGAAGAAAAATAGAAGAAGAAAGAAAAAAGAAAAACCAAATAGAGTTCTTATAAATTGAGAATTCTTCCTTTCTACAATAATACTCGACAATATAGTTCTCAAATAATTTTTTTCTTTATTATCATTGTTCATAAATTTGATTGTGATTTAAGGTATGTTTTCTAAAATTTTTGTTTTTGATGTTTATAATCTTGATAATATCTATGATTAAAGAAATAAATTTGCTTGTGATTTGAGGTAGTTTTCTAAAATTTTAATTAGTATGTTTTTGAAGTTTATAACAAATCATCATCTATTCGTGATAGACAATTGCTTATTGAGAAGTTTTTAGTGAAATATTAACAACATTTATGATTGAAGAGACAATTTTTCTTGTGATTTGAGGTAAGTTTTTTAAAATTTTAGAGATGTTTTTTTGTGATTTTTTTATAATAACTTATATATAATAAATAATTTGAAATTGACTTATTTATAAATTTTACCAAATTCTTTGGATTATATTTCGTCATAAAAAATTGGTTAGCCACTCTAATTGTATACGATTTTTTTTTTCTTTTATCCACGTGAGATATTAGGAGATTTAGTTAAATTAACAATCTAGCTTTTAGAAAAGTACTAACTGAATTGAATTCTAATGATATCAAATAATTTTATTAAAAAATAAGATTAAAAAAAGTGAAAGTAGAATTTTAATCCAATGACTATGTATTTATAGTGTAATAGACATGTTTATTTATTAATCAAGATATATTTATAGTTTACACGTCGTATATGAATTTATATGGGGTAGATGAATGTCGGTCGGCTTTGAAATTTTTTTTAGATAAAGGTTAGGTTTAATTGTATTGTATTTATATCTCTGTTTTGAGAATTTTTTCGTGTAAAGGTTAAGTTTAGTTGTATTATTTTGATATCTTTATTATTATATTATTTTATTATAGTTCGCAGGTGGTAGATGAGTGTCGGACGACTTTGAGAAATTTTTTGCGTAAAGGTTAGATTTAATTATATTATTTTGATGTCTCTATCATCGTATTGTTTTATTGCAGTTTATAAGTGGTAGATGAATATCGATCGGTTTTGATAAAAAAAAAATTGTTAAAGGTTAGGTTTAATTAATTAAATCTCCAAAAGATGTTGAATTTAATTATTGTATTCATCTTTATTATTTAAACAAATATCGTATTTAGTTCAACGTTTCAACTTGATAAAATGAGGTACACGCGCGAGACGCGTACACCTAAACTAGTAGACTTAAAATTGATGAAACTATTATAAGCCGCACGTTCATAACTCATCAAAAAAAAAAATTATAAAAACATATCACCATCAAAATTCATAAATTCAACAAAAATATAGCAAAAGCTCATCATGACAACTAAATTGAAATTTAGTTAGCAATTATATCATATTGCATTTTTACAGAAGATTAAGGAAGACCTAAAAAATACCAAATTCCGTACAAACTTTAGGGAAAAAAAGAGTAAAAAATTTCAGAGAGAAAATTATCCTTAAAAGGCTAATGATCGTTGGTCACCCCCTCTATCACATAGAGAAAAAAATCAAACGATAAATAATTGCATGTAAGAGGAGTATTAATACAAATCAATATAGATACTTTGAATACCATAAATTATTCTTAATTTCTTTTCATATATTTTAGGACTATTGATTTCTTTTCATATATTTATTTTATTATGTTTCTTCCTATATATAGAAGTCCTTAATTAAACAAATATTAATTAAAAATAGTAAAAAGATGATTATTAACTATATCACAATTTCTAAAATTTAGAGCTTAGAAAATAATTAAAATTCTATCATATTATTTATAGTAACATGAATTGGTTCATTGAAGTAGGTTATGTGCAAGTTTTCAAGTATTTTAATTTTTTTAACAATTTACATTTACTATTTTTTTCCTCAAATAAAATTAATAGATAAAGCTAATATATATTTAATATTTTATTCCACAAAACTTTCAAAAATCTCACGTATCTTTTACATGAAATTTTTCAATATATCTATTAATAGATAAAAACTAATATATATTTAATATTTTATTCCCCAAACTTCCAAAAATCTCACGTATCTTTCATTTGATTTTTTCAATGTATCTTTTATATGAAAATTTTCAACTTATATTTGTGTGTCGGTTAAGATTTTTAGTTAATTTTATTATAGCCGCTCAAGAGTTATACAGGTGTTTGCAGGGTGTGTTTCAAATAGGTATTTATGTTTTTAAGCACGAGTACAATGCAATTCTTTATATAGGTAATTATTTTTTACATATATTTTAGGATTTATAATTTTTTTTTATATATTTTAGTATTCGTATATTTTAGGACTACTAATTCCTTTCATCTTCCTATATATTATAGAAATTCTTAATTTAATAAAATAATGATTAAAGAAAAAATAGTAAAAAGACGATTTTGTTTAAAGCAAGGACTTTAAATGAAGGGCAAAAAGTTGAAACAACATTTTTAAGGCCCTTCACACTTTTGATATATTATAGATTATAGATAAAGTTAAAAAAAATATTACATTAAAGTTACTTTATTGTATTGTATTTATATATAAATCTTTTCCAAATATATACAAAAAAAATATTGTTTGAACTTTTTGTCCTTCATTAAAAGTTTTTGCTTTAGACATAATCGTCTTTTTCATATTTTTTTTAATATTTAAGTATTAAAAATTAATTAAATATATTTATGGTAAAAACTTTCCTTATTAAAAGTCATCAGAATTAATAATTTTTTTAATATTTAAGTTTAGAAAATTAATTAAATATATTTGTGGTAAAATCTTTTCTTATTAGAAGTCATCAGAATTAATGACAACTAAAACTTTTTTCATTAGTTTAACGATTCTAAATCAACTAAATTTGATTTTAAGAAGATTTGAAAAACTAGAAATAAATATAAAAGCGTTAGAATAAGAAAATTTTAAGAAGTACCAAATTTTAAATTTTTTATGTACATAATAAAAATATAATCAATAATTTGGTAAAGATTTAACTTTAAAAACAAGAAAAAAAATTTAAATATAGAAAAAAATGAAAAATAATAGTGCCACAAATATGGTTCAAATTGATGCATCTCTCTTAGCCTTTGGCAGCAAGGGTAGGAGGTACATCATGACAAACGCAAATGTGATGATCGATCAATCACTTGAAACTTCTGGTGGTAAAATATATATGTGCTTATACTAAAATATATGTTTATATTTACATTATTATATTGAAATGTGAAGGATCTTCGAAAAGTGAGTTAAATTTTTTACATGTCACTAAAAGTATTTGTAATAGATAAAATCATTTAATTTTAAATAATCAAATATTATACGTGCGAGACACGTGCGGTTAAACTATTATCCAAAAATATGTATAATACGTGTATACTAATCGTATATATCTGTCCAATTAGTGAGAATTTATACATTTATTATACAATAATAATACATTTTTTATATACATAGAGATACATATTTTATACAACAAAGATACAGTTTCATTATGTACGATACATTTTCAGACATATACATATTGATATAATTTCTATACTATGATGAAAATAGTTGTATACATTAGTGATACAAAAGTGATATAATTTTTTCTGTACATAATACATTTTTCATACACATATAGTAGTGATACATTTTCTATATAGTAATGATATTATTTTATACAGAATGAAACTACTTTAAAGAGGTTTAAAATCTTTTCTAAGCTTCTTGGGCCATCTAATATCCATCATTTCTGTTCTCGTCCACATAATACATTGGTCTACTTGTAATCATTAACAATAGTAGCCAAAGAAATTTTTGTATTTTGCTACGAATTTTTTTCGTCGCAAATAGTTGAATTATTCAACTACAAATTTTAAAGTCATCGCTATTTATACCTTGCAAATTTTGTGATAAATTTTTAGTGTCACTAAATCATAGATTGATTAGAGATAATAATATGATCGTCACTAACTATATATATTATTAGTGACAAAAAGTAATGTTGCAATTAAATATAAAATTTATGGCTAAAGCTTACAACATTTAACTACAAAATATAATTTGTCACTTTTGTAACAAAATATTTTTGCGTCCAAAAATTAATTAGTTTTAAGACAAAAAGTTGATTTGTCACAAACTAGATAAACTATTAGTGACGAATAATGTGTCACTGATAATACATAATTCGTGACTAATGTTGCTTAATAAAATGGCGGCAACTCATTTTTTGGCGGGAAACTTTAGAGGACAAAATTGTTGTAGACACCTAATTTCGTCCCTCCGCAATATCATTTTTACCCATTTTTACCTTATCCTACCGTGTACCCTCAATCATGTAATTATCCCTCCATAAAATGACAAAAAATAACAAACCCACTAACAAACCTAATCCCCAATTATTCCTTTGTAACAAAATTAACCACTCCTCCTATCAATTTTGGACAACACATCACTACCCCATGCCCCATACCCTACCCCACCTACCCTACCCCAATACCCACCCACGTGACCCCACCTACACTCGCACTCACTGACCTTAGAATTTCATTCTTCACCAATATATATACAACCACCGATATACACAAAAAAAGGGGGAGTACATAGGATCACTCATCTTCAACCCTACAAAAATATCCTATACACATTCATCACCGGAAAAAGTTTCATCGGAATACGTGCAACAGTAGCAGCCAACGATGCCGGAGTCTGGTGAACTCAACAACCAGCCACCTCTGTAACACCCCATACTTAATTACGTGCATTAGCCATGGTTATATGTGTTAGAGTATAAGTATTGATCCTAAGGTATATATGAGTTTAAGTATGAGTATTGATTATTTTGAGATGGTTTCAAGTGTATAGTTTGATTATATGTGTATAGGAATCGACTGTATTTATATCGGAATTTGCCCGTCGATGTTTCCATACGAAGTTTATTGAATAAGCTTTCCAACGATATAAAGATTTCCAAAAACGGATAAGTTTCGGATATAATCGAGCACGTTCGAAACTATAAAACGGCGGCCGGGATAATTGTGAACAGTAAATGTGCAGGAAATTCAAACTACTGAGGCCTGCCAGTTTTTTGGGTCGACTTTGAATGATCGTAAATCTCTCAATATAATGAACTGGGAGGGATGCGACCTATCAAAAGAAAGATCTTTGAGTCTTCTTTCCAATGCAATTGGTTTCATCCAAATCCAACATCTGAGTAAGGAGTTATACTCGTTTTACTTCAGCCTCTCAAAACAGTTTTTTAGGGTCAACTTCAAACGATCATAACTCCTTGTAAAGGATGAACTGGGTGGCCTACTTTATATGAAATGAAATCCCTTTGAATTATCTATCCAAACATACCAATTTCACCCAAATCCGATATCGGAGCAAAGAGTTATGGCCGATTTACTTTAGCCTGTCAAAACAGTCCACCATGGACAGATTCGGATTTACTTAAATTTTTAAGGGCAATATGGTCATTTTCCATCATCTCTTGGACGAAAATTGGTCATTATATAGATATAATTGGTCTTATATCCATCAATTATCATCATATTATTGAGAATAAGGAAACCCTAGCCTAATTTCAACTCCAATTATCTTGTGATTCAACCGTGGAAAGTCCAAATTGATTCCGTAGTTGTGTTCATCGTCTCGAGGGCTTCGAGAAGCATCCCTTATTTGTTCCAACAGGACTTCGAAAATCAAAAGGGCCATTTTATGGTAAGAATGTAAATTATGTTGGTGTTATTTATATGAATATGTATATATATATATATATATATATATGCATGTGAGCATAAGAAGTATGCTATTTGATTGTTGTTGAAAGATGATTGGGAAATGATGTTGGATTATGTTGAATTGTGAAGGGATGATGTGGTATTGAAATGATGATTATATATATATATATATACACATAAACCTATTGTTCAAGTTGGTTTTTGGAATGTTTTGCAAATAGTGGTTGTATGGAATTATGGAAGAAAATTGTGGTGTTGGGTTGCTAATACTAGATGCCAAAAATTTCATTGTAGATAAGTGATTTGTAAAGGCGGGAAGTTGTATTGAATTGGTATCCGAATCTACAACGAGGTATGTAAAGCATACTCTAACAATGTTCTTTGGCATGAAAACACCAATGTTCCATCAAGTAAGATTCCAAGGTTGTCCAAAAACATGTATTGTTCTACATTACCAACGAAGTTGTTTCCATTCTATAAAGTGTAAAAATGTTTCATTGATATACCAAAAGGCTCCTATTTCATTGTTGTGATATTGATGATTCTGAAACACATTGTTGATGTACCAATGAGTCTTTATAACATCGTTATTGTATAGAAGGTCTATTACTTGATTCCTATTGATGTATCATTGTTCCAAAGGTACTATATTGGCATGAACACTAATGTAATAATCTCAAAAGCTTTTGAACTAAGTTGTTGGAAAGATCTCTTATGTGTGTTACTTGATATACGTGTGGGTGGTATCCCAGGGGCATAAGCCTAGCATGGGTCGATCCCTATTTATGTGTTTATGGGTGGTATCCCAGGGGCATAAGCCTAGCATGGGTCGATCCCAGTTGATATGTACTGGAGGCAGCCTAATGGTCACAGTACGGTACAATATTGATTATTGTTAGATGGTTGGAGGTTCGGGAGGAGGAGGTAATGGCGAATGATAATTGTAAAGAATGAAATGAACGAATGTATACCGTTCCACAAATGTGTTCGAATTCACGAACCCAATTCAAATTAATGATAATGTACATGATCCTAAAAGTGTTTATGAAGTGTGGTTCACTTCTATTATGATTTATTCACTTGCGTCTGATTTTCCTGATCCCCTATATTACATATGATTATTTACAGCTTTACATACTCAGTACATATTTCGTACTGACGTCCCTCACGGGGGACCTGCATTTCATGCTGCAGGCACAGGTGCTTCAGGTCATTCGCAGCATAGATAGGAGCCACAGATCATACAACTATTGTTGGTGAGCTCCAGTTTGCTTCGGAGCTTTCCGAGTCGGTTCCTTATGTTTTGTTATTGTACAGGAGTCATGTGTGGGCGAGGGTTTGTCCCGACCCTAGTTATGTCATGTATATCCTAGAGGCTTTGTAGACATAAGGAAGGGTCAAGTCATAGGAGTTTATATAGTGATGTTATATTTGTATATGTGGTGGCCCCGACGGCCAAGTATTATATTATATATATATATTTGTGCGTGTTGTGCTGATACAGGGAATTAGACCCTTCTGTATGTAACGAAGTGCTGCCCAAATTTTTGGTGAATGTAAGGGAAAGTACAGGTATTTGAACGGGTTCTCCCGGGCCTTCTCGGCTTCGGGTGCCAGTCCGGCCCGATGCAATTTTGGGGCGTGACAACCTCTCTCCCTCTCTCTACCATCTCTCTCTCTCCAAAACTGAAAAGAAGAAACGGCACCGCCTCCCCATCGGCGACAACAGCGACGGCGCTGCCTCTAAAGGCCAGCACGGGCTGCTCCTCCAGCCGCTGCTCGGATCCGGCCTCCTCCGTCATCCAGCGCCTTCTCCAGCGACCATCACAACCGACCCGACCTGACCTCTCTCCGGCGACGGCAACAGTCACCGGTACGACCTGAACTCTCTCCGGCGATTGCAGTTCTCCGGCAAATCAACTTGAACCAGACCCACAATTGCAGAAATCATTTGAGTTGGGTTGTTCTTAAAAACTAGGAAACTGATTGTTGGCACTCAACTGATCGTGAAGTTGCCCTCATGATTCTCATGGCTTACCTTTCGTATGTGATGGCATCGATGTTTGACTTATGCGGAATTCTTACCCTATTTTTTCTGTGGGATTGTCATGTCGCACTATACCTGGCATAACGTGACCATCAAGTTTTTTTTATCATCAAATCGTTTATTGATCTGGATCTGTTCAGAAACTGGTGGTTGTTTTATTAATTTCTTCATACTTGTAAGGCCATAATGGAGAGAATTTATATGCTCGGCACTCGGAGTGCCCATTCATAGGCTTGGACAGGTTGTTGATTCGGTTTCGATTTGGAGAGTCGAGATTTCATTGGTGTTTATCGAGGTTCTTGGAGCGGCTCTTATTTCTCTTATTAAAATCAATCGAAAGCTTTTGAGGTCCATCTCTTTACTCCCGTACTTTCTTCTTTATTTTATTTTGTTGAAATGGCTATGATTATGTGTTAGGTAATTGTAATTGTTTGATGTTGTTGATGTTATGATCACGTGCTTGGTGATGTGACTCTAGTGGTATGATGAAAGAATTTGATTAGTTTTAATGGTGCGATTGATTAAAAGGAATTTTGGGGGTCGGGATCGAAAATTGATAATCGAATAAGTTGAAGGTTGTTTGTTTTGATTCATTACTGAATATTGTCGAATTGGATAGTATCATGATAGATCGAGTGGGTAGGCAATCGTAGGTTCGGGTAGGCAGAATTTAGGAATAAGTATTTCGTTGGATGTTAGAATGTGCGTGTGAATGTTTCTTTCTAGTTTATCATATTTAATTCAAATGTATTTATTTAGCCGGGGAATGCCCCGAGATCACTTGTATTTATTCACCGGGGAATGCCCCGACGTATCATGTTGGCGAAAAATGATCGTGATGAAGGCCCGCGGCATCGGGTAAGGCATTGGAGCTTAATCTAGAATTAGTTTAGACTAGGATTTATATTTTTGTATTTTTCTATTTTTGGACTGTATAATTGGACTGGACTTTACATTTTTGGATTGTTTTGTTTTGTTTGATTACTTTGCGTGCTTCTTGTGTAGTTCATGCATTTCTTAGTGCCAAATAATCGATACACTCTACCAAGCGACCGTGGTCGAACCACGGGATCGAGGGATGCCTAACACCTTCCCCTCGGTCAATAGAATTTCTTAGTCGGAATCTCTGTTCGCAAACCAGTTTAAATAG
The DNA here is from genome assembly GCA_030864215.1 of Capsicum pubescens. Taxonomy (NCBI): domain Eukaryota; kingdom Viridiplantae; phylum Streptophyta; class Magnoliopsida; order Solanales; family Solanaceae; genus Capsicum; species Capsicum pubescens. The sequence continues at coordinate 49,810,162 of CM061540.1, read as the reverse complement.
TCAAATGGTTTTGGAAAGGATTTTCTAATGGTGACTTGGCGCACCTGATTATGCCAAGTGGAGACTCTGAGTAAACAATGTAAATAATCCTTTTCCGAAACAAATTTTTCATTTCTTGTCACTTAAATAATAAAACCCTTTCGAACTTAAAAATATGAATCTTTTGGAGTACGTAAAAAAGGGGTGTGACAGCTCTGGCGACTCTGCTGGGGACCTTTTCAGAATTCGAGCTTATTTTTGGAGTCGGATCGGCTTTGTTTGGCATTATGGGTGTATAAACATTGTTTGTGATTAATGTTTGTGTTATTGTTATCATTGTTGTGCATTTTCGTACTCTTTGTGTACAATATGTATCCTATATGTTACCGTTTTTATATCTGGCATCATGTGTCTACCCCAGGCCTTCTTTCTGCAACAAGTCCGTAGTACACGTGTTGTACACGATCTCTAGTTGAGTCACCCTTATTTTAGGGGGGAGCCATCGGTGCTATGGAGTAGGTGGAAAGCAAAGCAGTCACTATCGACCATACGCTCCCCCGAACATCCTTGTTAGTGAACCCCAACGTAGGTCAGTCTTTAGGTCATGCTTATGTGCATCATATTGAGATCTTGTGGGGCCCACTTGGTCCTTTATAGGAGACTCACCTCTAAAGCATCCCTACGTGTTAAATGTTGCATCTTTGAGGATAACGTGGTCATTTGACGGATTGATTTGGGAAAAACATGTGTTAGAAGTAAAGTGTGTGGGTAATCAAAAAAAAAAAAGAGTTTCGTAGTTTTTAGAGTTTTTTATGGCTTTTATTTTTCAAAATTCCAAAATTCAAAAGGACTTTTTTACCTCCCGCACTCATTTTCTCAAAAACATCAAAAAGATTTTCCTTTGTCTCGTTTAGCATGCATTCACAATTCGAAAACTTCAAAAAGATTTTTTTCATTCATAGGATGTGTTTATAAAAGAAAAATGCAAAAAAAAAAGATGTTAGAAATTTTTTACATTTCGTATAACGAAAATACCAAAAAGATTTTTCTTTCATAGTTGTTGATGTCATTTTTCTGTGAAGTATCAAAATGAAAACTCAAAAGATTTTATTAACATGGTTCATCGTCTGTCTTTGGTCGTATCTCTTAAGTCAGGGTCTAGCCTGTTATTTAATCATTAATTGTCCAATCTGGACGAACTACGCACCCCTGATTCTCCTCTTTTGGGATGTGAGATACGTAGGCAGCCTATTGTTGGTTCGGGGATCTTATTTAAAAAAAAATTCAAAAAAAAGATTTTCTTCACTCTTTATTTAGAGTAGGTGTTTCATACATATCTTGAAAAGAAAAAAAAAAGATTTTCCTCAATAGTCGTAATTTCATTTTTGGTTGATCTTATTTCAAAAATCCAAAAAGATTTTCTTCACTCTTTATTAGAGTAAGTGTTTCATATACATTCTTTAAAAGAAAACTACAAAAAGATTTTTCTTTAATAGGTTCAAGTTTCATTTTCATATGAAATTCAAATTTGAAAAATCCAAAAAAAAAGATTTTTCTTTGGTAATCATAGGTTTCATTTTGTATAGGAATTTTAAAACGTGAAAATGCAAAAAGAGTCTATTCTTTTGACAATTTATTATTTTCTTCTCTTTTTAAAGTTTCAAGAAAAGAAAAAAGAAAGGAAAAAGTTTAATTGGCCATTTTGGCAAAACTTCACGAACTACGCACACCTGATTCTCCCCTTTCGAGTGTGAGATACGTAGGCGTCCTTCTAGGGTTCGGTGATTTTTCTTCAAGAAAAGAAGAAGAAGAGGTTTTGAAGAAAAAAAATGTTGAACTCTAACATATTTGTTACCTCTTGTTCAGTTAGTTTAAGGTGGTTGGTTTGTGGTTTCCTGGCTGGTCCTCCATATCACACCAAATCCAAGGAAGGGTTAGTTGTGTCCAACAAGGATATAGAGAGTGGCATCATGGATGAAACAAAGAGTCGGAAAATTGAGAGTTTAACGGAAGAGAATTTGAGACTAAGACAACAAATGATGGGAATGTACCGAGCTTGGGTCAATGGGCTGCCTCCACCTCCGTTCCCCACTTTTGACCCTGCAAATACCTTGAGTCTTCCACCAAAATCGCAAAGTCAGTTTTCTACTGTTGTTGATGCACCACAGCATGCCTCAGAATACATTCCACGTCAAATGCACCTCAATACTTCCACCACTCTTTCTTTATCTCCTCAGTATAAGTCTACCACATTCACAGCACCACATACCGTCTGTGCTTTTGTTGCTCAACCTTCTACTAAGGCTTCCACTTTGTCTATCAATCCAACGATTGTGCTTTCCCAGTCCACTAGTGACTCCACGTTCAATACTGTTGATGATCATTGGTATATTCTTGAGCCTACAGTTAAGTTAAGTGAATTGCCAAAATTTCTTACTAAGAAGCCTAGCATGCCAATAGAGCCAGAGAAAATGGTTGGGAAAATGAAAAGTGTAGAAAATGATATGAAAAATTCCCCTGGACTTATGGGCTACGAAGATGTTTCATATAAAAACTAGGGCATGTCTTCAAGTGTTAACCTTCCTCCCAGCTTTGAGACATCAAAATTTGGGGAGCCTGATGGACAGAAGGATTCTGTGAAACATTCGGGATGACATTGCAATCAACCAAGGGAAACTGAAGGAAAGAAGAAGAAAAACGCACCTATTGTCATGACAGGGCCAAAGCATAGTTTGAGAGGTTCAACCCACCAATACTGTCAGCCTCAATACCGAGCTTACATATCATATCCACATAACCACTTGCAATAAGGTTTCTTTCTCCGAAATCTAAGAAATCCCATTCCACTTCCTCGATATCTTGTGAACAATGCACAATTGTATGCTGATCCATCTTCTTATCCACAATGGCATGCCCCTGTCCCTCAACATCTTCCTCGACCCCCACAAATTTACCAAGGGACCTCTAAATCCAAATTTCATCCGAGGCCAGAGTTCGCAAAGAGGAAGAAGGAAAAAGATAATTTCACTCCTATTGGGGAATCCTATGCCAGTTTATTCCAGAGATTGATACAGCAGGGCATGATTACTCCTCTCCTTGGGTATACTCCTGACCCGCATTCAAGAAGCTTTGATCCTAATGTGCGATGTGTGTATCATTCTGAGGCTCAGGGTCATAGTATTGAAGATTGTCGAGATTTGAAAAGAGAAATTGAAAAGATGATTCATGATGGATCAATTATGGTGCAGAACATTGATGGTGAGGGAAACTCTAATCATGCTGATATGCAAACCAGTGGCTAAGATGTCAGGCTGAACAATTGAGAAGTCACCCCTCTCCTTACCAGGAAGGGGTTTGGTAGCTTGTTTTGTTTTATTTTCTGTTCTCTGAATTATTTCAGGGTTGTAGTTCGGGATTTATCTTGTTTTGTCCCTTTGTCGTTTATGTTCAAACCCTTCTATCTTTCATTTTTATTAAATGGAGTGTCCCCTTTTTCTTTGTGTTTTAAATGTGTTGTTTGTTTATTTTTTTGCATAGTACATTTTATGTTGACTCTAGTGATATGATATGCTAGTGAAATTTACAGTTAGATCTTAACATCCAGTTTAAGAATGAACATTGAATCAGAGGGTTAAAGTTAGAAAAAGAGAGCATCTGAGGAAATAGATAGAGTGTGGGGCATTTGGTGATCAAGTTGAAACCTTCTTTGAAAGTTAAGGCTATTATTTTGAAAATCGTGAGAATAACTTGGTCATCAATTGAAAGACATGTCTTAATTAGGTCAAACAGTGTCTACGTGATCCTATCAAGAGGAACAAGAAGAAAATTAGCTCCACGAAGTCATGAGTCCTTCAGCATGAGGAATGTACAACAAAGTGGAGTTGTATGCTGGGCAAGTGTAGAAAAAGAGGCGACACACATGCTCGGGGCAAGTTAGTGTTGTAAAACATTTCATAAGTGATCTTAATCGTGCACTTCCAATTGCATGTTATGTACTTGCATTCTCAAGGATTGATATGATGAAGGCATTTCATTCTGCTATCCAAACATTGTGTCATCCTTTGTTTACCCCATTTGAACCTTAGTGTTATTTTCTTTCATACCCCTCTTTTGGAATCAAGATAGAGTAAGCAAAGTTCAAAGAATAGTGTCGAGCAAAAAGATAAAGTCAAAAGTTACAAAAAAAGAGAAAAATGTGTCAAAAAAAAAAGAAAAAGGAGTGAAGAAAAATAGAGTCGTAAAAATCCCCAAAAGAAAAAAAAAATAAAAAAAAATCAGAATCAAGCAAAATAAGCTGCCAGAACTATGCATGACCTGATTCTCCTCTCTCGAGGGTGAGATACGTAGGCTGCCCTACTTAAGGCTCGGTCCAACCAAATAAACAATTTAGAGTCACCCAGTCAAAAGAAACTGGGGCATGAGTTAATCCTCATTGTTTGAGTCGATTCCAAAAGTTGTAAGTCCTACCCCACTTCAAGTGTCGTTTGGGCCCCATGCCATCCTTTCTTTCTAACCTTATCCAAAAGCCAAGTTACAACTAAAGAAAGACCTTCAGATCAATCTTTGAGGATGTTAAGGCGGAGCATGCAAGGGATACGATGATGCATTTGGGAACTATTTGTCTTCCTCAGCATAGGGAATCAAGAGAGAAATAAAAATGAGAGAGTCTTATTGGTGAAAACCCTTACGGGCACCATAAGGCGATGGCAAGTTGAAAGAAATAAAAATGAGAGAGTCTTATTGGTGAAAACCCTCACGGGCACCATAAGGCGATAGTGAGCCGAGAGAAAATGAAAGAAGCTTGTGGGCGAAAACCCTTCAAGGCACCACTAGCCGAATGGGGTCTTAAATGCAATTGACCTAAGAAAGCAACTCAGTTTCAAGGCCATTAACTCAACAACAATGGGTAGAAAGTTTGGATGAAAGATCAAGCTGCTTAATCCAAAATGCATGACATAATCATTAGAGTTGACTGCCATTTTTAGAAAATGTGTCATTTCTTTGTTTCAAATGGGGACACTCATTGTCTTTTCTTTCTTCTCTTTATTTTATTTTGTTTTCTTGAGTCAGTGGTCCAAATAAAAGTCATTGTCATTTTTCTCTTGTTTTTGAGTCAAGTCCATGTCAAAACAAGTGAGAAAAGATTTCAAAACTGGCTACCAGCTTGTTAATTGTACAAAGCAAGACAAAAGTTAGCACATGAAAGAGACATGATTGTGATCCCAAAAAAAGGGGGCATGCAGGAAGTTTTGTCAACAGAGAATTCGGGGAACTCATGGACATACCAAGGTTCAAAGGGTTTATTTGAGAAACACGACAAAGCAGAAATACTGTGTTTGTTTCAGAGTCACTCTTAATAAGCTGAGTTTGAGTCAATGATACAGCAAGTCAATGACATATGCTAATGGTTGGAAGCAAAGCTAAATGTGACAGGGGCAGGAGCAATTGCCTCAAAAGCCAAAGCCACAAACTAGCCACCATGTTTTTTAAAAACTCACAAGTTTTCTTTGTATGTTATAGGAATACATGTTGCATTCAGATCGAGGATTTCAGAGCCTAAACATAAAAGGCCGTAATTTCTCACCTCAACAAATGCAAGAGGCAAGGTTACTACACAGGTTTGGTAATCAAAACCAAGGTAAACCTCATAATTCAAGATCTCTAGGAGACGCACTTCCTTTTTTTTTTTGGTAATTCAAGCAGCTTTGGTAAGGAGACGCACTTTATTGTTTTGATAATTCAAACAACATTGATAAGGAAACATACTTCCTTGATTGGGTAACTCGAATTTTGCTTCTTAGGTAATGCACTTCCTAACTTAAGTCTTGATTCCTATAAGACGTACCTTTTAGTCGAGTCATCCCCTTTGATTCCTATAAGACGTACCTTTTAGTCGAGTCATCCCCTTTGACCCCTAGAAGACGTACCTTTTAGTCGAGTCATCCCCTTTGATTCCTAGAAGATGTACCTTTTAGTCGAGTCATTTCCCTTGATTCCTATAAGACGTACCTTTTAGTCGAGTCATCCCCTTTGATTCCTATAAGACGTACCTTTTAGTCGAGTCATCCCCTTTGACCCCTAGAAGACGTACCTTTTAGTCGAGTCATTTCCTTTGATTCCTATAAGACGTACCTTTTAGTCGAGTCATCCCCTTTGATTCCTATAAGACGTACCTTTTAGTCGAGTCATCTCATTTGATTCCTCTAAGACGTACCTTTTTAGTCGAGTCATCCCCCTTAGTTCCTAAAAGACGTACCTTTTAGTCGAGTTATTCCAATTAACTCATAGAAATTGCATTTCTTTATTTGGGATAAAAAAAAATCAGTTTTGATGTGATTTCAGGAGCATGCCCGAAGCACAGGGCGAATAAATGGAAAACCAAGCAACAAGGTGAAGAAATTGAAAGTTAAATAAGTTGATAAAAATAGCAAGTCAGGAGCCCGCCTGCAGAACAGGGTGAAGAAATTGAAAGCATAGCAACAAGTTGATGAAATAGCAAGTCAGGAGCCCGCCTGCAGAACAGGGTGTAGAAGTTGAAAGCATGGCAACAAGTTGATGAAATAGCAAGTCAGGAACCCTCCTGGAGAACAGGGTGAATAAATTGAAAGGCAAGCAACAAGTTAAAGAAATAGCAAGTCAGGAGCCCGCCTGAAGATTAGGGTGATGAAACTCAAGTCAAGAGTCCAAAAGAAGCTATATAGATAGGATTTTTGTAATTTCATATATGCTTTAACTTGTAATTTTCATTTTAATGTAATGACAGAGCCGTGGACCGGAACCTCGATGGAACCTCACTCGACTCTCCAACTCGGTATAGTCCACTTCTCTTCCAATCCTTTGAAATACCCGTGACTTGATTCTCTCATAATTTGGGTAGGTAGGATGTCTTAAGTCAAGACTCGGTTGCTTTTCTTCCTTCTATTTATTTCTTTAAATAATGATCGGGACAAAATTCAGTCTTGTTGTCTACTTCTTTGTCTGAAAACACTTCGTATTTACATTCAAAGGAGGCATGATGTAGACACCTAATTTCGTCCCTCCGCAATATCATTTTTACCCATTTTTACCTTATCCTACTGTGTACCCTCAATCATGGAATTATCCCTCCATAAAATGACAAAAAATAACAAACCAACTAACAAACCTAATCCCCAATTATTCTTTTGTAACAAAATTAACCAATCCTCCTATCAATTTTGGACAACACATCACTACCCCATGCCCCATACCCTACCCCAATACCCACCCACGTGACCCCACCTACACTCGCACTCACTGACCTCATAATTTCATTCTTCACCAACATATATACAACCACCGATATACACAAAAAAGGGGAGTACATAGGATCACTCATCTTCAACCCTACAAAAACATCCTATACACATTCATCACCGGAAAAAGTTTCACCGGAATACGTGCAACAGTAGCAGCCAACGATGTCGGAGTTCGGTGAACTCAACAACCAGCCACCTCTCTCCCCCCCTCTCTCTCTCCAAAACTAAAAAAAAAAAAAGCGGCGTCGCCTCCCCATCGGCGACAACAGCGACGGCGCCGCCTCAAAAGGCCAGCACGGGCTGCTCCTCCAGCCGTCGCTCAGATCCGGCCTCCTCCGTCATCCAGCGCCTTCTCCAGCGACCATCACAACCGACCCGACCCGACCTCTCTCCGGCGACGGCAGCAGTCACCGGTACGACTTGAACTCTCTCCGGCGATTGCAGTTCTCCGACAAATCAACTTGAACCAGACCCACAATTGCAGAAATCATTTGAGTTGGGTTGTTTTTACAAACTAGGAAACTGATTGTTGGCACTCAACTGATCGTGAAGTTTCCCTCATGATTCTCTTGGCTTACCTTTCGTATGTGATGGCATCGATGTTTGACTTATGCGAAATTCTTACCCTATTTTTTCTGTGGGATTGTCATGTCGTACTATACCTGGCATAACGTGACCATCAAGTTTTTTTATCATCAAATCGTTTATTGATCTGGATCTGTTCAGAAACTGGTGGTTGTTTTATTAATTTCTTCATACATGTAAGGCCATAATGGAGAGAATTTATATGCTCGGCACTCGGAGTGCCCATTCATAGGCTTGGACAGGTTGTTGATTCGGTTTCGATTTGGAGATTCGAGATTTCATTGGTGTTTATCGAGGTTCTTGGAGCGGCTCTTATTTCTCTTATTAAAATCAATCGAAATCTTTTGAGGTCCGTCTCTTTACTCCCGTACTTTCTTCTTTATTTTATTTTGTTGAAATGACTATGATTATGTGTTAGGTGATTGTAATTGTTTGATGTTGTTGATGTTATGATCACGTGCTTGGTGATGTGACTTCGGTGGTATGATGAAAGAATTTGATTAGTTTTAATGGTGCGATTAATTAAAAGGAATTTTGGGGGCCGGGATCGAAAATTGATAATCGAATAAGTTGAAGGTTGTTTGTTTTGATTCATTACTGAATATTGTCGAATTGGATAGTATCATGATAGATCGAGTGGGTAGGCAATCGTAGGTTCGGGTAGGCGAAATTTAGGAATAAGTGTTTCGTTGGATGTTGGAATGTGCGTGTGAATGTTTCTTTCTAGTTTATCGTAGTTAATTCAAATGTATTTATTTAGCCAGGGAATGCCCCGAGATCACTTGTATTTATTCACCGGGGAATGCCCCGACGTATCATGTTGGCGAAAAATGATCGTGATGAAGGCCCGCGGCATCGGGTAAGGCATTGGAGCTTAATCTAGAATTAGTTTAGACTAGGATTTATATTTTCGTATTTTTCTATTTTTGGACTGTATAATTGGACTTTACATTTTTGGATTGTTTTGTTTTGTTTGATTACTCTGCGTGCTTCTTGTGTAGTTCATACATTTCTTAGTGCCAAATAATCGATACACTCTACCAAGCGAGCGTGGTCGAACCACGGGATCGAGGGATGCCTAACACCTTCCTCTCGGTCAATAGAATTCCTTAGTCGGAATCTCTGTTCGCAAACCAGTTTAAAGAGTCAAATGGTTTTGGAAAGGATTTTCTAATGGTGACTTGGCACACCGGATTATGCCAAGTGGCGACTCTGAGTAAAAAATGTAAATAATCCTTTTCCGAAACAAAATTTTCATTTCTTGTCACTTAAATAATAAAACCCTTTCGAACTTACAAATATGAATCTTTTGGAGTACGTAAAAAAGGAGTGTGACAATTGTGCTACGAAATATTATATTCTGTCACTAAAAATATATGACCCATGTATTTAACGATGAAAGATAACTTTTGTCATTAAAAGTGAACAGTTAGTGATGAATTTTATATCGTAACTAAAAAATTCGTAGCTAAATATCACATTTGTTGTAGTGATATTTTTGATGATCTCCTAATGTTTGTATGAAGTAACAAACTTTCTTTTCTTTATTTTTGCTATCCACAAAAAGTACTCTTTCAGTTTAACTCCTTTTAAAGTAGTTTTTCATGAAACAACTATACTTACTTGTTCCGTGTCTTTTATCAATCATCAAACTTCACAAGTCTTAACAGTCTCTAACTTAAAAATGTCCTTGAGCTAACTAAATAGCTCAAAAGTATTTCTTCTACTAATAGTTATTACAAAAGATACATAAATGAATTTTTACATAACTATGAACCATATTAAATAGATAATATTATTTAATCAAGGATAATTTTAAAAAACACTTCCCATTTCCTATAAATGAGTATATTTTTAAAGAATGTGTCCAAATTAAAAATCCAGTGTAGTAGTTTGTATTCCATTTTCTAAAGTACTAGCACTAAGTTACTTACGGAATCTCATCTCTCTCGACATAGAGAACTTCTCTTTTTAATACACAACTTCAAGTGAGAATTCCAACTCCGTTTGTTCCCGGCTAAAATTAAAGGGCAGTTGGGAAAAAGTTCAATCATAAGGATTTATCGTAAGCTTCTCGATGGAAGCAGATTATACTTTTTATGAAGTTTATATTACTTTTGTTAGATTTTATTACTATATTTCAAGAAGAGTCAAAAATGAATATTCAATTTTGAAACAAAAATCAGATAATTTGACTAAATAGCCTTTCATTTTCTTAGGACGGTGGAGTATTTTTATTGACTTGGTTACATGTACCAGTCTGCTATTTGATTATTTATTTTAACTTAGCGCTATTTATGACTTAGATGTATATTATTTGATACCAAAATTTCTCTATTTCACCGACCACTCGTTATATAAAACTTGTTTTAGTAATAGCTTGTATCTAAAAGTGGGAGGTATAAATATTTAAATTGTTTTGGCAGCGAAAATAAAAGAAATGCATTTAATTAATTAAGTAATGAATATTTCTTTTTCTAATTTAGAGGTTTAGAAGAACAGTACTCTAAAATCAGTGTATATAAGTCATTCTCAATCAATTTAAACATGAACATGATTAGGAAAACGATTGCTTGAAATAAGAGATGGACAACTCACCCATTCTTCTTGACACATGTCAACTACAAATAATTGCTATATATATAGTAAGTTTTAACTAGTGCCGGAATTAAAGTTTTCATCGTCAATATTCAAAATATTAGCAAAATAAAAAAATACATCAATAAGCTAAAAAAATTTAGCATCAACTTTAACTTTAAATGCACAATATAATCATCCAATAAAGACATTCAGACAAACCCCATGTGTCCCCTCGCTCCACCCATTAGCTTAATCATTAGGCATAAAATAGATATGCATATATAGTCCTCTTCTGAAAATATATTAAAGACCATTGGCAATATTTTTATAGATTATCCGTTTCAACGTATAACGTTGGTACTATAGCTTCCATAAGTTTTTTATTCTTTAAAAAACTTATCCATTTTGCAACTTGCCACATTAACTTATTATATATTCAAGGTGATCTTATTATTAACTTGAAATATAGTACGTTATACGGTAAGCAATAGAAAGACCAAAAGGTGATTTATTCCATTTTGATCGAACAAGGGAATCAGAATATATTCAATCCAGATTAAAGTGCTTTTTCATATGGCTAAGGTAAAGCTAAAGAGCTAGGCAAGTCATTTAGCAAGGGTCGTAAACTGAAAAAATGAATTTATTGTTGGGAAATAGTGGTATAATAATAATAACAATATTATTTAACAGTCAGTAACAATAATAATATCACAATAATAAAATTAGCAGTACAACAGTGTATGATAAATAACAATACTAAAATAATAATAACAATAATATTTAAACTGTTAACACAATAATAATAATAATAATAATAATAATAATAGCATAATAATAATAATAATAATAATAATAATAATAATAGTAATAGTAATGATAATAATAATAATAACAGTATAATAGTATAATGACTGATGACAAATTAAGAATACAAAATATTAAATAAATATTATAACGATATTATTTTAAGTAATTTATTAATTATACTTGAGTCGTGCTAGGCACTATCCTAAGAAACTATTTCAGCAGTGTGAAATGTTTCCCCAGGATTAAAGAAGTATTTCCCTGATTAATTAAAGGATATTCTGAGATAAATAAATCTTCCCTAATTAACCAGAGAATACAAGAATCAATAAAATTATTAAATACAAATATCAACAAGTTAATACAGACAGTGATATAATTAATAGAATCTTTTTAATATGACAAGTATTTATACACTTGTCTATTAACCAAAAGGAGAAAAGCCACATCTTTCAAGTTTAAGACAAGTGTTATGTCATGTGGCAAGAAAGAACCATGCATGAATTTTAATATTCCTTCTTTTCAAGTAAAATAACTACACTACTATTATAAATTATTTGAAATAAATAATTATTTTTCCTACAATCCTCACATTATTTCAAAATAATTTATAGGAAAAAAGATCTTTTAACTTGTTGGATTTGCATGGACAAAATGCAGTAGGTTTAGTGTCTTCTGGACCATGAATCAAACTTAAACTAATAAAATTAACTTACAGAATTATCGGTGAAATATAATATTTCTATGAACCTTATAATTCTTGTTGTAAGCCAGAGATTTTATCAATCACATTTTGACCATAATTTTGTTGTTCAACGCGGTTTTGCGCCAAATAGGTCATGCGCGTGCCTGGTATTCATGAGAGCTCTAGAGACTAAGGCCAAAAGTCTAATGGGAACGAATTCATTTCACTTCTCATATAGGTGAATTCATCAAGTGTACACCTCTTTAAATATACCATCCATAAGGACTATGAATTCATTAAGAGTTAATAACTCATCCCTCAATTTTATTAGTAGTTCAAACACTCTCAATAAGTGCGTAGAGTCAATATCGACTTGTTATTACCCATATGAACCTACTTCATGGGATCTCTAATCACATAGGTTGGGTTACCATCTCCATTGACAATCATATTGACCTTAACTCCATCTCTTTTGATGTTTGAAGAATTAATTTTCTTCCCACGGGTTTAGTCAGTGAATCAGCCGAATTCAATTCTGACTTTACATAATTAATGAAAATTATTTCATCTCTCAGCAATTGCTTAATAACATCATGCCTCAATTTCATGTGTCTACTTTTACAATTATAAGATTTATTCTTCGCAATAGCAATTGCGGCTTGACAATCACAGTGTATATACACAAGAGGCATCAGATCATCTTTTTTTAAAGGGGTATGAGGTGACAGATCATCCTTTTTAAAAGGAATATTTGCTAAGAAATTCCTTAGCCATTCAGCCTCAGTACCAGCTAATTCCAGAGCCACAAACTCTGATTCCATAGTTGATTTAGCAATGATCGTCTGCTTAGCTGATCTCCATGATACTGCACCACCACCAAGGGTGAATACATAACCACTAGTGGATTTTGTCTCATCTGAATCAGAAATTTAATTTTCATCACAATACCCTTCTAAAGTTGAAGGAAATCCACTATACAAGATACCGTAATTCACGGTTCCTCTCAAATATTTCATTAATCTCATTGATACAGACCAATGCTCATTATTGGGATTATGAGTATATCTACTCAGTCTACACATAGCATAGGTTATATCTGGCCTAGTAAAATTCATTAAATACATCAAACTCCCAATAATTTGTGCATATTTAGATTGAGCTACTGGGTCACCATAATTCTTTTTTAATTTAGAATTAGCGTCATAAGGAATGACTACTGGAGTTACTTCCCAAAATTCAAATTTCTTAAGAAGTCTTTCCACATAATGCTCTTGAGACAACATTATTCCATCTTCACTCCTTATAACTTTAATTCCCAATATCATATTCACTTCACCCAGATTTTTCATATCAAAGTTAGTCGACAAAAATAATTTAGTACGTTCCACAATATTTATACATGTACCAATTATAAGCATGTCATCAAACACATTTATCTACCTCAACAGAAGAAAAATCGTCTTTTATTAAGACTTGATCAAATTTCTCATGCCACTGTTTAGGAGCTTGTTTAAGGCCATAAAGGGATTTAATTAATTTACAAACTTTATTTTCTTGTCCAGAAATCACACATCCTTCAGGTTAAACCATATAAATTTCTTCTTCTAAATCGTCATTTAAGAAAGCTGTTTTTACATCCATTTGATGGATAAAAAGTTTATGAATTGATGCTAAAGCAATTAATACTCGAATAGAAGCAATTCTTGTTATTGGTGCAAATGTATCAAAATAATCAATATTTTATTTTTGAGAAAATCCTTTAGCTACTAACCGGGCTTTATATTTATCACTCGATCCATCCGGATTAAGTTTCTTTTTAAAAATTCATTTACAATCAATCGGTTTTACACCAGGTGGTAAGTCAGTTAAAATTCATGTATTATTTTTCATAATTGAATCAAGTTCATTTTTTATTGCTTCTTTCCAAAATTTAGCATCGGAAGAAGATACAACTTCAAAATAATTTGATGGTTCATTATCAACAAGAAAAGTCTGAAAATCATTTCCATAAGAAAAATATTTTTTTTTAGGCCTTTTACTCCTTCTCAGTTCCTCAATATTAGAGGTAGATTCATTTTCTCTTTCCACAGGTACATGAGAGATTTTATCACATAGTGAAAAAATATGTTCAGAGAATTCAGTATTTTTTTGTATCAATTATAGTATTACTATCAACTACATCACTTTTTAATATAAGAAATTTATATACAGCACTACGTTCATCATATTCAATAAACATGCAATCAACAAATTTAGAACTTATCTTCCTCTTTTTAGGTTCAGGAAGAAGAACTTTAGCAAGGCAACCCCACACTTTTAAATATTTCAAATTAGGTTTATAACCTTTTCATAATTCATAAGGGGTTTTGCCAGTTCTTTTATGAGGAATTCTATTCTGTAAATGACATGCAGATAAAATAGCTTCACCCTACAAATTATCAAGAGCATTAGAGCTAACTAACATAGAGTTCATCATTTCTTTCAAATTCCTATTTTTTCTTTCAGCTACACCATTAAATTTGGGTGAATAAGGCGGAGTTACTTCATGAATAATACCTTCTTTTTCACAAAAAACATGTAAAGATACATATTCTCCACCTCTATCAGATCTAATTCTCTTTATTTTTCTACTAAGCTGATTTTCAACTTCAGATTTATAAGACACAAAAGCATCAAATGCATCATCTTTATTTCTAAACAAATACAACTTAGTAAATCTAGAAAAATCATCAATAAAAGTCACATAATATCTTTTACCACCTCTAATCATAGTTTGTTTTAAATCACCCAAATCAGTATGAATTAAAGATAACATATCAGATTCTCTATTAACTGAAAAACATGATTTTTTAGTTATTTTAGCTTCAACACATATTTCACATTTATCATAATTAATTGAATCTAAACCAGTAATTAAACCAAGTGATTGCATATTCTTTATATAAGAGAAATTAACATGTCCTAATCTAGCATGCCATAAAAAAATAGACTCAGTCATATAAGCAGAAACTGATGCATTATCATTTATAATATTAAGTAGATAAAGTCCACGATTACAACGTTCATTTTCAATAAGAATATCATTTTTAGTTAGCATGACCTCATTGTTTTCAAATACAACCTTTATTCTAACATTTCCTAATAATGTCACATAAATCAAATTAATTCTGATATTAGGAACATGCAATACATTACTCAATGCCAAAGTTTTACCAAATGTGAGTTTGAGAAGAACTTTGCTTTTTTCAAGAACTTGAACAGTTCTCGAGGTCCCAAGATAAACAATTTCTTCTTCTTTCTCAACTTGGGTGTATGATATAAAATTATTTTTATTTATACAAATGTGTCTAGTAGCACCAGAGTCTACCACCCAATTTCTCACATTGGTCTCAACAATTATTTTTGAAATGACTGCAATAATTATATCATCCGTTTCTGTCAAACTTAATTTTGACTTAACGGGATTGTCATTTCTTTCACATATTCTTTTGCATTGAGATACAACTTCTATGAAAATTTTATTATTAGCATTAGGCATGTAATCAAATTTATTTTCATACCTGTAATCTGCAGTATCATAATTTTCTGACAAACTGACTGGAATGGAAGCAGCCAGAGCAACACCAACATCATTATTATGAACGGTCTTAGAATCAATATTATATGACATAGTTTCTTAGATTGTTGGGAAACAGTGGTATAATAATAATAACAATATTATTTAACAGTGAGTAACAATAATAATATCACAATAATAAAATTAGCAGTACAACAATGTATGATAAATAACAATACTAAAATAATAATAACAATACTATTTAAACTGTTAACACAACAACAATAATAATAATAATAGCATAATAATAATAATAATAGTAATAGTAATAATAATAATAATAATAATAATAATAATAGTAATAATAATAACATTATAATAGTATAATGACTGCTGACAAATTAATAATATAAAATATTAAATAAATATTATAACGATATTATTTTAAGTAATTTATTAATTATACTTGAGTCGTGCTAGGCACTGTCCTAAGAAACTATTTCAGCAGTGTGAAATGTTTTCCCAGGATTAAACAAGTATTTTTCTGATTAATTAGAGGATATTCTGAGATAAATAAATCTTCCCTAATTAACCAGAGGATACAAGAATCAACAAAATTATTAAATACAAAAACCAACAAATTAATATAGATGGTGATATAATTAATAGAATCTTTTTTAAAAAAATTAAACTATATAATAATAAAAGGAAGTGAAGGGATGGGAAAGGGAGTGAGAGAACTTAAAGGAAAAATGGAAAATTGTTGCAGCATTATGGCAAAGGAAATTGCCTATTTATAGGCAAAGAATAAAGTTACTATTTTATCATAATATGATAAGTATTCATACACTTGTCTATTAACCAAAAGGAGAAAAGCCACATCTTTCAAGTTTAAGATAAGTGTTATGTCATGTGGCAAAAAGAATCATGCATGAATTTTAATATTCCTTCTTTCCAAGTAAAATAACAACACTATTATTATAAATTATTTGAAATAAATAATTATTTTTTCTACATTTATAATACATCAACTAACATAGTGAAATTGTCTAAGGAAATAGTGTGTGTGCAGTTTATTCCTACCTTGTAAGAAGGCAGAGAGGTTATGTTGTTTTCAACAGATCCTTGTCTCACGTAAATCATATCAAAATAGATATAAAAATGAATTATAATATAAATGGAATTTCCCTTGATGGTATATTTTAAAGGGAATGATTGATTGAATTAATAAACGAATTCGATAGTTAATTAAAATTAAGAGTATAAAACTAGAAGTGCTTTTGGCTGGGTTCATAACTCACGACTTAATAGACAATTTAACATTATAAGGATTCATGATTAAAAGTCACGTACCCAACCCAATAGGAGGAAGGGGGGTTAAGACCGAGTGAACTCATTACTACAAAGGAATTCTTTGAAAAGTTAGGTATGTAAAACAAAAATTATTTTCAAAAATATTATTTATTTTTTTAAAAAAATATTCTATTAAACATGTCAATTCGAGTGTTTATTTTGCTATGACTTTCTTTATTTCAGTTATTTTATTCTTTATATATATTGCTTTAGACTGTTTATTCTTGAGCTGAGGATCTATCAAAACAACTCCTCTACCTCTACCTCTAACATTACTAATTATACACCCTACCAAACCACCCTAATTATAAATATATGGAATGATAGTTATTTGACTATCAAAGTATTATATGGAAAGAAACAAAAACGAACTTCTAATTTCATAAGGTCGGCAAGGTTGGTGATGATAGAAATAAAAATTATACTCCACCAAACAACACTTTTTCTGATGATAAACAAACTTAAAGAAGGACTTAAAATCATTATCTGTTGAAAAATATCATAAATCAAATACTAATCAAATACTTCGAGAGTGACCAATGAATTTGATGAAATTGTGATAAGTAAACTAACCAACCCATTCATGTGATTGGTTTCCCTGGTGTCCCTGCCAGGCTACCACTATGTATACAATTTGTGTGACATGCTCTATTTTGATAGGTAACTTAGGCACAATATTTTCTGCGGATAATTATTTGAATTGTTAACATCACGCAATCTTAGCAAAGGCTCAGCTCAGCTGTACTGGTCATGCATGCCCCTTTATCTCTGTTACTCCCTCCGGCCTTTTTTTTTAACCTCACCTTGTAATCGGACAAAAAATTTAAGAAATAGCTAAATGTTATAAAATAACAAAGAATAAAAAGGAAGAATAGAGAGAATGTAGAATAATTCTTATTTCTCGTGAGGATAAGAGGTCATAAGATTGATGATATAATGAACAAAATCTCTCTATTTATAGGGGGAAATACTCTTAGTTTTTGACTAAAATACATATACTTCAAATCCTGATACATATCAATTAAATCTTGAAAGATCTTATTAGATCTTGATAGATCTTATCTATATTCTTGATAGACATTCATTATAATGTAAATACATTTATAACACTTCCCTTGAATGTCTAATTGATAGATAATGTGTCTAGTTAAAACCTTACTAGAAAAAAATCGGTAGAAAAAAATCGGTGAAAAAAAATCTAGTAAATGAAAAAGAGTATCATCTCTAATAATACGCATTTCGGCTGCCTCATTAAAAAACTTACAAGAAAAACTCAGTGGGACAAAACCTCGTTAAGGAAAAAGAGTATAGCCCATATTAACTCCCCCTAATGAGAACATTATATTTTTGAACCTTTGCATCCCGATCTTGTGCACCATCTTCTTAAAAGTTGCAGTTGAAGGAGATTTGGTGAATAAATCAGTCACATTGTCACTTGAACGAATCTGTTGCACGTTAATATCACCATTCTTTTGTAACTCATATATGTAGAAAAGTTTTGATGAAGTGTGCTTCGTTCTATCTCCTTTTATTGAATCCTTCATTAAGATGTGTTATGCATGTTGCATTACCTCTGTATAAAATTGTGGGTACATTGTCACATTTCAAATTATATTTTTCTCGAATTAGATGTATCATGGACCTCAACCATACACATTCTCGGTTCGCTTCATGAATAGCGATTTTCTCAGCATGATTTTATGAAGTGGCTACGATAGACTGCTTTGTATATCTCCAAGATATAGCAATACCACCATATATAAACACATAGCCTATTTGAGATCGAACTTTATGTAGGTCAGATAAGTACCCAACATCAACATGATCAATAAGATCGGTACTGCAAACTTTCTAACAAATTAACTGAAACATGCTATATCCGGCCTTGTAGTATTTGCAAGATACATTAGTGCATCAATTGCACTAAGATATGGTACTTCATAACCAAGGAGTTCCTTATTCTTTTCTTGAGATCGGAATGGATCCTTATTCAATTTTTCATGTTTCTCATTTAAGCAAATATTCTATTACTTTTGAAAACTCCCCAAAAATTCCAATGATACTCAAATCATCAAATTATCTCTTATGAGGATAATGAAAAGTTTCCCAGAAACTTTTTATGCTTCAGGAATTTTAAATCCTTTAGGGGTTTTCATATGGATTATTTTTGTCAAGTGACAATGTCCAACATGTCAAGCGTGACATCTGCAAGAGTTTGAAATGCAAATCAAATAAGTTTTACGCTTACCAAAATGCATCCTTTCAGATTACTTGATAAATGTTTCTACATCAGCATGCTTAAATAAACATAGAATTCAGATCCTCGTAATCTTTTACAATATTGCATCAAAGATATCATTGATCATATATCATTTCGTATCAGTTCACAGTATGACATAAAATTTTGAGATCTCATCACTTCATTATTTTTAGGTACTTGAACCTCTCATAAGGTTTTATGAAGTGTTATATCGTAGGCTCTTCAAGAGAACATTGTCTTCTTATTATGATTATTTGCTCCTTATCTTTTTTGAGAATTATTTCATTTGGAACCGATTGGTCTACCACGCTTCACACATGCTTAGACTTTGTTCTTTAGGGACACAAAATAGGAGCACTTGCAGCTTAAATATAAGATGCTTTCGACATTTGACTTGAATTATCTTTCGAATGAGGATCTGTTCATAATTTCTAATGTTGACACCTAATTTTTGCCCTCCACGACTAAATTTAATCCTGAGTTTCTTCAGTTTTTAATAAAATCGAAATATTTATTTCATCCGAATAAAAAAATTTCAAAATATTTTTTGTACGTGATTTTGTCATTTTAAGTAGCGATTATATATTATCGCGTTCAGTTATACGAGATTATATAATTTGATTACGTAAATATTTATTATATAGAATATTAGATTTTAATTAAGGATTATTTTAAAAATAGATATAATGATTAAAATCTTAATTTTAATATAATTTATTATCAAAATAATTTATTTGGATAAATATGCATTTGATTTTATTAAATCAAGAAGCTCGGGATTAAAAGAAGTATTAATTCGTATCGAATTTTAATTTAATTTACCTAATCTATTAGATTTGGCCATAATCGAAAATTAGTCATAATTGCAATGCAATCCGTCAATTGATTTTTAATTTGGTCAAAATTATATAAATATGGCTAAATTTTAAATCCCAATTGGGGTTATATTTTAAATAATCCCAAAATTCCCAAAACTCTCATAACTTCTACCCAATTCCCACCAAAAAATAATTTCAAATTGTACTACATTGTACTATTACCCCCAATTTTTTTTTCTTTTTCCAAATTTCAATTTTGAAATTCAAATATTGTACTACATTGTAAAATTTCCCCCCACATTATCATTCACCTCACCTTATCTTCAATTTTTAAATTTCAAAGACACCCTTAAATGACTTTTCTCCCACATTGGCGGATGACAAGAAGTAAATCATCATCCTTTCCTATAAATACCTTTCTCCCACATTGGTGGAGAAGAGAAAATAAAACCTCATTCTCTCCTATAAATACTACCACTACTTTGATAGAAAAAGGGGTTGAAAAGCTAAAAAAAAAAAAAAGATGCTAGAAAGGTGAAAAAAATACTTTTGAGCAAAATAGTTATTTTTATTTAGTAAAAAATTTTATTTCATAGAGTTGGTCGGCTAATCAAAATTTTTGAGTTGCCGGCGACGTTTTTTAGTGGTGGTTAATTTCGACGAAGCTCGTAGTCTCATTTTGCTGCCCCCAAAAAGGTAAATACACATTTTTTTTTTTAGTTTTATTATCGTTTTCTTCTTCGTAGTTCGTAGTTATAATTTTATTTGCTGGGATTGTTTGTTGTAGATGGTCTTGAAGGTCATAGGACGTTGTGGTATCGATATTTTAATTATTTTCATGTTTATGATATAAAAATGACCTAGCAATAGTTGTACGTGCCTTTTTTTACTTTATTCTTTATTTATTATAGATAAAGTTTTAATATTTGCTTAAAAGATGTACTTATGCTTTGTTTAAACTCATTGTTGGTGGATATATTTATTTTTAGCATGTAAAGTTATTTTCTTTATGTTGAAAAGAATAGTTAATATTGATTGTTTCGCCTTTTCACTTTATTTTTTGATTATTTTGGATAAAGTTTAGATCTTTGCTTGAAAAACATACTCATATTTTATTTAAACTCATTGTTGGTAGATATGTTTGTTTTTAGCATATAAAGGTATTTTCTTTATGTTGAAAAAAATAGTTAATATTGATTGTTTCACCTTTTCACTTTATGCTTTGATTATTATAGATAAAATTTCAATCTTTGCTTAAAAGATGTACTTATGCTTTGTTTAAACTCATTATTGGTGGATATGTTTGTTTTTAACATGTAAAGTCATTTTCTTCATGTTGAAAAGAATAATTAATATTAATTGTTTTGTCTTTTGACCTTATTCTTTGATTATTTTGTATAAAGTTTAGATCTTTGCTTGAAAAACATACTCATATCTTGTTTAAACTTATTGTTGGTAGATATGTTTGTTTTAGCATGTAAAATTGTTTCTTTTATGTTGAAAAAATAGTTATTATTGTTTGTTTTGCCTTAATAAAAATAATAGTTAGTTAAGTCAAGAATTTGTCATTTGTTTGCTAATTATTTTAATGAATTTCAAAATCCTCATATAAGAGATGAAGTGCTAGCTTTATTTTCCATCCAAGATATTTATTCCTCTTTTGTTCGCATGTGGTCTTGTCATAATGATGAGAAAATTCAAACTTTTATGGATAAATAAAATCATTTGGATATTTTTGACTCATGCATAGTATGATTGTTGAAAAATATTTCACTTTTAGAGATGTTAAACTTTATTCTTATTTTCTTACTCCGGATTGTTATATGTGCTCTTTATGTGTGTAAAGACTTGATTCATTTCTCTCTTTTATTCATAATATCAAAAGAGAATCAACGGTGTCTTAGAACTATAAACCATAGGTCGTTACACGTTTTTTTATAAAATGTTGGTTCTAATTTAGATGTATTCGTTAATGTCGCCTTAATTGAAATTTAAAGATTCTCTTTCTTGAAAAGTTAACTTTTATTTTCTTTTGTTATATGGATTAGTGTCTATGTTTGTTCAATTTTAGAAGTCATGAGTATTTTTCTTGTTGCCTCATCCCTTACTTTCGCAAGCTTACGTTGTTTGTTTCTCGCATTTATTCATTGAATATGACCTTCTTCCTTTTACCTTTATTCATTCTTAATATGAACATAAATCATGAGGCGCGCAAGTGGATGTCTTTGTTTTGCATTTTATCTATTGACTCTCTTGTTATACGTGTGCAAGTGTGCATATCATTGTAATTCAAAAATCGATTCTTGATATTTTCTTTTGCTTTGAAATATGTCACTTTTATGCCTTGAACGTATATTAATTTCTTTATCTTTTATTTGCATGTAAAAAATGTCTCGAGTTCAAATGAACTCCTCTCATCTTGCATTTCGTAATGGGCCAATAAGGCCCACCTCTTCGAGTCAAGTTCGAAGTTTAAACCCAAGATCGACTATATGGTGTGCGGGTGCTAAAAGATAGACGAAGAAGGAAAATGGGTCAAAACCCATTGATGAGGTCACTAAGAGACTTGACAAGACTCAATTTTTATTATTGTCTTTTTTTTATTTATTCATTTAGTCATTTATTTATTCATTCATTTGGGTCTCGAAGCTAAAGTTGTCTTTTAGTACAGGTGAGGCGGATTTTGAGCGTCAAAGGTCCGAAAACTAGCTTAGGACAGGTTGTGGGCCAAAAGTCCAATTAGATTAGGACAGGGTTTATTGATTTGGGCCCAATGGCCTAAGTCTTTTATTTTGTCCCCTTCCCCTTTTACATGTTTTGTTATTAATTTATTTAGACTTAGTTAAAATCCCCACTAAGTCGTCTAAATCTATTTTACACAAGTCTTTTCCTAAAATAAATTACTTTTCAACAATCAATCTTTCTTTTTTAAGTTAGTCAAAAGATATTTTCAAACAGTCCGGATAACCGCAAGTTAGCGGATACTCTTGGTACCTTAACAACCTTCCAAGAGTATTAATAGGAAGCGTTTACTCAGAATCTTCAAACTTAAATGATTTTTTTTATTGTTTTGAATCGTTTAAGTAACTTTCGAAGGTTTCTTAATTCCTTTTAAAAATAAATTAAGTGGCGACTCTTAAAAGTCAAAATTTCCGCAAAACACCCAACATATTTCATAGCTGTTTATAATCTCTCCCCTATGTTAGAAAAATAACATATATCCTCCATCTTCTTTGAGGAATCCATCTTTGTGCCTCATGGTATATTTATTAATTGTATACCGCACATCAAAACTATTAGATGGAATCGTTGGTTCTGACCTTGAACCAATGGAGAGGGATGAAATAATCATAATTTATTGGTCTAATGCATATAAATGCTATTGTATGCAACATATCATATTTCAGACCAACACATGAAACTTTGTTCTCATTAGCTCGTTCAATGCCAAACCATCATCGTCAAGATGAATTGTCTTGATTACACAATCTGAAAGTTATGCTCTTAACTCAATTTTATTGAATAAGCAACTTTATGAATGTCAAGATGCAGTTTGACAATAAATGTACATATGATCATCTTATTTCGATGCATCTTAACAGATCACATGACGGGTGAACGGACCCTTATTCACCTTTTATATTTTCCAGATTTTAAGGGATCCAATCCCAAAATTAGTTGGTCCAACCAACTTGTCATGAGAATAAGCAACATAAACAATTCTTGAAGAATTTTTTAGTTCTTTGATCAACATTTGTTTAATACTCAATATGCACATATTCGGAATGCAACAATCGTTTATGTCAATTTATAAACTTTTATACTAGTAAACACCAAGTTTACCATGACATGTGTCTTTTTGCTTTAGTAAATTTCAGATTTACTATTACATGAATAAATTTTCAAATTTACTACTTCAGAAGTAGATTTCAGAATAACTCTTCTCGGTTATTCTGCCTCTTTCAGAGGTGAGTTGTGATACCATCACAATCAAGTGCATGTTTGCATTAATAAGTTTCTCATTCCCCAGGAATGTAATATAATCATGCCTTAAGCCTATCAAATTCTGATAGTGTAACACCCCAAAATCTGATCCCGAGACGTCACACGGTGCTCAAGACTACGAGTAGCTTTAAGTTAACCCTGTCTGCCTTCTACTAGATCTGAGTCTCATACTAATGGGAATATAGACATAAAAGTCATACTAAATGCGAAAATTCATCTGAAATAACTGAGAATAATCTGAATATAATTTCTAAAAATCGAATACTGTAAGTCTGAATCAAATCTAGCAGTCTGACAAGCCTTTACTACTAATATCCTAATATCTAGAGAGTCACTGGGACAAACCCCCAGCTGACTCGAACTGTCTGAAAGAATACTAAATCATCTAAACTGATAAGCTGAAAATAAACTGAATGACTAAGTCACCGATCTATGAGGACTCGCCAACTGTCAGATGAAGATGGAGATGCTCAAAAATCACTCACGCTGCTGAAATTGAGCACCTGAACCTACATTATGAGACAATGTAGCACATAGACGTATTTGTGGATTAGTACTTTGAGGATGTACTGAGTATATAAGGGTGAATGCATAAGTAAAACGTAATCTCAACATTTATATCAATTTGCAAAAGAATTCATGCTAAATGTAAATGACTCACAAAAGCTGAAATATTTGAAAGCTGAAAATCATAATTCATGAATAGTAAATCATACTTTATAAATCTAGTGAGTCATAC
The DNA here is from genome assembly GCA_030864215.1 of Capsicum pubescens. Taxonomy (NCBI): domain Eukaryota; kingdom Viridiplantae; phylum Streptophyta; class Magnoliopsida; order Solanales; family Solanaceae; genus Capsicum; species Capsicum pubescens. Next base: position 49,785,521 of record CM061540.1, on the reverse strand, counting down.
CATTTAGTTCTAGAAGTTGTACTAGTGATCTGTCTGTAAACCATGCTGCCTAAGTGTAGAAAGGACTCACTTTTACATCTGAGATCTAAAAGCTGAAGTCTGTAGCTAATATCTTTCTGTAAAGCATAATCTGAATAAAGTTGTGAGCCTTTACACTTAGTTTTCTAAAAGCTTTTCTTTACTAGTAGGGAATTCTCTTAAAAATTATTCTGCAAGGGAAACATACTTTATCTGAAGGAAATTATTTTGGAAACTGTTCCGTAAGTCCTTACTGATAGGGAGGTTCTTCTAACCGACATAAACCATGTGAGCTAACATGGAGTCCAATGTCTTGCTCCCCTATGGGGAAAACCTCACGATGGGGAGAGGTGCCATACTCTTGCCAAGGAGTATAACCTGAGCTAAGTAATCACATCTATAACTGTTACCCGTATTGGAATGAAAATAATCTCATAATCTGTACCTACATTGGCTACGTAGTTCTGTGGAAGATAGGACACGTTAATCCCACACTTCCCGCTTGGTGCTAAATAGTACTCTCTTTAAATTTGTATGTTCATTCTATTGGAAATCCACTTTAAAATCTAGTATAATGGTTTATTACGAAACCAATTATGTTTTTATCTGAGTCGTTCTGTAATTAAAGCTAATCTGAATTCTGTAATCTATAATGAATCAGTAAAGTGGATTCCAAATCTTATTTGAGGATCAAAAGATCAAAACTTTACTGAAAATTTGTAATTAATCTGATCATAAGATGCTTTAAGCATCATCTTTCTTGAAATATCAACATATAAATTTGGGCTTAATAACCCATGCATCAAGTTCATGTAAAGACATCATAAAGTTCATGCTTGATAATGAAAACAATGATAATTCATCTCAAATTTTGTAAATTACTGCAATAGGCCTGAAAATAAACATGCAATTCATCTTCAAAATCTCTCAAAAACTCATAATCTTGCAAATAGAAATAATGGGTATGAATCCTAATTCAAATCTCATGAATATTCATTCAAAATCATATGAATTTGTAATTAAAACTTGATTTTGGGCACAAGGATGGAAGAAGATCCTTGTTCATAAATCCCACATACCTTAATTGATGATTAAATGGAGAAACTTGAACTTTTGATTCCTATTTGAGTTCTTGAAGATGAATTTTTGACTATCTTGATTTGGGAATCCTCAATTTAGAGCTTTCTTGGAGAAATAATGGAGGAATTTGATTTCTTGGAGAAGAAGTTTTGGAGCTCTAGAATTTTCTTTTGAGAGATAATGAATGAAAATAAACATAAAGTGCTTAGAATTGGCTTAATCTTATATTTTGGACGGATTGGGACTTGAAATTGACCAAAGTGTCCTTTTTTAAACTTTGATCGAAACTGGAAAAGGGAACAAAAATCCCAATTTAACATGCCACCGCAACGCGCCACTATCGCGGTGGCTCACTGGAAACTGACGACTGGGAACTGGAAGTTCAACGCGACGTGAAACTATCACGGTACTCTATAGAAATGCCATTTAGGCCTTCGTCGTGACGCGGTACCATCGCATTGGCCTATTAGAAATGGACAACTGGAAAATTGGACCTCTCCGCGATGCGAGCTTATCACGGAGGTCAACTGAAAATTGACAAATAGAAATTTAACCTTCAATGCGATGCGGTGATTGCTTAGGTAACACACTGCATTACTAAAAATGTCATTACTCCTCAACCGAGTATCGAATTTGGGCGAAATTGATATCGATGGAAAGCTTGTTCAATTATCTACATAATGAAAAGTGAAAATCTGGAAAATTTCACATGTAACAAAAGTTATTCATTTTTTAAGCTAACCCTTGACATTCTAGGAGCGAAATTAAGCTAGAAAAAGTACGGGGTATTACAGATAGCTTATAGCCTCTTTTAAGATATTACTAATTTAGGAGCAAATCAAGGCATACATATGGTTGTAGAGAAATTTTCTCTAACATATATTATAATCATAATAAGCGTGTGAAAATATTATCACTTTTGATAATTATTATCAGATTGTCCCTCTACGTTTATATTCGTACGTTGAATCACTTGTCTTCTTTTAGACATATTAAGCATTTCTACCACATTCACTTCAGGGAATGGAACATATTCAATAAGACATGTTTCTTTCATGACTTTTCACAAAAACACATTATTTTGTCTTAGCCATCATTATATCAACAATATGGTGCATTGAGATTCAAACTCGATGTCTTATCCATATAAAGGCATCTTAGGCCACAAATCGATGGGGTTTGAACACAAAAGCTTATTTTCATAATGTATGCATTCATATCGTGCTTTTGGGAGGATGGCCATCTTCATCTAATCAAATCTTTCTTTTAGGCTATTCCACAAAACAAGTGGATCTTTCGTAGTAAGGTATTCAATTTTCAAAATTTCGTCAAGATGATGACACAAGAAAATCATAGCCTTAGCACGATTTTGATTAGATGTTGTGTTTTCTTTCTTTATGACGTCTGCTAGACCCATAGCATCTAAGTGAATTTCAGCATCCAACACCCATGAGAAGTAGTTCTTGCTCGAGGCAACGAACTCAAGTTTTGTAAAATTATTAGTCATATGAAAAGAAATAAAATAATACCTTAGCCTTCAAATTTGAGACGACAGAGTCTCGTGCTGATAACGTTTTATAAAATAACAAATAATAAAGAAGAAGAATAGAGAGAATGTAGAGTCATTCTTATTTTTCTTGAGAATGAGAGATTATAAGATTGACTAAAAGACAGATACTTCAAATCCTGATAGATATGAACTAGATCTTGAGAGATCTTATTAGATCTTGATAGATCTTATCTATATTTTTTATAGACATTCGATATAATGTAAATACATTTATAACAGTAAAAAATTTGTAAATTTGTGAAATTATCTTTTTTAGATATAACTAAAAAAATAAAAGAAAGAATTATCTTTAAAATTAGGTAGGATCAATAAAGACAAAAAAGAGTTGTGTCGTTATATAGTTACTAAATAAAAAAAAAGTGATATTTCTTTTGGAACGAATCAAAAAGAAAAATATATCACGTAAAATGGAACTAATAGAGTGTAAAATAATGTTTGGCTGAATATGGAATATCATATAATATTATATTAGTTCAACATTTTAACTTATAAATATTAATATTATAGAAGGAAGTTAGAAGAAAAGATTAGCATATCAATATATAGTTGAAAAGTTAATTTGAAAGGAAATATAGTAAATTTGAAAGTGTTAACTAATAGATTTGTTGTAAGCCCCTAGGCAGTGGCAGTTTGGCAAATTGAGTGGTAGATCGTTGAGTTATAAATCTTCTTTCAGTTTTGTAATTCTCTATTTGGTGATTAATAAAATGTTAGTTAGAAAAAAAAAATAAAAAATCTCCCAGAGGCTTCTCAAACTATGAATATAATTAGACATTTTAAACAAAATCTCCTGAAAATTCACCTAAGAAAAATAATATTCTTTCACAAAATAGGCGTGGAAAGCTTTTGCGGTGAAGGAAACGCATCAACCTTTGCCTCAATAATTTTTGTGCACAAGTAAGTTGATTATCCAACGAATTACGAATTAGACATAACCGTGTCACCGACCAGTTGAACCTTTTTCACTTTAATTTTGCATCTTTTCCCTATCTCGGTTTAATGTTTGCTCTAAGAAAAGCATTTCATCAGTAATTAGTGGGTTCTTTCTTTTCTATCAAAAGAGAGAAGGAACTTTTGGAAACTTTAAAATAGAACATGGGTACACATGATTTTTAATAGCAGGAAAGTTTATTTCATTCAAAGACTCAAACTCAAAATCTTTAATAAAAAATAAAAGAATTTTATTCATCTCATCACACCTTGAAGTCGAGCACTTGTCGTGGGTACACACAATTGCCACAAAGAGCAAGGCGGAGCAAAGTAGGCCGAAGGAGTTCATCAGAGCATCATTTGATGAAAAATTACATTATTGATACATGATTAACATTATTTTATAAATATAGTAAATGTTGAAATCTCTTTGATTTCTTAGAGTATTTATTTCTTTATATTTTAAAATTCCTTAGTGAAAATCTGGGTTTAAGTGACCACCAGAAAGCCACCTTTTGACGTAACAACATCTGAATTATGCAAGAGATTGGGTAAAAGTATGGGAAATCATATGCGTAAAGTTTGGGATCAAAAAATTATAAGGCCAAATCCATCGGTGGCCCTCTAAACTTGGCATGATCTTTCACTTAGGCGCCTCAAGTGAACGATGTTCATTTTTGGCACCTCAAGTAGATATAAGTGTGTCATTTTGACACTTTTCGCTGACATGGCAAAAAAAATGCATTACACTCTCTATAGGCGCGTGAATGAGGAAATTTAGACGATTTTTAATTTTTTTCCGTCTTCTTCTTCTTCTTCTCAATTACTCCAACCATTTTCCATACTTTTTCACCTTTGCATCAATCTTAAACTCAAATAAGTTCTTCAAATCTCTCAATAGTTGTAGTCCCTCTCTCCCAACACTATTATTTCTTAATTTTTTTTATTAAAAAAATTATCTTTTCAGCATAAAAGAAAAAAAATTATAGACTCAAGAATCATCTTGAAAATTATTTTTTTGGTCACCAATGACGAATTCATTGACAATTAGTGTTGGTCAGCCATGGCGAATTCATTGAAAATTATTTTTGTTGAAAATTATTCACCGACGCCTCCATGATGATTTATTGTTGCAGAAAATTTCAATCACAGATCCCAATTTATGGGTATGTTGGTTGTTGCAGTGATGAATTATTGCATTGTTGTATTTTAAACAAAGCAAAAGAGAAAAATAATGGAATTTTGCTATTGCAATCACAATTACTTATGACCATTATTATTATTGAGGAAATTTTAAAGACATTTTTTAGAGATGAAAATTGAAGAAGATGATCGAGGAGGGGGGAGGGGGAGGGGGCTGCGTTGCTGCAGCATTAGTTTGTGGGGAAGGGGGTTGCTCAGCAACCTTGGGGTGGTGGTGGGGTGGCAGCAATCTTGTGGTGGTGGTGGGGTGGGGGTACTTGGAGAAGATGATGATTGGAGGGGAGTTATTTATTTATTGATTTTTATTTAAAATTAAAGTTAATTATTTTAAAATTAATTTTTTAAATTATAATTTATTTTAAATTATTATTTTAACAAGAACACCACATGTTGTTTTTTAATTGTTGGTATGTCATGTCAGTAAATGTGTGTATTACACACACTTTGGAAAATCAGTTGATTGTAAAAAGTGTCAAAATGACACAGTTAATAGCTAGTTGAGGAGCTAAAAAAATAACATCATCCACTTAAGGTGTCAAAGTGAAAGATAGTGTCAAGTTCAGGGGGTTAGCGATGGATTTGGCCTTATAAAGAATCTCATGTCCACTGTGTATACTAGCCAAATCCTACCCCACCCACTCCCCCTTCAGCCAGGGAAAATAGTAGTATATCTATTATATACTATGAAGTACGTGAAGGAGGACCAACAAACAGTTTAAGGAATTGTGCAAAGAAAGAATTGAATAAAACAGATGAAACGTATTACTCGGCGACTTTGTAGCCCATACAGACATATTACTATCTTTCAGGGCTATAACTTTCTTGTCAAACATTGAATTTTTAAAAAATAATTAATTTACAATGATTTTTAATCAAAGACAATCTCCCTGTTTTGTCTAACTATTTTGTTGTTGTTTATTCCCCATCCGATATCTCATAGGGTTAAAACTTACCCACACCCGATACATACACCAAGTCAATATGTGCAATGCTATGTGTTTGAATTTATAGTTCGTATTGCTTAATCCTGATTAATTAACATGTATTTTACTTCATTTAATCACTTAATCATGGTAAATTATATTAATTTGATATATACACCGGATGCGAATAAGTTTTATCATCTCATAGTGCATGTATTCAAATTTTTATGAGAAAGAAACAAGTTACAGGTAAAACTGAAATTTAGAGAGAGAAGAGAACATATTCGTTTTTGTTAATTACGCTCGTTTTCTTTATTTTTTTAAAAAAGGTGACAGAAGAAAATTGCGTAGTCCTAATAAACATATGTTGTTGTCTCTACAATAAGTTGTAGCAGTATTTACATTGCAAAAAGGATACTTAGGCAGTTAAAATTAGTCAATGCCATACAAGATTCTCTCTCTTAATAATTGACGAATAAATAGCCGTTTAACAACAACAACAACAGACCCAGTATATTCCCACAAAGTGATATAAATAGCCGTTTAAAATAAGAATAAAAAGACCGTACGGCATAGAAATACAGAATGAGGTGGGGATTATTTTGTTTTTGAGCAAGCTGGTGGTTGTTGTATAGATACAATTAAATATTTAGTCATCATACAATATTAAGATTTACGTATAAATATTAGATTTACGTAAATATATGTTTATTTATATAACTGCTTTTGTAGTACTTGCAGTAGTACTTTACAAGAGACATAGTAGGCAATCAGAAAAAAGAGAGGCTAAAGAGGAAACTAGCACTTCATCTCGTTTATTTGTCGTGCTTATTAGAAATAATTAATCCAAAATTATAATTATTTTAAAAATTTAAGACATAAATACTTAGTACTTCATTAGTTTTTACTCTTACATAACAGTTTCCTTTTCCTTTGAATCGCAATAAATATAGAGAAACATTAATATAATAAAAAAAAATAGTAATTAAATTAAATAATAATAATAATAATAATAACAACAATAATAAACTAATTTAATCATATTATTTATTTATATTTTAGTAATCAACATACAAAAAAAATATACTAACAAATAAAAATGAAGCAGAGGTATTACTAAGCTATAATAGTAGGAGCAGGTTAAAAAGATTCCCATTGGAAATATCATGAGTACTCTATATATAAGTGGAACCCAACTACTTGAAGGAATGAACACTGAACTTGGCATTCTAAAGAAAGAAAACAAAAACGTTGGATTTCGTGGGAAGAATCTGATAAATTATTGTACTTTGTCAAAGTATATTTTATTTTGACACTCCCTGTTACTTTGTACTGGCCAGCCGAAATCTATAGAATTTGTACAGAAAATAAGTAATCGCAGGAAATTTTTTATTAAGTGTTTTGATTACACAATTGACAGTAATCATATGAAGTTTCTTTTATCTCATAGAAAATTGAATCGAAATCTTATACTTTTTGGTCGACAAACTTTCGAAGCTGAAACAACTAATCACAAAATAGAGTAAATTATTTATCGCTTCGCTCTTACTTTCTAGTCCAGTGCTGAAAGGGTTAACGAATACTTTTAAATGCCTTTATTCTCAACTAGCGCAATACTTTTAAATGCCTTCGTTCTCAAAATCATTCTTAAGATTAAAGTTGGCATGGGTTTTACCTAATAATATATACATACAAAAAGTAATACAATCTTAACTGTATTTGGTCCCACTTCCCAATCCTCAAAAGTTATAGTATAAACTAGCGCTAAAAGTTCATTACCAATTATTAAACCTTCTAAATCAAACTAACGTGGGTTAAGGGGAAAAAAATCAACTAACGTGATCTATGGAGTAGTTAACCCAAAAGATTTCTAATAAACTAACTAAAATCCACCACAAATACTTTTTCGTCAGAAAAGCAGAACAAAATAGTACTACCAACTTACTATTCGTTACTCCTAGTGCTAGTCTGATCTATGAATAGACAAAGAAAACGAGTGCTTAAAGCTAATCATGGACTTTTCCAACTTTAATTAATGATAAAGAAATCTCATTCATCTCGATATGTAGTCCAAAATTCTTCTGCTTACTAACGATGAGCATATCACGACACTCGAACGTCTAGACTGAAACTCGGTATATACTAGCGTATAACTCGTGTATATAATAATTAATATAACAATGGAGCTCATGGTGCCACATATATTACTATTCAAAGTAGTAGTATGCCATTCAAAACTTTCACCAGTCCTTTTGAATATTTGATATCTGTCATACCATATCATGCTCACTCCTCCCACTCATTATTGTGACTTTGCTCCATTCACCAATTAATCACTACATAATCACACAGTCACAAAATAATAAGTCGAAGCCAGCTAACTCTCTTCTCCCTTAAGACATCGACTTCACACCAACCACTAAAAATCCTTCTTCTTAATTTACCATAACTCACTCTTCCACCGCCCAATATATACTCACTAAATTCTTGCATTCTCCCTCACACTCTTCCACTCAATAACTTCACTTCTCCCATTTTTCATTCAACAATTACATAATCTTTCTAAAACTAGTTAGTACTAATTCATAAAAATGGGCTATGGCCGTCTAGGAAAACCCGACCCAGGAGAAACCTCCGGCAGGGTCATGATTCCCAATCCAAATCCCAAACCCCGCTGCTCTAAGATCAAATTCCTTGTAAGTTTTGCTACTGTACTTCTACTTGCCGCTGCAATTTCAGTTGCAGTTTTGGTCGGTGTGAAGCACAAGGCTGGAAACAGAATAGATAAACCAAGTCAAGCTATGGCGCATACCTGTAGTCGCACACTGTATCCATCTCTCTGTCTGAATTCTCTGATCAATTTCCCTGGCGCTAACTCTGCGTCCGACAATGATCTCGTTCACATTTCCGTCAATTTAACACTCCAGCGCTTCGATAAAGCGCTTTACGTTGCTTCCGATATCAACAACCTGCAAATGAACACTCAAACACGATCAGCTTACGACGATTGTCTCGAATTATTGGAGGAATCAATAGACCTTTTATCACAATCATTAACCTCTGTTTTCCCCGGGGATAGCAATTCTCCGACGGGATCGACAAATGACGTGATGACGTGGCTAAGCGCGGCGTTGACAAATCAGGACACGTGTACTGACGGCTTCGCTGATGTTACTGGGAACGTGAAGGATCATATGTCGGAGAACCTTAAGGACTTATCTGAATTAGTGAGTAATGCTCTCGCCATTTATGCTGCTGCAAATGGCGACGACGACTTCTCTGGAATTCCGATACAGAATCGACGGCGGAGATTGATGGATTTTGAAAAATATCATGATGAATTTCCGAAATGGATGTCACGGAGGGATAGAAAATTGATGAATAAATCAGTGTCGGCGATTCAAGCTGATATTATTGTGGCGAAGGACGGTACTGGAACGGTGAAGACGATAGCAGAGGCAATTAAAAAGGTGCCAGAAAAGAGTAATAAACGGACTATAATTTACGTCAAGGCAGGAAGGTAAAATTCAAATTACTCACGTGAATATAAGCTTCAAATTTTATAAAAATAAAAAATATTCTATAATTACATAAAAATATACTTCCTCCATTACAAAAAAAAATAAAAAAAAATGACCTCTATTCACGTGATTCAAAAATTATTTTTAAAATAATTTTAATTTATAATCATAAAATTCAAAAATAATCTTTACTTTTCTAAATTTCATGCAAGTCAAATTAGATTTTTTTTTTTTTTTAACAAAAGAAGTATTAATACTTCCTTCCTTTTAGTTTCAGCCTACTTTTCCTTCATTATGCTGCAAAAAAAGAACCTTTTTTAATTTATTTAATTTTAACTTTCATTTGATAAATTTAAAATCATAAAATTAAAGTATATTTTATATTTAATATATTTTAATTTAAAATTATAAAATATAAAAAATTATTTCTTTTTAAACGTTATCAAGTCTAATAAATTAAAATAAAAAAAAAATTAATAATTTAAAATATTTAATATTATATATAAAAAGAATTGACCAAAAGCAATTAATTGACTTGCAAAGTTTCAATTATTACCGCGTAAATTGAGCGGAAGGAGGTTTTCTTTTTTTCTTTTTTTTTGGTCGGGTACAAAGTTGTTGGAAAAGTGAAACTTTTTGATTCACTTTTTGGTAACGTATCTGATTCCCTTTTCAATCTACTATTTTTTATTTCACATATACGTGGCACACTCAAAAGTAATCTTTCCTTCAATTCTTTATCGTAGTGATTAAGCAATTTGACTTCGTATTGTTTTAATCATTTTATTATAGTAAAAGTATTTTACAATAATAAATGAATGACAGGTATGAAGAAAACAATTTGAAGGTAGGGAGGAAGAAAATGAACGTGATGTTCATAGGGGACGGGAAGGGGAAGACGGTGATTACAGGAGGAAAAAGTATATCCCAGCACCTAACAACTTTTCATACTGCCTCCTTTGGTAAAATTCTCACTCTTCGATACTTCATCAAATTTATTTTACTTATCATATTTTTCTCGTTATTCTGAATGGTTTTTAAAAGTAATTATGTGCATTAAAGTTTTTCATTGTGTGGTTATTGAAGAAAAGCCAAATCACAAATATCTATTTTTTTGGTCACATTCATAATTATTAAGTAAAAATAAAATAAAAATTATTTCTTTCATTTTAATTTGCATATCGTACTTTTCTTTTCGTTCGTTTAAAAAAAAAAGTTTGTTTTCATTTTTTGGTAACTTTATAATTTCAAATTTTCACGTAAGATATTGTTTAAGAGTCACAAGAGTAAAGAACATTTTGATATATTTTATGTATTTTTAGTTTAAGATCATAAGATTTATTTATTTTTTGTTGTTAAATTTTATGTATAATTAAAACCAAATAAAAAAATATTGACATAAAGAGAGTAATAATTAATTACTATATCTTAACTTTTTAAAATTATTATTATTATGCAACTACTAAAAATCACAAAATATAATAACAATATACTCCCTCCATTTTATAATAAATGAATTGTTGAATTTTGACACACATATTAAGGAAAAAACATTAAAGACATAAATTTAACACAATTTTTCATTTTTACCCAAAAAAAAAAAGAAAAAATTGACCTTGTAATACCTTTTCAAAAGTTAATTGATTGTCAAATCATAAGGATAAATTTGAAAAAAATTTAATGATTCACTTATTTTGAAACACCAATAAATACCCAATTATTTAGTTATTCCGAAACGGAGGAAGTACTTAATAAAATATTACGAGTAAATTTTTTTTAAAAAATGAGTATACATAAATATTGCCTCTATCTTTTCGAGTCAAAGAGGAATATAGTATGCTATCTTTATTTTTGGTGTCACATGAAATTAAATTTGGAAACAGTGGGCATGGACAATACTGGCTGGCGGCGTCTAAGCAGAGCATGTGGTAGAAAATGCTCGTGCATGGGATGTCATTGAATTCTCATAACTAAATCCTAATTAAGTTCTCCTAGCTTTAGCCCTTTGCACTTCTTCTGTCTTTTATTTATGTGGCCCACCTCACCCAAAAAAGTATTCCTGATTTACATGTTATGAGTTGGGATTTGTGATTTGGAATTTTACATGCTCCATCAAGTTTATTGCATTCAAAACCTATTCAGATAGCGATATGACCTAACTAATTTTGGTGGCCACAATTTAAAGAGGGAATATTGCTATTGTAGGAGCAGGTGAGCTCATGACTCATTGTCCATGTCCTTTGATTCGTCAATTAAGTTCGCATTTGTGTTTAACTTGGTTATTTTGCAAGTACACTTCTTACATCTACCATAGAGATGGCATGTTTGGTGGTGACATGGGAGCTAAAAAATAGGAAATAGAGCGATGAGGTTTCTCTCGCGCCATAGTGGGCTCCTAGTGAGAATATTAGCTCAGTGATACAGCACGCCTTTGATAATGCGTGGTGGTGCTTGGGCTGTGAGGGCACCCTGGAGTTATCCTATACTTGGAAAAAGTAGTAGAAAATGGAACAAATACCATGTTATGTTATAGGAGTTAATTACTACTATACAAAAATGCTCCTAGTAGCTAGTAATTAATTGAATTAAATGTGATTATGCAGCTGCAACTGGAGCTGGTTTTATTGCCAGGGATATGACATTTGAAAACTATGCTGGACCAAACGACCACCAAGCAGTAGCCCTTCGTATCGGAGGTGATCATGCCGTGGTCTTCCGCTGCAATATTATTGGATACCAAGACACACTCTACGTACACTCACAGCGCCAATTCTATCGCGAGTGTGATATCTATGGGACAGTGGATTTCATTTTCGGCAATGCAGCAGTAGTCATCCAAAACTGCAACATCTATGCTCGAAAGCCCATGGCCAATCAAAAGAACACCATCACTGCCCAAAACAGGAAAGACCCTAACCAAAACACTGGCATTTCAATCCACGCTTGCAAAATCTTGGCTACCTCTGACCTCGAGGCATCCAAAGGAAGCTTCCCTACATATCTAGGCCGACCATGGAAGATGTACTCACGAACAGTATACATGTTATCTAACATGGGTGATCACATACACCCGCAAGGTTGGCTTGAGTGGAATGGTAATTTCGCGCTGAACACGTTGTATTATGGCGAGTACATGAACTTTGGGCCAGGAGCAGCCTTAGGGAAGCGTGTTACTTGGCCAGGGTATCGGGTGATCAAGTCGGTGGAGGAGGCCAGCAAGTTCACGGTGTCAAAGTTTATTTATGGATCATCTTGGTTGCCTTCAACAGGGGTGTCTTTCTTGGCAGGGCTAAGTACTTAAAGGAAGGTGTAAATATCAAACACCTATTCCGGGATGGAGATTAATTGTTTTTGCAGTTGGTATATAAATAAGTATGTCCATTATTATTTAATTCCAAAGTGCAAATAACTTATAAGCCGTTAAGTTGCAATTTGCTCTACTGGTGAACCGACTAATTAAAGAGCAAGCCTGCAACATTCTATAGATACGTCTTCATTGAATGATCATAAGTGTTGTAATTTCGTTTTTGTTGTAATTAGAACATACTAGCAAAAAGCTATTGGTTCAATTGAAAAAGTTGCAGTTTTACTTTACGAATTAGATTCAATTGATTGAGTTTCAAATTGATGGCAACTTTTGTGGATGTGTCTCCTTTAATAAAATGCAAGGCTTCCATTCCTTTAGTTTTTTTTTGTTTTTCACCCGTGAAAACGCGTAGATGCTTTGAACTGTTAAAAACACATTGATGTCTCGGGGATTAAATAGTTTCTCGGTATGGAGTGTTTTACCCCCAAAGGGGCTTCAGCAAGCACCGAAGAAAAATCATATGCACTTGGACTAGTGCAGAAAGTTAAGCTAGCTAGCTAGAAGCTTAGTGAAAAGGGACTCCTATTATAGAACTTTCGATCAAATCTTTTTCTTTACCTTTAAATTGGTACATAGATAGGAATGTGATGCTGACAGAAGAACAAAACCAAACTTATGGTGTTAGTGCTCTGGCTTTTCTGAAATTTAAAGTAAAACATGTAAGAATGTCAAGGGCCTAACTTTTTTGGGTCCAAAGGCATAGAATAAAGGCAGAGTTGGAGAAATTGATTCGTTTGTTAACTTAGGGAAGGAAGGAAATTGATAAAATGACAGCTATAGTCTCTGAAATAAATGCTTAATTAATGGACACCCCTGTCTACTTTTGTAGACCTTACCTTAGCTGCGAAGCTAAATTAACTGCCTATAAATTAGAGCATGGCAAATCTCACACGTGATTCAAATTGGACGTGCCAAATCTCACACAATTTGACATGCAAGATGAGTGAATCTCACACAATTTGCCACGTAAGACGTGTGTATCTGCGTGATCAACTTTATGATAGTTTAAGTGAAATCAAGCATGCATAAAATACTTAACTTTTCCTCCAAAGTTAAGGACATAGATGCCAGCCGAGACAAAGTTAAGAGGGCACATTTATGTATTCTGCCCAAAATTTATTCATCATATCATGAGTGGTGGAGGGGACTGCAATTCCAATTCAATATGTGGATGGATGGATAGTCATGAGTCCAAAAAAGCTACAGTAGGATATATTTACCAAGTCACATTTCCACAATAAGCAAAACCAAAACATCAAAGTTAGTGGCCCTTATCTGTAGGATGGAACTTGTATGAACACTACATTGACAACCACCATCAAATTAATACCATCCATCAAGATACAGAGCATAATAATATTCACATCCCATCTTCCCCAGGATTTAAGTTTCGACCAAGTACTTAACTGTTAACATATGCACAAAATTTACATCAAAATACGGTTTGCTTAATCAGGTCATCAAGACGTCGATCCATGAAGAACGAAACAGACTGCAAGAATGCTGCCTCACTTGTTCCTGGGAGCACACCTTCTTCAGCTTCTTCCACAATCTCCTCAATGATAGACTCCTTCTTTACCGTTTCCCTACACATGATTCTTCCAATTGCAAAAGGTGCGAGCCCTCTCTCTGCACCTTTCTTCAGAAGCATAGTAGAGATACGAAATACACGTGCACATGCAAGGGATATGGTCCAACCATGAAACTTCAGAAGCTCAATGTCTTTGTCGACATCAAGAGAGTTTATGTAAGCAATTGTCTCAGCAGAGTAAGGTTGTTGTGCTTGGGGCCAGTAGAGCCAATCAAAAGTACAATCCTTGAACTACATTAGGAAAGGCAAAATTAGAGGACATGAGGGGGTTAAAAAAAAGAAACCGGAACCACTATCGGAAAAGAAAAATCAGGGCACACAGAAGCTCCTTGTGTACCATGATCTAGAGTGAACGAGCAAGGTGATGCATACCAGGGAACAATCTCTTAAGCTATTATTGTACTCCTCATACTATATATTCGGCTAAAATATATCACAGAAAATATATACATCACCAGAGAAGTCATAGAAAGGACGGAAATAGACACAGTAAAGGGAATCAGAAGAGAAGTTAATTAATACCCATATAATCTTTGGATAGATCTTCAAAAGCCAAGACATTTTACAACAACTAAAATGTATTCCAACTTATCAGATTTCGGTAAATATAAAATGCTGAGTTGAGACACTTACATTTTCAGGCAAGCAGTAGCCATGATCAATTGGAATAAGCACAAGCTGGCCATCCTTATCATCTTTCTGAACCAAAATGTTTCCAGCATGCCTATCTGCATTCGCCAATCTTATGTCCAGTACAGAAATCCTGTGCACATCATCAACTGGAAAAGCACGAGGACCAATATCCTCACAACTTCCACAGTTTTTCATGAACATCTGCAGCGACCCAATCTTAAGACTCTTGGATGAATATTCACAACCTTCAGCATAATTGAAACCTGTATGGAGACACTTGACCATAACTGTGGGAGGAACCCCAGCAAATCCCTTCTCTTCACTACAAGTTGAGCGAGGTCCGGACTTGGGATGGTCCAAAATATATGCAGCAACCTCCCTAAATGCTCCCTCTCCTACACGTGTGCCCTTCTTCAACCCCTCACCATCTACGGACAATGGCAACCCCCGGGGATTATTCACAGCCATAGGCTCCTCATCTATTGGTTTGAAAACAGAGATATAATTCTGACCACATGAATCTAGCATGAAATAGGCACCCCCTGATCCCTCAGAAGACCTGATTGGTAGGTGACCCCTTGCTATCCCATTGAAAGTGCTACTGATCAACTGCTTAACCACTGGTGATAGTGTGATCTTAGGGTTAACAATGAACGGTTCCAAAATAAAACTTCTTGGAACAGTATTGAGTGCAACAACCTGAAAGGTCTCTTGGAGCTTCTCTACTGCTTCAGCTCCATTCTCATTTGATGCTGATGCTACAATTGAAACTTCAAAATCTTTTTGCACAACTTTAGCCTGTACTTTAGCTGACTTACGCACCAGCAAGTGAAGCACGGCATCGTTGCTTTTACAAATATCATCTATCAGCCTCTTATCTTCCAGTTCCTCACCATCAAGTATTAGTTCCTGTTCCTTAAGATCACGAAAACCTTTCCCCTTCTTTGCAATCTGCTGTTTTACATAGCCAACATTTCGCTGTCTCTCGACGTGGAACTCGAACTCCTGACCACACACTGTCCTAACAGTAATTGCTTGTAAATCAGACAGACGAAGAACCAAATGCAAAATGTTACCATCAGCTACCCCATAGTCCCTCACACAGGAATTGTTCCGAGCCAACTCCTTGCCATCAAAGACAAGCTTCTGCTTTTTCACAAAGAAACCTCTGGATGTCTGGATTCTAAACTTCACAGAAGCAATAGAGTCGCACTCCTTAACACGCAAGGGAATTACAGACCCACCCACAGTCAAGAAAATCAAGATTGCATCATTCGACAAGGAACCGTGTTGGCCTGACAAGCAGCTTGCTAAATTCAAATTATCCTCATACACAGAACTAAGTGCAACAGTAGCAACAGACATTGTTCCCTAAAATGTAAGGACTTCTTTCCCTACAAATCAAATGTTACTTGTGAGAGTTAGGATATGATCAATAACCGTGAGCATCACGCTTGGTTAACCAGTCAACAATTATAGAGTGACAATTAAATATACAATAGTTTTTTTTCTTTTTGAGAAAGATTAAATCTACAATAGTTTAAAATGCCAAGAAACTCACAAGTTGACGCTAAAATTAACAGCTTCAGTTACAGATTTAAACAAATATGCCCACAATAGCCAAGAATTGGGTATAGCAAGAGCATAGATGTGGAATTGAAGGTACTGCATAAAAACTCTAAGTGTCATCAGTAAATCAGCACCAGAACTAAGGTCCAATTCAGAACCATATCAGACATCAGCTCACCAGCTCTTAGCTATTTCTCAAACATCACAATGATAACATCAACTGTTTATTCAAGCATTAAGGACTAAAAGAATGAGGGTTTTGGGGTTTCAGCAAGAAACAAACACACTAAACGCCCACAAGAATGGACAATATGATGGTAAATATCCAAATTTCTTAGCAGAAAGAAAATAGTTGTCTCTCACGAAAAAAATTAAGAATCTAAAAACTTCAGGCCTTATGGTTGTTCATTTATATTTGTTGTTTTCTGATAAGGATGTGTTTATTATTATGAGGTTTCCAGTCCCCCGGTTATTACTTGTGCATATGAGAAAACTCATTTGGATCCATGAGAAAGATTTCCTCTCTTCTTCTTTTCAATTTATAAATAAAGTTTTGGGTTTTGGGTTTGGTTTTAGGTTTAGACTTGGACGTTCAAATGGTGAAAGGACTAGTTGGAGCGGCAGAATCATGGTAGTTGTATCTGTTTGTCTATTAGATTGCAGATATTTCAACTTTTAGATTGAGAAGCATTGGTCTCTAGCAAATCAACTGTCCGTACAGAGTTCATTTTGTACTCAACAAAAGCAGATCTAAAAGCTCTCCATTCCAATCTCAGATGGATGTTGAGATACTGATTTTATTGGCCTGTGGTTCTTTTTAAGAATCCCCTTGGCTACTATTTGGTCCCCATTACTCTTTGTTACTGGAGATTTGCTACATTTCTTCGTATTCGGGAGAAATAGTTAATGGTTACCACAAATCAAATTTCGCTCATCAGATTAAGCACATGATTCATAATCCCAAATAATCATGTGATAATCAGTCAACAAAACCACAATTATACATCATTTTGAAGAGCCAAAACTTTGGTATAATTGCACTTAAAGGAAAAATACCTGCATACAACAACGACGACAACATACCTAGTGAAATCCCAAAAGTGGGTTTGGAGAGGGTAGAATGTACGCAAACTTACCACTACCTTGTGGAGGTAGAGAGGCTGTTTCATATGACACTCGGCTCGAGCAGAACAAATCAAAGTAAGTAAGGTAAGGGAAAACAATAGAGAAGAAAACGTAGCAACGAAGCAAAAGAAAAATACTGCATACTTACATTAAATTCAATATCGTGGAAACATTTAATGATAATTTATATGTACATTACATACAATGTCTTGGAAATTTTTGAGGGATAAATTGTGTCGTTGTTAAGTTAATGGTCCCCGCGTCCAAAACAAGCATTGCTTTAGCAAAAAAATACTTGTCCCAAAATAAGTGTCACTTTAGAAATTCAAGACAATAATTTGTAACTGTTTCCAATAATACAGTTACATTAAAAACCCAAGTTGCGTGGACTCTTCATTTTTGACGCCGCAGCCATGTCGGATTCTTCAAAAATACACTAATTTTGGCAAATCCGACACGCACCCATTGCATTTTGACGAGTTCAAGTAGCATAGTTAAAAAGTATTTCTTCTTAGTTGTGCTCAATTCTCAAGAAACATCTAACAAATAGGGGAAACTTAGTGCAACCAAGGGTGAGGCCTAGTGGTTCAAAGAAGTTGGTTGTTGGATTGAGCATCACGAGGTCTCAGGTTCAATTTCCAACCGAGACAAACACTAGGTGACTTCGTGATTCAAAGAAGTTGGTTGTTGGGTTGAGCACCACGAGGTCTCAGGTTCAATTCCCAATCGAGACATACACTAGATGACTTCTTCCCATCTATTCTAAACTAGGTGGACAGAGTTACCCGGTGCCTATTGCTAGTGGGAGGTGGCAGGTATCCCGTGGAATTAGTCGAGGTGCGCGCGAGCTAGCCCGAACACCACAGTTATCAAAAAAGAAGAAAAAATTAGGGCAGCTCATTAAATGATAACTTATACTCCCTCCGTCCCATATAGTTGATCGATCACTTTCACTTTTCCACGATTCTTAAGAAATCATAAACAAGAAGGATAGTTTTACTAATTTACCCCTTAAGATACATTCTTGGAATTTTACAAACTTATTTTTACACTTCCAAAGAGCATTAATTGTACGAATAAAAATGGAAAAATCTTAATTAATTTCATTTAATAAGTGGACAAGTAGTTTGGGACATGTATTTTAATAGCAAGATGACCAACTAATATGTGACGGAGGGAGTATATATTATTTTTCTTAATGAGCGTGAAAAGAACTTTAAAAAAAAATACTTACTTTGGGACAGAGGTAGTATATGTCTCCTGGTAATTTAGAATTTAACTTGAATAATTAAAGTAATCATTACTTCAAAAGTTTAGAGAAAAATAATAACCAATCAAATTAAGACACTAAAAGAATTGAAATCTAGGCTTAAAATTGTCCAGGAATCTTCAATTGAAAAA
Organism: Capsicum pubescens; assembly: GCA_030864215.1. Lineage (NCBI taxonomy): Eukaryota > Viridiplantae > Streptophyta > Magnoliopsida > Solanales > Solanaceae > Capsicum > Capsicum pubescens. Next base: position 49,766,590 of record CM061540.1, on the reverse strand, counting down.
AAAAAAAAAAGCAACATAAAGTCACTATAATAAGTAGCATTAAATAATTCTCAATTCCTCATAAATGTGGAAATACAAAAGTGGGAAAACAAACACTGGTGTAAATAGGTACCTTCACGGGTTGGATTCGGGCACTTTCACAGATTGAAAAAGGATATGCCCAAATCAGCCCATCAGAAAATTGTATCATTGTCCAAACCGTAAATCACTGGGTGGGCTAGATGGGCATGGGTCATTTTTGCCATTCCTAGTTCCATCAAAGAGAACCAAAGATAGTATTTCTGGGGTTTAAGCAAGAAACGAAGATGCACTAACTATGAAACATGAAAGAGAAAAATGTGAATTTCTTATCAAAGTGGAAACATATTAAATCTTTCATCCAAAAATGTTAAGAATCTAATAAAATAATTTGGATCTTATGGTTGAACAATTATATATGTTGTTTTCTGCTAAGCAGGGGTGGACGCATTCCCTTAAGTGGCATCATCCAACACCGCTTCGCCGATCAATTCCCCGGAATTTGTGACTTTGTTATTGCTTTTAGCATTTTACGTTTCTTTAAAAAGAGATCCTCAAAGGATTCGAAACGCCAACCTCCCCTTCAATAAAAATCAACAGACCAACAGACAAGAGGCTCTTTGAAAGTACTTTTGGGTCAATATTTTCCTTTTGAAGTGACAGGGTAACAACACAAAATATTTATACCGACCGTGAAACTTCATGAAAACATTTACTCTCGTCAATTAGTAGCATAAAGATTAACATTTACGTTAGTTTTTTTTTTTTTTTTTTGATGAAGTAAGTTGTTTCATTTCTGGCATCAAGCAGATGCAAAGAGTACAAAAGTAGATATGCTAGCTCCATTACAATATAAAAGTTAAAACCCGGGAGCCAGCCACAAAATCAAAAAACCTAGAGAAGACTTAACATGACTATGGACAGCCTAGAGTTAAAGAGCTAACGAAATCTATGTAAGCAGTAGAAGTAGAACTATTCACAAATGACGGGTCAGACCAACAAAAAAAGGACTGAACAAACATTTACGTAAGTGTTATTTCGACACCATTTATGAAAAGTCCACAGCACGCCTCTAATGATAAGGATGTGTTTATTATATGATTTTTGGTTACCCAGCTATGAGTTGCGTTTATTAGAAACTCACGTGAATCCATGAGACGGATTTCCTTTTTCTTCTTCTTTTTAATTTAGGAAATAGGGTTCTGGATTTCGGTGTAGGTCTAGACTCAGAAGTTCAAATGGTGAAAGGACTAGTAAGTGCGGTAGAATCATGAAGTTTAAATCAGTTTTTCAATCACATTACTACCACTTCAACTTTTACAATGAGAAGCATCGCTCTCTAAACAAATCAACTGTTTGTATAAATTTCTTTTTTTTTAATGGTATCGGTATTGTATAGAGCTCATTTTGTAGTCAACAAAAGCAGATCTCGGTTTCAATTCTGGATGGATGTAGAGATACTGACTTTATTGGCTTATGCTTCTTTTAATGATGAATATACCTTGACTTCCATTACTCTTTATTACTGCACATTTGTGACATTTCTTTTATAAATTGGGGAGAACTAGTTAATAGATTACCACAGATCAAATTTTGCTCATCCTTTTATTTTCTAATTTCTACTATTCCCAAACAATCATGTTGATAATCAGTCAACAAAACCACAACCATACATCATTTTGGAAAGCCCAAAACTTTAGTATTGAAAAATTGCAACTAAAATTAGTAGCAGCAGCAAACTATAGATTTCAAACAAATATCCAAAAATTAGGCACAACAGAGCAGACACATTGAACTACAGATAAATTTTTGTAAAACCCTAATTATCAACAGCAAACATGCACAAGAACTAAAGCTCAATTGACACCCAATTCAGTCTCCATCAGCTCAAAAACTCTAAACATCAAAGTTCCCAAAACCCCACTATAACAAAATCAACAATTTTTCAAACAAAGAAACCAAAAAATACAAAAAGGGGTACTGGGGTTTAAGCAAAGAAATAAATATACACCAACTATAGGGGAAAAAAAAGGGTAAAAATGTGAATTTCCCAAACCGCACTATGATAACATCTACATTTATTCCAACAAAGAAATAAAAAAACAAAAAACACACAAAAAGGGGTTCTGGGGTTTAAGCAAGAAACAAATACGCACTAACTATAGTTCAAAAAAAAGAAGCTAAAAATGTGAATTTCCCAAACCCCACTATGATAACATCTACATTTATTCCAACAAAGAAATCAAAAAAAAAAAAAACACACACACAAAAAAAAAAAAGGGGTTCTGGGGTTTAAGCAAGAAACAAATATACACTAACTATAGTTCAAAAAAAAAAAAAAGCTAAAAATGTGAAGTTCTTACCAAGAAAGAGAAGAGAAATCAAAGAAAAGGTTGAATCTTTTTAGCATAAGATCTTGAAAACTTATCAAGATTATCCAAAATCCATTATGAATTGTGCCCTCATCAGTTTAACTTGCTCCCAAGACTCATTATCCCTTTCTCACACTGTAAGTTTTTGCTCCTTTAGAAAGGGTTTAGGCATAGACAAGACAGTGGGGGGGGAGTAATGATATGGAGCTGGCCCCCCATGCATATATACAAAAAAAAAAATGCAACTATGACGCTCTTTTCCGTAAGAACCGGAGTTTTTTTTTCTTTTTTTATTTTTACACAGTTTCATATTCTAGAACTTACCATAGGAATTGTTTGTACGAAGAGGATTGTGAGTGTCAAGAGATTGTTTTGAAAGCTCATCGATTCAAATTGTGTATAATTGAGTATCTGAAATAAATATAATAAGTAAAATAAATTAGAAAATTAAATCGTGTTACAATTTAAAAGTTTAATTAAAAAAGCAGTAAAAAAAATAAAAATTTGAATTTTTTTCTTTTAAGATTTATTGTTGTATCAAATCGATGGAAGCAAAATATCTATTGCTTTTCATATTTAATTATTGTTAAATGATAAATGATACTATATTTTATTACTATTACTTTAATATAATATATATTTGTAAGAACGTATAATCTGGATACGTATAAAGGTTGCCGTAGTTCATAAAAAGAAATGGAATATAAACAAAAATGCATATGAACAAGAGGTATTTATTCCTTTTTTTCATAACTTTTTAATCCAGAAAATTTGTCTCCCAATATCTAATTATCACTAGTAATTTAAGACTAAAAGGTAACAATTGTTTTCAACTATTTTCTTAGTTAAAAAAAGTGTGCACAGTATTTAAGATTAAAATTAGTCTACTTTGTGAAATAAAAAAAAACTTAGCAAAATTATCACTAAACAAAGGTAAAAGTGATAGTTAAATGTAACAGCGGAGTAATTTTTTAACCTTTTAACTTGGCCAGCAAGGACTGTTTTTAGGGAGGTAAAAACAATAGAACTTGGCCAACAAGATATGTCTGACATGGCAATTACAAGTAATGGCCAATTGTATTTTGCCAAGTCAGCAAATTGACATGTCCCCTTCATTAAGGTAACATTTGATTACAGTTAATGATCTCAACATTTGAAGACAACTAAAATACTCATGTTTTAATTTATTTGTCTTACTTTCTTTGTTAGTCAATTTAAAAAAGATTGTTTCTTTAATAATTATTTAATTCTAACTTTTCGTACGAGTTTAAAATCACAAGATTAAATGATAGTATTCTGATAAATTAAACATATCTTTAATTTAAATCATAAGGTGAACCTCTTTGCTGTGTCTCTCTGCACCTCTAAATTTTTATTTGTTTTCTTAAATTTTTTGTCAAGTTAAAATCAGATAAATAAATTAAAACGAGAGAGCACTTGTATTTCTTTCTTCGGAATAAATTGCAGCAGGACCATTTGAATATTTGAAAGTAACACCTAATTCACTTAAAATGGTTGTGATTAACTAATGCTAACTAAACATTTAGGACACTTTTGAAAAGTCATGAAATTATTTGAGAATTACTCAATTACTTTTTTGCACCAACCTCACTAAAAATTATGGAGATTATACTATTGGTCCCCCTCCCCCCCCTACCCCTCAAAAAATAATAAAATAATAATAATGAGAATGTCTAAAAGTGATCTATCTTTAGAATAAAGGTTGATTGTTTCTTTTGTCTTTCTGTTAACAAAATTCCAAGAATGCATTCATCCCTAAATATAGGATAAAAATGGCAGCCAAATTTAAACCTTCCATTGTATTTGCTGTGTCAGTAATTGCACCTTTACTTTGTGTTGATCCAATGCAAATGCACTATTACACAGTTTAGAAAAATCTATTGTTGGTGGGAGGGGAAGAAGGGAGCAGTACATAAAATCTATATTGGTTAGACTCTTAAAAAATGTTTGACAGGCACGCCAAATCTTGCGAGAGTACAACAATAGTGCATTTCTTAAGGATCCAACACGAGTGCGACATCATTTTTTTTTTGCATGGGGTAAAATTAAATAAGAGGAAAGGCAAGTGCACTAATCACTGGCAGATATGGTAAAAAACAAATTTCTCCCCAGGAAGTGGGGGTGTTTGTATTATTTTTGTACATCTGCTAAGCTTTATGGTACATGGCAGCTATTACACAGACAATTTTTTATTAGCCTGCCTACCTTTGTTTTATCAGAGAATAGTACAATTTCTTCTATAATCAAGTGAAACATGCTATGGTAAACTGGAAATGAGACCCAAAATCTCTCTACAAGTGATTGCTACAACAATGAAAAGGCAATTCACAAGTTCATCTCAATGAATTCCCAAATTCTCTCCTCCATGTATATACGGTCTCCGAGTCTCCGAGGCATGTGACGTTCATCCGGGAATATTAACAACTCATAAGGCTTTCCGGCTGCCACTAGCGCGTTAATAAGCCTCGCAGTGTGCCTAAAATGCACATTTTCATCAATCATGCCATGTACAAGTAAAAGTTTCCCTTTGATTTTGTCTACATGGTGCATTACGGAGCTCTCTATATAGCCGGATGGATTTTCAGATGGTAGGCCCATATACTTTTCTGTGTAAAATGAATCATATCCGTCCCATGATGTGACGGGGGCACCAGAAACAGCACACTTGAATACCTCAGGGAACCTTGCTAACGTCATAGCTGAGAGATACCCACCGTAGCTCCATCCATATAATCCAATGTGGCCCTGTTTCGCAAGCCCTTGTTTCTGGAGCCACTCAGCTCCTGTCAGTTGATCGTCAGCATCAACAAGGCCAAATTTATGTTTGAGAACACCCTCGAACATGAGTCCTCGTCGAGCAGTGCCTCTATTGTCCATCTGCAAAAAGTTGAGCAGTAAAGTCATGAATGCCTTAAAACAAAGATAAACAATCTCCTCTGATAAAAATTACAGGAAACTCAATTTAGAAAATATAAAACAGACAAAGACAATGGTCTCCACATAAAAGTCATGCTTGGAATCGGATTTTGGGTCCTAACTATGGCCGAAGGAGGAGAGCAGCAATTTAAGGACAGAGAACCAAAGATGCTACAACAACAATCAGACTTCAACGTCTCTTGCATATGGCCAACTACAGCTGAAGGAATTTAGATAAAAATGCATATGGATAGAAACGAGAAGAGGAGCAAACCTTCCAAACTAAGACGCCTTTGCTTCTTAGATACTGAGCTCTCATGTCGACTGTGTTTGTCCACGAGTCACACACAAGCTGTACACTGGGACCACCATAGACTTCAATCATGGTTCTGTATGGAGGAGGTCCAAACTTCATCGAATCTGGTTTGTATAGTGCCCCATATAAAGCGGTTCCATCTTTGGCCTGTATCTGAATTATTTCTGGAGATTCAAGATGGAGATTTTTGGATTGTAGAACACTGATCGGTTGATCAAATAAATGCATAATCAAGCTTCCACCATGCAAGGAGCAGAGTGAAATTCTGGGAGGTGAGACCAAGGAATCATGGATATCAATGAATCTTTGCATTTGATGATCAAGCACAACTACATGTTTTCCATGTCCATTAGTCAATCTCAAAGGTGACTGCAATAAACTGTTAGCATCGGGGAACAACTTAGCACAGTAAAGGTGAGATTCCATAGGACTGTCCAAAGTTCCTGTAAAATATACAAGTCCAGTAACTTCATTTACACCAGCAACTTGTTCGACCAGCCAATCACCTTGAGTTATAGGCCCCAAACAGACTCCATTGGTGTCGTGAAGATACAAATGTTTGAACCCTGTTTTCTCACTAGCCCAAATAAATGCACCATTAGTTCTGTTAGGTCCTTTATCCAAAGGTATAAAACAATCGTGAACATTGACCCATGTATCATTTTCTTCAATTAATATTACATTCCTTTGCCCTGTCTTGATATCAAACTTAAGGATTTTCAGTTTGGATTGTGATCGATTCAAGACCTGTGCGGTCAGAATATTTCCATGCATCCAATTCACTCTGGCCAAATATTCCTCGTCCTCATTTGCTTTGTCCTTTTCACCACAAAAAAGATCCATCCATGTTATTTGACCTCCATTAGTCGGAACCACTCCCAGTCGAACTTTGACATTTGGCCCTCCGGCAAAAGGGTAAGGATGGTCTTCCTGTGCCTCAGGACCAATAGAATTTTTACCTTGATGCATAATTCTGAATAAAGGTATACCAGATGAATCAACCTGGGTGAATGCTATATATTTGCTGTCCAGTGACCACCAGTACCCATTTTTCCGTTCCATCTCCTCCTACAATCAGCAATGAAATGCTTTCAGGCTAAGACAAAGAAGGTGACGATTGAAGCATCTTGCAACAAGCAAGCAGTCCCCTTCCTTACTACTAGAACTCTAAAAGATACTTTTGTTGTTTGCTGGTCAAAATTTCATAACAGCTACAGAAAGTGCTGGCTAAGTAAATTAGTCAGAGTTATCAAAAAAAAAAAAGATTTAGGAAAACACATAAGTTGCACCTCAAACTTGTCCCGAGAACTTTAGCTACACACCTAAACTTTACGGGCATTTCTTTACCGCCCCTATTCTAATCTGAATCCTTAACAAGTGGCATGACAAGAAAGTGTTGCTAACTTTCTGGAAGTGCGTGACAAGGAAAAATTAACACTAAAACTGATTCAAACTATACATATCATCTTCTAATTGGATGACATTAAGTAAACCTAAATAAAATAATATTTTATTTTTCATTTTAGGTATTCTTTTCATTTCGCTTTCTTGTTCTTTCCTCAGTTATCTCTTTCTTGCTTTCTCCAAATTTTCCCGACAGTGTCTCCCCATCTCCGGGGGCAGAGCTACCCTTCAAGTAGGGGGTTCATCCGAACCCCCTTCGTCAGAAAATTATGCTATATATATATATAGTTAAAATTATTTTTTATGTATATATAGTAGATGTTGAATCCCCTTCGGTTAGTTCGTATGTTCACCAATGAACCCCCTTAGTAAAAATCTTGGCTCCGCCACTGCCCATCTCCCCACACCTCCATGTCATTCTCTCGGTCTTCTTTGTAAATAAAATTAGTAGATGGGTTAATATTAATAAAGATCAAATTTATTTCTCAGACAAATTAGATGCGGGTTCGATTGTCCAGATAAAGTATTTGCCGGCGCCATTCTCTTATGATGAAATTTACGATGTGTATGTTTCTTTCTAAACATGAACAAAAATACTTTTCACAGATCCCTTGTAAATCAAAATCTAGGATTCAAAACTAGAGATTGAAGCCGTCTCATCTTCACCGGAAAGTTAAATTCTGGCTACTTTGCTTTCCTCTATACGGTTATCTATCTCATCTATACATTACCCCATCGATAACCCCTTTGGATTATGGGTGAGGTGTGCGCGTGTTGGTAATTCGATAAACAAAAAATAAACCTAGCATCAATGTGCAGCTGCTAACCATGGATTTGAAAAAGAAGAAAAAATAAGGAAAAAAGAAAGAAGAGGGTAAAAAACTTTTTTCTAAAAAGAAAAAAAGCACAAAAAAAATTTGATCAAAAAAATGATGTTATATACATGTCGAGGACATGTAGAACACTCATTTAAAGAAATTTGGGATTGTGTTTGGAAGGAGGTGTTAGTTTTACTTCAGATTAGAATAGAGGGGGGTAAATAAATGCCCATAAAGTTAAAGTGCTTAACTGAGTTATCTGAACAAGTTTGAGGTGCAACTTACGTATTTTCTCGAAGATCTATTTTAGCTACATCATACTTCTACGCCAAGTTGTCAACCATAGTTCCACGTTTTAATAAAAAAGTTCAAAAGCACTAGATCCTAACCAAAGTAAATAAGGATATCAACCATTTAAATAATTTCTCCATTCACTTGACTATGTCTATGTTCATTTCCTTGCTCAGAGAAAATAACTTTTTGAACAAGTTTTACGGAGATATTCATAAACGTAGGTGTTAATGGTATTTATTAAAACAGGAAAATGATGAAATGTCAATATCAACATCAAAGAGGCTAATCTTCCCTAAACTAGTAATAAAACATCGATAACGATCTAACCTGAGCAATGTATTCAGCAAGACCATGTGTCTGCAGATGGGGAAACAGGAAGGCAAAAAAGGATTAGTAATAAATTAAGTTAAATAAAGCAGTATAAAGCGAAACAATGGTCAACACAATATTTATGGAGAACTTCATATCTAGAAGACGACTCTGATGAATGGAAGGATTCAGATACGAACTCCAGCCAATACAACTCTTAAATGATAATTCCTGTTAAAACAAGATATTCTTATAGATACTCAATGGTTCTTCCTCTTCACCATATTCCTTTGTTTTTCCTTTGTACCTTGACCATCCCACTTGTCTTTCTCCCTCACGCAATAACTTATGCTCTCGCTATAGCCTAAAAGGTCTCTTCCTACGATCATCAGTATCAGATTACTTAGATACTTAAGACTTATTGCATGTGTAAAGATGTCGTAGTTTATGTATTAGTATCCTACATTGGGTAAACATGCTGTACAATTCAAGATATTTGTCTTCACGCATTATCCTCATCTTTCTCTCACATTCTCTCCAGTCATAGATTGAGGGTGCACGTGATAATAAAAATTCCATTTTCCACAAGAATCATGATAATCTCAAAGAGAAATACAGAATAACATTTATATCTAATCGAACTTGGTCGTTTAAAATAAAGCTAAAAGAAATTACAACCAATGTGAAGGTTGGAAGATCATAAGAAAGAGACAAATTAACTAGTGCAAGTTGTTGTTTCTCAATGTTTCTCTCACTATGCTATGACATGTTAGAGGTAGGGGTTTTCCCCATTGAGTGGAGTCTCATTCCCCTCATTGAACACGTGCTTTCATTCCTCAATCCACTGGTTCCTTCCTTCATATATTTACCCACCAATAGATAGAGACAAATAGGAATAACCGAACCACGTCTACAAAATGTCAGTACCATGCAACTACTTCAAAGTCAATGTAATGCTCCTTGGTCGGATGACCACAGAGTGGTTTGGTTACAAGAGTTCAATTCGAGGAAAACATAAAATATAGGAAAGTACCAAGTTAAACTTAAAAAAAAAAAAAAAGACTCTAACTCAAATATAAAATAAAGAACCTTCGACTTCAAATTCCTATTTAAACAAAGTTTTATTGGTATTGATCCATTTGAATATAAGTAAACTAATATAGCTTACTTAATCTCGCAATTGCTTTTTCATAGGCTTTTATGAGAGCAAAACAGTCCGCTATGGTGCAATTGGTAGACACACTGCTCTTAGGAAAGTGGTAATGCATCTCGGTTTGAGGTTGAGTGGCTGCATACCACCTTCTAAAAAGGATAAATAGATCTTATAAGAAATTGAATTCCCGATTTCCATTTTAGAATAATGTAATTAAGGGACTCTTCTTTATAAAAACTTTATTTTCAATGTTAGAGCATATATTAACTCACATTTCCTTTTCGTTACGTTTCAATTGTAATTACAATTCATTTGATAACCTTTTTAGTCGATGAAATCGTAAAACTATACGACCCAAGCAACGAGGTGAATAAGATAGACCAAATAAATGAATCACTGCACAAAGTTTCTACTTAAGCTAAATAATATGATCAAAGGAGAGGATGAACAAGGAAAAATTAGCATTAAAACTATGGCATACGATGTACATTACATGTGAAGAGCAATTAAGTTCTTTAATTACTCATAGCAATAGATAAGGCAGATATATCAGCAATAAGTATGTGGAACAAGTCCTTACTATAACATTGCCATCAGCGCCTGTTGTTAATTGCTTAGATTCATTGAACAAAAGGTTTAACACATGCAACTCATTATCTCTCACATAGGCAAGCCTGGTACCATCAGGTGAAATATGTGGATCCAAGACCGGCGAGGAGGATGTACTTGCTATCGTAAGTTCTGGTTCTTCATCCTGATCCTTCAAGTATAGCTGTTTTACATATAAAGTAAGCTCTGATTAGATCTGATAATTGGAGAAAAACATTCAAACAATCAGTTTGGACTCTGACAAAAATAATACGGTACGGATATATATAGGATTTCAAGTAAAAATGGAATTTTCATGAAACAAAATCATTATGATTTTCTCCAAAGCAGTCCCGAGAAAAAATTCTTTTTGCAGATAGAACAAAGTCACAAAAAATAAGAACATGTCAATCAAAACTCAAATATTTGAGAACTACTACAAAGCCCAAGATAAGGACGATATATCAAGTGAACTATTATAGAAAGAAAAATTGTCACTATTTCAGATAAGATGAAGAAAAGAGGACTGGCTAACAGATAGTATTCAGATAAGACTGTTCAAGATTTTCACAACTTAATTTTTTTTTTTTACACCAAAAGAAGGCTTTAATAGCTAAATGATTACTCCTATATAATAGGAGCCAGTAGTGAGGTTGTGCATGTATATCAGTTTTTTCAAAAAGAAAAAAAAAAGAGAGAATTGGAGTGATTTTGGAATATACAAAAAAAATGAGAGAATTTCACAACTGGCAGAGAGCAACTTTCTTTCTTTAATTATCAATTGTATCAAGCAGTAGTTCCAGAGATTATAGTTAGTTCAGTTGAACAATAGGGATTGCAATAAATAGAAAGTGAGCATTAAAACTTACATGAGAAAAGATAACTTACTCCAGCAGGTAGTGGTACCATGATGACCTTCCGTCTGGCGCTTGCCTTAATCCATTCATATCGTGTTACCCCTAAACCACGCTCTCTTGACCTTTCCCTTCTAAGCTTCTCTTCCGCAGATAAGTTATTCTCATCGAGTCCACCATCCGGTGGACTAAAGAACAATTCGTGCCTTCCATTCTTGAGATCTAATACGAAAACCTTTCTACATAGATTTTGGTTTGGACTATACAAATATGTAACTAAGCTATCATCTGGACTAAAACTTATACACGTTGGCGAACCACAACCAGGCAAAGGGTACTGCACTATATCTTCAACGGGAAACAAGATGCAATCCTCTAGACGCTTTGCAACATTTGTATTTGGCATCTCACTTGGAAATGATCTCGAACGTTTCAAACACTTCTTTTCACTTGAATTTGTTGATTGCATTACAGATTATATCATCCAAGATTGTACAATTCACACATTGATCCAATCAATCTCAACAATTCTGCAATAAACACTACATCAATTTCAATCTGATGCTACCAGTCTTCACCAAATTACTCCTCAAACGTTCCACAACAAGAAAATAAAGCACTAAAACAAGAATACACTAGCAGACAGCCAATAGTTAAATCAACCAAATGAAGAACTAAAACAAGAAAATAGAAAACATCCACCAGTAAAATAAATCAAGAATCTAAACAGAGTGTAGAACTAAAACAAGGAATTAACAACCAAATAAAGAACTAAAACAAGAAAATAGAAAACATCCACCAGTAAAATAAATCAAGAATCTAAAACGAAACCAAATAAAGTAGCAATCTTCACACTACCACCAAACTCTTTACTTCAATAAAATAAACAGCAAACACTAAATAGAGGAAATAGAGATTTACAAACCGATCAAGAAGCTAAAAAATACAAGTAAATCACACAACAAACATACAAATCCAATTGATAAACCAAAATTTGTAATAAGAGATTAAATGAACATGCCTGAAAGTGAGAAAATGGAAACCCAATCAGACCCTTTTAGATTCAATGAGCAAGATTTGAATGGAAGAATTTTGCATTTATTTTTCTGTTGAAATTTTTTAAATTATTCTGAAAAATAGAATTGGAGATTCTCAATGGGCATAACAGAGTTGTTGGATTTTTCAGATTTCGAGGAAACTTCAAATTGACTAATAAAAAATGGTTTTATACAGGGACAAACAGTTAAGAGGAGCGTGGAATAACGTGCACGTGCGCGCGTTGGAGAAGTTTTTGATGCGATGCATGATTGGCTTTGTTGAAAACACACATTTCATTTAGTGCACTTTGAGTTCTATAAAGTTGGATTAAAGTACGCACCACTTTTATTTGTAAGTACTTGGCCTAATTTACTTTTCATTACTTTTTAAATTTTATTTTTCTTTTTACTTGCTAAATTTTATAAACTACGAAAAAAAAAAATAAAAAAAATTTAATATTAATTACTTATTTTTTAATATCTATTACTAAATACTAATTAGTAAAGATAATATGATAGAATTACTAAACAAATTATTATTTTCTTAATAAGTGTGTCACGTTAAAAGTGATTTATAAAAGCAAACAAAGTGACTATATTTTAAACACCTAAAGTTAGGTGGTCAAAATATCAAATACAATTTCAGGTGAATTCATAATGCATCCATTATAATTATCATGATTAGATGACTATATTGAAATTACTATGAATCCTTCGATCTTCAAGAAATCACTATGGTAGTTCGAGTTAGGATTTTGAGTTGGTTAACTGAAGGATGAGGCTACCAAAATTCCTATTTTGAGATGTTTACAACTTAAGGCTCCAAGAATATTTAAAGAAAATTTTATGATTTCATTTTTATTTAAAATAGTATTAAACATGTAAAATCATCTAAATATATTTTTTTAAAAAAAAGAAAGAAAAGAAATATATTAGAACTTTGGAATAAAAAACTCAAAACTTCATATTAATAAATAAAAATTTTATAATCGCATTCAAAGTAATATATTACAAACAAATGGCTAACATCTTATTAACTAGAATTAATCTTTACTTTTATAAATAATAAGATTACTATTTGAAGTTAAAGAATTCTTAAGAATAATACACTAAAAACAAGTAATAATATGTAATAAAAATGCATTACTACATTATTATTATTATAGTAATAATAATATAATGTGTTTTATTAAAATTTTATTTTAAACCACTAATTTTATTGAAATACACTTAATTTTGGGACAAATTAAGGTAATCATTTCTTCATTATACCTTTAAATATATTTAATGCATTTTGGAATGCCGATAGAGTAATAGCATGTTTGACATTGTTTTTTTCTTAAATTAAATCATTAAAAAATTACATGACTTTGAGCCTAAATTTTAAATATTCGGATAAATCGAGTAGACTAATTATGAGTTGTTGATAATGAATACATGTTGTAATATGTAGTTTGACTACAGTGCAATTATATTAGAGCATGTGTTATGAATGTTGGGCGTTGAATGATAATTTAGAGTGTCTAAGAGGTTGAAGTAAAAGAAAGTTGAATTTACTTTTGGAAACATTCTATTGACATCTTTATAAGTAAATTAATAGTAAATGTATAAGTCCATACTTGCGGGAGGCAAGAGGGCATGAGTTTTCCATATTTTATCGATTAGATGCATGATTAGTATCACTAATTTATAAATAATATGGAAAAGGACTCGATTATGCGGAATGGCCTGCGCTTTGTTATATTTTGAGATCAAAAATGCCTCCGTCGTTATCTACCACAAATATCCTTTAAGTTAAAAATCCTTTTTTCAATTGACGTGACAAGTTACATGTGACTTATCCCTCCCCCTAAACATTGCCAACTAGGATCCCACTAACCTTTAATCCATTTTTGCTTATCCATTTTCTAACCCGACCTACTACCAATTAAAGGCAAACATCGACCTACAATTCTCATTTCACCATTCAAGCATTAGATAAGAGAAAAAAACATTGATCCCTTGTTATGAAATAGTTTTGGGAATTTAAGGTAGTTCTTGAAATCTGCACATTAATTTAGAACTTGTTATGTTTTTTTTTTACTTCAAAAATCTGATTCTTGCTTCTTCTATTGGAACGAGCTAGACTTATCATGAATGAAATGACATTATGTATTCGCTTGATCTTGAAACTAAGCTGAATCGAACATATTAGTAGAAAATGCAGAAGAAGAGTTCATGTCAGTTCGTATAGTCATGGTGTTTTGACTTTGGCTTTCAAATAGCTTTTGATTTTGCTTCTCTTGATGAAAATCTTTCATGGCTTTAAACCTTAAATAAATGGAGTAAGTACTTTCCTTTGAAATTTCATCTGGAATAGCTATTTGTTCTTCAAAGCATTACCTCGGACACGATAGGCCTAAGTGGGGGAGTGGCACTAGTGCACAAGAGTGTCACTTTTCTATTTTTTTCACTTTTTGTTTATTAATATTAGACTCCAATCTCTAATCTATGAGCTCTTCTATACTCCCACTTCAAGAATTACCACAACAAAATCTCTAAAATTAGAATTTCAAAACAATGGATCGATCTTTTTTCTCATATCTGATGCTTGAATGGTGAAATACGGAGTGAAGGTCATGTTTGACTTTAATTAGTAGTGGGTCGGGTTGAAAAATGGATCAACAAAAATGGGTTGAGGGTTAGTGGGATTCTAGTTGCCAATGCTTAGGTGGAGGGATAAGTCTCGCGTGGCTTACTACGTCAATTTAAAAAGGGTTATTAATGTTAAAGAGTAAGGATAATTTTGTCTTAGCAAGCTATTATCAGAAGTTCATTGCTAGCAATTTAAAGAAGGTTGCCTCATTGATGGACGTGTTAAAGAAGAATGTTAAGTGGGTTTGGTCTGAAGCAAGTAACTAAGCAGTTAAATCATTGAAGAAGGTCATTGTTTTCGAACCAATATTACAGTTGTCTAATTTTGACTTATCATTTGAAGTTCACATCGATGCTTCTGCATATGCAGTCGATAATGTGCTAATTCAAGAGAATCATCCGATAGAGCTTGAAAGCAGAAAGTTGAATCCTACAGAGCAAAGTTATTTTACTGATGAAAAAGAGATGGTGACAATCCTTCATTGTCTTCAAATCTGGCAGGTTTATTTGTTGGGGAATGAGGTTTGTTGTCAAGACGAATAATGTGGCCAGTATATACTTCAAAACTTAATAGAAATTGAGTCCAAAGCAAGCCTGATGGAAGAAGACTCTTACTAAATATGACTTCATTTAGATATATAAGTTAGGCAAGCAAAATTAAGTTGCAGATGCATTGAGTCGCAAAGAGGTATTTGTTGCAGTTTATGCAATCACCAGACTTGACTCAGATTTCTTAGATAAGATAAAGTATAGTGTTGTATATGATTCATTATATGTAAAATTGATGGACCAAGTGAAAGAATGGATTGTTAGATGGTATTGGATCAAGGAAGATCTATTGTATTTCAAGAGGGAGAATCGTTGTGCCTCAAGGTAATAGTTTGCATTTAAAACTCCTAAAAAACACATGATACTGGTCATTCAAATGTTGAAAGAATGATGGTATTGTTGTCCCAAAATTATTTCTAGCCGAAAATGAAAGATGATATTGAAGCCTATATGAAGTCTTATCTTGTTTGTCAACTTGATAAGACTGAAAGAAGAAAGAAAGTTGGCTTACTGCAACCTTAACCTATTGCAGAGCATTTATGGGCTTACATTTCAATGGATTTCATTAGTGGATTTCCAAAGGTTAATGGTAAAGCGTCAGTCATGGTTGTGGTTGACAGATTTTCAAAGTATGTTATTTCATTACCGCTCTTAATCTTTGTTCTTCTAATATAGCTGCTGAATTATTCTATGAGTTCATAGAGAAGAATTTTAGTATTCCACTTGATATTGTGAGTGATCGATATACGAGGTTCACACGCTAATTTCGGATTGCATGATTCAACATGATGGGTACTGAACTAAAGTTCTCAACTACAAATCATCCATAAACTGATGGACAGACCGAAAGAATCAATCATCTGCTTGAAGAGTATTTGAGGCATTATATAACTGCAAGTCAGAGAAATTGGGTAGAATTGTTAGACAATTCATAGTTTTATTATAACCTGCACAGATCGTCGGCAATTGAGAAGAGCCCATTTGAACTAGTTTTGGGCATGCATCCTAACACACCACTGGAAGTCGCTAGGTCTAAATCAAAAGGCAAGTGCCCTGCTACCTACAAGTATGCACGAAACACGTAAGAGTTGCTAGATAAAGCACAAGGTAGCTTGAGAAAGGCAGCAAAATAAATGAAGAAGTATGCTGATAGACATCAGCGTAATTTAGAATTCCAGGTTGGTAACAAGATGTTGCTAAAGCTTACTCCCCAAATCTAGAATAAAATCAGTAGCAAGAAGATTCATCGTGGACTAATTTCAAATTATGATGGACCTTTTGATGTGATAGAATAGGTGGGTGAAATAGCTTATCGATTGAATTTGCCGGAAAGACTAAAGATCCACCCTACTTTCCAGATGAGTTTTCTGAAGCCTTTTTATGAAGATACTTAAGATACAGTAAGGTCGACAATCAAATGTGCTCCTCTTGTTGTATGGCAGCTATATAGAGAGAAGATTGAAAAAATCTTGGATCACTAAACTTTGGGATAAGGCAAGAAGAATAAGCAAACAAAATTTATGATTTAATGGAAGGGCAAGCAAGTGTGTGATGCTACTTTTGGCAGTTTGAAAATGAAGTCAATGCTTACTTAGATTCTAACTCATTGAGAACAACGAGCTCATCTGGTGGAGGAAATTTATTAGACCCCCAACTTGATGACTTGGATGGCTTGAGTTTGACTAGGATTTTGCATGATCAATCTAGCCAAGATCAAATGGTTAGCGTTAATATTAGATTCACTTAAGGCCAATATGCCAACTTGAGCATGTTAGCAAGAAATGACACGTGTCGACAGTGCATAGCAAGAACTTTCCAACAGAGTGGCTAAGGCATGACAAGGCTGGCAAACTAAGTCATATCAAGGCTAAGGATAATTTAAGCTATGACAAGTCATGTTGCAAAGGCGTGGCTTAGACAAGAAACGTTGGGATAGACATAGCTCAGATCAGGCAACTTGGGTGCTGACAAGGTAGTGGCATGGGTGAGTACACAAACATACAAGGCCCTGGTGAAAAATTGGCACAAATGGTATCAAGGATGTGCTAGCACTTGCATTTAGGCAGTTACAACCGCTTGGACATATGGCAGGCTTTGTTTGCTATTGTAATTTAAATGTTGTATTTGATTCAAATTAATCCTATCAGTTGGGGATGCCAACTGTAATAGGATAGGATCATGTGTTGAACATGTGACTAACATGTGACAAAAGATATGACATATAATTAGGCACAAACAGGTCGTCTCAAGCCAAATTTAGTTGTGATGGTTAAATTTTGGTAAGGCCTTTTGAGTATTCTTCTTTGTGGCATGAGTTAAATACAAATTTGGGGATTCATTCCTGTTTATGCTTGTGTTTATTTTATTTTATAAGACTAGGTAAACTTAATATTGAGTGAAAAAAAGTAAAGGATGAAGCCATAGTACGCGTGGCTACCGAAGTGGGTTCGCACTAAAAGGTTGACCCCCTATTAGCATGCCTCAAGCTACGAGAGTTTCTATAATAACCCTCCTAAATGTTTTATAAATTTTAATTATATTTTCCATTTTAGTTCTACCCGTAGTTTGTATACGTGTTTTATGACTTACGGGAGAGGATAATACCGATTCTTGAGGTGTTCGAAAGTAATTTTAGTCATTGATGCAGTTCTTGAAGTTTATAAAAGGTAGGTTCGACCACAGTCAACCTTTGATCAAGATTACCTCGATTTAGTATTTTAATATTTTCAAATATTTTTTAGTCAATTTACATATTCGACTTATTTTCATGAGATTTTGAATGATTTTCAAAGGTCTATTTAAATTTTTGGATTATTTTGACAACAAATTAAATTGACGGGTAATTAGACTAAATCTATAAATTCATAAACTACCGTGTATCACCTAATCCAAATTCAAGTTAATTAAAATTAGTAGTTTTAACACCATATAACCGGTGGCGGATTCAGGATTTAAGGGTCATGGGTGCTCATGAGGTTTGAATACATATATTGACGCCCAAAGCTTCAAGGTTCCGCCTGAAAATCAAAGCACTCAGCTATCTTCTTGATTTTCTAGGCGCTTTTTTAAAGTTTTTTCTAATTTTATATAATTATATCTAATCTGCGTCAGATTTAATGAATGTCGAAGCACAAAAAATACATATAAGTCTGCCTCTGCATATAGCAACAACAATCGAATCACAAGCGAAGTTATTCAGAAGTGTGGACTGTGCGGTGTCGAGGCAACAATGATTTCAGGTGAGAACTTAAAATTATATGCCTTTGAAATTAGTGTAAATTATTGAATATTAATATGGAAAATTATGAACAGAGACCGGTGCATATGAGTAGAAGTTAGGCAGAAAACAATGTTAAGGGTGCAGTTGTTGGGTTCAAGGTGTATATGTGAATGGAAAATGGAGAAAAAATGGTGGAGGGAAGAGAGACACCAATTTAGAAATTATACTCTCAAATTGGAAAGTCTACTCTTTTTAAAAGAAAGTTCACTAATTCTCGCACATTGGTGGGAGAAGAGAACTTGTAAGTGTTTATAATGAGAAACACTAACTTCACATGGATAGTGAGGCAAGAACAAGGTAGTGCCTCGCGCCGTTGTCGCCGTCGCTTGCTCAGCTTGGATTCGGATTCGGATTTGAAAAATGATCGATCGATAAGATCTATTTTTTTTGACAAAATTTATTTGAAACTTGTTTACAAGTGAAATTTTTAATCCAAATTCTGATAGTATTATTTTTCTCCAAGTGTGGGCGCATTTTTTACGCCAAGCAGACGGATACGCAACACATCACGAAAGGATGCAACCCTTCGAGGGAAAAGGCACACCGTTTTACTCTATAGGGTGACCTGCGGGCGCAGACGCAGCACAGGTACGCGACCTGTTGGCGCAGATATAGCGCAAAAGCTACTGGAATATGCCAAACGTCACCTGCGGCCGCAGAACAGGCGTATGTCCAGCACAGACTGGGCACAGGGACATGACTACTGCTGAAAAGGTGCCTTTCTGCTGAACCAATACGTCCTTTCTAAAAGGATACATTACATGCTATAAATACCTAATATAATCCTCAGGTATTGGTATGATATTTGATAGCAAAAACACTCTTCTTCTATACAAAAACTCTGTGTGATCTTTAAGTTGTTGAGTGAGTTCGAAGAATCCAATAATTTGAAGTACTGCTATTGTTCGGATTGAAGGCCATTTTATCCTGGGAGGAAGATTCCATAACCTCGGGTATAGTGAGGAAAATTATTCCTTAAGGACACTCCGTGAAGTTGGGGGACTTGTCCTTATAATTCTATTTCATCTTATTTCTGAAAGTTAACATACTTCTTGGATATATTATTTATTATCTTGTGTTGGAGGTGTTAAAAAACTTCGTAAGTGTTATAGTCTTAGACTTGAACTTGTGCTGAAGTTATTGTTGCATGTATATACAGATTCTTGTACCCAAAATATTGAAGAAATAACAATCTTAAGGAATTACTTCGGAATCTATATAGCTTGTTTTTTGAGGTTAAAGATTTAAGCTTTCTACTCCGTTTGAACTTAACTAGTGATTTGAAGACATAAAATCTTCATCATAAGTTAAAGATCACTCGGTTGACGATTGGAAGTCATACAAACTTCATCGTTAAACGAGAAACAAGAGGTGTTTTAAAGTTGCTGCAATTTTAATAAGTATTTCTATATACTAAAGGTACTGTCTTGTGGTGACAAGAATATGACAACTGATAATCAAATGCATAACGCTGCAATAACTGTGGGGGCAACTACTATTGTCACATCAAGTCGTACGAATGCTCCGCCGGCGATGGCACCAGTGGAAAAACCCGAAAAGTTCGCGGGTTTTGACTTTAAGAGATGGCAGCAGAAAATATTCTTCTACCTCACCACTCTCTGTCTTCAAAGTTTCACGGTTGAGCAATCTCTGGAGGTGCCTGAGGGAACCTCTGAAAAAGAATGCTTCGTGATTGTGGAGGCTTAGAAACACTCAGATTTCCTTTGCAGGAATTACATCTTGAGTGGTCTCCAAGATGACCTTTACAATATGTATAGTGGAACAAAGACATCAAAAGAGTTATGGGGGGCGCTAGAACGGAAGTACAAGATGGAGAATGCAGGAACTAAAAAGTTCTTTGTTGCAAGATTCCTGGAGTATAAAATGGTAGACAACAAGTCTGTTGTTTACCAAGTGCAGGAACTGCAAGTGATCATCCATGATCTCCTTGCGGAAGGTATAATTTTGACAAATAACTTTGTTGAACCATTTAAAAATGGTCTTAATATTCACTTAACCTTTATTATAGGTCTGATCGTGAATGGGGCGTTTCAAGTAGCAGCAATAATAGATAAGCTACCACCTTTGTAGAAAGACTTCAAGAACTATTTGAAATACAAACATAAGGAGATGTCAGTCAGAGATCTAATTGTACGATTACACATTGAGAAAGATAATAAGGCTGCAGAAATAAGGTCAAGAGGCAATTCTGCAATGAATGGAGCAAACATTGTAGAAGATAACCAAAATAATTTCAAAAAGTGAAAGAAAGCTGGAAATAAAAGCAATCAACCCAAGAAGAAATTCAAGGGAAAGTGCTTCAACTATGGAAAGATTGGACACAAGTCTACGGATTGTCGTGCTCCAAAGAAAGGAAGAAGAAGGACCAAGCAAATCTGGATGAGTCTAAGAAAGAAACGAATGATCTGTGTGCTATGTTTTCTGAATGCAACATGGTGGGAAATCCTCGTGAATGGTGGATGGATTCTGGTGCCACCCGCCATGTTTGTGCTAACAAGGAGTTGTTTTCGACGTTCGCTCCGGCTCAAGCAGAAGAAAAGATCTACATGGCAAACTCCGCTACTGTAAAAGTAGAAAGAACAGAAAAAGTGGGCTTGGAGATGACTTTCGGCAGAGTGTTAACACTTAACAATGTCTTGTATGTTCTAAAGTTATGGAAGAACTTGATTTCAGTTTCAATTCTAGATAAAAATGGATTCAAATGTGTATTTGTTTTCAAAAAAATTGTACTTAGTAAAGGAGAAGTGTATGTAGGAAAAGACTACCTCAATGAGGGCCTATTCAAAATGAATGTAATGAATGTTGAAATCAATAAAAGTTTAATTTCTTCTTACTTGCTTGAGTCTTATGATTTATGGCATGAACGTTCAGGCCATGTTAATTACAAAATATTACCAAAACTGATTAACTTAGAAGTTTTGCCAAACTTTAAGTGCAATAAATCAAAGTTTCAAACGTATGTGGAATCAAAGTATGCAAAGCATCCTTATAAGTTTGTTGAAAGGAATTCCAATATCTTATACTTAATACACACGTACATTTGTGATATGAAGTCAACACCATCACGTGGTGGGAAAAAGTATTTTATAACTTTTATCGACGATTGGACGAGATATTGTTATGTCTATTTGATAAATAGTAAGGATAAAGCAATAGATGTGTTTAGGCAATACAAAACATAAGTTGAAACTCATTTAGAGAAAAAGATAAAAATGATAAGAAGTGATAGGGGCGAAGAATATGAATCTCCCTTCGCCGAAATATGTGTAGAGAATGGAATTGTCCATCAAACTATAGATCTATATGCACCTCAATCTAATAGAATTGCGGAAAGGAAAAACTGAACTTTGAAGGAAATGATGAATGCCTTGCTTATACATTCAGGTTTACCGCAAAGCTTGTGGGGGGAGGCTATCCTTATAGCCAATCGAATACTCAA
Source organism: Capsicum pubescens (assembly GCA_030864215.1). Lineage (NCBI taxonomy): Eukaryota > Viridiplantae > Streptophyta > Magnoliopsida > Solanales > Solanaceae > Capsicum > Capsicum pubescens. The sequence goes on along the minus strand of CM061540.1, from coordinate 49,744,567 downwards.
TAGAGTTCCCCATAGTAAGACACAATTAATTTCTTATGAAAAATGGAAAGGAAGGAAACCCAACTTGAAATATTTCAAAGTGTGGGAGTGTCTAGCAAAGGTCCAAGTTTATATGCCTAAAAGGGTTAAGATAGGACCTAAGACGATGGACTCCGGGTTCATAGGATATGCTAAAAGTAGTAAAGCATGTCAATTTTTGGTTCATAAATCCAAATATTCGGATATTAATAAAAATACGATAATTGAATTAGATAACGCTGAATTTTTTTGAAAATAATTATCCGTATAAAACTAGACATGAACAGTCTAGTGGAGGGTCTAAACGACCTCGAAAGGAACCAAGTGAAAATGTACATAACGATGAGAATCCAAGATGTAGTACACGTCAAAGAACGTCAATTTCGTTTGGATCGGATTTTATAATATTTTTCTTAGAAAATGTGCCTCAAACATTTAAGGAAGCGATGATATCTTCAGATTCATCCTTTTTTAAAGAGACAGTCAATAGTGAGATCGATTCAATCTTAAGCAACCAGACGTGGGAGTTGATTGATCTTACTTCAGGAAATAAACCTTTAGGTTCTAAATGGATCTTCAAAAGGAAAATCAAAAGCAGATGGTACTATTGACAAATACAAGGTAAGACTTGTTGTAAAAGGTTTCAAACAAAAGGAAGACCTTGATTACTTTGATACATACTCGCCAGTAATGAGGATAACGTCAATTCGGATGTTAATTGCCTTGGAGGCAGTATATGGTCTTGAAATCCATCAAATGGATGGGAAAACAACATTCCTAAATGGAGAATTGGAGGAAGAAATCTACATGAAACAACCTGAGGGTTTTGTGGTTTCAGAAAAAGAAAATAAGGTGTGTAAACTTGTTAAGTCACTTTATGGACTAAAACAAGCACCTAAATAATAGCATGCAAAGTTTGACCAAACCATGTTGGCAAACGGGTTCAAGATAAATGAATGTGATAAATGTGTTTACATTAAAGACACTCCAAATTACCAAGTCATTGTGTGTTTGTATGTGGATGATATGTTGATCATCAGTAGAGACCTTTCGGACATAAATGCAACGAAATGAATATTTGAGAGAAAGCTTGATATGAAAGACTTTGGAGTTGCGAATGTGATCTTATGAATAAGAATCCATAGAACTCCACAAGAATTGGCATTTTCACAGTCTCATTATATCGAAAAGGTACTTGACAAATTCAAGTATATGGAATTCAGTATTGCCAAGACTCCATTGGACGTGAGCTTTGCACTTCGAAAGAATGAAGGTGAAAATGACTCACACTTGGAGTACGCAAGAGTATTGGGATGTTTAATGTATATAATAAACTATACACGACCAGACATAGCATGTGCTATTAGGAAGTTGAGTTGGTACACGAGTAATCCTAATAAAACTCATTGGATGGCAATGAAAATATTTTTGGGGTATCTTAAATACACTTAAGACTACGCTTTGTATTATAATAGATATCCCGCAGTACTTGAAGGATATAGTGATGAAAATTGGATCATCGGATCGAACAAAGTAAAATTCATGAGTGGATATGTATTTACTATCGGTGGAGAAGCGGTCTCTTGGAAATCATCCAAACAGACTTGTATTGCTCACTCTACAATGGAATTTGAATTTATCGCATTGGATAAAGAAGGTGAAGAAGAAGAATGGCTGTGGAATTTCTTGGAAGATATTCTTTATTGGCCTAAACCAGTGGAACCAGTATGTATACATTGTGATAGACAAGTGGCAATAGGTAGGGCAGGGAGCATGATGTACAATGGTAAATCTCGTCACATAAGACGGAGACATATTACCGTTAGAGAACTTTTCTCAAGTGGAATTATCACTGTTGACTATGTAAAGTCAAGGGATAATATGTCGAATCCACTTACAAAAGGCCTATCTAGAGAAGGAGTTTAGATGACATCTAAAGGAATGGGTTTAAGGCCTAGGTCAAGTCAGCATGGCGGTAACTCTACCTAGCAGACTAGAGATCCCAAGAGTTAGGTTCAAAGAGATCAAATAAAGTTGTATCTGACAGGTTCAACATTACCAATACCCAACCCATTCTCATGATGTAGACAATGTTTAGTAAACAAGGATAAGACTTAAGGTGAAAAACCTTTTAGTGATTATCTAAATTTGGCAGATTTGACCAAATAGTTTAATCTATAGGATTGAACATTTAGAAATCACCTATGTGAGGGCGAAGTAGAAGCCGCTTCAAGGAGAATGTTAGTAAAGGCCTATTCTCTAAGCGCTCATGAAATCGAAACGTGTTCATAGCTGGAAAAAACAAAACCGTAAGAACCATAAACAGTAAAAGACTGCTTGTGTGACATGTGTTGTCTAGGTATATATTAAAGCTCGACGGTTAAAAGATATCAAATCTACCGATTGACCGAGTTCATCCGATGCATGTTCACTATGAAAAGTTCAAAGGGAAACCTACTTATCCAGATGCAATTAGCCTTTTATAATGAGAAACACTAACTCTACATGGATAGTGAGGCAAGAACAAGGTGGTTCCTCACACCGTCGTCGTCATCACTGGCTTGCTCGACTTTGGATTTGGATTTGGATAATGATCGATCGATGAGATCTAATTTTTTAGACAAAATTTATTTGAAACTTGTTTACAAGTAAAATTTTTAATCCAAAATCTGATAGTATTATTTTTCTCCAAGTGCGGGCGCTTTTTTGACGCCATGCAGACGCATACGCAATGCATCACGAAAGGATGCAACCTTTTGAGGGAAAAGGCACACTGTTTCACGCTGTAGGGTGATCTGCGGGCGCAAATGCAGCTCAGGTACGCGACCTGTGGGCGCAGATGTAGCGCAGAAGCTACTAGAATATGCCAAACGTCACCTGCGACCACTGAACAGGCGCATGTCCAGCATAGACTAAGCGCAGGGACGTGACTTATGCTGAAAAAGTGTCTTTCTGTCGAACCAATACATCCTTTCTAAAAGGATACATTAAAATCTATAAATACCTGATATAATCCTTAGGTATTGGTATGATATTTTACAGCAAAAACACTCTTCTTCTATACAAAAACTCTGTGTGATCATTAAGTTATTGAGTGAGTTCGAAGAATCCAACAATTTGAGGTACCGCTATTGTTTGGATTGAAGGCCATTTTATCCTAGGAGGAAGATTCTATAACCTCGGGTACAGTGAGGGGAGTTATTCCTTAAGGACACTCCGTGAAGTCGGGGGACTTGGCCTTATAATTCTGTTTCATCTCATTTCTAAAAGTTAACATACTTCTTAGATAGATTATTTATAATCTTGTGTTGAAGGTGTTAAAGAACTTCATAAGTGTTCTAGTCTTAGACTTGAACTTGTGTTGAAATTATTATTGCATGTATATATAGATTCTTGTACCCGAAATATTAAATAAATAACAGAAGTTAACAATTTGGGTGCTATGGGAAGTGTGAATAATAAATAATAATGATGCTAATCATTAGGTTATGGTAGAATAGTAGCATGGTAAGGAATTTTTAGGTATTAAATACTCCTCTCTCCCAAATTATCCATCCCAAATTTTCTAATTTAATTTCTCATTTTACTTGTCTTTTTTTATTAATCAAGACAGGATAATTTTTCTTCTCCGTTATACCCTTAGTAATTGATTACTCCTTGTTACTAACATTGAATTATAAAATCTTGAAAAATATTGCAAAGACTTTGATAATCCTATAATCCTAATTATCCATGCAAAAAGTGCTTTGGTATCAGCCATATAATAACTACATCAATATTGGAACTAACAGCATGACAAAATTAATAGGGGCAAAATGGTATAAAGTTACATTACCAATCATTGTTTTCTTAATAGTTGTGTCATCTCAATTTGGGACGGGTAATTTGAAATGAGGGGAGTATATTGTTGCTACTGTTTCTCATAGGATTATCACGAGAAATTAGGTAATTATGATAGAACGAGTTTGGGTTAATTGCTGTTGTAAGTTTGATGTTTTGCAGTTTACTATCTTCGTATCTTTTCTTGAAAATTTAAAAATTTTATATGATTGTCGATTAACTATTGATTCTCGATAAATTAGATTTTAGGTCTAAAACTTTTAGAGTAAGAAATTCTAAAACGGATGTCATTAAGTTCGTACACTTATGAAAATTACATATTGGAATAAATTTTTGACGTTTCAAAACTTTGAGCAAGGACAAGACGCTTGTGAACTAGCTATTTTCGGATTTATCGATTGAGGTACGTTGGTTTAATTGAAGTTTCGATTCGATTTAATTGTGTGTATGCTTCTAAATTGATGCTTGTTGATTGGCCTTTGGACATACTTGAATTTGATGATATTTGAATTATTGACGTTTATGTGAATAACTAGTTTAGTATATGTGCTTTGCACGTTTATGAATACTCCTAATTTTAGTTAAAATTATTTAATAGACACTTCGATTTATATTATAATCAAATTTATATAAAAATATTAGTTGTCTTTAAAGTAGAGTTTGATACTATATACGACTCTCTTAGATTAAAATAAATAATTGATAAAAATATTTAAAATCTCTCACTTTTAATGATAGTAAAAATATATAGAACTAACCACAAGAGTTGGTGTGGTGGTTCACCACCTCACCCCTTAAGCAAGAGGTTGAGGGTTCGATCCCCACCTCTGGTGAATGAAAAAAACTTTGTGTCCAGTTCTCTACCGCTTAGTGCGCTGACCGTAGGAATGGAGGATTAGTCTCACGGCTGCCGGCTGTGGGGATACCTTGGGAAACCAAAAAAAATATATTTAGAACTCACTTTTTTTTATTTTTGTGATTTTCTTTCCTTTTAAGATTTAAATTGTGTTAACTCGAAAAAATATGTTCAAATATACTTTTTTATCATATTAACACGAGAAAAAGTGTGACTAATAATACTTGTTATATATTTTTTAAATTTTATAATAACTAGTGTAGGTACCCGCGCGATGCGCGGGTGACCTTAAAATCTGTATATAATAGTTTAAGATGCTGATTATAATATAAAATTTTAAAATCATATTAAATTAAATAAGTAATAATTATATTATAAAATATTGTATAATTTAAAAAATTTATTAATACAATATTTATTATTATTCAAACATTTTAAAAAGATTTAAGTACTTAAAATATTTTGGTCCCATTTATAAAATTGTTTATAATGTTGTATTTATTTAGTATTATATTATTTATTTTAAAAATAGGTTCAAAACAGAAAAATATATTTAGTAACAATAACTCTAAAATGTTAATTCAACCTCTAATGTTATGATTTATAGACACAAAAATATAAATAAATTATATTAGAATATAAATCTTAAATGTTCTCATATTTTTTTAAATTATGGATTTTTTTTTAAAAATAGTACACAAATTATTGATAATATTTAACAAAAAATTGAAAATTTTATATAAAAATGAATGGTTGCCAAAAGGTGATTGGATAACATATTGGTCCAATAGTAGTTAAAGTACAAATAAAGTAATATGAAAGTAAAACACTCTACATTCTGACTCTAGAAAGTTCTCTTTCTCATCTGCTTTCCTAAAAATCACCTAGTTTTCTTCGGCAAGTTTTTCAAAACTCAAATGTTCTTATACAAATTAACTCTAGAAATATTATTCCAAAGGGCAATAGTGAAATTCAAGAAAGAGAGATAAGAAGAAAAAAAATGATGCTAGTATGGTTGTGGTTGTTGGTGTTGACAGGTAAATAATTTAAATTTATGAAAATAAATAAATTACACATGCTAAATTAAAAAAATGGGAAAAAGAGTTAATGGAGTGATGTCAACGTGCTTGTGTACTCTTCTTCTTGCTCATTTTTTTCAACTTCTGCTCTTTGACTGATATCTATCTCCTTCAAAGTTGGGTTTTTTATGTTTTGACCCTCTTCAATTCTTGATTTTTCTTGTTTTAATTATGTACCATCTTTACTATGTAAGCTTTATATGTAGTATTATTAGTTTTTTAATAGGTGTATAATTTATTTATTTTAGGTTTTTGTTTTTCATGTATTTTGTTGGTAAGTTGATTTTTGTTGTTTAATCTGAAGCTTGTAGCTTTTGATGAGAGTTGTGTTTTGTTGGTAACTTCATCATCACGAAACTTAATAACTTTGTAGACCTCATCATATTTGTGTATATTAGATTCCTTAACCACGATCTTAAACATGAGTTTTTTTTCAATAATATTATCCAGCTCAGTTGGATATGAACATTCATCATCTGAAATTAAGCCTTCCTTTAATTCTTTTGCGGACTTCCCTATAAGTTGCATAGCCTCACGGTTCCAAAGAAGTAATGTTATAAGATCAGTTACATCCAATACACGAACTTGTAGCCTATACCTGAAATAGAGTATTTATCACGTTAAAAAATTTATTTGTTAATGAATTAAATTGATATAGGATTGTAATAACCTGTGAACAACTTTTGCTTCTGCATTGCATTTTGAGCAAAGATATGAGTTTCCATCTGGTTCAACCTTTATAAGACATTTGCTGCAAGACAAATATGACCATCCATGTTCAAGATCCAAGCAAACTAATTGTGCACCAATCCAGCAGGTATTTTCCTGTTTATTAGAAATATTATAGTTAACAATTGTTAAAATAATATTTGTAAAGTTAATATGAACTACAAAAAAATTATCAACGAACTTCAGTGCATGTAATCAAATCACTGATAGATTTAAAAGGAATAATTTCCTTGGATAGTTCATCAGTGACGAAATAAATTTGTTGAGAACTTGTCTGAGCCGCTCATAGTTAGAATCACATACTACCTTTAATCTGAATAAAAAATATTATAATCTTATTCATTAATACATATTAAAAATTTAATTGGTGAATGTTTTTAAAAAGGGGTAGTGACAAACCTGTTTTTAAATGCAATAGATTGAGGCAGTGATGGATTTATCCATAGCATAGTTTGATACCAATAACTACGAATAGAGTAGATATCTGTGGAGAAATAATTCTATAATCAAATAAATAAATTATTTTTTTAATAAATATGATTTACATTACAATGCCAATTAGTTATACCTCTAAATTTTTTAGCCTTCATAAGTTGAAAAACCACAATCAAAGGTTATCTGTAGATGCATTTAAATGAGGTTGAATTTGATCCACAAGTTCCCCCCATATAGTTGTTGAAAGTCTATTCCTCCTGTATATGTACAATAGTTTATGAAATTAGTGAATAAAAAATATGTATTTTGTAATTAATTTTTTTTTGTATGTTGCAACTTCTGTTGTGAAATGTAAAAAAACTTACTTTTCATCTTTCAATACAATATTCTGAAAGACACTATTATTGTCTCTGTTATTATAGATTTGAACTGCTTCATAAGTTACAACCTGACCAACGACATCTACAAATACTCAGGTTAGCCAAAGTGAAAAAATATATATTAATAATCATAATTAAAGTGAATTGGAAGAGATTTATTACCAAATAGTTCAGTGTCATCGATGTTTTATTGAATTGTCAGGTGGTCAAATGAGCGCAAATTAAATACGTCAATATCAAATGAAGGATCAGTAATTTTCTCAACAAAAGTTATTTTGATGAAAAGCAACCTGTGTTTGTGTGTCGTTGTTTTAAATTTTTTTGAATTTGATGTAACAATAAAGTAATTCATGCGATATAACTCGAGTTCTTCTATCTTGTTCCTGAAAAACTTAACATCATATTTGACAATTGACGCAAGAATGCGATCGCCCTAATTGATGAACAATAAAAAATAGAAGGATTGAATTCATTCAGAACATTAAAAAGGATGATTAATAATGAAATATAAGTGAAAGCAGTAAACTTAGAAGAAAAAGAGAACAATCAGTACCTTTGCATCCTGTAATATCATATCAATTGAATACGGTATTTCAGATTTGAATTTATCTGGTACTTGACAGAGTCGAACAACTCGTACTTTCAAATTCCATTGCATGGAATTGCTTGTAATCTGTGAGATATTATGAAATTGGAAAGACATAATTTTATGGTTGTGTTCAGTAGATGTCTTTTTGGAAGAAGAAGTAAACATCGACAGAAAGTAAAAAAATATAAAAAAGTGGTATCAAGTGTTTGTGTTTAAGAGTGTCTGAGATTTACTTTTTAAAGATAACTGCTGTTTTTTTACAAATGAAAAATATTAGTATTTTCACAAATAATAAATAATACTGTCAAAACGTTTTTTGTGTTGTAGTTTTAGTCTTTTTTAAATTTGTAATTTTTAATGAAAAATAAGTTTTGATTTCTAATGAAACGTGTAATTATTAAAATAATACAAATAATAAACAATATTTTATGTAAATGATATTTATATTTAAATAATTATTTAAATAGTTAATTCTGAATGATAAATGCTATTTATTTCAAAGGATAATGACAATGATAAATATTGTCTACAAATTGTTGACACCTAATTTTTGCTCTCCATAACTAAGTTTAGTTCGGAGTTTCTTCGATTTTCAAATAAAATTACAACATTTATTTTATCTGAATAAAGGATTTTCAAAGTATTTACATGGGTAAATTGGTCAGTTTAAGTAGCGATTATATATTATCGTGTTCAATTATACAAAATTTTATAATTTTGTTACTTAAAAATTTATTTTACAAAATATCGGATTTTAGTCAAGGCTTATCTTGAAAATAAATTGTAATGATCAAAATCTTGATTTAAATATAACTTATTCTCAAAAATAATTTATTTGGATAAATATGTGCTTGATTTTATCGAATCAAGAGCTCGGGGTTAAAGGAGATATCAAATTCATTTCGAATTTTGACTTAATTTAGCCAATCTATTAGATTTGGCCATAATTGAAATCAAATTGGCTACAATCGCGATGCAATTGGCCAATTGATTTTCAATTTGGCCAAAACTTAAATGAATTGGCCAAATTCCCAAATTACATAATCCACTCAATTTGTAACCTAATTTCACCTCCATTGGCCCAAACACCACACCAACCCACTTCCACCAATAACTCAATTAGACCGCTCAGGCCCAATCCAAACTCACCATGACCCGGCCCAACTCACCTACATCTTCTCTGCAACAAACAAGAACAATAGACAACAGTAATATCCACCACATCGACCACATTCGCGTACAACTCAAAATCCATCGACAACACCAACATCTCAACCCGAATCCGACCGACCTCAACCCAAAAACCTTGAAATCGATCTGACCCGACCCATCTCCACGCATCTCACGTGGGTTTGTGCGAAGAGGGCTCGAGAACATTCTAGAAGATCGATTAGGTGTCATCCTCCAACGTCCAACTCTGCGAATCTCAGGATAACGGTATGATTTTGGTACATATTCGGGCAATTTTGATTGGTGGGGAGGGAAATTCGGTTTTCTCAATATTCTTGATTTTCAAATTCTTCAAAACACTCCCAAATTTGGTACAAGTTGGGGATGGGAAAACCTTATCCAGAGTTCAAATTTTAAATTCTCTTTGGAAAAGGAATCCCTAAATTACCCTCAGATTGGCTTCTATATAGAGAAGCTCACTGTTGAGCTGGAGAGGGGGAATTTTTTTGGGCTGAGGGGTCGATTTTGGTTCAAATATTTCTAAGAAAATTTTGGGATTTTTCCTCTCTTCTTTCCTTTTGGGTTGGGAAACTTTTGGGTCCAAAAAGAATTAGGAATTTTGGACTCGAAAGCCTAGGTAGAAAATCACTTTTAGGGTGACAAAACTTTTCTCGGAGAGGAAAAAATAAGAAAGAAAAAGGGAGAAACAGTCAGCTAGTCGAGTGTTCAAAACGGTATTGAGCTTTCAGGTGGTGGTGGAAATCCGAAGTTAGCTCGTAGTACTGTTTTGCTGTACCGAAACAGGTAATAGCCCATGCCGTTTAATTTTTGATTATTTCTGTTTCATTTCAAACTTCTGAAATGCTAAGCTTTTGATGACATGATATGTTGTTTGTTTAAATATCTAAAGTTGTGAACTTTGTAGCTACATAATGTACTTGTGTGAATAAACTTCTGAAGATATAAGTTTTAGTGATATGGTGTGGTGGGAGTAGCTGTGGATGGCGATGAAAGCCGTAGGATTAGTTTATAATAAGTCGTTATTTTGCTGAATCAATAACTGTTTCCAATTTGACTGCTTCTGGATGACTTCGTTGTTCTTGTGCCAATACGGTCCTAATAACCTAATCGTAATTGTATGAGATTTTGTTTGCTGTAGAATGCTACAAGATTTCTGTGATTATTCCATCGAGTCGATATTCTCTCCATAGTCGTTGTGTTTATTGTCTAGCTTCTTAACTGGTTCAATCATCAGTTTGTTCACGGTTTCATTATGCATATTAATGTCAAACGTAAGTTTCGATGAACGCTTCCCCGATTTGTTGTAATCAGAGTTGGTATCTATGCTTGGGTCGCTCTACATGTTTTTTCCTTTCCACTTTCTGGTTGTTTGACTTATTTTAAAGTTTCCATTTTTGATGTTTCCTTTCTTATTTGACATCACGAGTAAGTTACTTATGAGGTTCAATTACCAACTCTAGTGTATTTTTCCATTAATAGTGTGTAGCTTTATTAAAGTTTGCATTTGGTTCACCCCACTTCAAAAGAAATTACCTGAAAGTTGTTTTTCTCAAGTCCATTTATTTCGACTATGTGGTTTTATGTGATTCTTTGACCAAACATGTTCATTTTCCCAATTGTTTGCTTACAAGTTGTGTTTTTCTTATCATTTCTCTTCATATTTACTGAAACCCGCGAAGTTAGTTTCAAATATCTTTCTCCATCCTAAAATTCGATTTACATGTTTTCATGAATTCGTGACAATCCTAATTGCTTGACTTTACTATGTTATGTATGCCTATTTTCCTTGGTATATTCATATCTTACTTGCTACCTTTTATTTTATTTTGGGACCACCACAGATCCTTTTTCATCCATCGATCTATCATATTATTTATTTGTGCGGCGTTTGGTATTCTGGATGTGTATTGATCTCATTTATCTTTTTCCTTGCATGTGAATCCGTTTTGGAGTACGAATGGATTCTATCCCTTTGCATCTTTTTGTGGGCCATTGAGGCTCGCCTTGTCTATCAAGTCAAGCCCCAACTCGTAATGTTCTTAATCTGCCTTATATAATTTCACTTTTTTCCTTATTGATTCCAGTAGATAATGTACTTGATTGTCATTGTATGTTGTCCACACAAATTCAAAAGTATGATGTTTGTGCTTAAGTAGTTATAAAATGGTTTCTTTTACCTGAATCGCCCTAATAAAGTGTTTGTGTGGATTTTTTGTAAAAATCCTATTTGGCTATGAGATTCTAATGTTGAAATAATTTATTCTGCACGCCAAAACTCGAAAGTTTGTGTTGACCCTTACCATTCTCTATCGAACATCAACATGGCCCTCTTTCCCTTTTGTTGCTAGTTTGCTCAAACCTTGATTGATATTACTTTTGTTTTCTAATTTGGGAGACCCCACGACTTTCAGCTTGATTTATTGATTACGTTTCCCATATGTTATGCGCAAATTTGGTCTTCTCTCACTCAGCTTTGGCTCGGTATACATGACCTTCGTGTGGGTAAAGATCGATTTTCTTTAGTTCGTAATATCAATGACTTTCTAGTTTACATGCAAGTTCACAAATTCTCTTGATAATTTTGTTTCAAAAAATGATAATAGTAATGGCGACAGTAAGTATCAATTTGTAACATGCATTCTAGTTCCTTAGTTACCTTTAAGAAAACTTTGGTGGAATTTTCCTTGGTGCAGTTCTATCATTTTGTTAAACCTTTGCATTTATTTGGTTGTTGAAGTTTTGTCTTTGCTTAATTTAAAAATAGTTCAAACTCATTTCTTCAGTTACAGTTTTCTTTTCCGATATCCTTCTGTCTATGATCTAATTTTTGTTCCTCCTATTATTTTTTATTATTCGTCGCGCCATTTATTTATCTTATCAATTTTTTCTTGCCATGTTTCCTAGTTTCTTCCTTATCACATGAGTTAATATTTGTGTTATGTTCAGAAGACATGTTTTGCCTTTTGTATCACTTCTTGAATAGGTACTAATTTCTTCACTTTTTTCTTCTTTGCATGAACTCGCTCGGGAGTCCAATCAGACTCCTTTTCCTTGCATTACACAACGGGCCATTGAGGCCCACTTTCTAGAAGACTTTGAAAGCCGATCACATAGCGCATGGTTATGAAGAGTCTAATGAAGAAGAATGGGTTAAAGTTTCCTTGAAGTGGCTAAGGGATTTGAAAGTCTTGTTTTCTCTCTCATTCATTCGTATTGTTGTCTTTATTTATTTATTCCTTTATTTATTTCATTGTTTATTTATTTAGGCTTCGAAGCCAAAGTTGTATCTAGTACAAGTGAAGTGAAAATCGAGCCAAAAAGGGCTCGGAAACATAGAATTAGGACAGGTGAAAAATGGGTTGAAAACCCAACTAGATTAGGACAGGGTCGGCGGTTTGGGCTTAAAATCCTAAATCACTACTTTTCCGTTTTTCCCTTTCCCTTTCCCTTTCGTTTACTTGTTTACGCGCTTCTTTGCGAACCTAGTTAAATCCCTAAGTAGCTAAAAACTGATTTCACGAAAGCTTCTCCTTAATCAATTACTTTTCCAACAAATTGATTTTTCAAAGTTAGTCAAAAGAATGTTTTCAAACAGTCCGGATAACCTCAAGTTAGCGGACGTTTTAGGTGTCTAACACCTTTCTAAAACGTTAATAGGAACCGCTTATCTAGAATCTCTAACTTAAAATGATTTTCCTGTTTTGAATTGTTTGAAGTACTTTATAAAGGTTTCTTAATTCCTTTTCAAAATTAAATGGCGGCTCTCTCTCAAAAGTCAAAATTTCTCCGCAAAATAGAAATGGCGACTCTGTTGGGGATTTGTAACTAGGTTCTAACCAACTGTTTGATTTCGTCTTTTGATTAACTGTTTATGTGTTTATATGTTTCGATTCCTTAAAGTTTAACTATCGCATCTCATGGCATATTCCTGCATTATTTAAACTATTTTGGGGTTTTGTGGATGTCCCGGCCCCTGTTGTTCAATTCCAAAATATATTGGAAATACGAATGGCTTATTAGCACGTGAGTCGTCTGATGGTTGTTTGTATTTTAAAACAAAAGTTGTCCGCTTGAGAACCAGTGTTCAAACCCACTCTAGACACCGAGGATAGAATGAAACCAAAACCCTATTTTAGGCATGATCCTAGGACGACCCACTACCCGAGCGGGGTATTGGACCCATTAGAAAATTTGCCCTACGTCTATTGACCCCGAGTCAATCACAGACGCATGATACTTATGTGTTGGAGAAATATATACTTGTCTAAATTCAATCCATTACCCTTTGGGGTCGGGGAAAGGCTTATCTTTGTCTTCTTTGATGTAGATATGACTCAATTTCATTCTCGTGAAAAGTTCAAGATGGTTACCAAACCTAACGATTACCTGAAATTGTGGTGGGATTACATGGGTCCAGATGAGAGAGAAATTGTTAGGACACACATCGGGCACCTGCCTTCGTTGATCAAAATGGATGCTTGGCCTGAAATGATCCACGTGCTTATGACTTTTAGGGATGATCAGAATATGGTGTTTCGCTTCGGGGATGTGGAATTGACTCCTACCATCGAAGAAGTATTAATTTGGTATGAGAGTATTGAAATGTGTTTCAAGAGAAAGGAAAAACCTGATAAAACCATTTTAGTTCCTGCCGTGTGGGATCGTCAAACAATCTAAGAGGCAGTTTTAACTGACGACGACACCTGGCTAGGGGAACGTGATAGAGCAAATATCACTTTTCGGGAGTTGTATCTTCGGTTTGGAAGATTCAATGCCTTCCACAAATTTGGACATAAATTTGAGTCCAAAGCAAAATGGAAGGAGATGAGAGCCTTTGCGTTTGTGGTAGGTCTACTCGGAACCATAGTGTTCCCACAGGGGGAAAATGGCACAATTCATCCAAGGGTTGTTACGGTGGCCCATGCACTTTTCTTTGGAGTAGATTACGATTCTACCAAGGTATTCCACTATTTAGCTTCCATGATTGTCGCCGACATATATCGAGCCTTGGGAAGGTGTCAAGTCGAAAATCGTTTCTTTCAAGGTTGCAACCTCATATTACAATGGTGGATTATGAAGCATTTGGTAAAAGATTCGAGAATGGTACAACCTGATCATAAAACAAGGGTGGATATGCTAGCTTCGCACGACATGTGGTTGTTTCTACACAGGTTCAAAAGGGAAGCATCTCATGAATTTTGGTTTAAGACTTTCGGGGAATTAAGAGATGACGATATGCAATGGTCCATTAACTCTCTTCGTTCAGGGAAATACACCATTCGAGGGGGCAAATGGCCTTTCCTAGTGCTTTCCGGTCTCAGGGGGACCCGGCCTTACAATTCTGGCAGAGTTCTTAGGCAATTCAAGATCAAGCAGGAGGCACCACAAATAGATTCCATGCTTAGGTTTTTCACCGAATACGATGAAAGTGAGTCTCCACTCAAAGACGGCATGATAAATGGATGGAGAAGAAGAAGGTGGACGAAAGTGACTTTCAGTATAGAGCATGACCCTGAAGTCAGCGATACTTACAAGGAGTGGTTGAAAAAGAGTCTCACCAGAGCATTGATTCCGGGACCAAATGTGCCCACTCGGGTTGTGGATGTAAATCCAAGCATCAAATTCGGCTCCACAGGATACAAGATGAGTTACAGAAAAGTGAAATCGCACACCGAAATATACACATGAAGGACGCTTTAACTATACGTATGTTGAGGGAAGAGTTGAAAAGAGATAGGCAAGAAGCAGATGATGCCAGGCAATGTCTAATCGATTTGGATGATAGCATGGCCTCCCAACTCGATAGTATAGGGAAAATGACTTACGACTGCAAGGCACAATTATGCGGGAGTCATTTTATCATAAATAGGTATCAAATAGCACATGAGGTAAACAAGGCAAAGAAGGCAAAGGCAGATGAAGGAGCCTCCGGTAGCTAGTTTTTCTATTTCCCATGCACGGGAACTTATCTTCTTTCATGTTATTTCCCTTTTCCCCTAAAGATTGTATCCCTTTTTCGTTATCTTTTGTAGGCATTTATGCCCTTTTTCGTGTCTATATGAGTTGGGAGTTAATGGATTGACTTCAAGGAAGTATATATTTTCTTCAAAAATCATTAGGCCTGAACCCTTGGCTCAAAAAGGGTCACCCCAGCTAGGATACGCGTTATTATAACATTTCTGCGTGATATAACTATTTTATGTGCTTATGTGCGTTTGTTTGGATCAAAGTCAAGTTCATCCACTATGTCCTATGGATGAATTTGTCTATGACTCAAGCAACTCTATGTGGTTATTTCCTGTCAAATATTTTGCATTACTTATCATATATGGAAACTAACACATCTGCCTTTGAGTTGTTTTACTTTACAGATAATAGAAATTACTCTGTGTTGATATAAGCTGGTAGAACATCCCCATTTCACCCAATCGAAAGCGCACAAAATCCCATCCTCTGACCATCATTCAAAAATGACAGGAAATAACGAAGAAAGCGCACTGACTATCCGGGACAATACAATAGCGGAACAGAATGAAATGATTGCGGAACTTGCAAGAAAGATAGAAATACTTCAGGAGGAAATAAATCGCACTCGAGATTTGGCTAACTTGGCCATCACCGTCAATGCCTCCACTCCAGGAGGACACGGGACTCCACTCCAAATCCTTCCCCTTAGCACACCTATTCTCGGGGATCAGCCAAATAACATATCATCCATCTCTGCCCCTCCACTTGTCCAAAACACTAATTGCGAAAATAACCCAGATGCCTACCATCCACAAAATCCATCTCCAACCCCACAAAACCCATCTCCGAATCCATTCTCAAATCCCCAAAACACATTTTCAAATCAAGAAAATTCATTCCCAAATCCACAAGATTCACTCCCAAACCCGCAAAATCCATCAAATCTATCCCCAAATCCATCAAATTCCTTTCCAAATCTGCAAAATCCTTCTCAGATTCCACCAAACTACTCACAAATTCCACAGAACCTTTCCAAATTCCAAAACATCCTCCCCACTTACCAATTAAGTTCCTTTCTTCCGCAAAATCAAGCCTCCTTTCCAAATCCCCTCAAGCCATCATATCCCCTGATATTTATGAACTCTTTCCTAATCTTGAGATGGACCATTACGAGGAGAAGGATAAAGAGTGGAGGACCGAGCATGGAAGGAATTTGCTAGCCATGAAGGAAGAGATCATGAGGATCAAAGAGTCTCACAGGGCGAAGGACCACGACGGTTTGGGGTATGACGATTTATGTGTTCACCCGGGAGTAGACCTACCATATGGGTACAAATTCCCTAAGTTTGAGGTGTTTGATGGTACCGGAAATCCAATGGCCCATCTGAGAAGGTACTGTGAGCAATTGGTGGGGAAAGGGAAAAATGAGGCGTTATTGATACGCCTATTCAGTCGAAGTTTGAGTGGCGAAGCCTTGGAGTGGTTCATGTCTCAGGAGCCAAAAAAGTGGACTGGTTGGAAAGCATTGGCCAAGGGTTTCCTTGGCCGGTTCGCATTCAACATTGAAATAGTCCCTGACCGATATTCACTAGATCGGATCAAACAGAGGAATGTTGAGAGTTTTTGACACTATACTTTTCGTTGGAGGAAAGAAGCCGCCAAAGTGAAACCCCCCATTTTCGAGGAGAATCATTGGAAGAAGGTATTCGGACAGGAAAAATTGCCAAGACCCCGACGTCGTCTGGGACTGTCATGTTCTCGGAGAAGAAAAGGGAAGATGTAGATGTGATTTCTGCTAATCCTATTACGAAAATGAAAAAGAGGTTCAATTCTAGAAATGTTTTATCTTCTCTGTCGTCACCTAACCTTCCGCACGCGTTCTACGCCCACCCCCAATACCAAGATCCACTCTCAAATGCCCAACCTCAGTACCAAACTCCACTCCCAAACATCCAATCCTCATACCAAGCTCCACAGCCAAATATCTTTCCCCAATACCCAGTTCCACATCTAAATTATCAGTCTCATTTCCAAACCACTCCTCCAAATAACCGAACAAATTTCCAAATGCCTCCAAATTATCACCAAATACCCCCTCATACAAAACTAAGCCCGTATAACCCCCAACGTCCAAACCAGGAAAAGAAACCTCCCCGAAACTTCACCCCACTAGCTGAAAGTCGCACCCAATTATTTGAAAGATTGAAGAACGCTGGTCATTTGCAACCAATACAACCAAGGAATATCAATCCCAACTATCGATTTTTTAATGCAAGTCAACATTGTGCTTATTATTCGGGGGCAGCGGGGCACAGTACAAAGGATTGTGTCTACTTGAAACACAAGATCCAGGATTTAATCGATCAAAAGGTCATCACGCTCCAGGCGCCTACTCCAAATGTTAACAAAAATCCATTGCCCAACCATGGGGGATCTGTAGTTAACATGATTGAAGTAGAAGGCGAATGGGCATCTGGCAAGACCATTACCCAGGTGAACTCTAAAAAATGCAAAAGAGCGGAAGAGGTAAGAAAGATAGAGAATGTTGTGGCTGCCTTAAGTATCAACGAGAAAGCCTCATCTATAGTGATGAAGGCCCCGACTCAAGTGTATGCTCCCCCACCAAGAAAGGAATTTATTGTGCAAACCGTTGCTGCCCAAGGGATGACGCGATCGGGACGATGTTACATCCCTGAGAAATTGACCAATAAAAAAGATTCACAGAAAAGGCTAATCACTGAAGGAGAGGCTGAGGAATTTTGGAGGCGTATGCAACCAAAGGATTACTCAATTGTCAAACACTTGGAGAAAACGCCAGCCCAAATCTCTGTCTTGGCACTATTAATGAGTTCGCAATACCACCGACATGCTTTATTGAAGGTCTTGGAGGAAGCATATGTTCCCGCAGGAACGAGTGTTAAGAATCTGGCTACGATGATAGGGAACATTGTGGGAATCATCGCATATCATTCAGTGATGAAGAATTTCCGTTTGAAGGAGCGATGCACAACAAAGCCATGGATGTCACCGTCATTTGCTGCGATTATGCGATTAATCAGGTATTAATAGATGACGGATCTGGTGTGAATATTTGTCCCCTCTCTACGTTGGTTCAAATGGGCTATGATTTAGGAAAAATTCATCAAAGCCACGTAAATGTGAGAGCATTCGATGGTGGGCAGAGAGACACCATAGGAGAGATTAATTTGCACATCCAAATAGGGCCTGCTGAGTTCAAGACTAAGTTTCATGTTATGGATATCCATCCTAGCTACAACCTGCTCTTGGGAAGACCATGGATACACGGTGCAAAGGCATTTTCATCATCCCTTCATCAATTATTGAAGTTCATTTGGAAAGATCATGAAGTAGTCATCCAAGGAGAAGGAAGTCGAGCGGACCGTCCCAATGGTTATGTGTCGGTGATTGAAGATGTTCCAAAAGGTAGCAGTTTCTATACAGTGGAATTTGTAAATGATGTAGACAGAGATTCGATGCCCAAAGTACCAATGTCTTCTTTCTACAAAATAATTGCAACGGTGATGTTAAGAAATGGGTTCGAACCTGGTCGAGGCTTGGGCAAGAATTTACAAGGAATTATCGAGCCTATTGTGATCCCAGAGAGAGGCTCTAACTACGGGCTAGGATATCAGCCTACCAGGAAGGATAGGGTTGAGGATGAGCCAGAGAAGAGTCTGTTTGGGCCCTTGCCACTCCTGTTCCAATCATTTTCTGTACGAGAGGTGTCAGATGATGATGGTCTTGGGGATGGGATAGGAGATTTTTTTGAAGGATGCAATGTTGTACCAGAAGATCTCCCAAAGTCCAGTGGGGTGAAGAAGATTGTGCCAGGGGAGGCCTTGCAAAATTGGACCTCCGCTCCACTCATAACTCGTCGCCCATCGTGGTAGATGAAAGGGCAATTACTAATAGTTTTTAAAATCGGTGATGATTCGGAGGAGGCCCCGCGATCCACCTTTTATATCTCAAAACTTCCTTTTTGTATCTTACTGCTTTAAAAAAGGCATGGACTTGTATTTGCGCAAGTCATGAGCCACGATTTTGTAATTATCTCCCAAATTTCAATGAAAAGGCCTTCATTTATTTAGAAAATTCTATTATTTCTAAAACACTCCTAGTCATATATTTTGTTATTATCTTGTTATCATCTAACTTGGTTTGTTTGTCCATTACAGTAACAGTAGATTAAAACCTGCCAATGTCGTGTCGTGTCAAAGCTTGAACGAACAAAATGAGGGAAACAATGATGATTGGAAGGACGATGATGAGGAATGATTAGTTGAAGATATGGAGGAATTTGAGAATCGCGAAAAACCCAATTCGGAGAAAACTGAAACAGTCAACTTGGGAGATCACGATGAAATCAAAGAGACAAGTGTCAGTATCCACCTGGCGGCGCCACAAAGGAAAGAGCTCATCCACCTGTTGCGGGAATACATCGACGTGTTTGCTTGGTCCTATGATGATATGCCAGGGTTGAGCATCAGCATTGTGTCACATAAGTTGCCAATAAATCCGAAGTTTGATCCAGTCAAGCAAAAAATGCGGAAATTCAAGCCAGATTTAAGTCTAAAGATCAAGGAATAAGTGACAAAACAAATCCAGTCTAATGTTGTCGAGGTCAAAAAATATCCGACGTGGTTGGCCAACATCGTCCCTGTGCCGAAGAAGGACGACAAGATTCGAATTTGTGTTGACTATAGAGAGTTGAATAGATCCAGTCCTAAAGATAATTTTCCATTTCCCAACATCCACATTCTCATCAATAACTGTGCAAAACATGAAATGCAGTCATTCATTAATTGTTTCGCCGGGTATCATCAGATATTGATGGATAAGAAAGATGCAGAAAAAATGGCTTTTATTACACCCTGGGGTGTTTATCATTACAGGGTAATACCGTTTGGTCTCAAAAATGCGGGTGCAACATGTATGAGGGCTATGACGATGATTTTCAATGATATGATCCATAAAGAGATTAAGGTGTGCGTGGATGACGTAATTATCAAATCCCACGACAGTTTGGATCATCTGACTCATCTGGAGAAATTTTTCAACAAATTAAGAAGGTACAGTTTGAAATTAAACCCTGCTAAGTGTGCTTTTGGTGTGCTATCAGAGAAGTTGCTGGGGTTCATAGTCAGTAGAAGAGGCATCGAGTTAGACCCATCCAAAATCAAGACAATTCAGGATTTGCCACCGCCGAAGACTAAGAAGGAAATTATGAGTTTCATGGGTCGTTTGAATTACATTAGCAGGTTCATCGCGCAGTCAACAGTCATATGCGAGCCAATTCTCAAGATGTTGAAGAAAAATGCATTGAACGAGTGGACAGAAGAATGTCATAGAGCTTTTAACCACATCAAGGAATACTTGTCTGCACCGCCGGTTTTGGTTCTACCAAGGGAAGGAATTCCATTATTGTTTTACCTGTCAGTTTTAGAAAATGCTTTCGGATGTGTCCTCGGACAACATGATGAGACCGGTGGGAGAGAGAAAGTCATTTACTACTTGAGTAAAAAGTTCACGCCATATGAAGCCCGTTACACTCTTGTAGAAAGGACATGTTGTGCTTTGACTTGGACGTCACAAAAGTTGAGGCATTATCTATCGTCCTACACAACATACCTCATCTCGAGAATGGATCCATTAAAGTATATTTTCCAAAAGGCCATGCCTACGGGAAAGCTAGCCAAGTGGCAAATGTTGCTGAGTGAGTTTGACATTGTGTATGTAACCCAAAAAGCAATCAAGGGGCAAGCCTTAGCAGATCATTTGGAAGAGAACCCAGTTGATGAGGAATATGAGCCACTTCGAACTTACTTTCCAGATGAGGAAGTTTTGTTCGTAGGAGAAGACATTACAGAGATTTACCCCGGATGGAGGCTATTTTTTTATGGGGCGGTCAACTTCAAAGGTTCAGGAATTGGAGCAGTTTTGGTGTCAGAAATGGGCCAGCATTATTCGATAACTACTAAGTTACGTTTTTCATGCACCAATAACATGGCTGAATATGAGGCTTGCATTTTGGGTCTCAAATTGGCACTTGATATGGGTGTTCATGAATTGTTAGTCATTGGGGATTAAGATTTGCTAATCACCAGGTACAGGGAGAATGGGCGGTAAAAAATCCCAAGATCACTCCTTATGTGGAGCTGGTGCAAGAATTATGTGAAAGATTCAAGGAAGTTGATTTTAGACATATCCCACGGATACAAAATGAGTTTGCTGATGCTTTGGTCACTATATCTTCCATGATTCAGCACCCGGATCAGAGTTACATTGATCCTTTTGAAATAAGCTTGAAAGAGCAACCCGCGCATTGTGTACACATGGAAGAGGAGCCTAATGGAAATCCTTGGTACTATGACATTAAAAGGTATTTGGAATCTGGAATATATCCTGAAGAGGCTAGTAACAACCAAAAGAAGATAATCCGGCGTTTGGCAAAGAATTACTTTCCAAGTGGGGGAATTCTTTTTAAGAGTACTCCTGATTTAGGATTCCTAAGATGCGTCGATGCTGCGGAAGCCAATAAATTGATAAAAGAGGTACATGCTGGAATTTGTGTGCCCCACATGAATGAGTTTGTTCTTTCCAGAAAGATCCTGAGAACCGATTACTTCTGGATGACTATGGAAAATAATTGCAGTAAGTATGTGCAGAGATGTCCAAAATGTCAAATACACGGAGATCTGATTCGAATGCCTCCACACGAGCTTCACATAATGAATTTGCCTTGGTCTTTCGTAGCTTGGGGCATGGATGTCATCGGACCAATAGAGCCATTAGCGTCGAATGAGCATAGATTTATTGTGGTTGCCATTGATTATTTCACTAAGTGGGTCGAAGCGGCTTCGTACAGAGCCGTCACTAAGAAAGTAGTTGCAGATTTCGTCAGGAATAACTTGATTTGCCGGTTCGGAGTACCAGAATCGATCATTACTTATAATGGGGCAAACTTGAACAGTCACTTGATGAAAGAAATTTGTGATCAGTTCAAGATTGTGCATCACAACTCGACTGCATATCATCCCCAAATGAATGAATCTGTGGAAGCGGCCAACAAGAATATCAAGAAGAACTTGAGAAAGATGGTCAAAAATGATAGATCATGGCATGAGATGTTACCTTACACTTTGCTAGGGTATCGCACAACAATTCGAACCTCCACCAGGGCGACCCCCTATTTACTTGTCTATGGGAATGAAGCTGTGATACCTGCTGAAGTTGAAATACCTTCCCTAAGGATTATTCAAGAAACTGGACTAAGTAACGAAGAATGGGTTCGTGCTCGCTATGAACAACTCATATTGATTGATGAAAAGATAATGGTCATTGTATTCCATGGTTAGTTGTACCAACACAGGATGGTTCATGCCTTTAACAAGAAGGTGAGGGCTCGGGCATTTCAAGTGGGGCAACTGGTTCTCAAACGAATATTCCCTCACCAAGAGGAGTACAAGGGCAAGTTAGCTCCAAACTAGTAAGGGCCATACATAGTTCGCAAGGTGTTATCTGGAAGAGCTCTGATTTTTTCTGAGATTGATGGAACGGAGTGGACCAAACCAATCAATTTCGATGCGGTAAAGAGATATTATGTTTGAAGTACATTCTAGCTTTTGTGTTTCTTTAGTTAATTTACTTGTAATCGCCTTTGTAATAATGTTGTTTTCTAGTGTGTGACTGTCTAGAGTCCCTTCCTTTAATGTACGAACTACGTTTGACCTGAATTCCCAAGAAAGGGATACGTAGGTGGCCTATGTCGGCTTCGGTCAACCCCTTAGGATAATTTATCCTTTCCTCTTATGTACGAACTACGTTTGACCTGAATTCCCAAGAAAGGGATATGTAGGCAGCCTATGTCGTCTTCGGTCATCCCCTTAGGATAATTTATCCTTTCCTCTTATGTATGAACTACGTGATGACCTGAATTCCCAATAAAAGGGATACGTAGGCGGCCTATGTCGGCTTCGGTCAACCCATTAGATTTTCTATATATATCCCTAGCGTAGTCCTGAACTACGTTTGACCTGATTCCTGCTTCAACGGGATACGTAGGCGCCCCAACGGCTCGGTCATATAACCCTAGGAAATAGAAACTGGGGAAGAATTTTAGACAAGGAATCTCGAAATTCACAAGAGGAGATCGACATCCAACAAAGAGAATGAAGATCAGCAGAGACTTCAGACCCATCCGGATTGGTATCATCTCAAACAACTTTAAACTAGGGCAGAAATTTTGAGGAAGATCTCAAAATTTCCACCAAATGCTAGAACATATTCCAAATTCCCCAGCACCAGAGGTTAAAGTCAAGCTTTGGAAGCCATCGACTGTAACAAAGTCTGGGGAGACTCAATTTTTGGCTATGATAGAACTATTTGAAGAAACCCTCTAACAATGATCATGAGTTTTGGAAACCATCCGTCGGATATAGTCAAAACCACGAGGAAGACGTTCATTGAGCTATTACATGATATGACTGACAGAGATTTTCTAAGGTTTTACAGAAGTTTTCAAAATTATTTTCAAAAATTTAAGACTATTTTCAAAAAATCTTACGACTCACTTATTTAGTACTTGCCTAGACATCATTTGGGATGGAGTGTCAGGGTGGAAGTCCCAATATGATGGAATGCCCAAGAGAAGGCAAGGAGCAAATCGAGGATCGAAGAAGGTCAACATGGAGTAATTTCATTCAAACTAATCATTTTTTTGTGGATGCAGGGATCAATACACAAAAATGAGAGTCTCTTTAAAAAATCCCCGAGCAAATTGGGAGCCACAACAGATCATTAATGCCCAAGAATGATATTTTAAGGTAGCCCTAAAAATGGTTTAACAACTATTTATTGAGGACCTTTTGATTTGCCCATCTCATTTCTTGAGATCATAGGCTACAAACAAAAGCGCCTAGTTTTCTTTACAAATATTGTATTTAGAAGTTTCCTAAAAATAGTCGCTAGCAAAAGCGACTTTGTGTCTACTAATCGCCTACCTTTAGCACAGGTACATGCAGAAAGCAAGATGATGACAGATGAATTCAGGTAAAAAAAAAATTTATCATTGCCTCAAGGGCCATTATATATCGTTGCCGCAAGGTGTTGCCCCAAGGGTCATTACATATCATTGTCGTAAGGAGTTGCCCCAAGGGCCATTACATATCATTGCCGCAAGGCGTTTCCCCAAGGGCCATGACATATCATTGCCGCAAGGCAAGGCATTGCTGCAAGGCAAGGCGTTGCCCCAAGGGCCATTACATATCATTGTCGCAAGGCATTTCCCCAAGGGCTATTACATATCATTGTTGCAAGGCGCTGCCCCAAGGGCCATTGCATATCATTGCCGCAAGGCGTTTCCCCAAGGGACATTGCATATCATTGTCGCAAGGCATTTCCCCAAGGGCCATTACATATCATTGCCAAAAGGCATTTCCCCAAGGGCCATTACATATCATTTCCGCAAGGCGTTTCCCCAAGGGTCATTACATATCATTGTCGCAAGGTATTTCCCCAAGGGCCATTGCATATTATTGTCGCAAGGCGTTGCCCCAAGGGCCATTTCATATCATTGATACAAGGCGTTGCCCCAAGGTCCATTACATATCATTGCCGCAAGGCGTTGCCTCAAGGTCCATCACATATTATTGCCGCAAAGGTCATCTCATACCATCGCCCCAGAAGGCATTCAATATTTGTTGACGCGCTAGACAGAAACGTTGGCGTTGAGGATATCATCATTTAATATCTATTGACATGCTAGACAGAAACACTGGCGTTGAGGATATCTCATCATTTTATGAATCAGCATCTGAATGCATCGAGAGCACACGATTTGAAGGGACGCCTTTAAGTCGTTATCTAAAAATGAATGATTTATAAGGTTTCCAAGAAATTGACAATTTGAGGGTCATCTATAAGTCATATTATTTGAAATAGGATAGTGTGCAAGATCACCTATGAGTTGATAGCCTGTAGGCCATCCGTAAGCCACAACAATATCCTAATCGGATAGTGTGCAAGATTGCCCAAAAGTTGATAGTTCAAAGGTTATCCATAAGTCGCAACTAAATCCTTATCGGAGAATATGCAAGACTATCAAATTGATACGTCCAAGGGTTCTCTATAAGCCGCGTCATATCCAAGATCGATTATGCGCAAGATTACCCAAAGACTAACAATTTGAGAGATAATTTATAAGTCATATTGTATCCAAGGTCGGATAATGTGCAGGAACCCCTGAAAGCTAGCGATTGGAGGGATATATGTAAGCCATCTCTTATCCAAAGTCGGATAATGTGCAGGATTACCTAAAAACTAGAAATTCAAAGGATACTGAAAGTCGCCTCGTATCCAATATCAAATAATGCGCAAGATTATCCAAAGATTGATAATTTAAAGGAAATTTATAAATCGATCATCGGCTATAACCGGGGAGGTTATCATTCCACATACAACAAGTGATGTAGGTAACCAAAAGGGTTTCCACACCAGCACAAGATTACACGGTTGCAGGGACCGTTCTGCATAAAGTATCGCCGGTGTCTAAAAAGGCCACCCTACTTTGAAGGCATATTCAACCGACAAATGTCATAATTATACAACAACCAAGAGGGTTGTTGTGTTTTTTATTGCCAGTTATTCCATTTCAAACAGGTACATGAAGAGATGACTCCGTTTTCCAGGCCATAACTTATGTGAAGATATGGTAAAAGACTGCATACCTCTTTCGTGAATTATGTTTAGCACTAACACTTTTTTCTTGAAGCATTGTCGAGAGCATCCGAGAGGATTAAAATCTCAAATCAAAACCACAGGTACGAACGACTTCAAATAGGACGCAGCACAACGTGGAGCTCCTTCTTAGCAGCAAAACGGGACATAGTCTAAAGAGGGACGCCAAACTCTTTGGACGCGAGCTAAAGGATGATCACCACCACCATCCAACCATACCCCTGTTAGAAGGCATGTGGGTATTTTAGGATATTCTGGTTTCAGCTATACCTTTAGGATATTTCCAAACCCATGCCTAGGGTGACCTTCTCTTTCTTTCAAATTCGGGTGGCAACACACTTAGAGTTTTGGAAATTATGTCCAGGTAAGTTCTTCCCTATGGATGTGAAGGATCCCACAATCATTATTAAGAGGTTACAAGCCTCTTTTCCTCAACTCGATCAACTTGTCACTCATTCCGAGCAAAAAATATTCTGAGATAAAAAACTATCTTTTCTACCGATTGAGTCAAACTACAAGTAGTATGATTCCCTGATCTCGGGGATATGTAGGCTGGGATCTATGTAGAAAACTCGACGGCATCTCAACCTCCCCCCAAATCCCTTCATTCCCCGGCTTCTCGGTTTCATTAAAAACTCCAAAACCGAGATAGCTGGTGAATTTTCTAAAAAATCAAGCTTTATGAACTACAAGTGGCCTGAATTCTCATGAAACCTGAGATATGTAGGAAACCTGATACAGAGGTTCGGCCATAACTCCAAAACTCGTGCGAAAATCAAGTTCTTTCAGAAATGAATTTGTGGTTGGACAAAAATTAGGAACGTCAACCTCCCTTTGTCCAGGGTTACTTGCATCCAGCCTACCCAAAGGGAGGGGCAGTTGTTGACACCTAATTTTTTCTCTCCATAACTAAGTTAAGTTCGGAGTTTCTTCGATTTTCAAATAAAATTACAACATTTATTTTATCTGAATAAAGGATTTTCAAAGTATTTATTTGGGTAAATTGGTCAGTTTAAGTAGCGATTATATATTATCATGTTCAATTATACGAAATTTTATAATTTTGTTACTTAAAAATTTATTTTACAAAATATTGGATTTTAGTCAAGGCTTATCTTGAAAATAAATTGTAATGATCAAAATCTTGATTTAAATATAACTTATTCTCAAAAATAATTTATTTGGATAAATATGTGCTTGATTTTATCGAATCAAGAAGCTCGGGGTTAAAGGAGATATCAAATTCATTTTGAATTTTGACTTAATTTAGCCAATCTATTAGATTTGGCCATAATTGAAATCAAATTGGCTACAATCGCGATGCAATTGGCCAATTGATTTTCAATTTGGCCAAAACTTAAATGAATTGGCCAAATTCCCAAATTACATAATCCACTTAATTTGTAACCTAATTTCAGCTCCATTGGCCCAAACACCACACCAACCCACTTCCACCAATAACTCAATTAGACCGCCCAGGCCCAATACAAACTCACCATGACCCGGCCCAACACACCTACATCTTCTCTGCAACAAACAAGAACAATAGACAACAGTAATAGCCACCACATCGACTATATTCACGTACAACTCAAAATCCATCGACAACACCAACATCTCAACCCGAATCCGACCTACCTCAACCCAAAAACCTTGAAATCGATCTGACCCGACCCTTCTCCACGCGTCTCACGCGGGTTTGGGCGAAGAGGGCTCGAGAACATTCTAGAAGATCGATTAGGTGTCATCCTCCAACGTCCAACTCCGTGAATCTCGGGATAACGGTACGATTTTGGTACATATTTAGGCAATTTTGATTGGTGGGGAGGGAAATTCGGTTTTCTCAATATTCTCGATTTTCAAATTCTTCAAAACACTCCCAAATTTGTTACAAGTTGGGGATGGAAAAACCTTATCCAGAGTTCAAATTTTGAATTCCCTTTGGAAAAGGAATCCCTAAATTACCCTCAGATTGGCTTATATATAGAGGAGCTCACTATTGAGCTGGAGAGGGGAGATTTTTTTGGGCTGGGGGGTCGATTTTGGTTCAAATATTTCAAACAAAATTTTGGGATTTTTCCTCTCTTCTTCCCTTTTGGGTTGGAAATTCTGGGGTTGAAGATTCTTGGGTTGGGAAACTTTTGGGTCCAAAAAGAATTAGGAATTTTGGAATCGAAAACCTAGGTAGAAAATCTCTTTTAGGGTGACAAAACTTTTCTCGTAGAGGAAAAAATAAGAAAGAAAAAGGGAGAAACAGTCAGCTAGTCGAGTGTTCACGGCGGTATTGAGCTTTCAGGTGGCGGTGGAAATCCAAAGTTAGCTCGTAGTACTGTTTTGCTGCACCGAAACAGGTAATAGCCCATGCCGTTTAATTTTCGATTATTTCTGTTTCATTTCAAACTTCTGAAATCCTAAGCTTTTGATGACATGATATGTTGTTTGTTTAAATCTCTAAAGTTGTGAACTTTGTAGCTACATAATGTACTTGTGTGATTAAACTTCTGAAGTTATAAGTTTTAGTGATATGGTGTGGTGGGAGTAGTTGTGGATGGCGATGAAATCCGTAGGATTAGTTTATAATAAGTCGTTATTCTGCTGAATCAATAACTGTTTCAAATTTGACTGCTTCTGGATGACTTCGCTATTCTTGTGCCAATACGGTCCTAATAGCCTAATCGTAATTGTGTGAGATTTTGTTTGTTGTAGAATGCTACAAGATTTCTGTGATTACCATGTTATTTCCATCGAGTCGATATTCTCTCCATAGTCGTTGTGCTTATTGTCTAGCTTCTTAACTGGTTCAATCATCAGTTTGTTCACGGTTTCATTATGCATATTAATGTCAAACGTAAGTTTCGATGAGCGCTTCCCCGATTTGTTGTAATCAGAGTTGGTATCTATGCTTGGGTCGCTCTACATGTTTTTTCCTTTCCTCTTTCTGGTTGTTCGACTTATTTTAAAGTTTCCATTTTTGATGTTTCCTTTCTTATTTGACATCACGAGTAAGTTACTTATGAGGTTCAATTACCAACTCTAGTGTATTTTTCCATTAAAAGTGTGTAGCTTTATTAAAGTTTGCATTTGGTTTACCCCACTTCAAAAGAAATTACCTGAAAGTTGTTTTTCTCAAGTCCATTTGTTTCGACTATGTGGTTTTATGTGATTCTTTGACCAAACATGTTCCTTTTCTCGATTGTTTTCTTACAAGTTGTGTTTTTCTTATCATTTCTCTTCATATTTACTAAAACCTGCGAAGTTAGTTTCAAATATCTTTCTCCATCCTAAAATTCAATTTACATGTTTTCATGAATTCGTGACAATCCTAATTGCTTGACTTTACTATGTTATGTATGCCTATTTTCCTTGGTATATTAATATCTTACTTGCTACCTTTTATTTTATTTTATTTTGGGACCACCATAGATCCTTTTTCATCCATCGATCTATCATATCATTTATTTGTGCGACGTTTGGTATTCTAGATGTGTAGTGATCTCATTTATCTTTTTCCTTGCATGTGAATCCGTTTTGGAGTCCGAATGGATTCTATCCCTTTGCATCTCTTAATGGGCCATTGAGGCTCACCTTGTCTATCAAGTCAAGCCCCAACTCATAATGTTCTTAATCTGCCTTATATAATTTTCTTTTTTCCTTATTGATTCCAGTAGATAATGTACTTGATTGTCATTGTATGTTGTCCACACAAATTCAAAAGTATGATGTTTGTGCTTAAGTTGGTGTAAAATGGTTTCTTTTACCTGAATCGCCCTAATAAAGTGTTTGTGTGGATTTTTTGTAAAAGTCCTATTTGGCTATGAGATTCTAATGTTGAAATAATTTATTATGCACGCCAAAACTCGAAAGTTTGTGTTGACCCTTACCATTCTCTATCGAACATCAACATGGCCCTCTTTCCCTTTTGTTGCTAGTTTGCTCAAACAATGATTGATATTACTTTTGTTTTCCAATTTGGGAGACCCCACGACTTTCAGCTTGATTTATTGATTACGTTTCCCATATGTCATCCGCAAATTTGGTCTTCTCTTACTCAGCTTTGGCTCGGTATACATGACCTTTGTGTGGGTAAAGATCGATTTTCTTTAGTTCGTAATATCAATGACTTTCTAGTTTACATGCAAGTTCACAAATTCTCTTGATAATTTTGTTTCAAATAATGATAATAGTAATGGCGACAGTAAGTATCAATTTGTAACATGCATTCTAGTTCCTTAGTTACCTTTAAGAAAACTTTGGTGGAATTTTCCTTGGTGCAGTTCTATCATTTTGTTAAACCTTTGCATTTATTTGGTTGTTGAAGTTTTGCCTTTGCTTAATTTAAAAATAGTTCAAACTCATTTCTTCAGTTATAGTTTTATTTTCCGGTATCCTTCTGTCTATGATCTAATTTTTGTTCCTCCTATTATTTTTTATTATTCGTCGCGCCATTTATTTATCTTATCAATTTTTCTTGCCATGTTTCTTATCTGCCATAACCTGGGTGTTGAATCACCGCTAATGTTGCCTTAGTGGGAACCTGATGGTTCCCTTTATTAGAGTTATTCCTACTTTCTTCCTTATCACATGAGTTAATATTTATGTTTTGTTCAGAAGACATGTTTTGCCTTTTGTATCACTTCTTGAATAGGTACTAATTTCTTCACTTCTTTTTCTTCTTTGCATGAACTCGCTCGGGAGTCCAATCAGACTCCTTTTCCTTGCATTACACAACGGGCCATTGAGGCCCACTTTCTAGAAGACTTTGAAAGCCAATCACATAGCGCATGGTTATGAAGAGTCTAATGAAGAAGAATGGGTTAAAGTTTCCTTAAAGTGGCTAAGGGATTTGAAAGTCTCATTTTCTCTCTCATTCATTCGTATTGTTTTCTTTATTTATTTATTCCTTTATTTATTTCATTGTTTATTTATTTAGGCTTTGAAGCCAAAGTTGTATCTAGTACAGGTGAAGTGAAAATCGAGCCAAAAAGGGCTCGAAAACATAGAATTAGGACAGGTGAAAAATGGGTTGAAAACCCAACTAGATTAGGACAGGGTCGACGGTTTAGGCTTAAAAGCCTAAATCACTACTTTCCCGTTTTTCCCTTTCCCTTTCGTTTACTTGTTTATGCGCTTCTTTGCGAACCTAGTTAAATCCCTAAGTCGCTAAAAACTGATTTCGCGAAAGCTTCTCCTTAATCAATTACTTTTCCAACAAATTGATTTTCCAAAGTTAGTCAAAAGAATGTTTTCAAACTGTCCGGATAACCGCAAGTTAGCGGCCGTTTTAGGTGCCTAACACCTTCCTAAAACGTTAATAGGAACCGCTTATCTAGAATCTCTAACTTAAAATGATTTTTCTTTTTTGAATCGTTTGAAGTACTTTATAAAGGTTTCTTAATTACTTTTCAAAATTAAGTGGTGGCTCTCTCTCAAAAGTCAAAACTTCTCCGCAAAACACAAATAACTATCATTTTAAATTGTGTAGTGTTTATCCGTTTTTTGGGGTGTGGTAGTTTTAATATTTTTAAAGTTTTAATTTTAATTTTAATTTTTAATGGAAAATATTGTATATTTGTAATGATGATACGTGAACTGTTTTGCTTCCTACAGATAACTGTCATTTTAAATTGTGTTGTGTGTTTATCCGATGTTTTGGGTGTGGTAGTTGTAATGATTTTAAAGTTTTAATTTGAAGTATATTTTTTAATGAAAAATATTGTATTTTATATAATGATGACACGGATTTTTTTGCTTCATACAAAAAGTTGTCTATTTTTTATTGAAAAATAGTGTATTTTATATAATGATGACACATATTTTTTTTCTACCTACAAAAAGCTGTAATTTGTAATTTTTAATTGTGTAGTGTGATTATCAGTTTTTTGGATGTGGTGGTTTTTTTTTTTTTTAAGTTATTATTTTAATTTTTAATAACGATAAATATTGTATTTTTTGTAATGGCAACACGTATTTTTTTGCTTCCTACAAATAAGTGGCATTTTAAATTTTAAATTTTGTAGTATGTTATTTTCGTTTTTGGGTGGAGGAGTTTAAAAAATTTTAAACTTTTAATTTTGATTTTAATTTTAATGAAAAATATTGATTTTTTGTAGTAATGACACATGTACTTTTTTGCTTCTGTTTTTATATATAGATAGATTTTAAAACATCAAGTTAATCTAATTCAATTTATCTTCAAAAATTATTTAAAATTATTGCCTAGAAACTATTAAGAATCTAGTAGAAATATGATTAAGTAATTATAAATATATTTATATTGTAGATGTAGATGTAGATGTGTACACACAATAATTTTTTATTTTTGCATACATTTACTACTCATTGAAGTCCTCTTACAAATTATGTTATTACTTAAATCAATAAGGACTAACATGAATATTTATTAAATAATTTTAAAAATTAAAATAAATATAATTTTAGCTAAGTATCACAAATAATTTAAATTTCAATCATAAAACATGTTATCATATTGAACATAAATCAAAATTTGACCCCACAACTACTTATAATATATAGATGACAATGAAAATTATAAAAAATAAAGTTAAGAAATTCGCAGAAACAAAAATTATCAATTTGTAAGTGTGATTCTTTGGACATGGAAATGACAGTCTTTTCTTCGTCTTTCTTTTTCAAAAATTAATTTTTCTTCTGCTGCTCGTAATTCATGGAGAAAGAAGAACTTTAGGTCCAAAGCAAATAAGAACATACATATCATCAATTGAGTGTCGTATACAATTCCTACGAATTATAATTAGAAGCATAACCTTTGATTTTTAGTCAATATAACAATTGATTATCATCATCTGATCCACTTCATTCCT
Source organism: Capsicum pubescens (assembly GCA_030864215.1). NCBI lineage: Eukaryota > Viridiplantae > Streptophyta > Magnoliopsida > Solanales > Solanaceae > Capsicum > Capsicum pubescens. The sequence continues at coordinate 49,711,886 of CM061540.1, read as the reverse complement.
TGACAACGTCGCATGGTTCTTCTCTTTTTTTTTATCAAAATTTTCAGCTGAAAGGACATGAAAAATACTAGAACTAATTGTATGCGAAAGGAAGAAAAATAAGTTGAATCAAAACCAAATAAAAAATAAAACGAACAAGAAAAAAAATGCATACTATATTATTGAGAGCTAAATCTTCGTTCACAAAAAATACTTAAATAGAATTATATAAGGTAGTATTTTAGTATTTTAATTGATTTAGAAGTGTACTAAATATTAAGAGTTTTACTTCTTTTAAATAAGTAAATAATTATATAAGGTAGTATTTTAATTGATTTAAAAATATAAAATAGTAACACTTTTACATATTTTTAAAAAGGGAAGATTACATATAGTTTTTTTTTTAAAATAGGGAAACGGATTTACTTTTTTTAAAAAAATATTTTTTCTTCTTTTTCCACTATGTTCATACGTATGAATTTTGGTAAAATTTCTTGAAAAACTTGACTGATGTTGGTAAAATATTTTTTCACACTTTTAATATATTATAGATATAGATTATTAAAAATTGAACTTGATTGAATTGCCCTACAATTTTAAGTGCACTTGCAAATTTAGTACGTCATATTATATCTTGATTGTGTAAATTTGATAAAGTGTATATACAATATGGTTATAGAGGAAGGGGTACTACGTCGGTATGGATATGAATATTGATATAACTTGTTATGAAGGATCGGGTACCACGCCGGTACGGTACATGAATTTAAATCGTCTCATGTCGGTCATGACTAGTTGAAAAATAAGTCTCTTAGCATGTGTGTACAGACTAATGTTAATTTTGAGAAGTCGTGTGGTTTAATAAGCTGATAACGAGCTAATGGTGCTCTAATTGCGAGGTTGAAAAGTACACAATTGTTACTATGATATTATTGTTGATTTCGTGGTTGTTTGCGGTATGATTGATGCTCGTAATGGTTACATGACTTGTTTGTAAAAGCATTGTTTGGCCCGTCATTGAGGTAGTTGATTCATTGAATACTTGTTATGTGTTGATGTCTGTTTGCTTATTATTTGATTTATATTATATGTATACTATTAAATTGAGTTGACCTATGATACCTAGCAGTACATAGTGTCTTATACTAATACTACCTTTTGTTCTTCTCTTGTACAATGATTTTCGGGTCTTAAAAATTATAAAGGTAATTGTGCGTTTTTCTGCATTATTAATGGTTAGTTTTGAATTTATTATTATTAAGTTCATTTTTATGATAACCTCGTCTGAATAGATCAAAAGACACACACATATAAGTTTTCTATGATGCATCCATTATAGATTATCATGCTTAATTAGATGACAATATTTAAATTATTATAGAACAAATTTATAGGAATTACTCTAATCTTCGAGTAATCTCTAAGGGTAAAGTTTGAAAAGTCATCTTATATTATAATTATATTATGACAAGCAAACAACTCATGATAATTACTATATTATTGTTATAAATGTAGCATATATAGTGAATGTCTACTTTACCATATATATGAATATCTACTTTACCATATATTGCGTATGTCTATTTATGGAAAAGTTACAAACCCCAAGGTTAGTTTTCCCCTATAAATAAAGGGATTTTCCCTCATTGTAATTCATCCCTCAAGAGAAATAAGAATTACTCTCTATTCTCTCTCTACTCTTCTTCTTCGTTCTTTATTATTTTATAACACGTTATTAGCACGAAACTCAACCGTCTCAAATTTGAAGGCTAAGGCTAAGTTATTATTATTTTTCTTCTTCCTTTTTTATGGCTAACAATCTTACTAAGTGTGAGTTCATTGCCCTTCAAAGTTTGGGCAAGAACTATATTTCATGGGGGTTGGATGCTGAAATACACCTAGATGCTATAGGTCTTGGAGACACCATAAAGAATGAAAATACAACATCTAGTCAAAATCATGCTAAGGCTATGATTTTCTTGCGTCACCATCTTGACGAAGTTTTGAAAATTGAGTACCTTACTACTAAGGATCCACTCGTATTGTGGAATAGCCTAAAAGAAAGGTTTGACCACTTAAAGATGGTCATCCGAAAGCACGATATGAGTGGATGCATCTAAGATTTCAAGACTATAAGTCTGTTCATGAATACAATTCTATCATGTTCAAAAAAATTTCTCAATTGAAACTATGTGGAGAGACGGTCAATGATGACGATATGATGGAAAAGACACTCTCCACTTTTCATGCCTCAAATGTGCTATTACAACAACAATATCGAGAAAAATATTTCAAGAAGTATACTGAATTGAGTTCTCATCTTCTCGTGGCTTGACAAAATAATGATTTATTGATGAAAAATCACGAGAATTGACCTACTGGATCTGCACCATTCCCTGAGATGAATGATGTGCATGCTCACCATGCACGGCGTGAAAAAGGTCACGGCTCTGGACGTGGACGTGATCGTGATGACCAAGAAAGAAACCATGTTCCGGGTGTTAATCATTCATCGAATAAAAAGAGAAAAGATGAGAAACATAAAGAAATTACTTGTTTCCGATGTGGTGGGAAAGAATATTATTCACGTGACTGTCGTGCTCTCAAGCACTTGGTTGATCTTTATCAAGCATCACTAAAGAAGAAAGAGAGAAATTTCGAGGCTAACTTTCTCTCTGAAAATACTGTTGACATCACAAGCTTGGATATAACAGATTTTTTTTAGCACCCTGAAGGAAAGATTGATCACTTGATTGGTGATGGTTCCGTAAACATGGAAGAATGAATGAATTTTAATTTATTTTTATTTTTATTGATAAGAGTTAGTGAATAAAATTCATGTAAAAGTAATTGTTTGTATGAGTATTAGTTTTTGATTAATTATTAATTAGTTTAATTATATTATTATTGTTTATTATTGAATTGATTTCAATTTTGTCATTATTTATTAAAAGAAAAAGGAAACAATGATCTATATTGTTTGAATAGAAGTACATTTTAACTTTGTATATTATATATGTCTGAGCAATTAAACACGTCAAAAATATGGTTCAGTACAACATGGACATATAAACTGAGATACATCTTTAGTGATAAACGATTAATATACTATCACTACACTCTCTTGGAGATAAATTTACATGGTAACATGTCATTTTCTGGGCAAGCTGATGTCATGCATATGCTGATTGAAAAAAAAAAAGGTTCATTAATCTCTTTTGTCATAGCCATTTAAGAAAGAAAAAATAACTAATTTGTGTTGGTTTCAATAAATTAAGGACAACAAGTGTGAATAAAGACAAAGTAGTGATGATCAAAATGAGAAAAATATCTCACTTAATTTGTTGACATTTTGTGGCAGATGATAGTCATACATTTTTTTTTATTATAACTATTGATAATATATTAATTTTGTTTGTATATAAATAGCATGTATTTGTTAATTGTGGATCCAAAGTTATTTTTTTTGTGATTTTATTTTTGTATAGTATTATCTAAAATTAAGATATGGTTCACATTCTTTGTGTTATATAAATATCATAAAGATTAAATTTATTTATGTTTAAAATAATCACAACTTACGATATTACGTCTATTATGTAATTAATTGCTTAGATAAAAGGTAATTAATTATTTATTGATATTTTTTTGCAGTGATATATTTTATGTATATTTTTTATTTGAAGATATGGATAATTTTCAAAGTAAGTTGTCCAATTGTGAAGATATTTATTTGATTGATTTTGGCACTACACATACGATATTCAAAGACGAGAAATATTTTTCTCATCTAAACATGGGCAAGATTAATGTTACTACAATTTGTGGTAGTGCTAATTTGATTGAAGGCTTCGGAAAAGTCATTATAATCTTGCCCAAGGGAACTAAACTCATCATAAATAATGCTATGTTCTCTCCCAAATCTCGGAGAAACTTGATGAGTTTTAAAGATATCCATGAAAATGGTTATCATATCAAGACAATTGATGAGATGAATCTTGAATATCTTGGTATCACTAAAAATGTCTCTGGCCAGACATGTGTTATAGAAAAGTTCCCTACTTTATCTTCTGACCTGTATTGGATAAAGATTTGTCCAATTGAGACGCATTCTATAGTAAATCAAAAGTTTACTAATTCCAATACTTTCGTACTTTGGCATGATCGCCTAGGACATCCTGGGTCTATAATGATGAGACGAATCATAGAAAATTCAAATGGGCATCCATTAAAGAACTTGAAGGTTCTTTCGAATGGTGAATTTTCGTGCAATGCTTGTTATCAAGGCAAGCTAATTGTGAGGTCATCACCAACAAAAGTTGGGATTGAGTCCCCCGCGTTCTTAGAACTCATACATGGGGATATTTGTGGACCCATTCATCCACCTAATGGGTCTTTTAGATACTTCATGGTCCTAATAGATGCTTCTTCTAGATGGTCTCATGTGTGCCTTTTGTCATCTCACAACTTGGCATTTGCAAAATTATTGGCACAAATGATACGATTACGGGCACAGTTTCCTGATAATCAAATTAAGTATATTCGCCTTGATAATGCTGCAAAAATTTTATCCCAAGCATTTAATGACTATTGCTTATCGATTGGGATAAGAGTGAAACATCTTGTACCCCATGTTCACACTCAAAATGGTCTTGCCGAGTCATTAATTAAACGTCTGTAGTTGATAGTAAGACCATTGTTTATGAAAACTAAGTTGCCTACTTCTGTTTGGGGTCATGCAATTTTTCATGATGCAACACTTGTTCGTCTTAGACCGACAAATTATCATAAATTTTCTCCGTTGCAATTGATTTTGGGTCAAGAGCCTAATATATCTCATTTGAGAATTTTTGGGTGCGGTGTTTATGTGCCTATAGCACCACCAAACCGCACCAAGATGCGCCCCCAAAGAAGGTTAGGAATTTATGTTGGGTTTGAATCACCCTCCATTATTCGCTATCTTGAACCATTAACGGGAGATATGTTCATTGTTCAATTTGCAGATTGTCGGTTTGATGAGATAGTTTTCTCAAAAATTAAGGGGAGAAGATGTGACATCAAAAGAGAAATTTTGTGGAAAAATCCATCATTATCTCATCTTGATCCACATGCTTCTATTTGTGAGCAAGACGTACAAAATATTATTCATCTGCAAAAAAGTACAAATCAAATGCCGGACACATTTACAAATTTGAAAAGGGTAACTAAATCACATATTCGTGCAGAGAATATCTCAATTTGAATTGATGTCCCTAAAGGACCATCCACTAGTGTCATAGCTAATGAATCTAAAGCACGCTTGAAGTGTGGCAGACCATTAGGTTCTAAGGATCGAAATCTTAGAAAAAGAAAAACAAATGGTCAATATGACATTACGAAAGATCCTTATATGGAAGTTCAAGATTTGAGCAATGTTAATATTCCTGAAGGAATTAATGAGCCTGAAACTCAAGAAAATGAGGAACTATCCATAAATTCAAGTGATATTGAAACTAATTTGAATCGATCTGAAATAGTAGTGGATTATGTCTTTACATATAATGTTGCAACGAAAATCATGCAAGACAGTGAGGATCTTGAACCTCGATCTGTCACAAAATGCCGACAAAGAAATGACTGGCCAAAATAGTAAAAAACAATTCAATCTGAATTGAATTCACTTGCCAAACGTGAAGTTTTCGGACCTATAACTCAAACACCTAATGGTGTTAAGCCTGTTGGCTATAAATGGGTCTTTATGCGGAAAAAAATGAGAAGAATGAAATACAAAGGTATAAGGCACGCCTTGTTGCACAAGGATTTTCACAACGGCCTGGTGTCGATTATGACAAGACATATTCACCAGTTATGGACGCAATCACATTGCATTATCTTATTAGTTTCACTGTCCATGAGAGACTTGAAATGCATTGGAAGGATGTGGTAATAACCTATCTATATGGATCACTTGATAATGAGATATACATGAAAATTTCTAAAGAATTCAAAATGTCGAAAGCATATAGTTCAAAACCTCGGGAAATGTATTCCATTAGTGATACAAGAATGACCAAGGAAGACACAAAAACCACACACCAAAATAATCCACTAGTCAAGAAACCGTGGATCTCTTTGATGACCACACTCGGATTCAAGAATAACGACAAGAACACAAGAGAATAAGGTGTTTAACACCTATTGGCAGCCAACAATCCCAAACTATATTAACAATAACAGGATGAAGAACAACAACATTATAACAACAAGAACAATATGGGTTACAATACAAGATACTACCAACAGTTACAACAAAATAAAGATAGAAAGATAGACAAATGGATGGTATAATCCTAAGAATCCAAGAGCTTATTCCACTCTTGAACCTTTAACACTACACACAACTATCACCTATCTCTTACAATTGACACAAGAGAGGCATCCACCACCCAAGCACCAACGTATCAAACAAAATGCAATACACAAATGATTCCATACTTGTGCAATGCCCTAGTTTTGGTTAGACTCTCTCTCACTCTAAGAGAAGTGTTCTTCAATAATAATAATCAACTAAACAAATAAACCCTACAATATTCTATTTATACTACATTACAATAATAGACAAAATGACAAAAGGGGCCTTTAGTGACTAGTCTTAAAAAATACTCAAAAGTGTCATGATCATGATCATACTTGTATCATCCTCTCCATCTTAAGAGGAATTTGACCACAAATTCACGAGCTCGCCTCTTTTACAAAGGCACTTCACAATCTCCTTCTCCCGGCCACACATTTTCTCCATATTCTTCATTTTGCACTTCGGCTTCTTTTTGCTCTCCATCTTGCGATTTGCCATCATTCTTAACCGATTCAATGCCTACCTCTTCTCCAAGGTAGTACAATCTACCCTCCCTTAGGATTATATTGCTCCAGTTTGGGCACTCACTAGCCTTGTGCCCCCACCCTTGACACTTGAAACATTGAAGCCCCTTGAGATTGGAAGTAGAATTCAATTTACCTTCATACCTTGGTAGATGTTTTTGGACAACCTTGGTGGCCTTGGTTTGGGCAGCCATGAATGAGTTCTCTTTGAGCTTCCTCTCAACCTCTAAAGCCACGTGGAAGATGCAATCTATGGTGTCAAATTTGTGAAGCTTCATGCGAGTGGAGATGTCCTTGTTTAACCCAACCTTGAAGCGCACAATGTCATGACTTAGTTGATCGCCTCGGTGGTCAAGTTTCAACATCAATTGTTGAAATTCATCATAGTAAGCCATGACACTCTTGCTCTCTTGCCTCAAATTATACAATTTGGCAAAGAGCTCATGCCTATAAGTCTCAGGCAAGTACCTTTGCCGCATAAGGCTCTTCAACCAAAACCAAGGAGGAGTTTGTCCCCCAATCATCTCATTCCCAAACCGTTTAACATAATCCCACCATGTATTAGCATACCCTTCAAAGTGAGCTATAGCATAGAAAATTTTCTTTTCTTCGATGAGATCATTAAGTTGGAAGATCTTGTCACAAGACGACTCACATGCAAGGTAGGCTTTAGGATCACTCTCACCTTTGAAAATGGGAAGGCTCACTTTGATGGAATTGAGACCTACATCTCAGTTTGGGTGGCCATCTCTCACCTCTAGGCCTAACTCCCCATGTTTACCCCTCATTCTTTCTTCCCTCAAGTAAATATCATCATACGGACCATAACCATCATGTTGTCCTCCCCTACCATAACCCTCAACATGGATGGGTCTATTTGGGTTAAGTGAATCTTGTAGTTGAGGGATTAGATTTGGATAGTGAGGTCTTTGGTCAAGTAGAGTTTAGATAAGAGGGTTCGGGTTTGGTGGTGGTATTTGGGTTCCAAGCCCCTTTTGTTGGACTTGGTGGAGTGAAGGATGGTTTGGTCTATCTTGTTCTCGGCTTCGGGAGTAAAGATTGGTTAGATTTGTAGCAATTGGTGGATATAGCATTTGGTGCAAGGTCTCGGGAGTATTAGTTAGGGAATTGTTTTGAGGGGTGGAAGGTCGACTTCTTTGGATTTCCACACGTTCTAATCTCTCACTCATTGATGCCACATCCGCATCTAATTTTTCAAGACCCACATTCAACCTAGCCACATCTCGGTACATAGTTTCAAGGCGATCCAAAATGAGATTGATGGCATTATTGTCCATTGTTTGAGCATTTGAAGCCTCGGGTTCCATTGTGGTTGTACTGAAAATAACCCTTCAAGTTATGGTCCAACAAGACACCTAATCAGTACATAACGTCACACACAACAATACAATACAAATCCTACAAAACAAAACACGCGCTAGTTCAAAACAACCTCCCACAATGAGATCCCACCTTCAAATTTCTTCAAATTCAAGCTCAACAATGGTGGATGGCTCAAATAACCTCCAATTTAGGTCAAATTTGAACCCTAAACTCCTATAGTGTTAGAGAACACAATTCTAACACTAAAACACACAAGAAAAACACAAAATCAAAAACTCAAAATTGGACCTAGAGTCAAAAACGGGTTTAGTATTTTTTTAGGAATTTTTTATTTTGACACTTCTTTTTTGTTGGAATTTTCAATTTCTAAACTCTAATAGTGTTAGGGAACAAGAATCCAACACTAGAAACACACAAAACACACAAAAATCAAGTTTTTTGAAAGACCCTAAAAACATGAATAGTAACTTTTTCCTTTTTCTTCTTTTTCACTTTTTTTTTTCAAGATAACAATCCCAAGATTGATTTTGTTGGAACTAAATAAACCTTGCTTTGATACCAAATGATACAAGAATGACCAAGAAATACACAAAAATCACACACCAAAATAATCCATTCGTCAAGAAACCGTGGACCTCTTTGATGACCACACTCGGATTCAAGAACAACGACAAGAACACAAGAGAATAAGGTGTTTAAAACCTATTGGCAGCCAACAATCCCAAACTATATTAACAATAATAGGATGAATAACAACAACATTATAACAACAAGAACAATACGGGTTACAATACAAGATACTACTAACGATTGCAACAAAATAAAGATAGAAAGATAGACAAATGGATGATATAATCCTAATAACCCAAGAGCTTATTCCACTCTTGAACCCTTATAACTACACACAACTATCACCTATCTCTTACAATTAACACAAGAGAGGCTTCCACCACCCAAGCACCAACGTATCAAGCAAAATGCAGTATACAAATGATTTCACACTTATGCAATGCCCTAGTTTTTGTTGGACTCTCTCTCACTCCAAGAGAAGTGTTCTTTAATAATAATAATCAACTAAAGAAATAAAACCTACAATATTCTATTTATACTACATTACAATAATAGACAAAATGACAAAAGGGCCCTTTAGTGACTAGTCTTCAAAAATACTCAAAAGTGTCATGATCATGATTATACTTGTATCAATTAGATTGCAAAGATTACTGTATGGTTTGAAGCAATCTGGACGCATGTGGTATAATCGTCTTAGCAAATATTTATCTAAGAAAGGTTATACGAATTATGAAATTTACCCATGTGTTTTTATAAAGAAAACAACGTCGGAGTTTGTTATACTTGTTGTCTATGTCGATGACATAAACCTTATTGGAACTCCAATCGAGCTTCAAAAGGAAATTGATTACCTAAAGAAAGAATTTGAGATGAAAGACCTAGGAAAGACAAAGTTATGCCTTGGTTTGCAAATTGACCATTTGATAAACGGTATCTTTGTCCGTCAATCTGCCTACAAAGAAAAGGTGTTGAAATAATTCTATATGAATGGAGCACATCCATTAAGTACTATGATGTCTGTTCGATCACTTGATGTGAATAAGGATCCATTCCGACCTCAAGAAAAGAATGAGGAACTCCTTGGTTCTAAAATACCATATCTTAGTGCAATTGGTGCACTAATGTATCTTGCAAATACTACAAGGCCTGATATAGCCTTTTCAGTTAATTTGTTAGCAAGATATAGTTCTGCTCCTACTAGGAGACATTGGAATGGGATCAAACACATATTACGGTATCTAAAAAGGACTACCGAAATGGGCTTATTTTATCCTAAAGAATGTAGTTCCGATCTTGTTGGTTATGCTGAGGTTGGGTACTTATCTGACCCGCATAAAGCTCGGTCTCAAACAGTCTATGTGTTCATATGTGGGGGTACTTCCATATCTTGGAGATCAACAAAGTAGCCTATCGTAGCCACTTCATCGAGTCACGTTGAGATTATAGCTATTCATGAAGCGATCCGAGAGTGTGTGTGGTTGAGGTCCATAATACATCTCATTCGAGAAAAATGTGGCTTGAAATGTGACAAAGTACCCACGATTTTATATGAAGATAATGCAGCATGTATAGCACAACTTAAAGGAGGATTCATAAAAGGAGATAGAACGAAGCACATTTCGCCAAAGTATTTTTATACACATGAGCTCCAAAAGAATAGTGATATTAATGTGCAACAGATTCGTTCAAGTGACAATGTGGATGATCTATTCACTAAGTCTCTTCCAATTGCAACTTTCAAGAAGATGGTGAACAAGATCGGAATGCAAAGGTTCAAGGATGTTCTCATTAGGGAGAGTTAATACGTGTTGTACTCTTTTTCTCTTACGAGGTTTTATCCCACTGAGTTTTCCTTGTAAGGTTTTTAATGAGGAAGCATATATGCATATTATCTATCAATTAGACATTCAAGGGGGAGTGTTATAAATGTACCATAAATAGTGAATGTCTACTTTACCATATATATGAATACCTACTTTACCATATATTGTGTATGTCTATTTATGGAAAAGTTACAAACCCCAAGGTTAGTTTTCTCTATAAATAAAGGAATTTTCCCTCATTGTAATCCATCCCTCAAGAGAAATAAGAATTACTTTCTATTCTCTCTCTACTCTTCTTCTTCGTTCTTTATTATTTTATAACAATTATGTAATTATTATCCTAATAATTGCATTAATTTTAATTACCTAGTGTTTTTTCAAATAGACCTTACGGGAGATTAAGTTAGGATTACGAGTAGGGGTGGATCATGGATGAGACTAGTAAAGTCTTCTTTGCTTTGGTTTCCAAGGTTTTGAGGCGTCAAAAAATTTTAATAGAAAATTATGATTTTATTTTCACTTAAAATAATATTAAATCTTGTAAAAAGAGAATACAGAATTTATATTAAAAAGAAAAAGAAAAACTATCTATTTTTTGACTAAAATATTTTAAAATTTTGAATTAATCAACTCAAAACTTTATATTAATAAATAAAATTTTTACAACAACATCCAAGGTAATAAACTACAAATAAATTACTGATATCTTATTAACTAGAATTCAAAGAATCAGTTTGGACCCTATATATATATATATTAAGTACGAAAAAGGTACGAATATACTCCTAAAATTTAATAAATGGTACAGATATACCCTCTGTTATACTTTAGGTACAAATATACCCTTACCGTTAATGAAAAGGTACATACATACCCCTGAACTTTAATAAATGGTACAAATATATCCGTTGTCAATAAAAAGGTACATATATATCCCCGAACTTTGATAAATGGTACAAATATACCCTTATCGTTAATGGAAAGGTACACATATACCTTTCTCACTAACGGCAGGACACGTGTCACAATCTTGTTCATTTGTCCTTTTAAATTTAATTTATCCCCATCCTATCTGAAAATATTTCTAATTTAACCCACAAATCAATCCAAACAATAACCCAAACCTGAGCCGGTCTAATAAAACCTTCAAGATACACCTTTATTCACTCATGTTTATTCTCTCTTTTTTTCTATTAGACCGGATCAAGTTTGGGTTATTATCTGAATTGGGTTATGAGTTAAATTAGAATTATTTTGGAATGGAGTTGGGATAAATTAAATTTAAAAATGCCAAATGAATAGGATTGTGACACGTGTCCTGCCGTTAGTAAGAAGGATATATATGTACCTTTTCATTGCAAGTGTACATTTGTACCAAAAGTATGACGGAGGGCATACCTATATCATTTATCAAAGTTCAGTGGTATATTTGTACCTAAAGTATGATGGAAGGTATATCTGTACCATTTATCAAAGTTTAGGGTATATATGTACCTTTTTATTAATGACAAGGGTATATTTATACCTAAAGTATGACGAAGAGTATATCTGTACCATTTATCAAAGTTCAAGGGTATATTCGTACCTTTTCCATATTAAGTAAAGAATCAAATTTTTTTATGAAAAAAATTATTACACTTTTCTCCCAAGCAGTTTCGATAAAAATTTATCCTTGCAAATGGAACAAAATCACAAAGAACACAAGTCAAATATTTGAGAATTACAAAAGCTAAAAGAAGGATGATGTATTAAGCGCACTAGTATAGAAAGAAAAATTGTCACTATTTTGGATAAGACGGTTTTAATTTTTCACAACTTAATTTATTTTTACACCAATAAGGCTCACCATGAATGATTACTCTTATATAGTGCATGTCAGTAGTAAGTTTGTGCCTTTAGATCAGTTCAAAGGCAAAAATGAAAGAATTTCACACATTAATTTATTTTTTTAATTATCAATTGTATCAACAAGTAATGCTAATTTATTTATTTTAATTATCAATTGTATCAACAAGTAATCCAGGTGAATATAGTCCAGTCGAATAATAGAGATTGCATTAAATAGAAACAGGACTGAAGAACAACTCATTCCTTCCATTTTTGAGATCCAACACAAAACCTTTCTATAGAGTGAAAATTGTTTTTACCCACAACTTTACTTTGAAAGTTAATATTTTTATTTTTTTATATTCATATAACAAATTTTTTATAGAAACATAAACATTATCTTCTGGACTAAAAAGATGAAAAATACTAATTAAGTATATAGGCTAAATAAACATAATAAAAAAAATTAATTTTATTGATAATAATACTCTAATATTTATTTTTATAAGTGAAAATAACAGGTAATTATAACTTTATAAATATATTCTAATAGAGGAAATACAATATAATTAATAAAAATAATGCCAAATTATAAAAGATTAAATTTACTTAGATTTTAAATTATAATTTGTGTAATAAATACTCCATTAATGACAATCAAAATTTATTTATTTATACTATATACAATAGAGAATACTTCCCCCGTTTTATATTAATTGACCCTATACTAAAAATAATTGTTTTAAATAATTTGTCAAATTTATGAAATCAAGAGAACTACATTATATTTTTCCTTTAAACCCTTTGTATTAAAACTATTCTATATTAAAAATATGAAAACTTTAGAAAAGTGACTTATAAATTTTATCTTTCATTAAAAGACTCCGTAATAGATAAAAATATTTTTTCCTGTATTCCTCAAATAAAATTCTAATTATAAATAAACATTAATCTATGTATATATCTATATCTATCTAATATATGAAAAGTGTGAGGGTTTCGTGTATCATGTCGGTTTAGGATTAGGGTCTTGGGTCAGGTATCGAGCCGGGATTGAAAATTAGGACCCCCGTCGAGGATGAAAGTCAGGATTGGGATCGAATGCCAGAGTGGTGAGTTGATTTTGCCATCAGGGTTAGGTCTCGATTGAGAGTCAAGACCCTTAAAGATCAAAATTTTCAATAACTGAATTGTTAGTTAATATGCAAATTCCTTTAGATTGTTACCTAATTATTTATTTTGATACCTATTTTTTAATAATTTTATTTTTCTTTTGTACAGTTTTATTGATTGACATGAGATACGCGTACACATTATTTAAGAAATTCTAATATTTGTGTAACTATTTAGGGTTGACTTCTGACGAAATAAAGGAATTTAGAATTTGACATTATATAAAGTTTTTGTATATATAATTTTACTAAGTAGTATTTTGGATTCAACTTTATAACAAACATACAACTTTTACTTTTGTCTTGTTTTGATTGATTAAATTTGAATGCTTAAAGTTTCTCCGGCAAAAATTAATATTAGCTATTCCATCACAATAACAATTTTGAACTTGTACTAAACTTAGTTCAATTTGGTGATATTTACGGTTATTCTTAATTAACGTTTGATACACGTGTAACGAACGTATCCTAAACTAGTTATGTTAAAAATATGAAGAGTCTTAGAAATATTGTTTGAACTTATTGCCTTTTAGACAAAACGTCTTCATTTTAGACAAAATCATCTTTTTATCATTTTCTTCAAATTTTATTACATTATCTATATAATGGAGTAATAAATATTGAGAACAAGCTCCTACTAGAATATATGTGAAACTCCTAAATATATGGGAAGTTAATATAAGAGAAGTTTTATTTGTACACCTAAATATTGTACAAATTTATAAAATTAAGTTTTCCTTGTGCTCTCCGAAACATATGGAAAGTAAAACTCTTAAATATATGAGACTTTTTTACTATGAAAATGACCATAACAGGAGCATCATCTTATTCATTCAGATTAATTTTTAACTCACCCGAATTGTGAAATTTTTTCAATCTTCTTTAAAAAAAAATTCTGACTTTGAACAACATGTAACAATATTTTTCCTTAATAAATAATAAAGAGTAATGCAGTATGTCGACATACTTTATGATGCACAATCACGATTGACAATGACATTAAAACTTGAATTGATTTGTATGATATTACCTCCAAGGCAAGACCATTGTAAGAAACTATAAAAACATTATTGGCAGGAAGCCAATGCAGGAGAAACCAATGCTAAATCCAATAACCAAATGTAGCCGCCAAATACACTTACAACTGGCTTATGTGCATACTTCAAGCGTAATTTTGATCCTTTTTCATAAATAATATGTTGACACGAGTAAGGGCAAACAGGGGTATTTCTGGTGAATTCTATTAACTCCCATTCTCAAGGTAAGTGGATTTCATTCACTTTAACGTAAATTTAATCCCCAAATTCTTAGATTTCATAGGGATTAAACATGGTGGGAATGATGGGTTTAACCCTAAATTATGGGTGTCAAACGGGACGGGACGGGCCAACCCCGAACCGGCCCTTCTATTTTAACCGGGTTGAGGGTCGGTTAAGGGCCGGTTTTGGCGCTAGATGGGCCGGGCCCAACAGTAAAAAAATTAAAACCCACCCTAACCCGGCCCACTTAACCCAACCCGGTCAAACCCACCAAAAGCCGGTCAAACCCGGTTAAAAATAAGTCAAACCCGTTTTAAAAAAATAAAAAATCCAATATACACTATATACACTACAATTATATACACTATATACACTCCAATATACAATATATATTTTTAAAAAAACATATAAACAATTACACATATATACGTACCATTCAATATATAATTATATATGACTATACGTACTACTTTAAATAAAACATATACTATAATAGTATAATATATATATATTTATATACTAATTTATAAAACATATACACATTTATACGTTAAATATATACGCTTATAGAAGATATATACACATATGTACGCACCATTCAATATTTATGTACTACTTGTCTACTTTAAATAAAACATATACTACAATATATATATATATATATATATATATATATACATAGTTATATACTAATTTATAAAACATATACACATGTATACGATAAATATATACTACTTTAGAAGATATATACACATATATATGCACCATTCAATATATATGTACTACTTTAAATAAAATATATACTACAATATACATATATATATATATACAACAATATGTATATATATATAGTTACATACTAATTTATAAAACATATACACTTGTATACGTTAAAGATATACGTCTATAGAAGATATATACACATATATACGCACCATTCAATATATATGTACTACTTTAAATAAAGTATATACTACAATATATATATATATACATATATATATATATATATATATATATATATATATATATACTTACATACTAATTTATAAAACATATACACTTGTATACGTTAAATATATACTACTTTAGAAGATATATACACATATATAAGCACCATTCAATATATATGTACTGCTTTAAATAAAATATATACTACAATATACATATATATATACAACAATATGTATATATATATAGTTACATACTAATTTATAGAGCATATACACTTGTATACGTTAAAGATATACGTCTATAGAAGATATATACACATATATACGCTATTAGGAAGTTGAGTTGGTACACGAGTAATCCTAATAAAACTCATTGGATGGCAATGAAAATATTTTTGGGGTATCTTAAATACACTCAAGACTACGCTTTGTATTATAATAAATATCCCGCAGTACTTGAAGGATATAGTGATGCAAATTAGATCATCGGATCGAACGAAGTAAAATTCATGAGTGGATATGTATTTACTATCGGTGGAGAAACGGTCTCTTGGAAATCATCCAAACAGACTTGTATTGCTCACTCTACAATGGAATTTGAATTTATCGCATTGGATAAAGCAGGTGAAGAAGCAGAATGGCTCTGGAATTTCTTGGAAGATATTCTTTATTGGCCCAAACCAGTGGAACCAGTATGTATACACTGTGATAGACAAGTGGCAATAGGTAGGGCAGGGAGCATGATGTACAACGGTAAATCTCGTCACATAAGACGAAGACATAATACCGTTAGAGAACTTCTCTCAAGTGGAATTATCACTGTTGACTATGTAAAGTCAAGGGATAATGTGTCGGATCCACTTACAAAAGGCCTATCTAGAGAAGGAGTTGAGATGACATCTAAATGAATGGGTTTAAGGCCTAGGACAAGTCAGCATGACGGTAACTCTACCAAGCAGACTAGAGATCCCAAGAGTTAGGTTCAAAGAGATCAAATAAAGTTGTGTCTGATAGGTTCAACATTACCAATACCCAACCCATTCTCATGATGTAGACAATGTTTAGTAATCAAGGATAAGACTTAAGGTGAAAAACCTTTTAATGATTATCTAAATTTGGCAGATTTGACCAAATAGTTTAATCTATAGGATTGAACGTTTAGAAATTACCTATGTGAGGGCGAAGTAGAAGCCGCTTCAAGGAGAATGTTAGTAAAGGCCTATTCTCTAAGCGCTCATGAAATCGAAACGTGTTCATAGCTAGAAAAAACAAAACCGTAAGAACCATAAACAGTAAAAGACTGTTTGTGTGACATGTGTTGTCTAGGTATATATTAAAGCTCGACGGTTCAAAGATATCAAATCTACCGATTGACCGAGTTCATCCGATGCATGTTCACTATGGAAAGTTCAAAGGAAAACCTACTTATCCAGATGGAATTAGCCTTTGCTAAATAATCACATGATTGTCCATAAATTTCTTCAAATGATAGCTATTCCCCATTCATGTGGGGAGTTATTGGATTCAAGGTGTATATGTGAATGAAAAATGAAGGGAAAATGGTGGAGAGAAGAGAGACACCAATTTAGAAAGTATGCTCTCAAATTGGAAAGCCTACTATTTTTAAAAGAAAATTCACTGATTCTCCCACATTAGAGGGAGAAGAGAACTTGTAAGTGTTTATAATGAGAAACACTAACTCCACATGGATAGTGAGGCAAGAACAAGGTGGTTCCTCACACCGTCGTCGTCATCACTCGCTCACTCAGCTTTGGATTTGGATTTGGATAATGATCGATCAATGAGATCTAATTTTTTAGACAAAATTTATTTGAAACTTGTTTACAAGTAAAATTTTTAATCCAAAATCTGATAGTATTATTTTTCTCCAAGTGCGGGCGCATTTTTGACGCCATGCAGACGCATACGCAATGCATCACGAAGGGATGCGACCTTTCGAGGGAAAAGGCACACTGTTTCACGTTGTAGGGTGATCTGTGGGCGCAAATGCAACACAGATACGCGACCTATGGGCGCAGATGTAGCGCAGAAGCTACTAGAATATGCCAAACATCACCTGCGGCTACTGAACAGGCGCATGTCCAGCACAGACTAAGCGCAGGGACGTGACTTATGCTGAAAAAGTGTTTTTCTGCCGAACCAATACATCCTTTCTAAAAGGATACATTAAAGGCTATAAATACCTGATATAATCCTTAGGTATTGGTATGATATTTGACAGCAAAAATACTCTTCTTCTATACAAAAACTTTGTGTGATCATTAAGTTATTAAGTGAGTTCGAAGAATCCAACAATTTGAGGTACCGCTATTGTTCGGATTGAATGCCATTTTATCCTAGGAGGAAGATTCTATAACCTCGGGTACAGTGAAGGGAGTTATTCCTTAAGGACACTCCGTGAAGTCGGGGGACTTGGCCTTATAATTCTGTTTCATCTCATTTCTAAAAGTTAACATACTTCTTAGATAGATTATTTATAATCTTGTGTTGAATGTGTTAAAGAACTTCATAAGTGTTCTAGTCTTAGACTTGAACTTGTGTTGAAATTATTATTGCATGTATATATAGATTCTTGTACCCGAAATATTAAATAAATAACAGAAGTTAACAATTTGGGTGCTATGGGAAGTGTGAATAATAAATAATAATGATGCTAATCATTAGGTTATGGTAGAATAGTAGCATGGTAAGGACTTTTTAGGTATTAAATACTCCTCTCTTCCAAATTTTCTAATTTAATTTCTCATTTTACTTGTCTTTTTTTATTAATCAAGACAGGACAATTTTTCTTCTCCGTTATACCCTTAGTAATTGATTACTCCTTGTTACTAACATTGAATTATAAAATCTTGAAAAATATTGCAAAGACTTTGATAATCCTATAATCCTAATTATCCATGCAAAAAGTGCTTTGGTATCAGCCATATAATAACTACATCAATATTGGAACTAACAACATGACAAAATTAATAGGGGCAAAATGGTATAAAGTTACATTACCAATCATTGTTTTCTTAATAGCTGTGTCATCTCAATTTGGGACGGGTAATTTGAAATGAGGGGAGTAGTATTGTTGCTACTGTTTCTCATAGGATTATCACGAGAAATTAGGTAATTATGATAGAACGAGTTTGGGTTAATTGCTGCTGTAAGTTTGATGTTTTGCAGTTTCCTATCTTCGTATCTTTTCTTGAATTTGAAAATTTTCATATGATTGTCGATTAACTATTGATTCTCGATAAATTAGATTTTAGGTCTAAAACTTTTAGAGTAAGAAATTCTAAAACGGATGTCATTAAGTTCGTACACTTATGAAAATTACATATTGGAATAAATTTTTGATGTTTCAAAACTTTGGGCAAGGACAAGACGCTTGCGGACTAGCTATTTTCAGATTTATCTGTTGAGGTACGTTGGTTTAATTGAAGTTTCGATTCGATTTAATTGTGTATATGCTTCTAAATTGATGCTTGTTGATTGGCCTTTGGACATACTTGAATTTGATGATATTTGAATTTTTGACATTTATGTGAATAACTAGTTTAGTATATGTGCTTTGCACGTTTATGAATACTCCTAATTTTAGTTAAAATTATTTAATAGACACTTCGATTTATAGTATAATCAAATTTATATAAAAATATTAGTTGTCTTTAAAGTAGAGTTTGATACTATATACGACTCTCTTAGATTAAAATAAATAATTGATAAAAATATTTAAAATCTCTCACTTTTAATGATAGTAAAAATATATAGAACTAACCACAAGAGTTGGTGTGGTGGTTCACCACCTCACCTCTTAAGCAAGAGGTTAAGGGTTCGATCCCCACCTCTGGTGAATGAAAAAAACTTTGTGGCCAGTTCTCTACCGCTTAGTGCGCTGACCGTAGGAACGGAGGATTAGTCTCACGGCTGCCAGCTGTGGGGATACCTTGGGAAGCCAAAAAAAATATTTAGAACTCACTTTTTTAGATTTTTGTGATTTTCTTTCCTTTTAAGATTTAAATTGTGTTAACTCGAAAAAATATGTTCAAATATACTTTTTTATCATATTAACACGAGAAAAAGTGTGACTAATAATACTTGTCATATATTTTTTAAATATTATAATAACTAGTGTAGGTACCCGCGCGATGCGCGGGTGACCTTAAAATCTATATATAATAGTTTAAGATGCTGATTATAATATAAAATTTTAAAATCATATTAAATTAAATAAGTAATAATTATATTATAAAATATTGTATTATTTAAAAAATTTATTAATACAATATTTATTATTATTCAAACATTTTAAAAAGATTTAAGTACTTAAAATATATTGGTCCCATTTATAAAATTGTTTATAATGTTGTATTTATTTAGTATTATATTATTTATTTTAAAAATAGGTTCAAAACAGAAAAATATATTTAGTAACAATAACTCTAAAATGTTAATTTAACCTCTAATGTTATGATTTATAGACACAAAAATATAAATAAATTATATTAGAATATAAATATTAAATGTTCTCATATTTTTTTAATTATGGATTTTAAAAAAAAAATAGTACACAAATTATTGATGATATTTAACAAAAAATTGAAAATTTTATATAAAAATGAATGGTTTTCAAAAAGGTGATTGGATAACATATTGGTCCAATAGTAGTTAAAGTACAAATAAAGTAATATGAAAGTAAAACACTCTACATTCTGACTCTAGAAATTTCTCTTTCTCATCTGCTTTCCTAAAAATTACCTAGTTTTCTTCGGCAAGTTTTTCAAAACTCAAATGTTCTTATACAAATTAACTCTAGAAATATTATTCCAGAGGGCAATAATGAAATTCAAGAAAGAGAGATAAGAAGAAAGAAAATGATGCTAGTATGGTTATGGTTGTTGGTGTTGACAGGTAAATAATTTAAATTTATGAAAAAAAAAAATTACACATGCTAAATAAAAAAAAATGGGAAAAAGAGTTAATGGAGTGATGTCAACGTGCTTGTGTACTCTTCTTCTTGCTCATTTTTTTCAACTTCTGCTCTTTGACTGATATCTATCTTCTTCAAAGTTGGGTTTTTTATGTTTTGACCCTCTTCAATTCTTGATTTTTCTTGTTTTAATTATGTACCATCTTTACTATGTAAGCTTTATATGTAGTATTTTTAGTTTTTTAATGGGTGTATAATTTATTTATTTTAGGTTTTTGTTTTTCATGTATTTTGTTGGTAAGTTGATTTGTGTTGTTTAATCTGAAGCTTGTAGGTTTTGATGAGAGTTGTGTTTTGTTGGTAACTTCATCATCACGAAACTTAATAACTTTGTAGACCTCATCATATTTGTGTATATTAGATTCCTTAACCACGATCTTAAACATGAGTTTTTTTTTCAATAATATTATCCAGCTCAGTTGGATATGAACATTCATCATCTGAAATTAAGCCTTCCTTTAATTCTTTTGCGGACTTCCCCATAAGTTGCATAGCCTCACGGTTCCAAATAAGTAATGTTATAAGATCAGTTACATCCAATACACGAACTTGTAGCCTATACCTGAAATAGAGTATTTATCACGTTAAAAAATTTATTTGTTAATAAATTAAATTGATATAGGATTGTAATAACCTGTGAACAACTTTTGCTTCTGCATTGCATTTTGAGCAAAGATATGAGTTTCCATCTGGTTCATCCTTTATAAGACATTTGCTGCAAGACAAATATGACCATCCATGTTCAAGATCCAAGCAAACTAATTGTGCACCAATCCAGCAGGTATTTTCCTGTTTATTAGAAATATTATAGTTAACAATTGTTAAAATAATATTTGTAAATTTAATATGAACTACAAAAAAATTATCAACATACTTCAGTGCATGTAATCAAATCACTGATAGATTTAAAAGGAATAATTTCTTTGGATAGCTCACCAGTGACGGAATAAATTTGTTGAGAACTTGTCTGAGCCGCTCATAGTTAGAATCACATACTACCTTTAATCTGAATAAAAAATATTATAATATTATTCCTTAATATATATTAAAAAGTTAATTGGTGAATGTTTTTAAAAAGGGGTAGTGACAAACCTGTTTTTAAATGCAATAGATTGAGGCAGTGATGGATTTATCCATAGCTTAGTTTGATACCAATAACTACGAACAGAGTAGATATCTGTGGAAAAATAATTCTATAATCAAATAAATAAATTATTTTTTTAATAAATATGATTTACATTACAATGCCAATTAGTTATACCTCTAAATTTTTTAGCCTTCATAAGTTGAAAAATCACAATCAAAGGTTATCTGTAGATGCAGTTAAATGACGTTGAATTTGATCCACAAGTTCCCCCCATACAGTTGTTGAAAGTCTATTCCTCCTGTATATGTACAATAGTTTATGAAATTAGTGAATAAAAAATATGTATTTTGTAATTGATTTTTTTTTTGTATGTTGCAACTTCTGTTGTGAAATGTAAAAAAGCTTACTTTTCATCTTTCAATACAATATTCTGAAAGACACTATTATTGCCTCTGTTAATATAGATTTGAACTGCTTCATAAGTTACAACCTGACCAACGACATCTACAAATACTCAGGTTAGCCAAAGTGAAAAAATATATATTAATAATCGTAATTAAAGTGAATTGGAAGAGATCTATTACCAAATAGTTCAGTGTCATCGACGTTTTATTGAATTGTCAGGTGGTCAAATGAGCGCAAATTAAATACGTCCATATCAAATGAAGGATCAGTAATTTTCTCAACAAAAGTTATTTTGATGAAAAACAACCTGTGTTTGTGTGTCGTTGTTTTTAATTTTTTTGAATTTGATGTAACAACAAAGTAATTCATGCGATATAACTCGAGTTCTTCTATCTTGTTCCTGAAAAACTTAACATCATATTTGTCAATTGACGCATGAATACGATCGCCCTAAATGATGAACAATAAAAATTAGAATGATTGAATTCATTCAGAACATTAAAAAGGATGATTAATAATGAAATATAAGTGAAAGCAATAAATTTAGAAGAAAAAGAGAACAATCAGTACCTTTGCATCCTGTAATATCATATCAATTGAATACGGTATTTCAGATTTGAATTTATCTGGTACTTGACAGAGTCGAACAACTCGTACTTTCAAATTCCATTGCATGGAATTGCTTGTAATCTGTGAGATATTATGAAATTGGAAAGACATAATTTTATGGTTGTGTTCAGTAGATGTCTTTTTGGAAGAAAAAAGTAAACATCGACAGAAAGTAAAAAAATATAAAAAAAAAAGTGGTATCAAGTGTTTGTGTTTAAGAGTGTCTGAGATTTACTTTTTAAAGATAACTGTTGTTTTTTTACAAATGAAAAATATTAGTATTTTCACAAATAATAAATAATACTGTCTAAACGTTTTTTGTGTTGCAGTTTTAGTCTTTTTTAAATTTGTAATTTTTAATGAAAAATATGTTTTGATTTCTAATGAAACGTGTAATTATTAAAATAATACAAATAATAAACAATATTTTATGTAAATGATAAATTTGTAGTGTGTTTTTGTATGCGATATTTATATTTAAATAATTATTTAAATAGTTAATTCTGAAAGATAAATGCTATTTATTTCAAAGGATAATGACAATGATAAATATTGTCTACAAATTGTTGACACCTAATTTTTGCTCTCCATAACTAAGTTTAGTTCGGAGTTTCTTCGATTTTCAAATAAAATTACAACATTTATTTTATCTGAATAAAGGATTTTCAAAGTATTTATTTGGGTAAATTGGTCAGTTTAAGTAGCGATTATATATTATCGTGTTCAATTATACAAAATTTTATAATTTTGTTAATTAAAAATTTATTTTATAAAATATCGGATTTTAGTCAAGGCTTATCTTGAAAATAGATTGTAATGATCAAAATCTTGATTTAAATATAACTTATTCTCAAAAATAATTTATTTGGATAAATATGTGCTTGATTTTATCGAATCAAGAGCTTGGGGTTAAAGGAGATATCAAATTCATTTCGAATTTTGACTTAATTTAGCCAATCTATTAGATTTGGCCATAATTGAAATCAAATTGGCTACAATCGCGATGCAATTGGCCAATTGATTTTCAATTTGGCCAAAACTTAAATGAATTGGCCAAATTCCCAAATTACATAATCCACTTAATTTGTAACCTAATTTCAGCTACATTGGCCCAAACACCACACCAACCCACTTCCACCAATAACTCAATTAGACCGCCCAGGCCCAATCCAAACTCACCATGACCCGGCCCAATACATCTTCTCTGCAACAAACAAGAACAATAGACAACAGTAATAGCCACCACATCGACCACATTCGCGTACAACTCAAAATCCATCGACAACACCAACATCTCAACCCGAATCTGATCGACCTCAACCCAAAAACCTTGAAATCGATCTGACCCGACCCTTCTCCACGCATCTCACGTGGGTTTGTGCGAAGAGGGCTTGAGAACATTCTAGAAAATCGATTAGGTGTCATCCTCCAACGTCCAACTCTACGAATCTCGGGATAACGGTACAATTTTGGTACATATTTGGGCAATTTTGATTGGTGGGGAAGGAAATTCGGTTTTCTCAATATTCTCGATTTTCAAATTCTTCAAAACACTCCCAAATTTGGTACAAGTTGGGGATGGGAAAACCTTAGCTAGAGTTCAAATTTTGAATTCTCTTTGGAAAAGGAATCCCTTAATTACCCTCAGATTGGCTTCTATATAGAGAATCTCACTGTTGAGCTGGAAAGGGGGAATTTTTTTGGGCTGGGGGGTCGATTTTGGTTCAAATATTTCTAAGAAAATTTTGGGATTTTTCCTCTCTTCTTTCCTTTTAGGTTGCAAATTCTGGGGTTGAAGATTCTTGGGTTGGGAAACTTTTGGGTCCAAAAAGAATTAGGAATTTTGGACTCGAAAACCTAGGTAGAAAATCTCTTTTAGGGTGAAAAAACTTTTCTCCGAGAGGAAAAAATAGGAAAGAAAAAGGGAGAAACAGTCAGCTAGTCGAGTGTTCACGACGGTATTGAGCTTTCAGGTGGTGGTGGAAATCCGAAGTTAGCTCGTAGTACTATTTTGCTGCACCAAAATAGGTAATAGCCCATGCCGTTTAATTTTCGATTATTTTTGTTTCATTTCAAACTTCTGAAATCCTAATCTTTTGATGACATGATATGTTGTTTGTTTAAATATCTAAAGTTGTGAACTTTGTAGCTACATAATGTACTTGTGTGATTAAACTTCTGAAGTTATAAGTTTTAGTGATATGGTGTGGTGGGAGTAGCTGTGGATGGCGATGAAAGCCGTAGGATTAGTTTATAATAAGTCGTTATTCTGCTGAATCAATAACTGTTTCCAATTTGACTGCTTCTGGATGACTTCGTTGTTCTTGTGCCAATACGGTCCTAATAGCCTAATCGTAATTGTGTGAGATTTTATTTGTTGTAGAATGCTACAAGATTTCTGTGATTACCATGCTATTTCCATCGAGTCGATATTCTCTCCATAGTCGTTGTGCTTATTGTCTAGCTTCTTAACTGGTTCAATCATCAGTTTGTTCACGGTTTCATTATGCATATTAATGTCAAACGTAAGTTTCGATGAGCGTTTCCCTGATTTATTGTAATCAGAGTTGGTATCTATGCTCGGGTCGCTCTACATATTTTTCCCTTTCCTCTTTCTGGTTGTTCGACTTATTTTAAAGTTTCCATTTTTTATGTTTCCTTTCTTATTTGACATCACGAGTAAGTTACTTATGAGGTTCAATTACCAACTCTAGTGTATTTTCCCATTAATAGTGTGTAGCTTTATTAAAGTTTGCATTTGGTTCACCCCACTTCAAAAGAAATTACCTGAAAGTTGTTTTTCTCAAGTCCATTTGTTTCGACTATGTGGTTTTATGTGATTCTTTGACCAAACATGTTCCTTTTCCCGATTGTTTGCTTACAAGTTGTGTTTTTCTTATCATTTCTCATCATATTTACTGAAACCCGCGAAGTTAGTTTCAAATATCTTTCTCCATCCTAAAATTCGATTTACATGTTTTCATGAATTCGTGACAATCCTAATTGCTTGACTTTACTATGTTATGTATGCCTATTTTCCTTGGTATATTCATATCTTACTTGCTACCTTTTATTTTATTTTGGGACCACCACAGATCCTTTTTCATCCATCGATCTATCATATTATTTATTTGTGCGGCTTTTGGTATTCTGGATGTGTATTGATCTCATTTATCTTTTTCCTTGCATGTGAATCCGTTTTGGAGTCCGAATGGATTCTATCCCTTTGCATCTCTTAGTGGGCTATTGAGGTGTGCCTTGTCTATCAAGTCAAGCCCCAACTCGTAATGTTCTTAATCTTCCTTATATAATTTCTCTTTTTTCCTTATTGATTCCAGTAGATAATGTACCTGATTGTCATTGTATGCTGTCCACACAAATTCAAAAGTATGATGTTTGTGCTTAAGTAGGTATAAAATAGTTTCTTTTACCTGAATCGCCCTAATAAAGTGTTTGTGTGGATTTTTTGTAAAAATCCTATTTGGCTATGAGATTCTAATGTTGAAATAATTTATTGTGCACTCCAAAACTCAAAAGTTTGTGTTGAACCTTACCATTCTCTATCGAACATCAACATGACCCTCTTTTTCTTTTGTTGCTAGTTTGCTCAAACCTTGATTGATATTACTTTTGTTTTCCAATTTGGGAGACCCCACAACTTTCAGCTTGATTTATTGATTACGTTTCCCATATGTTATGCGCAAATTTGGTCTTCTCTCACTCAGCTTTGGCTCGGTATACATGACCTTCGTGTGGGTAAAGATCGATTTTCTTTAGTTCATAATATCAATGACTTTCCAGTTTACATGCAAGTTCACAAATTCTCTTGATAATTTTATTTCAAATAATGATAATAGTAATGGCGACAGTAAGTATCAATTTGTAACATGCATTCTAGTTCCTTAGTTACCTTTAAGAAAACTTTGGTGGAATTTTCCTTGGTGCAGTTCTATCATTTTGTTAAACCTTTGCATTTATTTGGTTGTTGAAGTTTTGTCTTTGCTTAATTGAAAAATAGCTCAAACTCATTTCTTCAGTTACAGTTTTCTTTTCCGGTATCCTTCTGTCTATGATCTAATTTTTGTTCCTCCTATTATTTTTTATTATTCGTCGCGCCATTTATTTATCTTATCAATTTTTTCTTGCCATGTTTCTTATCTGCCATAACCTGGGTGTTGAATCACCGCTAATGTTGCCTTAGTGGGAACCTGATGGTTCCCTTTATTAGAGTTAGTTCCTACTTTCTTCCTTATCACATGAGTTAATATTTATGTTATGTTCAGAAGACATGTTTTGCCTTTTGTATCACCTCTTGAATAGGTACTAATTTCTTCACTTTTTTTTCTTTTTTGCATGAACTTGCTCGGGAGTCCAATCAGACTCCTTTTCCTTGCATTACACAACTGGCCATTGAGGCCCACTTTCTAGAAGACTTTGAAAGTCAATCACATAGCGCATGGTTTTGAAGAGTCTAATGAAGAAGAATGGGTTAAAGTTTCCTTGAAGTGCCTAAGGGATTTGAAAGTCTCGTTTTCTCTCTCATTCATTCGTATTGTTGTCTTTATTTATTTATTCCTTTATTTATTTCATTGTTTATTTATTTAGGCTTCGAAGCCAAAGTTGTATTTAGTACAAGTGAAGTGAAAATCGAGCCAAAAAGGGCTCGAAAACATAGAATTAGGACAGGTGAAAAATGGGTTGAAAACCCAACTAGATTAGGATAGGGTCGACGGTTTGGGCTTAAAAGCCTAAATCACTACTTTCCCGTTTTTCCCTTTCCCTTTCGTTTACTTGTTTACGCGCTTCTTTGCAAACCTAGTTAAATCCCTAAGTCGCTAAAAACTGATTTCACGAAAGCTTCTCCTTAATCAATTGCTTTTCCAACAAATTGATTTTCCAAAGTTAGTCAAAAGAATGTTTTCAAACAGTCCGGATAACCTCAAGTTAGCGGACGTTTTAGGTGCCTAACACCTTCCTAAAACGTTAGTAGGAACTGTTTATCTAGAATCTCTAACTTAAAACGATTTTCCTGTTTTCAAATTGTTTGAAGTACTTTATAAAGGTTTCTTAATTTCTTTTCAAAATTAAGTGGCGGCTCTCTCTCAAAAGTCAAAATTTCTCCGCAAAACAGAAATGGTGACTCTATTGGGGATTTGTAACTAGGTTCTAACCAACTGTTTGATTTCGTCTTTTGATTAACTGTTTATGTGTGTATATGTTTCGATTCTTTAAAGTTTAACTATCGCATCTCATGGCATATTCCTGCATTATTTAAACTGTTTTGGGGTTTTGTGGATGTCCCGGCCCCTGTTGTTCAATTCCAAAATATGTTGGAAATACGAACGGCTTATTAGCACGTGAGTCGTCTGATGGCTGTTTGTATTTTCAAACTCAAGTTGTCCGCTTGAGAACCAGTGTTCAAACCCACTCTAGACACCGAGGATAGAATGAAACCAAAACCCTATTTTAGGCATGAGCCTAGGATGAACCAATACCCGAGCGGGGTATTAGGCCCATTAGAAAATTTGCCCTACGTCTATTGATCCCGAGTCAATCACAGACGAATGATACTTATGTGTTGGAGAAATATATACTTGTCTAAATTCAATCCATTACCCTTTGGGGTCGGGAAAAGGCTTATCTTTGTCTTCTTTTATGTAGATATGGCTCAATTTTATTCCCGTGAAAAGTTCAAGATGGTTACCAAACCTGACGATTACCTGAAATTGTGGTGGGATTACATGGGTCATGATGAGAGAGAAATTGTTAGGACACACATCGGGCACCTGCCTTCGTTGATCGAAATGGACGCTTGGCCTGAAATGATCCACGTGCTTACGACTTTTTGGGATGATCAGAATATGGTGTTTCGCTTCAGGGATGTGGAATTGACTCCTACCATCGAAGAAGTGTTAATTTTCTATGAGAGTATTGAAATGTGTTTCAAGAGAAAGGAAAAACCTGATAAGAACATTTTAGTTCCTGCCGTGTGGGACCGTCAAACAATCCAAGAGGCAGTTTTAACTGACGACGACACCTGGCTAGGGGAACGTGATGGAGAAAATATCACTTTTTGGGAGTTGTATCGTCGGTTTGGAAGATTCAATGCCTTCCATAAATTTGGACATAAATTTTAGTCCGAAGTAAAATGGAAGGAGATGAGAGCCTTTGCGTTTGCGGTAGGTCTACTCGGAACCATAGTGTTCCCACAGGGAGAAAATGGCACAATTCATCCAAGGGTTGTTACGGTGGCCCATGCACTTTTCTTTGGAGTAGATTACGATTCTACCAAGGTATTCCACAATTTAGCTTCCATGATTATTGCCGACATATATCGAACCTTGGGAAGGTGTCAAGTCGAAAATCATTTCTTTCAAGGTTGCAACCTCATATTACAATAGTGGATGATGAAGCATTTGGTAAAGGATTCGAGAATGGTACAACCCAATCATAAAACAAGTGTGGATATGCTAGCTTCGCACGACATGTGGTTGTTTCTACACAGGTTCAAAAGGGAAGCATATCACTAACTTTGGTTTAAGACTTTCGGGGAATTAAGAGATGACGATGTGCAATGGTCCTTTAACTCTCTTCCTTCAGGGAAATACACCATTCGAGGGGGCAAGTGGCCTTTCCTAGTACTTCCCGGTCTCAGGGGGACCCGGCCCTACAATCCTGGCAGAGTTCTTAGGCAATTCGAGATCAAGCAGGAGGCACCACAAATAGATTCCATGCTTAGGTTTTTCACCGAAAACGATGAAAGTGAGTCTCCACTCAAAGACGGAATGATAAATGGATGGAGAAGAAGAAGGTGGACGGAAGTAATTTTCCGTATAGAGCATGACCCTGAAGTCAGCTATACTTACAAGGAGTGGTTGAAAAAGAGTCTCGCCGGAGCATTGATTCCGGGACCAAATGTGCCCACTCGGGTTGTGGATGTAAAATTCGAGCATCAAATTCGGCTCCACAGGCTACAAGATGAGTTCCAGAAAAGTGAAATCGCGCACCGGCAGATACACATGAAGGACGCTTTAACTATACGTATGTTGAGGGAAGAGTTGAAAAGAGCTAGGCAAGAAGCTGATGATGCCAGGCAATGAATAATCGATTTGGATGATAGCATGGCCTCCCAACTCGATAGTATAGGAAAAATGACTTACGACTGCAAGGAAAAATTATGCGGGAGTCATCTTATCATCAATAGGTATCAAATAGCACAGGAGGTAAACAAGGCAAAGAAGGCAAAGACAGACGAAGGAGCCTCCAGTAGCTAGTTTTTCTATTTCCCATGCACGGGAACTTATCTTCTTTCATGTTATTTCCCTTTTTCCCTAAAGATTGTATCCCTTTTTTGTTATCTTTTGTAGGCATTTATGCCCTTTTTCGTGTCTATATGAGTTGGGAGTTAATAGATTGACTTCGAGGAAACATATATTTTCTTCAAAAATCGTTAGGCCTGAACCCTTGGCTCAAAAAGGGTCACCCCAGCTAGGATACGTGTTATTATAATATTTTTGTGTGATATAACTATTTTATGTGCTTATGTGCATTTGTTTGGATCAAAGTCAAGTTCATCCACTATGTCCTATGGATGAATTTGGCTATGAATCAAGCAACTCTATGTGGTTATTTCCTGTCAAATATTTTGCATTACTTATCATATACAGAAACTAACACATCTGACTTTGAGTTGTTTTACTTTACAGATAATAGAAATTACTCCGTATTGATATAAGCTGGCAGAACATCCCTACTTCACCCGATCGAAAGCGCACAAAATCCCATCCTCTGACCATCATTCAAAAATGACAGGAAATGATGAAGAAAGCGTACTGACTATCTGGGACAATATGATAGAGGAACAGAATGAGATGATTGCGGAACTTGCAAGAAAGTTAGAAATGCTTCAGGAGGAAATAAATTGCACTCGAGATTTGGCTAACTTGGCCATCACCGTCAATGCCCCCACTCCAGGAGGACACGGGACTCCACTCCAAATCCTTCCCCTCAGCACACCTACTCTCGGGGATCAGCCAAATAACATATCGTCCATCTCTGCCCCTCCACTTGTCCAAAACACTAATCGCGAAAATAACCCAGATGCCTACCATCCAAAAAATCCATCTCTAACCCCACAAAACCCATCTCCAAATCCATTCTCAAATCCCCAAAACACATTTTCAAATCAAGAAAATTCAGTCCCAAATCTACAAGATTCACTCCCAAACCCGCAAAATCCATCAAATCTATCCCCGAATCCACCAAATTCCTTTCCAAATCCGCAAAATCCTTCTCAGATTCCACCAAACTACTCATAAATTCCACAGAACCTTTCCAAATTCCAAAATATCTTCCCCACTTACCAACCAAGTTCCTTTCTTCTGCAAAATCAAGCCTCCCTTCCAAATCCCCCTCAAGCCATCATATCCCCTGATATTTATAAACCCCTTCCTAATCTCGAGATGGACCATTACGAGGAGAAGGATAAAGAGAGGAGGACCGAGCATGAAAGGAATTTGCTAGCCATCAAGGAAGAGATCATGAGGATCAAAGAGTCTCACGGGGCGAAGGACCACGACGGTTTGGGGTATGATGATTTATGTGTTCACCCGGGAGTAGACCTACCAGATGGGTACAAATTCCCTAAGTTTGAGGTGTTTGACAGTACCAAAAATCCAATGGCCCATCTGAGAAGGTAATGTGAGCAACTGGTGGGGATAGGGAAAAATGAGGCGTTATTGATGCGCCTATTCAGTCGAAGTTTGAGTGGCGAAGCCTTGGAGTGGTTCATGTCTCAGGAGCCGAAAAAGTGGACTGGTTGGAAAGCATTGGACAAGGGTTTCCTTGACCGGTTCGCATTCAACATTGAAATGGTCCCTGGCCGATATTCACTAGATTGGATCAAACAGAGGAATGTTGAGAGTTTTCGAGACTATGCTTTTCGTTGGAGGAAAGAAGCCGCCAAAGTGAAACCCCCCATGTCCGAGGAGGAAATGGTATCTGTGTTCTCTCGCGCTCAAGAAGGAGAATATTATACCAGGATGGTGTCCGCTGTCAGGGCAACATTTGCAGATTTGGTAAAAATAGGAGAATCATTGGAAGAAGGTATTCGGACAGGAAAAATTGCCAAGACCCCAAGGTCGTCTGGGACTGTCATGTTCTCGAAGAAGAAAAAGAAAGATGTAGGTGTGATTTCTGCTAATCCTATTACGAAAACAAAAAAGAGGTTCAATTCTAGAAATATTTTATCTTCTCCGCCGTCACCTAACCTTCCGCACGCGTTCTACGCCCACCCCCAATACCAAGCTCCACTCTCAAATGCCCAACCTCAGTACCAAACTCCACTCCCAAACATCCAATCCTCATACCAAGCTTTACAGCCAAATATCCTTCCCCAATACCCAGTTCCACCTCCAAATTATCAGTCTCATTTCCAAACCACTCCTCCAAATAACCGAACAAATTTCCAAATGCCTCCAAATTATCACCAAGTACCCCCTCATACAAACCTAAGCCCGTATAACCCCCAACGTCCAAACCACGATAAGAAACCTCCCCGAAACTTCACCCCACTAGCTGAAAGTCGCACCCAATTGTTTGAAAGATTGAAGAACGTTGGTCATTTGCAACTAATACAGCCAAGGAATATCAATCCTAACTCTTGATTTTTTAATGCAAGTCAACATTGTGCTTATCATTCGAGGGCAGCGGGGCACAGTACAGAGGATTGTGTCTACTTGAAACACAAGATCCAGGATTTAATTGATCAAAAGGTCATCACGCTCCAGGCGCATACTCCAAATGTTAACAGAAATCCATTGCCCAACCATGGGGGATCTACAGTTAACATGATTGAAGTAGAAGGCGAATGGGCATCTGGCAAGACCATTACCCAGGTGAACTCTGAAAAGCGTAAAAGAGCGGAAGAGGTAGGAAAGATAGAGAAGGTTGTGGCTGCCTTAAGTATCAACGAGAAAGCCCCATCTATAGTGATGACGGCCTCGACTCAAGTGTACGCTCCCCCACCAAGAAAGGAATTTATTGTGCAAACCATTGCTGCCCAAGGGATGAGGCGATCGGGACGATGTTACATCCCTGAGGAATTGACCAACAAAAAAGATTCACAGAAAAGGCCAATCACTGAAGGAGAGGCTGAGGAATTTTGGAGGCGTATGCAACCAAAGGATTACACAATTGTCAAACACTTGGAGAAAATGGCAGCCCAAATCTCTGTCTTGTTACTATTAATGAGTTCGCAACACCATTGACAGGCTTTATCGAAGGTCTTGGAGGAAGCATATGTTCCCGCAGGAACGAGTATTAAGAATCTGGCTGCGATTATAAGGAACATTGTGGTAATCATCGCATATCATTCAGTGATGAAGAATTTCCATTTGAAGGAGCGATGCACAACAAAGCCATGCATGTCACCGTCATTTGCCACGATTATGCGATTAATCAGGTATTAATAGATAACGGATCTGGTGTGAATATTTATCCCCTCTCTACGTTGGTTCAAATGGGCTATGATTTAGGAAAAATTCATCAAAGCCACGTAAATGTGAGAGCATTCAATGGTGGGCAGAGAGACACCATAAGAGAGATTAATTTGCACATCCAAATGGGGCCTGCTGAGTTCAAGACTAAGTTTCATGTTATGGATATCCATCCTAGCTATAACCTACTCTTGGGAAGACCATGGATACACGGTGAAAAGGCAGTTTCATCACCCCTTCATCAATTATTGAAGTTCATTTGGAAAGATCATGAAGTAGTCATCCAAGGAGTTTGATCCAGTCAAGCAAAAAATACGGAAATTCAAGCCAAATTTAAGTCTAAAGATCAAAGAAGAAGTGACAAAACAAATCCAGTCTAATGTTGTCGAGGTCACAAAATATCCGATGTGGTTGGCCAACATCATCCATGTGCCGAAGAAGGACGGCAAGATTCGAATTTGTGTTGACTATAGAGACTTGAATAGATCCAGTACTAAAGATAATTTTCCGTTTCCCAACATCCACATTCTCATCAATAACTGTGCAAAACATGAAATACAGTCATTCGTTGATTGTTTCGCCGGGTATCATCAGATATTAATGGATGAGGAAGATGCAGAAAAAATGGCTTTTATTACACCCTGGGGTGTTTATCATTACAGGGTAATGTCGTTTGGTCTCAAAAATGCGGGTGCAACATATATGAGGGCTATGACGATGATTTTCCATGATATGATCCATAAAAAGATTGAGGTGTACGTGGATGACGTAATTATCAAATTCTGCGAGAGTTCGGATCATCTGACTCATCTGGAGAAATTTTTCAACAGATTAAGAAGGTACAGTTTGGAATTAAACCCTGCTAAGTGTACTTTTGGTGTGCCATCAGGAAAGTTGTTGGGGTTCATAGTCAGTAGAAGAGGCATCGAGTTATACCCATCCAAAATCAAGAAAATTCAGGATTTGCCACTGCCGAAGACTAAGAAGGAAATTATGAGTTTCATGGGTCGTTTGAATTACATTAGCAGGTTCATCGCGCAGTCAACAGTCATATGCGATCCAATTCTCAAGATGTTGAAGAAAAATGCATTGAACGAGTGGACAGAAGAATGTCATAGAGCTTTTAACCACAACAAGGAATACTTGTCTGCACCGCCGGTTTTGGTTCTACCAAGAGAAGGAATTCCATTATTGCTTTACCTGTCAGTCTCAGAAAATGCTTTCAGATGTGTCCTCGGACAACATGATGAGACCGATATGAGAGAGAAAGTCATTTACTACTTGAGTAAAAAGTTCACGCCATATGAAGCCCTTTACACTCTTGTAGAAATGACATGTTGTGCTTTGACTTGGACGGCACAAAAGTTGAGGCATTATCTGTCGTCCTACACAACATACCTCATCTCGAGAATGGATTCATTAAAGTATATTTTCCAAAAGGCCATGCCTACGGGAAAGCTAGCAAAGTGGCAAATGTTGCTGAGTGAGTTTGACATTGTGTATGTAACCCAAAAAGCAATCAAGGGGCAAGCCGTAGCAGATCATTTAGCAGAGAACCCAGTTGATGAGGAATATGAGCCACTTCGAACTTACTTTCCAGATGAGAAAGTTTTGTTCGTAGGAGAAGACATTACAGAGATTTACCCCGGATGGAGGCTATTTTTTGATGGGGCGGTCAACTTCAAAGGTTCAGGAATTGGAGCAGTTTTGGTGTCAGAAATGGGACAGCATTATCCGGTAACTACTAAGTTACGTTTTCCATGCACCAATAACATGGCTGAATATGAGGCTTGCATTCTGGGTCTCAAATTGGCACTTGATATGGGTGTTCGTGAATTGTTAGTCATTGGGGATTCAGATTTACTGATCACCAGGTACGGGGAGAATGGGCGGTAAAAAATCCCAAGATCACTCCTTATGTTGAGCTGGTGCAAGAATTATGTGAAAGATTCAAGGAAGTTGATTTTAGGCATATCCCACGGATACAAAATGAGTTTGCTGATACTTTGGCCACTATATCTTCCATGATTCAGCACCTGGATCAGAGTTACATTTATCCTTTTGAAATAAGCTTGAAGGAGCAACCCGCGCATTGTGTACACGTGGAAAAGGAGCCTGATGGAAAACCTTGGTACTATGACATTAAAAGGTATTTGGAATCTGGAATATATCCTGAAGAGGCTAGTAACAACCAAAAGAAGATAATCCGGCGTTTGGCAAAGAATTACTTTCCAAGTGGGGAAATTCTTTTTAGGAGGACTCCTGATTTGGGATTCCTAAGATGCCTCGATGCTTTGGAAGCCAATAAATTGATAAAAGAGGTACACACTAGAATTTGTGGGCCCCACATGAATGCGTTTGTCCTTTCCAGAAAGATCCTGAGAACCGATTACTTCTGGATGACTATGGAAAATGATTGCAGTAAGTATGTGCAGAGATGTCCAAAATGTCAAATACATGGAGATCTGATTCGAATGCCTCCACACGAGCTTCGCACAATGAATTCTCCTTGGCCATTCATAGCTTGGGGCATGGATGTCATCATACCAATAGAGCCATTAGCGTCGAATGGGCATAGATTTATTTTGGTTGCCATTGATTATTTCACTAAGTGGGTCGAAGCGGCTTCGTACAGAGCTGTCACTAAGAAAGTGGTTGCGGATTTTGTCAGGAATAACTTGATTTGCTGGTTCGGAGTACCAGAATTGATCATTACTGATAATGGGGCAAACTTGAACAGTCACTTGATGAAAGAAATTTGTGATCAGTTCAAGATTGTGCATCGCAACTCGACTGCATATCGTCCCCAAATTAATGGAGCTGTGGAAACGACCAACAAGAATATCAAGAAGATCTTGAGAAAGATGGTCGAAAATGATAGATCATGGCATGAGATGTTACCTTACGCTTTGCTAGGTTATTGCACAACAATTCAAACCTCCACTGGGGTGACCCCCTATTTACTTGTCTATGGGAATGAAGCTGTGATACCTGCTGAAGTTGAAATACCTTCCCTAAGGATTATTCAAGAAGTTGGACTAAGTAACGAAGAATGGGTTTGTGCTCTCTATGAACAACTCATGTTGATTGATGAAAAGAGAATGGTCGTTGTATACCATGGTTAGTTGTACCAACACAGGATGGTTCATGCCTTTAACAAGAAGGTAAGGGCACGGGCATTTGAAGTGGGGCAATTGGTTCTCAAACGAATATTCCCTCACCATGAGGAGTACAAGGGCAAGTTCGCTCCAAATTGGTAAGGGCCATACATAGTTCGCAAGGTGCTATCTGAAGGAGCTCTGATTTTATCTGAGATGGATGGCACGGAGTGGATCAAACCAATCAATTCCGATGCGGTAAAGAGATATTATATTTGAAGGACATTCTAGCTTTTGTGTTTCTTTAGTTAATTTACTTGTAATCGTCTTTGTAATAATGTTGTTTTCTAGTGTGTGACTGTCTAGAGTCCCTTCCTTTAATGTACGAACTATGTTTGACCTGAATTCCCAAGAAAGGGATACGTAGGTGGCCTATGTCGGCTTCGGTCAACCCCTTAGGATAATTTATCCTTTTCTCTTATGTACGAACTACGTTTGACCTGAATTCCCAAGAAAGGGATACGTAGGCAGCCTATGTCGGCTTCGGTCAACCCCTTAGGATAATTTATCCTTTCCTCTTATGTATGAACTACGTGATGACCTGAATTCGCAACAAAAGGGATACGTAGGCGGCCTATGTCGGCTTCGGTCAACCCATTAGATTTTCTATATATATCCCTAGCGTAGTCCTGAACTACGTTTGACCTAATTCCTGCTTCAATGGGATACGTAGGCGCCCCAACGGCTCGGTCATATAACCCTAGAAAATGGAATCTGGGGCAGAATTTTAGACAAGGAATCTCGAAATTCACAAGAGAAGATCGACATCCAAAAAATAGAATGAAGATCAGCAGAGACTTCAGACCAATCCGGATTGGTATCATCTCAAACAACTTTAAACTAGGGCAGAAATTTTGAGGAAGACCTCAAAATTTCCACCAAATGCCAGAACATATTCCAAATTCCCCAGCACCAGAGGTTAAAGTCAAGCTTTGGAAGCCATCGACTGTAACAAAGTCTGGGGAGACTCAATTTTTGGATATGATAGAACTATTTGAAGAAACCCTCCAACAATGATCATGAGTTTTGGAAACCATCCGTCGGATATAGTCAAAACCACGAGGAAGACGTTCGTTGATCTAGTACATAACATGACTGACAGAGATTTTCTAAGGTTTTACAGAAGTTTTCAAAATTATTTTCAAAAATTTAAGACTATTTTCAAAAAATCTTACGACTCACTTATTTAGTACTTTCCTAGACATCATTTGGGATGGAGTGTCAGGATGGAAGTCCCAATATGATGGAATGCCCAAGAGATGGCAAGGAGCAAATCGAGGATCGAAGAAGGTCAACATAGAGTAATTTCATTCAAACTAATCATTTTTTTATGGATGCAGGGATCAATACACAAAAATGAGAGTCTCTTTCAAAAATCCCCGAGCGAATTGGGAGCCACAACAGATCATTAATGCCCAAGAATGGTATTTTAGGGTAGCCCTAAAAATGGTTTAACAACTATTTATTGAGGA
This sequence comes from Capsicum pubescens, assembly GCA_030864215.1. NCBI lineage: Eukaryota > Viridiplantae > Streptophyta > Magnoliopsida > Solanales > Solanaceae > Capsicum > Capsicum pubescens. The sequence continues at coordinate 49,673,875 of CM061540.1, read as the reverse complement.
CCTTTTGATTTGTCCATCTCATTTCTTGAGATCATAGGCGACAAACAAAAACGCCTAGTCTTCTTTACAAATATTGTATTTAGAAGTTTCCTAAAAATAGTCGCCAGCAAAAGCGACTTTGTGTCTACTAATGGCCTACCTTGAGCACAGGTACATGCAGAAAGCAAGATGATGACAGATGAATTCAGGTAAAATTATTTTTATCATTGCCTCAAGGGCCATTATATATCGTTGCCGCAAGGCGTTGCCCCAAGGGTCATTACATATCATTACCGCAAGGAGTTGCCCCAAGGGCCAATACATATCATTGCCGCAAGGCGTTTCCCCAAGGGCCATTACATATCATTGCCGCAAGGCGTTGCCCCAAGGGCCATTACATATCATTGTCGCAAGGTGTTTCCCCAAGGGCTATTACATATCATTGCCGCAAAGCGTTGCCCCAAGGGCCATTGCATATCATTGTCGCAAGGCGTTGCCCCAAGGGCCATTGCATATCATTTCCGCAAGGCGTTTCCCCAAGGGACATTATATATCATTGCCAAAAGGCATTTCCCCAAGGGCCATTACATATCATTTCCGCAAGGCGTTGCCCCAAGGGCCATTACATATCATTGTCGCAAGGAATTTCCCCAAGGGCCATTGCATATTATTGCCGCAAGGTGTTGCCCCAAGGGCCATTACATATCATTGCCGCAAGGCGTTGCCTCAAGGTCCATCACATATTATTGCCGCAAAGGTCATCTCATACCATCGCCCCAGAAGGCATTCAATATCTGTTGACGCGCTAGACAGAAATGTTGGCGTCGAGGATATCATCATTTAATATCTGTTGACACACTAGACAAAAACGCTGGCGTCGAGGATATCTCATTATTTTATGAATCAGCATCTGAATGCATCGAAAGCACATGATTTGAAGGGACGTCTTTAACTCGTTATCTAAGGATGAATGATTTATAAGGTTTCCTAGAAATTGACAATTTGAGGGTCATCTATAAGTCATATTATTTGAAATAGGATAGTGTGCAAGATCACCTATGAGTTGATAGCCTGTAGGTCATCCATAATCCACAACAATATCCTAACCGGATAGTGTGCAAGATCGCCCAAAAGTCGATAGTTCAAAGGTTATCCATAAGTCGCAACTAAATCCTTACCGGAGAATATGCAAGATTATCAAATTGATACGTCCAAGAGTTCTCTATAATCCGTGTCATATCCAAGATCGATTATGCGCAGGATTACCCAAAGACTAACAATTTGAGAGATTATCTATAAGTCATATTGTATCCAAGGTCGGATAATGTGCAGGAACCCCTGAAAGCTAGCGATTAGAGGGATATCTGTAAGCCATCTCTTATCCAAAGTCGGATAATGTGCAAGATTACCTAAAAACTAGAAATTCAAAGGATACTGTAAGTCGCCTCGTATCTAATATCAAATAATACGCAAGATTATCCAAAGATTGATAATTTAAAGAAAATTTATAAATCGATCATCGGCTATAACCGGGGAGGTTATCATTCCACATAAAACAAGTGATATAGGTAACCAAAAGGGTTTCCACACCAGCACAAGATTACACGGTTGCAGAAACCGTTCTGCATAAAGTATCGCCGGTGTCCAAAAGGGCCACCCCACTTTGAAGGCATATTCAACCGACAAATGTCATAATTATACAACAACCAAGAGGGTTGTTGTGTTTTTTATTGCCAGTTATTCCATTTCAAACAGGTACATGAATAGATGACTCCGCTTTCCAGGCCATAACTTACATGAAGATATGGTAAAAGACTACATACCTCTTTCGTGAATTATGTTTAGCACTAACACTTTTTGCTTGAAGCATTGTCGAGAGCATCCGAGAGGATGAAAATCTCAAATCAAAACCACAGGTACGGAAGACTTCAAATAGGATGCAGCACAACGTGGAGCTCCTTCTTAGCAGCAAAACGGGACATAGTCTAAAGAGGGACGCCAAACTCTTTGGACGCGAGCTAAAGGATGATCACCACCACCATCCAACCACACCCCTGTTAGAAGGCATGTGGGTATTTCAAGATATTCTGGTTTCAGATATACCTTTAGGATATTTCTAAACCCATGCCTAGGGTGACCTTCTCTTTCTTTCAAATTCGGGTGGCAACAAACTTAGAATTTTGGAAATTATGTCCAGGTAAGTTCTTCCCTATGGATTTGAAGGATCCCACATTCATGGTTAAGAGGTTACAAGACTCTTTTCCGCAACTCGATCAACTTGTCACTCATTCCGAGCCAAAGATGTTCTGAAATAAAAGACTATTTTTTCTACCGATTGAGTCGAACTACAAGCAGTCTGATTCCCTGAGTCTCGAGGATATGTAGGCTGGTCTCTATGTAGAAAACTCGACTGCATCCCAACCTTCCCCCAAATCCCTTCATTCCCCGGCTTTTCAGTTTCATTAAAAACTCCAAAATCGAGATAGCTGGTGAATTTTCTAAAAAATCAAGCTTTATGAACTACGAGTGGCCTGAATTCTCATAAAACCTGAGATATGTAGGAAACCTGATACAGAGGTTCGGTCATAACTCCAAAACTCGTGCGAAAATCAAGTTCTTTCAGAAATGAATTTGTGGTCGGACAAAAATTAGGAACGTCAACCTCTCTTTGTCTAGGGTTACTTGCATCCACCCTACCCAAAGGGAGGGGGCAGTTGTTGACACCTAATTTTTTCTCTCCATAACTAAGTTTAGTTCGGAGTTTCTTCGATTTTCAAATAAAATTACAACATTTATTTTATCTGAATAAAGGATTTTCAAAGTATTTATTTGGGTAAATTGGTCAGTTTAAGTAGCGATTATATATTATCGTGTTCAATTATACGAAATTTTATAATTTTGTTACTTAAAAAATTATTTTACAAAATATCGGATTTTAGTCAAGGCTTATCTTGAAAATAAATTGTAATGATCAAAATCTTGATTTAGATATAACTTATTCTCAAGAATAATTTATTTGGATAAATATGTTCTTGATTTTATTGAATCAAGAAGCTCGGGGTTAAAGGAGATATCAAATTCATTTCGAATTTTGACTTAATTTAGCCAATCTATTAGATTTGGCCATAATTGAAATCAAATTGGCAACAATCGCGATGCAATTGGCCAATTGATTTTCAATTTGGCCAAAACTTAAATGAATTGGCCAAATTCCCAAATTACATAATCCACTTAATTTGTAACCTAATTTCAGCTCCATTGGCCCAAACACCACACCAACCCACTTCCACCAATAACTCAATTAGACCGCCCAGGCCCAATCCAAACTCACCATGACCCGGCCCAACTCACCTACATCTTCTCTGCAACAAACAAGAATAATAGACAACAGTAATAGCCACCACATCGACCACATTTGCGTACAACTCAAAATCCATCGACAACACCAACATCTCAACCCGAATCCGATCGACCTCAACCCAAAAACCTTGAAATCGATCTGACCCGACCCTTCTCCACGCGTCTCACGCGGGTTTATGCGAAGAGGGCTCGAGAACATTCTAGAAGATCGATTAGGTGTCATCCTCCAGCGTCCAACTCCGCGAATCTCGGGATAACGGTAGGATTTTGGTACATATTTAGGCAATTTTGATTGGTGGGGAAGGAAATTTGGTTTTCTCAATATTCTCGATTTTCAAATTCTTCAAAACACTCCCAAATTTGGTACAAATTGGGGATGGGAAAACCTTATCCAGAGATCAAATTTTGAATTCCCTTTGGAAAAGGAATCCTTAAATTACCCTCAGATTGGCTTCTATATAGAGGAGCTCACTGTTGAGCTGGAGAGGGGGAATTTTTTTGGGCTGGGGGGTCGATTTTGGTTCAAATATTTCTAAGAAAATTTTGGGATTTTTTCTCTCTTCTTCCCTTTTGGGTTGGAAATTCTGGGGTTGAAGATTCTTGGGTTGGGAAACTTTTGGGTCCAAAAAGAAGTAGGAATTTTGGACTCGAAAACCTAGGTAGAAAATCTCTTTTAGGGTGACAAAACTTTTCTCAGAGAGGAAAAAATAAGAAAGAAAAAGGGAGAAACAGTCAGCTAGTCGAGTGTTCACGACGGTATTGAGCTTTCAGGTGGTGGTAGAAATCCGAAGTTAGCTCGTAGTACTATTTTGTTGCACCGAAACAGGTAATAGCCCATGCCGTTTAATTTTTGATTATTTTTGTTTCATTTCAAACTTCTGAAATCCTGAGCTTTTAATGACATGATATGTTGTTTGTTTAAATCTCTAAAGTTGTGAACTTTGTAGCTACATAATGTACTTGTGTGATTAAACTTCTGAAGTTATAAGTTTTAGTGATATAGTGTGGTGGGAGTAGCTGTGGATGGGGATGAAATCTGTAGGATTAGTTTATAATAAGTCGTTATTCTGCTGAATCAATAACTGTTTCAAATTTGACTGCTTCTGGATGAATTCGTTGTTCTTGTGCCAATACAGTCCTAATAGCCTAATCATAATTGTGTGAGATTTTGTTTGTTGTAGAATGCTACAAGATTTCTGTGATTACCATGCTATTTTCATCGAGTCGATATTCTCTTCATAGTCGTTGTGCTTATTGTCTAGCTTCTTAACTAGTTCAATCATCAGTTTGTTCACGGTTTCATTATGCATATTAATGTCAAACGTAAGTTTCGATGAGCGCTTCCCCGATTTGTTGTAATCAGAGTTGGTATCTATGCTTTGGTCGCTCTACATGTTTTTCCCTTTTCTCTTTCTGGTTGTTCGACTTATTTTAAAGTTTCCATTTTTGATGTTTCCTTTCTTATTTGACATCTCGAGTAAGTTACTTATGAGGTTCAATTACCAACTCTAGTGTAATTTTTACTGAAACCTGCGAAGTTAGTTTCAAATATCTTTCTCCATCCTAAAATTCGATTTACATGTTTTCATTAATTTGTGACAATCCTAATTGCTTGACTTTACTATGTTATGTATGCCTATTTTCCTTGGTATATTCATATCTTACTTGCTACCTTTTATTTTATTTTGGGACCACCATAGATCTTTTTTCATCCATCGATCTATCATATCATTTATTTGTGCGGCGTTTGGTATTCTAGATGTGTATTGATCTCATTTATCTTTTTCCTTGCATGTGAATCCGTTTTGGAGTCCGAATGGATTCTATCCCTTTGCATCTCTTAGTGGGCCATTGAGGCTCGCCTTGTCTATCAAGTCAAGCCCCAACTCGTAATGTTCTTAATCTGCCTTATATAATTTCCCTTTTTCCTTATTGATTTCAGTAGATAATGTACTTGATTGTCATTGTATGTTGTCCACACAAATTCAAAAGTATGATGTTTGTGCTTAAGTTGGTGTAAAATGGTTTCTTTTACCTAAATCGCCCTAATAAAGTGTTTGTGTGGATTTTTTGTAAAAATCCTATTTGGCTATGAGATTCTAATGTTGAAATAATTTATTGTGCACGCCAAAACTTGAAAGTTTGTGTTGACCCTTACCATTCTCTATCGAACATCATTATGGCCTCTTTCCCTTTTGTTGCTAGTTTGCTCAAACCTTGATTGATATTACTTTTGTTTTCCAATTTGGGAGATCCCACGACTTTCAGCTTGATTTATTGATTACGTTTCCCATATGTTATGCGCAAATTTGGTCTTCTCTCACTCAGCTTTGGCTCGGTATACTTGACTTTCGTGTGGGTAAAGATCGATTTTCTTTAGTTCGTAATATCAATGACTTTCTAGTTTACATGCAAGTTCACAAATTCTCTTGATAATTTTGTTTCAAATAATGATAATAGTAATGGCGACAGTAAGTATCAATTTGTAACATGCATTCTAGTTCCTTAGTTACCTTTAAGAAAACTTTGGTGGAATTTTCCTTGGTGCAGTTCTATCATTTTGTTAAACCTTTGCATTTATTTGGTTGTTGAAGTTTTGTCTTTGTTTAATTGAAAAATAGTTCAAACTCATTTCTTCAGTTACAGTTTTATTTTTCGGTATCCTTCTGTCTATGATCTAATTTTTGTTCCTCCTATTATTTTTTATTATTCGTCGCGCCATTTATTTATCTTATCAATTTTTCTTGCCATGTTTCTTATCTGCCATAACCTGGGTGTTGAATCACCGCTAATGTTGCCTTAGTGGGAACCTGATGGTTTCCTTTATTAGAGTTAGTTCCTACTTTCTTCCTTATCACATGAGTTAATATTTATGTTATGTTCAGAAGACATGTTTTGCCTTTCGTATCACTTCTTGAATAGGTACTAATTTCTTCACTTTTTTTTCTTCTTTGCATGAACTTGCTCGGGAGTCCAATCAGACTCCTTTTCCTTGCATTACACAACGGGCCATTGAGGCCCACTTTCTAGAAGACTTTGAAAGCCGATCACATAGTGCATGGTTATGAAGAGTCTAATGAAGAAGAATGGGTTAAAGTTTCCTTGAAGTGGCTAAGGGATTTGAAAGTCTCGTTTTCTCTCTCATTCATTCGTATTGTTGTCTTTATTTATTTATTTCATTGTTTATTTATTTAGGCTTCGAAGCCAAAGTTGTATCTAGTACAGGTGAAGTGAAAATCGAGCCAAAAAGGGCTCGAAAACATAGAATTAGGACATGTGAAAAATGGGTTGAAAACCCAACTAGATTAGGACAGGGTCGACGGTTTGGGCTTAAAAACCTAAATCACTACTTTCCCGTTTTTCCCTTTCCCTTTCGTTTACTTGTTTACGCGCTTCTTTGCAAACCTAGTTAAATCCCTAAGTCGCTAAAAACTGATTTCGCGAAAGCTTCTCCTTAATCAATTACTTTTCCAACAAATTGATTTTTCAAAGTTAGTCAAAAGAATGTTTTCAAACAGTCCGGATAACCGCAAGTTAGCGGACGTTTTAGGTGCCTAACACCTTCCTAAAACGTTAATAGGAACCGCTTATCTAGAATCTTTAACTTAAAACGATTTTCCTGTTTTGAATCGTTTGAAGTACTTTATAAAGGTTTCTTAATTACTTTTCAAAATTAAGTGGCGGCTCTCTCTCAAAAGTCAAAATTTCTCCGCAAAACACAAATAACTATCATTTTAAATTGTGTAGTGTTTATCCATTTTTTGGGGTGTGGTAGTTTTAATATTTTTAAAGTTTTAATTTTAATTTTAATTTTTAATGGAAAATATTATATATTTGTAATGATGATACGTGAACTGTTTTGCTTCCTACAGATAACTGTCATTTTAAATTGTGTTGTGTGTTCATTCGATGTTTTGGGTGTGGTAGTTGTAATGATTTTAAAGTTTTAATTTGAAGTATATTTTTTAATGAAAAATATTGTATTTTATATAATGATGACACGGATTTTTTTGCTTCATACAAAAAGTTGTCTATTTTTTATTGAAAAATAGTGTATTTTATATAATGATGACACATATTTTTTTTGCTACCTACAAAAAGCTGTAATTTTTAATTTTTAATTGTGTAGTGTGATTATCAGTTTTTTGGATTTGGTAGTTTTTTTTTTTTAAGTTATTATTTAAATTTTAATTTTTAATAATGATAAATATTGTATTTTTTGTAATGGCAACACGTATCTTTTTGCTTCCTACAAATAAGTGGCATTTTAAATTTTAAATTTTGTAGTATGTTATTTTCGTTTTTGGGTGGGGGAGTTTAAAAATTTTAAAACTTTTAATTTTGAGTTTAATTTTAATGAAAAATATTGATTTTTTGTAGTAATGACACATGTACTTTTTTGCTTCTATTTTTATATATAGATAGATTTTAAAACATCAAGTTAATCTAATTCAATTTATCTTCAAAAATTATTTAAAATTATTGCCTAGAAACTATTAAGAATCTAGTAGAAATATGATTAAGTAATTATAAATATATTTATATTGTAGATGTAGATGTAGATGTGTACACACAATAATTTTTTATTTTTGCATACATTTACTACTCATTGAAGTCCTCTTACAAATTATGTTATTACTTAAATCAATAAGGACTAACATGAATATTTATTAAATAATTTTAAAAATTAAAATAAATATAATTTTAGCTAAGTATCACAAATAATTTAAATGTCAATCATAAAACATGTTATCATATTGAACATAAATTAAAATTAGACCCCACAGCTACTTATAATATATAGATGACAATGAAAATTATAAAAAATAAAGTTAAGAAATTCGCAGAAACAAAAATTATCAATTTGTAAGTGTGATTCTTTGGACATGGCAATGACAGTCTTTTCTTCGTCTTTCTTTTTCAAAAATTAATTTTTCTTATGCTTCTCGTAATTCATGGAGAAAGAAGAACTTTAGGTCCAAAGCAAATAAGAACATACATATCATCAATTGAGTGTCGTATACAATTCCTACGAATTATAATTAGAAGCATAACCTTTGATTTTTAGTCAATATAACAATTGATTATCATCATCTGATCCACTTCATTCCTTGACAACGTCGCATGGTTCTCTTTTTTTTTTTTCAAAATTTTTAGCTGAAAGGACATGAAAAATACTAGAACTAATTGTATGCGAAAGGAAGAAAAATAAGTTGAATCAAAACCAAATAAAAAATAAAACGAACAAGAAAAAAAATGCATACTATATTATTGAGAGCTAAATCTTCGTTCACAAAAATTACTTAAATAGAATTATATAAGGTAGTATTTTAGTATTTTAATTGATTTAGAAGTGTACTAAATATTAAGAGTTTTACTTCTTTTAAATAAGTAAATAATTATATAAGGTAGTATTTTAATTGATTTAAAAATATAAAATAGTAACACTTTTACATATTTTTAAAAAGGGAAGATTACATATAGTTTTTTTTTTTTAAATAGGGAAACGGATTTACTTTTTAAAAAAAATATTTTTTCTTCTTTTTCCGTTGTTCATACGTATGAATTTTGGTAAAATTTCTTGAAAAACTTGACTGATGTTGGTAAAATATTTTTTCAAAAGAATCCTAAATTTTAGGTACATAACTCAAATAAGTAAAGGCTTAATAACTAAATTTTAATGGATTTTTAAATTTTAAAAATTATTAAAAAATCGCAAAAAGACGATTTTGTCTATTGCAAAGTGTTTTAATGAGGGGCAAAAAGTTCAAATCACTTTTCTAAGAGTCTTCACACTTTTAATATATTATAGATATAGATTATTAAAAATCGAACTTGATTGAATTGCCCTACAATTTTAAGTGCACTTGCAAATTTAGTACGTCATATTATATCTTGATTGTGTAAATTTGATAAAGTGTATATACAATATGGTTATAGAGGAAGGGGTACTACGTCGGTATGGATATGAATATTGATATAACTTGTTATGAAGGATCGGGTACCACGCCGGTACGGTACATGAATTTAAATCGTCTCATGTCGGTCATGACTAGTTGAAAAATAAGTCCCTTAGCATGTGTGTACAGACTAATGTTAATTTTGAGAAGTCGTGTGGTTTAATAAGCTGATAACGGTGCTCTAATTGCGAGGTTGAAAAGTACACAATTGTTACTATGATATTATTGTTGATTTCGTGGTTATTTACGGTATGATTGATGCTCGTAATGGTTACATGACTTGTTTGTAAAAGAATTGTTTGGCCCGTCATTGAGGTAGTTGATTCATTGAATACTTTTTATGTGTTGATGTTTGTTTGCTTATTATTTGATTTATATTATATGTGTACTATTAAATTGAGTTGACCTATGATACCTAGCAGTACATAGTGTCTTATACTAATACTACCTTTTGTTCTTCTCTTGTACAATGACTTTCGGGTCTTAAAAATTATAAAGGTAATTGTGCGTTTTTCTGCATTATTAATGGTTAGTTTTGAATTTATTATTATTAAGTTCATTTTTATGATAACCTCGTCTGAATAGATCAAAACATACACACATATAAGTTTTCTACGATGCATCCATTATAGATTATCATGCTTAATTAGATGACAATATTTAAATGATTATAGAACAAATTTATAGGAATTACTCTAATCTTCTAGTAATCTCTAAGGGTAAGGTTTGAAAAGTCATCTTATATTATAATTATATTATGACAAACAAACAACTCATGATAATTACTATATTATTGTTATAAATGTACCATATATAGTGAATGTCTACTTTACCATATATATGAATACCTACTTTACCATATATTGTGTATGTCTATTTATGGAAAAGTTACAAACCCCAAGGTTAATTTTCCCCTATAAATAAAGGGGTTTTCCCTCATTGTAATTCATCCCTCAAGAGAAATAAGAATTACTCTCTATTCTCTCTCTACTCTTCTTCTTCGTTCTTTATTATTTTATAACACGTTATCAGCACGAAACTCTACCGTCTTAAATTTGAAGACTAAGGCTAAGGTATTATTATATTTCTTCTTCTTTTTTTATGGCTAACAATCTTACTAAGTGTGAGTTCATTGCCCTTCAAAGTTTGGGCAAGAACTATATTTCATGGGGGTTGGATGCTGAAATACACCTAGATGCTATGGGTATTGGAGACACCATAAAGAATGAAAATATAGCATCTAGTCAAAATCATGCTAAGGCTATGATTTTCTTGCGTCATCATCTTGACGAAGTTCTGAAAATTGAGTACCTTACTACTAAAGATCCACTCGTATTGTGGAATAGCCTAAAAGAAAGATTTGACCACTTAAAGATGTTCATTCGAAAGCACGATATGAGTGGATGCATCTAAGATTTCAAGACTATAAGTCTGTTCATGAATACAATTCAATCATGTTCAAAAAAATTTCTCAATTGAAACTATGTGGAGAGACGGTCAATGATGACAATATGATGGAAAAGACACTTTCCACTTTTCATGCCTCAAATGTGCTATTACAACAATAATATCGAGAAAAAGATTTCAAGAAGTATACTGAACTGAGTTCTCATCGTCTCGCGGCTTGACAAAATAATGATTTAATGATGAAAAATCACGAGAATTGACCTACTGGATCTGCACCATTCCCTGAGATGAATGATGTGCATGCTCACCATGCACGGCGTGAAAAAGGTCACGGCCCTGGACGTGAACGTGATCGTGATGACCAAGAAAGAAACCATGTTCTGGGTGTTAATCATTCATCGAATAAAAAGAGAAAAGATGAGAAACATAAAGCAATTACTTGTTTCCGATGTGGTGGAAAAGGATATTATTCACGTGACTGTCGTGCTCTCAAGCACTTGGTTGATCTTTATCAAGCGTCACTAAAGAAGAAAGAGAGAAATTCCGAGGCTAACTTTCTCTCTGAAAATACTGTTGACATCACAAGCTTGGATATAACAGTTTTTTTTAGCACCCTGAAGGAAAGATTGATCACTTGATTGGTGATGTTTCCGTAAACATGAAAGAATGAATGAATTTTAATTTATTTTTATTTTTATTGATAAGAGTTAGTGAATAAAATTCAAGTAAAAGTAATTGTTTGTATGAGTATTAGTTTTTGATTAATTATTAATTAGTTTAATTATATTATTATTGTTTATTATTGAATTGAATTGATTTCAATTTTGTCATTATTTATTAAAAGAAAAAGGAAACAATGATCTATATTGTTTGAATAGAAGTACATTTTGACTTTGTATATTATATATGTCTGAGCAATTAAACACGTCAGAAATATGGTTCAGTACAACATGGACATATAAACTGAGATACATCTTTAGTGATAAACGATTAATATACTATCACTACATTCTCTTAGAGATAAATTTACATGGTAACATGTCATTTTCTGGGCAAGCTGATGTCATGCATATGCTGATTGAAAAAAAAAGGTTCATTAATCTCTTTTGTCATAGCCATTTAAGAAAGAAAAAATAACTAATTTGTGTTGGTTTCAATAAATTAAGGACAACTAGTGTGAATAAAGACAAAGTAGTGATGATCAAAATGAGAAAAATATCTCACTTAATTTGTTGACATTTTGTGGCAGATGATAGTCATACATTTTTTTTATTATAACTATTGATAATATATTAATTTTGTTTGTATATAAATAGCATGCATTTGTTAATTGTGGATCCAAAGTTATTTTTTTTGAGATTTTATTTTCGTATAGTATTATCTAAAATTAAGATATGGTTCACATTCTTTGTGTTATATAAATATCATAAAGATTAAATTTATTTATGTTTAAAATAATCAAAACTTACGATATTACGTCTATTATGTAACTAATTGCTTAGATAAAAGGTAATTAATTATTTATTGATATTTTTTGCAGTGATATATTTTATGTATATTTTTTATTTGAAGATATGGATAATTTTCAAAGTAAGCTGTCCAATTGTGAAGATATTTATTTGATTGATTCTGGCACTACACATACGATATTCAAAGACGAGAAATATTTTTCTCATCTAAACATGGGCAAGATTAATGTTATTACAATTTGTGGTAGTGCTAATTTGATTGAAGGCTTCGGAAAAGCCATTATAATCTTGCCCAAGGGAACTAAACTCATCATAAATAATGCTATGTTCTCTCCCAAATCTCGGAGAAACTTGATGAGTTTTAAAGATATCCGTGAAAATGGTTATCATATCAAGACAATTGATGAGATGAATCTTGAATATCTTGGTATCACTAAGAATGTCTCTGGCCAGACATGTGTTATAGAAAAGTTCTCTACTTTATTTTCTGGCTTGTATTGGACAAAGATTTGTGCAATTAAGACACATTCTATAGTAAATCGAAAGTTTACTAATTCCAATACTTTCGTGCTTTGGCATGATCGCCTAGGACATCCTGGGTCTATAATGATGAGATGAATCATAGAAAATTCAAATGGGCATCCATTAAAGAACTTGAAGGTTCTTTCGAATGGTGAATTTTCATGCAATGCTTGTTATCAAGGCAAGCTGATTGTGAGGTCATCACCAACAAAAGTTGGGATTAAGTCCCCCGCGTTCTTAAAACTCATACATGGGGATATTTGTGGACCCAGTCATCCACCTAATGGGTATTTTAGATACTTCATGGTCCTAATAGATGCTTCTTCTAGATGGTCTCATGTGTGCCTTTTGTCATCTCGTAACTTGGCATTTGCAAAATTATTGGTACAAATGATACGATTACGGGCACAGTTTCCTGATAATCAAATTAAGTCTATTCGTCTTGATAATGCTGCAGAATTTTCATTCCAAGCATTTAATGACTATTGCTTATCGATTGGGATAAGAGTGGAACATCTTGTACCCCATGTTCACACTCAAAATGGCCTTGCAGAGTCATTAATTAAACGGCTGCAATTTTTCATGCTGCAACACTTGCTCGTCTTAGACCGACAAATTATCATAAATTTTCTCCGTTGCAATTGATTTTGGGTCAAGAGCCTACTATATCTCATTTGAGAATTTTTGGGTGCGGTGTTTATGTGCCTATAGCACCACCAAACCGCACCAAGATGCGCCCCCAAAGAAGGTTAGGAATTTATGTTGGGTTTGAATCACCCTCCATTATTCGCTATCTCGAACCATTAATGAGAGATATGTTCACTGTTCAATTTGCAGATTGTCGATTTGATGAGATAGTTTTTTCAAAATTAAGGGGAGAAGATAGTGACATCAAAAGAGAAATTTTGTGGAAAAATTCATCATTATCTCATTTTGATCCACGTGCTTCTATTTGTGAGCAAGACATACAAAATATTATTCATCTGCAGAAAATTGCAAATCAAATGCTGGACACATTTACAGATTTGAAAAGGGTCACTAAATCACATATTCGTGCAGAGAATATCTCAATTTGAATTGATGTCCCTAAAGGACCATCCACTAGTGTCATAGCTAATGAATCTAAAGCACGCTTGAAGCGTGGCAGACCATTAGGTTCTAAGGATCGAAATCTTAGAAAAAGAAAAACAAATAGTCAATATGACACTACGAAAGATCCTTATATGGAAGTTCAAGATTTGAGCAATGTTAATATTCCTGAAGGAATTAATGAACCTGAAACTCAAGAAAATGAGGAACTATCCATAAATTCAAGTGATATTGAAACTAATTTGAATCGATCTGAAATAGTAATGGATTATGTCTTTACATATAAGGTTGCAACGAAAATCATGCAAGATAGTGAGGATCTTGAACCTCGATCTGTCACAAAATGTCGACAAAGAAATGACTGACCAAAATAGTAAAAAACAATTCAATCTTAATTGAATTCACTTGCCAAACGTGAAGTTTTCGGACCTATAACTCAAACACCTAATGGTGTTAAGCCTGTTGGCTATAAATGGGTCTTTATGTGGAAAAAAAATGAGAAGAATGAAATACAAAGGTATAAGGCACTCCTTGTTGCACAAGGATTTTCACAACGGCCTGATGTCGATTATGACAAGACATATTCACCAGTTATGGACGCAATCACATTGAATTATCTTATTAGTTTCACTGTCCATGAGAGACTTGAAATGCATTGGAAGGATATGGTAATAACCTATCTATATGGATCACTTGATACATGAAAATTTCCAAAGAATTCAAAATGTCGAAAGCATATAGTTCAAAACCTTGGGAAATGTATTCCATTAGTGATACAAGAATGACCAAGGAAGACACAAAAACCACACACCAAAATAGTCCACTAGTCAAGAAACTGTGGATCTCTTTGATGACCACACTCGGATTCAAGAATAACGACAAGAACACAAGAGAATAAGGTGTTTAACACCTATTGGAAGCCAACAATCCCAAACTATATTAACAATAATAGGATGAAGAACAACAACATTATAACAACAAGAACAATACGGGTTACAATACAAGATACTATCAACAGTTACAACAAAATAAAGATAAAAAGATAGACAAATGGATAGTATAATCCTAAGAACCCAAGAGCTTATTCTACTCTTGAACCTTTAACACTACACACAACTATCACCTATCTGTTACAATTGACACAAGAGAGGCATCCACCACCCAAGCACCAACGTATCAAGCAAAATGCAATACACAAATGATTCCACACTTGTGCAATGCCCTAGTTTTGGTTGGACTCTCTCTCACTCTAAGAGAAGTGTTCTTCAATAATAATAATCAACTAAAGAAATAAACCCTACAATATTCTATTTATACTACATTACAATAATAGACAAAATAACAAAAGGGCCCTTTAGTGACTAGTCTTAAAAAATACTCAAAAGTGTCATGATCATGATCATACTTGTATCATCCTCTCTATCTTGAGAGGAATTTGACCACAAATTCATGAGCTCGCCTCTTTTACAAAGGCACTTCACAATCACCTTCTCCCGGCCACACATCTTCTCCCGGCCACACATCTTCTCCCGGCCACACATCTTCTCCATACTCTTCATTTTTCACTTCGGCTTCTTTTTGCTCTCCATCTTGCGGTTTGCCATCATTCTTAACCGATTCAATGCCTACCTCTTCTCCAAGATAGTACAATCTATCCTTTCTTAGAATTATATTGCTCCAGTTTGGGCACTCACTAGCCTTATGCCCCCACCCTTGACACTTGAAACATTGAAACCCCTTGGGATTGGAAGTAGAATTCAATTTACCTTCATACCTTGGTAGATGTTTTTGGACAACCTTGGTGGCCTCGGGTTGGGCAGCCATGAATGAGTTCTCTTGGAGCTCTCTCTCAACCTCTAAAGCCGCATGGAAGATGCCATCTATGGTGTCGAATTTGTGAAGTGTAATGCGAGTGGAGATGTCCTTGTTTAACCCAACCTTGAAGCGCACAATGTCATGACTTACTTGCTCGCCTCGGTGGTCAAGTTTCAACATCAATTGTTGAAATTCATCATAGTAAGCCATGACACTCTTTCTCCCTTGCCTCAAATTATACAATTTGGCAAGGAGCTCATGCCTATAAGTCTTAGGCAAGTACCTTTGCCGCATAAGGCTCTTCAACCAAAACCAAGGAGGAGGTTGTCCCCCAATAATCTCATTCCCAAACTGTTTAACATACTCTCACCATGTATTAGCATACACTTCAAAGTGAGCTATAGCATAGCAACTTTTCTTTTCTTTGGTGAGATCATTAAGTTGGAATATCTTGTCACAAGACGACTCCCATGCAAGGTAGGCTTTAGGATCACTCTCACCTTTGAAAACGGGAAGGCTCACTTTGATGGAATTGAGACCAACATCTCGGTTTGGGTGGCCATCTCTCACCTCTCGGCCTAACTCCCCATGTCTACCTCTCATTCTTTCTTCCCTCATGTAAATATCATCATACGGCCCATAACCATCATGTTGTCCTCTCCTACCATAACCCTCAACATGGATGGGTCTATTTGGGTTAAGTGAAGCTTGTAGTTGCGGGATTGGATTTGGATAGTGAGGTCTTTGGTCAAGTGGAGTTTGGATAAGAGGGTTCGTGTTTGGTGGTGGTATTTAGGTTCCAAGCCCTTTTTGTTGGACTTGGTGGAGTGAAGGATGGTTTGGTCTATCTTGTTCTCGGCTTCGGGAGTAAAGATTGGTTGGATTTGTAGCAATTGGTGGATATAGCATTTGGTGCAAGGTCTTGGGAGTATTAGTTAGGGAATTGTTTTGAGGGGTGGAAGGTCGACTTCTTTGGCTTTCCACACGTTCTAATCTCCCACTCATTGATGCCACATCCGCATCTAATTTCTCAAGACCCACATTCAACCTAGCCACATCTCGGTACATAGTTTCAAGGCGATCCAAAATGAGATTGATGGCATTATTGTCCATTGTTTGAGCATTTGAAGCCTCGGGTTCCATTATGGTTGTACTGAAAATAACCCTTCAAGTTATGGTCCAACAAGACACCCAATTAGTCCACAACGTCACATACAACAATACAATACAAATACTACAAAACAAAACACACGCTAGTTCAAAACAACCTCCCACAATGAGATCCCACCTTCAAATTTCTTCAAATTCTAGCTCAACAATGGTGGATGGCTCAAATAACCTCCAATTTAGGTCAAATTGGAACCCTAAACTCCTATAGTGTTAGAGAACACAATTCTAACACTAAAAACACAAGAAAAACACAAAATCAAAAACTTAAAATTGGACCTAGAGTCAAAAACGGGTTTAGTATTTTTTTTTTTTAGGAATTTTCGATTTTGACACTTCTTTTTTGTTGGAATTTTCAATTTCTAGACTTTAATAGTGTTAGGGAACAAGAATCTAACACTAGAAACACACAAAACACACAAAAATCAAGTTTTTTGAAAGACCCTAAAAACATGAATAGTAACTTTTTCCTTTTTCTTCTTTTTCACTTTTTTTTTCAAGATAACAATTCCAAGATTGATTTTGTTGGAACTAAATTAAACCTTGCTTTGATACCAAATGATACAAGAATGACCAAGAAAGACACAAAAACGACACACCAAAATAATCCATTCGTCAAGAAACCGTGGACCTCTTTGATGACCACACTCGGATTCAAGAACAACGACAAGAACACAAGAGAATAAGGTGTTTAACACCTATTGGCAGCCAACAATCCCAAACTATATTAACAATAATAGGATGAAGAACAACAACATTATAACAACAAGAACAATACGGGTTACAATACAAGATACTACTAACGGTTACAACAAAATAAAGATAGAAAGATAGACAAATTGATGGTATAATCCTAATAACCCAAGAGCTTATTCCACTCTTGAACCCTTATAACTACACACAACTATCACCTATCTCTTACAATTGACACAAGAGAGGCGTCCACCACCCAAGCACCAACGTATCAAGCAAAATGCAGTATACAAATGATTTCACACTTATGCAATGCCCTAGTTTTTGCTGGACTCTCTCACACTCTAAGAGAAGTGTTCTTTAATAATAATAATCAACTAAAGAAATAAAACCTACAATATTCTATTTATACTACATTACAATAATAGACAAAATGACAAAAGGGCCCTTTAGTGACTAGTCTTCAAAAATACTCAAAAGTGTCATGATCATGATTATACTTGTATCAATTAGATTGCAAAGATTACTGTATGGTTTGAAGCAATCTGGACGCATGTGGTATAATTGTCTTAGCAAATATTTATCTAAGAAAGGTTATACGAATTATGAAATTTACCCATGTGTTTTTATAAGGAAAACAACGTCGGAGTTTGTTATACTTGTTGTCTATGTCGATGACATAAACCTTATTGGAACTCCAATAAAGCTTCAAAAGGAAATTGATTACCTAAAGAAAGAATTTGAGATGAAAGACCTCGGAAAGACAAAGTTATGCCTTGGTTTGAAAATTGATCATTTGATAAACGGTATCTTTGTTCGTCAATCTGCCTACACAGAAAAGGTGTTGAAATAATTCTATATGAATGGAGCACATTCATTAAGTACTCTGATGTCTGTTCGATCACTTGATGTGAATAAGGATCCATTCCGACCTCAAGAAAAGAATGAGGAACTCCTTGGTTCTAAAATATCATATCTTAGTGCAATTGATGCACTAATGTAGATAGAACGAAGTACATTTCGCCAAAGTTTTTTTATACACATGAGCTCTAAGAAAATGGTGATATTAATGTGCAACAGATTCGTTCAAGTGACAATATGGCTGATCTATTCACCAAGTCTCTTCCAACTGCAACTTTCAAGAAGATAGTGCACAAGATCGGAATGCAAAGGTTCAAGGATGTTCTCATTAGGGAGAGTTAATACGCGTTGTACTCTTTTTCTCTTACGAGGTTTTATCCCACTGGGTTTTCCTTGTAAGGTTTTTAATGAGGCAGCATATATGCATATTATCTATCAATTAGACATTCAAGGGGGAGTGTTATAAATGTACCATATATAGTGAATATCTACTTTACCATATATATGAATACCTACTTTACCATATATTGTGTATGTCTATTTATGAAAAAGTTACAAACCCCAAGGTTAGTTTTCTCTATAAATAAAGGGATTTTTCCTCATTGTAATTCACTCCTCAAGAGAAATAAGAATTACTCTCTATTCTCTCTCTACTCTTCTTCTTCGTTCTTTATTATTTTATAACAATTATGTAATTATTATCCTAATAATTGCATTAATTTTAATTACCTAGTGTTTTTTCAAATAGTCCTTACGGGAGATTAAGTTAGGATTACGAGTAGGGGTGGATCATGGATGAGACTAGTAAAGTCTTCTTTGCTTTGGGTTTCCAAGGTTTTGAGGCGTCAAAAAATTTTAATAGAAAATTATGATTTTATTTTCACTTAAAATAATATTATATCTTGTAAAAAGAGAATACAAAATTTATATTAAAAAGAAAAAGAAAAACTATCTATTTTTTGACTAAAATATTTTAAAATTTTGAATTAATCAACTCAAAACTTTATATTAATAAATAAAAATTTTACAACAACATCCAAGGTAATAAACTACAAATAAATTACTGATATCTTATTAACTAGAAGTCAAAGAATCAGTTTGGACCCTATATATATATATATAAAGTACGAAAAAGGTACGAATATACTCCTAAAATTTAATAAATGGTACAAATATACCCTCTGTTATACTTTAGGTACAAATATACTCTTACTGTTAATGAAAAGGTACATACATACCCCTGAACTTTAATAAATGGTACAAATATATCCGTTGTCAATAAAAAGGTACATATATATCCCCGAACTTTGATAAATGGTACAAATATACCCTTATCGTTAATGGAAAGGTACACATATACCTTTCTCACTAACGGCAGGACACGTGTCACAATCTTGTTCATTTGTCCTTTTAAATTTAATTTATCCCCATCCTATCTGAAAATATTTCTAATTTAACCCACAAATCAATCCAAACAATAACCCAAACCTGAGCCGGTCTAATAAAACCTTCAAGATACACCTTTATTCACTCATGTTTATTCTCTCTTTTTTTCTATTAGACCGGATCAAGTTTGGGTTATTATCTGAATTGGGTTATGAGTTAAATTAGAATTATTTTGGAATGGAGTTGGGATAAATTAAATTTAAAAATGCCAAATGAATAGGATTGTGACACGTGTCCTGCCGTTAGTAAGAAGGATATATATGTACCTTTTCATTGCAAGTGTACATTTGTACCAAAAGTATGACGGAGGGCATACCTATATCATTTATCAAAGTTCAGTGGTATATTTGTACCTAAAGTATGATGGAAGGTATATCTGTACCATTTATCAAAGTTTAGGGTATATATGTACCTTTTTATTAATGACAAGGGTATATTTATACCTAAAGTATGACGAAGAGTATATCTGTACCATTTATCAAAGTTCAAGGGTATATTCGTACCTTTTCCGTATTAAGTAAAGAATCAAATTTTTTTATGAAAAAAATTATTACACTTTTCTCCCAAGCAGTTTCGATAAAAATTTATCCTTGCAAATGGAACAAAATCACAAAGAACACAAGTCAAATATTTGAGAATTACAAAAGCTAAAAGAAGGATGATGTATTAAGCGCACTAGTATAGAAAGAAAAATTGTCACTATTTTGGATAAGACGGTTTTAATTTTTCACAACTTAATTTATTTTTACACCAATAAGGCTCACCATGAATGATTACTCTTATATAGTGCATGTCAGTAGTAAGTTTGTGCCTTTAGATCAGTTCAAAGGCAAAAATGAAAGAATTTCACACATTAATTTATTTTTTTAATTATCAATTGTATCAACAAGTAATGCTAATTTATTTATTTTAATTATCAATTGTATCAACAAGTAATCCAGGTGAATATAGTCCAGTCGAATAATAGAGATTGCATTAAATAGAAACAGGACTGAAGAACAACTCATTCCTTCCATTTTTGAGATCCAACACAAAACCTTTCTATAGAGTGAAAATTGTTTTTACCCACAACTTTACTTTGAAAGTTAATATTTTTATTTTTTTATATTCATATAACAAATTTTTTATAGAAACATAAACATTATCTTCTGGACTAAAAAGATGAAAAATACTAATTAAGTATATAGGCTAAATAAACATAATAAAAAAAATTAATTTTATTGATAATAATACTCTAATATTTATTTTTATAAGTGAAAATAACAGGTAATTATAACTTTATAAATATATTCTAATAGAGGAAATACAATATAATTAATAAAAATAATGCCAAATTATAAAAGATTAAATTTACTTAGATTTTAAATTATAATTTGTGTAATAAATACTCCATTAATGACAATCAAAATTTATTTATTTATACTATATACAATAGAGAATACTTCCCCCGTTTTATATTAATTGACCCTATACTAAAAATAATTGTTTTAAATAATTTGTCAAATTTATGAAATCAAGAGAACTACATTATATTTTTCCTTTAAACCCTTTGTATTAAAACTATTCTATATTAAAAATATGAAAACTTTAGAAAAGTGACTTATAAATTTTATCTTTCATTAAAAGACTCCGTAATAGATAAAAATATTTTTTCCTGTATTCCTCAAATAAAATTCTAATTATAAATAAACATTAATCTATGTATATATCTATATCTATCTAATATATGAAAAGTGTGAGGGTTTCGTGTATCATGTCGGTTTAGGATTAGGGTCTTGGGTCAGGTATCGAGCCGGGATTGAAAATTAGGACCCCCGTCGAGGATGAAAGTCAGGATTGGGATCGAATGCCAGAGTGGTGAGTTGATTTTGCCATCAGGGTTAGGTCTCGATTGAGAGTCAAGACCCTTAAAGATCAAAATTTTCAATAACTGAATTGTTAGTTAATATGCAAATTCCTTTAGATTGTTACCTAATTATTTATTTTGATACCTATTTTTTAATAATTTTATTTTTCTTTTGTACAGTTTTATTGATTGACATGAGATACGCGTACACATTATTTAAGAAATTCTAATATTTGTGTAACTATTTAGGGTTGACTTCTGACGAAATAAAGGAATTTAGAATTTGACATTATATAAAGTTTTTGTATATATAATTTTACTAAGTAGTATTTTGGATTCAACTTTATAACAAACATACAACTTTTACTTTTGTCTTGTTTTGATTGATTAAATTTGAATGCTTAAAGTTTCTCCGGCAAAAATTAATATTAGCTATTCCATCACAATAACAATTTTGAACTTGTACTAAACTTAGTTCAATTTGGTGATATTTACGGTTATTCTTAATTAACGTTTGATACACGTGTAACGAACGTATCCTAAACTAGTTATGTTAAAAATATGAAGAGTCTTAGAAATATTGTTTGAACTTATTGCCTTTTAGACAAAACGTCTTCATTTTAGACAAAATCATCTTTTTATCATTTTCTTCAAATTTTATTACATTATCTATATAATGGAGTAATAAATATTGAGAACAAGCTCCTACTAGAATATATGTGAAACTCCTAAATATATGGGAAGTTAATATAAGAGAAGTTTTATTTGTACACCTAAATATTGTACAAATTTATAAAATTAAGTTTTCCTTGTGCTCTCCGAAACATATGGAAAGTAAAACTCTTAAATATATGAGACTTTTTTACTATGAAAATGACCATAACAGGAGCATCATCTTATTCATTCAGATTAATTTTTAACTCACCCGAATTGTGAAATTTTTTCAATCTTCTTTAAAAAAAAATTCTGACTTTGAACAACATGTAACAATATTTTTCCTTAATAAATAATAAAGAGTAATGCAGTATGTCGACATACTTTATGATGCACAATCACGATTGACAATGACATTAAAACTTGAATTGATTTGTATGATATTACCTCCAAGGCAAGACCATTGTAAGAAACTATAAAAACATTATTGGCAGGAAGCCAATGCAGGAGAAACCAATGCTAAATCCAATAACCAAATGTAGCCGCCAAATACACTTACAACTGGCTTATGTGCATACTTCAAGCGTAATTTTGATCCTTTTTCATAAATAATATGTTGACACGAGTAAGGGCAAACAGGGGTATTTCTGGTGAATTCTATTAACTCCCATTCTCAAGGTAAGTGGATTTCATTCACTTTAACGTAAATTTAATCCCCAAATTCTTAGATTTCATAGGGATTAAACATGGTGGGAATGATGGGTTTAACCCTAAATTATGGGTGTCAAACGGGACGGGACGGGCCAACCCCGAACCGGCCCTTCTATTTTAACCGGGTTGAGGGTCGGTTAAGGGCCGGTTTTGGCGCTAGATGGGCCGGGCCCAACAGTAAAAAAATTAAAACCCACCCTAACCCGGCCCACTTAACCCAACCCGGTCAAACCCACCAAAAGCCGGTCAAACCCGGTTAAAAATAAGTCAAACCCGTTTTAAAAAAATAAAAAATCCAATATACACTATATACACTACAATTATATACACTATATACACTCCAATATACAATATATATTTTTAAAAAAACATATAAACAATTACACATATATACGTACCATTCAATATATAATTATATATGACTATACGTACTACTTTAAATAAAACATATACTATAATAGTATAATATATATATATTTATATACTAATTTATAAAACATATACACATTTATACGTTAAATATATACGCTTATAGAAGATATATACACATATGTACGCACCATTCAATATTTATGTACTACTTGTCTACTTTAAATAAAACATATACTACAATATATATATATATATATATATATATATATACATAGTTATATACTAATTTATAAAACATATACACATGTATACGATAAATATATACTACTTTAGAAGATATATACACATATATATGCACCATTCAATATATATGTACTACTTTAAATAAAATATATACTACAATATACATATATATATATATACAACAATATGTATATATATATAGTTACATACTAATTTATAAAACATATACACTTGTATACATTAAAGATATACGTCTATAGAAGATATATACACATATATACGCACCATTCAATATATATGTACTACTTTAAATAAAGTATATACTACAATATATATATATATACATATATATATATATATATATATATATATATATATATATATATATACTTACATACTAATTTATAAAACATATACACTTGTATACGTTAAATATATACTACTTTAGAAGATATATACACATATATAAGCACCATTCAATATATATGTACTGCTTTAAATAAAATATATACTACAATATACATATATATATACAACAATATGTATATATATATAGTTACATACTAATTTATAGAGCATATACACTTGTATACGTTAAAGATATACGTCTATAGAAGATATATACACATATATACGCACCATTCAATAATATGTACTACTTTAAATAAAGTATATACTACAATATATATATATATATATATATATATATATATATACTTATATACTAATTTATAAAACATATACACTTGTATACGTTAAAGATATAAGTCTATAGAAGATATAAACACACACACACATATATATATGATAGTTAATTAATAATATATTAAAAGTAAGTTTTAAATTTAAACTAGAAATTCATTTTAAATCAATATATAGGTACTACTTTAAATAAAATATATACTACAATATATATGTATATACTATGTATGTATGTATATACATATATATATATATATATATATAGTTATATACTAATTTATAAAACATATACACTTGTATACGTTAAATATATACGTCTATAGAAGATATATACACATATATACGCACCATTCAATATGTATGTACTACTTTAGATAAAATATATACTACAATATACATATATATGTATTACAATGTATAGATGGTTATATTATACTAATTTATAAAACATATACACTTGTATACATTAAATATATACACATCTATATAAGATATATACACATATATACGCACCAATCAATGTATATGTACTACTTAAAATAAAATATATACTACAATATACATCGATTACAATACATAGATAGTTATATTATACTAATTTATAAAACATATACACTTGTATACATTAAATATATACATCTGTAGAAGATATATACACATATATACACACCATTCAATATATATGTACTATTTTAAATAAAATATATACACTTGTATATGTTAAATATATACGTCTATAGAAATATACACATATATACACTTCTATAGAAGATATCCAATTTGTAAAACATATACACTTGTATATGTTAAATATATACATCTATAGAAGATATATACACATATATACACTTCTATAGAAGATATCCAATTTATAAAACATATGCACATGTATACGTTAAATATACACTTCTATAGAAGATATATACACGTGTATATGCACCATTCAATGTATATATACTACTACTTATAAAATATACTACATTATATATACATTACAATATATATAGATATACTTATATACTAATTTATAAAACATATACACATGTATACGTTAACTATACACTTCTATAGAAGATATATGCACAAATATACAAAACATATGCTACTTACTATAATAAATTAATAATATTTGGTAGTAAATTAATAATATATTAGAAGTAAGTTTTTAATTTAAAGTAAAAACTAGAAATTCAATTTAAAATTTTAAATCGTTAAATGAAAAAATATAAAAAGCAAGGACTAAGGAGTGAATGAATTTGGGGAATTTTATTGATTGCAAAATGATCCAAAATTTATAATTTACATGAATGAAAAATCTACAAATTATGCATCATTTTTTCCAACTCATTCATGTTAATATTAACGGGAACTTGCATAGGATAGTCGAAGTCAACGGGGGCAAAATCATGCATTGGACTTGATTCTGCTGAGTTCTCTCGTGAAGTCATAATTTCTTCAAGTTTCAGCTCGTCGCTCGGCTCCGGTTCCATTCCTTGGTTTCTTCTTTCCGCTCCAATCCAATCTCTGAGGCAAACTAGAACATTCATTGCATTGCTTCCCAATGAGTGTCGGTTGTCTCCAAGCTGCTGTCGTCCCTGACTAAAGGCGTTTTCTGATGCAACGGTTGACATTGGAACATTCAAGATATCTCTAGCTAATCTTGAAAGCACAGGATATTGTGTTTCATTACTCCGCCACTAATCCAACGTGTTGATCCGTCGTCTGCGATCCTCTGGTGCCGTCCGAAGATAATATTTCAGCTCTTCCCGATAAGTTGATATGTAAGTTCTCTCATCAACACTGTTCCAATAATTTAAATGATAAAACGAATCAGAAAAAATATTATGTACTGGCCTTTTAGAAGATGATGGCTCCTCGGGAGGATGAGGAGCGACAGTTGGAGTGATATTTGTAGGTACGGCTAAATCAAATAAATCAACATAGTAATTATATAATTTTTCTATGTAATCCTTTGCATCAACCACAACCGTCCACAAATCAGGTTGTACTTGTTCAGAATCATGGTTAGTATTTATTTCTAAGTTAGTATAAATAAAAGTACTAAAGTGGCCCATATTATTATATTTCATGCACGGATTTAGCATAGCACCAACCAAGTAAATAGTGGGAATCGGGAAAAAATATTTTTAAAATTTCGTAAACATGGCGCCAACAGCTTCTTTATAACCTTCTTTATTTTTATATTCTTTGAGCAAACCAGAAATATCGGCTATATATGCCAAAATATTACAAACAGTAGGATAATAAGCACCAGAAAATTCAACCGTAGCTACATAAAAAATTTCTAAGAACTTAACAAGATCATTAATTACAACCCAATTAGAATTATGTAGCATGCAATCAGCAGAATCACCAAATGAACCGCAATGTTGGTTAAAAGCTAGTGTAATAGGAATTTTATATTTATAACAAGTTTTTAAAAATTTATACGTAGAATTCCATCTAGTATCAATTTCCTCAGGCATCAAAATCGGTGTAAGTCCATTTTCTTGACATTTAACTTTAAATTCTCCAATTCTCGATCTACGATTATTTCCTTGAATAAAACCAACGGCAAGATGAATTTTTTCAATATAAAGCTCAAAAAACTCAAGACCATCTTTTACAATTAAATTATATATATGACATGCACACTTAATATGAAAAATTTCAGGCAAGGGCGGAGATAGCGTAGATTTTAATTTTTTTATAGTAGTCTTGTTGTTAGAAGCATTATCAAAAGCAATACATAAAATTTTATTTTCGATACCATAATATCCGGCAATTTTAACAATAGAATCAGCAATAAATTGTCTAGTATGTTTACGATCTTCATCATATAAAAAAGCAAGAATACGTTTTTGCATCACGAAATTACTATTCATCCAATGACAAGTAACGGTTAAATAATCATTTTTATTTACAGCACGACCAAGATCAGAAGTTAGAGACAATCTACATTGAATATTTTTTAACAATGTTGATAAATAAAAATAATATTGTGAATGAAGTCTAAAAATATCAGACCGACAAGTAGTTCTAGGAATACCGTTAAACATAAGATTATAAATTGCTTGTATATAACGAATAAAGGCATCAGAAGAAGGAAAATTAAAAGGCAAACAACTCACAACTGCCATTTTAGCTATTTCTTCCCGGTCCCTCAATATATTATAGTTCTTCGCTACGTGACCGGTTGTTGGGTCCATTCTAGTTTGCGTTGGCCCACCAACATCCCCACCATCTTGTGCAATATTGAACTCTCTTTTGTGATCTTCAGCTATATGTCTCATTAACGTACCCGTACCCCCTTGCTTGCCTCCACTTCTATGCTTATATATTTGTTGACAAATATTGCATTGCACCTCAATATCTAATATACGTTCAAAAAATTGTCATGCAACACTAGTTCTTTTACGAGGTCTTGGGGCACTGGGAGGACGGAGAGGGAGATTAACCGATTCAGATCTAACGTTAGCATCTCCTACTGCGGGTGTCTCAGCAATATTTTCATTATCTTCGTCTAAATTAACCGCATCTACTTTATTTTCTTCTTCTATACCGTAATTTTCCTGAGCTTCTACATAATCCATATCGTGAGCACCTACACCTATTTCTTCCTCAAAAGGTGTACCAAGCGGTACCGGAGGCGAAGACACATGGGTATATCTACTACTTGAACTACCTCTACCGCTAGTAATTCGCTTTTTACTACCACTACCGCTTCCGGAACAAAAAATTTTAACACCTTTAGTAGCGAGGTTTCTTAATTTATCCATAATATAAATTAAATTAAACTAAAAATATTCAAAATACACAAATATAATAAAATTAAATATTAAACAATTAATAAAATAAATAAAAATTAAACGTAAGAGATGGAACGACAATACCAAATTTTGGAAGTATCCGAAGATTGCGACTTTAGAAACTTTCGCTCGTACTTTGTAAACGAAAAATTAAAAAATTAAAGTGAACACTTTAAGAAATTAAATATATTGAATATTTGAGAATTGAGAATTGAGATTTGAGAGAGAATGAGATTTGAGAGAGTGAAAAATGATTTGAAGTTGTCGGGTATTTATAGAATTTTTTTGGGATTAAAAAATATTTTTTAAAGTTAAATTTTTTTTTTTTTTAATAAATGGGCCCAAACTAGCCGTTTGGACCCAAAAACGACTATATAGCCGTTGGGCCAACGGCTAGTTTGGCCCAAAATCCCAATTTTTTTTAATTTTTTTATTTTTAAAAAGGTATCCGGGCCGGTTAACCGAAGGGCCTGGACCGGGCCGGGTTAGCCAGGCCCATTTTAAAAAATAACCAGCCCGGGACCCGAAACCCTAAAGCCCTAGGGCTTATCGGGCCGGGTCAAACCGGGCTGGGTTAGCTACGAGGGCCGGATCGGGCCGGCCCACTTGACACCCTTACCCTAGATCAGAGAAATTGATATGATATATTTAACGAAGGGTTAGAATCACCTGATGATAGCCTAGAATGGTTGAATTATGATTCCCAAGCTAAATATTGTTCTTTTAATCTTGATGTATGGTGAATTTAAGTGAAATGTAGGTAAAATAAAATCTAGAATAGCAGAATTTGTCGTGACCTAAACCTGTCGTGAGTGGCACCCACACTATTCTTCCAGCGGGAAAATCATCTACCTCCAAAATACCATCTTTCAATCAACACTAAAAGAAATACCAAACTAATCCATCAATAAAGATATTCAAGTCTGAAATCAAAATCATAAGTACAACTAAATGCGGAACATTGTACTTAAACAAAAGCCATCCCCAGGATCAGAAAGTCGTCCGTACTAAAATAATTAAGATTGTCAAGAAGGGAATGCAACTCCAAAACTAAAATGAAAGGCATAAGTCTAGAAATAAAGAGTATATCATCCAAGAAAGATTCACGGTAGCCCAAAACATGCTGCTTATCCTTGAATCCAAAATCAGCTGCAGAAATCATGAGTGAGGTCTCTTAAGAGTTGTTGGAATATGCGCTGCACTCATAAAAGTAAGAGCAGGTGTAATATCAGCACACAAGAAAACAACGATGTACTGGTAGGGTCATTTGGCCAACCCAAGATAAGAATATGACCACTTAACTAAAATATAGTACAACAAGTTAATACATGCTCAACTAACATATACTTAGCACAACAGGCATCAAATAAGTAATTTAGAGTTCCAAGCAACAAGTCAATACACTTACAACCAAGTCAAGTTCAGTCAAGACAAATTAAGAGGTTATCCATCGTAAAAATATATTTTTTGTTTCACTCATAAAAAAGTCAAACTCATCTAACCCTCGTACACACATGCTATGGGTAATACATTCATCCTTTAGTCATGACCTGCAGGGAACAATTTTTATTCATGTACTAACCCATAAGAACGTTCCAAAAACCAAAACATTTCACATTTAGCAATGAGGTAGGTCAAAATCATACAACAACGTTAAATTATTGCAATGACCACACCAAACAACATGTACTAACAAACCATACTAAAAAATAGTGAGCATGCACATATAGCACAAATTGTGTTAAACTACAATATTATCACCTACCTCGAATAAAGTTTGCACAACTCCTCTAAGTCGAAGTTTTGTCTTTCGTGTAATTTTCTCTTGCTCTTGATTTAGAATATGCATATAAACACATAATTAATGAAATGTCCTACCATGTTGGGAATTATAATTCACACCCAACTCCTAAGGTCAAGTTTATGATCATTCCCTTCCTGTTTTAAGACCGTTCTACCGTAATTCACCTAAAACTATTAATTTCATGAATGAATTAGTGAATTAACAGATGCAGGGATCAATTAATTGTTAATATTCACAACACATTAACTTATTACTTAATTTGCTCCCTTGCCCCAGAAAGTAATCAAAATTATCCCTAAAACCCTCCACAAACTCCATAAATTAGCAATTCTAAGGCTTAATTATCCATTATTAGTTAACGAGAAAGAAATTCTTACCTTAGCGAAGCCAAACGATGAAAATTGGTGGAAGTCACCCAAAATCGCCCCTTCTTTTTAATAAAATGAGTTTTATAAAAATAAACTGTTATGGAGGAAAACTTAACTAAAGCTGCGACTTTTGCCGCTATAGTGGCCGTTGATCGGATTTTACTGCCGCTATAGTGGCCATTGATCGGGTTTGACTGCCGCTATAGCGAGAATTTCTCCATTATAGTGACGATCTCTATAGAGGCATCGGCGGGACAAAATGTCCAGTTTCACTCCAAAATTTTAATTTTTGTAATACACCTAAATCAGGGACGTTTCAAATAATGCTCGTTTACGCTAAGATCAATTCGGGAAGTTCTACTCACCCAAATTCAATTTCGTAATTTATGGATTCTTTATCGTCTAGCTAACTATAAATCAAGTCAAACACCATCAAACTTGCACAAAGTATTTCCGTATTTTTCCAAATCATACCTCGCTTTGATTTTATTTGAAACTAGCCTAGCCTGAAATTTATAACTTCAAAATCGAAAAGAATTTTAACATAAAATTTTTAATGGGAGATTTATACATAACGACAGAAATGGACATTACAACAGATATGAATTTACTCATCGTTCATCTCCAAATGATCAAATGCTAAAAATAAGCTAAGATAAAGAGAGAAGAGAGTACCTGTATCCTCAAGCAATTGAGAGTACTTGTCCCACATGTCCTTCTCAATTTTTCAAAGAGCTTTCTTAACTGGACGATGCTTCAATTGAACCTTAATCGAATAAATTTTATTCGTCCTTAATTTTCAAATATCCCAATCTAGAGTTGCTACTGGTTCCTCCTTGTAAGCCAAATCTTTATCTAAAAGAACCGAGTCTCACTTAATTATGTCATCTCTATTCCCATGGTACCTTTTAAGCATAGAGATATGAAATATCGGATGGAATCCCAATGGTAGAGCTAACCTGTACGTAAATGGATTCACTTCTTCAAAAATCTCGAAGGGACCAATATATCGAGGGTTGAGCTTGCCTCTCTTGCCGAACCTCATGACACCTTCATGAAAGATGCCTTAAGCAAAATCAGCTCCCGACCTTGAAGTCTATGTCTATTTTCTTACGGTTCGCATACTCTTTCTTCCTACTTTGAGCAGCCAACAAAATGGTTTGAATGAACCTTACTTTCTCTTGAGCCTTCTTTACTAAGTCAGTGTCCAAAGGTTTAACATCTCTAGCCTCAAACCACTCAATAGGTGACCAACAATTTCTTTCGTAGAGAGCCTCAAATGGTGTCATATCAATGCTAAAGTAATAGTTGTTGTTGTATGAAAACTCACACAAAAGAAGAAACTGGTCTGTATGACCATCAAAATTAATTACGCAGGCCCTCAATATGTCTTCGAGCACCTGAATTGTCTTTTTTTGACTGTCCATTAGTTTGAAGATAGAAAGTCATACTAAATGTGAGCTTGGTGGCCAACTCCTCTTGCGACCTGTCCTAAAATTTGAAAGTATATTTTGCATTTCTATCATAAATGATGGTAACTAACACCCCATGAAGTCTCATAATCTCCTTGACGTAAATTTAGCTAACTGCTGAGAGCTGTAGTCTATTCGAACCGTCAAAAAGTGAGCTGATTTCATCAACCAATCTACTATCACCTAAATAGAGTCATATTTTCTCAAAGTCTTAGAAAGACCCACTACAAAATCCATAGCAATGTATTTTCATTTTCACATAGGTATAGACATCCTCTTAAGCAACCCACTGGCATTTGATGTTCATACTTGCTGATAATTTTGACACTTAGACACACAATTCACTATGCCCCTTTTCATCCAGGGGCCACTAATAAAGCTAACTCAAGTCATGGTATATATTGATTGTACCCGAATGAATAGAATAATGTAAATTATGGACCTTTGAAAGTCCATCACGAATCAAATCACCAACTCGAAGAATACCTTTCTTTAAACCACAACACCTCCCTCACGCCAAGAGGCTCCTTAAATAACAATATCGAGTCATATGAATAAGATTGTATGCATATATATGAAGAGAATTTTATTTTAATTTTACTTTGTTATTCTTATAAAATAATTCATGTGTGGTCTTTTACACAATTCATGACTTGATTTGAAAATTGATTTTAAAATAATTTTCACGATTATTATGATTTTTATACATACTTCCTCCGTCCCAAATTATCCGTCCTAAATTTTTTAATTTGATTTCTCATTTTACTTGTCTTTTTTCATTAATCAAGACAAGATAAATTTTTTTCCCATTATATCCGTAGTAATTGATTACTCCTTGTTACTAACATTGAATTATCAAATCTTGAAAAATGTTGCAAAGACTTTGATAATCCTATAATCCTAATTATCCATGCAAAAAGTGCTTTGGCATCAGCCATTTAATAACTCCACATGACAAAATTAATAGGGGCAAACTGATAAAGTTACATTACCAATCATTGTTTTCTTAATAGCTGTGTCATCTCAATTTGTGACGGAGGGAATATCATAGAAGTTCATCATGTGAATTTAATTCACTCAGGCCAGATTAATGTCCGGTACCAATTGATTAGAGTTGGAACATGACAAGTATGTATTAAGCACGATAAAAAAAATTATGTGTTTCATATATATCATAATAGTTCATCATGTGAATTTGATTTGCTCCGGTCAAATTAATGTCAGATACCAATTGCATAGAATTGGGACATGACAAGTATGTACTAAGCACGATAAAAGAAAAGTATATATTTAGTCAAATATTACTAGGATATCTATAACTACACTCAACTTCAATTTTTTTTTACAAAATAACGTTTAACTTAGCTTGTTAAGCAATGTGTATCTTCTGAAGATATCCCCCCTCAAAAAAAAAATAAAAAAAAATATTAAGAATTGTATCTTTTCAACCCAAATCAATCTCTCCCATATCTTTTCTTTTGCGGATATGGTAAAGGGAGTTTGGTACAAGTTAGGAGGACAAAATATGTATTAAGCTAACTAAAAACAAGGTACGCTCAAAAAAAGGAGAGATTAATATTTAAATGAAATAAAAATAATACCATTAACCAAAAAAAAAAAGAAGAATGTTCAACTTACAGCAGATTAAATATCAAATCACAATTAATAGTTAATAGTAGTAACGGATTAGCACTTAATCATTAAAAGAGCAAAATAATCCTTCAACAACTTCTACAAATTAAGGAAAAAACACTTCAATAAAACGAAGGAAATTTTGGAGAAATAAATTTATAAGGAAAGGAACAAAAACTATATATAGTCAAGCAACATCTTTTTCCCATTATAATCTTAAAAGACTTCTTACAATTAATTTTGTAGTCATTATAAACTTTCTTCTGAAAACATCAACTAACTCAAAAGTTCAGCAAATCAACATTACTGAATATTAACACAGCTTTTACATCTTTACTACTCACTATTGAACCAAAAAATTTACATCTTCATCACAGAAAATGCTGTTTCTCAAAGATTATACATGATGGAGGCATATAGATCTTGTAAGTACTTGAGAAGTGAGAAAAATTGGAACAAGCCACGTCAAATAGCCTAGCGCGATGAGATTTTGAAGAACTATATATAGGGCATGTGTTCGGCCATGCAATTTGGACTTCAAATTCGAAATTCATGTTTGTTTATGAGATTTCAACAAAACTTCAATTTCAATATGAAATATGAGCAATACTAACTTGCTTAGTTTCTAACTCCAGTTGACTAGGTAGATACTTTAAAAGTAGTACATCCTGCTGAAGCCATTTGGAGATTGCAACAAAACTGATTTTCTGCATGCCTCTTAAGTTCAATCTTGTGTAGCCAAACTTCCAAAAATTTCAATGCAAAATCTGATGTCTTTCTGATTCTTGATCCCTTCGCATTTCTGTTGCATCTCCGGCCAGTTTGGTAGAGATTATCTGATAATACATATGACATTCAACTACGCGTGCTATCTGGTATTAGCATGAGCCTAGACTTCCAAATCTTCAACCTCAGAGCTAATCACAAAGCTAGGAAATGCTAAAGTAATATCCCTATATAATAAAAGCAAGGCCACGGATTAGGTAACAACA
Source organism: Capsicum pubescens (assembly GCA_030864215.1). Taxonomy (NCBI): domain Eukaryota; kingdom Viridiplantae; phylum Streptophyta; class Magnoliopsida; order Solanales; family Solanaceae; genus Capsicum; species Capsicum pubescens. Next base: position 49,639,502 of record CM061540.1, on the reverse strand, counting down.
CTCAGTTAGCGCACAAGTTGATTGTAGATTTAAGGCCAATGAGCTGCAATTGGAACACCACAAGAGGAAGGGGAAAAAGATAATGCGAATAGTCGAGGCTCGAGCTACATTAATGTAATGCAGCTCGATGTTATAACTTACTTCAGATATGGAAGGGTCATATTCTTTAGAAGAGATGGATTCTTTGAAACAAACTCCTTCCACTCATCTTGATCTATCTTTCCATCACTCTTTTTATCTGCTTCATCAAATGTCTGGTGCACACAAGACAAAAAGTAGGTCGATTTGGTCAATATAAACAGCAAAAAGGAACAAAAATATCTGAGCAGAAGATGGAGCCGAGTGAGCAGTCAACCTTATCTACGATCATTTCCACTAGATCATCTGAAAGGACCAAATCCGATTCATTCAGCAGCGCCAACACCATCTCTTTCAGCTGCAATTGAAATCAAGCAGCGAATATATTTAAGCAGTTGTTATTGAGGACTAATGCTCATGACAAAGGAGCATAGAGTAGTAAACCAGTACAAGTACTGTTGCAACATCTACCTCTTCTCTCTCAATATAACCAGTCTGCCTTAGATCATACAGCCTGAAGGCAACTGCAGAAAAAATCCACCGTACACGCGAATAATGTTACGTTGCAGAAGAGGTTAAAGAAAGATGTTTACAACTCCAAAGCTAAATGGAAAACATGGCTGTGAGACAGTGAATTTAAGCCATTAAAAATCATTCCCTACATGCAATTTTATCGGCTACAGGCGCATTTGGGTGGAATATGCTCAATGATCTGACAAATTCTCCAAATTCAATCACTCCATTGTGCTTGAAATCAAATAGATCAAAAATCTGCATGATTCCAGGAAGAGAAGAAAAGAAAAACTCAGCAAGTAAAAGTCAGACTAAAGCCAAACCAAGGGTCGGTTTTTCAAATGAAGCAGAAACAATAGATCGTTAGATCCAAAGCATAAGAGTTGTTTTGCTTAATCAGTAATGCGGAAGATTTCAACAGACATCTTCATGGACCATTTCAAGGAAAAGTGAAACAACAGATTAAAACATACCCTGTCTGCAAAAAGATTTCTCCTGTTTTGATTCTTGAAAATTGCCAGCTGAAATTCTTCCTGATGATGCAGTGGGCACGGAAGTTAATAAGTAACTCCATAACATATTCTAGGCGTAAGTTCAATATTAAGTAAATATACAACTCCAGTAACACATAATTATTGGTTAATGGTAATGGCAAGTACTAGAGAATTATACCTTGTGAATTAGTCCATCATCAATTATAGAGCTGCTTATTTTCTTGAACAGCTCATATAATGCTTCAACTTCACTCACCGTAACTGCAATACGTAAAAACAGATGAAGTCTCATATATAATGATTAATTGGCTGTTTCGGATTGAATAAAACCAGACCATAACTTGCTGACAATCATAACTTTTTACATGTTTAAGCACTTGCTTACCTACATGCTGGATTTGATAGTGAATGCCAGAACATGAACTACTAGTTCGATCATCACATTCACAATGAGACTTAGCTCGCTTTCTCAGCACATGAATTTTTTTCATAAAATTTGTCAGGAGACAATTAAAGGCTTCATCGTTTCAGGCTATGGAAAATCTTTTGGTTATTTGATTACTCTTACTATGATCTAGAGAAGGAAATTTTCATTCTGAAGCTCAATCATACTATTCCGTTGTTCCTTCATATTCTTCTATTGTAATACAGATGGAAATGCACACTTTGTTGGAGAGGGAAGAGGGAGATGTGAACAATTCTATAACATCATCCTTATGCACTAAATGAGTTTGAGCTCTTCTTACTTGGTAGAGAAAAAAATCAAGGTGTCTGACCGACTTCTTAAGGTCATACGACATGAAATCCTTTTAAACAAGATCCAGAACCTGAGGGCCAGGGAAAAGCAGACAAAACGACAACTGAACCAATTTCGTAAGGATGCATACTCACAAGCTGTCTCAGCAGCAAGCACGGTTGGCTCCTCGTAACCAGGGGTACTGTGTCGGGAGATTTTTGTGTGACAGCAGCCCATCAAAAGACGAACAATAAAATGTTGTTAATGAACAATATATCCAAGATCGTTACACTTCATTGAACAGCCACCTGACAATAGGAATGCATCATGATCATCAGAGAATTGAGCAAATAAGTCATGCATAATAAATATATCGAAGTCAAAATGATACAGCAGAATAGCAGAAAAAAAAAAAAAAAGGAAAATCATCAAGGACGACTAGATAAAGTCTTAAAAGCTAAGCAGGTCCATCACCTCGTCAAGCTTTGCACCCTCTTCACAAATTGGAGGAGATAACTATCCCAAGCTAAGGTCAAGATCTACATCAAACCATTCGTAAAATGTTCAGGTTCAGAATAATCACCGGGACATCAAATGTATTGATTTCTTAATTCAGCTAAAAACAAGGATAAAGAAAGAAACTGCAATTGCCTCCACTCATGCTAGCATTAATGTTTAAGACATAAAGACTGCTGATCTACGTGATCATCAAATATAAGGGTATATAGCAATATGACATCCAAATGGTAGAGTCCACGAAATTCTTGGCTACAACTCACCGAAAGCTTACTTCACAACCTGCACCTTATTTCTTCAGCAGCACTATACCATTCTGTTTTCGCTTAGCCGTGTGTTCGTGACAATGCAAAGAGATCCTTCTCTTCCTCGCCAAATAAACTGTATGGAACTAAAATACTGTAGCTCTGAAAGAAAATAAACTACAACAGATATAGAAGAGAAAATAGAATGACCCTAAACAGAAAAAGACATTAATACAGATAGAAAGCTTGTTTGTATTTAGAGAAAGGCAATATATAGTTATTTATGCTTTTTTTTTTTTTTGATGAATATCAAGAAGCCAAAGGCGTAAGCAAATCTGACCTCTTCTCACAAGTTTGCCTCTTGGAGTATTATGAATATTTAGATAATCACTGAAAATGTAAATATTTAGCTATAAATCAGGAAACTAAAGCTAGTTTTTGTTGCCATTGATACATTGAGCTCTATCATTAAGATCAAGAAAATGCTTACAACCGAGATAATAGAAAGATACATAGAGAGAGAACAATAAAAGATTTAACGGAAAAGGCTCAAAAATATTTGAAATAGATCAAAAATATCCGTTGTATTTTTGGCTCAAAAATACACTTTCGTTAAATATTTGGCTCAAAAATATCTCTCCCTCTAACAAAATTCGGAAAAGGATCAAAAATACCCCTCAACTATCTGAAATAGATAAAAAATACTCCTTACTAGTTTTTTGGTTCAAAAATACACCTCTGTTAAATATAGAACTAAAAAAATGATTATTGTAAAATTATTTAAAAAATAAAAATAAAAAACTGATTATTAAAAAAAATTATCATTTTTTTAAATGAAAAAAAATGTCATTGAGGATCTAAATTATTTAAAAAATAAAAATAAAAATAATAATCAGTTTTTTATTTTTATTTTTTAAATAAGTTTATAATTATTTTTTAATAATTTGGATCCTCAATGCCATTTTTTATTTTCATTTTTAAAAATTTTATAATTTCTTTTTAATAATCAGTTTTTTATTTTTATTTTTAAAATAATTTTATGATTATTTTTTAATAATTTGGATCCTCAATGCCATTTTTTATTTTCATTTTTTTTTAAATTTATAATTTTTTTAATAAACAGTTTTTTATTTTTATTTTTAAATAATTTTTTAATAATTTAGATCCTCAGTGACATTTTTTTTCATTTTATTTTTTTTTAATAATCAATTTTTTATTTTTATTTTTAAAATAATTTTAGAATAATTATTTTTTTAGTTCTATATTTAACAAAGAGGTATTTTTTAGCCAAAAAACTAGCGAGTGGTATTTTTGATCCATTTCAGATAGTTCAGAGGTATTTTTGATCCTTTTTCGAATTCTGTTAGAGGGACGGGTATTTTTGAGCTAAATATTTAACGGATGGGTATGTTTGAGCCAAAAATCTAACGAGGGCTATTTTTAAGCCATTTCAAATAGTTCAGAAGTATTTTTGAGTCTTTTCCGAAGATTTAATTAGCTAGTAATGTTGTTGCATTGCTGGATAAATTGTGAAGACCAAGTTTGTATATAATTAAGAGCACAGATATATAATTTTCGTGAAATCTATATATGTATACCATTTAAATATATACCGGTGTGAGTTTAGAAAGGTTGCTTTCGATATACCCTCGATTCAAGATGAGAACAGTCCACAAAAAAGACATAACAACTCAAGATGATTCTTGTGTGGCTATAAAGCATTGTTAATGGTAAAATAAGAATTTTGAAATTAAGTATCCGTTTGATCATGAGAAGTTTTTTCTTTTCTCCAATTTTTTTTTTATTTCAAATACAACTTAAAGTTAGTGTTTGATCGTGAGAATTTCAAATACAACTTAAAGTTAGTATTTAAAAAGTGAAAACGGGTAAAGCCTATTTTCACTTGTATCATTCTCAATTCTCTCACAAAAATTCAAGACAACTTCAATTCATCCAATTTATATTTATGATTAAACACAGTTTCAACTTCTAACTCAAAAAATAAAATCCTATCACATAAATTAGTACATATAAAGTACTATTAATTAATAAATAGATAGAGTACTCTTAATTAGTAAATTTATTTAGAAATATTTTTTTTGCAAGTGTTGATTAATAATCTGCTAATTACTAAAAATGATACGTACTTTACTATATTTACAATGTCGATATTTACATATTTTTAAATCCAAATTCAAGTATTTACATATTTACAATGTCGGTATTTCCTTTTGAATAAACAAGATCAATAGGCCTAATAGCTCCAAAATCAAAGTATTTCGTTTTATTCATACATCAAGAGAATTTAACTAATATATCAAATAGTGAAAAACATTGATAGAGATTGGATAGATTAACATATGGAAAAAGGATATACATAGCATTTTAAATGAAATTATAGAAACAAAAATAATCATTGAATTTTAATTCTATTCTCTACCTATTTGATGACAACTTTATGTAATACTATACAAACTTGATATATATTTTTTACAAATACATATTTTATACAATAAAGATACAATTTCTATATATATTTCTTTCTGTTACACACACACACACACACATATATATATATATATATATATATATATATATATATATATATATATATATATATTACAATAATTATACAAATTTTATGCACATCACATTACAAGTGCATATTCTATATAATAATGACATAATTTTTACCCATAAATTCGCTGTTTTATTATTTTTTAAGAATTGTATCAGTATAATATATAATTATAGCAATATGATATATGAACTGTGAACTACTTGGATCAAAATGACTCAAATTATAAAATAACTATAATATAAATTTATTTAAACCAACTAGTCATAAATATCCAATTATCTAAACATAGATCAATTATTTTGAAAAAATCAACCCGTGTCCTACTTCCTTAACAAATTATCTGGATTATCCTTTAGATTATATAAGTTCCATCTATCATAAAGGCAAGAGAGACAAAAATATTTTCTTTTTTCTAGATTATTTTTGTTTTGATCCAAAAATTTATTAGAAACAACCTCTTTATCTTGTAAGGATAATGTCACGTGGGAATTTGAGTGAACGTTTATTTGTATATAGTTTTTTATTATTAAATTTTTCTAGATTATTTTTTGTTTTGATCCAAGAGTTTATTTGAAACAACCTCTCTATCTTGTAAGGATAACATTACGTGGGAGTTTGAGTGAATGTCTATTTGTATATAGTTGTTTATTGTTAAGTGTTTTTAGATTATTTTTTATTTTGATCCAAGGGTCTATCAGAAACAGCCTCTCCATCTAGTAAGGATAATATCACGTAAGAGTTTGAGTGAACGTTTATTTGTATATAGTTGTTTATCAGGACTTTATTTAAATAAATTGTGTAATTATTTTAGTAGTGATGACTTTGGAGCCTTATTCACCAAGACACTCATGTGTATGTATATATGTATGTATGTATGTATGTATGTATGTATGTATACATGTGTGTGTGTGTGATGGTATCAGAGTTAGGCCCACCCAATTCATTATTTTCGATGTTGAGCCCTTGATATTATCCTGTCCACTCTCTAAATGTACAGTCCTAGATATACGGGGGTGTTAGAGTCCCACATCAGGAGTGTTAGTAGTGATGACTTTGGAGCCTTATTAACCAAGACACTCATGTGTGTGTATGTATGTATGTGTGTATGTATGTATGTGTGTATGTATGTATGTATATATACATGTGTGTGTGTGTGATGGTATCAGAGTTAGGCCCACCCAATTCATTATTTTCGATGTTGAGCCCTTGATATTATAATGTCCACTCTCTAAATGTACAGTCCTAGATATACGGGGGTGTTAGAGTCCCACATCGGTGGGTTAAAGGATACATATACATACATACATATATATATATATGTGTGTATATATATATATGTATGTATGTCATGGTAGCAGAGTCAGGCCCACCCAATTCATTATTTTCGATGTTGAGCCCTTGATATTATACTGTCCACGGTCTAAATGTACAGTCCTAGATATGCGGAGGTGTTGGAATCCCACATCGGTGGGTTAAAGAATCCTTGATCACCTTATACGGTCTTGGGCAATCCTCCCATCATGATCTACCTTTTGGACTTGAGTTAGGCCCAAGGAAAAACATATAAGTTAGTTGCAATGCAACACCCAATACCCATCAAGCCTTGCTCAACTTGAGGGGGTGTGTAATATCACATAGGAGTTTGAGTGTATATCTTATTTGTATATAGTTGTTTATTGTTAAGACTTAAATAAATTGTGCAATTATTTTAATAGTGGAGATCCTTCATGGTGATGACTTTGAGTCTTATTCTCCGAGACATTCATGTATATCTATCTATCTATATATATTGATACTATATTACTATTATATATAAGGGAGAATCTCAAATTTTGGTAGTCCTCATAAGGGTATTTTAGATATTTTATTTCCTTGGCTAAATGAATCAAGAGAATACACATGGTAATTGATTGTGTTCTTTTGTTAAATATTTTCATTTTTGCCGTTATTCTTTTTGTTAAGGTCATTTCCACTTGTGTGTTTGTAATTGGTCTCTTCTTATTACTTAATAAGTTATCTTTTGACTAAGACTCCCTTCATTTTAAATTAATAAAATCACTTTTGCTCAAAAAAATTATTCAAAAATAACTTTCATATAAAATCAAAGTTAGTAATAATTTCCAACTACACCCTAATAGTAAATATTGTACAATTTTTTTAAAATATATAATAAATAGGATAATTTAATCAGTAATAAATAGTACATTGTCTTTATTATTATTTTAGCGGACATAAAAAAATAAATCAATAATTAAAATAGAGTGAATAAAATATTTTTTAAAGGGTGCAAAAATAATAAACACGACAAGTAAATAGACCGAATGGAATAATATACTGATTTAATTTAATTATTATTTAATATTCTTATAAATCACTATTAAGTTAGTTTATGTAAATCTTCTAAATTAAGGTTGTAATCGTTGTTTTACATACTTGAAGTCATTGAAACATTTTATTGTATTAGATTGATTGATTTTTTTTTTCAAAAACTCTTGTCACATGAAATTATAGGTGAAAATAAAATAATAAATATCAAAACAAATTTATTTCTATCTGTAATCGAGAAACTACATACCCATAAACTCATTAAAATTTTAATATTTTCTATTTTTGATCATCATTGAATTGCCATTATTAAAATATCATCATATTATTTTATAAAATACTGAATTACTTGTGGTCTTTAGATATAGTCAAAAATCAACATGGTCTACTGCCTCAATTATATATATCCCTGATTAATTCTATTAAATTGTTGCCAATTTAACCCTATTTACTTGGAGTTCTAAAATTCAAGCTACAACTTGAGATGAGTATTTTGTAGTATATATCATCATTTAAAATCTCAACTTGATATATATGTTGAAAATTGATTGTTTTAATTGTTGAATAAAACAGTCGATGGAGACCGATATATACATATACTAATCAAGACGTCTAAGTTTGACATATCATAATCTCAAAATAAAAAACTTATAAGCTTGATCTAGTCTAGAGTACATGTGTTATGCTGTCTTTTTTAAATTACACACACTAGTAATAAAAAAATATTAGAAGAGTCTTGAAGCTGAAACAGAAGCACATTGAACAAATTATACATTGCAAAATACTGTACGATAAGTTGTTAAACCTATAATATATGTGTACCGTAAGACATACTAAAACAATTAGGGGGAAAAATGACCCATATTTGAAAGTATAATTAACATAAATACCAACCTTTTAAAAGTAATTACACTCTCTTCCTTTTTTAAATTACTTTACTCTTTCTCCCTATTAATATACATAACAAAGCCGCCATATACATAACATTCTATGTATATGTGAGATTTTTGTAATATGTTTAGTGAGTTGGAATTTTTTGTAATATTGAAAACATAAGTTGTGTATTTGTGTAATTTTTAGTATTTGAAAAGGTGGGCATGCTTAGTCAGTCGGCTAAAGTAATATCCCTTTTTAGCCATTTGGCCCAATTGGGCACATGCAATCTCTATACTCAATTGATACACTTTTATATTATATTGATACACTTTTTAAAAAAAGAGAAAGCAAATTTTATGCAAGCACATGCAGTCCCTATACTTAATTGATACTTTTTTATACCACATTAATACACTTTTTTATACTACACTGATACACTTGCAATGTCCATATACTCAATTGATACTCTCTTATTCTAGATTGATACATTTTTAAAATGCATGTAAAAACAATATAGAGTCGGATAAAATATGTATCTAAATAATAATTGTAGTTAAAAATTGTATAAAATGTATATAAAAATTCTATAATTATTATACAGAATGTGTATATGTATAGCAACTCTATAATTATTATATATAAATATGATAGTCAGACTCGTAATATTTTCTCAAAGTCACTAAGTTAGAGTACTTTAATTGAAATTTTAATTGTTAGCAAGTTGAGTACTGAAAAGTCAAAGTTTTGAATGACAATAATTTCCTCCAATCCATAGAGAGTGGAAAGAGTGTCAGTTTCCTCACTTTCTCAGAGCAAACAAAAATGGAAGAAAAATGCCAAAAAAATATGGGCCAATTAAAAATAAAAAATTGGCCCCGTACATAAAACGGAAGGGCCAAATTGTGATGTACCCATCCCTTAATGGCTATTTAAAGGATTTTTAAATTTAGGTTCTAGTTTTGTGAAATTATTTTAGTTTTAGGTGTTATTTTTGTCCTTTCCCTCAAACAATTAATAAACATATGTACGTATTTCCTCTGTTTTTATTTACTGGTCACCTTTTTAAATTGCACGCCTCTTAAGGAAAACATTAACTAGAAGCTAATTTAATTTAATTATTCTTATTTATTATTCATTTTTATTTATTTAATGTTTTTCTTTTTTGCATTATATAATATTTTTTATATTTATTACTAAAGATAAAAATAAAAACAAACAACTAATTATACATTAACTTTGTAAAATAATAATCATTAAAAAATATTTATTTTTAGTAAGAACGATAACTAACTAAAAATGAAGAAAAATAGAATAAAAGTCAGAAAAATAGTTTAAAACATGCATTATTAATTATTAGTAGTTGAAAATGAAAGAGACTTGGGATATTATCCAAGGTCTACTTTTTTCGTTTTTCATTCTGAGTTCAACTACTTTGGATTCATACGAAAAAAGATTTACTACAAACGAGAGGGTATAAAACGCTTTTTATGTATGAAAGTCGACTCCAAACACACTTGAATTTGAAAATTTTAATTAAGAATAAAAAATTTCTTACACTGTATATAGTATTAGACATCTCAGCTATGCCTTCTCAGTTGGAGGGATTACCTGAATGCTGTACACTTCTTTTTTATTAAGAGGAATATTAGTTTGGTATAATTTAGTGATAAGTGAGTTAAGAAATATGTACTCTTTGGTTTGAATTAATTTTGTGGAGGTAAATATATTAGGTGATTTTGTTTATTTTGTTTTTTGTGTTGTTGGTAAAGGTCTTTGGTCTCCTTATAAGGCTTGGACAATCCTCCTCCTCATGAGCTAGCTTTTGGGGTGTGAGTTAGACCCAAGATCAATTTTAACATGGTATTAGAGTCAGGCCCACCCAATTCATTTGTTTTCGATGTTGGGTCCCCCATCTTATATTGTCCACGCTCCGGATGTCCAGTCCTGGGCGTGCGGGGGTGTTGGAGTGTCTCACATCGGTGGGTTAAAGGGTCATTGGTCTCTTTATAAGGCTTGGACAATCCTCCTCCTCATGAGCTAGCTTTTGGGGTGTGAGTTAGGCTCAAGATCAATTTTAACAGTTGGACAATCAAAATTACATAGTATCCTACTATTAGGGGATCGTATCAGTTAAAACCTCGTGAAATTAATCAAGATGCGTTCAAGCTGATTCAGATAACATAATTATAAAAATACTTTACGGATAAAATTACTCGTTACTTGTGAAATGTTCTTACGAAATTGAATAATAAAATTTGAACAGATCCACCCTTCCTTAATCTTCTTATCCTTTTTTTTCTAAAAATATAATCAAAATGAACATGGTCTACTGCCCCCATTATATCTGTCCCTTATTAATTCTATTAAATTGTTGCCAATTTAGCCCTATTTACTTGGAGTTCTAAAATTCAAGCTACATCTTGAGATGAGTATTTTGTAGTATATATCATCATTTAAAATCTCAACTTGATATATATGTTGAAAATTGGTTATTTTAATTGTTAAATAAAACAGTCGATAGAGACCGATATATGCATATATTAATTAAGACGTTAAGTTTGAAATATTATAATTTGAAAATAAAGAAATACAAGTGGAGAGAATATATATGACCGACTGCAACTTAAAATTATTTATATACAGTACATGTGTTATGCTGTTTTTTTAAAATTACACACACGAATAATAAATAAATAAATAAATAAATAAATAAATAAATAAATAAATAAATAAATAAATAAATATTAGAAGAGTCTTGAAGCTGAAACATAAGCATATTGAACAAATTATATTCATTGCAAAATATTGTACGATAAGTTGTTAAACCTATATGTGTACCAGTAGACATACTAAAACAATTAATAAACATACGTATTGATCTTGTGAAATAATAAGTGTTAAGTAATATTTATTTTTAGTAATAATAATAACTACTAATTAGAAACTGAGGAGTAGAATACAACTCAGAAAAATAGAAAGGAGTAAATAAAATAGTAGTATAGTGGCTGCTCCTAATTAAATGCAAGAGTTGCTGTTTAATGATAACTATTTGATGTATCGTGTCTGCAAATTACTCGTCTCAAATGTCTTAATTTGATTTTTTATTTTACTTATCTTTTTTCATTAATTAAGAAAAGATAAAAAAAAATTTCATGTTTTACCCTCATTAATTATTTTTTCTTCAAATTAAAATGTAAACATCATTTAATAGTGGTACTATGATAAACTAGTCATGTTATTAATTATTTTTCTTAATCAATGTATCATCTCTATTTAGGACGAATAATTTGGGACGGAAAAAGTATCCAAGGTCTAATTTTTTTATTTTTTTTCGTTTTCCATTCCTTGTTCGACTTTGACAAATTTTGGATTCACGCCGAAAAGTATTACTATGGATCGGGAAAGGGCATAAAGCGCTCCCTACATATCAAAGCCAATTTCAAATACAAAGCTCAAATTCGAGATTTTTGTTCAAGAATAAAACATTACTTATATGCACAATAACCTTTCATATTATTTATATATGGAAAGTCTAATATTGGGCCCATCACTCATTGATAATGCTTGTGAAATGTGAACCATATAAGACCTTATCAACCATGTTTTTTTTTTCTTTTATTGATTAGTCAACATATCCAAAAGAAAAAAAAAAAATCTATTTCTCTGTTATGTTTTTAGTAGTGATATCGTAAGCACCACTGCATCAAGCAATATTTTATTTATCAGCTGGAAGAAGCAGCAACTAAATGAAAGTCATTGGTAGGTTTGTTTACAATTATATATATGTCCATATAGTTTATTTCTTTCACCTAATTATTTTATCCGTTCACGAAATGACAGAAAACATTAGCATAAAATGTAGTCCAAAATTACATGTGTAACCAATAGGACCAGTACCAGTTGATTTTGTGACATAATAAGTAGTAATAAGGTCATGAACAAGGGCGGATCCAGGATTTTCAATGAGGAGGTTCAGTAGTACATATACGGACTAGTCGAAGGGAGTTCAATCTCTACTATTTATACATAAAAAAAAATTTACCATGTAAAAATAGTATAATTTTCCGACGAAGAGGTTCGAATGAACCCCCTGGACCCTATGTAGTTCCGCCACTAGTCATGAAAAATTGAAAGGAGCAAATAAAATAGTAGTATAGTGGCTGCTCCTAATTAAATGCAAGAGTTGCTGTTTAATTATAACTATTTGATGTATCGTGTCTGCAGCTAGCTATGATTCACCAATTACTTAAAACGTGCATTGTTAATTATTAGTAGTAGAAAATGAAAGATACAGACTTGGGATATATCCAAGGTCGAAGTCTTTCGTTTTTCATTGATTGTCCGAGTTCAACTAATTTAGATTCGCGCCAAAATAATTTCACTACGAGAGAGAGGGTATAAAGATCTCCCTATGTATGAAAACCGACTCCAAACGCAGAATTCGGATCCAAAGCTTTTTGATTAAGAATGAAATTTTTTGTATATTGACAATGCACAAAATTTAAACTCGTTATATATATATATATAGAAGGTCTAGTATTGGGTCCATCACTCATTGATAATGCTTGTGGACCATATAAGAACTTGTCAACCATGTTTTTTTTCTTCTATTGAGTAGTCAACATACCAAAAAAAATAATAATCTATTTATCTGCTGTATTTTTAGTAGTATTATCGTAAGCACCACTGCATCAAGCAATTTTTTTATTTTTCTGGAAGATGAAGCAACTAAATGAACGTCATCGGTAGGTTTGTTTATGATTTATATATATGTCCATATAGTTAATTCTTGTAATTTGTAGTATTTTTTTATATTGTCTTAAAATATGTAATTATTCTTCATATATAGATCTTAAAAACAATATGTGTATGTACATCCTTTGTGCCTTTATTTTTTTAGTCATTAAATTTAAAGATTATAAACGAACATCCTGATCAATGTACCTTTTTGATAATTTTTTCGTATTTTTGTTTCACTTGAAAATTTCTTATAGATAAATTAGGCAAACAAGTATGTAGTCGTCGGATGAAGTAGTCGAAAAAAAATCAAAAGTTTATCTCTAACTACTATCAATGTGATCCCAACTCTTGTCTAATTGATTTAGTTTTTGTATGTACTTTGTCAATATTAGAAGTTTTATGTAGTGTTATGTATGATCGTTATGGTCATACGACGTATGCAAGTATGCAACGTTTCAAGATCTTAGATTAGCTTAAAATACCTTACGTGCACATATTTTGATACTCAAATATTAGTATATATATGAAAAGAAATTTATATTTGTAGAATTCATCTGGGATACACAATTTTTAAACCTAACTCTTCTTATTGAAAAAAATAAGAAATACAATTTAAATTAGTTTTTTCATACGGACAGTAGAAAAGATTGAAAATTTTGATTGTTTTTAATGCCTACAGCTTAATTTTATGATGTTTTTTTTTTCTTCAAAAAAGGATATATGTATTTTTAAGTGTACGTGTTTTACACGGGTGCCTTACTTTAAATATATATATATAAAAAACTTAATATTTCAGAAAAAGGTGAATTGATTGCAATTCAATGAGAATTAAATAAAAAAAAATGAAGTGATTGAGAAAAATCACAAAGCCATATATTTTCGGCTTCGATATGTAGAATTGTAAGTTCTTTCGTCCTCTAGAATTGTGACATGTCAATCTCCTTTCAGTTTTCTTCAGTTTACTAATTTCATAGATGATGTTACTGTTGGGACTCTAATTAAGGATTTGTACCTTTAACTGCTAATTAAACTAAATCTTCATCATATTTATTTGGCCTTCAGAAATTTGAGGATGTTGGAGAAATAATTTAAATAATATTCGAGGTTAGAGAAGCAAGGACTATTGAATCGGGGTCTCATCCACAAATAATAATACATTTTGTCTTAAATTATTGCGTAATTATGTTCATAATATTGAAAATTAAGAAATCATGAAATATATAGTTAAAAAAAATTATTTAAAGGCATTATAAGAATTAATAATTAAGGAGTCATAAAGTATATGATAAGAGAAAAATATTTATCAAAATTAGAAAGTACCAAAATATATAATAAGAAAATATATGTTAAGAGTTCTATGATTTTATTTTGTGAATATGCTTTCCTTTTTTCATTGATGTGTGTGTGCAGACGAAAATAAAATAACAAGTTTTCTGTTGCCTTCACGGGCATTTTAATTAGGGCTAGGCATTTGGTTTGTTCGGTTTGATAGTTTAATATCGTTTTAGTTTTTCGATTTTTGAATTAACAAAAATGACAACCGTAATCAAACCGAAATAAATTTGGTTCGGTTCGGTTATTTCGGATTTTTATTTCGATTTAAAGATTAAAGTAGTGAACCTCTCTTTGTTATGACTGGATATTTAAAATTAATGATTTAAAAAAAAAACGTAATTCAAACCTATTTTTCATTCCCAGATATAAATAACTCAATATGGATGAAACTAAATGATATAACCATAAGTTTAACATAATATATACCATCATTATGTATAAGTTTGCATAAACCGTCGGAAATCGAAAGAGTGATTGCTGTCGGAAAGACCACAGTCGGTACTGCGCGTTGTAGCCCACAATGGTCGTCTGGTCGCCGGCTCTGGTGTTGTTATACAGACGACAATCTCACCGATGGTCTATGGTTCGATCGATTGTTCGACTATTGGACTGATATATACTGTTAGTTGTATGTGGCGTGCTTTTACTGATTAGTTATTAGGATTGCTATTATATATTTATATTATATTATTATATATTGCATATTATATATATATATATAATAAGATATATATATTATTAATTACTTATAGAATTTCGGTTAATCGGTTTATCCGAATTATTTTTTTGAAAAAATAAAAACCAAACAGTTTAACCGAATTTCAAAAATTGAAAATCAAAATCGATCCGAAAAAATCAAAAAATCAAATCGAAATTAAAATTTTAGTTTGATTTTTTGATTTTTTTGGTTTAAATCAAATATGCTCAGCCCTAATTTTAATACATTTATCTTTATTTTTATTGTTGTTAATTTGCTATTGGTTTGATATAAGCCAATCTATCAATAAGAATTCCCTCTTTCTAATAGATTAATTGCACATGACATTCTATATATTAGAAGCGACAGTTTTCAACATTTTTGTTCTTTATCGATAAAATGCAAAATAAGGGTATTATAATCAAGATAGTTTTGAAGCTATAGTGTTATCTATTAACTTTCTTGGGGCTTTGGGTCATAGGTCACAAAAGACCTTTAAAATAAGGTGTGGGTGACATAAGTTTTAATTATTGAGTGAAGGTGACAATTACTTTATTATGGATTAAGAAAGTTGGGAAAATTTGAAAATAACCTACAAGTTTTAAAATTTTTACTTTGATCCCAATGTTTACCTAATATAACGGAAAACGGAGAGAAAAAGAAGTTTTTTTCTCTCTTCTCATCCATTATTATTTTCTCTCTTAGCGATTTTTGTTGGTCATTATTTCTGCTGCTTTATTCATCATCTTCTGCTGCATTATCATCATCTTTTACTTATTATAATCTTCATATTCTTCTTGTCGATCATTTGTTGTTGTTGGTGGTACAACGCTACTGCTCTGACCAATTTCTTAGGTCAAATTTTGTTTCCTACATCACTTTCCACTTTATCATTACTTCATAGGTGACTTTGGTAAGTAAAATTATGATTTTTGTTCGTATTTGTCATCTGGATACACTGTTATTTTTTCAACAATGGATAGAACCCCGATTATGAATCCAACATAAGTGCCCACAATTTAAACAGATCAATCATCTGGTGCATCAGATGAGTAATCTGTTGCATCAGACTGTTTATCTGTTGCATCAAATTGTTTATCTGTTGCAACGGATGATTAATCTGTTTGGAACAACACAAATCAGCCCCTGCCACAAACCCAACAAATAACCAATATGTTCCAACTCTTGCTATTGCTACTGGATTCAAAATTATTCCTTACGTCCAATTACTCGTCCCAAATTTTCTAATTTGATTTCTCATTTTACTTGTCTTTTTCATTAATCAAGAAAAGATTAAAAAAAATCTATGTTTTACCCTTTGCATTAATCACTCTTTCTTCAAATTAAAATGGAAACAACATTTAATTGGGGGACTATACGCCAACCCACGTTGAAAACTTTCTTCTCTTATGAAATATCGATTGAATAGCAAACAATGATTATCTCAAACACGTCTACTGTCCCACCAACTGATCAGTGGTTTATGGTAAACTAGACATGTTATTAATTATTTTTCTTAATCAATGTGGCATCTCAATTTGGGATGGATAATTTGAGATGGGGGGAAGTACGGATTAAAACGTCAAA
The DNA here is from genome assembly GCA_030864215.1 of Capsicum pubescens. NCBI lineage: Eukaryota > Viridiplantae > Streptophyta > Magnoliopsida > Solanales > Solanaceae > Capsicum > Capsicum pubescens. The sequence continues at coordinate 49,622,779 of CM061540.1, read as the reverse complement.
GCCAAGCAATAAAGTAGTCATCTGTTGAAACAAACTATTTATCTATTGCATCAGACTGATTATCAGTTGCATCAGACTTTTTATTTGTTGCAATATATGAGTAATTTGTTTTGAACAACACATCAGCCCCTATGTCACAAACTCAACAGATAAATCTTGTTATTGCTACTGGATTCTAAATTATTCCTTTTTATGTTCAATCGTTGACATGTTTGTTGAGAAGATAATAGACAGAATGAAAATTAGATATGAATTAAAACGTCAAAGATTAAACATAATTTTTTATTAAACAAAAATAAATAAAAATACATACAATAGGCTAAAAGAAAAATAATAATCTAATTATTATTATTATTATTATGATTATCATCATCATCATCATCATCATCAATGCCAGCCGACCAATCTTTAACCGGAAGTAGCAAGGCCCTCCTCAGACTGCGTATCTCGTGGAGCAATCTTGCTCTAACTCCTCTCAGTTCCTATTGCAGGTCACGAACTTGATTTCGAAGTTCATTCACGGCGTCTTGCGGAAAAGCAACGTCCCACACTGGGTCAACCATAATCTAGAACACATGTGAATTGACAAAAAACTTAAAATCAAAAGTAAAGATCTTAAGAATAACCGAATGTAATACCATGTATACTACAAATTAGCAAGAAAAAAACTTATAAACTTACCTTAGTTAGGGAAGAGAAAGTGGTGGAAGTGCAGGTGTAATATGAAAAATGAGATACAATAAATAAATAGTGTGTAGTTGAATGAACGATTGAGTAAGGAGGGACCTACTTATAGAGGATTGAATTTGAATGAGAGGCAAAAAGGTTCGACCGTTCACCTCCATTCATTAATTACATTTTTGATTATTTTAAGAAAATAAATATTGTGATAAGTTATAATTTTTCAGATTATTATTATTAATTAGTTCTTTTTAAGAACCGTTTTTATTGAGCTGTGACAACAGATTATATATCTGTTGCTTCAGATAATTCATCTGTGACAACATATATATCATCTGTTGCAACAAATATAAAACATGTTGCATCAGATAACCTATCTGTTGCAACATATAATCTAACTGTTCACCTCAATTTATTAATTACATTTTTTATTATTGTGAAAAGTCATGACTTAATTAAATTAAGAAATATTGTGATAAGTCATGACTTTTCAGATTATTATTATTAATTAGTTCTTTTCAAGAACCGTTTTTATTGAGTTGAGACAACAGACTCTATAACTGTTGCATCAGACAACACATCTGTGACAACAGATATATCATCTGTTGCAACAATAGAGAGAACCTGTTGCATCAGATAATATATCTATTGCAACATATATCTATACTTTTTAAAAAAAAAACTATCATCATATCATTTATCAAATTTTGCTGACTTTTTTACTACATAAATTAAAAAAATACCTTTTCAATAACCGTTTCTTTAATTAATAACCATTTTTATTGAGTTCTGGCAGCAAATTGTATATCTGTTGCATTAGGTAAACCATTAGTTGCAACAGATATTCCATCTGTTGCAACAAATGGATGATCTGTTTTAATAACTTTTTTGATTTCTTCTAACAACTGATACATCAGTCGCAACAGATGGGTAATATGATGCATCAACAACATTGTTGAATCTATGTGTTTTTGATAAAAAGTCACAATCAATTATTAAAATTAAATAACCGTTCTTTTACGGTTATAAATTATGTTTATCATTTATTTTCTTATTACGTATTTATTTACGAACCGTTTTTCATATTAAATAATCGGAAAATCACGTCTTTTTCCCCCTCTCAATAACAATAACCCTTTTTTTATTAATAATCGCCTGTTGCAACATATGATCGATCTGTCGCATCAGATTAACCTCCGTCGACATATATTTTTGAATCCCTTGGGTAGATCCGATATACAAAAGGAGAAAAATAAAATACAAACACACACTAAAAGAAAAAAATATAACCTAATTATAATTACTACTACTATTATTATTATTATTATTATTATTATTATTATTATTGTCAATCGGATAATTTTTCATCCGGCAGCAGCAGGGCCCTTCTCAGCCTTGCTCCGAAGTTGGCCAAATCCCTCTGGAGTTCATCAAACTGTCTTTGTAAGTGTAGTAGAATGAATGAGTGAGAGTATGGAATGTAGGCCGGAGGAAACTTCAAACAAAAAGACACGACTGTTCATATCTGTTAATTAAATAAAACTGGTGACTTTTTGAATATGAAAATTAAAAAAAAAGATTTAAATACAACTTTTTATTGTATTTCGTAAAGAAAAGAAATATGCTTTAAAATAAATCTAACAGATGGTTAATCTATTGCAAAATATATTTCATCTGTCAGATAACTTACAACATATTGACAATCTGTTGCAACAGATGAATATATCAGTTTGCTTTTCCAACATGTGTGGCGTCTGTTGCAACTTACTAGTCATTTGTTTATTCAATTTAATCCATAGATGGGCTAGGAAGAATAAGGTGCGTGCAGATGGATCCACTATCATATGTGTGGGAGTTAAGTAAGTTTTACTGATAAGGACATCGGAACAACACACACAAAGTACAATGTTTATGTGAATGCAGTTTTTAATTGATTAGGCACTGATCATTCAAACAAGACCCTGCATTGTACCGTCATGTTTGATGGGTTCGAATTGATAAGGCTGAGGGCCTCATGAAGATGATACAGATACCTTGTTATGAATTATTGATGGTTGTTTCTCATGTTTATGCGTGTCAAGTTTTGAGAAAGGATCAATATTTGGTGTCATTGCAGAGAACCAATAGCAATTGGACTTAACTTTAAGTGTGCATTGGACTCTGAGAACACCTTCGAAGCCTCGCACTGCATCAAACAAGAATGGAAAACCAATATAATTATTTTCCAAATCCAAATTTATATGGTTAGGTTGTTCAGGGTGATGATCATAAGCCAAAAGGTGTGGTAGGAGAATGCCTTCGAGAGAAAATAGGTGGTTCAAGAAAGACTATCATATGAGAGCTAATTGAAGAAGAGACATAGGGTAGAAAGTGTAACTTCTAGCGAATCTGGCCGATGGAATTATCTTAAATCATGAGAAATCTGAATCAAGTGCAAATATGAAAAGTGTATTTGGTAATGTAATTTCGTCTGTTGTTTTTCTGAAAGGAAAATAATGCAGATGGACACTTTGCTAGGGAGCTGGGACTAGGTAGCGTGGTCGGGATTATCACTTAGATAGAAAATAGGAGAAGACCAAGAAAGTCGCCTTAAGGGAATCGAGGGTTGAAATGATGTACATTAAGTCTAAAAAACATACGCCAATAGCAACTGCAGTTAAAGCAAGAAATCTAAGTGGAGGCGGCAATTTCTGAATTTTAAATTCTATCTCATGCCTTCTTGTTTGTGGTTTCGATTAGGTCTACTGATGTTGACATGACCGAAACTACAAATGAGATTGAAATTTAAATTGAGTATCATCACTTTCTTAGCAATATGATTATAATATATTATGTTTTCTTGCCTTAGAATGCTTTCAACATTCCTTGGAGAAGATCAAATATTTGCGGTAGTAGGTGAATCCTGATAATTTTCAAGCTTGCTGCTCCAGCTTGCTTATTCTGGATTTAAGCTGGTCGTTGTCATCTTCAAAGTTGGTCAAGAGTTCCTGATCTCTCGTGAGCTCGATCAAGAACACTACCTTCAAAGTTGTGGCATTGAAGAAGTCCTTTATAACACTTTCTTTCAGAAGCCTTAAAGGATACATGGAGCGTCGATGTGTTTGTTTTAGGTTAAAATGTGTTGATGCACACTCAAGATGTGGTCCCAACAGTTGAACAAAACACTTTTATCGAATGTTGCTCAATGCATCTTGCTCAACCAATTTGATAAATTAGTAAGTAAAGGAGTTACGTAGCGTGTGATCTAAACCAACTCTACCAAGCCTATCAAACATTACGTAACTCCAGGCTCATTACCCTATAAAAAATTTTGACCGAGTTAGTGTACGAATCAAATGATCTCAATATCTAAGCCCTTCTGCTGATCGCTCTTCTCCAATATATATGACAAGATATCTGCTATGCAAAAGACTACACCGTCGCTAGACTTACTTGCCAGGGAGCAATTCTTCAGAAGGCATCAATAGTAATATCGCAGTATCAAGTGATATTGAGAATCTGGCAAGTATGTCTGGTGATTGTGTAGACTTTTGTATAGCAGATATCTTGTCATCTATATTGGAGAAGAGCGATTAGAAGAAAGGCTAAGAGATTGAGCTCGTTTGATTCGTGGACTAACTAGGTCAAATTCTTTTGATAGGGTAATGAGCCTGGAGTTACGTAACATTTGATAGGCTTGGTAGAGTCGGCTTAGATCACACACTACATAACTCGTTTGCTTATTAATTTATAAACTTAGTTGAGCAAGATGCATTGAGCAACACTCGATAAAAGTACGTTCTTCAACTGTTGGGACAACATCTTGAGTGTGCAACAACACATTTTGACCTAAAACAAACACAGCGACCCTCCATGTATCCTTTAAGGCTTCTGAAGAAAGTGTTCTGAAGTACTTCTTCAATGCCACAACTTTGAAGGTAGTGTTCCTGATTGAGCTCGCGAGAGATCAAGAACTATTGACCAAATTCAAAGACGGAAACGACCAGCTTGAATCCAGAATAAGCAAGCTGGAGCAGCAAACTTTAAAATTATTGGGATTCACATACTACAGCAAGCATCTGATCTTCTCCAAGGAATGTTGAAAGCATGCTAAGGCAATAAAACACAATCTGTTATAACCATATTGCTAATGAAGAAATGATACTCATTTTGTCTTTCAATCTCATTTGTGGTTCCGGTCAGGTCAACGGTAGTGGACCTATCGGAACCATAAACAATAAGGCATGAGATGGAATTTAAAATTCAGAAATTGCCGCCTTCGCTTAGATTCCTTGCGTTGACTGCAGTTGGTGTTGGCGTAAGTTTTTTAGACTTAATGTACATCATTTCAACCCTCGATTCCCTTAAGGCGGCTTTTGTGGTCTTCTCCTATTTTCTATCTAGATAATAATCCCGACCATGCTACCTAGCCGCAGCTCCCTAGCAGAGTGTCCATATGCATTATTTTTCTTTTACAGAGACAACAGACGAAATTACATTACTGGATACACTTTCATATTTGCACTTGATTCATATTTCTCATGTTTTAAGATAATTCCATCGGCCAAATTCACTAGAAGTTACACTTTCTACCCTATGTCTCTTCTTCAATTAGCTCTCACATGATATAGTCTTTCTTCAACCACCCATTTTCCCTAGAATGCATTCTCCTACTGCACCTTCTGGTGTATGATCATCACCCCGAGCAACCCAACCATATAAATTTGGGCTAGGTCAATAACTCTGTTGGTTTTTCATTCTTGTTAGATGCAGTGCTATGCTTCAAAGGCCTTCTAAGGGTCCAATGCATACTTAAAGTTAGTCCAATCGCTATTGAATCTCTTTACAATGACCCTAAAACTAGATCCCTTCATAATGCTTGACAAATAAACATGAGCAACAACCGACATTAACTCTTAACAGGGTATCAGAACCATATTCATGGTCCCTCAGCCTTATCAGTTTGGACCTACCAAACTTAACTGTAATATTACAGATATCTTATTTGAATAATCTATGACTAATCAGTAAAAACAACACTCACAAAATCAGTGTACTCTATGTATGTTTCCACGATAACATTATCAGTAATACATACCTCCCACATATGAAGTGGTTCTATCTGCATGCAACTTATTTCTCCGAACCCATCCTTACTGCAGCCTCTTGTGATGGTCCGACAAAAGTTGATCAACTGTTTGTTCCTTATATCTACAAAGAAGAAGAAAAATTAATGTCACAGAAAGATCATTATTTATTGTTCAACAGATGTGGGGTCTGTTGCATCATATGTAGAGTCTGTTGCATCAGATGTGAAGTCTGTTGCATCAGATGTGGAGTCTGTTGCAACAGATATGGATTCTGTTACAATATATGTGGAGTTTGTTGTAACAGATATGAAGACTGTTGGAATACATCAAACCAGCCTTGCTAGTGGTATGATTTTTCCAACAGTTGCTCCATCTGTTGCAATATCAACAACAGCATAAACAGCAAAAAAAAAACATCAACAACAAAAAAATAACAACATTTGTTCCAACACCATCAACAACAAAGAAGCAACATCATTTATTCCAACACTACACCACAACTTCCAACAATGCCAACCCCACCAACAACATCAATAACAACATAAACAACAAAGAAACAAATAAAATACATACAAAAAAAATGATACTGCTAACAAGTCTTTTAAACTTCTCCCAACAGAATACTTTTTTTGAATATTGTAATAAAAATTCTCGGTTCATTTATTCATAACTTAAAAGTTCCTTCAAATTTTTAAAATAAATATGATATGGGTAAATGGTAATTAAATAAAAAAATAGATGTATATAACTTGCAAAAAAGAAGACGATAATGAAAGAGCAATAGTGAATCATACCTTAACGTCAAAAGGGGATCGAAACAATAATTTCAGTCGAGGAAAGATATGGATCAGTTTAAATCCGAAAGGACCCTTATGGGAAAGAGAAGAGAAAAAAGAGGAGAGAAAAAAGGTTGTGATAAACCTAACCTAAAGAGGAGAGAAAGAAAAAGATAAGACATGAATAAAATAAATTTAGGGTTGAAGCTGAGGAGAGATGAGATAATTCTAGATGTATCATGTACATAGACATGGGTTTCAATATTCATTAATTAATATAATTAATATTCATTAATAATTTGAGGGGCACGAGGAAGACTAGTGACATTGAAAAGACAAGATAAGACTACTCAATGAACACATTTATGAGTTATCCAAGAACATTTTTGAACACATTTTGTAGTACTTACTACTTTATCTACTCGGACAGAAACATGTTTTAAAATTAAAAAAAAAATCAAACAGATATGTCATTTATTGCAACAGATATAAATATTTGTTTAAAAATCCCAACAGCACAGTCATCGTTACAACAAATACAAATATCTGTTTAAAAATCCCTTTTCATTTGATAATTAAATAAGATATGTCAACTGTTATAATAGATATCAATATCTGTTTAAATATCCCAACAGCTCAGTCATCTTTGACGACAGATGCAAATGTCCATTTGATAATTAAATTAGATATGTTATCTGTTGCAACAGATGTGAATATCTGTTAGAAATTTCCAACAACATAGTCGTTTATTCCAACAAATTTCATTACCTAAATTGATTTAGGTGGAACTAGGGATGAATGAATGAGTTCACAGGGTCAACTATAAATCCAATTAAATCTTTGCAATTGCATGGTGTTGGTATTGCATTCATCTCGACTCGAGTTGTCGATCGATCACTCTGATTTGAAATGAGCTCTCATCAATTCAATGAATGAGTTAAGATAGTGATAGTACCTAAATTGATTTCGGTGGAACTAGGGATGAATGAATGAATGAATGAGCTCACAGGGTCAACTACAAATCCAATTGAGTCTTTGCAATTGCATGGTGTTAGTATTGCATTCATCCCGATCTGAGTCGTCGATCAATCACTCTGAGTTGAAATGAGTTCTCATCAACTCAATGTTAAGATAATGAGAGTACCTAAATTGATTTAGGTGGAACTATGGATGAATGAATGAATGATCTCACAGGGTTAACCACAAATCCAATTGAGTCTTTGCAATTGCAACGTGTTGGTATTGCGTTCGGCTCGATCCGAGTCGTCGATCGATCACTCTGAGTTGAAATGAGTTCTCATCAACTTAATATTTTAAAAACTATATCTCTTAATTTTTTAAAATTTATTAAGATTAGTTGGGACCAAATTAACAATTTCAAAACTTTTTATTCTTTTCCAAAATTACAAATCAACCCATACAAATCATCTATTTGCATGAAAAAACTTTTTATTTCAAATCTGACGTTCTCGCTCTTCTCTCTCTGTCTCTCTCTCAATAATACAAACAACAAATACTCAACATATTGCTCAACCCTTCAAAACAAGTCCATTTTCTTCCCATTTACAACCACATAAAGTTATTATTTTTGACTTCATTCCCGCTTGTATCCATCATTTTCTCTGTCTTCATGGGTAACAGAGTTCAAGAAAAGTTCTACATTTGTTATTTATTCTAAAAAATAGGGCTTTTAAGTTAATAATAAAAAAGAAGACTTTTAGTTGTATTATCTTCGAGAATGGGCTAACAATTTTGAGTTTTGATGCTAAAAAGGTAGGAAGCACTCAAGAAAACCTTATTTTTTCTCTAAGTGTTATGTTGACTGTCGTGGTATTGTTGGATGGTGTTTTTGGTGTTGTTGGTGGTGGTATCGGTATTTATGTTTTTTGGTGGTGGTGTCGGTGATCTTGGTGATGGTATGGTGGCATTGGTGGTGGTATTGGCGGCATTGGTTGTAGCGGTGGTGGTTCATCTGTTTCAACGGGTGAAAGATCTGTTGGAAGATATCAAATAGGTCTTCAAACAGATTCCCCATCTATTCCAACTAATGGGTTATCCATTGGAGTATTTTGTTGTAATGTGGTGTAGAATAATTTATTAAAATTTGTCCATCAGTTGCAACAGGTGGAATATCTGTTGGGAGATATTAAATAGGTCTTCAAACAGATTTCCCATCTGTTCCAATTGATGGGTTATCCGTTGGAGTATTTTTTTTTTGTAATGTGGCGTAGAATAATTTATTAAATTTATCTTATCTTTTTAAAAAAATTATGCAGAAATCAAATACAATGTATTTTTTATTTTTCTATTATTTGTAGTTAAAAGATGTCTCCCAAAAGAAAAGAAACTGAAAATGGATCAACTTCTGACCGCCCAACAAAAAAGGATAGAGTACAGATAAATTCGAAGGAACTTTCAGAACAATCTCAGTTAGGGCAAAATGAAGCTGAGGAAAGTGATAACTCCTTCTCACCAATGAGGCATGAAATAATATCGAAATCCCAGCATGATTCTGTCAAAACTATTAGTATCGATGAGTTTTGAGTCGTGATGCCGATGAATAACACAAACACAGTATTTTGTGATGTTGTACTTAAATGTCAGTTGGGGAAACCTTTTAACGAACTTAGGAGTATTAAGAAGAAGGAAACCATAGATGAACTTTTTAAGAAGAGCCGCTTTGCATAATTTCTTGAGCTGTCTGAGGCCCGCCCTCTCCATTTTCTAATAATCATGGTATATGGCCTTCTCAAGAGAAGGACCAAGTATGCGGGGGATGATGAAGGTTCGAAGGAGGGTGAAAAAAAGATTGATGAAGTCTGGATCAACTACTGTGGCATGCCGGTTTATTTTGGATTGAAAGAGTTTGCCATAGTGACGGGCTTGTGATGCAATCGTCCAGAAGAACCTCTCATCAAGGAAAAACTCCACAAAGGGTCCAACAAATGCAAGGTAAAAAAATATGGATTGTTGGACCTAGCTACAAAGGGTAGGATTTGATGGCGGATATCGAGAATAAAAACATATCAAAGCACTACAAGGAGAAATTATGCTTAGTTTGGTTTGTCCATTCCGTTTTATTAGCAAGAGACGTCAGGAAAGTCATAGAAGATGATTTGTTAGCGCTTGCTGATGATTTTGGGAAATTCAACGATTATCCCTGGGGATATGACAGCTACTACTTGACTGTATATTTACTGAAAAAGCTAAAGCCGAAGACGATCACATTATACGGCTTTCCTTGGGCTTTCATGGTAAAATTGATCACTATTTTTACTCATTCATTAATTTATATTAAATATAGTTATTATGACTTTTTTTTGCTTGCTTCCTGTTTACATTTTTTAGGTTGGGCATGTGATGTCATTCCTCCCCTCCGAAAGCAGTTCAAGTATTACCCTGATAAGATTTCTCATCCAAGGATCCTTAGGTGGTTGGCAGCAACAAAGAGCAGCAAAAAATATATTAAGGAGGTTGATCTCTTTAATCTTCCAGATGATGGGGTACGTCTTCTTTCAACTAAAATAATTTTCCTCAAAGAAAGATATTGAAATAGATGTTCCATCTGTTGCGATAGATGGGTCATCTGTAGTAACAAATTACCCGTCAACTGCAACTGGTGGAACAGATAGGTAATCTTTTATGATAGACGATCTATATTTTGCAACAGATTAACTATCTATTGTTCTGGTTCACTAAACCCTACTCAACAGATTACCCATCTATGTAAATTATGCAATAGAAGGGTAATTTGATGCAATATATTGTCAATCTATTTCGACATACAGATCAGCTGTTATGGCAGCTAGATCGTCTATTGCATAAGTTGGCTGTGTTAACATCCATGTAACTCGAGCCCCATGTAACCCAACTGACTGTAAATTATTATTATATGATTTAAATGCCTCCTGTCTTTTTTTATAGGTTGTGCATCCTTGGATCGTGTCTACCATTGATGAACTGGGGATGACTTTTTTTCTTACTATGAGTCTTGTTGATACAAAAGAAGACCCAATGGTGGAGCTAATAAAGAAGGAATTGGCTGGAGTAACATCCATAAGAAGAGCAGTTAGGCAAGATCAGCTTAATGTTGAAGCTCTTCACGACCAACCTCAAACTGCAACAGATCCGTGTGCTTCTTCGGGAGTCTTGCTGATGGTGTTTTTTGTGATGGTGGCCGCCATCCTGATGCTGCTGCCAGTCGTGATTATGAGCATGTTAGCGCTCAGCAAAAAAAAATACTTTTGAAAATACCCTTTGCACAGATCCTTCCTCTCACCCCTACACCGGTCCCTCCCACCCTTACAGTGGTCTCTCCCACCCCTCCCCACCCTCATGTTCTTATTGCAAATGCAAAGTGTACAAGGACAGAGAGGATAAACTCCTTGAAAAGCTAGAGGCTATTGCTGAAGCTGCCGCAGAGTTGAAATCCAGGAGGGTTGGCATACCATTCAACGAGGTGAGGGAGCTATGCACTCCTACAGTGGAGGTTAGGAGGATGAGAATAAAAATTAGACAAATTCTCTCCGTTCTGAAATCAACAAAAATTGCAACTTCTCCCGTTCATAGAGTTGTTAAAGTTCAAAGACCGCCGAAGAAGGTGGACATATTCGCGGCGCTTGGCAAGGAGAAAAAGAAGGAACTGGAAGAACTCATGAAGACAAAGGTTAAAAAAGAATAGACCATGCATTTATTTGACGCCAAGGACTTCACGAGTATGACAAATATGCGCATGTGATACGAGGACAATGTAAGTTTACTTTTTCTAACCTAGCATTCCAATCTACTCCATAAAAATGAATCTACACAGTAGATGTGTAATCTGTTGCAACACCTTGGTATTCTGTTGCAACATAATGCACATCTATTGCATAAGTTGCGTTGGTTGGGTAATCTGTGAACTGATTCAGAGAACCATTTGCATCGGATTCGTTCCACTGTTCTTTTATTCTTTGCAATTACTAACCTATTTAAAATTATCTTCTTATACCACAGTACGTTAATGAAATTCTCTGTCTCATGAGGGGCAGGCAATTAGCGTACCCGGATGCTTATGATGCTGCCGATAGGATAATGGACCTCAACTTCTACAAAAATTTCAAGGATAGGTACGCTGATCTTTGTGAGAAAGATAGTATCGGTGGACCAGGATTTGATGAGTTAGTTTCTACATTCCAATGGGATGAAGAAACAATTAAATATGTTAGAGGGAAGAAGCCATATCCACACGGCAAAAGATGGACCAAGGCAAAGAGAATCCTTGCAGTCATGAACGTGGATGTAACATATTTACTCGCTGTTGAGATACAACTCTATGAGGGACAGATTAAGGTTTATGACTGCAACTTTCCTATCTTCAGCGAGAAGACGTTTTTAACCCACATGCATCCACTCTTGAAGTTGTTGCCCAAGTTGTTGACGCAGAATAAGCTGATGGATCATTTGCCCGCTGAAGTCTTAACGAAGGAATCATGGGATTTTGAAGTTTGAAATAAGAACATCCAGCTCCCAAAAAATACAACGGGGGCAGCGTAAGGGCCGTACTCACTTGCATACATCGAGTGTTTGCTGATCGGCACACAAATAAATGGTGTGTGCAACACCGTTGTGGGAAAGATGCAATGGGTCTGAGCATATGTGGTAGTAACTAAATGGTAGGAGCCCGTGTATAAAGAAGAATATGTACAAATACGGAGATTGATTATCTGTTGCGATATTGGAATTCACTTTACACGTAGTGGCCGATTGATTATCTATTGGAATAAGTTGGTCATCTGTTGCGTTATGCAGATGTTCCAAGTTTATCCGTCGCAACAGATATACGATCTGTTGCAATATATAATCTATCTGTTGCAACTGATTGATAATCTGTTGGAGCAAATAAAAAAAGTAGGAAGACCTGTTATATAATTTTCAGCAGATGACCTACGTGTTTCATCTTATGTTGCAACATATGTCTAAAGCTATTTGATAAGATATGTCGTCTGTTGCAGCAGATGTATTATCTGTTGCGATATTTGAATCTAGTACTCCATTTTAATTAACATATTCAAAACTAAGGATTAAATTATATTCATAGACAAAATAAAATAAATTAAAGCTTTCGAAAATTGCATGAAATAACTCAACAAATAAATAAAATGTAAAAAAAATCATTATGGGTACAAACGATCTACTATACAAATAAATCAACAAGTTAAATCAAGGAGGATAAGTTATTACATTGACGGACTCAAGCTATAAATATCTAATCAAATTGGACAATCTAATCAAATTGGACAAGTTGTTCTTCATCCGGTGCAACGGAATTTGGCTTTGGTCGTCGTGGATCTTTAATGTCACTTGCATACGTCTTCTGAGCTTTTGCTTCTCCGTATTGCCATAAAAGAGCAGCATATCTTTTGAGGAGTAAATCGACATCAAGTCCATCATTTGGTACTTGTAATCTATCGCTCAAATACTCGGTGTAGAAGGCAACCAAAGGACAGCAATCCTTGCGTTATAAAAAAATAGATAATCCATATCTTGCAGTTCATACAAGCTTTCTGAAATTTGTGAAATGAAACTAAATCATGACACTTAAACTTACAGGCTACCAATGGTTTGTTGAGCAATTCCTTCAACATATTGTATATCAAATGGATTAGCCATTTTATCTGAGTAAGCTTCAATCGTCGACCAATCAGTATAAATTTTTTTATCCAAAAAGCCACTCATATCAAGGTAAGTAGGCAATATTTTGATCAGCTTTTGTATGTCAAACGACGGCCCAGAACATCTCCTTCACGACATCGAGTCGTAAACTCGAATGCGCCTCTCTTTTAGAACAACGACAACCAACACCCAATGGAATTAATCACCACAATTGATTGGGATGTACACTTCGCTGACCAAATGCCAAGGTAAGCCAACTGGAATGTTAAAACCTTTGATGATGTTAATTAAGCATTCCTCATTTCGTGACACTTCCAGTTGTTGTTGACAATACCTATCGTAGATATTACTAATGTAAATTTTGTACAAATAATTGCCTATCGTGTATCTGTATTGTTCTTGTGTTTGCAACTTGGCCTTCTTTCGGAGGTAGTAAAAAATGACATCGATGAGCTACGCATATTATCAAATATTTTGGATTACGTAACGAAAAAATTAATACGCAGATGCAATTAAATAACTTATTAATTGTCACACCCTTTTTTTTCGTACTCCAAAAGATTAATTTTTAAGTTCGAAAGGGTTTTGTTATTAAGTGACAAAAAATGAAAATTCTGTTCCGAAAAGGATTTTTTTATATAATTAAATTCAGAGTCGCCACTTGGCATAATCCGGTGTGCCAAGTCACCTTTGTAAAATTCTTTTCGAAATGATTTGGCTCTTTAAAATTGGTTTGCGAACAAAGATTCCGGATAAGGAATTCTGTTGACCGAGGGGAAGGTGTTAGGCACCCCTCGATCCCGTGGTTTGACCACGGGCGCTTGGCGGAGCATATAGGCTAATTCGACATTATGAATATATAAACCACACAAAACATGCAAAACAATCAATCAAGCAAACAAGATAAAACAATCCAAAATTTAGTGTCCAGTCCAATTATACAGTTCAAAAATAAAAAAAAATATGTAAAAATAAATCCTACTCAGAATTAATTCTAGACTAATGCTCCACCCGACGCCTCGGGCCTTCATCACGAACGTCCTCCGGGTACATGATACCTCGAGGCATTCCCCGATGAATAAATATATACAAATACTTCTGGGCATTCCCCGGCCAAATTATACAATTGATTCAAAAGTGATAAAATCAAACCATTCAATCAAATTTTAAACATTCAATCAACCCACAATCTCTAGATTTGCCTACCCGACCTACGTTTTGCCTATTCCAATCGGCGTATCTTGATACTACAAAATTCAATTAACGTTTATTTCAAGTCAAAAAACTAATGAATCAAACTAATCAAAATTCACTAATTATATCAAGTTTTCAATTCTCGCCCCAGTTATTCCCACATGAATTCAAATCTTTCAATTCCTTCATTCACGTGAATCAATCAATCAATATCAACCACAGTAATCACAATTGCTCAAACACAATATCGAAACATATCACCACATCACAATCATCAACCAAACACAATATTCACTCCAACACACCAAATATAATAAACATTAAATAAAAGAGGGGAATAGAATTGGACCTCGATTCGTAGCATTCAAACTCAAATATTAATCGAGTGAAAAAATGAAGACCGCGTCCGAATATCCCGAGCAGAACCTCAACAACGATCAAACCAAACCCGGTATTAAAAATAATAATTGGACAGCTCCAAAACCAGTGAAGAAAAACTCTTAATACGGAATCCAAATCACAAATGTTGACACGGTTTGAACACGAAAACTTCGAGGACTGACATCGCCGACGAAACGCCAAAATAGATGAACCCAAAAACTCAACGACAAAAAACTAAAAACCCGTACAATCCGAGCTCCGGCGAACTGACAGTAGAAAAAACCAACAGGAAAAGTCAGATTTCGGCGACCCTGATATTTTCGGCAAGATTTAGCTAGAAACCAATGAAATACGGAGAAAATTTTAGGGATTTTGGACTAGACCCATTGAACAGACAAATTGGACACTGATGACGCCGATTCTGGCGCAGATATCACCGGAAAAATGCGAAAAAGAATCAGGTTTCTCGCCGTTTTTTAGTTTCTTCACCGGATCTCCCTCAAACAAACGTCCTACTCTCGTTTTTATTTGTTGTGTGCGCATGCATATCAGTGAGGATGTGTGTACAATTTGAGATTGAGAAGAAAAAAAATAAAGCCAGGCAAAATGAAATCCGTGCTTTCTCTTTTTTTTTGTATCTTCTGGTATGTGTTGCTATATGTGCCTCTGGTGAGGATGAGTGTGTATGTATATATGAAAAGAAAAGGAAGATGTCCTGCTCCTTCACTGTGGGCCCCGTGAGTATAAATATGTATATCCTTATCTCCATTCTGTTAGTGGTGATGAAAAAAAAATGTGTTAAGGTGGGGTGGGTTGTTAGGATGAGGTGTAAAGTTGGTTAGGATAAGGTTGTTATTTTTTTTGTATTTTTGTGGGATATAATCATACGGGTGAGGACACGTAGTAAGACGAAGGTAAAATGGTAAAAATGCTATTGGGGAAGGACAAAATTAGGTGTCTACATCATGCCCCCTTTAAATGTAAACACGAAGTGTTTTCAGACAAAGAAGTAAACAACGAGACCAAATTTTATCCCGATCATTATTCAAAGAGAGGAGTAAAAGAAAGGAGGACAATCGAATCCTGTCGGACACCCTATCTACCCAATTCATGAGGAAATCACAAGTATCTTAAAGGGCTGGAAGAGAAGTGGACTATACCGAGTTGGAGAGTCGAGTGAGGTTCCATCGAGGTTCCGATCCGCGGCTCTGTCATTACATCAAAAATGAAAATTACAAGTTAAAACATAAATGAAATTACAAAATCCTATCTATTGATGATAGGCGAATTTACACGCCTATATCAATATATTTTGCCCATATTTTAGCCTAGTATTGAGAACAAAGTATATATTTCATGCACTTTTAGTCCTTTTTCCTGTTAATGAGCTAACAAACATGATTAGTAAAGTTTCAGGTATAAATGATGCAAAATACAACATTTTATGGCTAACTTGACGCAAAAGAAAGCTCACAAACGAAGGAGAAGGAAGTGGGACGCCTAAAGGACCAAAACTGCTGCATGGAAAATCTGTCCCGAGCTAAAACAACAATTCTGAAGACTTTGGGGACTTACAGACACAAAGCTGGATTTTGATAATGATACATTAACCTAGTACAATTAGGTTATGTATTTCATTATTTTATGTGGATTATGATAATGTTACCTTAACCTTGTACATTTGGGTTAAGGATTTCATTAGTCTAATAGGATTTGGTTATTTATTTCATTAGCTTAGTAGGATTAGGATATGGGTATTATAAATACCCTATCATGCTAGAGATTTTAGAACATCTTCTTAACTTCTCGTCTTACAATTCAATTCTATTACTCTACAATTCTTCTAATCTTTCTATTAATTCTATTTTTCTTCTTCTACTCTTCTATTCTTAAATTCCACAACAAGAGAATCGTTACTTGCTAAGGAATCACGCCTCACGCCTATCACTTGATCTACACGCCATTACTCAATATCGTGATATAATAACAATGTCAATCGGGATTTCCTTCGCATTCATGGGTAACTAAACTTCTCTGTTGGGGTTATGGAAGCCGAATGAGTTACTATCTATTGCTGTGAGTTTGTGAGTTCGAGGCACGTATATTGCTTATATCATTATTCTCTTCATCTTAATCTACATTCTTTACGGTTGCAAACGCAAGAATACGCCAGTCTAACATTTAACTTGTTCGAGAGAAAAGTTATTTGTCTGGAAAAGAGATAATGTCAAGGTAGTAGGACACCCTTTCCTATTAAAAAGCTAGTGTCGTAACTGGACTAACCTCTTGGAGAATTCGTACCGTTAGACACGCTTTAAGCTCGAGAGAGTTAAAGTGAAATAGTCCTTGTTTAGGTCGAGAGACGCTTGGATTTACCATCGACTACAATCCTCTATAAGCAATTGCATGTCAGAATTCTACACACTCATAACCAATAGAGACGTATACCTCAGAAGGTGGACATAACCCCAACGCTTCAATTCTCATTGTTTACAACCAACGTAACAATCTCTCTCTTTTTACTTTATTATTTTCAGCTTTTGTTTACATTACTTGCAAAACAAGAATCCCCCCTTCTTACGAGACTTGCACCAAAGGTTTAGTAACTTTACTTACTTGTTGGCCAAGCTATTCCCTGTGGGATCGACACCCAACCTAGGTTGGGTTCTATATTTGCTAACGACCGCTTTACACTCAAACGAGAGCTGTAGATTTAGCGTTTCCAAAAATTGGCGCCGTTGCCGGGGAATACAAGTGTCAATCAAGTTCGTGATAATTACTAGACCCTTTGGTCGAAGACTCTCGTACTTTTACTTTTAGTTTTTGTTTTTGTTTACTGCAGGTTTTTGTTCAGTGCATCAATGGATGCACAACGTGAAATACCGTTCGATGATGATGATGATGATCTTGATGGTGCCGGAGCCACTGGAGCTATAATTCCACCACCATTAGCGCCCGGAGCCAAGTTCAACATCACAAGCACCATGATTCAATTATTGCAACTCAAGGGATTATTTGGTGGACTAGCAGGCGATGATCCGAATATGCATCTCATCAACTTTATTTCTACATGCAAGTCTTTTGACAATCCTGGTGTTGGTCAGAATGCAATTCGATTACGTCTATTTCCATTGTCTCTGTCTGGGGAGGCAACACTATGGTTGAATGGGCTGACTCCTGATTCAATTACAAATTGGAGGCAATTGAGAGACGCTTTCCTAGAAAGATTCTTTCCGCCTTCCAAAAGGGCACAATTGAGAGATGAAATCAGCAACTTTCGTCAGCTTCCAACTGAAGCTCTTCATGAAACATGGGAGAGATTCAAGACAAAGCTAGCGAGATGCCCAAACCATCACATGACTAATGTTCACCTCATGGAGATATTGTATAGAGCCTTGAATTCAATAACTAAGCCAGTGGTGGATAACGCAGCTGGAGGATCTTTTATGGACCTCACCTTTGGTCAAGCAAGCAATATGTTAGATCGTATGACGAAACAAAGTAGAGCTTGGCATACCAAGGATTCTGAGGTAGCAAGCCCCACTTTATCTATTGGCATGACTGCAGACCAAAGGAGAAAAGAAGAAGAACGTGATCAAGATATGTCGCACATGGAAACATAAATGGATCTTCTTACAAAGCATTTATTATCAGGGAAGACCGAAAAAGTGAAAGCTGTGGTGCTAAAAGGAAGAGACGAATCTGATTCGGAAGAGGAGGCCAACTACTTGAACAATCAGGGGGGTTTCCGTGGGAATACCCAAGGAAACCAAGGTCGGAACTATTATGATAAATATGGAAGCAAAGACCAAGGTAGTTGGAAGAAAAACAATGAAAAGAGTGGTTTGTACGTTCCCCCTGGTAGACGTGATACCACCACATCTAATTCTGGAAGTATGGAAGACATGATGGCTAAATTATTGAAAGAAGTGGAAGCAAAGAGCGCGGGAGTTACTGAGGTAATTAATGATTTGTCCTCCATGAAACAACTAGTTGATTCTCATTCCACTTCAATCAAGCAAATAGAGCAGCAATTGAGCCAACTTTCAGCAGCACTCAATCAAAGAAAGGCTGGCACTTTACCTAGCGATACTGTGCAAAACCCAAGGAATGATGGGTTATGCATGGCCATCACTACCCGAAGTGGTAAGGTGCTGAAAACTTCAGAAAAAGGCAAGCAAGTGGTTGACGAAGAAGTGGAAATTGATGACAAAGCGAAAGAGGAGGATGCCGCAGCAGCCTCACCTAACGTTCTTAACGACGTGCAGCCTGAAAAAGCTGGAAAACGGAAGCAAGAGGAGAAGAAAACTGTGGAGAGAACACTTCCATACCCACCACCACATTTTCCCCAAAGATTGAAGAAGGTAGCGGATGATACAAAGTTCAGCAAATTTATGAATATGTTAAAGCAGCTGACCATTAATGTTCCATTAGTGGAGGCACTTGAAAAAATGCCTGGGTATGCGAAATTTATGAAAGACTTGTTGACAAAAAAATGGGCAGTAAGCTATGAGCCGGCAGATAATATTCATCATTGCAGTGCAATTGCCACAAGGTCCTTAGTACAGAAGAAGGTAGACCCTGGTGCTTTCACTATTCCTTGCACCGTCGGATCTTTAAACTTTGCCAAAGCATTATGTGACCTAGGAGCCAGCATCAACTTGATGCCATTATCGATCTACAAGAAGTTGGGGTTAGGAGATCCTACACCAACTAATATGAGGCTTGTTATGGCGGATAGGTCGGTAAAACGACCGGTTGGTATTCTATGCGATGTCTTGGTAAAGGTTTCTTCATTTATCTTTCCAGCAGACTTTGTCATCTTGGATTGTGAAGCAGATTCAGAGGTTCCCATAATCTTGGGACGCCCTTTCCTTGCTACAGGAAGTGTGCTCATTGATTTGAGAGCTAATGAACTTTCATTCCGAATAAATGACGAAGTGGTTTGATTTGATGTTTGCAAATCAATGAAGCAACCCAAAGATCTGAGTGTATTTTCTGTGGCTGATGTTTTCTTTGATGATCCGAAAGAATTACTTAAAGAAGAGCAAATTATTGTTGACCCTTTGGCGGTTGTGCTCATGAATGGAGAGAGTAAGGATGCTGAAAATTGCCAAGAAGCTATTTGTGCTCTATCAGGATTAGGGACATATCGCTATGCTCCCAAGAAGCTGGACCTTGATCTCAAAAATCGACCCACACCACCAGCGAAGACTTCCCTTGAAGAGCCACCAATGCTAGAATCGAAAGAGTTTCCCGATTATCTAAGGTATGTGTTCTTGGAAAGTATAAATGTACTTCCGGTGAGTGCGGATGATTTAAGTAAACAGAACGTAGAGGCTCTCATCTCTGCTCTGAAGAGATACATGAGAGCTATGGGTTGGACTATTGATGATATAATTGGTATCCCTCCTACAAGTAAGCCTCATTGTCGTCTGAATCCATTCAGAAAACGATCCACCATCTATCTCGACGAAGTCTAAGTACTCGAGGTAACTATGTCGTGCCGCGACAATAAATCAAGCGCTAGATGGGAGGCAACCCATCATTTATCGTTTATCGTTTATCGTTTTTCATTTCGTTTTTTTTTACTTGTTTTGCTTTTGATAATGAAAATCCAAAAATAAGAGTCGTGCCACGACCAAAACTAAGGCGCTTCGTGGGAGGCAACTCATCGTACTAATCGTTTTCATTTGTTTGAGCGAATATAGGTGCAAGAAGTAGTCAACAAGGAGATTGATTTCAATTGACGATTTGGACTCATTGTATGGTAAAGTTGGTAAGTTAGGAAGGGTGATGCATAAGGCTATGGATTGAGCCTTTCTCACACCAAAATAGGCTTCGAGAAAGGCTAGGCCTTGGTAAAACTAGGCCACGAATGATGCACAACCTATCCTATAGCCTAAGGTCTCGGAATCTAGTGTGCTATACACTATGCGCCGCCTATTCCTAGGTATGCTTTTGACTATGCGCCGCCTATGCTATGGCATTTGGTCTCAGTATCTCATATGCCATAGACTATGCGGCCCATATGTCTACAAATGCCATAGACTATGCGGTGCATATGTCCCATTATGCCATAGACAATGCGCCGCATATACCATGACTATGCCAAGCATTATGCGCCGCATATGTAGCATTTTTGTCTCCAAAACCGATTGTAAATGGGTCAAAACCCGACCCATTCTCTTCCTATATAAAGGGGACTTAGTATTGAAACATAACCACACTAGAAATTAACCTAAAGGCGCCACATTCCCTCTCCAAATCATCTCAAAACTTTTCTTTTTGCTCTCCCACTTCACAAGAACATCTCTAAAGGCTTCAATCACGTAAGTACTCTTTTGTTCTTCATCTATTTTTCGTAAGTGCTACGTTGCTATGTCTATTAATGAATTGCTACATCTTGAAGAAATATTGGTGATGTTAATGTGTTTGAATTGTTGATACAAAACCAAGTGAGTGAACATGAACGTTAGGATACTCTTAACTTGTTTCCGACTTGAATTTCATTTTGATGCATTGTTATGCTACTTGCGGAATTGATACAGTCATGAACATCGCATACTCTTGTCACTTGAATACTTACATGTTAGAATGTCCCGTTCATCGGAATAAGACTTATAGTTGCCCACCAACATAGGCGATTGTGATTATTGATAGAAACTATACCATGATGTAATCCCTATGTAGAAGTCTTGATATACCTAACATGAAAGTATTGCAAAGGTTGCAAGAAGTGATATATCTCTGATTTTCTCGTTGGAATATAGCTCCTAAAACGCATGTCGATGAAGTCTAAGTAATCGACCACTTTCACTTCACTAATTTGTAGCAACAAACTAAGTGTGGGGTGGTACCCCTACTGCTTGTGTATAGATTGTATCCATTGGGATTGTGCTACCATTAACACTATTTCAAGTCTCAGGTACAATGGCACCCAAAGCAAGACAAGGCAAAGAAAAGGCTACCACTTCCCAAAAGAGCAAGAAAAGAGGCCGCAAGGAGCAAGGAGAACCCTCCTCACTGCAAATACCTCGACTCACGCTTGGAATTAAGTGGGATACTTATGAGGAACTTCTAAGGATGATGACTCTGATGATGATTCCAATGCAGGGGGTATGACCCCAGACATAGAGGATGAGTCCGACTAACCAGGTTCTTCTTATTTATTTTCCACTGAGGACAGTGTACCGACTAAGTGTGGGGTGGTGGTATTGCATGCTATACTTCTCTACTCGCATCTATGTTTGTTTGCTTTTGTTTTATTTTTGTTTTATAATCTCATAGTTAAGATTTTTTTTAGTAGTTAATATTTTTTTTTTAACTTAGCTTCGCATGAGATTATTCTAATAGGCAGCATGAGATTATAACAAGAGTATGTGCTACAATTATGACTATTGAGACGTTTAGGCTCCAGTTGTGACTCATTATGTGATATTGTGTGGTTCAATTCCTTCACTTGTTGGGTCAAGAGTCTATACTACTCCCAATAAAGTCGACCATGTGCCTTGTGTGTGTGAGATAATAGTATATTCTGTGCTTGTGGCTGATGCTAGAACTTGCCTGGTATGTATGCAAAGCAAAAATAAGGAGTGTGAGTTTAGGATATGATTTAGGCATTTCTTTGGCAACCCATATTTGTTTACCTTCAGTTTTACCTACCCATGGACATCATCCTAGTTAAACCCTTTTGAGCCTTTAGCCTATTTCTTTGACAACCTTGTATGTAAGCCTAATCCATTTCTTTCAAGACCACAATTTGATCCAAATTCCTAAGTTCTTTAAAGTGAAAAAGTCATGTGACAACATAAGAGGAAATTGGGTAAGAATGATGCTTTAAATTGCAAAGGTGCTTGAATGTGTTAAAAAAAAAATGCTAGCATAAAAGGTATGTTGTGAAAAGAAAAAGGAAAAGAAAGCTGAAAAGTGAGTTGTGCTTAAAATTAAAAAGAGGAGAACAAGCGTGGTAGAACAAAAGAAAGAAGAAAGGTTAAAAGAAAAAAGTGTCAATGATACAATGTGATGTATTAAAGCGCTTAGGAACATAGTCACTATTTCTAGCCAAAATAGTCCTACCTGTCCCTTAGCCTAAATTACAACCATCAAAAGACCTAGTTGATCCTAAGCTTGGCATTTTGACATTTAGTGGAGCATTACACTAAGGGCAAGCCTATGGTCATCAGTTGCTTCATATGAATTCTTTGTGAGAGCGAGAGCAAGGATATTTTGATACCCATGTTTGAAAAATATGCCATACTTGTGAGTGATTATGGGTAATACATTGTGAGACACACATGGTTGATGAGTTTTGGGTAGTTGTGTATGATTCTTTGTGCCTTAACTTTTGAATATGAGTTGAACACCATCACGAGTCTATGCTAGAAGTTAAACTGTTTCTACTAATGATCGAAAAACTACTCTTTGTTGATAATTGTTGTGCTTGTCTTGACGAATATTTTGTGTTGTTGCTGTGAAACCCTAAGTTGATGTTTAGAGGGACATGATATTTTGTTCGAGGACGAACAAAGCTGTAAGTGTGGGGTGTTGATGATAGGCGAATTTACACGCCTATATCAATATATTTTGCCCATATTTTAGCCTAGTATTGAGAACAAAGTATATATTTCATGCACTTTTAGTCCTTTTTCCTGTAAATGAGCTAACAAACATGATTAGTAAAGTTTCAGGTATAAATGATGCAAAATACAGCATTTTATGGCTAACTTGACGCAAAAGAAAGCTCACAAACGAAGGAGAAGGAAGTGGGACGCCTAAAGGACCAAAACTGCTGCATGGAAAATCTGTCCCGGGCTAAAAAAATAATTCTGAAGACTTTGGGGACTTACAGACACAAAGCTGGATTTTGACAATGATACATTAACCTAGTACAATTAGGTTATGTATTTCATTATTTTATGTGGATTATGATAATGTTACCTTAACCTAGTACATTTGGGTTAAGGATTTCATTAGTCTAATAGGATTTGGTTATTTATTTCATTAGCTTAGTAGGATTAGGATATGGGTATTATAAATACCCTATCATGCTAGAGATCTTAGAACATCTTCTTAACTTCTCGTCTTACAATTCAATTCTATTACTCTACAATTCTTCTAATCTTTCCATTAATTCTATTTTTCTTCTTCTACTCTTCTATTCTTAAATTCCACAACAAGAGAATCGTTACTTGCTAAGGAATCACGCCTCACGCCTATCACTTGATCTACACGTCATTACTCAATATCGTGATATAATAACAATGTCAATCGGGATTTCCTTCGCATTCATGGGTAACTAAACTTCTCTGTTGGGGTTATGGAAGCCGAATGAGTTACTATCTATTGCTGTGAGTTTGTGAGTTCGAGGCACGTATATTGCTTATATCATTATTCTCTTCATCTTAATCTACATTCTTTACGGTTGCAAACGCAAGAATACGCCAGTCTAACATTTAACTTGTTCGAGAGAAAAGTTATTTGTCTGGAAAAGAGATAATGTCAAGGTAGTAGGACACCCTTTCCTATTAAAAAGCTAGTGTCGTAACTGGACTAACCTCTTGGAGAATTCGTACCGTTAGACACGCTTTAAGCTCGAGAGAGTTAAAGTGAAATAGTCCTTGTTTAGGTCGAGAGACGCTTGGATTTACCATCGACTACAATCCTCTATAAGCAATTGCATGTCAGAATTCTACACACTCATAGCCAATAGAGACGTATACCTCAGAAGGTGGACATAACCCCAACGCTTCAATTCTCATTGTTTACAACCAACGTAACAATCTCTCTCTTTTTACTTTATTATTTTCAGCTTTTGTTTACATTACTTGCAAAATAAGAATCCCCCCTTCTTACGAGACTTGCACCAAAAGTTTAGTAATTTTACTTACTTGTTGGCCAAGCTATTCCCTGTGGGATCGACACCCAACCCAGGTTGGGTTCTATATTTGCTAACGACCGTTTTACACTCAAACGAGAGCTGTAGATTTAGTGTTACCATACAGCTTTTGTTGGCTCTTGACTCGACTTTTATCACCCTATTCTTCAGGCGGGATCCTGACTTGCAATTTCTTTCAACTTGTTTCTTGGGTTTCAATTGCTTCGCTTTGTTGCTTGACTTTTCATTTCTTCACCCTATTCTCTAGGCGGGCTCCTGACTTGCTATTTCATCACTTTGTTGCTTGACTTTTCATTTTTTCACTCTATTCTCCAGGCGGGCTCCTGAAATCACATCAAAACTAAAAAGAAAATTATCCTAAACAAAGAAATGTATTTTCTATGAGTTAATTGGAATGACTCGACTAAAAGGTACGTCTTATAGAAATCAAAGGGAATGACTTGACTAAAAGGTACGTCTTATAGGGGTCAAGGGAAATGACTCGACTAAAAGGTACGTCTTATAGGAATCAAAGGAGAGACTCGACTAAAAGGTACGTCTTATAGGAATCAAAGGGAATGACTCGACTAAAAGGTACATCTTCTAGGAATCAATAGGAATGAATCGACTAAAAGGTACGTCTTATAGGAATCAAAGAGGATGACTCGACTAAAAGGTACGTCTTATAGGAATCAAAGGGAATGAATCGACTAAAAGGTACGTCTTATAGGAATCAAAGGGAATGACTCGACTAAAAGGTACGTCTTATAGGAATCAATAGGAATGACTCGACTAAAAGGTACGTCTTATAGGAATCAAAGGGGATGACTCGACTAAAAGGTACGTCTTCTAGGAGTCAAGGTGAATGACTCGACTAAAAGGTACGTCTTCTAGGAATCAAGACTAAAGTTAGGAAGTGCATTACCTAAGAAGCAAAATTCAAATTACCCAATCAAGGAAGTGTGTTTCCTTACCAATGTTGTTTGAATTATCAAAACAATGAAGTGCGTCTCCTTACCAAAGCTGCTTGAATTACCAAAACAAGGAAGTGCGTCTCCTAGAGATCTTGAATTATGAGTTTTACCATGGTTTTGATTACCAAACCTGTGCAGCAACCTTGCCTTTTGCATTTGTTGAGGTGAGAAATTATGGCCTTTGATGTTTAGGCTGTGAAATCCTTGATCTGAATGCAACATGTATTCCTATTACATACAAAGAAAACTTGTGAGTTTAAAAACATGGTGGCTAGTTTGTGGCTTTGGCTTTTGAGGAAATTGCTCCTGCCTCCGTCACATTTAGCTTTGCTTCCAATCATTAGCAAATGTCATTGACTTGCTGTATCATTGACCCAAACTCAGCTTATTACGAGTGACTCTGAAATAAACACAATATTTCTGTTTTGTCGTGTTTCTCAAATAAGCCCTTTGAACGTTGATATTTCCATGAGTTCCCCGACTTTTCTGTTGACAAAACTTTCTGCATGCCCTTTTTGGGCTTACAATCATGTCTCTTTCATGTGCTAGCTTTTGTCTTATTTTGTGCAATTAAAGAAGCTGGTAGCCAGTTTTGAAATATTTTCTCACTTATTTTGACACAGACTTGACTCAAAGACAAGAAACGGAAAAAAATTTGACAATTTTTGTTTTGATAACTGACACAAGAAAGATAAAATTAAAATAATGAGAAGAAATAAAAGACAATGAATGTCCCCTTTTAAAACAAAGAAACAAAAAATTAATCTAAAAATGACAGTCAACACTAATGATTATGCCATGCATTTTGGATTAAGCAGCTTGATCTTTTCATCCAAACTTTCTACCCATTGTTGTTGAGTTAATGGCCTTGAAACTGAGTTTCTTTCTTAGGTCAATTGCATTTAAGACCTCATTCGGCTAGTGGCGCCTTGAAGGGTTTTCGCCAACAAGCTTCTTTCATTTTCTCTCGGCTCACTATCGCCTTATGGTGCCCGTGAGGGTTTTCACCAATAAGACTCTCTCATTTTTATATCTCTCAACTTACCATCGCCTTATGGTGCCCGTAAGGGTTTTCACCAATAAGACTCTTATTTTTATTTCTCTCTTGATTCCCTATGCTGAGGAAGATAAATAGTTCCCAAATACTTCATCATATCCCTTACATGCTTAGCCTTAACATCCTCAAAGATTGATCTGAAGGTCTTTCTTTGGTTGTAACTCGGCTTTTGGATAAGGTTAGAAAGAAAGGATGGCATGGGGCCCAAACGACACTTGAAGTGGGGTAGGACTTACAACTTTTGGAATCGACTCAAATAATGAGGATTAACTCATGCCCCAGTTTTTTTAAATGGGTGACTCTAAATTGTTTATTTGGTTGGACCGAGCCCTTAGTAGGGCAGCCTACGTATCTCACCTCCGAGAAAGGAGAATCAGGTCATACGTAGTTCTGGCAGCTTGTTTTTTTTTCACTTGATTCTAAGTTTTTTTTATTCCTTTTGTTGACTCTTTCCTCTTTTGGACTTTTCTGCTTTATTTTTCTCGACGCTCTTCTTTTTCTCCTTTTGGACACTTTTTTTTTAAAAAAACTTTTCTGACTCTACTATTTTGCTCGACACCTTTTCTTTTGAGCTTTGTTGACTCTATATGATTCCAAAAGAGGGGTATGAAAGAAAATATGACTAAAGCTCAAATGGGTAAACAAAGGATGACACGATGTTTGGATAGTAGAATAAAAGGTCTTCGTCATATCAATCCTTAAAAATACAAGTACATATCATGCAATATGAAAATGAAAGATGAAGATCATTTGTGGCACTTTAACAACACTAACTTCAACTGAGCATGTATGTCACTTTTTTTTCTACACTTGTCAAACATACAACTCCATTTTCGTTGTACATTCCTCATGCTGAAGGACTCATGACTTTGTGGAGATGATTTTCTTCTGTTCCTCTTGATATAGGATCACGCAGCCACTGTTTGACCTAATCGAGACATGTATTTCAATTGATGACCAAGTTATTCTTGTGATTCTCAAAATAAGTGCCTTAATTTTTAGGAAAGGCTTCAACTTGTCACCAAATGCCCCAGCACTCTATCTATTTTCTCAGATGCTCTCTTTTCCTAAATTTAACTCTCTGATTCAATGCTTCATGATTAAGCTGGATTTTAAGATCTGACTGAAAATTCCGTAGGCATGTCATATCACTAGAATCAACATAAAATGGTTGTATAAAGAAAACAAACAAACAACACATATTTGAAACACAAAAGGAAAGGGACACTTCATTTAGTTGAAATAAAAGATGAAAGGGTTTGAACATAAACGATAAAGGGACAAAACAAGATAGATCCCGAACTACAACCCTAAAATAATTTGAAAAATAGCAAAGAAAATAAAACAAACTTCCATACCTCTTCCTAGTAGGGAGAGGGGTGACTTTTCAATTGCTTAGCCTAACATATTAGCCACTGGTTTGCATATCAACATGACTAGAGCTTCCACCACTGTCAGACACATTTTCTTCAATAAATAAGCTCTGGATCCCCCTGCTTAACTTATTGCCTCCAACATATTATACAGTACCGTGTGCTGGTGAAGAACACTGTAGGATGGTCGAAGGGCCAATGTTTTGCACCACAATCAATTTATCTTGAATTATCTTTTCTATTTCTCTTTTCAAAGTGCAACAATCTTCAGTACTATGACCCTGAACATCAGAATGATATGCACATCGCACATTAGGATCAAAGCTTCTTGAATGTGGGTCAGGAGTATACCTAAGGAGAGGAGTGATCATGCCCTGCTGTACCAATCTCTGGAATAAACTGGCATAGGGTTCCCCAATAGGAGTGAAACTGTCTTTTTCTCCTCCTCTTTGCGAACTCTGGCCTCGGATGAAACTTGGATTTAGAGGTTTCTTGGTAAATTTGTGGGGGTTGAGGACGATGTTGAGGGACAGGTGCATGCCATTGTGGATAAGAAGATGGATGAGCATACAATTGTGCATTGTTCAAAGGATATTGAGGAAGTAGAATGGGATTTCTTGGATTTTAGGGAAAGAAACCTTGTTGCAAGTGGTTATATGGATCTGATATGTAAGCTCGGGATTGAGGCTGACAGTATTGGTGGGTTGGACCTCTCGAACTCTACTTTGTCCCTGTCATGACAATAGGTGTGTTTTCCTTCTTCTTTCCTTCAGTTTCCCTTGGTTGATTGCAATGTCGTCCCAAATGTTTCACATAATCCTTTTGTCCATCCATCTCCCCAAATTTTGATGTCTCAAAGATGGGAGGAAGGTTAACACTTGAAGACATGCCCCAGTTTTTATATGAAACATCTTCATAGCCCATAAGTCCAGGGGAATTTTTCATATTATTTTCTACACTCTTAACTTTTCCAACCACTTTCTCTAGCTCTTCTAGCATGCTAGGCTTCTTAATAAGAAATTTTGGCGGTCCACTTAATTTAACGGTAGGCTCAAGTGTATAACAATGATCATCAAGAGTATTGAACGTGGATTCACTAGTGGACTGGGGAAGCACAATCTTTGGATTTATAGCCAAAGTGGAAGTCTTAGTAGAAGGTTGAGCAACAAAAGCACAAACGGTATGTGGTGCCGTGAATGTGGTAGACTTATACTGAGGAGATAAAGAAAGAGTGGTGGAAGTGTTGAGGTGCATTTGGCATGGAATGGATTCTGAGGCATGCTGTGGTGCATCAACAACAGTAGGAAACTGACTTTGTGATTTTGGTGGAAGACTCAAGGTCTTTGCAGGGTCAAAAGTGGGGAACGGAGGTGGAGGCAGCCCACTGGCCCAGGCTCGGTACATTTCCATCATTTGTTGTCTCAGTCTCAAATTCTCTTCCTTTAAACTCTCAATTTTTTGACTCTTTGTTTCATCCATGGTGCAACTCTCTATATCCGTGTTGGACACAACTAACCCTTCCTTGGATTTGGTGTGATATGGAGGACCAACCAGGAAACCACAAACCAACCACCTTAAACTAACTGAACAAGAGGCAACAAATATGTTAGAGTTTAATATTTTTCAAAACCTCTTTTTTTTTTTTTTAAAAGATCACCGAACCCAAGAAGGGCGCCTACGTATCTCACTCCCGAGAGAGGAGAATCAGGTGTGCGTAGTTCGTGAAGCTTTGCCAAAAGGGCCAATTAAACTCTTTTTTTTATTTTGAGACTTTAAAAAGAAAAGGAAATAACAAATTGTCAAAAGAATTGGCGAAAATCTTTTTGCATTTTTTCAAGTTTAACTTCCCTATATAAAATGAAACCTATGATTACCAAAGAAAAATCTTTTTGGATTTTCAATTTTGAATTTCATATGAAAATGAAGCTTAAACCTGTTAAAGAAAAATCTTTTTGGAGTTTTCTTTTAAGGAAGTATATGACACCTACTCTAATAAAGAGTAAAGAAAATCTTTTTGAATTTTTCAAACAAGATCTCCGAACCCACAATAGGTTGCCTACGTATCTCACTCCCGAGAGAGGAGAATCTGGGGTACGTAGTTCGTCCAGATTGGACAATTAACGAATAACTAATAAATTGACCCTAACTTAAGAGACACAATAAAAAACAAACGAATAAAAACTTTTTTTTTATTTTCAACTAGACACTTCAACTAAGACTGACACCACCAATTATGAAGAAAAATCTTTTTGGTATTTTTGCTTTTGACAAACAAGTAGAAAAGGCAAACGAAACCCTTTTTTTTTTGTCGAACTTACGGTACTTTGAGAAGATAAATGCAAAACGTAAAAAAATCTTTTTGAATTTTTGGATTGTGAAGAACAAAAGCCATAAAGAACTCAAAAATAAACTACGACACTCCTTTTGATTCATTCTTTTCGACTCACTTTTTCTTTTCTCTTTTTTTTTTCACTTTACTTCTAACACAAGTTTTCCCCAAATCAGTCTGTCAAATGACCATATTACCCTCAGAAATGCAACATTTAGCACATAGGGATGCTTTAGAGGTGAGTCTCTTATAAAGGACCAAGTGGTCCCTGCTACGTCTTCAATATGATGCACATAAGCATGACCTAAAGGTTGACCAACGTTGGGGTTCACTAACAAGGCTGTTCAGGGGAGCGTATGGTCGATAGTGGCTGCTTTGCTTTCCACCTACTCCATAACACCGACAGCTCCCCCCTAAAATAAGGGTGACTCAACTAGAGGTCGTGTACAACACGTGTACTACGGACTTGTTGCAGAAAGAAGGCCTGGGGGTAGACACATGATGCCAGATATAAAAGTGGTAACACATAGGATTAATACTGTACACAAAGAGCACGAAAACATTTCACAATGATAAAACAATAACACAAAACAACACAAACAAAATATTTATATACCTATAGTGCCAAACAAAGCCGATACGACTCCAAAATAAGCTCGAATTTTGAACAAGTCCCCAGTGGAGTCGCCAGAGCTGTCACACCCTTTTTTTTTCGTACTCCAAAAGATTAATTTTTAAGTTCGAAAGGGTTTTGTTATTAAGTGACAAATAATAAAAATTTTATTTCGAAAAAGATTTTTTTATGTAATTAAATTCAGAGTCGCCACTTGGCATAATCCGGTGTGCCAAGTTACCTTTGAAAAATTCTTTTCGAAATGATTTGACTCTTTAAAACTGGTTTGCGAACAGAGATTCTGGCTAAGGAATTCTGTTGACCGAGGAAAAGGTGTTAGGCATCCCTCGATCTCGTGGTTTGACCACGGTCTCTTGGCGGAGCGTATAGGCTAATTTGACATTATGAATATATAAACCACACAAAACATGCAAAACAATCAATCAAGCAAACAAGATAAAACAATCCAAAATTTAGTGTCCAGTCCAATTATACAGTTTAAAAATAAAAAAAAATATGTAAAAATAAATCCTACTCAGAATTAATTATAGACTAATGCTCCACCCGACGCCTCGGGCCTTCATCACGAACGTCCTCCGAGTACATGATACCTCGAGGCATTCCCCGGTGAATAAATATATACAAATACTTCTGGGCATTCCCCGGCCAAATTATACAATTGATTCAAAAGTGATAAAATCAAACCATTCAATCAAATTTTAAACATTCAATCAACCCACAATCTCTAGATTTGCCTACCCGACCTACGTCTTGCCTATTCCAATCGGCGTATCTTGATACTACCAAATTCAATTAACGTTTATTTCAAGTCAAACAACTAATGAATCAAACTAATTATATCAAGTTTTCAATTCTCGCCCCACTTATTCCCACATGAATTTAAATCTTTCAATTCCTTCATTCACGTGAATCAATCAATCAATATCAACCACAGTAATCACGATTGCTCAAACACAATATCGAAACATATCACCACGTCACAATCATCAACCAAACACAATATTCACTCCAACACACCAAATATAATAAACATTAAATAAAAGAGGGGAATAGAATTGGACCTCGATCCGTAGCTTTCAAACTCAAATATTAATCGAGTGAAAAAATGAAGACTGCGTCCGAATATCCCGAGAAGAACCTCAACAACGATCAAACCAAACCCGGTATTAAAAATAATAACTGGACAACTCCAAAACTAGTGAAGAAAAACTCTTAATACGGAATCCAAATCACAAATGTTGACACGATTTGAACACAAAAACTCCGAGGACTGACATCGCCGACGAAACGCCAAAATAGACGAACCCAAAAACTCAACAAAAAAAAACTAAAAAACCGTACAATTCGAGCTCCGGCGAACTGACAGTAGGAAAAATCAACAAGAAAAGTCAGATTTCGGCGACCCTGATATTTTTGGCCAGATTTAGCTAGAAACCAACGAAATACAGAGAATATTTCAGGGATTTTGGACTAGACCCATTGAACGGATAAATTGGACACTGATGATGCCGATTCCGGTGCAGATATCACCGAAAAAACGCGAAAAGGAATCAGGTTTCTCGCCGTTTTCCAGTTTCTTCGCCGGATCTCCCTCAAACAAACTTTCTACTCTTGTTTTTTTTTGTTGTGTGTGCGTGCATATCAGTGAGGATGTGTGTACGATTTGAGATTTAGAAGAAAAAAAATAAAGCCAGGCAAAATGAAATCTGTGCTTTCTCTTTTTTTTTGTATCTTCTGGTATGTGTTGCTATATGTGCCTCTGGTGATGATGAGTGTGTATGTATATATGAAAAGAAAAGAAAGATATCCTGCTCCTTCACTGTGGGCTCCGTGAGTATAAATATGTATATCCTTATCTCCATTCTGTTAGTGGTGAGGAAAAGAAAATGTGTTAAGGTGGGGTGGGTTGTTAGGATGAGGTGTAAAGTTGGTTAGGATAGGGTTGTTATTTTTTTTATATTTTTGTGGGATATAATCATACGGGTGAGGACACGTAGTAAGACGAAGGTAAAATGGTAAAAATACTATCGGGGAGGGACAAAATTAGGTGTCTACATTAATTAATAGTAATATGTATGACATTTAAACCTCATCATTCCAGCAAGTTTGGGGTTGTGACATCAAATAGAACCAATTATTTATTCCGGGATATGCAACAACAAAGTCGAACATATCAAAACCAAGACTCGATTCGTTCACTTTGTAGCGCTCGTCATTTTATTTTCTACATGATGATTGATATGTGTTAATGTCATGTTCTTACAACAAGAATTGTATAAACCAATATCTATAAAATTGATTTATGTACCTGCCGGCATGATGCTTTAACAGCCCATTTGCAATTCATTCTGAATAGTCATTGATCATCTGTTTTAGTTTTTTTGGAGCCTCGTCCGAGATGTCGAACCCTTCAAACGGGTAATTCTTTCGTTCTCTCAAACTGACAGGCTTCACTTTTTCTTTTTCTTTAGAAGAAGTTGATGGATTATCAACTATGATATTATGCTCTTCAGCAATAGCTTCTACTGTGACATCCACATGAAAATCAAGAATTATCAATGCTAATTAGAGATATACAACAGATTACCCATCTGTTGCAACAGATGAGTCTTATGTTGCATTAGATGGATTATCTGTTGAGACAAATTCGAGCAGGTAAATCAGAGCAGTTGGATAATTTTAAACAGATGACCCATCTTTTTCAACATAAGACTCATTTATTGAAATAGATAACAATTCTGATGCAACAGGTTAGACAACAGTTACAACAGATGTACGTATCTATTTGATAATTTTCAGCAGATGTATCACTGTTGAAACAGATATGTGCCTGTTTTTTTGTTGGAACTTGATTAGAATTGAACTTACTACTTTCTTGGTGGGATTGAAAAGATAAAAATAAATTGCATTTTTATCTGTTTTGGCCGACAACCATCTCAGGATTCTTGGACAGGAAACTTTTTCATGGTAGTTCACTTGTTATCTCAAATAAGGAATGGATTCAAATACCCAAGCCTATAACATAACGCCGATAGATCAAAATTATTATTGAATAAAAAAATAATGAATCATATCATGATAAAAGAAGTATTTACCATGAAGGCCCATGGAAAGCCATATAAGTTGACTGTCTTTGGCGTTAACGGAGTCAAAAAACATTCGATAGTCATTTTAAAGCTTTCATAACCCCAAGGATCGTTGTTAAATGCCTCAAGATCCTCAGAGAGATTTACTAAATCGAGGCTTATATTATTGTTAATGTCTCTCGCACAAAGAATATTATGTACAAACCAAACCAAGCACAATGATTTCTTGTGCTTCTTTGAAAGTCCTTTGCCTTTCAACGTTTCTATCAGATTTTTATTTTTGAAGCTTGGACCAAAAATGGACACCAGGTCATCATGACCACTCGACTTGCCTTTGCCTTTTTTGGGTATACGGGGTATTTTTTTTGGGGTCAGAGTAGGTATAACTTGAGAAGGAAAAGGAGGATAACATTTTAGTCCGATAATTATGGCAAAATCCTTCCAACCGAAATAAACAGGCATGCCACAGTAATTTATCCACACCTCATTCATCTTATCTTTGTTTCATACATAAACCTGCGCTTGAGAAGATCATATACCATTTTCATCTGGAAACGAGTATTGTTGTCCTCTGATAAATCAAGATATTGCCCAAAGCAGTTTTCCCTGAAATAAGAATCCAATTTTTGTTCTCGAAGTATTTTTTCAAGGAGTCGAAATATTTTTCCATGACTGACTTAACCACGAGATCACCCATTAAATCTGTGGCACCATCGCACTGCATTCTCACAGGATAACGATCAATGCTGAAGGTTTTGACCAACTCTTCGATGAAAGGGCTATTAGCGTTTGGATCATCTCTTTTGAAATATTCCTCCTCCCCTTGTTCATTATCTTCTGCTCCTGATTGAGATAAAGTTTGTAAAGCAAGTTCATTGAGTGGTGGATGTAGCCGAGCTGATGCACTTGTTCCTTTACTTGGACTTGATTCAATTTTTTTTGGGGCCATATTATCTTAAATTAACAGAAATATAACATAGATTATAATTGATTAATGCATAACGGTAATATAGCAATTCTAACAGTCGACTAATCTGTTGCACCAAGTATGTTATATGTTACAACATATAACCGACCTGTTGCGACAGATGAGTAAACCGTTGGAAAGAATAAAAATAGTCTACTAATTTGTTGCACCAGGTACATTATCTGTTGCAATATATAACCAACCTATTGCAATGGATGAGTAATCCGTTGGAAACCATAAAAAAAGATCACTAATCTGTTGCACCAGATATGTTATCTGTTGCAATATATAACCGACCTGTTGCAACGAATGAGTAAATCATTGGAAAGAATAAAAATAGATCACTAATCTATTGCAAAATAAGTTATCTGTTGGATCAATATTTTTTAAATTTTTCCAAACAGAAGAGTTGTCTGTCGCAACAGATAAATGATCTGTAAGATTGTTCACCTGTTGCATCAGATTTTCATAGTTGCATCAAATGTATTCATCTGTCACATCAGATGTTTCATCTGTTACAGCAGATGTTTCATCTGTTGCAACACCATTTTTACCAAGACAAACAACAAATCAATCCAGCAACACCAACACATCACACACACACTAAGAACATCAACTGTGACAAAAAATCACCAACAAAATCAAATCAACAGTACGATAACAAGAAGAAGAAATGCTAGAAATTAGGGTTTTATTCAGTCCATATTTCAATATTGAAAGAGTAGTTGGCTCAAGGTCCTCTGTTTCCTCATAATTTTTTACCTGTGAAAAAAGAAATGGGACGATGAAGAACTTAAAGTTTTTATCGCCGGAGAAGTCTTCACGTCGATTGATGGTTGATAGTCAAAAAAAAACTCGCCCAACTATTTATCGCTTGAGGTTGAAGGGAGAAATTTTGCAGAACTGTTAGTTAGGAGAGAGTTGAGAGAAACTGTCGAGAGAGTGGTTGATTTGTATTGAAGAGGAGTGTGGGTTGGTTTGATTTATATTTTTGAAAAGATTAGAAAGTTTTAAAAATATTAATCAAGTCTGCAATTAACTTAATCAAGTTTTCTAATGATGTTTGACCCTTTAAGTTGGTCAATGTCATCAATCCTTTATTCAAGACTTAAAAGACACCTTTCCTTCAATTTTCTCAAGTGTCTTGCACCTATTTGACACAAATAGAATACGTTCAAATTTAAACAGGGATATCAAAACACATTTCTTGAATTACAATTTCTGATCTTATGAACTCCAGCATGTACACTTTCTTTCATAAAACTCAAATAACATGGACCCCTTTTTAAACATTATGTGACTTTTGCAACTTTTGCTTATATATTTTCTTAGAATTTTGGTAGAAATAATATTATAAGTACTTCTTTAGCATAAATTTAATATTCAGCCTTCATTTTTAAAAATTTACAACTCATTAAATTTGTGATAAACAGGGATATATTCTAGACAAGGTCACAAATTTTAAAGTTTAAATTTTAATTTTAAATTTTTGAGTTTTTGAAGTTGTGATGAAACTTGAAACACTTAAATCTTTTGTGACTAGAAGTCTCAAAAATTTATTTGAACAGATTTTTGAGAACTTGAAAATATTAGGTTTTCAAAAATTGATCAATTTTCTGTGTGGTCCAGCCCCTTATGCAAATGTTTTTTTTTGTCAAAAAGTGTTGCTTATTCTTTCCTTTTTTCAAAGTTGGCAGGCCATTATTGAAATTGGCAGATGGGAGCGAGGTCATGGCATACGTATATAGGCAGAAAATTTACCTATAGAAAAAGTTCTATGCTCCTTTGTTCAACACACCAATAAAGAGAGAAAAAATATATAGAGCAGTGAGGTATTTCACAGACTGTGATAAAAAATAGTCTGTGAAGAAAAAATTAGAGTAAACAATATTTTTAGTAAGGTGGGAGTCAAAAGAGAGTTATCTCTTTTGAATGTGTGGTAGTCATTTTTGAGTATTATATTTGTGACTACGGTGTAAAAATTTCTTACTATAGTAATATTAGTTTCTCCTCTTGGTTAGTGTTTTTCACCTTATTTAGAAGGGTTTCCACGTAAAATTCTTGGTGTCATTATTCTTATATTTTTCCTATTATTTTACCACAAATACTTTTATTGTTATTTCGGGTTTACCCAACAAACTGGTATCAGGGACAACGACTTGCAATAGCTGTATTTTTTTTATAAATAATGAAAGCCAACACAAGTAGAGTGGTTACCTTAAATGTTGTTAATTATGCTATTTGGAAGGGGAAAATGAAAGATTTGCTCTATGTTAAGAATTTTTATCAGCCGGTCTTTTACACTGTAAAACCTGAAAATAAAATCGATGAAGAGTGGAACCTATTGCACAGGCAGGTTTGCGATTTTATCAAGCAGTGGGTTGACAATAATGTGTTGAACTATATTTCTGGGGAGACACATGCTCGGTCCCTATGAGAGCATCTTGAAAGTTTGTATGCTCGAAAGACTGAAAATAATAAGATGTTCTTGATTAAATAAATGTTGGAGTTAAAATACCATGATAGTTATCCAATGACAAATCACTTGGATAATTTTCTGGGGATTATGAACCAGTTATTTTCTATGGGCATTAAGTTTGATGAAGAAATTCAAGAATTGTTTCTACTTGGTTCCCTACCAGACTCATGGGAAATATTTAGAACTTCTTTATCAAATTTTGCTCTTGATGGCGTGATCTCTATGGTTTTTTCCAAGAGCAGCACTCTTAATGAAGAGATGAGGCAAAAGTTTCAAGGTTCATTTTCATCTGATGTCCTAGTGATTGGTGCTATGGGGAGAAACGAGAATCGCGGTACTTAAAATAATGAACACCATAGAAGAAAATCTAGAGGAAAATCTAAAAAATTTGAGTGCCACCATTGTGGGTTAAAAGGACACACAAAGAAATTTTGCTGAAAGTTGAAGAAGGAAAAAAGAGACAGGGGAAAAAATAAAAAAGATGACAATGAAAATTGTGTAGCCACCGTTACCACCAAAGATCTTGTTGTTGTTCTTGATGTAAATCTAATAAATGTTGTTTGTGATGCGTCAAGCTGAGTTGTGGATTCTGGTGTTGTATATCATGTGACATCAAGGAAGGATTTTTTCTCATCTTATACTCCGGGTGACTTTGGAACCTTGAATATGGGCAATGAGACTGTTTCTAAGGTGGTTGGTATTGGTACAATTTGTTTGAAAACTAGTACTGAATCTAAACTAGTTTTAAACAATGTAAAGCATACACCTGATGTTCGCCTACACATGATTTCTATTGGCATGCTGGATGATGAGGGATATGTTAGTAACAATGGTGGTGGAAAATGAAAACTCATTAAGGGTTCTTTGGTTGTAGCTCGTGGAGACAAATGTTGTGGTCTATACTGGACTACGGCTTCTACTTGAGCTAACATGGTGAATAAAATTGAAAGAACTATCTCTTCAACATTATGGCATAAGCGACTTAACCACATTAGCGAGAAATGACTTAATGTTCTGGCCAAGAAGAAATTATTGTCAGATTTTGAAAGTGCTAAATTAAAAAAATGTGAGCACTACTTGGCTGGAAAACAAAATAGAGTTTCTTTCAAGTCTCATCCTCCTTCAAGAAAGACAGAGTTGCTTGAGCTAGTGCATTCAGATTTATGTGGTCCTATGAAGATAAGGACTTTGGGTGGTGCACTTTACTTTGTTACTTTTATAGATGAATGCTCAAGAAAACTCTCGGTCTATGTCTTAAAGATGAAAGACCAAGTGTTGGGTGTTTTTAAGCAGTTTCAGGCTTTCGTTGAAAGAGAAATAGGGAAAAAGTTGAAGTGTATTCGTACTGATAATGGTGGTGAATATTATAGACTATTTGACGAATACTTCAAGCATCAAGGTATCAAACACCAGAAGATTCCTCCTAAAATGCCTCAACTTAATAGTTTGGCGAAAAAGATGAACAGGACCTTGATGGAAAGAGTCAGATGTTTGCTTTCTAAAGCAAAGTTGTCGAACTCCTTTTGGGGTGAGGCTTTATTAACCGTTGCACATGTTATTAATCCATATCCTACTGTTGCTTTGCAAAGTAATGTACCAAATAAAGTTTGGTATGAGAAAGATGTCTCCTATGACCATTTGAGAGTATTTGGTTGCAAAGATTTTATACATGTGCCTAAAGATGAGAGGTCAAAGTTAGATACCAAGACAAGGCAGTGCATCTTCATTAGTAATGGCCTTGATGAGTTTGGTTATAGGTTGTATGATCCAGTTGAAAAGAAGCTTGTAAGAAGTCGTGATGTTGTCTTCATGGAGAATCAAATCATTGAAGATATTGACAAAGCAGAGAAATCAGAATCTTCAAATTCTGATGGCGCGATTAGTCCTGATCAATTTCTTCATATAAGTATGCATCATGTTGGTGGGCTAGATAACTATGGTGACACCCAAAATCAGGTTCAAAATCAACATGTTGATGTTGATAATGACAACGATGTTGTTGTTGATGATGATTCAATTCAAGAAACTGTAGATGAGCCAAATGCTTCACTAAGAATGTCTACAAGACACCGTATTCCTTCTTCTCATTATTATTCTAATGAGTATGTGTTACTCACTGATGAGGGAGAACCTGAATATTATGAAGAGGCTATGGAAGATAAATATAAGGATTAATGGTTAGAAGCCATGCAAGATGAGATGAAATCTCTATATGAAAACCACATTTATGAGTTTGTGAAGTTGCTTAAGGGCATGAGATATTTGAAGAATAAGTGGGTGTTCAAAGTAAAATTTGAAGAACACAACTTGAAGCCTAGATACAAAGCCAGATAGGTTGTCAAAGGATTTGGTCAAAGGAAGGGTATCGACTTTGACGAAATATTTTATCCTGTGGTCGAAATGACCTATATTCGTACAGTTCTTGGTTTGGATGCTAGTCTTGATTTAGAGATTGAGCAGATGGATATGAAGACAGTTTTTCTTCATGGTGACCTCAAAGAGAAGATTTATGTGGAACAACCTAAGGGCTTCAAGATGAACAGTAAAGAAAACTATGTGTACAGACTTAAGAAGAGTCTTTATGGCTTGAAGAAAGCTCCTAGACAATGGAATAAGAAGTTTGAATCTGTCATGGGGGAGCAAGGCTACAAGAAGGCTTCTTTAGATCATTGTGTATTTGCACAAAGGTTTTCTTATGATGATTTTATCATCCTTTTGCTATATGTGGATGATATGTTGATTGTGGGCAAGAATGCTTCCAGGATTAACGAGTTGAAAAAATAATTGCGCAAGTCCTTTTCTATGAAAGACTTGGGTCATGCTAAGCAGAATTTTGCATGAGGATTACTGTCTCAGAGATGAAAGGAAGCCTTACTTGTCACAGGAGAAGTACATTGAACGTGTACTGGAGCGTTTCAACATGAAGAATGCTAAGGCTGTTAACACACCCCTTGCTGGTCATATGAAATTGAGCATAAAAATGTTCCCTACAACGAAGGAGGAAAAAGAGAGCATCGCTAAAATTTCATACTCCTCTGTTGTGGGAAGTTTAATGTATGTGATGGTGTGTACCAGATTCAATATTGCTCACGCAGTTGGTATTGTCAGCAGGTTTCTAAAAAATCCAGGAAAGGAGCACTAGGAAGCATTCAATTGGATATTGAGGTACCTAAGAGGAACCTCAGGTGATTGTTTGTGTTTTGGAGGATCTGATCCAATCTTGAAGGGCTATACAGATGTTGATATGGTGGGTGACCTTGCTAACAGAAAATCTATTATCGAATTTTTGTTTACTTTTTCAGAGGGAGCAATATCATGGTAGTCGAAGTTGCAGAAATGCGTTGCGCTATCTTCAGCTGAAGCTGAGTATATTGCGGCTACTGAAGCTGG
Source organism: Capsicum pubescens (assembly GCA_030864215.1). NCBI lineage: Eukaryota > Viridiplantae > Streptophyta > Magnoliopsida > Solanales > Solanaceae > Capsicum > Capsicum pubescens. Next base: position 49,581,858 of record CM061540.1, on the reverse strand, counting down.
CAAGAAAATGATATGGCTTAAGTGATTCCTTTAAGAATTTGGTTTGCAGCAAATGGAGCATGTTCTCTATTGTGATAGTCAAAGTGCAATAGACTCGAACAAGAACTCCATGTACCATGCAAGAACAAAACACATTGATGTGAGGTACCATTGAATTCGTGAACAACCGAAGAACAAATCATTCTATGTCAAGAAGATTCACACCAGTAAAAATCCTGCGGATATGTTAACAAAGGTGGTGCCAAAAGACAAGTTCAAGTTATGCAAAGAACTTGTCGGGATGAGCTCTCTCTAAGAAGATGAAGATACCTCCCTCTGATGCATGAGACTGGAGGGTGAGATTTGTGGGGTCCAGACCCATATGCAAATGTTTGCTTTTGTCAAAAAGTGCTGCTTATTCTTTTCGTTTTTTAAAGTTGGCAGGCCATTATTGAAATTGACAAATGGGAGTGAGGTCATGGCATGCGTATATAGGCAGAAAATTTTCCTATAAAAGGAGTTCTTTGTCCTTTGTTCAACACACCAACAAAGAGAAAAAATATATAGAGCAGTGAGGTATTTTACAGACTGTGATAAAAAATAGTCTGTAAAAAAAAAATTAGAGTGAGCAATATTTTTAGTAAAGTGAAAGTCAAAAGAGGGTTATCTCTTTTGAGTGTGTGGTAGTCATTTTTTAGTATTATATTTGTGACTACGGTGTAAAATTTCTTACTATAGTAATATTAGTTGCTCCTCTTGGTCCGTATTTTTTCCCCTTATTTAGATGGTTTTTCACATAAAATTCTTGGTTTCATTATTATTATATTTTTTCCTATTATTTTGCCACAAATACTTTTGTTATTATTTTGGGGAGAAAATACCCAATTATCCCCCCGAACTATACCCAAAAAGGCTATGGCACACCTCAACTTAAAGGGGATCCCATTACCCCCCTGGACTAATTAAAAATAAAAATTTTACCCCCTTAGTGCCCATTGTGCCTACGTGGACACTTTAGTGTGTGCCATGCAAGTGCCACGTATGTGCCACATAGGCACTAAGGAGGTAAAAATTCCACTTTTAATTAGTTCAAGGGGGTAATAGGACCCCCTTTAAGTTGAGGTGTGTCGTAGCCTTTTTGAGTATAGTTCAGGGGGGTAATTGGGTATTATCTCTTATTCTGGGTTTACCCAATATTTTCATGGCTATATAAATAGCTAAAATCAATTTAAAGTACTTTGAAAATTCATCACAAACATGATAGAATAAATTGGAAAAATGGTTAATACAATGTTTTAAACTTATTAGGATATTTCATTTAACTTCTCTCCTTTAATTAAGTTAATCATAAAAAATATTATATCTTCCGTAATTATACCCAATTGACCTCAAGTAGAAATTGTCTAATGTATTAATATTATGGATTGTTGAGTGAATATGTATACTTAGAATATTTGCTACATATTTTAAAATTAAGTAAAAAAATATTATAAATCACAGTAATTAACACTTTAAAATATTTTAATTGATAAATTTTGTTTATATATACTTGCTTAATGCATTTTTTTTTCATTTTGGGTCCATGCTAACACTGATCATACTCCTTTAGTTATTAACAATAACTCTTACTTGCTTTATGCAAGAGCCGGCACTGACAATATGCTTAACTATCTAACTAATTTTCAACCTTAATTTGTTTCCTCCATAACCTCCTATCTAAGATCATATCATCAATAAGTTGAAGTTGTGTTATGTCCTGTCATCTAATCACTAATTCTTGGTAATACTCCCAAAATCTTTCATAATCAACTTCTCACACCTTCGTACTGAACATGCATGCTTTTTTTCTGCACATGTTCAAACCATCTCAATTACTTTCTTCTCCTCTACCTTGTCCTCTATCGAGGTCATTTCTATCTTGTCCTGTAAATCTTCCGTCCTAATCTTATCTCTCCTAGTATGTCACAGCTTCACAATTTTCATCTTCTGAACGTAAAAGCTCTTAGCTGATCAATACTCAGCTTCATATATACTATATACAACATAGCCAAATTTATTAAGGGCAAAAAGCAATTTAAAGTGCTTAAAACTATTTTAAATTAAAAACAGTTGTAATAAGTTAATCCAAACCGGCCCTATGTATGCTAATTGCTGGTATTTGTCATGATTATAAATTCTTTTTCCTGGGTTGTCAAAAAGCAAGAAGTTGGAAGAAAGTTTTTTCACAATCAACATTTATTCTACTTTATAAAAGATACCATGTGACCTTTTATTATGAATCATTTCTAGTCAAGAAAAGTTGGAACACTTCACATCATCACATGGACATAAGTTACGATGTGAATTCAGTAAAATTGAGAGAACAAAGAAGTCAATAATTGAATCAAACCGACATCAAATTAGTATCTCTAAATTGGATTTGATTTTAAACTCAAAAAAATTAATAATATGTGATTTGATTTGATTTAATATTTAGAATAACAGAACAAAACCGATATTATTATCTAAATACATATGTGCTGATGTATATAATCATTTTGTACACAATATGCACTTTTCTCAATACTTTTTTGAAAAATAATTATATACTACATTTCGCAAAAAATAATTGTCTAGACATAGCTACTTTCTCCCAATGACACCCGTGACCGAGCAGTGGCGGAGCCAGACTTTTGGTTAAGGGTGTTCATATTTTTTTTTGGGCAAAGAATTGTTTAAAAAACAAAGAAAATAAAGCACTGTTGTACCTGCCAAAGTTCGAACCTGGGTTGTTGATGCGAAAATGCACACTCTTGACCACTGGACTATAGTCAAGGGTGTGCAACAATATGTATATAACTATAAATATCTATATTTAACATATATACTCGGAAAAAAATTTCGACGAAGGGTGTTCATCTGACCACCCTTCGTTGGTTGTGGCTCCGCCACTGTGACCGAGGGGCGTCAAAAATAAAAGACTTTAAGCCAGGCAAGCTACTAAAAAACGAGGTGCGTTTGATATCATAGGCGAATATGAATGAATATCACGTCAAAATGGGATAGGAAAGCGAAAAGCTTTCGGATAAGATAAAATACAAGTTTTAGTAGTTGTAATTTGGTCATGGATTTTCTTTTTCGAAAAATTATCTCTCTTTAGTAAAAAAAAAAAGTGAAAACAAGATGCGTTTGGCTATGAAAATCTCAAATACAATTTCGAAATTGTATTTGAAAAAGTGAAAACAAGTTTTAATTGTTTTCACTTTTTTTCACTCATACTTCTCTCACAAAATTTAAAAAACAACTTTAATTTATATTCATGATCAACACACAACTTCAACTTCAACTCTAACTCTAATTCCGAAAAAATTATAATTTTCATTGCCAAACGGGGCTTATTGTACATATGTTATTGGGTGTAGGACAAATTTGCAAGGTTTGTTGGAACAAAGCGGATAATATATGTCAGAGACTTAGATCCTTACATATGTCGTATTTTTTTTATTTTTTTTATTATATAGTATTAGATTCAAATATTATCTTTGTACAAGCACGTTGGTGCGTTGTAGATTTTCCACTAATTAAACTGCAATAACTACCAGTCCAAGAAAATGAGTCGTGTGTACAAATAATTATTTTTTTTGTAGTTGTCATGAATTTGTCTCAAAATGAAATGAATTTAATAATTGTGAACATCAGCTCAATCGATTGTCAAGAATTGTAACGTCTTACTTTTCTAAGAAGTCTTTTCTTGAGTAAAAATTGCTAAATTATTTAGTGCAAGCTTTCTTCTATTTGATATCTTTGGTATGATGTTGACTGGTTATGCATCATGATTCACGAGAAAACAAAAATATACACTTATCATTTGCAAAGGTTTGAAAGGACTTTTATAGATAAAGTATTTCTAACCTTTTTGGGGAGAAAAAGATTAGTGCTTAAAAAAGGGGGGGGGGCTCAAATATGCCCCTCAATTTTGAGAAAAGGTTGAAATATATCCTCTGCTGTAAGTTTGGTCTAAATATGCTGTCGCTGTTAAAGTTTAGAAGCAAATATACCCCTAAACTTTGTGAAAGGGTCCAAATATATCCTCCGTTACAGGTTTAGTCCAAATATGCCCTCGCTGTTAAATTTTAGGAGCAAATATACCCCTTAACTTTGCGAAAAGGTACAAATATACGCTCCGTTACAACTCATAATAATAATAATTTTAAAAAAAAAAGTTCAACTTTTACACAAATAAATTAGTTTAGACACATGAATTACGATTTGTTTCAATTGAGAACTTAAACACGTGTTAGAGTGTTTTATTAAAATCTTTTGATTTAAATTTTAGAAACGTTTATGTTCTCAAGCAGAGGCGGAATGATTTATATGCGATTGAAATTATTTTTATGTATATATAATAATAATAATAATAAACGTTAACTTTTACATAAATAAATTCAGTTCAGACACGTGAATTGCGATTTATTTTAATTGAGAACTTAAACATGCGTCAAAAAGTGTTTTATTAAACTCTTTCAATTCAAATTTAGAAAAGTTATTTCATATTATCAAGTAGAGGCGGAACAATTTATATATGATTGAAATTATTTTTTACTTATATATAACAGACGTTGCTTCTTCGGTAATTAAATTCATGTATTTACTTCTTTATATTTTGAATCCTCTTAGTAAAATTTTAATTCCGCCACTAATATCAAGCATTCATTACATATAGAAATAAACAATATAATATATGTTACATATTTTTGCTATGCACATCAACTTCAATTGAAACATGTATGGGTTTTACGTACGATTCGTTTGAGATTCATGCAAATCGTAATTCATGTGTCTAAACTAATTTATTTGTGTAAAAGTTAAGCTTTATTATTATTATTATTATTATTATTATTATTATTATTATGGGTTGTAACAGAGGGTATATTTGGATCTTTTAGTAAAGTTAAGGAGTATATTTGCTCCTAAACTTTAACAGCGAGGGCATATTTGGATCAAACCTGTAACGGAGGATATATTTGGATCCTTTCTCAAAGTTTAGAGGTATATTTGCTCCTAAACTTTAACAGCGAGGACATATTTGGATCAAACTTGTAACGGGGGGTATATTTGAACCTTTTCGCAAAGTTGAGGGGCATATTTGACCCTCCCCCAAAAAAAAGAAGAGAATATTTGTATAGAAATTTATTTTGTTTTTGGACGATGACTTACTATTAGGAGAGTGTTTAAAAGAATCAATTAATAAAAATGTCAGTATTAGTTATTTCCTCCGTTTCCAGTATATATTATGGTGTTTGATAGAATACATAGTTTAAGCATGAAAGGAAGATATAAATATTTGTGTGATCGTAAATAATTCTATTAAGAATAAAATGAATTACTATGATGCTAACATACCTAGTGTAGTCAGTCCCATATAGTTGGGTCACGTGAGAATAAAGCGTATGTAAATCTTACCTTTATCTCATAGATAGAGAGGTTGTTTTCTATAAACCCTTGGCATATGAAAAATAGTCCAACACAGTCTCGAAAAAGAAGTAATGAAAGCATAAGGAACAACTAATAGTAATGAAGTAGCAAATAATGACATAACAAAAACAACAAAAAAATAATGTAGTAATCAAGGTACAAAAAGCATAGATAGTAACAAAAAATGTAAGACAAGATCACAAGAAATTACAAGAGTAATATTACAACTCCTAATATGAACAAATAACACAATGCGCTGTCACCTACTAACCTTCTATCCTAATTCGTATCCTCGACAACCTCCTATCTTAGGTCGTACCTTCGATAAGTTGAAATTGTGTCTTGTTCTTTTAATCACCTCCCACAATACTTCTTTAATATACCTCTACCTCTCCGAAAACTATCTATATAATATTACAATATATAAAAAGTATTATTTCTAGGACTAACTAAAAATTTAAAAAATATATCACATAATTTAGAACCAAGAAAGTCTTTTTCAAATTCCATATAAATATTGGTTAATAGTTTATTTCATTACAGATCTAATTTAGTACCAATCGTTATTCTAAGAGTGTATTGTCTTCTTTTATTACTCACTAAGCAAAGCCTTAGACAAATGATGTGTAACAGAAAAGGCTAGGTGTTTGAAAAATAATCATAAATAAATTCAGACCAAAAAAAAAAAACCTTTAAAATTAAATTTAGAGTAAAACATGTCAATTTATTGTATATCTTACAAATCGAGAAAAATAAGGATAACAAGACATATAGATACAATCTTCAATCAATATTAACATATTTTTAACCAAAGAAAAGATTCGAAATAATGGGAGAGTCAATACCTTCTTTTCGATTTCATGCTTCAAAATTTGCAGACCTTAAAAATTGAATGCATTCACTATTTGAAATGTACATAAAAGATCAAACACCGTTATTCTTTCTGAAGAAAAAAGAATTGAACTCTATTACAGAAGAACCCATCTCAATTTGCATATGTTAAAAACAATTTGTTAAAATTTCATCGAGGAAAAATTACAAAATAGTAACGGATTCAGGATTCTTTTGCTTCTCTTTTGTTTTTGTTGCTAGATTAAATGTTCGTATGTGTGGTTGTAGAATTTTAAACAAAACTATATACAAAATTAAAGAAAGACCAGATGTAATACGAACGAGTTTGAAGTGAAAAAAAAATTTAAAAAAATCTAACCTTAAAAGGCAATGCAAAGTTTATAATGGTCTGTCTGTTTGTATATCAGCATGTATATCACACATTTTCATGAATGCATAAGATATACATGATACATAAGAAATAAACTAATATATATAATTATAGATTACACACTCTATATACATGAGCATATACATCGGATATACTTTTTAACGGGCGTAATTTTATCCGCCCAAAAATTAATTTTACTCATTTTTCGCATCTCCCTACCCTACCCCCTACCCCCACCTAATCCTACCCACTTTCTTACACACCCACCTAACACTTATCTCTCACAATTCTCCCACAATCAGACATACACTCACACAAAATTCCACTCATCATCATCAATATACCCTCACAGAAGACCATAGCACATCATATACACCACACACAAAATCAACCACGGAAACAGAGGCATACACCATTATTTTTCTCTTCTTCGTTCACAAACACACCACACACAGTAACACCAATGTGAGGGAGAAATCGAGAGAGGAGGGAGATAAAGAACGAGAGATTCGAGCAAGAGTGAGATCGTGAGATCGGAGAGAGAGAGGGAGAAAGGCGACGGCAAGATGAAATCGATAGGAGAGAGAGAGGGAGAAAGGCGACGGCAAGATGAAATCGATCGAAGAGAGAGAGGGAGAAAGGCGACGGCAAGATGAAATCGATCGGAGAGAGGTCGGAGGTTTGATAAAAAAATGTGACTGACCGAAAAAAACCATCTCCCCAGTCCCGTCCTTCACTGTTCTGGCCGAAATTATTGGAATCCGTTGGGTAATATCACCAAAATCGGCGACCAGTAGCGCCAGTTCACCCCACCATTCGAGTTTCCATTGTTCTTTGATTTGTTGTTTGAGGTTTGCGATTTTGAAGTTCCGCTTGATTTTCAAATCTGTTTTGGGGTCAAAATTCGACGCTAAATGGGGTTTTGTTCAAAGTCGGTTTAAGTAGGTTCCGAATCCGCGAAGCTCCTCTATTTGATTGAATAAAAGCGATATTAAGGTTCATTCTTCATCTTATTCTCAATTATTTTTTAATCGTGTAATACTTGGTGTGATAAATTCATGGTGTGTGGGCTTTATTTTGTTTTGTTGATTTTGATATATTTTGAATCATAGTGGTTGGTTGTTGATGTCGATCGATTGATTGTTGTGAATTGGAATAATCAAATAACTTGGACTCAATTTGGGGTTAAATCGTAATTTGGGGAGATATCGAGAGTTGGCTAATTCGCAATTTCACTTAGTTTATTTAATTTGTTATTTGATTAATTTTGATGTTGTTAAACTTGATAGTATTATGATACATCGATTGGTTTAGGCAAATATAGGTTGGGTAGGCAAATGTTTAGAATTGGTGGCTTTTGTTTGAATGTTGAAAATTTCGTGGAATGTTTGAAATTTTGTTGAATAGTTTAATTTTCTCGCATTAAAAAATGTATTCATTTGTCCGAAAAATGCCTCGAGGGATTTGTATTGATTTATTCGTGGAATGCCCCGAAGTATCTTGTACTTGGAAGATGTTCGTGGTGAAAGCCCGAGGCGTTGGGTGAAGCAGTGGATCGTAGTATAGGATTCGTCTAGGTTAGAATAGGATTTAAGTTTTTCGCATTTTTATTTTGGACTGTATAATTGATCTGGACACTATATTTTGGATTTTGGTTTGTGTTCGTTTTGTTTAATTGTTTGAGTGTTTTATGTGGTTTGCACATCTACAGTGTCAAATTAGCCGATACGCTCCACCAAGCGACCGTGGTTGAACCACAGGATCGAGGGGTGCCTAACACCTTTTCCTCGGTCAACAGAATTCCTTAGTAGGAATCTCTGTTCGTAAACCAGTTTAAAGAGTCAAATCATTTTGAAAAGAATTTTTCAAAGGTGACTTGGCACACCGAATTATGTCAAGTGGCGATTCTGAATAAAAAACGTAAATAATCCTTTTTCGAAGCAAATTTTCAATCTTTTGTCACTTTAATAATGAAAATCCTTTCAAACTTAAAATCTATTTTTTTCGGTTAAAAAAGGGATGTGACAGCTCTGGCGACTCTGCTGGGATAGATGAGTTCAAGCTTATTTTAGAGTTGTATCGGCTTGGTTTGGCACTATAGATGTATAGACATTTTGTTTGTGTTGTTTTGTGTTGTTGTTTATCATTGTTGAGTGACTACGTGCTATTTGTTTACAGTTTTTACTTTATGTGTTACCATTTTATATCTGGCATCATGTGCATAACCCGAGTCATTCTTTCTGCAACAAGTCCGTAGTACACGTGTGTACACGACCTATAGTTGAGTTACCTTTATTTTAGGAGGGGGAGCCGTTGGGTTGTATGGAGTAGATGGACAGCTAAAGCAATCCACTATCGGCCATATGCTCCCCCCAAAAGCCTTGTTAGTGGACCCCAGCGTAGGTCAGCCTTTAGATCATGCTTATCTGCGTCATATTGAGACCTAGCGGGACCCACGTGGCCCTTTGTAGGAGATTCACCTCTAAAGCATCCCTACGTGCTAAATGTTGCATCTTTGAAGGTAACGTGGTCATTTGATGGACTGATTTGGGGAAAACATGTGTTAGAAGTAAAGTGCGTAGGCAAGAATTGTTGAAAAAAATCGAAAAAAGTGAGTCGAAAAGAGAAAAAGAGGGTTTCGTAAGTTTTTAGAGTTCTTTATGGCTTTTGAGTTTTTTAGTGTTACAATTTTTTTGACAATTTGTTATTTTCTTTTCTATGTGAAGTTTCAAGAAAAAGAATGGAAAAAGAGTTTAATTGACCATTTTGGCAAGACTTCACGAACTACACACACCTGATTCTCCTCTCTCGGGAGTGAGATACGTAGGTGCCCTTCTTGGGTTCGGTGATCTTTCAAAAAAAAAAAGAGGTTTTAAAAAAGTGTTGAACTCTAACACATTTGCTGGGTTTTTTTGTTAGGTCAGTTTAAGGTGGTTGGTTTGTGACATTCTGGTTGGTCCTTCACATCACACCAAATCCAAAGGGTTAGTTGTGTCCAACAAAGATATAGAGAGTGACATCATGGATCAAACAAAGAGTCATGAAAATGAGAGTTTAAAGCAAGAGATTAGGAGACTAAGGCAATAAATGACAGAAATGCATCGAGCTTGGGCCAGTGGGTTGCCTCCTCCTCCATTTTCTATTGTTGATCCTACAAATACCTCGAGTTTTCCACCAAAATTGCAAAGTCAGTGTCCTACTGTTGTTGATGCACCATAACATGACTCAAAATTCATTCCAAGCCAAAAGCATCACAATACTTCCACCACTTTTCCTCGAGCTCCTCAGTATAAGTCTGTTACATTCACAACACCACATGTCGTCTGTGATCTTGTTGCTCAATCCCTTACTGAGGTTTCTACATTGGCCAACCGCCCAACAGTTGTGCTTCCTCATGCTGCTAATGGACCTTTGTTCAATACTCTTGGTGATCATCGCTATACTACTGATCCTACTTTTAAGTTAACTAAACCACCAAAATTTCTTAACAAGAAGTCCAGTATGCCAGAAGAGTCGGAGAAAATGATTGGAAAAATGAAGAGTGCAAAAAATGCTATGAAAAATTCTCTAGGACCTGGGGGTAAAGAAGATGTTTCATATAAAGACTGGGACATGCCTTCAAGTGTTAACCTTCCTCCAATCTTTGAGATGTCAAAATTTGAGGAGGGAGATGGGCATGAGGAATCTGTGAAACATTTGGGACAATATTGCAATCAATTAAGGGAACCTGGAGGGAAGAAGAATGAGAAAGATGGCACTGCTATTGTAGTTGGAGAGCGGGCACATCCAAGAAGACGACGTCGTCGTTGCTGTCAGTCTCAAGCCCAAGTTCGTACCCAAGCTCTCCATAATCACCCTCAAAATCCATTATACTCTGTTTCCCCATCTCCATATCTAGTATATTGCGCACAACCATATGTTCAACTCTCTCCTTACCCACAATGGCGCGCACCAACTCCTCAAAGTCATCCTCCAATTCCACAAACATACCAAATCCCTTCTAGGCCCAATTTCGATCCAAGTTAAACAATGAAATGAGGTAGAAATTGAGGGATAGTTTCACACCAATTGGAGAGTCGTATGCCAGTCTATTTCAGAGAGTGGCACATCGAGGCGTGATCACTCTTCTTCTTGAGTATACTCCTGACCCGCATTCAAGAAGTTTTGATCCTAATGTAGGATGTGCATATCATTCTGATGTTCAGAGTCACAGTATTGAAGATTGTCGTGCTTTGAAATGAGAAATTGAAAAGATGATTCAAGACAAATTGATAATGGTGCAGAACATTGACAGTGAGGAAAACTCTAGTCATGCTGATATTCAAACCAGTGGCTAAGATGTCAGGCTGAGCAATTGGGAAGTCACCCCCTCTCCCTACTAGGAAGAGGTCTGGTAGTTTCTTTTATTTTATTTTCTATTATCCAAATTATTTCAGGGTTATAGTTCGGGATCTATCTTGTTTTGTACATTTGTCGTTATGTTCAAACCCTTCCATCTTTTATTTTAATTAAATGAAGTGTCCCTTTTTTCTTTGTGTTTTAAATATGTGTTGTTTGTTTGTTTTCTTTACACGGTATATTTTAGGTTAATTCTAGTGATATGACATGCTAGCGAAATTTTCAGCTAGATCTTAAAATTCAATTTAAGCATGAACATTGAATCAGAGGGTTAAAGTTAGAAAAAGAGAGCATTTGAGAAAATAGGTAGAGTGCTGAGATATTTGGTGACAAGTTCAAGCCTTCTTTAAAAATTAAGGCAATTATTTTGAGAATCACAAGAATAACTTGGTCATCAATTGAAAGAAATGTCTCAATTTAGTCAAATAGTGGATATTTGATCCTTCATCAAAAGGAACAGAAAATCATCTCCACGAAAGCATGAGTCATTCGGTGCGAGGGATGTACGACAAAAGTGGAGTTGTATGCTAGAAAAGCGCAGAAAAAGTAGTGACGCACAGACTCAGTTAAAGTTAATGCTTAAAAAATGTCACAAATGATCTTATCTCTCACTTTCATATTGTATGATATGTACTTGCATTTTCAAGGATTGATATGACGAAGGCATTCATTCTGCTATCCAAACATCATGTCATCCTTTGTTTACCCCATTTGAGCTTTAGTTCTATTTTTTTTCATACCCCTCTTTTGGAATCAAGATAGAGTCAGCAAAGCTCAAAAGAAAAGTGTCGAGCAAAATAATAGAGTCAAAAAAAGTTCAAAAAAAAATGTCCAAAAAGAAAAAAAAATGGCAAGACAAATAGAGTCAGAAAAATCCAAAGAGAAAAGAGTGTCAATAAAAGAAAAAGAATCAAAAGTCTAAATCATGCAAAACAAGCTGCCAGAACTACGCGTGACCTGATTCTCCTCTTTCGAGAGTGAGATACGTAGGCTGCTCTATCCGGGGTTTGGTCCAACCAAATAAATAATTTAGAGTCACCCAGTCAAAAGAAACTGGGGCATGAGGTAATCCTCATTATTTGAGTCGATTTTAAAAGTTGTAAGTCTCATCCCACTTCAAGTGTCGTTTGGGCCCCATGTCATCTTTGCTTTCTAACCCTATCCAAAAGGCAAGTTACAACTAAAGAAAGACCTTCAGATCAATCTTTGAGAATGTTATGTTTAAGCATGCAATGGATATGATGACGCATTTTGGAAACTACTTGTCTTCCTCAGCATAAGGAATCAGGAGAGAAATGAAAATGAGAGAGTCTTCTCGGTGAAAACCCTCACAGGCACCATAAGACGATGGCAAACTGAGAGAGATAACAATGAGAGAGTCTTATCGGTTAAAACCCTCACGGGCACTGTAAGACGATGGTGAGTTGATACAAATGAAAATAAGAGAGTCTCATTATTGAAAAACCCTCACGGACACCATAAGACAATGGTGAGCTGAGAAAAGAAAAATGAGAGAGGCTTGTTGGCAAAAATCATTCAAGGGGCCACTAGCCGAATGAGGTCTTAAATGCAATTGACCTAAGAAAGCAACTCAATTTCGAGGTCATTAACTCAACAACAATTGGTAAAAAGTTTTGGATAAAAAGATCAGGCAGTTTAATCCGATATGCATGTCATAATGATTAGAGTTGACTGTCATTTTCAGATAAACTTTTCTTTCATATTTTTCAATGGGGACATTTATTGTCGTTTCTTTCTTCTCTTTAGTTATATTTTTATTTTCTTGAGTCAGTCATCCAAATAAAATGAAAATTGTTGTCATTTTTCTCTTGTCTTTGAGTCAAGTTCATGCCAAAATAAGTGAGAAAAGATTTCAAAACTGGCTACCAGTTTCTTCAATTGCACAAAGCAAGACAAAGTGCCAGCGCATGAAAGAAACAAGATTGCAAGTCAGAATAAGGCATGCAGAAAATTTTGTCAATAGACAAGTCTGGGAACTCATAGAAATACCAATGTTCAAAGGGTTTATCTGAGGAGCATGGCAAAACAGAGATATTTTGTTCGTTTCAGAGTCATTTTTTCTTAATCTGTGTTTGGGTCAATGACACGATAAGGCAGGGGCACGTGCCAGCAATATGAAATAAAATGAAGGGAATGAACAATGGAGCAGGTGTCAGGAAAGCCAAGTACTGCAAACCACTACTAAGTTTTTAACTGACAAATTTTCTTTGTTGAAACAGGGGCAAGTTCGCTTCACTTAATTCAGCTACCATTGGAAATGTACATCCACGAAATTTACTTTCTGTTCAGGACCCTCCTGAAAAATAGGATTTTACTTTCTGCTCAGGACCATTTTGGAAAATGAGAATTTACTTTCTGTTCAGGACTCTCCTGAAAAATGGAATTTTACTTTATGTTCAGGACCCTCCTGAAAAATGGAATTTACTTTATGTTCAGGACCCTCCTGGAAAATGGGAATTTACCTTATGTTCAGGACCCTCCTGGAAAATGGGAATTTACCTTATGTTCAGGACCCTCTTGAAAAATGAGATTTTACCTTATGTTCAGGACCCTCCTGAAAAATGGGATTTTACTTTCTATTCAGGACCCTTCTGAAAAATGGAATTTTACTTTATGTTCAGGACCCTCCTGAAAAATGGGATTTGACTTTCTGTTCAGGACCCTCCTGAAAAATGGGATTTTACCTTATGTTCAGGACCCTCCAGAAAATGGGATTTTTCCTTATGTTCAGGACCCTCCTGAAAAATGGGAATTTACTTTATGTTCAGAACCCTCCTGAAAAATAGAAATTTACTTTATGTTCAGGACCCTCCTGAAAAATGGGAATTTACCTTATGTCCAGGACCCTCCTGAAAAATGGGATTTTACTTTCTGTTTAGGACCCTCTTGAAAAATAGGAATTTACCTTATGTTCAGGACCCTCGTGGAAAATGAGAATTTACCTTATGTTCAGGACCCTCCTGAAAAATGGAAATTTACTTTCTGTTCAGGACCCTCCTGAAAAATGGAAATTTAGTTTATGTTCTGGACCCACCTGAAAAATGGAAATTTACTTTTTGTTCAGGACCCTCCTGGAAAATGGGACTTTACTTTCAGAAAAATGAAATATTTTTTCATCATAATCCTTGTTAGGGATAATTTTTGTGCTAGTTTTGATTTTGATTTCATGAACCTGCCTAAAGAATAGGGTGATAAAACGAAAAGTCAAGAGCCCGCCTGGAGAACAGGGTGATGAAAAATTGAAAGTTAGAAGCCCGCCTGAAGAACGGGGTGATGAAATTGAAAGTCGAGAGCTCGCTCGAAGAACAGAGTGATGAAATAGCAAGTTAGGAGCCCGCCTGAAGAATAGGGTGATGAAATTGAAAGTCAAACAACAAGGTGAATGGATGGAAAGCCAAGCAACAAGGTGAAAAATTGCAAGTCAGGAGCCCGCCTGAAGAATAGGGTAAAGAATTTCAAATCCAGGTTCAAGTTCAGAGATACCACCTGTAGAACATGGCCAACTTTGAGTTCATCTCCAACACCAAATTTTGTATGGAGAACAAATCTATCTTCAAGTTCAACCGAAAGAAGATCAGAACTTTTGTTACTTTTGAAAGCATTGGAAACCCGAGACAAGAATCGAGAGATGTTGTATAGATAGGTATTTTGTAATTTCATTTATCTTTTTAACTTGTAATTTTATTTTGATGTAATGACAGGGCCGTGGATTTGAACCTCAACGGGACCTCACTCGACTCTCCAACTCGGTATAGTCCATCTTCTATTCAACCCTGGAATTACATATGACTTGACTCTCTCATAACTCGGGATAGGTAGGATAGCCAAATCAAGACTCGGTTGCCCTCATTTCTTGTGTTTCTTTCTTCTGAATAATGGTCGGTCAAAATTTTGTCTTGTTGTCTACTTCTTTGTCTAAAAATACTTTGTATTTACATCTAAAGAGGGACATAATGTAGACGCGTAATTTTTTCTACCCAAAAATTAATTTTACTCATTTTTTACATCTCCCTACTCTACCCCCTACCTTACCCTACCCCAACCTAATCCTACCCACTTTCTTACACACCCACCTAACACTCATCTCTCACAATTCTCCCACAATCAGACATACACTCACATAAAATTCCACTCATCATCATCAATATACCCTCACAGAAGACCATAGCACATCATATACACCACACACAGAATCAACCATGGAAACAGAGGCATACACCATTATTTTTCTCTTCTTCGTTCACAAACACACCACACACAGTAACACCAATGTGAGGAAGAAATCGAGAGAGGAGGGAGATAAAGAATGAGAGATTCGAGTAAGAGTGAGATCGGAGAGAGGGAGGGAGAAAGGTGATGGCAAGATGAAATCGATCGAAGAGAGGTCGGAGGTTTGATCGAAAAACGTGTATGACCGAAAAAACCCATCTCCCCAGTCCTGTCCTTCACTGTTCTGGCCGAAGTTATTGGAATACGATGGGTAATATCACCAAAATCGACGACCAGTAGCGCCAGTTCACCCCTCCGTTTGAGTTTTCCATTGTTCGTTTGATTTGTTGTTTGAGGTTTGCGATTTTGAGGTTCCGCTTGGTTTTCAAATCTGTTTTGAGGTCAAAATTTGACGTCAAATGGGGTTTTGTTCAAAGTCGGTTTAAGTCGAGGTTTCGAATCTGCGAAGCTCCTCTATTTGATTGAATAAAAATGATATTAAGGTCCATTCTTCATCTTATTCTCAATTAATTTTTAATCGTGTAATACTTGGTGTGATAAATTCATGGTGTATGGGCTTTATTTTGTTTTGTTGATTTTGATATATTTTGGATCATAGTGGTTGGTTGTTGACGTCGATCGATTGATTGTTGTGAATTGGAATAATCAAAGAACTTGGACTCAATTTGGGGTTAAATCGTAATTTGGGGAGATATCGAGAGTTGGCTAATTCGCAATTTCACTTAGTTTATTTAATTTGTTATTTTGATTAATTTTGATGTTGTTAAACTTGATAGTATCATGATGTGTCGATTGGTTTAGGCAAACATAGGTTGGGTAGACAAATGTTTAGAATTGGTGTCTTTTGTTTGAATGTTGAAAATTCCGTGGAATGTTTGAAATTTTGTTGAATAGTTTGATTTTCTTGCATTAAAAAATGTATTCATTTGTCCAGGGAATGCCTCGAAGGTTTTGTATTGATTTATTCGTGGAATGCCCCGAAGTATCTTGTACTTGGAAGATGTTCGTGGTGAAAGCTCGAGGCGTTGGGTGAAATAGTGGAGCGTAGTATAGGATTCGTCTAGGTTAGAATAGGATTTAAGTTTTTCGCATTTTTATTTTGGACTGTATAATTGGACTGGACACTATATTTTGGATTTTGGTTTGTGTTCGTTTTATTTAATTGTTTGAGTGTTTTATGTGGTTTGCACATCTACAGTGTCAAATTAGCCGATACGCTCCATCACGCAATCGTGGTTGAACCACGGGATCGAGGGGTGCCTAACACCTTCCCCTCGGTCAACAGAATTTATTAGTCGGAATCTCTATTCGCAAACCAGTTTAAAGAGTCAAATCATTTTCAAAAGGATCTTTCAAAGGTGACTTGGCACACCGAATTATGTCCAGTGGCGACTCTGAATAAAAAACGTAAATAATCCTTTTTCGAAGTAAATTTTTAATCTTTTGTCACTTTAATAATGAAAACCCTTTTAAACTTAAAATCTAATTTTTTTCGGTTAAAAAAGGGGCGTGACATTGGGTTTTGATTATTCTTTGAAATAAAAACTGAACTCTGGAGGTCGATTTGCATTTCAGTTTTTATTTTTCCAATTTTGGCGTATTGTTTATTTAGGGGTTGGCTATCAGACTAATAATTAGAGGTCATGGTATTATAATCCAATGTATGTGACTGTCGTTTGGTATGAAGTATAAGAATAATAGTTTTGAAATAAAATGCAGGATTATCTTATTCCGCATTTGGTTGGATATATTAATCACTTTCGAAATTATTTATTTCATTATTTGTACCATAATGGTGCGATAAATAATTCTATACACATGCTGAAATAACTTGTCCCAACCAACAAACAAATATTTATCTGTTACAATAGGTTGGTCATCTGTTGCATTATGTCGATGTTTCTATCCTGGTCTAATTTGTTGCAACAGTTGGTAGACTTGTCTGATAATTGTCAATAGATGACCTACATGTTGCAACATATGCCTAAATCTGTTTGATATTTTCCAACAGATATTTAGTTTGTTTTAACAAATAAGGTATCTCTTGGAATATTTGAATCTAGTATTCCATTTCAATTAATAAGTTCAAATGTAAGGATAAATAAAATTCATAGACAACATAAAATAAATTGAATTCTTCAGAAATTACAATTTAAAATGAAATTTAAAAAAAAATTTATGGGTTCTGATCTCAACAAATAAATCAATAATTTAAGTGTTGATGCCAATGATTTCTAAGTAGGGGTGAGGTTATTACTTTGACAAACTCGAACTATAAAGATCTACGCAATATGAACAAGTTGTTGTTCATCCGGTGCTATGGAATTCGTCTTTGGTCGTCGTGGATCTTTAATGTCGCGTACAGTTTTTGCGCTTTCACTTCTCCGTATTTTCATAAAAAGGGTAGCATATTATCAATGTTGTTCGGTAGTAGCTTCCACTATGATATCCACCTGAAAAGCCAAAATTGGTCAATGCTAATCACCGAGACTAAAATGAAAAAGGATAACTTATCTGTTTTAGCAAATCAAACAGGTTTTCCTCCTATTTTTAAAATGTCCCAAACATATTATATTTCTGTTGTAACAGATGGATTAACTGTTGGGATAAATTATAACATGAGAAAGTCGTGTGTGATAATTTCCAACGGATGAACCATCTGTTGTAACATATGACTCATATGTTTGGAAAAAATTAAAATAGTAGGAAGTCTTGATTTAAATTGTCCCAATAGACGATCTATCTGTTGCATCAAATAGGTCATCTATTAGTACAAATAAAAACAGTACGTAAAGCTATTTGATTTGTTAAAACAGACGAGACATATGTTGCAACAGATACTATATCTGATGCAACAGGTTAGTCAATTATTGCAACAGATGTATATATCTGTTTGATAATTTTTAACAGATGTGTCATCTGTTGAAACAGATGTGTATGTCTGTTAGTTGGAACAGACGATATATATTCACTTGCTTTAGTTTGTGCTGCTCTCCCTTGACCCTAATACATTGCTCAATAGTGCAACACATGGACAGGGGAGTTGCAAATTTGCTTTTTTGGATGCTTGATAATGCCTCAAAAATTACTTTCCTTCTCCTCTTAGCTTTAATCTCTAATGGGGTGGATAGATATGAAATCCTCTTTGATGTAATGACATCCTTCTTAGATGTCAATTCCTTTACAGAAGTAGTTAATGTATTAATAACATTAATCACTACATTATATTTTGTCTTGCAGTTTTCACATTTGCATGCAGAACATTTGCGAGGAGAGGCAAAATATGTATAAACAGTATGATCACACTCATAATGATTTATTTTGAAAAATGTAAAAGGAACATCATTAGCCCCAATAGCAGCACCACTACCACCACCAACAGCTCCATTGCCACTAAGACCATCAACAATAACAAGCCCACCCTCCAAAATTATTTTTCTTATGATGGTTGTTGCTCCAAATAATTTTATTTTTATTCTGTCAATGACCTTAGGGTTCGATAAAGTTTGCATAAACCGTAAAGTAAGAAAAGATGGCATCTTTAACTCTCGATTAGTCGGAACAAGCGATGGATGCACAATCTAACATAAATCATTATATTTATTAGAATGATGATTAGATCATTCAAAAAATCATTAATTAAAATAAAAACTTAATTATAATTATATAATTATACTTACTGCATCCTTCGGGGGCTAAAGAGATTAATAATTTTTGTATTTTTATCAGTTTGGGCCAGCGACCATCTTAAGATTCTTAGACATGGAACTTCTTCCTGGTAGTTCACTTGTTGTCTCAAATAAGGAATGACTTCAAACGCCCATACCTATAAAATAATACCACAAATCAAAATCATTATTGAATTTTAAAAAATGAATCATAGCATAATAAAAGAAAGAAACATTTACTATGAAAGCCCATGGAAAGCCATATAAGTTGACTGTTATTGGCGTAAACGGAGTCAACAAATATTTGACAGTCATTTTGAAACTTTCATAACCCCAAGGATAGTTGTTTAATGCATCAAGATCATCGGAGAACTTTATTACACCAATGCTTATGTTGTTGTTAACGTTGCTCGCCCAAAGAACATTATGTACAAACCAAACCAAGCACAATAATAACTTGTGCTTCTTTGAGAGTCTTTTACATTTCAACGCTTCTATCAAATTTTTATTTTTGAAGCTTGGACAAACAAGGGATACCAGGTCATCACGATCACTCGACTTGCCTTTACCTCTTTTGGGTGTGCGAGGTACTTTTTTGGGTTAAAATAGATATAACTTGAGAAGGAGAATAACATTTTAGTCTGGTAACTATGGCAAACTCCTTCCAACCAAAACAAACAGGCATGCCACAGTAATTTATCCACACCTCATCCATCTTATCTTTGTTTTCACACATAAACCTACGCTTGAGAATATCATACACCATTTTCATTTGGAAACGAGCACTGTTGTCCTCCGGCAAATCAAGATATTTCCCAAAGCAGCTGTCCCTGAAATAAGCATTCAATTTTTATTCTCGAAGTATTTTTTTGAAGGCGTCGAAAGATTTTCCCATGTCTGACTTAACCACGAAATCACCTGTTAAATCTGTGGCACCATCGCACTGCATTCTCACAAGATAACGATCAATGCTGAAGGTTTTGACCACTTCTTCAGTGGAAGGGTTGTTATCATTTAGATCATCTCTTATGAAACATTCCTCCTCACCATGTTCATCATCATATCCTGATTGAGATAACGCTTGTAAAACAAGCTCACAGAGTGGTAGATGTATCCTAGCTGCTTCACTTGTTCCTTTACTTGGACTTTTGAGAGCCATTTAATCTAAAAATAACAAAAATATAAAATAGATTATAATTGATTAATGTATCATTAAAAAAAAGATAATAGTATATCTAACATGTACAACAGTAAAATAATAGTTCCAACAGATCACATATCTATTGCATCAGGTAGGCTATCTGTTGCAACATATAACTAACCTGTTGAAACAAAAGAGTAATATGATGCAACAATATAAATAGATCTCTCATCTATTGAAACATATGACTGGTCTGTGCAACAGATCACACAATATTTGCAACATATGAGTGATCTGTTGAAACTGTTATCAATGATCAACATTGTTTAGATTTCTTCCAACAGAAGGGTCGTATATCACAACAGATGAATGATTATTTGGAAAAATCAAGTCTTGGATATATCCAGTTGGAATAGTTGATAGGATTTTAACCATCAGAATATCCATCTGTTGCATTAGATTTTAATCCGATGGTCCCCCCGTTGCATTAGATGTTTGATCTATTGCATCGAAAGGTTAATCTATTGCATCAAATTTTTAATTGGATGGTTAATCTGTTGCATCATATTTATAATCTATTGCGTCAGATTGATAATATGTTGCATCAGATAGTTGTTTTGTTGCATCAGATGGTTGCTCTATTGCAGCAAATTGATAATATGTTACATTAGACTGATAAGTTATTGCATCAGATGGTTAATCTGTTGCAGAAAATCAGTACCATAATTTTGTTCAATAGAACAACAACAATATCACCTTTTTTTTACTAAGAACAAGAACAAGAACAAATCAACTTAGCAACAACGGGCACAATACCAAAAACACCAACATCGTTATTTTCTTTGTACAAATACAAACAACAAAATCAAACTTTAAAAAACGCAATAAACAACAAAGAATCATATTTCACTCCGAAAAAAAAGGAGAAGAAATACCATAAATTAAGATTTTATTCAGACCACATTTCAAATTAAAGCAGCAAATATTGAAATTGATAACCAATACTCTAAGAGAAGTTGACTCAAGTTCCTCTTTTTCTTCAAAACTAAAAAGGCCATAGTTGTTTACCTGTGAAAGAACAAAAGGGACGATGAATAACTCGAAGTTGTTGTGGTCGGACAGCAAGGCTTCACGTCGATTAACGATTGAAAGTCAAAAAGGAACTCGCCGCCCAACTACTTGTCGTCGGAGGTTAAAGTTACCAAGGATTGAAAGGAGAAATTTGCAGAGCTATTGGTTGGGAGAAGCTGTTGAAAAAGAAAGGAGAGAGACAATTGATGATCTAGAGAGGAGAGAGGTGTTGGTTGATTTGTATTTTTGAAAAGATTAATCAAGTCCACAATTAACTTAATCAAGTTCCCTAATTTTGTTTGATCCTTTAAGTTGGTCAATGTCACTAATCCTTCATTCAAGACTTAAATGACACATTTCCTTCAATTTTCTCTAGATAGGTCCCCGAACTTTTTGACTTTTTTCCGTATTGGCACCTTAATCAGGCCATATACCTAATGAACTCTTTTATCATTCACAAACCGTGTCAATTAAGCACAATTGCTGATATGACGTGACATATGTGATACACTTTCTCCATTAGGAGAGTGAGAAACCATAATTAATCAAAAAAATTAACACAAAAACACAATCAATAAAAAAAAAGATACATAAAAGAAAATAAAAAAAATATAGCTATCATCTTGTTCTCCATTGTATCTTTGTCAGGTCTCCACCATCTTCCTCTTCAATAAATTTTAAACACAATATTTTATACCTTCAAATTGCATCTAAAATCAATGGTATTTTTTGTATACAATTAAATTCAATCAATAGCTTCTTTTGATTGGTTCTTCAATAAATTATTGGTTCTTCAAAATTCAAATTTCATTAATTTTCATCTGAAATCGTTGTTGGGTATTGTTTTGATGGAGAAATGGAGGAGTGAAGGTGAGGTCTGAGGTCTTTTTTTTCTCATTAAAAATTGTGTTTGAGAAGTGAGAAATTTTTTTTAAAAAGTAAAAAAAGTTGAAAGAAGTACTTCGATGGTGGAAAAAAAATTAGAGATAAGTAAAGAAGAAGAAGAAAAAAATACAAAAATATTTTTTTTTCCACTTGTTTGTGCTCAAACGATGGGGATTTTTTTTTTCCTTACTTTTTTGTGCTCAAACGATGAGGAAAGGGGTGTTTGAAAGGGAAGGAGGTAGGATTGGGTAGGCTGCAACGGGGGTGGGGTGTATTAATGGAGTTCTCTTCTTCTTTTTTTATTAAGATTTAATTATATTAAAAAATTATTTTTATGATTATGTTAAGTTAAAATGCCATGTATCGTTATTTGATTTGTCATTTTGCCACATTATTAGCGTGTGCATTATACGCATTTTATATTTTTTGTCACATCAGCAAATTGTGCTTAATTGACACGGTTTATGAATGATAAAGGAGTTCAATAGATACATGACCTAATTGAGGTGTCAATACAAAAAAAAGTCAAAAAATTCAAGGATTTATTTTGCCTTTGAAGAAATATACCTTGAATCTTATTATATTATGATCAATATTATACTTTTTCCACAAATTTTTAATTTAAATTATATAAAGTGACTGTTGTGTTGCTTAAAAATAATTTATATATATTTCTATGCGATCCCTTAAGTAATCAAATATATCTTTAATGTATATGTCTAAAAATATAAATTTGCTTAGGAATCGTTTGGTGAGGGGATTATTTTTCTAATTCATGTATTAAAATATCAGATAAATTAATATAATATTGGTAGAAAATAAGAAGTAATGTATATTGTATAACTAATACATGAATTAGTTATACATCATACATGGTATTATAGAGTGTATGACTAATATACCTAATTTAATGAGATTAGTAATCCATGGATAAATATGAATAAAAACAATAACGCCCTCAAATTCTTTTAGATGTTTTCTAATTTTTTAATTTATTCAATGTGAATTATCTTTTTTCAATTTTCAAGATGATAATATCCCTTCAAATAATTTTAATCATAAAAAAATTACTCCATTAACTTAAAAAATACTTATTGGTCAAAACACGAAAATAAATTGCATGGTTGCATAAAGCTTTAATTTGTAAATAGAATATATCACAATTTTTTATTTTTTTTGTTGGCTTAAATTTAACACTTTACGGAACACAATTTTATGTTAACAACGATTCAATTGTTTCATTCAAAAATTACACGTAATCCCCTCCAACTTAAGAACAACACAAAGTGAGAACAACAAATAAATAAAGAAAAGATAACAAAAAAAATAATCTTGCAAGTGAATGATTAAATCTTAAAATTTCAAAGTAAGTTATTATTATAGCTATATTATTGATTTTTTTTATTTTTTTTAAAAAAAGATAATAAAGCTTTGCAAAGTAAATATACAAAATTATTGTAAGTCGAGGATATTTTTATAAACAAATAATGTTTTTTTTAAACTATAATAATATATATTATTTTCAATATATCAAATCAAATACTGTATAAAAATAATTCAGTATTACTAATCTCAACATTACTAATTTCAGCATTATTAATACATCTATTCAGTTCTATCTTGTACACTCTACCAAACGACCCCTTAATGCTCGAATGATGTTCGATTAAATTTAATCTGAAATAAAAATAAATTTACCCAATTGATCATAACTTAGTCAAACGACTAATACAAAACAAATTATATTTCACACACATATTTGACTCTTTTATACCAAAAAATAGTATAAAAATTGGATGACATTTGTTATTCGGGTTACCCGACTGAAATCGGATTGTGGTAGAGCTGCTTAACAATGGCGGATTCACTTTTCTCCTTTCACTTATCCGAACCCTAACCGTAACCCTAATCTTGAAAAATTCAATATAGAAATTGCAGTTTCACGAAAATGGAAAGTCAGATAACTCACCATCTGTATGAAAGACGTTCTATATATAAGTCCAAAGCTCCTGCTACCAAATGGTTCAAAGAATGGTAAGCTAAAATTAAAATCTCAATTTCCCTATTAATTCATTTATCACTTGTTTAATCATACTTATTTTTTTTAATCTATTAATATAATATTCTTAAGTAGCATCATGGGATAGAAGAGTGGAGATGGATTACGGCCGGTTTAGATATAGAGCTGGATAGATATAGGCGAAGTTTAGTGTTTTTTGTTAATTATAACTGTGGTATCCGTGCCAGCTTACGGGTCCCTCCTAGCAGTAACAGGTAACTGGTTATTCTGTCTAGAATGGATGGGAAGTAAGTACCTAGTTTTTTTTCTCTGATGGGATTTGAGCCTGAGACCGCGTGGTGCTCAATCCACTTTAGTGAGCATTAGGTCACACCTTTGGGTGCATTGCACTATTTTTTACGAAGAAGTTTGTCGGAATGAACAGAATTTGATTAAGAGGGTGGGTTTGTCAAATGTGGGTGTGAGTGTCGTGCTTCTTTCGGTGGAGTTTGGTGGAGTTGTGGCGGATAATGTTATCATGTTTAGGATCTGATAGTAACGTGCTTTCGGTGTAGTTTGGTGGAATTGTGTCTGGATAGTGTTATCATGTTTAGGAGCTGAGATAGCTTCATCTTCTGTGTATTGGGTTTAAATTTGAACGTGATAGTGCATTTATGGTGGAAATATTCATAGATAGATTTATGATTATCCAAGGATAGTATCAATCAATCAACCAAGCCACAATCTCAAATTAGCGTGATAGGCTGCATAAATCCGTTATATCTGTTCAACTCTATTTAGGTCTTAACATTCAAAGAATTCATCATAGTAAGACTATTTTTATGGGACCGTTAACCTACCACAACTCTCCTCCATTATCCAGACAATGGACTGGCTATTTGTTATGAAGCTCACATTAGAAAAATTGTAAAGTTGCGAAAAGGGAAGTCTTTCTTGTTAAGAGAAAGATGATGTGATTCAGTATGAATCAGTTGTATTGCTACCTCGAATTTGCAACTTCTTTGCTAGGTATTTTTCAACAGGAAGGATGGGTAAGGACCTAGAATGCAGACATTAAAAGCTGCAATAGAGACCACAGGACATATTGCTTCTTTAGCTCCAAGCAAACGTGTCAGTTCACAATCATGTCAGAGAGGACTGGAGGAGTGATTACAATTATAAACTAGAAAATCGCCCTGTATAATGTTCCTTGTATTGCTAACGTTCTATAACTTGCATTTTAGTAGGTTGGACATGTGTTTGATTTCAATAACCTTTCCTTTAATTACCTCAGAGGATCAGTCATTAGTCACTGACTGATGAGAGTGTTCTTAGCCATGTGTTTTTGTTCTAATTCATACTATGGTTAATTCTTTTACTAACATCATTTTTATCCCAGGGTCCCACAAGATGTTGTAGCAACTGGTGGAAAGTGCTCCCTTTTAAAGTGGGTGAATGGTTAGTTCTTAATTCTGAAAGCTCCTATACATCTGTCTGACAGTTGTTTGTTGATTCATTTTATGTACTTTTTTCCGGATCTTTTCTGGATTTTTAACTGCTACTTTTTATCATATGTTGTGGATTTTGGGTTGCACGTTGAATTTGACCTTATATTCTTCCTGTCCATTTTGCTTATCAGAGGCCACGTTAAAAGGTCTTAAGGAGAAGCCAAAAGAGCCAGGAGTACCGGTGCCAGAACCAGAGCCAACTACTGAAGTTCTTTTCCTTTGTAGCTATGAAGGTTGTGGAAAAACATTTATTGATGCTGGGGCCTTGAGGAAGCACTCTCACATCCATGGGGAGAGGCAGTATGTATGTCACTACGAGGGTTGTGGAAAGGTAAGAGTCTATTGTCTTTGCACTGAGACTGCACTATATGCTCAAAAAAAAAAAAAAAAGAGACTGCACTATATGCTTTAGAGCTTCAGGATGAGCTCGATTATTCCATTATATTGATTCTACCATCTATTTTACTTATTATTTTGCTTTCATGTCCTCTGGACTTTGGGGGGGGGGGGGGATGGTTTCATGGAATTCATTCTTTTTCACAACCTATACTGCGGTTGCTTATGTAGTGCTCCCTAGTCCCTTCTAAACATCTTCTTCTCAATAGGTACCATAGGTTTCACCATGAGCTCTTAAGACATTTACATAATTTAACATAGGTTCGCTGAGGAGTTGATTGGAGTTAATATTACTTACGATTTACGAACAAAAGCTTACTGAAGTTGTATTTTAGGAGTGTATTGTTTCATACTTCCATTTACTGCTGAACTGTCTACGACCATTTTGAGCCCCAGACCAGATTGGGGGGAAACAGAATAAAAACCAGAGGTGGGTTTGCAGTTTGCTGATTATATACGAATACCAACAACTACTACTACGCTTCAATCTCGAGCATTACTCATTATCAAATAGGGAATTAAGAGAGTCAAAAGATCTTTCTTGAGATGTTATCTGTCAGTAAAAGGAATGGAGTTTTAAGAAATTTCATAGTCTACGTGACACAGTCTAAGAAATTCCATAGCTCATTTTAAAAAAAAAAAAAAAAATTAATTTCAAGCTCATGCAGATGATCTTTTGCATACTTTAGTATAATACTTCCCACAACTGTAGTTCGTTCCTCTGTTTTTTTTTTTTTTCTCCTTTTTGTTTTGTTTTGTTTTGTGGGATAGTTTACAACTTCTTGGTTATAAAGTTATCACATTAGAGCTAGCTTGGACACCACCTTAAAAGTTATAGGGAGAATTGACTATAAGTGAAGTTACCCTGCTTCCAGGGCGATTAGAGATGTTAAGGATTTTTGGAGCTCAGCAACACAATTCTGGAATGTTCCATATGGGACGTGTCAGGGACACATTTGTGATTATTCATAGCATTGGGATGGGAGACTTAAAATCTTACTCTTAAAAGGAAAAGCTCTTTACATTTTTCATGTCAAACTTCTTTTTGCATAAAGTAGTCTTTAACGTGTTTAATGCAAATGACTAAGTTCTGGCGCTCTTGTTGAGAAGCAGTCTCTCATTAAATCTTTTTTTTTTTTTTGGGATAACCCCGTGGTGTCCGGGCCAGTTTGCGTGCACCTCGACTAATTCCACGGGTATCCCGCCACCTTCCACTATCAACAGGTGGTATCAGATAACTCTATCCACCAAAGCTAGAACAAATGGGAAGAAATCACCTAGTGTATGTCTGTCGCGGTCTATTGCACACGCAAGTACATGCAATCGTACAAGTAATATAGTGACTCAGAGAGTCGGATATCGTACCCACGAGGACTACTTAACTGACAATTCTACTAACTTTAGTTTCGACAATAATGTATTAAGTGTTTCAGAGTCTCAAGATGATAGTGAAGATTTAATGGATAATCTAATTAATAAAGAAATAACAATGTGTGACAATCAACGTAAGAAACGTTGTAAACAGTGAGTGAGAATTCCAGGTTTGAGACACTTTGGACAATCTTACAAATCTCTATTCTTATCGTGGTTTCGTTGATTATCGGGTTATTAATTCGCAGGGTTTAGAGTATGATCATGGTCTCTTGATCCTCTAATCTTCTACCTAAGTGGACATTATAACTACATCGTTGAGCGGGGATGCAATAATCCATTTAAATGCATTAAGATATCATCTTGCAAGTGAACCAAACAAGGCTTCTAGGTATATCTCTATCCTAGACGCTAATTCAAATTCTTTATTTTATAAAAGAATAAGAACCTTGCTCCTTAAAATCTTCGATCTATCCTATTGATTCTCGTCTTGGATTCACAAAGGAATATAGGTGTATTTTAATGGTTGCCATTCATCAAAATAGTAAGTACAAGAGAATAGGAATAACCCATATGATAATTTAACAATAAACTACTCTAAGAATATCAAAGTGTAATCATGTTTTCGGCCTCAACCCCAGAACAAGGGTGTTTAGCCACTCATGTTCGAATTCAACATCAAAAATAAAGAATAAAGTATTGTAAGAACCTTAAAAGAAGTATTGTAAGTGTTTTTAGCCTCTGTTGTACGTATGCAAAAGTATCCTCAATTGTGTTGAAGTGTTCCTTTTATAGTAGGATAAGTTTGGCCCAATAAATAGCCACCACCGCGTTGCGGAGCTCAATGTGGGGAATAGAGTCCACGCCGCGGCAGTCATAGCAGGGACCAGGGCCAGGCTATCGCGGGCCCTCATTGGAATTCGTCTTGGGAATTAATCTTGCCTCCACGACGTGGAGTTATCGTGCCATCGGCACCAAAATCACTTGGGGCGACGCAAAGCTCAACGCGGGGACTGGCTTCCGCACCGCACAAATCACTATTTCTTTCCTTTCCAGCTCATTGCTTTTTTCCTTTTTCCCGTCTTCAAATTCATGCTCTCCTAGCTCAATCCAAGTATCCTCATGTCCAGAAAACCATTCTCAAAGCTTCAGTCTTCATTAGCTTCCCATAAATGCATCTAATTACGTGCAATTTCATCATAATTCAACCCTGCATCAACTAATCATGTCCATTAGCTAAATAATGCAATTATAACTCAAACACAATTATAGCTCATTGAACAAGTCTTACTATGGGTAAATATTGGTGCTTGGACATATAAATACACCCAAGATCACCACCCCATACTTAGAATCTTGTTCGTCCTCGAACAAACTTCAAGCAAACACTATACCCATTTAAGCTTAACACCACAACCTAAGCCAAACACTTGTGTTGGGCACACATAAGCCGAACATGACTTTTAGCCAAAACATGTCAATTCAATTCTGTAAACATGGGATTATTCTTTTCAAACATCCTTACCTCAAAAGTGAACTTCTAATTTGTTGGCAAGCTCAATCAATATCACTATAAGTCACTTGACTATCATCCACATGCGCCCTTTCAATAAGAAATTTCCTATATTCTCTTCACAATCTTGCAATATATATGACAGAATGGGTATATCAAAATCTAATTCGCTCACTCTCAAAAAAGAATTCATACATGATAGACAATGAACCATAAGCTTGCCCTTAGTGTACTACTCCACTAATAGTCAAATGTTGGGATTAAGGATCAACTAGGTCTTTCATGGTTGTAATGTAAGCTAAGGGACGGTAGGAACTATTTGGTAAAATAGTGGCTAATCTCCATAAAACGCTTTAGTACATCACATAAACATTCAAAACATCAAATTAACAACCAAATTATTCCCCTCACTACCTTTCGTTCTTCTTTTGCTTTAGCCCTATCTTTTTAAGCTTATTACGCACACTATGGTGGGAGTGTCATCTATTCACCTCTTTTTTTTCAATTTTTTTTCTTCTCTTTTATTTCACACTCTCAACCACCGCAGATATCAATTGCCTATCCCACTAGCAATTACCTAAGGGCTTCAATTTCACCATAATCCTTATTCGAATTTCTTCTCCTTAGCTCTAATAAATTTCAACTAAAGCGCTTAGGAGTTTTGGATCAAATTACGGTTAAAGAACAAAAGGGGAATAGGCTAATTATGAGGCTACCAAAGAAAATAAGCTATAGGCTCAACGGGGCTAACTAAGAATGTGCACGAGGGTAGGTAATTGAGGTCTAAAAATACGGCTATCAACAAAAATGTCTTCATCATTTCCTAAATCCAACATCCTTTATTTCACTTCGTAGACACATCGGGCAAGTTCTAGACATCACTAGGCATGTAGAATAACTAGGAAACCTCTCTCACTCTTGGTGCATGCTAGATTCCGGTCGGATCCGTATGGCTTTTGATCTAGCACTTGTCAAGTTCAGATTTAAGCCAACAAGCCAAAAATTACACCCATTGAGATTAGGTGTCTAAAACTAGCTCCTTTTTTATTCACGATATGCTTCTATTTGAAAACAAGTATTTTCCAAGTCAAGCAACCACATGGCCCAACACAAAGTATCTCTCTTAAAGTTGTGGTTGGGTTCTTTTCGCTTCTTTATATTCTAGGACTAATTCCCCTTAAGACGGTCGTCATCCATCCATCATAGGGAAAGGAATCTAACTATGACGACTTATTAAAAATTGCCTTAAGGGCAAAAACATAAATTTTAGTCCTAATTTTAAACAAAATGTAACTACTACGCAACATGACTAATAAATAAACTGCCACTAAGCAAATATCATCAATACTAACTCTTACAGACCGAATAGTTCCGAATAGTTAGAATGAATGTCTAAATCCCAATCTCAAACCAAAACAGAACAAAATATAAATAAAAATATCCAACAAACATAACCAATAAAGTACGAGGAATGAGAAACCACCACCCCACACTTAAAATGAAGCACCATCCCGATGCTTGCAAATCAAACCAAGTATGAGGTGGGGAACAACTCCCTGGTCAAACATCGTCCATATCATCATCAGTCTATAGACCATAGGCCTCTGCTCCCAAGTCTGGGTCATCTGCGTCTTCCTCCTCATCTGACTCCACATCCAAATCACGCATCCACAACTCTTCATCAGTGGACACATCATTCTCTATAGGCTCTATAAAATTTGGGCCAATCCGCAGCATGGTCCTAGCATGATGACCAAGAGGATAATCCAGCTCAACAGCTTGAACCTCCTCTTGTGTAGCTGTGCGTCCCCCTATCCGCAACTGAAGCAGCTTTAGCCCATACATTCGGGCTGTGACCTCGTCATTTCAAGCCTGACGCTCGGGCATAGTCAATATTGAGCCATGAGTCACAGTAAGCCCCTTAGTACGGGACACATCCACAGGGTGAGTGTCCACCACCGGCCTATAGTCGAGTGCCTCCTCTTCTACACCATGATCCCTCAGAAACCTATTCAGCAAATCACCAAAGCCATACCTGTGCCCCTGATGAAAGTGCGCCTTCCTCATCGCCGAAAAGATCACAGCACCTACATTAACACCAACATCATCACGCATTAAAGCATAAATGAGGCATACCCTGTCGCGCGTCACATCAGTCATGTGTGTTCCCTGTATGAGACAGTGGTAGATAATCTTTGCCCACATGCGGGCTTCCCTATTCATCTGAGCATAAGGGAATATGAGATAGAGGCCGCTGTCTTTGTAATGTGTCCATCTGGCTGTAGAATTGTTCCCGCATAACAAATGGCGAATGACTGCATACGGCGTTGTGATGTTCATCTGCTTCAGAGGTTCTGCATCCACCTTCGGTGCGCCTAGAAGGACATTCAATTCATGAGCAGTAAAAGTAACCACCTGGCCTCGTATTTTTACCTCCAGGTCTCGCGCCCTGGGTCCCAGTTCGCATAGAATCCCCTAACAAGGTGCAGGTTGCACTCATGGTGCTGCTCAAACAAGAAATTCATGAGTAGCTCTTCTATTCTTCGCACCATGCTTGTAAGCTCTCTCAACAGGCTTGCCCGGTCAATGAATTGATCTGCAGCATATTTAGTCTCATTGTGCTTGGCGTACCACTTCTTGCCAGCCTCTACAACCCACCCAGTTCCGCACCTCCTAGTCTGCCTTTGTGGGATTGCCGGAGGTCGAGGCACATGACCAGTTGGTCTGTTCCTTTTTCGTGATGGCTCAGATGGTCCAACCATGTCCTTACCCCTTTGCTGACGGCTCGACATATACCTGTTATGGATAACATTCAACAAACGCATCAAACATGACACCTATTTTGGACTAGCAAACGCCAAGTGTGAGAAAGTGTTGAGGACACCTCACACTTAGTTGTTAGTTCAGGTGAGTATGTATGAGAACTAGGGTACTCAGACTTCCCCTGTTCAATATACAATTTCGCACGAGCACAACTCCTCAGATTTCAAGCAAACATCAATTCAGACCTTTGTGCAACTTATAGCATTTATACTCCAATTCACTTCATCAAAAACAACTTCAGGTGCATATATTTTTTTGTTTCAACATGACCACACCAACATATAACTCATACATATTCCCTAACTTAACAATTTTACGCAAGTGCATGCACAATTTTAAGCACCATTTCAGACCAATGGCACGCGTATATCAAAATTGTAGCAAACACTAAATGTATGAAGATTTACAAACCACCCCACACTTAGTTGCTATCATGGCAGTGTGACTTAACAACCCAAGGTACTTAGACTTCCCTTTTCATCAACTTACACCCTCAGTGCCAATACGCAACCTACACCTTCTCTACACGCGTTTCAATCATGCATGTTACCCAATATTCCACTAAAAACACGTCATTAGTCTATTTCTACAACGATGGAACAAGCAAAGCATATAAAGCACAACAACATTCTTTTATAGCACAAAATTCTCAATAAAGTCGAAATCATCACACTGGGTATTAAGCAATTCAAGTTTCTACGTCATTCTTGCATAAAAATAATTTCTTTCTACGTCATTCTTGCATAAAATAATTTCACTTCTTGCCCCCGAATAAACAAAAGGGATAGTAACATGAGTACTTACCTTAGTTGTCTTTGAGAAGAAGAGAGAAAAGCTTCCCTGTGTGTTTGAAACTAAAAAAACGAAAGAGTGTAGGGAGCTTCCCTCACTGGAATTCGTCTTGGGAATTAATCTTTCCTCCGCGACGCGGAGTTATCGCGGAGGTTCACTGGAATTTGCCATTGACACCAAAATCACTTGGGGCGATGCGGAGCTCAACACGGGGACTGGCTTCCGCACCGCACAACTCACTATTTCTTTCCTTTCCAGCTCATTGCTTCTTTCCTTGTTCCCGTCTTCAAATTCATGCTCTCCTAGCTCAATCCAAGTATCTCATGTCCAGAAAACCATTCCCAAAGCTTTAATCTTCATTAGCTTCCTATAAATGCATCCAATTATGTGCAATTTTATCATAATTCAACCCTGCGTCAACTAATCATGCCCATTAGCTAAATAATGCAATTATAACTCAAAACACAAGAAGAATTGCATATTTTAGCTCATAGAACAAGTCCTACTATGGGCAAAAATTGGTGCTTGGACATATAAATATGCCCAAGATCAATGTCTCTGTTGGGAATTGAACCTGAGACCTCATGGTGCTCAACCTACTTCATTGAACCACTAGGACACACCCTTGGGTGCCGTCTCTCATTAAATCTTACTCCCTAGTCCCTCCATGCTGCCTGTCCACCTTTTTTGCTTGTTCTCACTGGTTCAGACTTCAGAGAAACAGCCATTTTATCATGGTTGACCCTAAACTATCCATTTATAACTAAATCATGATGTTTTGTAAATATTCCATGGATGATTTTGTTAGGCGAAAGGTCATTCTCCTAGAAAAGAAAATGAAAAAGTTTTATGTTATTTTTTTGGCCAAAGATGAAAGCATCTCAAAGAAAGAGAAGAGTGGAAAGAACAAAACTAATAATAGTTGCAAATCTTGGTGAGAATGTAGATACCTGGTAGAATAGTCAAGGGCAAAGCTTGCTCGCAAAGACACTGCAGTTAACATAATCAAATAAGTCTAATTAGACTAACACTAATTTATGTTAGCCAAAAGGCCAAGGAATAAATTAAACTAATAGCTGTTGAAATGATTATTCCCAGTGTGAATGTGAGATCCCAAAAATTTGTTTGAATTTGGAATAAACGAAGGGAAGGAAAAAACAATTGGAACGGAGATTCCATTCAATGTCATTAAGGGTAAACATATGGTAGTGTCAATTTTTGGTCAGTGCACTACCTTAGGGAATTGGAAAAAAGTTGCTGGGCTCAAACCAGTTAGGATAGATTTGGTGCATTTACTTTTCTTTGGAAAAAGTATTTTGCTTATACCTTCACCTTGGGATCAATAGTATCAGGAATTTTTTTTTCAGAGCGCTGTTTGATTTCTATTGGACTGAAGAGATTGAACGTCAAAGGGATCATGTGCAAAATAGGATTCAATGCATAGTTTATTGGCAAATCTCTTAGATCACCATAAAACCCTTAATATTCCTACTGGTGGTATAAAAGCAAGCGAGATGATAGATTTAAGTGTGCATTAATCATCCATAGATTGGATTTTTAGTTTGTCAAACTGTATAGGGTGAAGCAAAAAAACTAATCCATTTTATTCGTATGATTTGCAAGCTCAAGGATAGGCTTCCTTTATTATTTCTTGTATTATTTCCCTTTGATTATATTTCAGGTCTTTAATTTCATCCTTGTCTTTTTTTAATCAGTTCATTGTATCCTTGTCTTCTTTTGCAGAAATTTTTGGATAGTTCCAAGCTAAAACGACACTTTCTTATTCACACTGGAGAAAGAGACTATGTATGTCCACATGAAGGCTGTGGTAAGGTAATAAAGCCATGTGCGATTAAGATACTTATCCCGGTGTACATTTTGCTTCTGATGCAGATGTTATAATAATAATGCAGTCTTTTACTCTTCCATACAAATGAGATGTCTACATCCTTTCAACTATCATATACTGGTGATATCTTTGAGATTTTTCAATATCAATATTAGTTATATTGTAGTGGGAATTTTGGAAGAAACTATTAACTTTTCGATGATTTGAGGATATATCTTCTGTAAGCACACAATGGAAGCCATCACATTGTTAACATCATCTATGTGGATTAGATGTGTACTGCAAATTGGAATGTCAAGAATGGTTCCCAAGTACTGCACAATGTTTGTCTGAAATGGAAAATAGTACTCCCTTCATTCTAGTTTATGTGCCCCTATTCTTTTTGTCTTTCCAAAAAGAATGACCTCTTTGTAAATTTGGAAACAATTTAATTGGCCAAATACATAAGCAGCGCCCTAAACTTGTCCAATACTTTCATTTTGACACCGGAGCTAAGACTAGTACCTAGTTAATGCCTACACCCCTGTACCTATTAATTGCAAAATGCTAACATGACAAAAAGGTGTTATTCACTTCCTTAGGTGTGTAGATCAACTCCTAAAATAATTGTTATCTCCCCCCCTTAAAAATTCACATTTTCGTCTTCAGTGTCATCACCACCATTCTGCCATTGCTGCCACCACCCTTCTCACAATCACCAGAACTCCACCTAAAAACAAAATAACCAGGGTACTTCCATAAACTGTGGAATCTTCAGCCACAAAACACTTACTCAAGCACTTGCAGTGCTCGTACTAAACACTCACTCTCAGCCACACAATCCGTTAGCACTACCACTACACCATACACGCCTCTCAA
This sequence comes from Capsicum pubescens, assembly GCA_030864215.1. Lineage (NCBI taxonomy): Eukaryota > Viridiplantae > Streptophyta > Magnoliopsida > Solanales > Solanaceae > Capsicum > Capsicum pubescens. The sequence goes on along the minus strand of CM061540.1, from coordinate 49,546,680 downwards.
CCTTCACCCCTTCCAGTTTCATACTATTTCCTCATTTTTAAAGCCACCTCGTGGCGCCACCTTTTTTTCCCTTAGCAGCTGCATACATGGACATAGTAGAATTCATTCAATCATGGATAGCCTCCACTCCACGCCACCACAGTCGCCAACAGCAGGTATAGGAGGTTCTAAGGGAGAGGAAGGAGAAGAGGGGGAGGAGGCAAGTCTGGGGGAAGGCATTGTGGAGGGGGAGTGGAGGGGGTGGGGGGACGATGACAGGAGGGGGTTTGGTGATTGGCATTGATTGGAGGGGGTTCTGATGGGGAAAAAGATAGGGCGAGGCTGTGTGGGTGTGGTTCATGAAAATAGTTATCTTTTTTCTTTTACTCAAATACTTTTTTTAATAATTATTTTGGGCTCAAATGCAACATATGACCATTTCATTCATGATTCTCATGCATTATTCTTTGGACTCATTGTTATTTTGTGTTCAATAGGTATATAAGTATTTGTTAAGGTTGGAGTGTCTGATGTGAAAAAAGTCCGTTGAGGTGTTGGATGAAAGAAGCGGACAAATCAGGGGGCACTTATGTATTTGGTGAAGTTAAATTAAAGTTCTCATTTTATCCTTAATAAGAAGCTTTTTATAGCCATAAAATGTTATGACATGCTTATTACCACAAGTTTCAAAAGTTCAATAATCACACAGATGCTGTTGCATGTTTAAGATCATGATTTCCAAAAGCTTCCATTTTTTTCTTTACTTGCCCAGTCAACATACATTGAAACAGAGTTATTGAGTGAACAACAAATAGAGCATGTACAACTATGCACCTTCCTGGCAACTCCATGGCTGAGTGAGGAGTAATCTGTCTGTTCTCTTTGTCCAAAAAAAATTAAAGAAAAAGGAAATAATAGAGCAAAGAGAAGAAACCCCAAAAAAGAAAAACAAAGTGGAAACTTTCTTTTACGCAAAAAGTGCAATGTTCAGTTCTCACCTGGCAACCTATGCTGGGCTCCGTCCCACAACTCCAAAAGAATTAAACAAAAAAAAGACGGACAAGAAACAATAAATTGAAGTGTTTGCCATAACCTTAATTTATGCTTCCAAATTCTTTCTGCCCCGGGCTTTGGATTAGTGATAATAGAGCACCACATGAAGTGCAAATTAGGCCCACATCACGAGTTTGAACCTAGTTGCACAAAGTTCGATAAAAGCTTGGTAGAAGGCGGACCTATTATCCGCTAAGTTTTGAACTGTGTGCCAGGTAGGGGTGTACATAGGTCGGATTGGTTTGATTTTTTATTAAAAAAAAAATCAAACCAATCATGTCGGTTTATTAAAATTATAAACCAAATCAAACCAACATAAAATTGGTTTTGTCGGTTTAGATTTTAGTCAGTTTTTTCGTTTTTTTTATAATCTTTAGTTTTTACAATTATATTGAGATTGAAGACTAGATCAAATATGTTTTCACTCATGTGCTAATGAAAAACCACAATTATGGAAAAATGAGGAGCCAAAAACTCTCTTGAAACTAAAAAGTAAGATGAAGAGTGAAAAGTTTAGGTTTTAAGTTTATATTGGGTTTTGGATCATTTAATTAGCAATTAATGGACAAATATTACAACTTAAAGACCCAAATTTGAATATATATACACATCTACTTTCTAAATATTGAAAATTAATAAAACTAATTGAAAAAGTATTTTAAAAGTAGATTGTAATTAATATTTTACGGTTTGACTTTTTTTTGGTTAACACCAAACCAAACCAAGAATGATCGATTTTTATTTTCTAACGCCAAACCAACCAAACCAAACCATAAGACGATTTTTTTTCTCGGTTTGATTTGGTTCGTCGGTTCGGTTTGACTTGACGGTTTGATGTGTACACCCCTGGTGCCAGGTGGTCCTCGGGATTTCTTGTCCATCAAAAGAAATCCCAAATACTTTCTGTTACTTTTGGAATTCCATCTTGTGTCTTCCAGGATAAATGTCAAGGAACACGGACATGCTTGTATGTTTTTTGTTTTTATGACAGCCTCTGCTTCTTATTGTGCTTCAATTTATTGGTTTCCCTTTGAATCAATGCAGGCATTCTCACTGGATTTTAACTTGAGATCACACATGAAAACACACTCCCAGGAGAACTATCATATCTGCCCGTATCCAGAATGTGGAAAGCGATATGCACATGAATACAAGCTTAAGAATCATATTTCATCTACTCACCAGAAGGTTTGCAATTTGCTCTACTGTCCTTATTTTGATAATGATATAGTAAACGTACTTTATGAACTTTTAATTTTTGCACTCTGATCACAAACACGGTGCTATCTATCCTGTATGAACCAACATTTTCTTGGGCCAATTCCTCTTTGTAAACCAGATTGAACTTGGGGAATATACACGAACAAGATAACTTATTTCACATGCACATGCATTTTCTTTCTTTATAACTTTCTTTGTTCATAAATTCCAATATTCTTGTTGGAGGAGCACTTTATTGGTGTTTTTATGTTGCATATTAACCACGCCCTTCACTGCCCCATGTTACCCTTCATTTCCTCGTCAAAGATCTTTAAAGGAAAATGATGTTTTTCAATGTGTATCCTTAATACGAAACATACACAAATGAAATAACTTGTTTCACATGCACTGTGCATTTAATTTTTTTTTGAATATATTTATCTTTAAGATTTTCTTTGTTAAATTCCAATATTCTTGCTGGAGGAGCACTATTTGATCTCCTTATTGTCATTTTTCGTGTTGCACATTAACCCACCAATCTTTGCTGCTCCATGTTCCCCCCTTCATTTCCTCGTCAAAGATCTTTAAAGGAAAAAGATGCTTTTTAATTCGTGACTCTTTCCTTTTTATGAATGTATAATTTTTTCCTTTATATGAATGTGTCAATGGAAATTTTACCTTCCTGTCAATGGTTATTCGAGATAAGGTGGGAGTGGCTTCGGTGAAAGCCAAGATGAGAGAAGTGAAGTTGAGATGGTTCGGCCATGTGATGAGGAGGGGTGCGGATGCCCCAGTGCGGCGGTGTGAGAGGTTTGACTAGGGATGGGTTCAAGCGAGGTAGAGGTAGATCGAAGAAATGTTGGAGGGAGGTGATTAGATAGGACATGGAGCAGCTCCAATTTATTGAGGATATGACCCTAGATAGGAAATTGTGGAGGAGACGGATTAGAGTAGAAGACTAGTATGAGTTTAGGATGTTGTATCTTTGTTGTACTACTTGGTGTATCTTGTATATGGTATTATTGGATATGTTGATTTCTATGGTATTTGTCCTTTTATTATTCCTTGTCTAGATTGTTTTATTTGAGCCGGGGGTCTATCGAAAACCACCTCTCTATCTCATTTCTGAGTTAGTGGTATGGACTGCGTACACTTACCCTCCCCAGACCCCACTTGATGGGAATATACTGGGTATGTTGTTGTTGTCAATGGTTGGCTTCATGGCACTTTAGGTATACTGACAGAACACAAGTTGGCTTCATAACCAGAACTTACCAGAAAAGACAGTAGTTATGCAGGAATTATTGTCCTGTATAACTTATGCATCACTATATAGATCCCATTTTGATGTCTTGTGTTACCGGTTTCTCTGATGATTTACTATATGTTTAAGCTAATAGTTTCCTAAAGAGATGTCACACGTGGATGCACCTTGCTTTACATCCTCTAACATAACACTTGAAACTGGATTTGATCTCCAATTTTAACTCTTTTGATCTTGTAGAACACACCAGATGCACCAAAGTATACCCCGCCTGTGGAGAAGCCAGTGAAGACTCCGAAATCTACTCCAGCAACTTATGGCTCATCATCATCTGAGCGCCCTTACAGCTGTCCGTACGAAGGGTGTGACAAATCTTACATCCATGAATACAAGCTGAATCTTCATTTAAGGAACATGCACCCTGGTCACTTACCAGATGATAACGCGAAAAATGCTCAATCCACTGCTGACAATGAGATGGATGAAGGCAGTGATCAGGACGCGTATGCTGCAAGGCGTGGAAACGGAAGAATTCAGAAACAGAGCAGGCCAAAACCAAGCTTAAAGCAGCCACCTTTAAAAGTTGCACGCAAAGGCTCATCTAGTGCTGCTTCTCAAGCCAATCTAAGTATATTGAAGAAGCCTTGGCCGCTGAAAGAAGAGAACTACAATGAAGAGGATAGTGAAGAAACAGAAGAGGAACGGGAACGGGATGATGTCGGGGAAGGATGGAGGTATGGCGAAAACGATGACGACGATGAAGAGACTGAAGAAGATGACTAGGCTTTATTCCTACATACACTCATAGGTTGTAGTGCTATCTTTTGCTATAAATGGTTGTCAGTGTCTAGAAAATGGGATTTGGACCTTGCTTGTTTGTTATTGGTGTTAAATCCCTCTTTTGAGTTTTATGAAGCAAATGAGATTTAGCTATTTCCCCAACCCCAACCCCCCCTTCTAGTTGTCTCTCAGCATAGTACCAGGGAGCATGTAGGCTGGAGCTTTGTATTCATTTCTGGTTTCATAAATTGAAATGCCCTAGTCTTACCTATAGATTTGACCATATCGAGGACTTCATATCCATAAGTTGTATAGTATGATTATGACAATATATAAAGGATACTTAAATGGAATTTAAATGTACATTTGAGGATGATCACGCAATAGTTTATTTTTGTTTATAAATTACTCGAGTCATCAGTATGAAAATACTGGATGACTGGTGAAGTAGTGAAAGAATCAGTAGCATAACATTTCATGTAGGTGAAATATTGAAAATTTGTAAAACGATCCTTCTCAAGAGATTTTTACATTCAGGCACAACGTTAACCTTCAATGATTCTTATTTGAATTGTTGATGCATATTGTTTTTACAATCGCATTATATTATATCATTTTTTCTTAAATATAATAGTTGGAAAAATCTAAATCAATATCAAATGTTTCATTTTCTAAAAATAAAACATATCGTAATCTAATTCACTCGACCTGACTTGAGTTTCACAAAAAAAAATTAAAAAAATACAAACAAATATACCCTTCAGTTGTGTTGGTAAAATTTCCCCCTTGAGATAATAAGCTGATTTGTTGATTGAAATCCTAAGTTGCTTATTTAAATTAAATAAATGACACAATTCCGAGCACCGTTTGAATAACTTATACTTTCAATTCCTCAGCTCGGTTTGGAAGTACTAGTTTTCAACCAGCCGGTAAGAACCGGACTAGCCCCCAAGGGCCTGTGTTGTTGATTGGTGCGCAATAGTATTTTTGAATGAATAAAGGAGCAAATGTTGGAGGCGGTGGACCTACCGCTGCCGCCGCCGCTGCGGCAGCTCAAAAGCAGAAGAGCTTACTACAGAGGTTGGATGCTGATATTGGGAATATTGTTGACAATTATGGCTTCATTGTTAACGCTGCACGGGTATGTATGTATGTATGTATGACCCCCCTTTTCCCTCATTTATACAATTTCAAAGGCGTGTATACCCATGGCAGCAATGGAGCTAGTAGTCTCCAAAGATTTATTACGAGTTTTATGTGATAAATCTGTTTTCAAGTTGTGGTGGTTTTGGTCTGGTTAAAGGCAATTTAAATCTTGCACGACTTTTGCTGCTCCATCCTTAACCAGAGGTCGAGGGTTCGACCCTAGGTAGGGAGAAAACTCTGTTGGGAGCACTGCCACCTTAATGGCCCTGCAATCCGGATTAGTCCGGCTCCAATGCGGGCAACGGATGGGAAACCAATAAAAAAACAATCTTGCACGACTTTTGAGACTAAGGGGTAGTTTGGTATGCAGACTAAATTATTTAGGTATTATAGTCGCGGGATTATTATTTCTGGACTAAATTATTCCATCTGGAAGGTGGTTAGATCGGATAAGGTGGGATATTCCAAGATTAAGTTTGGGATTAGATTTATACACTGTTTGGTTGAAACTTGACACTATAAATTTATACATTAAACATAGTATAAATCTAATCTCAAACTTAGTAACGGGATATCCCACTTATCCCTTGTACCAAACAAACCCTAAACCCTAAACATTGTTGATTATATTGGGAATGTAGGGGTAGTGTAAATCTGACTCATCCTAGACACCACTTGTGAGATTATAGTGGTTATGTTGTTATTTTTGTTGTTGTAGGAATCATTGTTGACATTCTAATAAGTGGAGTTAATTTGAGATCGAATTTTATATGTTATGAAATTCTTATATGTACTTCCTTGCAGAATCTTAAACATATATGAGAAAGAAAAGCCTCAATGAATTTTTTGAAATTTGTTCTTTTATCAGATATTTACTTTGCGGGAGAACTTCGTCGACAATTAATAGATTAAACTCTGAAATATATCAGGTGATAAGTGAAAAAGTGGATAATTTCTTTGTCTTAAACACTTCTATTGCTGCCCATTTGTTCCATTGCAGCTGCAAAGGCCATTATCCTAGATTCGAACGGCTAAAGTGAAACTAGGAGATATATTTGCTTATATTCTTGAAGATGGTTAATGTATTCGTCTCTGCTTGATGACAACTGCTTATAATAGGTCAATGATCCGCCAGTAAGAAATTCGCAAGAAGCATTTATGATGGAGATGCGTGCATCTAGAATGGTAAGGACTTTTTTCAGTTCTACATAGGTCTAATGTTCAATAGATGTACATTACAAATTGACAATATTCATGCATGAAAAGTGGCTCACTGACCTGAATGTACATATTGCAAAAACTTTTATCTATTGGTGCTTTATTATTGAAATATGGCTGAACGGTGGAAATGAAGGCCATCACCATTTGAAAGTGCACTGTCTTCGTAGTTTCTTGTACTTCAATTTCGGTTAGCACTTTTATTTTGTGTTTCAGTTATCTCATTATCGAGTTGTCATTATTGTTCTTTCTTAGGTATGTTGTGTACTACTCTCCGTTTCGCTTTGTTTTGTTGTTGTTACTACCTTCATTCCCGTGGTCTCTTTTTCAAACTGCTTTGAAATGCTTTATTTCAGCCAAGGGTCTATCGGAAATAACCCCTCTCTCTACGAGGTAGGGCTAAAGTCTGCGTACACTCTACCCTCTCCAGACCCCACTCGTGGGATTACTCTGGATATGTTGTTGTTGTTATCCACTTCTGGTTATATCGTAGATACACTTGATTTCTCAAACTAACAAAGAACGTCATAGGTTTTTTCAAGCGTATCCAATTTGAGCAGTACGTCTAGGTTATAAGCTGATCTCCTATCTGTCGCGCCTTATAATTTGTGTCTTCTTATCATCCTTGACATAGCGTGTTGTGTCTGCAATAAGCAAGACTGATGTCGTTTTATCCCTTTTGAGTTGATGCAAAGACCAACTTCACCAAAATATGGAGATTTTAAGCTATTAAATTATGCTTGAATCTGAACTTTGAAAAAACAGTATTTCTCCTATTATGTCATATAACGATGCATGAACAACAGGTTCACGCAGCTGATTCACTGCTTAAGTTGGTGTCGGAGTTGAAGCAAACAGCTATGTTTTCAGGATTTGCATCCCTAAATGATCACGTGGAGCAGAGAACAGAAGAATTTACGGAACAGGCTGAGAAAACAGAATGCATGTTGTCTAGAATTGGAGAGGAGGCAGCTGCTAGCCTTAAGGAGCTTGAGTCACATTATTATTCTTCTGCAGAAAGAACCAGTAGTCTGCCTTCTTACGACCAAGAAACAATGCCCTAAACATGGCTACTATCGGTTTTTCTTCCCGGTTGGTTTTCCCTCTCCCTTCCTCTTTCTAAGTATATTTGTCTACCTTGAAGGTACTTACTGTGTGGTTACTGGACAAGCAATCTAAAGATGAGAAAGTCAATTTGGTCCCAACTTACTATTACTTCTACAAGGCCTTTTACAAGTGAAGCGGACCTCATTCAGTCAGTATTTGTTATTGCAAATCATCTGCATTCTAGCTAGTATAATGTGGAGCACCAATTATAGTGGAGTTAGGACTCTCTCCGTTTCATTTTACTCGACCCTTGTTAACTTGGCACAACCCTTAAAATATTTTTAATTAGGGGTATATTTTAATTAACCTTATTAATGATGCTTTAGAACTCTCCGTCAAACAATACTTGTTTTCTATTGACTGGTCACATAAGTTAAGAAATAATAAATAATAGGAGTAATTTGATTGTATTACCCTTTTAATATAATAAATTTAACGCATTGAGTGATAAATAGTGTTTAATAGCAAGGGTAAAATGGATAGAAAAGGATAAATTATCTATTGGGTTTTCAAACTAGACAGGTATTTTTGAATGCCTATTTTTGTATAAGTGGACAAGTGTTATTGAACGGAGTTTGTATTACATAGATGGATAATTGAAAATATAGAAAAGGGATTTAAATATCCTTAAATTTATTGAGGTTGGTATAATAATACCCTCCATTGATCTATAGAGTCAACTTTTACACCTTTTATTACCCTTATTACACATGACCCCATCAGTTGATTTAATTAGACTTCTCATCAAAACGTGGTATTAATCAAAGAAATAATTAATTCAAACTAATTAACCTCAACCCAAATTTTGATCCACTCATTAATTTCTATCCGACCTAACTAAATACCGCATTAATTAAAAGGACAAACTCAACATCGCATGATTTATCTTATTTTATATTGTTTCCACTCTACTTATTATGTATTATATTGTTTCCGGTCTACTTATTATGTTAGAAGTAAGCTCATGTGATATTCCAGAACTTCCGCTCATACTAGCAATAGTATCGCGTGGGTGCCACGTTTAGTGCTTCGGCTCGAAGCGTGACAAACTTTGTATCAGAGCAGAGAGTTCAAGTGCCCTTGGGAGTCTTTGAAGTCACGTCTAGTAGAGTCCTAATTATGGGTGTGATGCGCCACACTTATAATCAGGAGGCTATAAGACATTTAGTAGATGTTGTAAGTTTTTCCTGCTCTAAATCATGCAATAGAGCTGTTCCATAAGAAATTTATTCAGATTCGTGCATTGCTCAAAAGTCCTCCGAAACGCCTTATATTCGAGGTGATAGAAGCATTAAAGATCCTATTCATATTATTCTAGCATTCAAGATCGCACGCAGCTTATGGGTGCCTATTAGTGCATTTGAGTCCATTGATTCGAAAGAATGCACATTTTTGAACTAAGATGCGTTCTCAAACTCCTCCTCTAAACTTTGTTTTCAGATGGCACACTTAATGGGGGTAAAGTATGTATCTAAATGTGGGGTTCTGTTGTCATTCAGGAGATAGTGTAAATTAGGGTATATAAGCCATAAGTGGTAGAATGACACTAGGTTTGCCAGAATATGAATGTAGAAGTGTAGTAGCCTTATAAGTGGAGTTAAAAGTTTCTAGTGGGCAATTACTAGGCATAGACACTAAGTTTGAATTGTGGATAACCACCGTGGTAATGAATGATAGTTTTGGAAGTTGATCTCATAGGAGAGGATACCTCAGTAAGGCACTATCAAGAAGGGATCTTGATCTCCAGGATTTAAATATTTCAAATCAGCCTTATTTATTTCTTTTGGGTAAGGTCAGGTTTTAATTATAAAGTCCCCGGGAGAGGCATCCATTAGCTCTAGACTTCCTCAGCACCAGCTGCAAAGAAGTCATGATGTCCATGGGCTCTCCAAGTGCTGGAGCGAGAGTCTCAGCAAAAGTTAAAAGGTAACCAAAAAACTAAAAGAACAAAATTAATTAATTAATTAAGCACGTATCACTATCCATTGTGGAATGAATAATGGAAATGTGAAAAAAAAGAAAATTCAGTTTCCAGCGAAGGCAAACTGAAAGAGATATCCCCAACCATTAGTGCCACGTTCATTAACAAAAATATGATTGGTTCAAGTCATTATTGCTACTTGATATGTTCCTACACTAGTAAGACAGCATTTTTCATCTATATACTTGTGGACAAAAGAATTGTACAGGCTTTATCATGCAGGTGGTATTTGGTTCTGCTTCAAGCAATTAACGATAGCAATGCTGCAAAGTCCTACACGGTTCTATTAAATGAGTTCTTCTGAATCTCTTATAGGAACAACAACAAACTAATGTGACCTCCAAACACACACTTTTTCTTGTTTCCTGACATTTCAAAGACAGGAATTCAAGTGGGAAGTAGTTATTTCTAGGAGGAAACCATCGAAGAAAATGATCACTAGTTCAGGGTAAAACCGAGATATTAGCAAAATGAGAAGAATAGAGGAAGAAGAAAACAAAGGACTTGTAATATTATGAATAGGAGCAATCTTCAACTAACAAGAATCTAACCGAAGTATATTACCCTTACTTCCTAATTGTGGACATAGATTTTTGGCTAAGTTATCGAGCTTACCAGGTAAAAGCTTGAGAGAATCTCTTAGACGAAATAGCAATTTCTTATCGCGATAGATAACTATCTCATATATATGGCGATCCCTCACAAGAGGTTTAAAGCTGTATTTTTTATCACAACTAGCTATATATTTCAATAATAGAAAGCATCAGCTGCTTCACTCTTCTCGATTGATCTGCTCTTTCCAGCTTCTTCATTATCAGCAACCAATTTGAAGACGGGTCCCTTCGGCTGCTTCCCCATCAAAATGATAGAAGTTATGGATTGGTTTTTGCTCTCCATATTTAACTTTTAGAATATCCTGCGAAGGAAAAAGAGGCCCGGAGAATGGAAGATGCATCAACTGATTTCAGGATGCTCAAATTTTCAGACTAACATACAAAGTTTGTGCATACTCTTATAGTGTTCATTAGATGAGATGGCAGCATGCTATAGTTTTCTAGCGCACTTTTGGTAATTAATAAGTCTCATAGTTAACAAAAAAATTACACACACATTAGCAGATTAGTACGACGCCCCGAGGCATATTACCTGTGCCAAAATAGCCCCAGCTATGGAATGGACGTTGCAAGCTGTAATTCCTGTAAGTTTTTCCAACGTAGCACTGGAAATATGATTGTGGTTAACTACCTGTTTATCACATAAGACGTCCTTAGATGTCTTTAAATTTTGGAAGTCGGTGGCAGACAACTTTCCTACATTCCTCCTGTGTGTTGCTTCAAAATTTTCAGCAACTGCAAGAAAGAAAAAAAGAGTTCATATTTGATACAACATTCTTGTAATATTGTGAAACCGATTTCTAAAGAAAAACCTCTCATGGCTAAGAATATCTCCGACACTCCTTTAGGAAGTGTTTGCCAAGGAACTGCAATGGCCTCCTCGAAACTACAGAACTGCATAATGCTTTTCAAATCTTGTCCAAATAATCTCTGCAAATGAAGAAATTGTATTATACGTACAACTTCAATCATTTCATCGGGGATAAGGTGGGTGGGGCGCAGCTGGTTTACCTCACATACTGTGTGACTTTTCAAATCGACAAATATCTCAGCCAAAGATCCCCTGCATTGTACACTGTAGAAGCCTATAGGATCTGTTAGTTGTCGGCATCTTGAATTTACTTCTCTCTGTTAGAAGAAAGAAATTATCAGTTGGATATGTCAATCGGACAACACTTGCTTACAAAAAATCTGATTATCTCTTACTCTTTTTATCTCCGAGCAACAACTGATTATAACTGTATCGAACTTTTCAAAATCAGCGGCACTGAGGTTTAAGATATCTCCTAAAAAGTAATCCCATGAGAAATTGCAAGCAATACAATTGAAGAAACTGCAAGCAATACAGTTAAACAAAGTACAGAGAAAAGTTAACCTTGCAATACATGAATCGAAGCCTTGGAATTGAACTTTGATAACGATTCGCTACACACTTGGGCAATGGTCTTATCTCGGTGAAACTCTTCATTTGGTTTGATTAATGAATTACCATACAACAAATCTTGTGTGATCATTCGATCGTCATTCAAAGTTAGGGATTTCACACCGGCAACCACAATGTGTTTACAAAACTGCAATAGAAAACATACTGTTCAGTCCGTGAGGAATGCGCTAAAGCTATAGTCTCCCGACCAAACTGAAAACCGCCCAAAGTTTACCCAGAAGATGACGTGAAAAAACCACTTGTAAACAAGCACAAACCAAAACCCACAAAGCTAAGGGCAAAAATCACCCAGGGACTGTTGATTATCATTACTGGAAGACTTGAGGGGAAAAAGTTGTGATCTTGGAACAGCTTTCTTCCGGGCTGCTTCGTATTACTGGACCTTTTAAGCTTAAAGGATTCCTTTAAGATGTGTTAATCAGGATTGTATTAATTCTACCTCAATGAAAGTTTATGTTAGTTGGGTTAATTGTTGAGGAGATTGATGGTAGGTACTTTGCTAAGAAACCTGAGAACTTTGAAGTGAGAAAGAGAAGATGAATGTGCTTCCACAAGATAACAAACAAGACCAGAAAATATAGATACAACATTGATCAAAAGCCTTCGAGGGCGTCCCTGATCTGAAGTGTTATTTGTCTGCAAGGTTCTCACTAAAGTCAAGCATGAAACCAGATGAGCTAGTCTTATAGGCACGGACATACAAAGATACTCTTGTTTGAACTGGTTCTTCCTATCTATGTTTTGTGTCCTGCTATGTTTACTTGGCTTAGCGATTCCTATTAAGGATTGGTCGATTGATGCTTAGTTTCCTACAGTTGAATCTATTTCTCGTCTGTTTTTGAAGGCTCACATGGTCGAGTGAAGACCTCCTTCTATAAAGTTATTCATGAGATCATCCTCAACCTCAAAATATCAAAAAGGAATTCAACTACTTTCTAATCAACCTTAACTAGAAAGACCTTTGCACATGATGTGTTGACAGTTACAAGTCTAGATGAGCAGCATTCCAGTCTACTGGAATAAACAGCGCAAGCAACACGAATATAAAGCTAACTTGTGGATTAACTGAAACACAATGCATAAATACAAACAGAGAGTAATGCCTAATAAAACAGCAATACAAAACAAGAATGTTAAATACAAAAAAAAAAAACTGATAAAACAGTCTGAACAAAACAATTTCAATATGCCTAACAAAACAGGCAGAACAGCATTATTTACATATACCAAACAAAACAAGAAAATCTTTAGTGATTCCATGAATGGGATTCTTGATCCTTTCATTTGCCTCATAAGCGTATGAATCGATCAATGCATCCCTCCATTGTGGTTCAACTCTATCATAGAACCTTTCAAAGTTTGCAAGGCCAAATACTTGTTCAATGTTTTTATATGTTTCATCTTTCTGTGGTGGGAGATGGTTCCGAAACTTGCATTTTGTTCCACATCTCTTTTTTTGTGAGTGGCAAACAGGGCAACTTTTACGAGTACGAGTCATAGTTCACAGGAGAAATGATAGGATTACAAATTTTGGCGCGGCCAATATATCGTTGGGTCAAAAGCAGTTAAAACCCCAACCGATGTACACTTTCACAATTTCACAATATTTTATTTTATTTATTCTTTATTTTTCCTCTGTCATAATACTTGTTCAATGTTCACTATTGACTTGCTACTCAGATTAACAAATACTTAATAAATAATAGGAGTAATTTTATTATATTATTATTCTTTTAAAAATTGACCTATGGAGTCAACTCTTACAAATCTTTTATTACCCTTATTGCACGCGAGCCCATCAATTTTTTATTTTTTTTGTCAACCACTACCTTTATTTTTATTAATGCAAAACTGAACTTAAAGAGTTAAAAGATGCAGAAGCATCTTTTACAATCCAACTAGGAAAACAAGAAGTCCACACTAATTTGTCTAACAATGTAAGAGAAAATTGTCATATTGTGCGCTACCATATTCCAAGATCTAGGAATATATGTAATTGAAACTTCTTCAAACATCCTCATTAGCTTTCATATGTCTTCGTGTTGGGAATAAATCCCGCCACGATAATAATATTGCGGTAATAAAGAGCAATAAATATGACAACAATAATACGGTTAATCAACAAGAACAATAAGAGCGATAGTGACACCAAAATTTTTACGTGGAAACCCAATGAGGGAAAAACCACGAGTCAAGAGGAGCAATTGATATCTCTGTAGTAAGAAATTTTACACCGTAGTCACTAGTACAATACTCAAAGTGACTACTACACACTCAAAGAAAATCTCTCTTTTGATTTTTTCACCTCATTACAATATCGTTCACACTCTTTATTTTTTCTCACAGACTACACTCTCTGTGATGCCTCACTCTATTTTTCTTTCTCTCTTTGTTGGTATGTTTGAATGAGCTGAAGTTGCCTCTATTTATAGGCAAAAAACTGCTCAAGTTGATGTAACCAATGACATCAAAATCCAATAAAAATGGTACATCTTGTTTGCCTTTCCTAGCCAAGAAAGGCCAATTTGACAAAGGTTGCATAATGAATAATGGGGTTGGATCTCCACAAATCTCCCCCTCCAGTCCCATGCACCTGAAGAAGGTATTCTCGTCTCCTCAAAGAGAGCTCATGACGACAAGTTCTTTACATAACTCGAACTTGTCTCGTAATACTACCTTGGTCAGCATATCTGAAGGATTCTCACTTGTAGGGATTTTCATGATCAGCATAGATTTGTCCTCTATATTTTCTCGAATCCAGTGATATCTCACATCGATATGCTTCATTCTTGCGTGATATATGGTGTTTCTGCTTAAGTCTATTGCACTTTGACTGTCACAATAGACAACGTACTCCTTCTGATGCAATCCAAGTTCTTGAAGAAACCGTTTCAGCCATACCATCTCCTTGCCAGCTTCAGTAGCTGCAATATACTCTGCTTCAGTTTTAGAGAGTGCGACACACTTCTGCAACTTCAACTGCCATGATATAGCTCCCCTTGAAAATGTAAATAAATTTTCTGTAGTGAATTTTCTGTTTTCAAGATCACCTGTCATATCAGCATCTGTATAGCCTTTCAAGATTGAATCAGATACACCAAAACATAAACAATCTCCGTGGTACCTCTCAAATACCTGAGTATCTACTTAACTGCTTCCCAATGTTCTTTTCCAGGATTTTAAGGAACCTGCTAACAACACTAACTGCATGAGCAATATCTGGTCTGGTACACACCATAACAAACATCAAACTCCCGACTGCTGAAGAATAAGGAACATTAGCCATATTTTCTTTCTCTTCCTTTGTTGTAGGACACATTTTCTTGCTTAACTTCAGATGACCAGCAAGAGTTGTGCTAACAGCTTTAGCACTTTTCATGTTGAAGCATTCAAGTACACGCTCAATGTACTTCTCCTGAGATAGCCACAACTTTCTGCTTGTTCGTTCTCGAACAATATTTATCCCCATAATTTATTGTGCTAGGCCCAAGTCTTTCATGTCAAATGACTTGGACAAATCTTTCTTCAACTTGGCAATCAGCTCTTTGTCTTGTCCTACAATCAACATGTCATCCATATACAACAATAGAATAATAAAGTTGTTGTTCGAAAATCTTTTGAAGTATACACATGGATCAGAATAAGTCTTTTTGTAGGTTTGACTTTGCATGAATGAGTCAAACTTCTTGTACCACTGCCTTGGTGCCTGCTTCAATCCATAAAGACTCTTATTCAGTTTACAGACCATATGTTTCTATCCAGCTACTTCAAATCCTTCTGGTTGGTCCATATAGATCTCTTCTTCCAAATCTCCGTGAAGAAATGCACTTTTCACGTCCAACTGCTCCACTTCAAGATCTAGGCTAGCTGTTAAGCTCAAAATGGTTCGAATAGAAGTCACTTTGACAACAAGTAAGAAGATTTCATCAAAATCAATACCTTTCTTCTGTTCGAAGCCATTTACCACCAAGCGAGTTTTATATCTGACCAGCTTGCCATTTCCATCTTTCTTGAGTTTAAAAACCCACTTGCACTTAAGCGGCTTTTTACCTTTTGGAAGTTCAACAAGCTTGTATGTTCCATTTTTGCATGACTTTCATCCACTTGTTCTTTTCTGGATGGACCGACACCTCATTTAGACTTTCTGGCTCCCCCTCATCATTGATGAGGACATACTCTGAGGAAGGGTACTTGGATGACTCTACCCTTTGCCTTTCAGACCTTCTCAAAAGTTGAGATTATTGTCCTTCTTGAGTACGGTACTCCACCTACTCAGCATCAGGTTGCTTTCTCTGCTCGGCATAATCATCAGGTTGCTCCCCCTGCTCGGTAACCTCATCGTTTGTACTTATCCCAGAAGTAGAAGGAATGGTGATAACATTAGGAACTACACCATTCTATTTCTTTACCTTCTCTAATACATCATCAGCAATTTCGACTTTACTTTCTTGAAAGACTACATCTCTGCTTTTGATGACCTTCTTTTTTACAGAATCCCACAATCTGTACCCAAATTCTTCATCTTCATATCCGATGAATATGCAGGGAAATGATTTATCATCTAATTTTGTTCTTTGCTCCTTCGGTACATGTGCAAAAGCTCTGCAATTGAACACATTCAGATAAAAGTAGGTTACTTCTTTGTTGGTCCAGACTCTCTCTGGGATGTCAAACTCCAATGGAACTGATGGACTTCGATTGATCAGGTAACAGGCCGTCTGAACTGCTTCACCCCAGAATGACTTAGGCAGTTTAGCCATTCTGAGCATACTTCTCACTTTTTCAACAATGGTGCGATTCATTCGCTCAGCTACATCATTAT
This sequence comes from Capsicum pubescens, assembly GCA_030864215.1. NCBI lineage: Eukaryota > Viridiplantae > Streptophyta > Magnoliopsida > Solanales > Solanaceae > Capsicum > Capsicum pubescens. The sequence continues at coordinate 49,530,072 of CM061540.1, read as the reverse complement.
GTTGTGGGATTTTAGGAACTGTCTTTTCATGTCTGATCCCGTGACTTGAACAATACTCTTCAAATTTCCTTAAAGTATACTCACCACCATTGTCAGTACGGGGACACTTTAGCTTTCGACCCGTCTCCCTTTCTACCAAAGCATAAAACTTCTGGAATACTTGAAATACCTGATCTTTGATTTTCAAGATATAAACCCACAGTTTTCGTGAAACATCATCAATAAAAGTAACAAAATATGTTTTACCGCCCATTGATTCTACCTCCATTGGACCACAAACATCAGAATATACCAGATAAAGTATATTCAATTTTCTTTCAAATGATGTCTGAAATTAGACTCTATGCATCTTACCGAATAAACAGTAGTCATATGATTTTGCCGTCGTCCTTTGGAAAAAGAGATGAGTGATTTCTTAGCGAGGATTTCTAATCTTTTTTCGCTCATATGACCCATTCTTTTGTGCCACAAATCTGCAGAAATCTCTTCTCGAACTGCATTTAATTCACTTCGGCAAATTTCTACATTTGTCCTGTATAACGTGCCCCGAGCAACTCCTTTTGCAATTACCAATGCTCCCTTAGTGAGTCTCCACTTTTGATTTGCAAAATAGTTCTTATATCCATCTCGATGCATGGCAATTCCAAAGATCAAGTTCAACCGTAACTCGGGTACATAACGCACATCTTTTAGAACCAATGTGAATCCGACATTAGTCTTGATACTAATGTCTCTGATCCCCACGATTTTTGAATAACTTGAGTTACCCATTTTCATAATGCCGAAATCACCTGCTACATAATCGCAGAAAAAATCCCTTACCGGTGTAGCATGGTAAGATGTTGTTGTGTCAACCACTCATTCTGACTCTGTCCCTGCCAAGTGCATGCACTCCCCTTCCTCATTTATGAAGAGAATAACATCATCATTGTTCTGCACAGTGGAAGCAGTGTTGTCGTCATTCTTCTGGCCACTACTTTCACCCTTGCCCCTTTTTCGAGTTGGACTATCTCTTTTGAAGTGACCTGGTTGATTACAATTGTAGCAATTTCTGGCTTTTGATTTGGATCGGACCTTGAAATTTCCATGACCTTCGGTTCTATCATAGTTATTTGAACTCCTTTGGTGACTTCTACCTCTACTTTCTATGATGAGAGCCTGTCTATGATTTTCAGGCTTCTTTCTCATCTTCTCGTTGAGTAGAAGAGCTGATGTGACATCTTTCAGCTCAATAAAGTCCTTACCATGTAAAATGGTTGTTTCCAAAGTATCATAAGAAGATGGCAACGAGTTCAAAAGTATGATGCCTTTATCTTCCTCTTCTATCTATACACCGAGGTTAGCCAACTGTGTGATCAGTCCATTAAGCACATTTAAATGTGACAAGAAATTTGTACCTTCACTCATATGTAGAGCGTACAACTGCTTCTTTAGGTATAATTTATTTGTCAACGTTTTGGACATGTAGAGATTTTCTAACTTTGTCCAAATACCACATGCACTATCTTCGTCAATGATGTTATTGACCACATCATCTGTTAAGTGCAACCTGATTGCACTAGCAACCTTTTCATCCATTTCTTCCCAATCCTCCAGTTTCATGGATTCGGACTTTTTGGATTTGTCACTTAGTGCCTTGTGTAATCCTTGTTAGATGAGCAGATCCCTCATCCTCCTCTGCCATGTTGAGAAACCACTATCACCGTTGAATTTTGCTACCTCGTACTTTACTCCGAACATTTTCTTTCCTAGCCAAGAAAGACCAATTTGACAAAGGTTGCATAATGAATAATGGGGCTGGATCCCCACACTTCGCATGTGGTATCTATCTCCCATTAAGCTACATTCCTCTTCAGAACCATATCTACTACATTCGTTGCGTCTGATAAGATTTGCACCTTTGTCCATCCATTTTCTTGAGCTTTCCAATGCGTCCGGATTGCAAGTGCTTCTGCAATGATGGTCTTCCCAACAAATTGAATTGGGGTACCAAAGGCTTGAAGCAAATTACTAGAGCTATCCATAGCTGTCATATCAATGCTTGTCATATTCTTCTCTTTTTGTAAACTAGCATCTGCAAACATAATCACAACACCTTATGCTACAATAATTGTAGTATGGTCAGGACCAATGTGAGAGAAGGCATAGCAAGTGAATTACTTTCATATTCCTTGACAAATGCATTAAGTGATAAATAGTATTTAATAGCAAGGGTAAAATGCGTAGAAAGGGTTAAATTATCCATTGATTTTCAAACAAGAAAAGTGTTGTTGAATATCTATTTTCAGTATAAGTGAACAAGTATTGTCGGACGAAGTTAGCATTAAATAGATGGATAATTGAAAATATAGTAAAAGGACTAAAATATCCTTAAATTTATTGAGATTGGTAAAATAATACTATGGAGTCAATTTTTACGACCTTTTATTACCCAATCAGTTGATTTAATTAGAGTTTTCATTTAAATGTGGCATTAATTAAAAAAATAATTAATCCAAACTAATTAACCCCAACCCAAATTCAAATCCACTCATTAATTTCTACCCGACCTAACTTAATACAACATTATTTAAACTCAATGTAAGCATGATTTATCTTGATTTAGGTTGGGGGCAAACAAAGTGAAACAGCGGGAGTTGTTTATTATCCACTTAACCCACCTATTGGATTTATGAAATAATATACCTTCATCTTTTGAAAGGGACAATAATGTCTCTTAATTCTAAATCAACTATTAAAAAAAAAAATTAGATTAGTACTACATTGTTGTAATTTTGATTTTGATAATTGATAAACTAGTTGGGGACCTAGTTCTGGATTGATGTTCATTTTCCTCTCAGCTCTGACAACCCTCAGTCTATCAGGGATCAAGTTCATGTATAGCCTGTTATAGGTCAACAGTACAATTATTGTTGGATTTTTAAAAGGCGTAAATGAAAAATGAATATGTGTTTTATCCAAAAAAGACATCAAGAGAAAGGATGAATTTGAATAAGCATCTTTTCACTTTGGATGGTCATGACCTTTTTAATGGATTGTGATTTTTCCGAAGAGTTACCTATTGCAAAGAATTGCACATTTATAAAGAGGTCCGCTTTTATACATTTTCACCCCTTTTATTACCTATTTTATTTTATTTTATTTATTCTTAATTATAATTCTTTCTTTTTCCTATTACTCCTCTAAAAATATATCACAATAATTTTCTTTTATACTAAAATCTAAGTAATACGTTAAAATATAGAAATAAAATAATACTCCCTCCGTCAAATAATAGGTGTTCACTGTTGACTTGCCACACGAGTTAAAAAATAAAAAATAATAGGAGTAATTATATTATATTATCCTTTTAATGTAATAAATTTAATGCCTTGACAAATGCATAGATCGCGAACGCAGAAAAAATAATGTTACCACCCTCCGATGTTGGCCGACTTTTTCAAAAAGATATCTAAACTATATTTTCGACCTATTGCCCCACGAATTTTACTTAAATCGTTTGCAAATACACCATTTTTCGTTGAATTTCAGTGACCAAAAAAAGAGTGAATGCACACACCAATCGGATGTTGTCACGTGTAAATACATTTAATTTTATATTTTATTTATACTTTCCCTTTTTATTTTATTTATCACCCTCTCCCCCCCTCCCCATCCCCCACCCCCAATTATCTTCTTCAACACCTCCATTAAAGTTTTTTTTTTTTCTTGAAATAATCATTTAACTATTTTTATTAAGAATCATAAAACTCCATAAAGCTCCAATAATGGAGTTTTATGATTCAAGTAGAATGGTGTTGAAGAAGACAATGGAACTTTAATGGAGTTTCAAAAATGGAGCTTCAAAAAATAGATTTAATGGAGGTGTTGAAGAAGACAATGATGGGTGGAGGGTGTTGCGGGGGGAGGGGATATGGGATAATTTTAAGAAGTAAATTAATATTGATTTTTTTTAAAAAAAAAGATAAATTATATATCAAATTATTTATACGTGGCAACTTTTAATTGGTCAATAAAGTTAATTTTGAGCCTTTCACACGTCTGTTGTGCATGTATACATGCAGAGGGTCAAAATGGTGTATTTGCAACAATATAAGTAAGATTCGTGAGGTAATAGGTCGAAAGTATAATTTAGGTGTCTTTTTGAAAAAATCGACCAACATCAGGGACTTTATGTATTTTCTCATAAATAAATATACCATTAAATAACGATATCATATTTGAGAAAAGCACAATTGAGATCACACTAATAAACTATAATTCAAGTACGTTGCAACTCATCTCGATGAGCTTTTGCATTTTCTGAAATATATACAGCATGGATTCATTTTATATAGTATAGTATTTATCACTTGCTTTTCTATATAGGTACCAAACAAAAACTCAAAAGCTCGTCATTTATTTAATTAATGAAGATGATTCTACCTAACAATACTGCCAATCAGATATTAGAAGATAGACCCCAAAGTAAAAGAAGGATGTAACTAGTAAACCAGAAGAGCTTCCGATTTCCGGCAAGTAAGATATTCTTTTCAGATGAGAAAACAAAACTGGAAGGACGCTAGGCGTAAGAGTTTCTACCTAAGCTAGTCTTAAAAACTGAAAATCAACTGCAGGTACACAACTAATGTCTTCCTGATTATCATTTTTGGTAGGGAGAAAAGAGGTCTTCATATGCACCGCGAATTTAGTGGGAGTTCACGTACTCTTTGGACAATATGCAGACCCTCAGTCTCTTCCCCATAATCCTGCAAAATGATCACAAGACGAGAAGTTGATAACAAGGCATGAACAGGCAATATTAAGTGGTGTGCTCCTACAACTAGACAATGAGAGGTTTATTGGTGAGGCACACTTTCATGACAACACATGTTCCAGTTCATTTTCAAATCAGGAAGTAATAGTGTTAAGACAGTAGAACTGAGAGCCTTAGAACTGAAAGTAGCAATCACAAATAAACTTACACTAGCCCATTCACCAAGAGTTTTTGCATTCGGGACCGTAATCAAACTGACATTGTGGTCAGCACAAAGTGCTTTGACCAATTTGACATAATCTGGCTGGTCACAGTCCTCTGCTAACACACAAAGCTGTGCAGCATGCTTCTCAATCACCTTTGCACCTTCATGTCAGTCCCCGAGAGAGGCCTCCATGAGCTCTAGACTTCTTCAGACCTCAGCACCAGCTGCAAAGCAGTCATAATATCCATGGGCTCTCCCAAGTGCTGGAGAAGGAGTCTTGGCAACAGCAACATCCTCTCTACAGTCAAAGGGAACTATGTTGCTCGGGCTCTTTAAAAATGTCATCGGGTGCGTGTCGGATACTTCGAAAGTAGTGCATTTTTGGAGGATCCGACACAGGTGTGGCAGCATTTTTAGAGAGTCCAAGCATCTTAGAAAGGGAATATTAAGTAGCAAATAACTAAAAGAAACAAATTAATTAAGCACAAATCAATATCCAATACAACAACATAATTAGTGTATTCCCACAAAAGTGGGGTCTGGGGAGGGCAAAGTGTACACAGTCCATACCATTAACTCAGATGAAATAGAGACATTGTTTTCGATAGACCCCCGACTCAGGACATATAATAGTATAACAAACAAAAAGCATAAAAATAAACAACAAAATGGGATAATACACGACTAGATAATAAAAGAAGCAAGATACCGACACTCCTCCCTACTATTATAGACGCACTCCTACCCACTACCTCTACCTTAATTCGCGTCCTCCACACTTTCCTATCAAGGGTCATGTCCTCCATAAGTTGTAATCACTCCATGTCATGCCCAATCACCTTCCTCCAATATTTCTTCGGCCTCTACCCGCCTAGAACCATCCATAGTCAGCCTCTCACACCTCCGTACTGGAGTATCCGTGCACCTCCTCATCACTTGCATCGCAACCTCACTTCCCGCATCTTATCTTCCACCGAAGTCACTCCCACCTTCTCTCTAGTAACCTCATCTCCAAACCCTTTAGATTCTAGGGTCTGTTGCCAAACCTCCCAACTTATCATTACATCCATCACCATGCCAAAAAAAGGGCTAAGAAACAATCCCCGGTGCAACCCTGTTAAAACAGAAAAGTGCTCCGAACCTCCTCCTACCGTCCTCACACTAGTCTTTGCTCCATCGTACATGTCCTGAATCGACCTAGTGTATGGCACCGGTACACCTCTAGCCTCCAAGCACCTTTCACTTCTATAGTTGGGGCTGACAACATGTTTTTAGTAGTTTGTCATGAAATACAGGCTTTATCAGGCAGGTGGTATTTGGTTCTACTTCAAGCAATTAACTCTAGAATTGCAGAAAAGTCCTACATTCTTCTGTTAAATGAGTTCTTCTGACGCTCTTATAGGAACAACAACAAACTAATGTGACCTCTAAACACTCTTTCGGACTTGTATTATCATGAATGATTATTGCTAACATGTCTATTTATACTACATGAATGAAATGACTTGAATGTACTACTAGTCTACTATAACAAGTAAAGGAGCAATCTTCAACTAACAAGAATCTGATCGAATAACTGTCTATTAACCAACAGTGTACAATAATACTACTTCTAGGACTGTGAACATAGTAAATGAAGTTCAAATCTAACAACTGCTTCACTCTTCTCGATTGATCAGCTCTTTCCAGCTTCTTCTTTATTATATCAAAGTATCAATAACCAATTTGAAGAAAGGTCCCTTCGTCCGCTTCCCCATCAAAATGATAGAAGCTATTGATTGGTTTTTGCTCTCCAAATTTAACCTTTAGAATATCCTGCAAAGGAAAAAGAGGCCCGGGAATGGAATATACATTAACTGATCTGGTGAACAAGATGTAAAGAATGGATCTAGGTAGCTAACTCAACCTCAAAAGCTAGCTCGTGATATTCAAACTGTTAAAAAAAGCCTATAACAGCCACCATATTTGGCCGTTAAGCTTCACAACACGGTGAATGGAATACTATGCTCATTTCATTTTTTTGTTGATATCACACACCATGTTATAGGGTTTATGATGAGTTTGGCCGGAAGTCTCACTTCGCGGCATTATCTGCTCAGTATTTGGCCAGGAAGTATGAGTTCCGGGCTTTCTATGCATTGTATTTGGTTTTGTGAACCAAGTCGTATACAGAAATTGCTTCTGGGGCCCAACATGATCGCATATAAGCTTAAGCTTCTGCCTTTCCCTCATCCATCTTAAAACTATCTTCATGTGTCTTTTGCTTGTCAAGCCTCTCAAGCCAACATCCTTGACTCGTTCCCAGGTGTCGGCAATACTGAGAGGACCATGTTCCTTCACGATGTCGAAGATAACCCTCGTTATAGTTTGTGCTTGTTCAGGTGAAGTTTTAAGCTCAATTGGTTTCATCTTTGGCTTTGGTTTCCTCCCTATGTACCTTATCACAGTCGCAAACATCTTTCCTTTCCGAATTGGACAGTTTATAATATAAGCCCTAAATCTTACGGCAATAATAGCGTTGAATGCACCCTTAAGTGTGAGGAGGAAACTAGGATTGGAGTGGGTCTGCCGTTGGGTTTAAATTTGGAAAGCCTGAAATTTAGTAGGGGTATAGGGCATAAACACAGGAGGAGGAGGAGGAAGAAAGGTTCTTTTGACTCTGCAATTTCGGTGCTGTGGAATCTGTGTCGGATCCAATCAAACGATATTGGGTGTGTTCACCAACAATTCGCCCAAAAAATTGAAATTTTGAGTAAAGATTTGAATATAGCTCAGGTGTGTCTTTTGAAGCTTTTTTCTGTTGCAGGTTTCTCAAATTTAATACTATTTAGGAACAGAGAAGCCGAGAATTGGTGGTGATTGTATTCAGAAAAAACAAAAATATGCAAATTAATAATCTAAAACTAAATTTTAATTCGACGCCTTAAAAATATATTAATTAAGTGTACGTGCTTTGAAGATAGCGGTATGAACTGCGTACATTTCACCCCCACATCTCACTGTGTAGGAATATACTGGGTTGTTGTTGTTGTTGCTTTGCACCTGTGTATGAATATAATAATAAGTGTATATGAAAGAATTAATATCTATCATTTATATCGAACAATATACTTGATCCGCTTTTAAAAATACTGCTTTTATGAATTTAATCTATTTAAAGTCACGTAAGGCTAATTTTTTGATAAAGAAAACCTAACCCTTCAAAAGATCTCCTATTTCTCTCTTTTCATACTGCAATATACTTGATCCGCCTTTAAAAATACTGCTTTTATGAATTTAATCCATTTAAAGTCACGTAAGGCTAATTTCTTGATAAAAAAAAGCTTACCCTTCAAAAGATGTCATATTTCTCTCTTTTCATACTGCTCACGTCAAGGCACGTAAAATCACATTTCATTTTATGCATCTTCTCATTCAAGAAAAATAATTATAAATTATAAAATAAAGATATGGACAAAAAATTGAAAAAAATATGACATTGAAATATCAATTATTTAATATTATATTTTAAAAGGAAAAATATACTTTAGAGTCTTGATGACGATACTAAAACGTAAAGTGAGCAATTCAAATTATCCTTAATGGAAGAATGAAATCGGTTATAAATTTGATTTACTAACACATGAAATCTCTAATTACCATTATATTTTATCTTCTAGCCAACTAATGACTTTGTGTAATACTTGTTTGACACTATGATTTGTTTGCTCTTATGAGAAATCACAATTTTCACTTTATTTTTATCTCAATAGTTTTTTTTAATGTAAGTAAGATTTTGACAAAAGAGTATTAACATGAATTACGCCTTAATAAGAAGTAGAACTAATATGAATAAAAAATAAAATTTAGAATAGAAAAAAAACATATCTTAAATTCACTTGTAATCGATAAGAAGTTTTGTCGCATGATTCACATAAATCTTTCTTCATATGCACAAACATATTAAAGAATCAATCAATAACGATTTATTTATGAAGGCAAATACAAATAATAAAAGATTATGAAAAAATCATCTTAGAAGTTAAAGGATCTTCAATTTTGTTAAGTCTAATTTAAAGCAACAATAAAAAAAAGACGAATTTATTTTGAAGATAAATTTAAACAAAAAAATAAAAAAAGACATCAAATATAGAAGTTTAAAACCCTAGACGAACTTATTTGCAATCAAATAAAAACGTTGAAAAAGGTAAAAAAGAATTTAATGTGATTCTTTACATATATTACTTTAAGATTGTTAATTTATTTTCATATATTTTAGAATTCATAAATATTTTAGGATTCATATATTTTATGTAGTTTAGGATTCTTAATCTTTCCATATATTTATTTTATCATGGTTTTCCCATATATTGAAGGAAATAGGAGAAAAGACGATTTTGTCTATTGCAGAGTGTTTTAATGAAAGGCAAAAAGTTCGAATCATTTTTCTAAGGGTCTTCACACTTTTAATATATTATAGATATAGATTATAGATATAAATATAGATATAGATTATAGATATATACATAATTATTATTATTTTAGTGTAGTATTATATTTCACATTATAATATGATTATTTATAATAGTAAGGATTGATTCAAGTTAATACAATACGTTAAGCATGCGTTTTCAATACATTATCTTGGATATTATTGTAAACATATTATTTATCTATAGTCTATATCTATAATCTATAATCTATAATACATTAAATATGTGAAGGCCTTAGAAATATCGTTTGAACTTTTTGTCCTTCGTTAAAAGTCTTTGTTTTAGACAAAACCGTCTTTCACTATTTTTTTCCTAATATTTAAGGGTTGAAAATTAATTAAATATATTTATAAAAAATTACAACTAATGCTTTTTCCATTAGTTTAAGAATTCTAAATCAACTAAGTTTGATTTTAAAAAGATTCGAAAAAAAACTGAAAATAACTATAAAAACGTTATATTGATATAAAATATATAAAGTAATAAAACGTAAGTAATGAAAACAAAGGGAATCTTGTTTTTATATTTCACTTGAGATATTAAATATATAAAGTAATAAAACGTAAGTAATGAAAACAAAGGCCTAACATTAAGATATTTATTTGTCTTTTCAATCTTGATATATTTAAATAAAAAAATTTAATAAAAGGATTGCATATGTTTTCTAGAATTCATACGGAATCTAGAATGGGTTCAACATATGTTATTTTAATATGTATTTAGATAATTTAAGTTGTTAACTATTGTAATTTATAATATTTTTATGTAATTTTCAAATTAACATACGTTACTTTTTTTGTCTAAATTTTTGTGGCATTGATAGTCAATTATATTTTAAAAATAATTTAAGTTTTTAATTATTGTGATTTATAATACTTTTCTTCTACGATCATAATTTATAATACTTTTTATGTAATTTTTGAATAATATATGTTACTCTCCTTGTCCAGAGTTTTGTGTCGACGATAGCCAATTATATTTTTTAAATAATTTAATTTTTTTATCATTGTGATTTATAATATTTTTTCTATTTCAACTTGTGTGGCACAATGCTTAAATGACCATAATAATTAATTAGGGGTGATATAGTAAAATCACGACTGAAGCAGCGAAGCATAAATGTATTAAATGATTTACAACAACTAATTAGAAGTGACATAACGAAATTATTATAAAAAATACTTGTGAAAAATTTAAGTGGACCTCATATAAGACGTCAAGTTAATTTGAAATATCAAGAGTTAATTTATCATTTTTATATCTATTTTATTTTTATTAAATATTATTAATTTTTTAATACTTAAATGACTTATAATACTTAATTAGGGGTGATATTTAGTAAAACTATGGTTGAATCATCTGAAGCAGACATGTCATAAACATCTATTTTAATTTTTTTTATTAAATATTGTTAATTTTTAATATATAAATGACTTATAATAATTAATTAGGAGTGATATAATAAAATCACAATTGAAGCAACTTAATCAGACATGTCAAAAATATTTATTTTATATTTTTTAATTAAATATTATTTATTTTTAATACATAAATAACTTATAATAATTAATTATAGGTGATATAGTAAAATCATAGATTCAATATTATTAATTTTTCAATACATAAGTGACTTATAATAATTAATTACGGGTGATACATTAAAATCACGATTGAAGCAGCTGAAGCAAAAATCAGTCAACTTTTTAAATTTTTTTGTTAATTATTGTTATTTACAGTAATTTTTATTTCATTTTCAAATAATATATGTTGTTTAATATCTTATTCTGTCCCGTCCCAATTTATATAGCACTAATATAATTTTGATAGTAAATCAAATATTTTATGTTGACATATCATTTTATTATTCTTAATTTTCTAATACATAAATGATTTATAATAAGGGGTGATATAGTAAAATCATCGTTTGAAAGACGACAATTTAATTTAAAACATCAAGAGTTAATTTCACATTTTATGTCTATTTTATTTTTTTATTAAATATTATTTATTTTCTTAATACCTAGATGACTCATAATAATTAATTAAGAACGATTGATTATATTATTACTATAAAAATTAATATAATTTTATCACATCCAATAATAATCATCGATAACTCACCGGAATAGCATATTAATTAAATACGGGATGCTATATTTTGCATGTGCAAAATATGACATTATTAAACATTATTGGATAGTGCATTATATTTATCTTTCACAATAATAAAATTTTACTATATATTTTTCTTTATTTTTTTTAACTTGATACATATTGACCCAACACAAATTCTACGAAAATATTCATTAGAAATTTATTTTATTAAATTAAATTTATTAATTTTGTACTTTAAAAATTTAAAGTTAAGTTTAAATATTAGTATTTCTATATAAGAAAAAAATAATTTTAAAATTTAAATGTACTAAAATAAATAAATAAAAATTTTAATTTTCGATATAAAAGTCAATTAAAATAATAAAATTGATTTACTTTAAATATTTAGTTGCAATTAATTAAGATAATTTTTTATTTTGTCATGATTTATGTTGCACCGATAAAATTTTGAGAGTTGAATAGAACTTTTATCTATTTTTAAAAAAGTATTTTAACTTGTTAATTATTGTGATTTATAATAATTTTTACGTAATATCGAATAATATATTTACTCCTTGTGTCCCAATTTATATGGCTTCGATACAATTTTGAGAGTCAACTAAATTTTTTATATATCTTTTAAATATTTTAAGTTGTTAATTATTATGATTTCCAGTACTTTTTCTTTAGTTTCAATTTATGTGGCATTGCTAAAATAATGAGAGTCAATAAAATTTCTATATGTCTTTTAAATATTTTAAGTTATTAATTATTTTTATTTGTGGTAACAAATTAGTTTTGAACATGATAGCCAATTAAATAAACAAAAAAAATTTACTTTCAATATGTAGTTATAATTAATTAATATAAATTAATAGAATATATTAAATATTTAAACCGTTATAATGAACTAATGAAATCATTATATATTGGGGCATGGTATGTAATTAAGTGGAAGTAGATGAGTTTTTTGGTAATTACATGAGGGGACAAAACCACCTCTTCTATATAATAGAAAAGAAATACAAGGCTATTTATAGCCAACTTTGAAGTGGTGAAATATATCCACTTCAAAGAGGTGGGATATTAGTGGCAATAAACCAATATTAAGAGCATTCCACATAGCCTCCCATTTTGTCATATGACATCCATTATTCATAACACTCCTCCTTGGATGCCTATGAAATATTTATCGAATACGCATTTGAGTGTTGCCTTATTAAAAACCTTACTAGGAAAAATTCAGTGGGATAAAAACCTTGGTTAAGAAAAAAAGAGTACAACGCGTATTCTTATTCCCCCTGATGGAGACTCTGATTCAACTTATTCAGTCTTCGCATTTCAATCTTATGTACCATCTTCTCGAATATTGAAGTTGGTAAAGAATTGGTGAACAAATCTGCTGGATTTTCGCTGGAGCGAATCTGCTGCACATCAATATCACCATTCTTCTGAAGATCATATGTGAAGAATAACTTTGGCGAGATGTGCTTTGTTCTATTTCCCTTTATAAAGCCTCATTTTAATTGAGCTACGCATGTTGCATTGTCTTCAAATATGACCGTGAGTACCTTGATATCGAGCTTCAAGCCACATATTTCTTTGATGGAATGTACCACTGATCTCAACCATATGCATTCTCTACTTGCTTCATGGATTACTATTATCTCAGCATGATTAGAAGAAGTAGCAACAATGAACTGCTTCGTCGATCACCATGATATTGCAGTACCTCCGTATGTAAACACATAGCCTGTTTGAGATCGTGCTTTATGTGGGTCAGATAAATAACATGCATCTGCATGACCAACAAGATCTGGACTCGCTTTGTTATTATAAAATAAACCCATATCAATAGTCCCTTTTAGGTACCTCAATATATGCTTAACTCCGTTTCAGTGTCTTTGTGTAGGGGAAGAACTATACCTCGCTAGCAAATTAACAGAAAATGCTATATCTGGCCTTGGTGCATTAACGAGGTACATAAGTGCACCAATAGCACTGAGATATGGTTCTTCGGGACCAAAAATCTCTTTATCCTCTTCCAGAGGTCGAAATGGATCTTTACTCACCTCGAGTGATCGAACAACGATTAGAGTACTTAATGGATATGCTTTGTCCATGTAAAATCGTTTCAAAAACTTCTGGGTATAGGCATTTTGGTGGATGAAGACTCTGTCTGCTAAATGTTCAATTTGCAGACCAAGGCAAAGTTGTCTTTCCAAGATCTTTCATTTCGAACTCTTTCTTTAGATATTCAATTGCCTTGTGGATCTCTTCTGGAGTCCCAATAAGATTTATATCATCCACATAACAGTGAGTATAACAAACCCTGATGCCGTTTTCTTAATGAAAATACAAGGATAAATAACATCATTTATTTATCCTTCGTTTTTCAAGTACTCACTTAGGCGATTATACCACATACACCCTGATTGTTTTAGACCGTACAACGATATTTGTAATCTGATTGAATATAATTCTCGAGACTTTGAACTATATGCTTCAGGCATTTTTAATCCTTCTGGGATTCTCATGTAAATATCGTTATCAAGTGAACCATAAAGATAAGTTGTAACCACATACGTTAGATGAATTTTAAAATTTTCATGTACAACTAGACCTATGAGGCATCGAAATGTTATTGCATCCATAATAGGTGAATATATTTCTTCATAGTCGACATCGGGTCTTTGAGAGAATCCTTGTGCAACAAGGCGTGCCTTGTATCTTACAATTTTATTTTTCTCATTTCTTTTATGTACGAAGACGCATTTATAGCCGACTAGTTTTATACCTGTAAGACCCCGCAAAATTCTCTCGTAGTCTGAGCCTTAGAGCGTGTCAAGTGAAGTGTAAATTCGACCCTAAAAAATTGAAAAGTGCCTTCCAAAGTGAGAAATATTTTGAGTCGTGTATAATTTCTCTAATATCGACTTTTTGTCATGTAGAACATTGAATAAGCTTTCCATCGATACCAATTTCGTCAAAATTTGACATCGGACGAGAAAGTTATGGCCATTTTACGGAAAATAGTCTGATTCTGCATTTCCCAGGTGTGACGGAGTGGTCCGACGGACCATCGAGCTAGCGACGGACCGTCGCACTCTACCATCGCATCGAGACAGTGAGCCCACTCTCTGGGTGAGTGTAACGAAGAGGTCCGACGGACCGTCGGCCATGCGACGGACCATCGCACCCAACCGTCGCACCAAGATAGTAAGTCCCAGTTCTGGTTCTGTGCGACGATCAGTCCGAAGGACCATCGACCCTGCGACGGACCGTCATACTCCACCGTTGCATGTCCCGATAAAAAATTTAAGTCATTTTTAAAAGGGTTTTTTGGTCTTTTCCCACTCTTTTCAGCCCCTATTTATATTCGATCAAGGCTCACAACTTCATTTCTCCTTTTCAACTTCAAAAACTAGGGTTTACTACAAATCAAAACCTTTCTTTCTTCTTCAAGAAAAATCAAGAGAAATCAAGAATCTTTCCAAGAACCTTTAAGAAAGAGTTTCCCTAAGGTATGCAGATGTTGATTCTTGGGTCCTTTTCATCCAAGAAGCTCAAGAAACTTTTCTAAATTTCAAAGATTTTATGTTTATGAGTTTTCATGATTCATGTGGGTTGAAATTGATGTTCATGCTATTATTGAGTTTTGATTCATGTTTGTTTACAAGGTTTTCAAGCTTTGACCCTAGTATGTGATATTCATATGGTGTTCATGATAAACCCTCTTCAAGTTACTTGTTAAGTGATGAGTTCATGTCAACTAAGGGTAGAAATTATTGAATAAGCAAAGCATGCTCCCCATATACTTGATAAAATGCTTATGTGAAGGAATTAGAGCCATTATAACATGTTGACTAGAAAACCCCCAATTGTGTGCAAGCCCATGCATGCTAAGTGTTTGTTGAAAAGCCTTAGTGAATGAATTGTGACATGATAGCATGAAATTCCCCAATTATGTGCTCTTTGATACATGCTAAGACTTTAATGCATGCTATGTGTTTGATACAAGACCTTGTTGAATGGAGTATAAGCCAATAACATGTCTCCCTATACTATCACATGTTTATGATTCCTAAATGCTTGGAGAGATGCCTTAGTGATTGTGATGGTGAATGAATGTCCATGATCTTGATTATTCAAGAATGGTTATGTTTTAATTTTATGTTATCAAGTCCTGGGGGTATTTATACCTGATAATTTAGTTGTTGTCTAGAGCCCATGTCAGTTTTCACGATAATCTCAATCAAGCCATGATCCTCAGAACTCAGTGAGTTATAGAACTCAGTAATCTCAGTTTCTCTAGTATTCTAGCCTCAGTTCTGTACTCAGCTCAGATCTAGTAGTATTCAAGTGTTCAGTTCAGACCTCAGTGGTATTCGAGTAATCTATTCAAAGCTCAGTATCGTTCAGTCAGGTAACGAGATTCAGTAGTATTCCATTAGATACGAAACCAAGTGAATTCAGCTTAACTCAGTCAGGTCATTTGAGAAACATGATCAGTATCAGATTCAACTCAGTTTAAGTTCAGTTGAGAATCAGTTCAAAGTCTTTTAGTTGGGAGTAGGAGCTATCACCGAGCGAGTGCAGGGATGGCGGATCCCCGTTAGAGAGGCAGAGTCGTTAGGAGAAATCCCTGAACTTCAGAACTGCGTAGCCAATGAAAGTTGTAGGAGTCACCCGTTAGAAAAAAGTTTGTCACCCGTAAGAGAGGCTTGACTATTATACTGCCTTAGGCTTGACTTCCTGCGAGGGTCACCCGTTAGAGAGGCTTGACCAGAGAGATCTTTACCCGTGGCACGGTATTGATACCCTTCCAGCTGGGGTTATAGGTTGGACCCCACCAGTTCAGATTCGGATATGTCGGTTAAGTGAACACTTCCACAGTTGCAGTTTCAGTATCAATCTTCAGAAATCAAGACTGTCAGATACAATCATCTATCTTAGTGAGGAACTCAGATAGTTCCATTGATTCATGGACCACCCGCTAGATAGGCTTGGTCCCACATAAAGTTATTCAGTATCAATATTATCAGATCCAGAGATCACCCGCTAGATAGGCTTGATCTCTGCCTCAGATTCAGTTGAGTAATCTCATTATCAGATCCAGAGATCACCCGCTAGATAGACTTGATCTCAGTCTCAGATTCAGTTGAGTAATCTCATCATCAAATCCCGAGATCACCCGCTAGATAGGCTTGATCTCTGCCTCAGATTCAGTTGAGTAATCTCATTATCAGATCCAGAGATCACCCGCTAGATAGGCTTGATCTCAGTCTCAGATTCAGTTGAGTAATCTCATCATCAAATCCCGAGATCACCCGTTAGATAGGCTTGATCTCAGTCTCAGATTCAGTTGAGTAATCTCATTATCAGATCCAGAGATCACCCGTTAGATAGGCCTGATCTCATTCTCAGATTCAGTTGATTATTCTCATTATCAAATTCAGAGATCTTCCGCTAGATAGGTTTGATCTCAGACATAATCATTTCTTATCATTGATAGTAGATTTTGGGATCTTCCGTTAGAGAGGTTTGATCTCCGATTCAGTCAGTCGAGAGTAGTAAGCTCAGAATTCAGTCATTGATGTGAGTAGATTCAGTTAATCAGCTTCAGTATCATCAGTTTCTGAAATCACTTGCTAGATAAGACTGATCTCAACTTCAGTACTTAGTTATCAATATCAGAAGAATCAGTTATTCAATGTATCAGTATTAGTAGTGAGTTCAGATGACAGTAAAGTAGTATCCGAGTTTCAGCATTCAAAATCATAATGATTTCAGTTATGGTTTGTGCATTCATGCATTTGTCCTCATTCAGTACTCTTATGATTATTCAGTTAAGTAATTATGTATGCATAATACCTTGCGTTTAGCCTTACGTCATCTGAATACTCAGTACATTCCCACATACTGACGCATTTGCGCTATAGTATTTTATTTTACACCATAGGTTCAGAGGCGCGAGATCCAGAGTACCCTTAGCAGCTCAGTACTAGTCAACGACAGTAGATATAACACTGAGTCCTCTTCATTCGAGGATGATCTTTATTTTATTATCGCATCAAATTTCATTTATTTTTACTAGATGGAGTTAGTTGGGGACATGTCTCATCAACTCCACAGTTCAGACAGTTTAGAGGCTTTTCAGACAGATGTATCAGTATTCAGTTTTCAGTTTTGAGTATTTTTAGATGTTTTGAACGTTATGGTCAGTTTTCGCATTTATTTCAGATATTATGCAGTGTTCAGGTACAGATATCAGTAGAGGGTTAGCTTGTGGTCCTTCGGGGTCACAAGCACAGTGTGATGTTCCGATTCTAAAAAATTGGGTTGTTACAACACCATCTGGGGTTTGGACTACAGGTCCAAAAACCTCTCGTTTAGCAAGTGAGTTCAATTTTGATGAATCGCCTCTTGTCATTTTGGCTAATTTTTTCTTCGTCGACATTCCTCGACAGATAGAGGTTCAAGGTCCTCATTGTCTTGCATGATATTTAGTGCAACATTATATGCAAAAATATTATCCACCGTAATTTTTGATCGATCTAAATTTACCTCATTACTAGTGGAACTTATTGAAAGTTCTTTATTCACTTGAGTCTCGGGTTCACTGATTTCTTCAGGAATATCAGGATTAGTCAAATTTTGAGTCTCTTCAGGAGAATCTTTTATAATATTATCTTTATTATTTTTTGCGCTTCCTTTTTAATTTTTTTTATCCTTTGAACCCAATGGCCTACCATGCTTCAGGCATGCTTGGGATTCAGAAGCTATGACATTAGTAGATGGTCCTTTTAGGACTTTAATTCGGACAAACACATTCGTTGCAGGGATGTGTGACTTAGTTATCTTTTTTGAATAAGTAAATGCATTTGGCATTTGATTTGCTAGTTTTTGTAAGTGAATGATCTTGTGGACCTCATTTTCACATATGGGGGTACGTGGATCAAAATGAGATAATGATGAAACTTTCCACTCAGATTCTCTTTTCAGTTCACGTTTTTCTCCCCCTAATTGCGGAAAATTTATCTCATCAAATCGACAATCTGCAAATCGAGCAGTAAATAAATATCACGTCAATGGTTCGAGATCGCGAATTATAGAGGGTGATTCAAACCCAACATATATTTCTAACCTTCTTTAAGGGCCCATCTTAGTACGCTGAGGTGATGCGACTGGCACATATACAACACATCCAAAAATTTGTAGATGGAAAATATTTGGCTCATGACCCAAGACCAATTGTAACGGAGAGTACTTATTATAATGAGTTAGTCTGAGACAAACAAGTGATGTTGCATGTAAGACAGCATGACCCCAAACAATAGTGGACAATTTCGTTTTCATAAGCAGTGGTCTTGCTATCAATTGTAGGCGATTAATAAATGACTCAGCAAGACCATTTTAAGTATGAACATAAGCAATTGGATGTTCAACTCTTATCCCAACTGACATACAATAATCATCAAAAGCTTGGGATGTAAATTCTCCAGCATTATCGAGGCGAATAGCTTTAATGGGATAATCTGAAAATAACACCCTTAATCGTAGTATTTGTGCCAATAATTTCGCAAAAGCCAGGTTGCGAGATGACAAGAGGCACACATGCGACCATCTTGAAGATACATCTATTAAGACCATAAAATATCTAAATGACCCACTAGGTGGGTGAATAGGCCCACGTATATCCCCATGTATACGTTCTAGAAACAGAGGGGCTTCGACGCTAACTTGCAATGGCGATGGCCTAGTTATCAGTTTGCCTTGATAACAAGCAGCACATGAAAATTCATCAGTTGTAAGAATCTTCAGGTTCTTTAATGGATGCCCTTTTAAATTTTCAATGATTCGTCTCATCATTATTGAGCCAAAATGGCCTATTCGATCAAGCCATAACACAAATGTATTTAGATTAGTAAACTTCTGATTTACGATAGAGTGTGCTTCAACTGTACTAAATTCGGCATAGTATAAGTCGGAAGACAAAGTTGGTAATTTCTCCAACACTTTCTTTTGACTTGAGATATTCTTGGTAATGCCAAGATATTCAACATTCATTTCATTTATTGTCTCAATATGATATCCATTTCGGCGGATATCTTTAAAACTCAATAAATTTCTTGAGGATTTAGAAAAGAGCAATGCATCTTCTAGAACTAATTTTGTCCCCTTAGGCAGAAATATAGTAGTTCTTCCGGAGCCTTCAATCAATTTTGAATTTTCAGAAATTATTGTAACATTTGCTTTTCTTCTAAGTGGAAAAAGTATTTTACATCTTTAAATATTGCGTGCGTTGTTCCACTATCAATTACACAAATATCGTCACGATCGATTATTGATTCCATATTCTATAAAATGAAAATATAAATAAAGTAACTATTACAGCATTACTAGTATATAACATATTTACACAAACTTTAATTATTTACAATACTAGTGAAATATTATTAACATAAATGTAAACTAATACAATTTGAACAAAAAAGTAAAATAATCAGATTATTTCATAATTATCACTGACAAGGTGATTTACATGTTCTTCAGGAACTACAAAGAAATCTGAAACTTCCAAATCCATGGGCTCGACATTATCTTTAAAGAGGAAGTTTGCTTCAACATCATTTTCTGCTTTCTTAAGGCACGCCTGATAGAGTTTTACTAGATGCTTTGGCGTACGACAGGTACGCGACCAGTGCCCCTTTCCTCCACATCGATAGCATTTACTTTCAAAGTTCTTCCTTATCGCTGCTTCAGAAGCTTACCCCTTCTTTTTGCACTGCTGGTGCTGAGGGTTATTGTTTATTGCAAGAAGATCACTCTGATTAAAATATCTGCCCGGACCACAACCTCAACCACGATCATGACTGGGGTCAGGACTTCTTTCACGCCTAGTTGGGCGAAAATTTGCAACATTCACTTCTGGAAATGGAGCAGTACTAGCAGGCCGACTTTCATAATTTCTCATTAAAAGGTCATTATGTTGCTCAGCAACAAGAAGATGAGAAATCAATTCAGAATATTTTTTAAATCTCATTTCTCGGTACTGCTGTTGTAGGAGCATACTCGAGGTGGGAAAGGTAGAAAATATTTTCTCTAACATGTCGTGATTTGTGATATCTTCCCCGCATAAATTAAACTACGATTTAATTCTAAACATCGCAAAATTACAATTAGTTATATTCTTAAAATCCTGCCATCTTAAATGGGTCCATTCATAACGAGCTTGTGGAAGAATGACCATCTTCAGGTGGTCTTATCTTTCTTTTAAATTGTTCCACAATATAAGGGGATCTTTAATCATGAGGTATTCCATTTTTAAACCTTCGTCAAGATAATGACGAAGAAATACCATGGCCTTGGTCTTATCTTGATTTGATGTCTTATTGTCATTTATTATGGTGTCTGTCAGACCCATTGTATTTAAATGTATTTCTGCATCTAGTGCCCAGGACATATAAGTTTTGCCCGATATATCTAGGGCACTAAATTCGCATTTGGAAATATAAGACATTATTTAAGAAAATTAAATACTAACCTTTAAGTATTGTTGAAAAGTTTTTGTAGAGGCTCGTGCTGATAACGTGATAAAATATATAAAGTAACAAAACGTAAGTAATGAAAATAAAGGGAATCTTGTTTTAATATTTCACACTCTCACTTTTCTACATAAATAAAAGGCTATTCATAGCCTACTTTGAAGTGGTGAAATATATCCACTTCAAAGAGGTGGGATATTAGTGACAATAAACCAATATTAAGAGCATTCGCATTCCACATGGCCTCCCATTTTGTCATATGGCATCCACTATTCAATATTAGAAAAAATATATAAAATTAACAACTAAATATTTTTATGATCTTGAGATTTTAAGGGCCTAAAATAAAGATTTTACTAGTCACATCTTTTTAAGTGATGGTGAATGGTAATAGGGGTGAAGACAAAACAGAGATTTATATAGAGAGATGATCAATTATGAACCATAAAGCAGTGACAGTCTAATTTATTTATTTAATTTTTTGGGTTAGCAGTGATAGTCTAATTACTATAGCTGGAATGAGGCCCATCACTATTTACTTCTAGACGTCGGTTGGAGTTAAATCAAGAGTAGAAATCCTAAAATAGTTGTTTAATAGTTAATAGTTATTTAATTCATTACTATTTAGGATTTATTTGTCCTAACTTATATAGAAATATGTTCTTTTAGTCCTAACGGTGGAAGATTCAGTCATATCGGTGTTGGATGAAATGTTATGTGTTTATTATACTTGTGTTTATTCAGCACAAACACTTTCGATTTATGGGTAATGAAACATTATGACGAAAGTACTACTTATTATGCCAACTGTGTAGTATTGTGCAACCTTACCAAGATACAATTTTGCAAATGGAGAAGTGTTACTAAGTTGTGAATCGTCTGATGTGACTGTATTTATAGCATCCAAAGATCCATTTATTTCATGGACTGATCTAGTTCGTAATAATATTGAAGATGTATATGTTTGATATCTCCAAAACTAAATTGGTAATAAACATAATTAATTCTCATTGCTTAGTATTACTATGTAATATGTAACGTTTTGTCTTTCAATTGTCCTGTGTTGAATTTTTGTCAATCAAAATGGATGGTCTTCAAATTTTTTCCAGCTAAATACTCCCTCCATTCAACAATACTTAAGAGAGAAATAGATAGAAATAAATTAAGTTTTTAAGCTTAACAAATATTTTTAGTAACATGAACAAGTATTGTTGGATAGAGGAAGTAAGCTCTAATATTTATCTATAAGGCAAGGCAGAATTTGTTTTTCAATTGAGCAGATTTCCTATCTTAAATTGTCCTGAACGCCTGTCTTAGGGATAAAAGTAAGAAATTATATTTGATAAGCAAACCATCATAAGTTTTAACTTTTGCAGATAAGACGTAACTTATCACTTGAATAGGTTCACTGTCTTAAAACATCATGAATGTTTGTTTTATGAGAATATATATAAGTTCTAATTTTTGTCTATAAAGTAGAATGGTCAATTATGTAAGCCCATTGTCTTGAAATATCATGAACATGTGTCTTATAAGCAAAAGTTAAAACGTCCACATTATAGCCACAATTTACTAAGCAGGCAAAAAAATCAAGACCACCAGGTCATTTTTATAAGGAAAAATAACATAAACATGCACCTTAACTTACCATATCTACACAAATTTTCACCCTTACAAAGTAATTACAAAAATTTTAACTATTTATGTATCTTCGTTGGATGTATCGGGAGCTAATTATATATCTCGCAGATTCAAAATAAGAAAAATATATCTAGAGCTAGCTATGTACCCTTATAAAAGAAAAAAATATATCTTCGTTGGATGTATTATGTATATTGACAGACACAAAATCGGAAAAAATATTGAGAGCTAATTATGTATCTTTACAAAGAAAAAAAAATATCTTCTTTGAATATATTGGGAGATAATTATGTATCTCGACAAATCCAAAATCAAGATTTTTAATAATTAAGTTTCAAACTGTCGAGTGTTATTCTGTTTTTCGTTTTTTTATAAGTAGGATAAATTACACAAAACCATAAACCTTAGAGAGTTTATTACTCAAAATCTCTTACCTTTTAAATAATTACTTAAAATTCCGGATTTTATATTTTACTCTTGATACATATGAATAAAAACTCCACCTTACTTTTACTCCACAATTAATGCATGCAATATATTTATCTTTGAAGATTTTTTTTCAAATATTTCATCCCCTAAAGTCTCTCCCAAATTATCATCAATTGATACAACTTTCATCTCCTTTAATTCAACTTCTTCACTAATTTCATTATCTTTTTTTTTAAAAAAAAATTAACAACTTTTCTTTTAGCAATTTTAATTTCATATGGTATTTTATTTAATTCCGTGATACGTTTTATACGTACACCACTGATACATTCTATTCTGTGAGAAATGACATGTGTAACACTAATATAATAGTATGAAAAATATGTATTAGTGTTGTTAATCAGTTATCAAAATATATACATTTACCGGTATGATACATTTGTTGTCGGAATACTGGTGATACATATGACATATATTTTGTGATAGTGAATCATATTTTAATTTATTTATAAATGTTTGATACATTTAACATATATTTGACATATGTATGTTATTTATTTTGGTGTGAGATTGAATTTTTAATGGTTAGTGAGTAATTTTACAAGATGTATCATTGTGATACATCTGGACCCAGATGTATCATTTCCACGATTTGTGCCTAATTTTACTCCCCGTAATAATTGAAAATTAGTTACTTCCTTATTTAACTAACCACTAAATTATAAATGTATCACAATGCATATGTATCAAGGCTAAAAATATGTATCACAAATTTAAAAATTCGGGACATGATATAACTTAATAAGTTATTGGGATAAAGTGTTATAACTCTTAAACTTTTCGGGATTTATGTAAGTTATTCTGATAAGTATAATAATACTTTGGCTTAAGTCATCGACAGACAATTAAAGTTGTCCCAAAAATTCACTTGGACCCCCAACTACGATCTGTACCTATCAGGCACCTCAATTGTTAAAATTGATACCTATCAGACACAAAATGTTGATTTGACAAGGAAAGTGTGTGTAATAGTAGAATAAATAATATTTTACTTTTTTTAATTAAAAAAATTATATTTAAATTATTTTATTAATATAATTTTAATTATTCTAATTTCTTAATTTTTTTGTAAAAAGGAAAAGCACCCTACCCCCATTCATCGTCTTCTTCACCCTCCTTATTCATCCTCTTCTTCACAACCCCCGTCATCGTCGTCGTCTTCACACACCCTCCCCGTAGCCGTTGCAACTTTCCCCACCCCTTTAACCGTTTTCGAATGCATTTTTCGGCGAGACTCGCCTCGAAATTTTAAGATTGTTCGAATTTACACGTTTATGAGTTTTTAGTATATTTATAGTCACTAAACATTTCAATTGAATCTTTTCCATTGCAATGACAACTTCGATATTAGTTTAGACTTTGGATTACTAAATTAACAATAGGAACTCTTGTACTCCTTGCTCAACTAAATTATTGTTATTCTCTTGCTTCTCTCTGAATTCTCTCTCTTACTTTACTATGCAACAACCAAAACCACCCCCTGTCCCACCAGATCCTACTACCTCAACTAATCAAAACAATCCTAACACCCACCAAACAACCAACGGCTACATCCCAGTGGACACTAACGGTCAGAACCACCCTTCCACCACCAGCGCAACCCCAACCTTCACCACCATTGAAACCATAGAAAATACCAAAATTGGTAAAGAAACGCAGACAACCCAATCCACCTTAACCCCTACCATAACCATATCTTCTAATCCAAAAAATTTCCTCCAATTTTGATAAACCCACTCATCGAAAATCTCCAAGCCAGGAGGGAAACATCTATTCTAACCAAATTAATGCCCTTGTTCCACCCAATACCAACATAAAAGGTGCTCAGACCACTGCAACTATTGACCCCAACATGTACCCAACAAAAACAAGCGGCAACGCCAATAAAAATGTCGATAAATCCCGTCGAAGCCATCGTTTGCAGCTATGGTACAATTAAAGTTGATAGCTCTGAAGAACACGGAATCGACCGTTGAGATTCGACATGGCACCCATCTCGATAAGCCGGTGGTGTTCTTCTCTGCTCAAGACTATTTTATGAGCCTTGCTCAAGATTGCAAAATGACTCTTATTGGCAAATTCTATCGTGGAAAACCTCCCATGGAAGAAATCAGGAAAACGTTTATTAGTAAGTTTCACCTAAGATGAGATGTTAAAATTGCTTACTTCGACTTTAGGCATGTCTACATTGATTTCACTAATG
The DNA here is from genome assembly GCA_030864215.1 of Capsicum pubescens. Classification (NCBI taxonomy): domain Eukaryota; kingdom Viridiplantae; phylum Streptophyta; class Magnoliopsida; order Solanales; family Solanaceae; genus Capsicum; species Capsicum pubescens. The sequence continues at coordinate 49,504,664 of CM061540.1, read as the reverse complement.
AGGTAGACTATAATCATATAAAATTCAAAGAATTTATTGATATTGGAGAATCACCTATGAAGATTATGAAATGGACTGTTGACTTCAAACCTGAGGTTGAAACCTCCATCGTTCCAGTGTGGATCTTGATACATCAACTACTGCAGTATTTTTTGAAATGGCAAATATTATTGAAATTAGTCCAAGACATAGGAGTGGCTGTGACTCTTGACCAGGCTACTTTCTCAAAGACTAGGGGAAACATCGCCAAGGTTAAAGTGGAGATTGATCTCCTAAAATCGAGGCTGGATCAATTATGGCTTGGTTTCAATAAAATGGATGGGTTTGAGGATGAAACATAGTTGAATGTTGAATGTGGAAAATTCCCTGGTTACTGTCTTTATTGTAAGCTTCAAGGTAATTTGGAGAATCAATGTAGAAACAATGCCAGGGACGAGAGAATCAAAGCTCAAAAAGAAGAGAAATAAAAGCAACAAGAAATGGAAAAACAGGAAAAAGTGCAAAAGGATACTGATGATTTCCATACTATTTTTAGAAGAAAGGAAAACCATCAACAAACAATAACAAACAGATCCAGCAGGGGCCGATAACCTAAAACAACAGTCCAATACTGTGCAAATTAACAACAGATACAATAGTATATCTATAAATGAACTAAGTGAGGTTCAACAGAGATTAGAAGTGGACGAAATTTTGGGAAAGGGTAAAGAAAAGGTGGCTGAGCAGTTGGAAACTACCAAAGTACAGTGACAAAGACACACCAATTCTAGAACCATTTATCAGGAAAACAAAAAGAGCAAAAGGAAGGAACAAGAGCAAGTGAAGAAGAATCAAAACAACAATTCCTAAAAAACTTTACCTTCAATCACTGAGGGTCAGAAGAATCATGAGCAGGAAAACATCGACAACAACCAACCTACGGCCCAAAACAAGTAAGTGATTAACATCAACAACTCCGACAAACAAGCTGATACAAGTGAGGCTACTTGTCAAAATGACTACACTAGTAACACCAAAAAAAAAGAGGGCCAATAGAACCCTCAGGCTATGATATCACAGGAGGATCATAGGATTGATCCTGGAATAGTACATGATAATTATCTTAAACTTATCAGTGGTACCAACCTTGAAGAAGGACATACCACTACTGAAGACTATGCTACTAATGATACTCAGATTTCTGGATCTTCTAATGAAGAGAACGATTTTGGAGATGGGGACTATATTCATCAGGGATCAGAAGCTAGTGGAGAATATGAGAGTGTCGACAGTGAAGCTAATAGTGATGATAATGTTGAAAAGATGATAGAAACTCTCAATAAGCAAACACTTGTAGATGTTACCATAAACTCATACATAAATGTATCTCTCTTTCCAAATTCTAAAGAAACAGAAAGGGGGAGAAAAAAAGGAAGAGGTGCAATATGGGGAGGAACAACCTCAGCAAGAAGCAGAGGAGGAAAATTCATCAACCAGAGGCCTGAAAAAACCTCTCAAAATCATTTTTTCTCTGAATAAGTATTATGATTAAGTCGTTATATTGGAATATTAGGAGTATCAATACTGATGGTTCCCTAGAAAGACTTAAACAAATGATTAACTTTGAAAAATATCCCATTATTGCCATTATCGAACCTTTCTACAAAGAAGACAAGTTGGAAAAATACAAAAGAATATTAGGCTATCAGAATGCCTATTGCAACTGAAATAACCAAATTTGGCTATTCTGGAATGACAACCTTGATTGTCAAATTATGGACATGGATGATCAACAAGTTTCATGTATCATCAAGAAGGTCAACACTATGGCTATCGTATCTTTTATCTATCCTAAGTGTGATGAACACCTTAGAGATCTCTAGTGGGATAAACTGAGAATTATCAACAGTAATTATAAGCTGCCTAGCTTGTTATAGGTGATTTTAATTGTATTATTGACCCTGCTAAAAAAAGGTGGTTCTCCTCACAGGATGTCAAAGAGTTTGGACTTTATCCATTGAATAATGGATTGTGAATTACTTGGTGCTGGATACAACGGTGCTGACTATACTTGGTGTAATGGATGGGCACCGAACAGAAGAGTTTGGCAAAGACTGGAAAGGGTGCTTATTAATCATGAATGGATAAATAATTTTGATTCCACTAATGTCACCCACCTCATTAGAACTGACTCTGATCACTCACCTATACAGGTTGATACAAAAAAAACCAATCTAACCCATAAAATATTTCAGGTTCTTAGATTTTTGGACCAATGAGGAGGACTTTCTTTCCACTGTGAAACAATCATAGAGCAAGGAGCAATATGGCTCGCCAATGTGGAAATTTCACCTCAAACTTAAACATACTTGTAAAATGCTCTTTGAATGGTCCAGATATTCGGTTGGTAACATATTCGACAAGATCAAGTTTCTTGAAAACAAGGTTGCAACATTGGAGAACAACTCCTTCCTTGACAACTCTACTAGCAATAGAACAGCCTTAAATCAAGCCAATGCTGAGCTAATTCTAGATTACCAAAAAAAAAAGCCTTTTTGGAAACAAAAACCCGGTATCAAATGATTTGTTGAAGGGAAAGTTAATTCTAAATTCTTTCACTCTGTGGTGAATAGTAAAAAACGGAGAATTTCTATTACTAAGATTCAAAGTGATGATGGATCTTGGATAGAAGGAAATGACAACATCTCGTAAACAGCTATCCAGTTCTTTGAGAAACAGTTCTAAAAAAAATACAATTATAAAGACCTCACAATTTTGGACTGTATCCTAAAATTGATTACTACTGAGGATAACAGAAAGTTTATAGCTCCTTCTACTATAGAAGAAGTTAAAAATGTTATTTTTTCTATGAATTCCCAGAGTGCCCCTGGCCCCGATGGCAGTTCTGGGAAATTTTATCAATTTTGTTGGGAAATTATTAAGCATGATCTATTTCTAATGGTGACTGATTTTTTTGCAGGTGCACAAATACCAACATCTTTCACTCATACATCCTTGGTAATGATCCCAAAAGTGTAAAACCCACAACAATTCACAGATCTTAGACCAATCAGCCTAGGAAATTTCTCTTGCAAAATTATTTCTAAATTTCCGAATAATAAAATAGCCCCTCTCATGCACAAAATTATCTCATCTTATCAAACTGGTTTCATAAAGAATAGGTCTATTGCTGAAAACATCATGTTAACCCAAGAAATGGTCCACAACATCAACCAATCTCCTCAATATGGTAACGTGGTGATGAAACTTGATATGGAGAAGGCATATGATAGGGTGGACTGGAACTTCTTATGTATAATGATCAGGAAGTTGGAATTTTCAGAAGTATGGATCGATAGAGTGTGGAGAACTATCTCAAATGTTTGGTACTCTATTAATATGAATGGATCTAGACATAGATTTTTCAAATCCGCTCGGGGGTCAGGCAAGGTGGCTCTTTGTCACCTACTTTATTTGTTATTGGAGCTGAACTCTTGTCAAGATTATTAGACAGTCTACCACAAGATGAATTTGTTCCTTATTCTCTTGATAACAGTAGCCCAATGGTCAATCATCTCTGCTATGCAGACGATACCATATTATTCTCGTCGGCGGACCCATTATCTATTGGTTTAATGTGAACAAGCTTACAATTTATGAGAACATCTCTGGCCAAAGAATCAACAAAAGAAAGTGTGGCATTTATGTGTCTGCTAACCTCACTGAAGATAATATCAAAGCGATTGAGCTTATCTCTGGCTTTGATTATTTACAATTTCCTATGCAATATTTGGGTTGCCCGATATATCAAGGGAGGAAAAAAGTTTTTTATTTCAACAATATGGTGGCCAAGTATGCTAATAGACTTCAAGGTTGGTAAGGAAAGCTTCTATCAGTTGGAGGCAAGGTTGTCCTCATTAAGTCAGTTCTCTAAGCGATGCCTATTCATCTTTTAATCGTATTATACCCTCCTAAGACCGTGATAACTTAAATTGAGAAAACCACAACCAACTTTTTTGGGGACAAGTATAAGGAAAAAAAAACATCATTGGAAATCTTGGAAAGATTTGCGCTTTCCTACAATTGAGGGTGGAGCTGGTTTTAGAGCCCTTAAGGATATGTGTAAAGCGTTCTCTGTGAAAGCTTGGTGGAATTTTAGGACTCAAAAAGGTTTGCTCAAAGAGGTCCTAGAAGCCAAATATTGTAAGAGGATCCATCTTGTTAGTAGAAAGTGGTCTTATGGCCAATATCACAATCGGAGAAGAATGATTGATGCCAGGGATAAAGCCGAAGAGGTTATTCTTTGGGAAGTGGGTAAAGGGATGGTCTCATTCTGGTGGAATAACGAGACAGGCAAATATGCCATCGCTAAACTCACTCAGAGTCAAAATACCTCCAAAAATACCATGGTTCATCAATTTATTTCTAATGGATCATGGAATGTTTCAAAGTTTAGATTGATTCTGCCTAATCATCTGGTGGAGTCTATTAGGAGTATTGACATTCTACATGGCAAAGATGATAAGCCTATTTGGATCTCCGACACCAGTGGACAATTTTCCAGTAAATTGGCTTGGCACACAATGAGGCAACATAACATCAACTCTTTCACAGCTACAATGATCTGGAGAAAGAAATTTTCTTATAAAATTTCTTTCTTTATGTATAAAGTTATTCATAAAAAACTTTCTACGGATGACAATGTTTAAAAACTTAAGATAAACTTATCCTCTATTTGTTGTTGTTGCAGGGATCACAACCGGAAAACCATTAACCATCTCTTTTGTGATAGTCAGGTTGCAAAATAGGTGTGGTCATACTACGGAAACACATGTGGAATCAACATCAAATACGGGGATATTAGACAAGTGGTAATGTGTTGGTGGATGCATAAATTTGAGAACAATGTCCACAAAACGACCCTAAAGTGTCTCCCAATTGTAGTATGCTGGTAGTTGTGGAAAAGCAGATGCAAAGCCAGGTTCGAAAACATACATATAACTAGCAGACTCATCAGTCATCAAACCTATAAATATATGCATCTTCTATTGACAACTACCTGGCCTAAGCTCATTCTCCCTGCTAACTGGATTGACATGTACAACACGATCGAAAGATTAGTACAAGCTACTAACAGTCTTATAGTTACATGGGAAAAACCTATCCTTGGGTTCTTGAAGCTCAATACAGATGGTTGCTCTAAAGGCAATCCAGGAAGCTCCGGTGGAGGAGGTATACTAAGAGACCATACAGGTTCTTGTATTTTTTTTGCTTTTGCGGATTTCTATGATCAAATTAGTAGTAATATGGCTGAAATTAAAGCCATCTTACAAGGGATAAAGATGTGTCTTGAGAATAACTACTTGAATATTGTTGTTGAGTCGGATTCCCAGTTGATTGTGAATGATATTAACAACAAAATGAAGGCTTCATGAAAAGTAGCTGACATCATTGATCAGATTAACACCCTCTCCAAGTATGGAAATTTCAGTTTTGTTCATACTTTTAGAGAAGGAAATATAATTGTTGATTACTTGGCCAACATTCGAGAAGACTCAAAGAAGCTAATCATCTATCATGCGATGAGTCGGAGAAGATAAAAAGCATGGTGAGGCTTGATATGGAGGGAATCCCATATTTTAGAATCACTGATAAGAAGAATCATTTTGTTATTAATGATTGTAACAATTATTATGTATAGTAGTATTATTATAACTACTCACCACCCACCCCCTACTCTTATGCGAGGAAGATCCAGCATAACAACCTTAATTTTTGTGCTCAGATGTATCTAAGAATGAGTTCTGTCATTCTTCATATTATCTTGGAGGCAAAGGTCTACATCCTCCTCCATGTACTTAATTTTTTGGAGAATATAAAGGGTCGGGTAAATTCCTAACCCCTCACCAACGGTGGTTCTAAGGGGAAAAAAATAATAGGAACTCTTAGTGCTAAAATTGAAGAGACAACTAATGTCCATTTTGACCATCTTATTGACATACTTCAAAAATCAATTGATGATGAAGAGATCAATGTTTGAGTTCCATAATTGCCATTTTTTTCTTCACTTAGTTTTACAAAAGAGGGAGGGGGCATGTGGGGGAGACCGGTTTTTTTCCTTTTTAAAAAAAAATTATACCTAATTTTAATAATAGGCAGGGCCCTCAATACCACATGACACTTTTTAATTATTTTTTTTATCACGTGTTTTTTCTAATTGGTTATTTTTCCACGTCACGCGAGTGTGTTACACACACTCTATACCTTTTGCTGATTAGGTAAAAAAGGCCTGATTGGATCAAAATTCGGTGGGTTGGGGACCTGATAGGTACAAGACTTAATTGAGGGGTTTAAGTAAATTTTCGGGACAACTTAAAGTGTCTGTCGATGACTTAAGCATAATGCTTTTAAGGGAAAAGGACAACTCTATAGCATTTTTTAAAACAAATAGCCCAAGTTTGAAAACTTTTCAAAAAGTGGCCAGTCGGATATACTATTTTCGCTTTATAGCCATTTCCTAATTTGGGTCATTTTGGCCTATGTAGTTCATATACAGTCCATATACAATACTGATACAGTCTATATACAATACTGATACCGTATTCAACTTGGGCAATTCGACCCTTTTAAAAATATTTTAATTTTTTTTTGCTATAAATTTTTAACTGATCAAATATTCTGCTTTTTTTATTGTTTAGAAATAATAATTAAATTATATAAAAATGATATAATTGTTAAATAAAATATGTATCTATATAAGATATATGTATAAAAATTGCATAGTTCTATCAAATATGTATATGTAAAAAAATATAAAAAAAATACATAGAAAGTGTATGAAAATTATGTAATTGTTGTATAAAATGTGTAAAAATATGTATAGTTGTTGTATAAATTATGTATCAAAACTGTATAATTTCCGTATAGAAGATTTATATGTATAAGATATGTACAGAAACTGTATAGAAGGTGTGAAAAAACGGTATAGAATAAGCCAGTAAATTGAAATGGCTAGAAAGTGAAATTTAAATTTCATGACCATTTTCATGGAAATAGTTTAGTTTGAAGTGTCATTTTGGTCCTTTCCCCTACTTTTAACCCATTTTAGGCAGCCATTTGTGAACTTAACCCCTCTTTTTGGGCCTTGGAAATAAACTCTGGGCCAAAGAGAAACCCGGCCCGTTACACTTCCACGATCTATCCTTCTCCAATCCTCCATTTCTAAACCCTCACAAAACCCTAATTCTCCATTTCACAAAGAAAATGGCTCTCGCCAAACACGCACTTTTCACCCACCACCTCAAAACCCTATTATCCAAACCCCATTTCCTCCGCCGTACTCAATTACAACCACCACCTTCCTTCATCTCCCTCCGTCTTCTCTCCTTCGCAACCCCTGAAGAAGCTGCCGCCGAACGCCGTAAACGCAAACGTAGCCTCCGTCTTGAACCTCCGTTATCCTCCCTACGTCAGCAGAATCAACCTCGTCCTACTACACCTCAAATCCCTAGCTCCGTTAACAACCCTAACGCCCCGAAAATCCCCGAAACTGTCTCCGCATTATCAGGAAATCGGCTTAATTTACATAACCGGATTCTGAAATTGATTCGTGAGAATGATTTGGATGAAGCTGCTTTGTACACACGCCATTCTGTTTACTCCAACTGTCGTCCGACTATATTCACTTGTAACGCCGTTATGGCGGCGCTACTCCGGCAGTCGAGATATTCGGATTTACTTTCGCTTCATCGGTTTATTACGCAGGCGGGTATCGGGGCGAATATTGTAACGCATAATTTGCTACTAACGGCGTATATGGATTGTAGGAAAACGGATATGGCGATGGAGCATTATAAGCAGCTTATTAATAATGCTCCATTTAGTCCTTCTCCGACTACATATCGGATACTTGTTAAAGGGCTTGTTGATAATGGCAAGTTGGATAAGGCTATGGAGTTGAGGGAGGAAATGTTATCGAAGGGTTTGGTTGCTGATCCGATTGTGTATAGTTATTTGATGTCTGGACATGCTAAGAGTTTGAATTCAGATGGGGTTTTCGAGCTTTATGAAGAATTGAAGGAGAAATTGGGAGGGAGTGTTTCGGATGGAGTGATTTATGGGAACTTAATGAAAGGATATTTCTTGAAGGAAATGGAGAAAGAGGCGATGGATTGTTACGAGGAAGCTGTGGGGGAGAATTCTACGATTAAGATGAGTGCTGTGGCATTCAACTATATTCTAGATGCTTTAAGCAAGAACGGGAAGTTTGATGAGGCGTTGAAGCTATTTGACAGGATGCTGAATGAGCACGATCCTCCAAAACGATTGACTGTTAATTTGGGTAGTTTTAATGTTATGGTGGATGGTTATTGTGCATTGGGAAGGTTTAAAGATGCGATTAATGTTTTTAACAGCATGGGAGAGAAGAGGTGTAGACCAGACACGTTGTCTTACAATAATCTGATTGAGCAGTTGTGCAAAAATGACTTGTTGGGTGAGGCGGAGGAGCTGTATAAGGATATGGGTGAAAAGGGGGTCAGCCCTGATGAGTTCACGTTTGTTTTGTTGATGGATACTTGCTTTAAAGAATCTAGGCCTGATGACGCTGCTGCGTATTTTAAGACCATGGTTGAGTCTAAATTGAGGCCTAATCTTGGGGTTTATGATAGGTTGGTTGATGGTTTGGTTAAAGTTGGTAAAGTTGATGAAGCAAAATCATTTTTTGACTTGATGATGGGAAAGCTGAGGATGAATGATGATAGCTACAAGTTTATGATGAATGCATTGTTCGAGATTGGAAAGCATGATGAGGTGCTTAAGATTGTGGATAGAATGTTGAGGGAGGATCCTGCGGATTTCTCTGATGAGTTGCAAGAGTTTATTCGAGAAGCCTTGAGGAAGGAGGGTAGAGATGAGGAGTTGACCAAGTTGATGGACGATATCGAAAGGGAGAAGAAAGAAGCTGCAGACAGGGAGGCTGAAGCTGCCGAAAAAGCAAAGGCCAGTGCAAGAGCTGCTGTTTCCTCTTTGATAAATAGTCCTAAATTGTTTGGGAATAAGGAGCCCGAAGAACAGTCAACAACTGCTGAGGCTGCCAGCACCAATGATGATGACAAACAAGCGGTCCCTGAACAAGAGGCGAGTGCTCAAGAAACTGCTGTCGGGGCTAGTTCTACCGGTGAGGGTGCAGAAACTGAGAACCTGGTTGCTACAGAAGCTAGAAGTGATGCTGCACTTTGATCGCGTGATATAATATGTTGGTAACAACTAGCGAGAAACATACTTTATGTTTCTGTTCATGCTGCCACAGTTTTAAGCACGAATTGTGATCCTCTTCCGATGAATTGCTACTGGAAAACTGTTTGTAATTTAGATGGAAATGAAATGAATGATTTTTTAGATCATCTTTAAGTAAATGGTATTGTAATGCAGCAATATCTGGTGTAATCTAACTTGGTCTCATTTCCTGTTGCACTGCTATCCAAGTTATTATGTGGGGTTGCACTGTGCGACTTATACTTGAATGTTATTTTAATCAAAGCATTCACGTAGTTGAATCTTATGAAGCATTAGCTTCCCATATAAGCTTACAGTGGATACCCCCCTTTTTTAGAACGGTAACAATGTTTTATGTGTAGCATAGTGGCTGTGCTGCACCATCTTTACCGTTAACAAAAGCATCAAAAGTAATGGCTCCCTAGCTCCTACTACAGGTTCCTTGCACCACTCCAAAAGTGAAAAGAAATTGACTGGTTCCTTTGTGCCTGACTAGGCCTCCAGACAAAGTTCCAATAGGCAAGCAGCTCCTCTGTATTGGGGGAAAAGTTGCCATAAGAGTCTATTAATATGGGTGTATAAATAAATGGCTGCTACTTTCACTCCTTCCAACATAGATGGCACCTTGAACACAAACACATTCCTGTTCTCTTCAAGTTGTCTTCTGTTGTGCCAGGATCTCTGACAACCACCCACACAAAACAAGCTATCTTAGGGGTGTCTTTTCACTTTCCAGATTGCTCTCTAGCTCCATATATATAAATTTTGACCGGCTTGATTAAGCTGTGTGCATGCCAGAGTTCACCACCAATAGATTTTACTTCAATTAAACTAAGTGCAGTTAAAGTCCGACAATAAATCTGGCTGTGCCCAAGTGTTCATGGAACTAAACAGTATTCAAGCAGAGAGTAGGAGCCCTAATGTAAACAATCCTGGGGTGCAACATAGTTTTGAGAGATGATACAAAGTTACCTACTTCAAAATTTTTTATTGTAAATATGTTCTGTGGTTGGCTATTTTCATGGAGTCGTCGTGCATCTTCGAATTATTTGGCTTCTACAACCTACATTATTATAGTGTGCACTCTGGCAAATTTGACATTTCGTTTATCATCATCATTAGTATCTTTTACTACAGCCATTAGGAGATAGAGAATCAGAGATGACACTTCAACACAAGGAACTGTAAGATGGTTATTGACAATTGATACGACAATTGAACTGTATGATATGTAGCTGGGCAGAGCATGAAGTTACAATGGTACAAACAGATTGCTGTTACGCCCACTGTCACACGCACATACATCCACGGGAAAAAATAGGGGAGGAAAAAGTAAGGAGAAGGGGAAAAAAAGAACAATCACTCTGAGAAATAAATCAGCTACACAGATTTGGTATGCACACTCCGCCGTCTGGATTTTGCTGTTCTTTCCATATCCTGCCAGTAACTCGAAGTTTTAGCTCCTTTCGATCCCCTCCAGAAAAGAAAAGTGCCATGTTGCGTTGGATTATTAGACCATCATGACTGTCCCTGACTTTGCGGTGGCTATCTCGAACACTTCTTGGTGTCCCTTCCCATATGAGCTTTCTACCATTTGCTCCTACTTCGAGACTATAGCTGTAATTGCGTGCCTCAGATTCATCACCCATAAATCGTAGAAATGCCATATATACAGGGGCCATACCAAGTTGGAAGGCCTCAAAATGGAGACAGAAATACTGTCCAAAACAATGGAAGACCTGACAAAGGAGAAACAAGAGTTGGTCAATGAGAATGAACTCGGGATACGTCACATATATATATATATATGTAGAACACAGGCAACCACAGGATGTAGGCAGAAATTAAAACATGTCATGCCTTAAAACTCATCACCAACTATCTTGTATTCGTATATGTTAAAGTAAAATGCCACAATTGACATCATCAAGGACATTTTCTTTATTTGAAGACCGTCATAAGGATGCCTTTCTTCCTTCGTTGTTATGCAGAAAATATCAATAAATGAGAGATGTGTGACCTTCAATAGAATGATATAATACTATCCAATGTATTCCTCCTTAAGAGAGTCTCTAGGAAAGGATCTACCCTATCAAAGTAAACATGAACGAAAATATTGCAGAAAGAGAGAATAGGATAATACAGGTTATTCCCATTTCCCAAGACCTTAAAAAATATCACAATATAATTTGGTTATCCACATTTTCCCATTTTAATAATTCATTCAACAGAACTTTTATAGGTCTATTTGTCAGCATCCTGATGGTTAGGATGAATAAAAAGGATACTTGAACTTGCATAATACAAAACAGCATAAAACATACAAGCCATGAATCATGATGCTATGCTGAGCATCACCATTGAACTCCAAAAAGTTTAAAAGTTGCTGGACTTACTGTCAGCATCCATGTCGCATTTTCTACTTCTCGGGGATTTGACTTCACGTAACGATGGTTGAATGTGCATCCCGTGTGCATATCCACTTTGTGGTCATCTCTTAAATGTGTAACCAGATAAGGGATGTCACCAGTCACTGAGCACTCTGATCCAGCATATGGGCAATTGTATGGTCTAAAATTGCACAGTGCCTCATGCTTGAGCTTACTGTAATATGGGAATATTTCTGGGCATCCCAAAGAAAAATATTTGCAAGGCAGTTCAAGTGACTCGGCAACCTTCTCCAGTGCTAAGCACCTTATATCACCAAGCTCTTGTCTACACGTAGGGCATCGATTGTGCACCCTTGTTTTGCAGGTAGAACAAAGTGTGTGTCCATTGTGACACTGCAAAACAAACAAACTTTAAGTCTTTCACCACTGTAAGAACTCTAATTTTATAGACTAAATGAACAAATGCATAGACGATTCTCATGGGTCTCCCTGTTTATGCACCAGACTACCATCTAAAAAATAACTTACCTGCAGCAAGGAGAATCATAAGAAACAAATTTTAAGAAATGAAAAAGCTCTGCGGAAAGGAGAAGACACATGTCCATTAGTGATTACACAAGTCCAACATTCTCAAAGCACATGCATTTGCGCTCTAGCTGATGTAGGATATCAGGCTGCTATAAGGATATAAGATTCAACCAGCAAAGCCTTCTTTTAATAGTTGATAATAATTTGGTAGTTAAAGCATCAGTGAAAAGTTTCCAGCTTGATCTCTACAGGAAACGAACTTCACACATTTATTTACAACATACAAGCAATGTGAATTTCAATCAAGTTGCCTGAAATACACTCTCAGGTCGTACCAACAGTCTTACTATAAATGAAACAAAAATACAGCACCTATATATGCTGAGGAGTTCTATTTCTGCTTATAGAAGTCCCAGTGGATTTAGAATCAAGCAATTTCGAATTGCAGTGATGTCACCTGTAAATACTGAAAAGATTATACCGACAGGCTAACGATCATACCAACTGACAGGCTTCCTAAAAATGAACTAGAAAACTATACCTCTATATGCTGATGAATTTCTAATTTCAGCGCATACGATTCCTAGTGACATTCGATATTTCTTGGAAATCCACAACTGAATTACTCTCACCGAGAGTACCATTTATAACTTATCCAAGAAAATTTGGACATATGACTACAGAGTGAAGCAAGATAAGTTACCTTCTTAAATTGCAGTTATACCAACACATCAAACTTTCACATACAGTTTCTTTCCCATCTTCTGAAGCCTCTCAATTACTGCCCAGCAAGGAGGAATTTCATGTAATTATTTATTTATCATTGAATGGAGTGAGGGCGGTAGGGATTATGCGGTTTGTCATAGATTGAGTGCCTTCCTGACAAAAGTCTCATTTCTTTTCCTTGGCAACCTTATCCCACATATATGAACATCTAAAGGACCAAATTGGTGCAACATTCCAAAACTATGCTAGTTTGATCCTATACAACGCTCCAATTTTAAGAGCCTAAAGGCTGCATAAATCTCAGTGAAAGAGAAATTCAAAGTGTAATTACTAAGCAAAGTATGACACGCTTTATCAAAAGAAAAAAAAAGAGATTATGACTCTAACCAATCAACGCAGCCGGCAGATATGACAACAGTGTAGCTCCAGCACAGAGCTGCTCTACTAAGTGACTAGCGGGAGTAGACTATGTTTTTCATAGCGCTGGTATACTGGTATTTGGACCTTTTAGCGCACATCTAGACTATTCCACAGCGTACCTACTATATCTCCACCAGTTACAAGTATCAAATAACTCTGCTACCAAAGTTTAGACCGAGGAGAGGAAATCACCAAGCAATTCTGAAGTTATTTTCAAGGAGTCAAGCTGTTACCCCAATCCAAAGTTTGCAATATTTCTAAATAGTCAAAAGAGTGCTTGAAAGCTATGTTGCTCGGAATCTTCAAAAATGTCAGCAGGTGCTTGTCAAATTCTCCACAAGTAGTGTCTTTTTAGAGAATCCGACACGGGTGTGGCATCATCAAAAGTGAAGAGTCCGTGGAATTTAGCTTGAAAGTTCTAACATACTGTCAGTTTTAACTTTAAGGTGAATGTAAAGAAATGGATCTTAGGCCTAACTACCCCAGTAGCTAGTTTGCGAGGGAAGGATTGCCCAAGTCATATACGGAGACCAATCGCCCATCCCTTTTCGACGCAGGACTCTCAACAGTAAAAATAGCACAAAGATCAACATACCATTTCCAACACATTTAAACATCACTGTCCATCACCACGACAGTAAAGAACTAATATTGAAGACATAAAGAAACCTACAGAACCATCAAGAAAAAAACAAAAATAAAACAAACTAATTTTTAAGAATTCTGCAAAAAGAAAAAGACCTGATGAATTGGTGGATACATAGAATTGGTGCAAACGGGGCATTCAAGCAATTCATGGACACTAGTAGGGGCAATTCCGGAAGAAATAATGTTACTATGAGTTTTTGCAGAAGAAAATTGATGATGATGGATCTCTTCATCTTCAATGCCACCATCAGTTGATGAAACACACTCAATATTCTCCATTTCCATTTTGCTCCTCCAACAAAAAAATAAATCAAGAATTAAAAACTAAACCCACCCCCCAATTTCACCCAATTAATCAAATAGAGAAAAAAGATAAAATCTTCCCCCCCCCCCCCCCCACCCAATAAATTACAAGTCACAAATGGCATTTCCCAAAATTCACATTTCTTGATATTTATGACAAAACAAGAAAAACTGGAAAAGGAGAAGTTATTCAAATGGATTTCTCATAAAGAACCAAACCAAACAGGCCCTTCTTCTTCTCCCAGAAAAAGAAGTTCTTTACCCCACCCCCTTCCTACCCCGTAGGGGTGCCACTGAGTTTTATTGTGACAGAGAAATGAGGATCACCGTTTATTCTTTATCAGACGGCTAATGATTTTTTTAATTATTTTTATGTGATTTTTTGGGTTCAATATATCTGAAAATTCCCAATACAGCTATTTGCCTATATATATATATATTTGGCACTTTTTGTTTTTGCTTTTTGGTCTTCTGCAAAAAAAAAATATATATATATATAAAAAAAAAAATTAGAGAGAGAGAAAGAGAGATTTATTATCCGTATTTTATTTAACTGGAAAAAATAAAAATTAAAGGTGGGTCAACCTGGTTATACTTAGCAATCTTCTCGTTTTTTAGATTTAAATTTTGTAAAAATATTGATAAATGTTTTACAATATACTTTTTATTATATTAATATAAAAAAATTATAACTTGTCATACTTTTTATGTACAAGTACCGAGCTAACTAAATTTGCAACAACAACAACATATCATGCGCAATCCGAATTATAATAAAATTTAGTTTTAAAGATTAGTCAACTTACTTTTGAAAAATAAAAATTGAATCATATAAATTGTGATGGCGTGAACATATGTTCTTAGATACACTTATTATTTAATTGTAATTACGTAATGTATGCTTTCATTCAATTTATTATATAATAATTAAAATAATTTTCGTCATATTTTTTTGATTGTAGATATTTGAGTGTGGAAATCATTTCGCCGGCTTGAAAAAAGAAAACTTCCTGTTTCTTACTATAACATAGTTATTTATATGTGAGAGTAGACTTGCCATTTAAATTTTATTATTACCTATGAGTAGCTTAGTGGGTAGATATTCATGATGGAATTAAATTTTTTATAAAGAGGTTTAAAATGTGAAAAAGTAAATAATGAATAAACCTAACAGAATTCAATTTGTTATGTATTCGAATGAATCCCTTGATCCTACCCGACTCCGCTAAGAACTAAGTAGTACAAGTTTAATAACGGCATGATATAAATGCATTTATGATTAATTAGGAATAGTCACACTTTGGTACAGCTAATGTTGTTATTATTATTACCCAAATGTAAAGAATACAACAAATAATTTACTAAAGAGAAAAAGATTTATCTATGGGAGATAGCCGGTGGGCTAGCAGGTGACGCCATGATTTCATCTTTAACCTTATTATTTGGTATGTTTTAAGGAACCAAAAACAAATATTTTGTGGGTAGAATTATAATTACTACTGTCGTGGCCTTGTTAGTTGCCAATTAGCCATTTCATTATTTAGTTGCAAAAACATAAATAGCTTGGAAAAAAAAAATATATATATATATATTTTTCTATTCAAGAAGGTGCGTAAAATAAACCCTTGTGGTCCAAACTTCCCTAGATCCCGGCATAACAGGAGTTCAATGGATTGCCCTTTTATTATTCTACGGTCCTTCCTTTTAAGAGAATACTATGTATAAAATTGAAAACAATACAAGATTACAATAATGAGTACACTAAGACCTCTCTCAGCTTTGCGTGCCCATCTTTCCATACTTTTACAAATAATGAAATCTTATGGTTTAAACAAATGGCATAATGTGAGTACCAAACAACATCATTTTATACACCTCATCACTCTTGTCCAAATAAAGGTCCCCTCCAAATTCTTAACTTTTTTTTTTTTTTTTTTTATAATAGTTGTATGTACTTGTAAAGGATGAGTAGAACATGAGATTCATAATCTGTTCAAATAATGATCAAAAGGAAAGTTGAGAAAAGTGTGTAATCCCATAAAGCGGAGTCTGCAGAGGTTAGAGTGTATGGAGACACTACCCCTAGCTTGGAGGTAGAGAGGTGGTTTCCGATAGACCCTCGGCTCAAAGGAAATAAAACATTCCAACTTCAGAATTACATTAACCAAGGGGAGATCAAAGAATAAATAGCAAGATAACAGTAGAACACAACAAAATACAGTATGAAAGCACATTGAGCTTATTAAATAACATTGTTTATTTGAATTTAGATTGCTGTACACAAGTGAGCCCAGAAATACACAGCTCACAGAACATTTACAAAGCAACAATGGAAGGCTCTTGTTCCACCTCATGGTCTCCATCAGACCCCTCCATGTTTCTCTGTAGTAGTGCAACACGAAAAAAAGTTAAATACTACTATAATTTAGCACTGTATTTGCAATAAAACATCAAACACTAGATCATGCCAGGTTAAACTTACCTCGGAATCCTTTGATCTATTCTGTGAAAAGTGGCGGTCAAATGCACCTTTTCCGTAAAGGATCTTACCGCCACATCCTCGACCCTCAATTCCTACAGACTCCTCATCAACTATAACGGCATCTATTACATCATCACCCGTTCTGACATCGGGAATCTACAAGACATACAAATCAGAAATATATTAGCAGAAGGAACGACAAAAGGAAATAAAATAAAGGACACAACGTAGATTATGAAACAGCCTCTCACTATACGCTATAGGTCCACAGAGAAAAAAAAAGACATGCTACATACCTCATACATTGCATCCATCAAAATGTTCTCCAATATGGATCGCAACCCACGAGCACCAGTATTTTTAGATATTGCTTTCCTAGCTATCAATCTTAGTGCGCCTTCAGCGAAATGCAGCTTTACCTGAGAAAGAAGTCTCCCAAGTATGAGAGAAGTAGCATTCTGATAAAATTTAAGGGAACCTAGAAAAGCTCCAACTTGTTCCTTGCCCAAATGAGAGAGGATTTTAAAAAGATAAATGGATGCATCTTTGTGCATAGCCGAAGAAAGATCCTGAGGGGTAAACACTCACCCCGTTCATTTGGAACATCTTTTTGTATTGCTTCCCTAGCGCATTTTTTGGCTCAGTTAGAACCTGCAAAGAACCAAAACAGTGAGAAGAGAATAATCTATCTAAATTTGCCATATAGTCTCAGATTCTGGATGAAAATTCAGAAAGAGTAAACCCAATGGCATAACTAATGTACAAAAAATCCTCCTTATTCAAGCAAAGGAAGACCCAGCATTACATACAAATCATAACAATGTGAACCAAGGCAATTAGTGCCAAAGAACCAAGTTACTGGACATTAGTCATTACCTGCACAAGTTGATCCTCAGTTAAGGCTGACAGACTAACAAGGATGGGGAACCGCCCGACAAACTCGGGTATCAGACCATATGATATTAGATCACTACTTTCAACCTGAATAACAGGAGAATTAGATACTATGATTAGTAAAGACTTCAAAATGCACCATAAAAACTAAGAATAAAGAGCTAAATGTGGGTCATAGTATTATCCACATCTCAAAAAAATAAAACTTATCATATTTAGAAATCACATGAATTACTATATGGGTCAGAACTTTTTCCATATTAAAGTGACAAAATAATACATTTAAAGATCTCAGTCAAATATCACTTTATTTAACTGACATGAAGCAAGCCAGACGAAGTAAATCGAACACAAGCACGTACAGCTCTTTTTTTAATTAGCCAAAAACATATAACTCCGCATATTCTCAAACTAAAAATGCATTGAAAAAAATGAATTCCAGAAAAAAGGAGTTGGATTTGCAGAAGAATAATGATAACTAACAGTAATAACACAGTTTCACGTCATGGCACACCAGTAAATTAATATCTCAGCTCATCTTGTGGCACACATTTGATTTCATCTGATGCACATGCAACTAATTTCATTGATCAATGAGCATAGCAATCCATAGAAAGTTTCCCAATGCAGATAATATGGAGCTAAATCTCTTCATCAAAAAAATATGGAGCTACATCTATGTTCACGCAACATACACCCACAATCAAGTTAAAAATACTCTTTAGTATGTGTTGTCCGGAAGGCTTGCTAAGCTGCAAGGGAACTTACTGTTTCTAATAAGGATGACGTCACAACAGCACTTGTAACACCACCAGTCCTCATGTTTGTGCGAACTGGTGCACCAAATCCTATAGAAGAATCTTGGCGCCTGAAAACATAAACAAGTATATCAGGAATAAGGTGAATATAAGACTAAAGGCAAGAGATAAAAAAACTATTACGGGAAAGTAGCAAGACCTCTCTGAGATAGTTTTCTCCAAGTCAATGAAGGCACCACCGCATATAAAGAGAATATCTTTGGTATCAATCTGTAATGACATAAACAATTAGGCTATGAGAAACCTTTTGTTCGAACTTCAGAGATATATGTCTGAAACATCAGAGTAACTGCAAAATCTAGCATGCAAATGAAGAAGGGCCGTCCAACGATATTGTTAAGTATCCCACATTGGAAAAGGGATGGGTAACTGATCTCCTTATATGGACTTGGGAAATCCTCCCCTCATGAGCTAGCTTTTGAGGTTGAGTTAGGCCCAAGATCCATTCTTTATCAGATATGAAAGTGCAAAGAGATAAAAAATAGCCGTGAAGATAAACTTAGACAAAAGAATTAGTCAAAGATCTTTCAACTTGTCCTTCCAGAACAACTATCATCCACCCACTAACAGAAGGCTAAATGAAACAGTCACTATACATCAGTTATGAAATCAGAAAATAATACAAAGGTAAATTAATTCATCCTAAGCCCAAGTGTATAAGCATATCTAATTATCTTATTGGGAACTGATTTACCAGAAGCGGAAGAAGAATTAGTAGCAGGTATCAAACCGAATATCAGGTATCCAATTTGGTTTACTTTATCCATTTGAAGACATCCATATAAACTGTTAACAATACAGAGACAAGAAGTAAAAATATTTGCTTCCAGGACACTTCAAATTCTTCTTAATTGTGGAATAAATATCTTAATCCCATAATGAAATGCTTTTGTATCCTACTACCTGAATATTATCCCCTCTAGGGTGCTTCCGAGCTCCCTTCTCTGGCACATTGACAATCTGCAACAGAAAGCTCATTGTAATTATTAATTTTGGCATAAGTAATAGAATGCTAATTCTAGTAACAAACAAATAATGTAACCATTCATTTTACCACTGAACTATAGATCAATCCACTATAGAAAGTCTAGTCATTAAATAGTCAGACCATTCTTCGATCACAACAATTGTTTTGCACATCTTGAAGGTCATTTTAATAAGGAAATGTGAAAATGGAAAGGAGAAAAAGAAAAAGAAAGCATTCCTTCTTATTCTAAATACACTAGACACACAAGATTCAAGTAATTCCAATAAATATCTTCAGAATAGAGAAGAAAGAGGAAACCAAAGAAAAAACCACCATCACTAGACACACAAGATTCAAGTAATTCCAATAAATATCTTCCCAATAGAGAAGAAAGAGGAAACCAAAGAGAACCACCATTGCTACTGTTGGAATAAAACTAGCAGAAAGGGCAAAAGGACTCGCAGTTAGAACATGCAGACTGTTGCAGGAAGCCAAAGACACATGAAACAAGTATCAAGGCCACCGGCAAGATAAAAGTTATTTCATAGTTGATGAGCCACATTCAGCCAGACAGTGGGATATTTAAAAAAAAGCAGCTAATATAGTTTGGTCAGATAAAGCAACCAACTCTAAGCCTCTAACGCTCAAGTGATCCTTCGTAACAGCCTGGTTATTGTCATATACAAAAGGTATTTCTCTAGATCCAGTTTTAATGACCCGTTAGTACTCAAAGTTACTTCTACATTTCCAACATTAAAAAATAACCGCATTGGTAACAGATTGTGGCGATCAATTCAACATTAACAAGCAAAACTAGGCTATATACTCACTGTTCCTTCAAGCATCTTCAACAATGCCTGCTGGACGCCCTCTCCTGAGACATCTCTACTAATGTTGAGGCTTTCTGCCTGGAAATATCAGTATAAGAGGAATCAGCTAAACTGACTCGTGAGAAGTCACTAGAGAAGTTTAATCTGAAAAAAAAGAAAAACAAACTCTCAATAAGTGACTAACCTTTTTCGTGATCTTGTCAACTTCATCAATATACACTATGCCTTGCTGAGCAGCTGATACATTATAGTCAGCAACCTGCAATAAAACCAGATAAGAGTAATTAAATGATAACTCATATCAAGGCTAGAAATCACTGAAAGGATACGCAAAGTCGTGAGTTCTGATTAAGAAGCAAGAGCACTTCACAAGTAGTAACCCCTTATCTTTCCTCCATTTGTAAGTTCGCTTAGTTAGATATTGCAGTGATTTCTGGAGAAAATGTGAGTTTTGTATGATATGGAAATAGTTAAGACGCATAAAACAGAAAAAATTATAGAAACAGGAAAAAAAAGGTTGCAGCTGGTACTATAAACTTCTGGCCACCTCTTTGCTAAGGGACGAAAGATCCTACATCTACTCCTTGTACTAAATGTTTTGTTGTACAAAGTTCAAAAAGCTTCGGTAAAATAGGAAATAAACTAGAGCATTTTCTTATATTCAGAAGCTTCATCTGTCACATTCTGCAAAATCATCAGATAGACAGTAATCTGCATTATATCCCAAAAGCAAGTTTTAAAACAGAGATATAAATTGGCAAGGATGCTACGATAACAATGATAACCCCCCGCCCCCGCCAAAAAAAAAAAGCTCAAGACAAAGAAAAAGAGAACAGGAATAGAACAATAAATTAAGATTATAGGCTTAAAAGGTTTAGTACTTACTGTGAGGAGCTTATATAGAATAGATTCCACATCTTCCCCAACATATCCTGCCTGCAGACAAAAGTATTATCATTGACTGGATTTCTAAGAACAAGTATACCATTAAACTGAAACCCACAGCTTCAGGACAATTATCAAGGAAACATTATTTTTATGGGACACTTGCCAATATGTACAGTTCGGCCAAACTTATTTACCAATATGGCTAAAATAGACAAAACCTATACACTGATTATATATATTGTACTTAAATATACGAAACTTATACATTTGTGGGCTATTTTGTAAACTAGATTACCCAAAGGCATTGGACTGTATAGATCCCTACTTTTAAGGATACCGTCATGTTGTTTATGCTACTCTACTTTTATGAAGGACACCAACAATTAAGCTCTGCAAACAGGGAAAGCAAGGAATAGTAAACACGCTCAGACCAAATGGACCTAGACACCAGGAAATTCTAGTTATATGATCTCAAGATAGACTTTAACTAACAGTGGCATCTCATTTCATGATGGCCTAAAGTTCGGATACCAAGTGTCATCGATCTATACACATGCTTAGGTGTCAATAGTCTTGGAATGTCAAAATCAAGAACAGCCTATCTACTTTTGTCTTCGGGCTACTCATGAACTTCCATAGCTCCAGAAAGTTGAACCAGGAAATTTGGGTTTGCCTAATCATCATTAGAGCAGCTATTCTTTATTCTCCATCTTCTTACAATCTCACTTCATCAACTTCTTTTTTCATCTTTCTCATTTCAGCTTCTACGGAGAATCTTTACCATGATTTTGTCCCCACAAAAGTTCCTCATGCGCACCAATCTACTACAGTCTTCAATGCCAACACTACTGCTCAATAAACTCTCACCTTCAATTGATGAAACAAACTGCAAAACCAGCTCAGCTGTAGCTCCAAAAGAGCTAATTTATATTTCTCACCATCTCCAATGGTCAAATTTTAAACAAGTTAACAACAACATACGCAGTCTATTCCCGCAAGTGGGATCTCGGGAGGGTGGGCTGTGTGCAGACCTTGCCCCCGCCCCCTCAATTTATAGGTTGTTTCTGAAAGATCCTCGGCTTAAGAAAATTTCAAAGAATTTCACACACACAATATATGTGCAAGAGTAACAAATATGTAAGGGAGAAATTATGTATTAAAATATTGAAATAAGAAATTTGGATTTTAAGGACAGTGTTTTACATAATTTACATTTAAGGGAACGAGATTTACAAAAATATTGGTTCTATTGAAAGATTATTAAGCTGAGAGTTGTTTCCTATCTCTACCAAGGTGACAGGATGACAACATACCTGAGTTAGTGTTGTAGCATCTGCTATTACAAAGGGAACATTCACCAATCGAGCCAAGGTCTTGGCAAGTAAAGTTTTCCCTGTCCTTGATATGACACAAAGACTCAAGTGAAAAAGTAATTTTATTAAAACTAAAGATCACACTACTAACAATGATAATGACATTGTTAGAGCTCTACCCATTCACACCTTCCCCTCCAATGAAAAAAGCAGGGAGCCAAGATACTTTGATGGGCTAAAAGGATGAAAGATAAAAGAGAAATATGCATTTAAATTACTTTATCATTAGTCTTAACGCAAAGCCCACGTGGCACTCTCTTCATCATGGTTTTAACTTTCATATACTTCACCCAAAAAAAAAAAAACTTTCATATACACAGTCAAATATTATCTACATATCAGTGCACATGCATAGAGTTATTTGACATTATGAAGCAGATGATGAGCATTAGCTAGAGACCATCATATCACCACTATAAGTAAATAGCACCTCACAGTATCTTCTGAAAAACTTCACAACTAAAAAGAAAAAGAAAGCAGGAGAAGGGGGGGGATTTCTCTGTCGGTGAATCTAAAGTACCATACTTCAAAGGTATGTTTATTTAAAATGCTTCTTTACCACATTTTAGACCTAACGAAGAGCAGTGACAATTATAAAGATTACCTGAACCTGTTGGCCCCATTAAAAGGATGTTACTCTTCTCAAGCTCCACGGATTCATGTTCTACTCCATCTGTTTTTTCACTACTGTCATTTCCTGCAGGCCTAGGTACCACATTTTAACAATATCATCAGAAGAATAGATAACCACTTATGTGAAGAGTCATTAACACATTATGCAGGCAGGGGACTGGTGAAAAAATATCGGAAGTTCAAAACTAACCACTTATGTGAAGAGTCATTATATATTCTCTTGTAATGATTATATACGGCGACAGACAGAACCTGCAACCGCAAATTGAATCGTAAAATGATACAGAAAGTCACTCTAGCAGCTCAAAAATAGTTTCCTTTACTAGATCTCAAGCACCCTTTGACACAAATTGAGCTCATTTATTCACATTGTAACCAATAAAGCAAGCATAAAATCATCAAGGACTAAACTATCTCTTTAAAAGGGCAGCCCAGTGTCCACTAAAGCTCCCTCTACGCGTAGGGTCCTGGGAAGGGACGGACCACGAGGGTCTATTGTACACAGCCTTACCCTCCTTTTGGCATAAGGCTGTTTGCACGTCTTGAACCCATGACCTCCAGGTCACATGGCGGCAACTTTAGCTGTTACTCCAAGCTCTCCTCCATTTATCTCTATCTATGGCTCAAAGGGTACCGAAAACTCGAAAAAAGATTACCTTTTTAGCTCTCTCCTGTCCAATTACAAACTTATCAAGTCCTTTACACAACTGCTTTGGAGTAGGAAACTGGGTACCCAAATTGGATCCACCCCACGACCCATCTTTCGACCCGGACCCAAACCCACTTCCATAACCCGACCCGGTACCTTCCCCTTCACCCACCTGAACAAACTTCACACCCGGACGAACCACAATTCCTTCACCAGGTTGTTGCCAAATCTCAGGAGGTTCACCATAATTACTATTAGACATACTAATTTTCTCTTTAGAACTCTTCTTCCTATTAGAATTCTTAAAATTATCACAACATCGGTCAACAAATTCACCGCGAAACGAAACAGGCCTGAATAAAGAAGAAGTATGAGCACCACCAGAATTTGAATTTGTAAGCAAATTGTCCCATTTGGTTCGATTACACAAACGACCCGTATGAAAGTCATTGATGATAAAGTATCTGAAGTGGGTAATAGCCATAGAGGCTGATGATTTCGATCTAAGTGCAGCTGCTGCCATATTGACTATAACTTCAATAAGGGGAAAACAAGAAAAGTGAAATTTCAAGATTCTGACAAGACAATTTCAAGATTGGATTTTCGTCGGAAAAGAGGAGACTTTTGTGTCCATCAGAGAGAATTGAGGGAATTTTAGTTAAGGGGATTTTGAGGATTTTTCTAGAGGAACAGAACAGAGAAGGGTATTAAATTGGAGTAATAATAATATCTAAAAGAGTGAAAGAAGGCAAAAGAAGTTGAAGTTACTTTGGGGAATATCTATTCTTGGCGCATTCTGTCCTCTACTGATTGATGGTATCTACTTACTTATATGAAGTAAGGAACGATGTCGTAAGTCACTTGGTTTCTTGTCATTCCTTCCTTGGTTTCGTGGGTTGGGGGGGAGGGGGGGTTTGGGGTGTTGGGGGGTTGAAAAGGTAGGTAAGTTCATCTTCATTTGAATCAAACATTACTTGTGTAAGCTTCATTCAGATTCTCTTTCATCAAATTTGAGATTTTTACATCTTTTCAAAATTATGATGTTCGGATTAGGAAAGAAGGTTAGCAGCAAATCGAATGTGTAGCTGTCTGTTAGTGGGCAGGACTTTGTCCTAACTAGCAATCATAGTGTTATGTTTGGAGTTTCTTGTTGTTTCATTACTATATTTGTATTGAGGAGCGAACCTCTATTTTTTTTTTTGGTGCTCCAACACCAGTTAAATCCGATGCAGACTAGATATAATTACATAAAAAAAAAATAGAGAAATTGATAAAAGCATTCAGAAAATCACGAAGATAGCTGAATGCTTT
This sequence comes from Capsicum pubescens, assembly GCA_030864215.1. Lineage (NCBI taxonomy): Eukaryota > Viridiplantae > Streptophyta > Magnoliopsida > Solanales > Solanaceae > Capsicum > Capsicum pubescens. The sequence goes on along the minus strand of CM061540.1, from coordinate 49,479,549 downwards.
AGTTTTCTGACGAAATCTTAAAGTTTTGAACGTCAATATATGTGTTCAAACCTCACGAGCACCCACGACGTCTAAATTTTGAATCCGCTACTGATAATCTTTCCATACTTCACTTTCTATGAATACACGAGTAGTAGTATGTTACTGTTTTCATATATATATTGAATAACTTTATCGACCAAGAGCGGAGGAAGAAAAAGAACAATTATCGGTTGAAATCTTGGAATTTTCACCCACTTTCAAAGAAATTAATCCCTACAAAAGTTTTTTTCGTTAAGATTATATCTATGCTCTTAACTTACTAGGCGCCCGCCTATCAGCAACTGCAAATTCGACAATTTGGTGAACTGAAACTCTATACAAAAAGGGAAAATGTACATCTCTGTCATGATAAACATATGCTAGAGTATCAAGAAATTGTGAGCTAAAAACATCCTTCTTTTTTTGCTTTATGCATTCAAGTATTAGAAACACACTGGCTTGACTAATCCGAAATCTCACCAAGTAAGATCCCCCAAGAGGGAAAGCGATCAACATCAAAGCTTCCTCCGCTCTTAAGGCTCTAACTCGAAACTTCTGGTTAAGGATAGGGGATCTCATATAATCCCACCACCCCCTAAGGAGTTGGAACAAATATATCAATGTCTTCTTGAGAATAAATATATTGCACTTGGATTGAACATCAATGAGATGTTCTTTCTACTCTTGCATTTCCTGTGAAAATGAGTTCGTTACAAGCTTCAATGAGCCAAAAAGACTTGTAAATGAACGCCTCAAGGGAGTAAGACAAAAACAGAAATGCCTCACAATGCTATCAAAGATTAGAATAAAAAAAAATATTCTCTAGAACTTCAAAATCCTCATATTTAACAGCGGGCGGCAGCCTTTATTCTTGGTTACTAAAGCTGATGGGTTCTAAATCCAGGCCTTCTGCAATAGAGTTCCCAGTTTCGGCAGCATGTTCTTGCAGTTGCGATTCATCACAAGATAGAGGAGCACTGCCAAATGAAATACAAAGTTGTTCATTCCAAGAGTATGAATATTGAAGAGTCAAATTCCAAGATGCCTCTAATCAACCATTTAACGGTAAGATTTTATATGCGACAGAAATGCAGGGGTAGGGGATTCTTCAATTATGTACATTAGTTCTCTACTGACAACTTTTCTTAGGACAAAGAGGCAGTAGCTGAAGAGAAACACAAGCTCTGAGAGGGGCCAAAAGTTTCTTAGGCTCGCCACTATGCAAAGAAAAACTACCACTTTCCTGATATTTGGGGAAAAATCATTATATCTCAGAAGCAATAACATGATGATTGGGTCAACCGGCGTCCTCAGACCAACTTATTAAGTAGATATTTATATTCATTCTTTTGTGAACTTCAAAACTTTGTCTATTAACATTCCTATGGGCCTAGACATTGTGGTTCTATCACCATGAGCTCTTGAACCATTTAATTTAAGGTGTCCGCCTGGAGCTCCAACTGAAAGTTCTGCGTTATTATCAATTACTGCCATTCAGGAGACATTTGTGGCTTATGGTGTGACATCTAATTTCACCTAAACTAGTTCAGCTGTCAAAGTAGTGACAGATTAAATTTCTAACCCAGTTGGTCAAAGCAGTTGAGGAATGTAAAGCATTGACTGAAACTCAGACCGGTGCACTAAGCATCCCACATTCACGCAGGGTCGGGGGAAGGGCGATAGGCAGCCTATCCTTTGGGAAGAAATCCATAGAAAAAGAGCCGAAATTTTGTGGAGAAATCCAGGCAAAAAATTCTAGAACTTTTTTTTTTGATAAAGTAGATTCAGTAAAAGGCATCAAGAAGATGCAAGGGTAACAAGGATAGAACATTTAAGCTCACAAAAAAAAAGGATTAGTAGCTTCTCTCAAAAAAATTAGAAATTTTATCTGCACTGTCTACTTCTCCAGTGTAATAGTTTAGTTCATTTCTTCTTTAATATGCATCATTTTCAGCAATAAACTGACATCTTTGTTTCTCGTGAAATGGTGAATTGAAAAATAAACTGACATCCTTTGTCTTTAGGCAGAGTCGACATTCAAGAAACAGTTACCAGTTTATGTTGTTGACCTTTTACAGATGATATTATTTTCATTTCTTTTTTCAAATGCTGGTGGGGGCTAGCATGAGTGCACCTCAGCCATTACGCCAGGCAGCCTGTCCAGCCGACAAGCACGTATTGCCAAGGCAATCCAGCTCACTGAGGCTGGAGCAGATGAGCTTCACACCTAGTGCGTAGCTGACATTCAACTCAGGGATCTCCAGGTTGTTGTTTCTATCTGTAAAGGTTGGCAGCCTATACAGACAGTGTCGCTTAGACTCATAACAATTACAAGAAAATCAAGTACGCATTTTTATCTTCCATCTTGATATCTTCGAAAGATAAATTTGAATGACATCTTCCTTTCGTGAAAGCCTAGTAAACACACAAACCTAGTTAAGCCCGGAATTTGTCATAAATTCAGTAATCAATCACACTGGTGTTAATTTTCCTTTTCAGAGAAACATGGGAATGCCGTGAAGAACATGACCACGTAATGAAAAACTTACTAAGAACATGATCAAGTAACAAAAAACTTACTTAAGTTTTACCAACAGGTTTGTGGCTTCATTAATAGCAGAACTGGCAGCATAAAGCCCTAACTTCTTCACCTATGACAATATCATCAAACAATCATTTATACAAAAGATAAGCACATTTGAAGAGCATGATTCATCACATTTTTTAAGCTCGTGTCTGACCAAAAATAGTTTCTTACATTTAACAGTTTCGTACCAGGGAGCAGCATAATAGTATACCCATCACTTACTGTGAGTCATCAAGTGCCAAATGTGAATCAAGAAACCAGAAAGAATTAACTGATCAAGTCTGATTTCACATTGAAAAGTTCAGATTTTCAAATGTCTACAATCGTTGATACCTACATTTGACTACCGTAAATGCAGGGTAAAGGACAATGGATGGACAATATCTTGATTTGAATCATAAACACCATAAATGCAGGGTAAAGGACAATGGATGGACAATATCTTGATTTGAATCATAAATGCAAAATGTCAAATATGATTTTCAAGCCAGGTCAAACTCACAGAACACGTAAAGATCCAGTGGATGAAGATTGAACCAACCAAAAAGAGGGAGACAAAGAACCTAAACATTAAAAACCTGGTGCCAACGATACCTTCAATGCTTAAGCTTTACACTAAACACACACGCACAATATTAAGTGCTGTCATTTAACCATAAAAACAAGTCCAAGCTAGCAAATGATTCTCAAATCGGGCATTTCCTAAATGAGAGATGCAACACCTGAGCTTAATTATGTGAAGAGATGAATAATTCTTCTTACACTTCCTAGAAAATGTCTTCTAATTTCTTCAGCAAAGGAATGTAGTAGCCAGTTATGCTATTCAATCATAAAATTGATTCCAGTCCTGGTGGACTGTCGAGCTGCAAGTCCTACGGCCCAAGAGCGGGATTCTCTAAAAAGCCAAGGTCGTGGGTGGCCATGTTTTTGGCAGGAAAGATCCAGCCTTTGTTGACCCCCGGTAGAGCGAGTCTACTTAGCGAACTGGCAGGACTCGGAGTTGGAAGTTCTGTTCTCTTTATGAGAAAGGCAGATACAAATGTTGAAAGAACTTTCATTTAACATGGCAAAGCTATGATATTGATGTATGGGAAATGTATCAGACAAATGTACTGAAACTGTTCAAATAAAGTCCATTTGCCAAAGTTGCATGAATTGCAAGTCAGCATATAGAAGAAAAATACTTTTTATATTTACAATTCTTCTGAAGATCCTTTTTTTGAAGAAAAAGTAAAGGATGGAATGTAAAATTAGAATGATGGAGATGCATTAACGTTTCATTTATATGTTTCAGAAAAGCTTCAGGATAACATCCCATAGCATCGCTCATCTTTTTGTTTGGGGTCCTATTCTACTAAGTAGTAACACTCGGTCAAAATCTTCTTAAGCAGATTGAAGTATCTTCCTGTGATTTACTGATGCATAGTGTGGAAAGAGTGTTGAATTCAGAATGCAAAATAACATTTGTGCTGTGATATGCAATTAATGAATGTACCTCCAATATATCTTGCTTAGATCGGTGGGTTTTGGGGAGCAAGCGAAACTCCTCCGTCAAACGAATACACTCTTGAACATTTTCCGGGGATACAAAGTCAACAGCAACCTTGATACATGACTGTCAAAGTATAGTAGCAGTAGATGAATGAAAGAATCATTACCAAGTGCAGTACATCAAGATCTGAACACAGATAGAAGCAGCAATAGGAACATTTTACCAAACAAAGAATCAGAAAATGAAATATTGCAGATGCTATATGTAATACCCCGGGAAATTTTTCGTTGAAATTTTGTGTGTAAACGTGTTGGGTTCTATCTTCTAGAATGAATTATAAATTTTCCGTGCGGAATGTCTTAGATTATGACCCACCATTGCGTAGAGTATCGAATAAGCTTTCCAACGATATGTGGATCATCCAAAACGGACACCCGAGCGACGAGTTATTATGAACATTCCGATCGAACCGTGAATAGTAGTGAACAGTAAAACGTGCAGGAAAAAAAGTACGGAGGCCTGGCGTATTTTTGCTCCAACTTTAAACGATCATAACTTCTTGTACATAATGATCTGGGTGATCTACTATATATCAACGGAAAGCTCTGCGAGTCCTCTTTCCGATGAAATTGGTTTCATCCAATTTGTCTATCGGAGCAAAAAGTTATGGTCGATCTACTTCATCCTATCAAAAGTGAATTTTTGGGTCAACTTCAAATGATCATAACTCCTCGTACACAATGATCTGGGTGAGATACTATATATCAACGGAAAGATATGAAAGTCCTCTTTCTAATGAAATTGGTTTCATCCAATTTGGATATCGGAGTAAAACGTTATGGTTGATCTACTTCAGACTATCAAAACAGTCCACCAAAGGACAGATGCGAGAATTATTTGATTTTTAGGGGCGTTTTGGTCATTCCCCCTCACCCAAAATCCGTCCAAACCCTATATTAAAGCCTATTAGAAGCATTATATGTTATATTTCATCAAATTCCCTCAAAAAGAAAACTCTAAGCTCCTACATCCAACTTCAAGAACCTCCAAAGTTCACCATTAATTCTGCAAATTTATTCAAGATTCCAAGTTCCTAGTTCAAGAACTCCAAGAACCATCATTCAAAGGCACGATTAACATCTCAAAAACGAGTATCGATCTAAAGTTCATCATTCAAGGTATGTGGGGTTTTTCAACAAGAACTCTCTTTCGTTCTTGTGCCCAAAAGTAATTTTCCTTACAAGGGCATGGTTTTTATTTGATTTTTTTATGAATTTGAAGCATGAACCCATATCTTATGACGATTATTATGAAATCTTGATGTTTATGATTTTGAAAGATGAATTTACATGTGTGGCGATATAAAGCATGAATCTTGAACGATATTTATCATGATTTTGATATTTGGGTCACGAACCCCATTTGAAATTGTGTTTTTGAGAAAATGTGTGTTATAAGCACGTTGATGTTGAATATTTGAGATGTTTTGAATGATTTGACCTTTTGGTCGTGAATGAGTTATTTTGAACTCGACTGTGAAAGAAATCCACGTTTTTATTGATTATGATAAAGGGGTAGCAAATTGGCTCCCGATGAAAATTGTTGAAGTGTTTATTGTGGATTTTCTTTAATGTGAGCCTGAGGCTGATTTAAATTTCTGAGCTAAGTCCGGGAGTAATCTTTAGCACCGAGTGGGAGGTATAAAGTGACCTTACTTCCCTAGAACTACGTGCCCCCGTAGGATGTGAGCCTGAGGCTGATTTATATAGTGATCACTAGTGTTTTTGAATTGATACTGGAAGTCCTACTCCGATGGCAAGGATAGGACGGCTCTCTCCAACGTGGGTTGTACGTTGGACTCCATGTAGCTCACATAGTTTATGTCGGTTATAGGATCTCCCAATGTGTGTGTGTACTCTTCTATCTGAGATGAAAACATATTTGCTTAAAAGGCTGAGTTTGAGAAAGTCATTATTCTTAAACGATTTAAGGAATATATATTCTAATGAGAATTGACATGAGATTTGATTGTTTTGATGATTTGAAATTGAGATGAAAGTGAATTGTGAACGTATTGTAATGACTCACTTGTTTTACTTTACATGTATTATTCGTCCATGACTTTGATGATTTAATTCGAGCTAAGCGAGTCATCTATATCAGCATGCATAATTTTATAAACTGTGATGATATTAAGATATTATTTTATATATGCATTGCACCCCCATATGCTCGGTATCTTTCCATGGTACTAACCCACATATTCGTATGTGGGCTACATTTTCTCGGAATGTAGGTACAAGGTATAGTTGCACCTTCGGATCCAGTCAGCAGGTGATGAGTCCTTTTGATTCAAGGGCTTGGGTTAGTTATGCAGAGTTTATAGTGTTGTATTTTCCTTATTCAGTCGTATTGAGTTGGGGTAGTCGGGAGTCATGACCCGACTACCTACAGTCAGTACTAGTAGAGGCTTCATAGACAGTCAGTAGAAGTTGATGTATTTTGTTTCAATTTTGGTTGTAAAGGCAGAATTGTAATCCTGTAAAATTCCATTTTTGTATCGATCAGATTCAGAGAAGAGTTAATTTCTGCTGATTTGTATGGATTTGTATTTTTATTCAGTTGTTTATGAGTTATGCCAGTAGAAGGGTTAGCTTGGGGTCACTTGTGACCCTAACCACCGTGTGACGTCTCGGGACCCGATTTCGGGGCGTTACACTATATCTCATGTAGCACTAAAATGTGTATAAGGGACTTCAAGTAGTATTAATTCCAGAACCCGTTGGAGAAAGAAAGAAATTGTAAGGACCTGAGATGAGATGAGCTACAGTATAAAGACACAAAACTGTTCTAGCCAGAGTCAGATTCAGCTTAGATCAAATTCCAAGAAGGGAGAGCTCAGACTTTGCTTCAATCACAGGCTTCTTAAATTATCAAAGCTAGCACATATTTGGCTCAAAGTCATCAATCAAATTCAAAATTCTATTACTATAATAATGTTGTACTATTTTAAGTATTGTCTTATAACATGATCATGCACTGTCAAACTATAACAAGTTTTGATATTCTGAAACATGTTCCTTTTTGCATAAAATTGAAGAATATAGTGCTTTTAGCCCCAATAAGTTTGCAGGAGCACCAAAACTTCATGTTTTGGCCCAGTTTGAGGTATAACACTGTGAAATTCGACTGAAACTTAGCTCTTCTCTCCGGGAAGATACTTGGGTCGAGCAAGGTTCTTTGAAACACCTATTTCCTGATCTATATTTGTTAAACCAACAAAAGGATGCTACACTAGGTGAGGTCTGGAGAAATCAAGAATGGAATCTGAGTTTCAGAAGATTATTCAATGACTGGGAAACTGTGAGGGTCATAGAATTCTACAACATCCTAGAACAATTCAAAGGGCCATCAGGAACTAAAGACTGTTTGGTATGGCAGGGCAATAAATATGGCAAGTTCACAGTAAAGGGGGCCTATAAGGAATTCAGCAGTCGTATAAACCATTCTGGTAGATGGAAAACCAAAATCCCATTGAAAGTAGCATGCTTTGTCTGGATCTTATCATAACAAGCAGTCTTAACCCACGAAAACCTTAGTAAAAGAGGTTTTAAGCTTTGCTCAAGACGCTACTTGTGTGGTGAAGAGGTGGAGACAGTAAATCATCTTTTCCTACATTGCAAGACCACCCCGCAGTTATGGAGGTTATTTATCAACAGGAAAGGAATGTTTTGGATGATGCCTGGGAGAATTGTCCATGCTTTGTAAATCTGGGATAGCTGCAGCAGCCTCTCTAGCCAGAAGGAAAGATGGAAAATTATCCCTGCTTGTATCTGGTGAGCAGCGTGGAAAGAAAGGAGTCCAAGATGTTTTGAGGACAAGTACTATTCTGTTCAGAAGCTGAAAATGAATTGATTGGTGTTGTTCTATTTTTGGTGTAAACAGGAATACATGGAAAATCTAGACTCAATCATGGATGTTTTAGGATCCTTGTAAGTTTTTGATATAGGATTAGGCGATCTTCCCTGTAATCCCTTTGTAACCATGGATACCTGCAGTATTAAAGCAGGTTTGATTTTGTGACATAGTACAAATGTTAGCTTTTCAAAAAAAGTTAGCTCTTCTCGGTTTGATAGTTTCATTTATTGCTGGGCTGCACCGTCTTTTGCAGGAAAATTGGAGGTGATCAGATATGCCAGGAAGGAATCTATAGTTCTCATTTACTCTATAGAAACAACTAGCAGTGCAATGTATTAAAAGCAAGGGGGATTAACAAGATAAATCCATTGGAAAACATAACCAACACAGACCATACTACTGATGAAATACAAAACCTCTGATACTACAAAGTATGCATAGTTAAGACTGGGATTTTCACCTGTCTATTTCTCACTTGATGTGGGCACCCTGCAGGAATAAAAACAGCTTCACCAAGGTACTGTTCAAACGTCCATGGCTCAACATCTGTAGAGCACAAGAGAGAGAACGGTGGGGTTAGATACCCTTCCAAAGACATTACCTACTGTTTTCAGAATCAACTAAGGAAAAGAGGGTTCTTACTGAACTCCTCCTTGAGCTGTCTTTTGTGCTTCTCATTCAAATAGAACGTCTGGTCATGGATAGGGTGAATAACCTAGGAGTGAAAGCAAGGAGTAAATTCAATGATTCAGCACTTTGTGATATCATCAAATTTGGAGTGCAAGATACTTACTGAAGCCACGGGAGAATTGTTAAAATGGCGAAATTCTCTCCAATGCCTCTGCAAGTATTCTATTAACTTGGGTACATCTTGTCTGCGAAAGATGTCCCATACTGCACCCCCACATTCAGCTTCTGCACAATCTTGCTTGGTTTCAAGAGCTACATTCGCTTCTACTATCGCCAAGGCGTTGCTACTTGGGTTTATCTCATTAGGTGGAGAAGTTCTGCCAGAAGTATCAACGCAATCCATATCAGAAATTATATTTTCTCCTTTATTAATATCTTTCCCCTTGTCCATAGTTTCTATCAAGCAACTTCTGTTATCGACAGTGCTTTCCTGAGAATAAAAATCAATAGTTTCAGTTCTGTCAAATCTTTGAGAATCTGGTGCCTCAGCTATGCCTGGACAAAGTTCCTTTGAATCTTCAACTTCTTGTTGCTTCCTTAATTTCTCAATGATTTCATGTTGCTTGTGATCAACATTTACTTTGGTCGTATGAGTCAAGATGTTGACCTGAAGAACATACACAAAAACTTATTGTTTTATTGGTGTAACATGGCAATTGCAAATGACACAGAGGCTAGGCTTTTTAAGCTCATTACACAACCTGAAAGTAAGGCCAAAATTTTACCAATCCCAAAAAAAGAAAAAGAAAAAACAACATGCACAAAACTTGAAGTGATCAAAAGGTTGATCAGATAAAGTAGCACTGAGAGTGAGAGGAAAACAGTGATGTGTTATGATGAGCTGACCAGCTCCATGGAATTCTGCCCTTACCAGCTCCTCAAAAAATTTATTTCCCAAAAAGAAAATTTCCCCAACCAGCATGCTTATTACTTCTCAAAATATAAAAATTAATCTGGATTTTAGGTCTTCCCAATCTAAGATTGAAAAATCATAAAGATTTGAAAGTTTTTAATTAAATTAATTGAACGATAGGATTTGTTTCCATATAGGCAACTACTGTTCATTTAGGTACAGTATTTCACATTATTATCACTGTAACTTCATTTGCGACTTCTAAAGTATATGATTATCAGTAACATTTAAGAGAAAATAATGTCCTATGGTTTATACCTAATCAATAAAAAGTACTAGTCCAACCGTACACTTGCCTATTGAAGCAACGGCAGTTTCTGGTCTCAAGGGGAAGTTTGCACTAGAATGTATGTCAGTATAGAATTTGGGAAAGGGATGCAAGCCCCATGAAAAGCAAAATAAAATCAGTCAAACAGGAACATGGAATAGATTCATCGAGTAGCTGTTGGAATGAGCATACCGCATCAGAGATATCACAGTGCAACTTTGAGACAGAATCACCTCTCCCAAGCTCTTCTTGATATCCATAAGCAATATAAGTTTTCGGTCCCAAGTCTGGCTTCAGGGCAGTATCAGGAAGCTTAGTGGCCAAATTTAGAAGACCCTGTCTAGGATGAGTGTATTCGCGGAAGGGAAGCATAGCAAAAAAGTCAGCTCCATGCCTCGGCAAACATTCTTCAAAAGAATTAGCCGGAGGCCAATCCTTCAGTTTCAAAATTTCTGGCCACCCATTGTGATGCCTGCGACCCTCCAAATAGCCCTTGAAGAACTGATGAATATTTATCTCAACCTGCATTATAAAATAATAATGTTAATAATAATAATTAAAAAAAATAGTAGTAATAATAATAATAATAACAGCACAACAACACACCAAGATTCATTTTAGGTAAACCAGCAAATCGTGATCCTTGTAAAGTGCAAATAACATACACAAACCAAAATATTAAATTAGCACCAACCTGCCAGGAAATGTAAATGCCAACTCTATACTTCTTTCATTTAATTTTTTTTTTTGGATAATTTTCCAATTCTAAAATGGAAAACTGCAGTTTTGTCAGGTAGGGCAAAAGACACAAGAGACCAACTAGCAGATGTTGGGGTAAAATCACGCGAAAGATAATTTCCCAGATTCAAATTCATTTTGGATAGAAAAAAGGTTCAACTGCATTCAGCCAGCGGAGTTCAGATTAAAAAGTAGCCATGATGAACAATGCAATCAAACTTGACGGGAATAAAAAATAGAGAAAGTGATAAGTAATTGAAAAGGCCTTTAATTATTGTTAATACTACAAATGCGTACCTTTACTATACTTTACTACTATATATTCCTTCCATTCACTTTTATTTGTCAATTTTACTAATCATCAATGCTAAAATGAATAAAATAAAATTAATATTTTAAAATTAAAATTTAAATGTTCAAAACCTAATATTCAATTTAAAAACAAATACGACTATTTTCAAATTTCATATTTTTTGTCGACACTCCGACTAAGCCAGTCTAATTATATTACCATGTTGTTCCTTATTCTTCAATAAATATTTTCTCTATTTCATATTATACTTTGTCTACAGAGTGGTTGAGCAGGATTTAGGTTGAGCAGGACCAAGACGGAGCACTTGAAATGTAAGTTTAGTGATTTGTCGCATGAGGCTGACGTGGTAGTGAATCTCAATTCTCAGGCCATTCAGAAGAGGGAGAGTTTCAAGTATCTTTGGTCTATGATTTAGGGGAATGGTGAGATTGACGAAGATGTCACGCACCACTGTATTGGTGCAGGGTGGTTGAAATGGAGACTCGCTTTGGAAGCTTGTGTGATAAGAAGGTGCCTTGCATTCTAAGCTTAAAGAAAAGTTCTATAGAGTGACAGTTCGACCGGCTATGTTGTATGGAGCAGAGTGTTGGTCAGTTGTTAAGAACTCCCCCATCCAAAAGTTGAAGCTGACAGAGATAAGAATGTTGCGATGGATGTGTGAACTTACCAGGAGGAATAGGGTTCGAAATGAGATTATTCAGGAGAAGGTAGGAGTGGCTTTGGTGGAGGACAAGATGTAAGAAGTGAGGTTGTGATGGTTCGGACATGCGATGAGGAGGGGCACGAATGCTTCAGTATGGAGGTGTGAGAGGCTGGCTATGGATGGTTTTAGGAGGATACAGGTAGGCCGAAGAAATATTGGAATGAGGTGATTAGGCGTGGCATGGAGCAGTTACAGCTTACGAAGAACATGACCCTTGATAGGAAGATATGGAGGAAGCGGATTAGGGTAGAGAATTAGTAGGTAAAAGTACGTCCATAATAGTAGGGAAGAATGTTTTGTTTGTATCTGTGCCTATAGTTTCTTGTAGTCTCTTGCTCGTGGTGTTTTGGTAATGTCTATCAATTTGAATAGTTAGTTTATAGTATTACCTTGTGGGTGTATTGTTTCCTTTATTATCTAGCGGTATGATATCTTTTTTTGTTGTTTGTTTTTATGTTGTTTGTTTGTTATACAGTTATCTATCCTGAGCCGAGGGCTATCGAAAACATCCTCTCTACTTCACCTGAGGTAGTGGTATGGACTGTGTACAACCCCCCACCCCCCGACCCCACTTTGTGGGAATACACTGGATATGTTATTTCTTGTTTGTATTTCATATTACTTGGTCCCTGTTGATCTAACACATTCCTTAAGAAGTTTCTAAGGAAATATTTACTAAACTGACCTATTAATGATGATTTAAAATTCATAATTTGACAACAGTTATTTTATGTACTAAAAATAGTATGAAAATAATTAATAAAACTCTCTTCATTTATTAAAATAGATAAATATAATGTAATATTTAATATTAGGCCAATTAAAATGAAGCTAAGTATGAAATTGAGGGAGTAAAAATCTGCACAAAATCAAAATCAAAGTAGAGACCACGTCGCCATCAAAAGGGGAAAACAAAAGAGAAGATAAAGCTGTTAAAAGGCATGAAACAAGGCCCATGTATTTTACATTAAATTTCGAAAATGCCATCCGAAGCAGCTGACCCCAAGTTGCTCACATTCTGGCTTATAATATAGAGTAAAAATATAGTATATACATATATATTACTAATATGTGTGTGTGTGTGTGCGCGCGTGCGTTAGGACCATAACTGGGGATGCATATAAGAACTAGAGAAGTCAAATGATGGGACTCTGTCTCCTTTTCCCCTAAGGGGGTAATTTACACAAATCAAATGCATACCTGACACCAATCCAAGCAATCAATGGACTTAACACAGAAAGGCTCCTCTTTCAGCTTTTTACTTGCTTTTCTGAAGGCCCTCCACATTACCATGGGCTCCCAGCTAAGACCAGTGGCCTTAGCTTGTGCATTTCTAACTATTACAGGTTCACCAGCCCTCCAATGCATTTGAAAATGCTCAAACTCGTGACCGTCAATGTGAACAGCATCAGGACAGTAGATAAAATTATCGTGGCTGTTGTTCCGAAAAGATGCTTGTCTTACTTGACAGTGGTTATCACCGTTTTGTACGGAAGTGGTAGCAAGACAAAATGAACACCCATGTGATAAATCTATATCTGGAAGGTGGTAGTTGCATGTTAGGGCCTCAGCACTTTGAATTAGTTGGTCTACCCAATTAGCGTTGAAGATGCGCCTTAGAGCCATTAAAGAAGAGCCACAACCACCGCGCTCTTTAGGAGGACAAGGTATACTGCCATCAGGTTTGGCTCTCCACTCAGCAACATCAAAGGGCATGTGAGTTGGACAGCCATTAGCAAGGAGGGTCTCTGGACTTCTCCAGCCATCTGAAGGATTGTTTTCCTTCAAAGCTGCGATAGGACTAGCTTCCGCCGACTTGCTGAGAGATGAGCTGGCTTCAGTAGCTCCGAGTGGAGCACCATCTCTGAGTTCCCGACAACAATTGACACAGATCTCGTACGAGCAATCAGGATTTGGGCAGCTTCTATGGAAATTGACAATGGATGTATTGCAATTATCACTGCCAAATAAGGAACCATGCATCATTACAGCTATTGTGTCATGATAAAATTGATCTTTGGAAATAGTAAACATTTTGTGTAAGATTACATCCTTTTGTTTTCCAGAACAAACAAATAAAGACGGTCGACAGAAACTACATTTCAAACTAATAAAAGCATTTCTGAAACTTTGAGCAACCACAATCCACAGACACTCTACTTTTCTTTATGTAATTAACCATAGACAATCGGTGTTCGTAAATCAAAAGGTTGAAGAAATCCTTTGGTATCAAAGTAGAAGGTAAAAATAAGGAGGAACGAACAATGCAGCTTCAACAAACAGATCATGTATGCAAAGGCTGCTGGAGTAAACTTTAAAGAACAGATCAGAAACAAAATTTACTTCAACAGGTAGATATTTGAACAATCAATCCCGCTGTTTACTCCCATGAAGAAACAATTTACATCTTATGTACCTATAGATGAATTTATAATAACTCATGAGAAATACGAGAGTTTTTGAAGGAGCAGAGTCTGAGTTTCTTTCAGTTGCGGAGTAGTCTTCACTCTCTTATTTTCTTTTAGTGTAAACAGAAAGTCCCGAATTGTATAGTTGATTGGGAGGAGTTTGTAGAGAATCATATCTGTTTGTAGATTCTTTACTCTTGGTATATCCCTGGTAACTAGTCAGTTTGGCCATGTTCATGAATGAGAATATGTTTACTTGACACAAAAAAAAAAATAATAATAATAAAATATTATACATGGTTTCTGAGAATAGATAGCGCAACAAGTAATTTACTATTTGGGGGACCATACCAATACATTCGATCATCATCATCAATGACTGATTTGGTAACGTCTTCTTCTGTCAGCTGAACACCTGAAAACAACAGAGACCAGAAACATCACTGAACATTCTGAGCCACCAACCACAAGCAAACTTGAAATTATCCAAAAAAAAATTAAATAGTACCACGAATGTTTGCTTCAACATCTAGCTCAAACCTCTGCTCCTTCTGAATATGCCTGAGGAGGGGCAGAATGTTGAATAGCAAATAAAGTGAACCCTCCAATCTCATATTTTCATCAGTTTCTTTGCAGCAGTCCTGTAACACCAAAAAAACTAGTTATTTTCATATGAACTTGGACTAGTTGATTTATCAAAAGAAAAAGCAGATACTTATTTTGTAATATCAGCATATGTACTGTAAATACATGATCAATACAAGAGGTAAATTTAAAATGTTCACAGACCTTTAAGAAGACATCTGTTTGAAGACAAGCTCCGCAATTGCAATTCCCATAACAGAAAGGACAGGTGTCCTCTACTTCGTCACTTGTTCTATCTGGATACCTGTTCATTCTCTCAACATCTTAGAAAACATTACTAGCAATCTCAATTAGAATTAACATAGTAACAACTTCTATAACAATACACCTATAAGGAGGGGAAAAAAATACAGACCAAACAGAGAATCCTTTCTCTTTTGGTTTGTGAAGAAAGGAGATTAATTTCATTACCACTTCGCAATGCAATCGTTGCAATAGCGTTTTCTTTTGCATCTTGAACAGATGACAATAGAAGCTTTATAATTTTTGCACTGATGACACAAAAAGTTCCGCTGATCCTTCCAACTGATAGCGTCCTACATATAGATACCTCATTAGGACACAGTTTCAAATTTAAGCCACATGTTATGTCCGCCACAATATCCCCTACAATATCAATGAAAATTAACTTTAGTGGCATTTGAATCCTCTTTCCAGGAGCACACTCATTTTATGCTTCAAAAGTATGGGAGAAGCTTTCATGTTCAAGCTCAGGTTCAAATTATTATAATGACCATCTGTCGCAAATGGACCTACATAATAGTGCCATAACTCGAGCTTTAACTCCATGAACAGTGTCAGGTTTCACTTATTTGAGAACGAGCATGACTAAAAGTTGGATTGAGAATTATACGCCAAATATCACTATCAGCGCTCTAATGAGTACAACAACAACAACATACCCAATGTATTCCCACAGTGGGGTTTGGGGAGGGTAGAGTGTACGCAAACCATACCACTACCTCCGAAGAAGTAGAGAGGTTGTTTCCGATAAACCCCCTCTTAGGACCGATAGCACTCTAATGAGTATGCAAAAGAAAATAAGATTCTTCACTTCCCTAAGGACATTGGCCTCTGTGTTTTGATACGTCCAGCAGTATCCATTGTCTGCTTCACTATGCTAGCTTGGACCATTAATAATAAGAACTGTTTCCTCTGATCCAAATCACAGGTTTTATAAATGGACGGACACAATTTGTTGAATATAGTTGGCTATGGTAACCCCAAAAACTTCCCCAAGTTTTTAATTGCAATGAGATGATCAACAAATTCTGATAAACTATAACATCAGTTTGCAGCTCTTAAGTTCTATTTATATTTGGCTTTTTAGCTTCAGTTATTTACAAATAAAATTCCATACAATTCATAACAAGAAGACAGGTATGTTCGGGAAGAAGAGATCCTGACCAATACTCCTTGTGTTGTCAGTCCATTTGTTTCTGCATTTGCACCAAGTTCCTGCTCTCCTGTGGATTCAGAGACAATAGCAATTTTCTTCTCATCATTTAAACTCTTTGGCCTCCCTCCGCGCTTAACCATCCTGCTAACAGCATTCTGATAACTAACTTGACAAGGAAATCCCATATTGAAAGGGACTGTCTTTTTCTTGTTCTTTGAACCTTTTGGTCTCCCTCTGCTAGCTCTCCTCTCACTGCCACAACCTCCCAAAGCATCCAACAAAACAGGTTCACCTGATATTCCCCCATTTTCAGTGGCAACAGGAAGCATGCTACAGTATTTCACTTTCTGCTCAGCTTGACTACCTCCTCCGTCATCATGCACTATAAGTGCTCCTAGAGTTCTGTTATTTTCTTCACTATTAATCTTTGCTTTCTTATTTTTTGAACCTTTAGGCCGTCCATATCCATTCTTTCGCTTTATGCTCAAATTTACCCCATTAGTATCGGCAGCAATTTCGCCTGTCATTCTCTGAATTTCTACAGCATCAGATCCTACTTCCTTTTTGTTTTTCAAGCCCTTTGGTCTCGCTCGCTTACCCTTCCGCTTAGTAACCCCATTCTCACAAGGATTGAAGCTATCAGTATTAGCTTTGACGTCCTGAACAATTTTCATCCTTTCTCGGCATTTCTTCTTCTTAACCGTCTTTCTGGTGCCATCTTCAGCAGCATCGACAAATGCGTGCTGATTCTCACCAAATGCAACAATCTTATTCTCATTTTGGGGCAGGCTGCAGCTATCCTTCTTAGCAATAGTATCTTCGCTTGGAATCCCCACCATGTGATCAATTGCCAGGCTGGCCATTTTATTCTCATGTTCGTTACTGATATTCATCGCTCCAACTCCATGACCAGAATAAACATCACTCGAGCTGCTTATAACAGTTTTCTTTTTATTCTTTGAACCTTTTGGCCGGCCAAGGACACCCTTCCTCCTGACTACTCTAACTGCAGAAACCAAAGCAACTTCATTCGGGTCTCCTTTATTATCTTCAATTAAAACCATTCCCTTTTCAGCCTCATTTATTCTCATAGTACCCCCATCTTGTCCTCTATTATTGAGATTAACATCGGGTCTCTTCTTATTTTTTGAGCCTTTGGGCCGACCACGCCTCTTCTTGAATATCCTCTCTCCATCACTGATAGCTATTTCATTGCCCCCACCTTCTCCGGCTACAAATTTTCTCTTTTCATCATCTTCCTTCCTGACTGCATCCATGTATTCATCTCCATTATTCTTATTAGTATCACTTGAATGGCCTGGTATAACTTTTCCCTTGTTTTTTGAACCTCTCGATCTGCCACGTCCGACCTTCTTCTTGACTATCATCCCTTTTTCCTCATTCAGAATTACTCCAGTTTGACTATCCAATGTGATTCTTTTCTCATTCTCGCCCTGGCATATAAGATCTACTTCATGTCCACCAGTAGCATTAGCATTACTCAAATAGCCTAATGTGGTTTCCTTCTTAGTCTTTGAGCCCTTGGGCAGGCCTCGCTTGACTATATGTTTTGTGTAACCCCCTTCATTGCTATCAATATCCTTGCTTCCAACTCCATTGCGACAAGGAACAGTCAGAGGACCTATCAAGACTTTCTTCTTATTCTTGGAGCCTTTGGGCCGACCAATTTTCTTCTTGACTATCTCATTGTGTCGAAAAACTTGATTTGCGCTTATTCCGAAATCACCAGCTGCAACAGTGTCAGTTTTAGACATTTCCTTTTCAACAATAACATCTGCATTTATCTTTCCAACACAAGTATCATCTATTGGTAACACTACCACCATTTCATTACCAGTAACAGTTTTTTCCTCATTCGTTGAACCTTTTGGCCTTCCTATTGCTCGCTTCTTGATACTCCCTTCTTCTCCACAATCCTTCTTCCTTTCCGCGCGCTCCTTCTTGGTTCTCCTTTCTTGATACTCCCCGATTTGTTCTATATTTTTCTTTTTGTTCTTAGAACCCTTGGGCCTTCCTCCAACCTTCTTCTTCTTCACAAGCATTTCACTACTTCCATGGACTAAGCCAACAACTACACATGGAAATTCCCCATTTTTTTCAACCTTTCTCTTCTTGTTATTCTTGGAATCCTTCGGCCTGCCTAGTCGCTTCTTCTTCTTCACGAGATCCCCTTCTCCACTGTCATCCATCATGCTAACTGTACCTGAAATTCCCACATTTTCTTCACCACTTTTGTTATTTTTGGAACCCTTTGGCCTGACTAGTCTCTTCTTCTTCATAAGAACCCCTTCTCCACTGCCATCCATCACACTCTCTGTACCTGAAATTCCCACATTTTCTTCACCACTCCTGTTACTCTTAGAACCCTTCGGCCTGCCTAATTGCATCTTCTTCTTCTTAACAACCCCTTCTCCACTGCGATCCACCACGCTAACTGTATCTGAATTTCCCACCTTTTCTTCACTTCTCCTGACATTCTTAGAACCCTTTGGTCTTCCCCTTCTCTTCAAAACCTTTGCCCTTCCCCTTTTCTTAGAGCTTACCACACTAACATCATTAGCTACTACATTTTCCTTAAAAGGTACCCCTACTTGCTGACCATCAAAATTCCCCTGATTCTGAAACTCAGAATCTAATACCACATCCCCCTTCTGATTCAAATCTTCCATAACCAATTTCTGACAAGAAACAGAACAATTCTACAAACTACTGATCAAGAAACCTCAAACTCAACTCATCATAGAACACCCTTTTCTTGATTTTTTTACATAAACCCTAAAAAAAAATCACCAATAAAACTCAACAAACCCCTCAATTTTCCAAGAAAAGAGAACCCCACCAATAAAAATGCAACCTTTAAATAGAACAAAAAATAAAAGGACCACAAGGGGTATTCATGGAGGAGTAATGTTGCCTGTTTCTTGGGAACAAAACCAAGAACTCACCTTTCCAATGAACTTCTATTTTGCTTTTCTTTTCTTTTCTTTTTTTTCTCTTTCACCCTTTTTCAGTAAAACAGACTAATAATGAGTACCTGGTTTTATGGATTTGTCGTTGTTTTGTTGGAGAAGATTAGCAGGGATGGAAGCTGTTGTTGACTGAAAACTTGGGAACATGGTTTTGTGTTGATTTGTTTTTGTCCATTTTACATGTTTTCCCTGGTTTTTAAAACAATACTAATAATATTGTGTAGTAGTATCATTTGCGATTTTATCATACCAAATTAATGTGATAATGTGATATGGTTTTAATTTAGTGATAGGGTGAATAGATAATTATGATTTATTAGATCTCAACTCATCCATAGTACACAAATATGACAATGATTTTTATTTTACTATACTATATGATATATGAAATGAGAAGTTAGCATATAAATTAGCTTTGCTAAAAATAGTACATGTTTAATTAGCTTTGCAAAAAAATAGTAGTACATGTTTAATTTGACTTGTGAGAACACATTGTGGCTCCAAAATAGTGTAGTTGTTTCATATATTGAAATTGTTATGAAATATAAAGAAAAAATAAGAAGAATAAATAGAAAGAGAAGAGGGAGACTTCTTTATTTCTCTTGATGGTTGAGAGATCGTAAGATTGTCAATACAATGAACAAAATCTCTTTATTGATAGGGGAAATTTACTCTTAGTCTAAGTAAAAAGACGGATGCTTCAAATCCTAATAGATATCAAATTAGATATTGATAGATCTGGATAGACATACACTATAATGTAAATACATTTATAACAAAAAAATTGTAATTTGGATATTTACATGCTAAAATCTTTAGTAAGTATTGATAAGAAATTTAAAAGAATCAAAGAGAGTTAATACAAAAATAATCATTAATTAGTATTATAATTCATAGTAGTTTTAGATATCTTCTACACGTGTAAATTTTAATTTGAAAATTTTAATAATTTCATGTTCGACTTCACGTCAAATTAATTAGTTTGAAGTTGGTTGATCAAAAAATATCATATATGTTGAACATATTATCATAAAATTAATTTCAAAATAAGTGGTAACATTTATTTCATGCTAAATTGAATGTTAATATCACCACAACTATTAATATATAATACTTTATGCCGGATATAAGCATTAAGTGGTTCCATGGTCTAGTGGTCAGGACATTGGACTCTGAATCCAGTAACCCGAGTTCAAATCTCGGTGGAACCTTCCAATTCTTTTTAATTTTGTTTTGAAGTTTTATGAACCCAAATTTTCTTATTTTTCATCTTTTCTTAAAATAAGTATTTTTTTTTTATTTTCAAAATAAATAGTGTTTCACAAAATCAAAAAGGTTTATAGAATTTTCTTCTAATTTTATCCATATTTAAATAATTAGATTTTACGTAACAAAGAAACAACAAAAGAGATCTTCCGTCTCATATTCGTTAGTCAACAACAACATACCCAGTGTATTCCCACCTAGTGGGGTCTGGGGAGGGTATAGTGTACGCAGTCCATACCACTACCTCAGGTGAAGAAGAGAGGTTATAGACCCCCGGCTTAGAATCAATAACAATATAACAGACATAATACATAAATGTATATAAACTTGTATAGTATGCAAAAATAAACTAACAATGCTAGCCACAAGATAATACTAAAACTATACATCTGAAATCATAGACAACACACAACACCTACGAACAAGAAACTTCAGACACAAATACATAATACTCCCCTGCCGTCACCGACACTCTCCCACCCCCTAACCCTCTACCCTAATCCACATCCTCCGCACCTTCCTATCAAGGATCATGCCCTCCGTAAGCTGTAACTGCTCTATATCATGTCTAATCACCTCCCTCCAATATTTCTTCAGCCTACCTCTCCCCTGCCTAAAAGCATCCATAGTCAGTGTCTCACACCTCCGCACAGGCGCATCAGCACCCCTTCTCATCACGTGCCCGAACCAACGTAACCTCACTTCTCCCATCTTGTCCTCCACCGAAGCCACTCCCACCTTTTTTCGAATAATCGCATTCGTCACCCTATCCTTCATGGTCTGACCACGCATCCACCACAACATCCTCATCTCCGTCACTTTTAACTTTTGGACTGGGATTTCTTAACTGGCCAACAATCCGCTTCATACCAACATAGCCGGTTGGACTGCCACTCTGTAGAACTTAACTTTAAGCTTTGGGGGCACCTTCTTATCATATAAACCCCCCGAAGCAAGCCTCCATTTAAACCACCCTGCCCCAATACGATGCATGACATCCTCGTCAATCTCATCATCACCCTGAATCATAAACCCCAGATACTTTAAACTCTTCTTCTTCTGAATGGCCTGAGAATCCAGCTTCACAACCACACCAGTCTCCTGCGACACATCATCAAACTTACACTCTAAGTACTCCATCTTGGTCCTGCTCAGCCGAAAACCTTTATACTCAAGGGTCTGTCTCCAAATCTTCAACTTATCATTAACTTCTCCCCGAGTCTCGTCAATCAATACCACATCATCCCCAAATAACATACACCAGGACACCCTTCCCTGAATATGTAGTGTTAACACATTCATCACCAAGGCAAATAAAAAAGGACTAAATTAAGATGGGATTAAGCAAAAAAAAAATTATTTTTCCTCTACAATTAAACTATTTGAAAGTTTAAACAGATTATCTTTATGTCTTAATATATATAAAATGTATAGTAGTAAAATTGATCATTTTATTAATGATATCTTAATCAATGTGTAAAATAGTGGTCAACTAATATGAGACGGATGTTGTACTTCTTTTTCAAGACATTTGATTAAAATAAAAACCCGTCTTACAATCTAAGTGAAATTTTCAAATGGGGTGTCACCAAATTAAAAACATCAGTTATTATAAAAGGAAGGGAGTAACATATATCCTTATTTTTCGAGTGATCAAATAATTTATGTAAGATACTCTAGTAAATAAAGTCTCAATTTTCTTGTCATGGAGCACTTTTTCTTTTCTAGTCATTTTAAAAGTTAATGAAGTCTGACTTTACCTTTTTTTAATTGGAGGGAGCAAGCACACAAATAATTATTTTTAGGACCTTCATTTAGAAAAGAAGTAAAAATTTACACAATATATAAATTTTACATGCCTGAAGACAAGTTAGACTTTGAATTTAGCCTTTGTCAAAGGTTAATTTTCAACGTCATATCTTAATTTGAACCGAGTTTAAATGCAATTTCAATAGATATAGGGTCTGAAATTAGGTTTTAGAAGAGCTTAACTTTAGATTCGAAGGTCTCGAACTGCTCTTTTTTAATAACCGTTGTATCCGGATTAATTTTTGTGCACTTCAACTAAATTTACGAGATATTTGTCACCTCCCGCCAACAACAGATATCTAATAACTCTATTCACCAATTATTGAATTAGCCACAGGATACAAGTATGATCTTGATCATGACATCATGACACTTTTGAGTATTTTTTAAGACTAGTCACTAAAGGGCTCTTTTGTCATTTCTCTATTATTTGTAATGTTGTATAAATAGAACCTTGTAGGGTTTATTTTCTTATTTTATGCTTGATATTGAAGACACTACTCTTGTGAGAGAGAGTTCTTAAAACTGAAATTAGGGCATAGCATAAGGGTGGATTCTCTTGTATGTTGCAAAGCTTGAGACTTTGGTGCTTTTAGTGGTGGATGCCCCTCTTGTGTCATTGTAAGAGTTAGGTGTTTTTTGTATAAAGTGTTAAATGTCCAAGAGTGAATATGCTCTTGGGTTGTTAAAACTACATCAACACTTGTCCAACTATCTATCTTTGTTTCTTGTCCTAATCTTGTAGCTTGTGTTGTTGTTGTTCAAGCCGTTTGGTTATTGTGGTTGTAACATTGTTGTTCTTCATTTTTATCATCGTAATATAGTTTGGTTTGCTGCTGAAAATTAGGTGTTAAACACCTCATTACATGGTGTTCTTGAATCCGAGAGGGGTCACCAAAAGAGGTCCATAGTTCCTTGAACTAGTGGACTGTTTTGGTGTTTGTTTTCTTGTGTTCTTGGGCTGTCTTGTATAATTTGATATCAAAGCAAGGTTTGATTTTGTTCCAACAAAATCAATCTTGGGATTGTTATCTTGAAAATAAAAAAAAGTGAAAAGAAAGAAAAAGAAAAAAAGTTACTGTTCACGTTTTTAGGGTCTTTAAAAAAAAACCTTGATTTTTGTGTGTTTTGTGTGTTTCTAGTGTTAGATCCTTGTTCCCTAACACTATTAGAGTCTAGAAATTGAAAATCCCAATAAAAAAAGTGTCAAAATCGAAAATCCCCCCCCCCCAAAAAAAAAACTAAACCCGTTTTTGACCTTAGGTCAAATTTTGAGTTTTTGATTTTGTGTTTCTTGTGTTTTTAGTGTTAGATTTGTGTTCTCTAACACTATAGGAGTATAGTGTTAGAATTTGAGCTAAATTGGAGGTTATTTGAACCATCCATCATTGTTAAGCTTGAGTTTGAAGAAACCTGAAGGTGGGATCTCATTGTGGGAGGTTGTTTTGAACTCACATGTATTTTGTTTTGTAGAATTTATATTGTATTGTTGTGTGTGGCGTTGTGGACTGATTGGGTGTCTTGTTGGACCGTAACTTGAAGGGTTATTTTTGGTATAACCACAATGGAACCCGAGGCTTTAAATGCTCAAACAATGGATAATAATGCCATCAAACTCATTTTGGCTCGCCTTGAAACTATGTCCCGAGATGTGGCTAGGTTGAATGTGGGTCTTGAGAAATTAGATACGGATGTGGCATCAATAAGTGGGAGATTAGAACGTGTGGAAATCCAAA
The DNA here is from genome assembly GCA_030864215.1 of Capsicum pubescens. Lineage (NCBI taxonomy): Eukaryota > Viridiplantae > Streptophyta > Magnoliopsida > Solanales > Solanaceae > Capsicum > Capsicum pubescens. The sequence continues at coordinate 49,455,653 of CM061540.1, read as the reverse complement.
GGAGTCGACTTTCCACACCTCAAAATAATTCCCAACCTAATACTCCCGGGACCATGCACCAAATGCTATATCCACCAATTGCCACAAATCCAACCAATCTCTACTCCCAAAGCTAAGAACAAGATAGACCAAACCATCCTCCACTCCACTAAGTCTAACAAGAAGGGCTTGGAACCCAAATACCATCACCAAACTCGAACCCTCTCATCCAAACTCCACTTGACCAAAGACCTCACTATCTAAATCCAATCCCGCCACTACAAGCTCCACTTAACCCAAATAGAACCATCCATGTTGAAGGTTATGGTAGGGGGAGAACAACATGGTGGTTATGGGCTGTATGATGATGTTTACTTGATGGAAGAAAGAATAAGGGGTAGACATGGGAAGTTAGACCGAGATGTGAGATATGGCCATTCAAACCGAGATGTAGGTCTCAATTCCATCAAAGTGAGTCTTCCTGTTTTCAAAGGTGAGAGTGATCCTGAAGCCTACCTTGCATGAAAGTCGTCTTGTGACAAGATCTTCCAACTTAATGATCTCACCAAAAGAAAAGAAAAGTTGTTATGCTATAGCTCACTTTGAAGGGTATGCTAATACATGGTGGGAGTATGTTAAACGGTTTGGGAATGAGATGATTGGGGGACAACCTCCTCCTTGGTTTTGGTTGAAGAACCTTATGCGACAATGGTACTTGCCTGAGACTTATAGGTATGAGCTTCTTGTCAAATTGTATAATTTGAGGCAAGGGAGCAAGAGTGTCATGACTTACTATGACGAATTTCAACAATTGATGTTGAAACTTGACCACCGAGGCGAGAAAGTAAGTCATGACATTGTGCGCTTTAAGGTTGGGTTAAACAAGGACATCTTCACTCGCATGACGCTTCACAAATTCGACACCGTAGATGGCATCTTCCACGCGGCTTTAGAGGTTGAGAGGGAGCTCAAAGAGAACTCATCCATGGCTACCCAACCCGAGGCCACTAAGGGTTTCCAAAAACATCCTCCAAGGTATGAAGGTAAATTGAATTCTACTTCCAATCCCAAGGGGTTTCAATGCTTCAAGTGTCAAGGGTGGGGGCACAAGGCTAGTGAGTGCCCAAATCGGCGGAATATGATCCTAAGAGGGGGTAGATTGTACTATCTTAGAGAAGAAGTAGGCATTGAATCGGTTAAGAATGATGACAAACCGCAAGATGGAAAGCAAAAAGAAGCCGAAGTGCAAAATGAAGAGTATGGAGAAGATGTGTGGCCGGAAAAAGGAGATTGTGAAGTGCCTTTGTAAAAGAGGTGGGCCCGTGAATTTGTGGTCAAATTCCTCTCAAGATGGAGAGAATGATACAAGTATGATCATGATCATGACACTTTTGAGTATTTTTTAAGACTAGTCACTAAAGGACTCTTTTGTCATTTCTCTATTATTTGTAATGTTGTATAAATAGAACCTTGTAGGGTTTATTTTCTTATTTTATGCTTGATATTGAATACACTACTCTTGTGAGAGAGAGTTCTCAAAACTGAAATTAGGGCATAGCATAAAAGTGGATTCTCTTGTGTATTGCAAAGCTTGAGACTTTGGGGCTTTGAGAAATGGATGCCCCTCTTGTGTCATGGTAAGAGTTAGGTGTTTTTTGTATGAAGTGTTAAAGGTCCAAGAGTGAATATGCTCTTGGGTTGTTAAGACTACATCAACACTTGTCTAACTATCTATCTTTGTTTCTTGTCATAATCTTGTAGTTTGTGTTGTTGTTGTTCAAGCCGTTTGGTTATTGTGGTTGTAAAATTGTTGTTCTTCATTTTTATTATCATAATATAGTTTGGTTTGCTGCTGGAAATTAGGTGTTAAACACCTCATTACATGGTGTTCTTTTTGTGTTTTTGAATCCGAGAGGGGTCACCAAAAGAGGTCCATAGTTCCTTGAACTAGTGGACTATTTTGGTGTTTGTTTTCTTGTGTTCTTGGTCTGTCTTGTATCAATACATTTACTTTTTCTTCTAAAAAATATAAATTATACAAGTGTCTGATGCAGAAGACCAACTAGAATAAGCTATATTTTAATTTGTAATAAAAAAGGGTTATCTAGTAGAGTAGTGGGATGTCCTAGTCAAGCCTGCTCTCAGTAGTACGCCTACTCATGTTATGCAGTACTTTAAGCTCCCCGGTAAAAGTAAAATCAATGATATGTTTAACAAGTTCAGAGGGATTTTATCTGGGAAGGTAGTACTGAGAAAAGAAAACTCTATCTCCTTAGATGGGATATGCTCACTACCTCTAAATCCAAAGAGGGGTCAGGCCTTCACAAAAGTGAGCTTAGGAACAACACTTCATGTCAGGCTTTCTTGGAGGATTTTTAAAAATCCTAACATCCTCTGGGGCTAAGACATCCTCTCCAAATACCATATTAATGGTAGAACCTCCTATAACAAGAAAATTGCTTTTAGAACCTGGAAAAATATTCGTAAAGAATGGGTTAACTGTACCAATGGTGTTAGTTGGAGGGTTAACAAAGGAGGCAAGGTTAAATTCTTAGAGGATAGTTGGATCCCTCACCTCGAAAGCATCAGAATCATGACCTAAGGTCCCCTCAATAGAGGTGATGCCACTATCACCATTACGGATTTGTATAGAAATAGGACTTGAAATTCCTCAACACATCAAGGAAATCATCCTCAGTACCCTTCTGCCCCAGGTCACTAGTAAAGTGTAATACCCCATACTTTTCGTAGTCCTGTTTAGCTCCTAGTGGGTCAAGGATCAACTTCAAAAGTGTATAATTCTTGATACACATAAAATTTTCCAGTTCTAGACCAACCAATGTGTAGATAATTGAGTCAGCTTTTCAAGGATACCAATTTCTCCTTAATTCGATACTTGGTTGAGAAGTTATGATGCTTTTAGTGAAAAAAGTAAAGCACCGCATCGCGGTGAAGTTCCATCTCACACTTGTCCATTTTCCAGTGAAGAACTGCTATTAGCCCGCGTCGTGGCGAAGCCCAAATTCCCGTTTGTCCCTTTTTCAGTAGCTTACCGTGATTGGCCTATATCGCGCCAAAATCCTCAATAGGACAATCACCGTGTCATGGTGAAGTGCAAAATGGGACTCGTCCCCTTATCCAGTAAGCCCATCGCGATTGCACCGCATCGCGGTGTTGGTCAAAACCAAAATTATCCCTTATCCAGTATGGCACCGCGATTGCCACAGCGTCGCGTCGCCTGCCAAAGTCGGGATTCCAGTTCCGGACTTGATTTTTTTTAAGGTCAATCTAGTCTTTTGCCCAAGCCCCTATTCGTAAAAAACAATGAATTAAACCCATTCTAAACATTTTATTCATACTTTTCATCAAATTACTCTCAAAGAAACCCTAGAGCTTCAAAACTTAATCTCCAAGAAATCCAAATTCCATCATTCTTTTTCAAAAGTAACCCAAAATACAAGATTTCCAAGTCAAGATATTCAAGAATCAATCCTCAAGAACACAAATAGGAACCCAAAGTTCAAGTTTCTTCCTTTGTTCATCAATTAAGGTATGTGGGGTTTTGAACAAGGATAATTCTTTCATCCTTGTGCCCAAAACTTATTTTAATTATGATTTTACATAAATATACATGAATTTCAATTTAGGGTTCATACCCAAATATTGTTATTTGAAGAGTATGATGTTTCAAGAGAATTAGATGTTGATTTGCATGTCTATTTTCGTATTTTTATGCGTATGACATTATTTTCCAGATTTAGAATTTGATTTATCAATGCTTTCGTTATCAAGTATGAACTTTATGAAATTTTGACATGAATTTGATGCATGGGTTATTAAGCCCTAGTTTGAACATTGATATTTCAAGAATGATTATGCTTTGGGCATCTTGTGATTTGTTCATTCTCAGATTTTGATAAAGATTTGGCCTTTTGGTCATAACATAGATATGAAATCCACTTTATAGCTAAATTTTATTTTTTAACAAGTAGAAGCACAATTATCTTTCAGTATGAATTATTATGACTTCTAAAGTGGATTTCCCACAGAATGAGCATACATATTAAAGGGAGTAGTATTTAGCACTGAGTGAGAAGTGTGAGTTTAGCGCATCCTACTTTCCTAGAAATACGAGCCAACCTAGGTACGATGTTAGATTATTTCTATTTCTATATGGATGAGAGTTACGGATGTAATCACTTAGCTCAGGTTATACTCCTTGACAAGAGTATGACACCTCTCCCCAATGTGAAATTTTCCCCTTAGGGGAACTAGACTTTGGACACTATGACCGCTCACATAGTGTATATCAGTTAGAAGAACCTCCCTACTAGTAAAAATAATAAAACATCTTTTGAGAGAATTTCCCTACAACTTAAAAACCTTACAGAACAGTTTTTAAAAAGAATTCCCTACTAGAAAAGAATAACAGATAATAGTTCAGTTTTTAGACTTTAAATGTGATGGCTCACCAGATTTACACAATATGTTTTATTACCCATGATTTATGATTTTCATCTTTCAGATATTCAAGCCATGCGAGTCATTACATTCGAGCATGCATATTTTATGAATTTTGATAATAGTGAGATATTATTTTTACCTATGAATTCACCCTCACATGCTCATTATATCCTTAAAGTACTGATCCACATATACATCTATGTGCTCATTGTTTAATAACATAGGTTCAGGTGCTCAGTCACAGCAACGCGAGTGATTTTGGGCATCTCTTTCTACATCTCGATAGTTGGTGAGTCATCATGATTCGAGGGCCTATTTATTTTGATTTCCAACTTTCATAGTATTTGATTAGTTGCTTTCAATTCAGTCCAAGTCATTTGGGGGTTTGTCCCAACGGCTCTTTAGTTCTTTAAGTAGTAGAGGCTTGTCGAACTACTAGTTATTTTTCAGACTTCAGTATTAGTTATTCAGACAGTAAATTCAGTTGATTTCAGTTCAGTTTTGACATAATTCAGTATTGTTACTTAATTAGTTACCTTGATATGAGTTTCAAATCTAGTAGAAGGCTTACAGGGTTAGCTTGAGACTACTCGTAGTCTTGAGCACCGTGTGACGTCTCGAGACCCATTTTCGGGGTGTTACAAACTTGGTATCAGAGCCTAAGGTTTTGAGAGTCCTAGGTATTCAGACAAGCCGTGTTACGTAGAGCTTTGATCATGGGTGTGAAACTCACCACATTTATGAGCAAGAGGCTACGAAACATTTTAGGAAATCATCTTTTTTTTTTCATAATCCATCGTGCTTATAGCCATCACTATCTGATTTTAACTTGTACTCTTTCGTGACAGAACATGCCTCATCGCAGAGCTAATGCCCGCAAAAATTATAACCAGCCACCCCAGCCTGTTGATCTTCTGAATGAGAATGTGTCTCATACCGAATTTTGGGTTGCCTTTCAGGAATTGATCTAAGCTGAGACTGCCAATGTTTAGGGCAACCAACAGGCTGCAGTCCCACGACAGCAAGAGGGTGATTTATCTGCAATCAGACTTTGTGACTTTATGAGGATGAATCCGCCTGAATTCTTTGGGTCAAAGGTAGATGAGGACCCACAGTTATATCTTGATGAGGTGAAAAAGATCACTCAAGTCATGCATATTAATGAAGAGAAAAGTATAGAATTAGCTTCTTATAGGTTGAAGGATGTTGCTTATGATTGGGTTATTATGTGGAAGAAAGGTAGGGGTAAGAATGCAGCTCCCATGAGTTGGCAGATGTTTCAAGATGCGTTTCTAGACAGTTTCTTTCTACGGGAGTTGTGAGAAACAAAGACTAAGGAGTTCATAAACCTCAGACAGGGCTCAATGACAGTGAAGAAGTACTACCTTAAGTTCAATCAGTTATCCAAGTATGCTCCTGAGTTGATAGCTGATACTAGATCTAGTATGAGTAAGTTTATTACTGGAGTGTCTGGTTGGTATTCAAAGAGTGTAGGACTGCCATACTTATTGGAGATATGGATTTTGCTAGGCCGATGACTCATGCTTAGCAGATTGAGGCAGAAAAGTTGAAGGAAAGAGATAGAGGAAATAAGAAGGCTAGAACTGGGCAGTTTGTGTTTGGTCAATCAAGATTTGCAGGGGGAAATCGTTCACAGTTTCAGAGTCGCCCGCCTTTATCGGTGCCATCTTCAGCCAATGCTCTCATACCCAGAACCAAGTAGGAGCAGTGGGGTAAGACTTCGATGTCCAGATCTCAGAATAATGTGGGTGGAAGACCTAGTTATCCTACATATGCTAGATGTGGTAAGAATTATCCTGGTGAGTGCTTGTTGGGTCAGAAAGGTTGTTTTGGATGTGGTAAGTTGGGCCACGATATCAAGGGGTGTCCGTATGTTAAGCAAGGAAGCAGGGATGTTCGTCCCCAGACTCAGGCTACTAGTGTACTAGCTCCCGTAGGTCGCCCTGCCCCTCTTCAGGAAGTATCTTTCAGTACCGGTAGCGGTCAGCGCCAGAATTAATTTTATGCTTTACTATCCCGCCAGGAGCAGGAGAGTTCACCAAATGTTGTTACTGGTATGTTTCGTATCTTTTATTTTGATGTTTATGTGATATTAGACCCTGGGTTAAATTTCTCTTATGTGACTCTATTAGTTGTGGTAAATTTTGGGATAGATCCTGAAAAGCTTTCTAAGCCCTTCTCCGTTTCTACCCAGTAGGCGAGTCAGTTATTTCCAAACAGATCTATAGAAAGTGTCCTATCACTGTCCTTCATAAGATCATGTTAGCAGATTTAATAGAATTAGATATAGTTAACTTTGACCTTATTCTTGGTATGGATTGGCTCCATTCCTGTTATGTATCTATAGATTGTCGTACCCGAATGGTGAAGTTTCAGTTTCCTGATGAGCCAGTCTTTGAGTGGAAAGGTAATTTAGTGTCTCCCAAGAGTCATTTTATATCCTATCTTAAAGTTAAAAAGTTGATAACAAAAGGGTGTATCTATCATCTAGTTTGAGTCAACGACGCTAAGTTTGAGGCTCCAAACGTTCAGTCAATTCGGGAAGTAAATGAGTTTTCGGAAATCTTTCCTAAAGAGTTGCCAGGGGTACCTCTCGAAAGGGAAATGGAATTCAGAATTGATCTTCTTTTAGATACACAACCCATCTTCATTCCTCCATATCGTATGACTCCCGCTGAGCTTAAAGAGTTGAAAGAGCAACTCAAAGACCTCTTAGATAAGGGTTTCATAAGGCCCAATATTTCTCCATGGGGAGCTTCCGTCCTATTCGTGCGTAAGAAAAATGGTTCTATATGAATGTGCATTGACTATCGTCAGCTGAATAAAGTCACAGTTAAAAATAAATATCCTCTCCCCAGAATTGATGACTTATTTGACCAACTCCAAGGTATAAGTTATTTCTCCAAGATAGACCTTAGATCCAACTATTATCATCTTAGAGTAAGGGAATGCGACATCTTGAAGACAACTTTCAGAACCCGTTATGGTCACTTTGGATTCCTAGTCATGTATTTTGGGCTAACAAATGCCCCAGTAGCCTTCATATACTTGATGAACCGTGTGTTCAAACAGTACCTAGATATGTTTGTCATAGTCTTTATCGATGATATCCTTATCTATTCCCGTAATGATCATGCAGACCATCTTAGAATTGTGTTGTAAATTTTTGAAGATCACCAGTTGTTTGCCAAATTCAGTAAGTGTGAATTTTGGCTAAGGTCAATAGCTTTCCTCGATCATATTATTTCTGGTGATGGCATTAACGTTGATCCCCAAAAGACCGAAGCAGTAAGAAACTGGCCTAGACCCATTTCTCTATCAGACATCAGAAGTTTCTTGGGTTTAGCTGGCTATTATAGACGATTTGTTAAGGGGTTTGCATCCATTGCATCTCCCATGACTAAATTAACTCAGAAGAAAGTTAAGATTTCAGTGGTCAGATTCTTGTGAGAAAAGTTTTCAGGAGTTGAAGACTCGACTCACTTCAGTCTTGTCTTAGCATTACTTGATGGTACAGATGGGTTCGTTGTGTACTGTGATGCCTCTAGAATTGGTTTGGGTCGTGTTTTGATGCAAATAGGAAATGCCATAGCCTATGCCTCAAGAAAACTTAAGCCTCACGAAAAGAACTATCCTACTAGTGATCTTGAATTAGTTGTTGTTGTGTTTGCCTTGAAAATATGGAGGCACTATCTTTATGGGGTGCATGTTGATGTGTTTATGGACTACAAGATCCTGCAGTATGTGTTTACGCAGAGAGAGTTAAATCTTTGTCAGAGAAGATGGTTAGAATTATTGAAAGATTATGACATAAATATTTTGTATCATCCGAGCAAGGCCAATGTTGTGGCAGACACCCTTAGTAGATTGTCTATGGGTAGTATTGCTCATGTAGAGAATGATAAGAAGGAGTTAGTTCGAGAAGTTCATCAATTATCTAGATTGGGTATTCGTTGAATTGATTTGGCTGAGGGTAATGTTTGGGTTCAGAGTAGTGCAGAATCTTCTTTGGCTTTCGAGGTAAAGGAGAAATAAGATCAGGATCCGATTCTAGTTAAGTTGAAAGAGTCGGTTAGAGATCAGAAGGTAGAGATTTTCTCCCAAGGTGGAGATAGCGTGTTGAGATACCAGAGTAGATTGTGTGTGTTATGCGTTGATAATTTGAGACACCGGATTATGGCTGAAATGCATGGTGCACATTACTCTATTCATCCTGGTGCTACTAAGATGTACCGAGATTAGCGGGAAATCTATTGATGGATTGGTGTGAATAAGGATATTGCAGAGTTTGTGGCTAAGTGTTCAGTTTGTCAACAGGTTAAGGTAGAGCACCAAAGGCCGGGTGGCACTTTGCAAGAGTTCAGTATTCCCACTTGGAAGTTGGAAGAGGTGAACATGGATTTTGTAATAGGGTTACCTCATTCTCATCGTCAGCATGATTCAATTTGGGTTATTATAGATAGATTGACCAAATCAACTCATTTCCTGCCAGTCCATACGTCCTACTCAGCTGATGATTATGCTAAGCTATATATCAAAGAGTTGGTCAGATTGCATGGAGTTTCTTCGTCTATCATTTCATATAGGGGTACTCAGTTTATATCTCACTTTTGGAAAGCCTTTTAGAAGGGTCTTGGTACTCAAGTTCACCTTAGCTCAGTTTTTCATCCGCAAACAGATGGTAGGCAGAAAGGACCATTCAGACTCTAGAAGATATGTTGAGGGCATGTGTGCTTGATTTCAAGGGCAGTTGGGATGAACATTTGTCGTTGATTGAGTTTGCCTACAATAATAGTTACCATGCTAGCATTCAGATGGAACCGTTTTAGGCTCTTTATGGGAGGAGATGTAGGTCACCTATCAGTTGGTTCGAAGTGGGTGAGGCTGCGTTGATAGGGCCAGATGTGGTGTTAGAAGCTATGAAGAAAGCACAGTTGAGTAGAGAAAGGTTGAAAATAGCTCAGAGTCGTCAGAAATCATATGCAGCTGTGAGGAGAAGAGATCTTGAGTTTGAAGTTAATAACTTAGTTTATTTGAAGGTTTCACCCATGAAAGGGGTGAAAAGATTTGACAAAAAGGGGAAGCTTAGTCGCCGCCATGTTGGTCCCTACAGGATATTGAGCCATTTTGGGAACTGGCATACGAGCTTGAGTTGCCTATAGACTTGTCATCCGTTCACCCCGTGTTCCATGTGTCCTTGTTAAGGAAGTATATTGGTGATCCAGTGGTCGTAGTACCCTTAGAAAGCACAGACATTCGCGATAGCCTCTCTTATGAAGAAATTTCAGTTGAGATCCTTGATCGCCAAATTCGTAAACTAGAAACAAAGAAGTTCTCTTGGTCAAAGTTCTTTGGCGGAATCAATCTGTTGATTGAGTCACTTGGGAAGCAGAAGCGGATATGCGGACCAAGTACCCTCATCTTTTCACTGCAAACTCAGATTCAGCCGAGGGTAACAGTCTTCCTTAATATTGTTCTCTTCCAGTCTCAGTTTTAGCTATGTGATTATTTTCATGCAAATTCATGCGTTCGTAGATTAGTTCAGTCTCTCAGTATGATCTAGATTCAGTCATGCAATTTTAACTCAGTTGTGCATGCCAGTATATAGTCTCAGTATCCTCAGTTTAACTAGTCTCATTCGAGGATGAATGTTCCCAAGAGGGAAATATTGTAATACCTGTTGACACCTAGTTTTTGCACTCCGTGCAGCTAATTTTTGCACTCCGTGCTTAAAATTAACGTCTTCGAACTTCCTGAATATTAAAGGGCACAAAATATAATTTTCACACATTTTTTACAATTGTTAGTAAATTATTGATATTCATCCTTACTTTAGGATTTTATCAATTTATTTTCATATTTTTACTTTTATAATTTATTGATAATTCTTTGTACATTGGATTTTTTATCAATTCATTATCATTTTTAATATTTTTACAATCATCTGCACACGTACATGACATGACATCACATTTTATAACATTTTCAAATTAATTACATTTTTTAAATATTTCCAACATTCTTTACCTTTTCCCGTAATTACAAATCAAGTTCTACAATTTTTTTCTAGTCCGCAAACGTTGAATTAGATCAATTATTTTTGTACAGTGTACTAATTTGATGTCTTGTCATATCTGACAAGAACTGCATAATAATATCTTATTACATCCGACAAGTTATTGATAATTGTCATTATTTTAGAATTTTTACTAATTTATTATCATATTTTAATTTTACATAACTATCTTTAATTTCGTAAATTATAGGATTTTTATCAGTTTATTATAATTGCACAATCATCTACATATGTACATAACATAACACTACAATTCTTTTTATATACTATAAATTTTTAACTGTTTATGGTGTAATACATTATTTTTCAAAGAAAATTATATTTGTTTATATTTTTTTTGTAGTTATATATATCGATATTTTATTTAATATAGTCGACAAAAATAATATTGGTTTATTTTAATACACAAAATAATAAATTAGTTAAGTCAAGGTCTCGTCATATTTATGATATTTGACTTTTCCTTCACCTACTATCCTAATTTAAGAAATGTGTTAAAAAAAGTAGATGTTATATTTTATTTTATTATTATTATTTTTTTAAATGCTCATTCACACACACACACACACTAAACACAGACAAATCAGATTTTTATCCATTCTTCTATAAAAACTTACGTCTCTTTCTCTCTCTCTCAAAGCTCATTACCGCTGCTCCACCGCTGACTCATCGGAGGTGATGACCGGCGAGCTTCAGTCGCTAAACCACCATCACCACCATGAACCCGATCTCCCTTCCCTCTTTTCCGATCAAATCTAGCCGGAATCACAAGTCACTGACGCCGCCTTTCCAGCCGCCTTCCTTTACCGGCGCCTCCCCTTTTTCCTCCTTCGTCCCGTCGTTGGCTCGCCGGAGGTGGTTGTCGGCGAGTTCCAGTCAAACTCAGAACCACTTCCGGCTGGAAAATAGCCAGATCCGATCATATTTTATCTTTTCGGCGTCGCTCCGGCTGTTGTCGTTGAAGCAATGCCACTACCGTTACAAACGGCCACCGCTGTTTTGGGGTCTTCCATTTTATGAATCTATTAATGTGTTGGATCTGATCGAAAGACGGAATCTACGGCGAGCTCCGTTGAATTTAATATTCGTATATATTTTTTGTGATTTATTGCATTATTTTGGGCTCCTCCGATGAACGTCGTTGTTTTGGAATCATTTATGGTTGTTTTAGCTGATTGTTGCCATATTTTTACATTCTGACTTTGGTATTCGGATTGGTTTTTATTTTATCCACTTGTTGATAATTTTGTTAATCTTTTTCAACGATCTTATTACTGCATTTGTAAATTTTTGACTGATTTTAATTTTTTCCTTTTACTATTGTACAATTTTTACTACGCTAATGGACTTTACATTTTCAAATTTACTATTAATATCAAACTACACATGACCGATGAAATTATCTCTATTGGATATTTGAGCGCACCCCGTTACAAAAGACAAATTTTATTTTCTCAAAATTATTAGTTTATATCATGAGTTGAAACTTGGCCAATGTAATTATCTCTCCGTCTGGATATTTGAGGCCATCTCGTTACAAAAGATGGACTTTATTTTCTCAAAATTATTAGTTTATATCAAAGGTCGACACATGACCAATGAAATTATCTCCCCGTCTGGATATTTGAGATCATCCCATTACAAAGACGGACTTTATATTTTTAAATTTATTATTTATATCAAAGGTCGATACTTGGCCGATGAAGAAATTATTCGTTGATTTTCGAGGCCTTCACAAATAAAAGACGAATTTTACATATACAAATACGTAACAAAAATAAATATTTTCGGGCGATGACGAAATCTTTATAATATTTCAAAACTTTATCTGAGTCCCACTTTTTTAACAAAAAATTATATTTTAAAATATGTATGTGCACCCATACCTTTTAATTTATTTTGATTATTATTTATGTATTATTAACATTTTTATTACAAGTGTTTATACAAGTTATTGGGAATAATTGTTAGGATGACATTCAAAGAAGACTTTAAATTGTGTGTTTATATTTTTTATATTCTTACACTTGTACAAATATTAATCATAGTGAAAACTTTATTTTTGAGGTGTTGGTCGGGATATTTTTTATTTACACAATCTTCACAACGTGTTTAGGCAACTTTAGGCCGTTAATATTTATATATAAATATTAGATTGACTTAGATTATTTAATCAAATAATTTATACTTTTTACACTAAAAAATATTACGTAGTTTTTTTCTTCAGAACAAGTTTTTCTTTATTCAATTTTATCATTTCTTTAGATACATATACTAATATACTTTTGTTTATAATTTTTTTTACGATAAAACATATATATTATTTTAATACACTTACATAAAAGAATTAAGTTAATCAAGTAATTCACATATTATGTAGTCTTTTCTTCTCAAATAAATTTTACTTTTTTTCGTAATTTTAATCAGATAAAAAATATTACTTGTAAATACTTTTTCTTTTCATGGCACATCAAAATACATTTCTTTTCACACATCGTAAAGACTTTTCTTTTCACATGTATTTATACATTTTTATATATATCTTTTACTTATTTTTATAACAATATGTTTTTTATATATATTTAATATACATATTCCTTTACATAGTTTTAAACATTTATACTTTTTTCAAAAGAATTATTTTATACTTGATACGTACACTTTTTACATTATTTTTAATATACCTCCTCCTCTTTGATAAATTTAGTCTAGCCGGGTACCATATTTGTGGATCTTGAAGGGTGCCTAACCCCTTCCCTTTGGGATTATTTGAACCTTTACCTAAAATCTCAACTGGTTTTCGTAGACTGAAACATAAATCGCACATGTTAATAATTCAATAGGTTTCCTTATTTTTCATTAAAAATTAGGTGGCAACTCTGTACAAAATTATAATTCTTTTTTGAGTCGATAAGTCGTGCTTGTTTAATCATGGCGAAAACAGGGCATGACAATACCCCATACTTTTCTTAGTCCTGTTTAGCTCCTAGTGGGTCAAGGGTCAACTTCAAAAGTGTATAACTCTTGATACACATAGAATTTTTCAGCTCTAGACCCACCAATGTGTAGATAATTGAGTCAGCTTTCCAACGATACCAATCTCGGCTTAATCCGATACTCGGTTGAGATGTTATGACGCTTTTAGTGAAAAGTAGTAAAGCGCCGCGATAGTACCACGTCGCGGTGAAGTTCCAGCTCGCAATTGTCTATTTTCCAGTGAAGCATCGCGATTAGCCCTCGTCGTGGTGAATCCCAAATTTCCGTTTGTACTTTTTTCTAGTAGCTCACCACGATTGGCCTGTATCGCGTTAAAATTCTCAATAGAACAGTCACCGCATCGCGGTGAAGTGCAAAATGGGACTCGTCCCCTTATCCAGTAAGCCCATCGCGATTGCACCGCATCGCGGTGTTGGTCAAAACCAAAATTATCCCTTATCCAGTATGGCACCGCGATTGCCACAGCGTCGCGTCGCCTGCCAAAGTCGGGATTCCAGTTCCGGACTTGATTTTTTTTAAGGTCAATCTAGTCTTTTGCCCAAGCCCCTATTCGTAAAAAACAATGAATTAAACCCATTCTAAACATTTTATTCATACTTTTCATCAAATTACTCTCAAAGAAACCCTAGAGCTTCAAAACTTAATCTCCAAGAAATCCAAATTCCATCATTCTTTTTCAAAAGTAACCCAAAATACAAGATTTCCAAATCAAGATATTCAAGAATCAATCCTCAAGAACACAAATAGGAACCCAAAGTTCAAGTTTCTTCCTTTGTTCATCAATAAAGGTATGTGGGGTTCTAAACAAGGATAATTATTTCATCTTTGTGCCCAAAACTTGTTTCAATTATGTTTTACATGAATATACATGAATTTCAAGTTAGGATTCATACCCAAATATTGTTATTTGAAGAGTATGATGTTTCAAGAGAATTAAATGTTGATTTGCATGTCTATTTTTGTATTTTTATGCGTATGACATTATTTTCCAGATTTAGAATTTGATTTATCAATGCTTTTGTTATCTAGTATGAACTTTATGAAATTTTGACATGAATTTGATGCATGGGTTATTAAGCCCTAGTTTGAACATTGATATTTCAAGAATGATTATGCTTTGGGCATCCCGTGACTAGTTCATTCTTAGATTTTGATCAAGATTTGGCCTTTTGGTCATAGCTTAGATATGGAATCCAATTTATAGCTAAATTTTATTTTTTAACAAGCAGAAGCACAATTACCTTTCAGTATGAATTATTATGATTTCTAAAGTAGATTTTCTACAGAATGAACATACAGATTAAAGGGAGTAGTATTTAGCACTGAGCAGGAAGTGTGGGTTTAGCGCATCCTATTTTTCTAGAACTATGAGCCAACGTAGGTACAGTTTCAGATTATTTTTATTTCTATATGGATGAAAATTACAGATGTGATCACTTAGCTCAGGTTATACTCCTTGGCAAGAGCATGACACTTCTCCCCAATGTGAGGTTTTCCCCTTAGGGGAACTAGACATTGGACACTATAATAGCTCACATAGTGTATGTCGGTTAGAAGAACCTCCCTACTAGTAAAAATAATAAAACAGCTTTTGAGAGAATTTCCCTACAACTTAAAAACCTTACAGAACAGTTTTTAAAAAGAATTCCCTACTAGAAAAGAATAACAGATAATAGTTCAGTTTTTAGACTTTATATGTGATGGCTCACCAGACTTACACAGTATGTTTTATTACCCATGATTTATGATTTTCAGCTTTCAGATATTCAAGCCATGTGAGTCATTACATTCTAGCATGCATATTTTATGAATTTTGATAATATTGAGATATTATTTTTACTTATGTATTTACTCCCACATGCTCAGTACATCCTCAAAGCACTGATCCACATATACATCTATGTGCTATATTGTTTAATAATGTAGGTTCAGGTGCTCAGTCATAGCAACGTGAGTGATTTTGGGCATCTCTATCTACATCCCAACAGTTGGTGAGTCCTCATGATTCGAGAGCCCATTTATTTAGATTTCCAGCTTTCATAGTATTTGATTAGTTGCTTTCAGTTTGGTCCGAGTCAGTTGGGGGTTTGTCCCAACGACTCTCTAGTTCTTAGTATTAGGGGCTTGTTTGACTACTAGTTATTTTTTAGACCTTCAGTATTAGTTACTTTTTAGGGTGCTAGTTACTTTTCTAAGATAAACCTCAGATCAGCCTATCATCAACTTAGAGTCAGGGAATGTGACATTTCCAAAACAACTTTCTGAACCTGGTACGTTCACTTTGAGTTTCTAGTCATGTCCTTTGGTCTTACAAATGCACAACAACTTTTATGGACTTGATGAATCGAGAGTTTAAGCAGTACTTGGATATGTTCGTCATAGTCTTCATCGATGACCTTCTTGTCTAATCCCGTACCAAAAATGATCATGCAGATCACCTCAGAATCATACTTCAGACTCTCAGAACTCATTAGATGTTCGCCAGATTCAGGAAGTGCAATTTTTTGGCTAAGGTCAGTAGTGTTCCTTGGTCATATTATTTTCGGTGATGGCATTAGGATTGATCCTCAAAAGACCTAAAAAGTGAGAAACTGGCCTAGACCCATCTCTCCATCAGATATAAGGAGTTTTTTAGGTTTAGCTGGCTATTACCGTTGGTTTGTTAAAGGGTTTTCATCTATTGAATCCCCCATGTACAGATTGACTCAGAAGAAAGTAAAGTTTCAGTGGTCAGATTTCTGCGAAAAGAGTTTTCAGGAGTTGAAGACTCGACTTATCTCAACCCCAGTTTTGACTCTACCAGATGGCTCATATGGATTTGTTGTGTACTGTGATGCATCCAGGGTAGGTTTGGGTTATGTCCTCATATAGAGAGTTAAGGTCATAGCCCACGCCTCTAGACAACTTAAGCCTCACGAGAAGAATTAACCTACCTATGATCTTGAACTAGTAGTTGTAGTGTTTTTCTTAAAAATTTGGAGGCATTATTTATATGGGGTGCATGTAGATGTTCTCACAGATCACAAAAGCTTGCAGTATGTCTTCTCTCAGAAAGATTTGAATTTGCTTCAGAGAAGGTGGTTAGAGTTGAAGAAAGATTATAACATGAGTGTCCTGTATCATCCGGGCAAGGCCAATATAGTGGATAATGCTCTAAGTAGGTTGTCTATGGGTAGTGTTCTCATATTAAGAGTGATAAGAAGAAGTTAGTTCAGAAAGTTCATCAGCTTGCCCGACTAGGTGTCCGCTTAGTCGATTCAGCAGAGGGTAGTGTATGGGTGCAGGATAGTTTAAAATCATCTCTAGATTCTGAAGTGAAGGAAAAATAGGATAGAGATCCCAGCCTTATTAAGTTGAAAGAGTCAGTCAGAGATCAGAAGGTAGAGGTTTTCTTCCAAGGGGGAGATGGTGTGTTGCGTTGCCAGGGTCGGCTATGTGTTCCAGGTGTACATGACTTGAGGCAATGAATTCTTGCAGAAGTGCATGGTGCGCGTCTGTAACACCCCGATTTTCTAAACCGGAATGCTACACGGTGCTCATGACCCCGAAGGACCACAAGCTAACCCATAATTGATATCTGTACCTGTATACTGCATAAAACACTGTATAATGCGAAAACATGAACTGAAAGGCCATAAGCTTCAATACTAATAAATAACTAAAAATAGGGTATAACAATACCAAAACAACTGAGATAACTGTCTGAACATACTATAGTCTGAAAGTCTCTAAACTTTTCTGAATAAGGAGTTGATGGGACATGTCCCCAACTAACTCCAACTACTGAAATAGATTGAAAACTAAAATAGTAATGTAATCATCATGTCCTCGAAGGATGAGGACTCACAACTGAATCTGACTGCTGAACTGGGATGCTACTAATGTTCTGGAGCTCGTGCTTCTAAACCTATGGTATAAGACACCATAGCGCAAATGCGTTAGTACTTTGAATGTACTGGTCTGCAAGTGAGGTGGGCTGAATGCAATAGCTTCATATGCATGAACAATACTAACTGACTGACTTACATGAATGTGAGAATACATGCATGCATACGTAACTGTAACTGACATCATGATAGGACTGAATACCGAGTTCTGACTACTGAGTTTACTGGTATTGGCATCTGAGTCACTATAAGTGAGAAAGAATGATACTATATTACTAAATACTGAGGGACTGATACTATGCTACTGATATATGAATAACTGTGTCTAACAGTTCTGATTATGAAGAACTGGTCTGGTTAACTGTATCTGATAGTCTAATTATAAAGAATTAATCTGATCGACAGTATCTAACAACCATGAATATAAAAAACTGATATGCTTGACCGTATCTGACAGTCATGAAAGTGAATACTGATAATATGAGTTCTGCTAACTGATATAACCGATAACATTAGTGACTGTATCTGACAGTCCTAAATCTGATGGAACTAACTGAGTTCCGTACTGTATCTGAGTTGACTGTATCTGATAGTCATGAAATCTGAAGAACTATCTGAGTTCTTTAACTGAGACTGAGAATGAGACTGAAACTGAGACTGTGGGAAGTAATTATCTAACCGACATGTCCCAAATCTGAACTGATGGGGTCCAACCTGTAACCCTAACTAGAAGGGTGTCAATACCGTGCCACGGTTAAAGAAAATAAGTGAGTAAACCCTATTCTGTTTGGGAGCTCTTTCCGTCTGCCCCTGCTATCAGGTAAACTCAAATAAGATGTATTAGCCCTATGTGTAGGGACATCTAAACCTACGCTGGCTACGTAGTTCTGGAACACAAGGATTGCTTCTAAGGATCTCACCCTACATTGAATAACAGGTGAGTCCCCATTTTTGGGTTCACTCGGTGCTGAATTCTACTCCTAACTGAATAGACACTGAACTGATTAATTGAACTAAACTGATTAGCTGAACTTAACTGATTAGCTAAACTGATATTAGTGGTATTGTTTAGCGGAGCTAAACTGAGTTTACTGAATTTTAAGGATTGACGGAATGTACTGAGTACTGAGGACTAATTGAGAATACTGAAGTTACTGAGATTGACTGTGAATACTGAGGTTACAGAGATTACTGAGTACTGAGATCACTGAGATTACTGAACTACTGAGATTTCTGAGTTTTCCTGAGTCACGTGACTGACTGAATTCTACAGATCATGGCTTAACTGAGAGTATCGTGATAACATGACATGGATCTAGGCACACAACTATATTTTTTGGGTACAAGTACCCCCAGGACTCGATGGAGGGAAACTGACACATATGACACTTCTTGATCATAGGAATAACATCCACAATTCATAATACCATAAGTAGGGGATTTTATACTACATATGTTTCTCAACACCATATACATGAAAGGGAATGCGTATAACATGTAAATACTTGCATAACTTCAATTTCATAAGCATTCCATAGCACAACAATAATACACAACAATTAGCATGGAATTCATGTTGAGTCGTAAGGAATAGAGCATGGTATTGTCATTTAAGTTCTATTTAGCTATAATACATGATTTCTAGTCTCTTAGGTATTTTATCAAACACCTTGCATGCACACCTTGTGGCATAGGCATATTCATCACCTTAATGATTTAAACCACCCAAATTTCATATATTTCAATTTGCATGTCATTCTAGTTTCATAAAATCACATAAAGATTCTAATTTGGGAGTTGTATAACAATCAATCACACAAACACAATCAACCCACAACATAACTTCATGATTCATAGTTTAAAAGAGGGTTCTTGAACTCCACGAATGAAAGAAATCCGTGGATGAACACTATGCATACCTTAGATTGAAGATCCGTGAAAACTAGCGGTGAAATCAGCTTGAATCTTGAAAGATATCTAATATTTCTTTAAGGTTCTTGAAGAAATCCTTAGGCTTGCTCTTGATTTTTCTTGACTAGGGTTTAACCCCTTTGGGAGAGAATGTTCTTTTTCTTGAGGAGATGATCTTAAGAGGAAACCCTAATCTTGTGGTTGAGAGTGTATGCATGAATTTTTTATATGTTTAACTAAAGAGAATGGAATATACTACGCTCCTTGAGGGTTATAAGTCGTGGGAAGTAAAGGCAAAAGACCAAAATACCCTTACTAAACCGCTTTTCAGTTGCTGAAAATCTAAAGCTGACGACATTCGTGATAAGTCATCAGATTTGTGATAAGTCTTCACAAATGTCATCACTGGGGGGCTGGAATTGATTGATTTCTGCTTAAGGCTGGCGACATTCGTGATAGTCGTCACACTTGTGATAACTTATCATAAAATATCGTCACTCAGTTTTTGTCACGCCTCAAATCCTATTGGGGTGGACCGGCATCCATAACCGAGGAGGCCCGGGAGAACCAGCTCATAACCTTATACTTCCCATGCATACCTCTATGACAACCCGAAATTCGGACAACATCATGTCGCATATAAAAGGAAATAATCACCTGTATAAGCTCGAGCACACATATATATGTATATACAATGCTTGGCCGTTGGAGCCATCACGTCTATTAACAAAACATCACCTTGATTGTACATTCGGTCTACAAAGCCTCTAGACAATACACAGAGTTTAACTAAGGTTGGTACACACCCCGCCATATAACTAACTTCTATACAATACCAAAAGTGACTGGATATGACACGGAAAGCCCCAAAGCAAACTGGAGCTCACCAAAAGCAGCTGGATATCCTGGCTCCTACTTGTGTGGTGTATGAGCTGAGGTACCTGTGCCTGCATGAAGTGCAGGTCCCCCGTGGGGGACGTCAGTACGAAATATGTACTGAGTATGTAAAGCTGTAGATAATCACATATTATATAGGAGCTCAATAGAAATCAGAAACAAGTGAATAAATCGTAATAGGAGTGGACCACACTTACTAGAACTTGTGACAACCTATACATTGTATTTATTCAATCACTTTACCTTCGTTCTTATCATCTTTGTAATCATTACTATACTGTACTGTGACCATTAGGCTGCCTCCAGTACATATCAACTGGGATCGACCCATGATAGGCTTATGCCCCTGGGATACCACCCATATACACATAAATAGGGACCGACCCATGATAGGCTTATGCCCCTGGGATACCACCCGATAAAAGAGAACTTCCATCACTTAGTTCAATTAATCTTTGAGATTGTTATTTCGGTCGCCACTGCATTTTTGATACTTTGAAACAATGATACATCAATAAGAGACATATAAATAGAACATCAATGCAATAACAATGAAGTAAGAACTCATTGGCACATCAATGAAGTATTTTGGAGTCATCAATGCTATAACAATGAAGTAGGAACTTATTGGCATATCAATGAAACGTTTTGGAGTCATTAATAGCACATGAATCTTGTTTGAGTAACCGGATACCTTCTGACATTCATTAGTGTAATAAACATGTAAGATTTGGAAAACAAGTATTGGAATGTCTTGACATCTTGTAGGGTGGAAACAAGTTCATTGGTAACGTAGGACATCATAGAAAACCATTATGGATCACATGTTATTGAATAACTTTGGAAACTTTCTTAATAGAACAATTGTTCACTTTTATGCCAAAGATATGGTATAGAGTATGCTTTACATACCTGACTGTCAACCTTCAATACTAGTCCCAAATAGACTTCCCGTCTTTTCGGATTACTTATCTACAATGAACATATATAGCAATCTAGTATTAGCAACCAAACGTCACAATTCAATTATTTGAATTCACCAAACTAGTGGTTAAGTAGTAAGCCTTAATTACACCATAAAGGGTGTCACTTTAACCCTCTTATACACCAATAATATTCACATGACATGCATATTCATACAACATCCTCCAAAATCAAGTTTGGATTCATTTATCCTTTCAACCAATCAATTAAACCAAATTGAGCCATAGACATAAATAATCATCAATTCAATAGTATATCACCATATCCACCTTCCATAACTCAATTACCATATCCACCTTCCACAATTCAATACAACCAAACCATGCAAAATAGTCCATAACCCTATTTCCATCACCTTTCAATAACAACCAATACATATAATCCTCTATCACACATATACATATGGAAAAGAACAAAGGCAAACAATATTCATACCTTAGAATTCACCTCTTGATTATAAAATCCTGTTTGCACAAATAATAGGTGCCGTTCGAAGCTCTCGAGATGACAAACGCAGTTATCGGATTACTTTGGAATTTCTACGGTTGAATCAAAAGTAATTTAAAGGTCAAATTTGGCTAGGGTTTGTTCTTTCTCAATGATTGATGATGAAAATGAGATTTTGAACTCATATACATGTATATATACACATATTCCCGTCCATAATATAATAGGAAATGACCAAAATGCCTTTAAAATTTAAATAATGTCAAATATGTCCTTTGGTGGACTGTTTTGATAAGCTAAAGTAGATCGACCATAACTCTTTGATCCGATATCGTATTTGGGTGAAATTGGTATCGTTGGAAGGATAATTCAAAGGGATTTGATTTCATATAAAGTAGGCCACCCAGTTCGTCCTGTACAAGGAGTTATGGTCGTTTGAAGTTGATCCTAAAAATCTGATTTGATAGGCTGAAGTAAAACGAGTATAACTCCTTACTCAGATGTTGGATTTGGATGAAACCAATTGCATTGGAAAGAAAACTCAATTATATTTCTTTTCATAGGTCGCAACTCTCCCAGTTCATTATATTAAGGGAGTTATGATCGTTTGAAGTTGACCCAAAAATTCGGCTGGCCTCAGTAGTTTGTGTGCAGGAAATTTTCCTGCACATTTACTATTCCCAAATATCCCGGCCACCGTTTTATAGTTTCGAACGTGCTCGATTATATCTGAAACCTATCCATTTTTGGAAATCTTTATATCATTGGAAAGCTTATTCAATAACCTTCGCATGGAACCATCGACGGGCAAATTCTGATATAAATAAAATAAAAAATTAATTTCATATAAATAAGACCAATACACGTACTTAAATACGCCAATACACGTACTTGAATACGGGGTGTTACAGTTTTTCAGCCTGACATGATGGAGTAAAATGGGCATAACTTTTGGTAGGTCATGATCTCAATAATTCATAGTCTAACGAGAGATATGATCATTTAAAATTGACTATAGCAATATCCTTCCTAAGGATTCAATCGGTAAGGAATGTTTTGATTCATCTGATAGCTGGGAGTTATTTGAAGACTTAATATACATTTAAATTGCTCATAAAACTATAAAATAACCATGATGTACTATGCATGAGCTTGAAACATGGCGCTAATATTGGTTTTGATTTTTTCGGGGTATTACAACGTCGCTCTATTCATTCAGGGGCCACTAAGATATATCGTGATTTGCAGAAGATCTATTGGTGGAGTGGGATGAAGAGGGATATCACAGAGTTTGTAGCCCAGTTCTCTACGTGTCAGCAGGTTAAAATAGAGCACCAAAAGCCTAGTGGGTCCATGTAGGAGTTCAGTATTCCCACATGGAAATGGGAAGAAGTAAACATGGATTTTGTGATGGGTTTACCTCATACTCATCATCAACATGATTCTATTTGGGTAATTTTAGACAGGATGACCAAATTAGCTCATTTCTTACCAGTTCATACTTCCTATTCAGCCGAGGACTACGCCAAATTCCATATCAGAGAGTTGGTCAGGTTACACATAGTCCCAGTGTCTATTATCTCAGATAGAGGTACCTAGTTTACCTCTCACTTCTGGAAAGTATTCCAAAAGGGTTTTGGTACCTAAGTTTACCTCAGTACAACTTTTCACCCTCAGATATTTGGTCAAGGAGAAAGGACCATCTAGACTCTAGAAGATATGTTAAGAGATGCATTGTATTTGGGATGACCACTTGCCTTTGATCAAATTCGCATATAATAACAACTATCTTTCCAGTATTCAGATATCTCCATTTGAGTCTCTTTATGACAGGAGATGTAGATCTCCAATCGGATGGTTCGAGATTGGTGAGGCCACAGTTGTAGGGACTGATTTAGTGTTTGATGCCTTAGAGAAGGTTCAGTGGATCAGAGAAAGATTCAGCGCTTCCCAGAGCCGACAGAAATCTTATACAGATGTGAGGAGAAAGGATCTCGAATTTGAGATCAGTGATTTAGTATTCCTGAAAATCTCTTCCATGAAGGGGGTAAAGAGGTTCGATAAAAAGAGAAAGCTCAGTCCTCAATATGTCGGTCATTACAAAATTCTCAGTCATTTCGAAAAGGTAGTTTACGAGCTTGAATTGCCTTCAGATTTAGCTTTAGTTCACCCAGTATTCCACGTATCCTTGTTAAAGAAATGCATTGGTGACCCAACAATCATAGTTCCCTTAGAGGGCGTAGATATTCAGAATGATCTTTTCTTTGAAGACATTCCAGTCCAGATCCTCGATATTCATATTCGAAGACTGAGGAACAAATAAGTTCCCTTAGTCAAAGTTCTTTGGCGGAATCAGTCCGTTGAGGGAGCTACTTGGGAAGCAAAAGCTGATATGCGGACCAAGTATCCTTATCTCTTCTCCGCAAACTCAAATTCAGATTAAGGTAACAATTTTCCTTAGCTTTATTCAATTCCATGTTCAGTTATAGTTATAATCTTGGTATCAGTTACCATTGCATATTCAGTCACGCATTCATGAATCAGTTCAGTCAGGTATTCCATGCATCAGATATACATGTTTAGTGTGTAAGCTCAGTCTATCAGTGTTTCTCAGCTTAATAAGTCTCATTCAAGGATGAATGTTTTCAAGAGGGAGATATTGTAATACCCTTTATTTCCCTAGCTTAATTTAACTCTCAGTATATGAGTTATTCCATATAAAATTTTAAAATACTCAGTATTTTTTAGTTTAGAGATTACCAATGCGTAGGAAATTTAGTCAGCTTTTCAATGATATAAAGTTCACCCAAATCTGATAGCCGGGCAAAGAGTTAGAGCCATTTTCATAAAGCAGTGTGCTAAAATGCATGTCAGCGTGTCACGGAGCCAGACATAATGGCAGTTGTCAAATCCAGTGATCCTCCGCAATCCTGGCGCATTGCGCCAAGGCTCATTTTTACAATTGTCCTTTTTCCAGTAAAGCTACACGATGATACCGCATCGCGGTGAACTTCCAGGTCTCATCCAGTATGGAAACGCATTACCACCGCATCGCACCACTGGTCATTTTCTCAGTTGTCAATTTCCAAAGATACGATGGGATAGCATCGCGTTGCACCGGCATGCTAAATTGGGATTTTTTAGTTAATTTTGAGTTTAATTATGAGGGCATTAAAGTTTTTTTCTCTCACCCTAGATAGTCCTTAACATGAAATTTAACCCTAAAAGAGCACTAATTGCTCAGTTATTTCATTATTCATTCAAGAAACAAAGCGTTATCTCTCAAAATACAAAACCCTAGCTTCAAGAATCAAGGTCAATCTCAAGAAATACATCCAAGAATTTTCAAGAATTAAAACACCCAGGTATGTTAGATATTCATCTATGGGTTCCTTTCACCCATTGAGTCCAAGAATCCATTTTTAAAACCACAAGATTATTAATTTATGATTTACATGCTTGAAATTGGATTGTATTCATGTTCATGACATTAATTGAGTTTCAATCCATGATTAAATTTATATTCCATGAAATTGAACTAGCATGTATATTGAATTGTGTAATTCCCATATTATAACCCATGAATTTGCAAGTTTGGGCACTGTAGTTGCAATGTTTATATGATATCCATGGTTATGTGCATTAAGTTGTGCTCCCCAAGTTTTTAATAGAATGTTCATGTGAATTAAATGGTGAATTCATGTCATGTTAGCATATGTACAAGCTTATGCCCTACAAGAGTTTGATAAAATGCCTCTATGAATGAATTATGAACAAGTGTACATTGTTATGTCTTTTAAGATCATGCTAAGCTTGATTTTTCATGCTATCGAGTCCTGGGGGTATCTAATACCCGATAATCTAGCTGTTTCCCTAAAGCTACAGTAGTTATAGAATAGTATCAGTCATGTCACGATCAGTAGAACTCAGTCAGCTACAGAACTCAGTAAAACTCAGTATCATTCCAGTCTAGTTCAGTATAATCAGTTCAGTGTCTATTTAGTTGGGAGTAGGATTCAGCATCGAGTGAACCCAATGATGGGGGCTCACCTGCCAGTAGATGGTGTGATCCTTAGAAGCAATCCTTACGTTCCAAAACTACGTAGCTAGCATAGGTTGAGACATCAACCCGCCAGTTGAGGGTTGATGAGATGTTTTAACATGCCAGATGAGGGTTCCACCGATCTCATCAGAGTACTTGCCAGATGAAGGTAACTCTTTAGCTTGTCTTTATCTGTGGCACGGTACTGACACCCTTCCAACTGGAGTTACAGGTTGGACCCCAGTTACCTTATTTGGGGCATGTCGGTTAGATGATTACCTCCCACAGTTTTAGTTTTAGTCTCAGTATAGGGATCAGTTCAGCTCTACAGAATTAGGATTGTCAGACATAGTCACCCAGTATCAGTAAATTAGTTATTAGAAATCTTAGATATCAGTTATTCAATTATCAGAACTCAGCTTCAGAAAAGCTCAGATGCAGTATACACGTATATGCACAGTATTGCATACTCAGTATTTACAGTAGCTTCAGTTACTCTATATCATATCATTCAGTCAGTTACTGTTCATACTTGTGAACTCTTGCATTCAGCCTTACCTCATTTAGCATACCAGTACATTCCACGTACTGCCGCATACTCTTTTTTTGCTCTATGATATCTCATATCATAGGTTTGGACGCTCAGGTTCCCAACCGCGCATAGATAAATTCAGACTCTGCCGCAGTATCAAATTTAATAGTGAGTCCTCATCTATCGAGGATATGCTTCATTTCAGTAGTTTTAGTAGTATTCAGTATTTCAGTAAATGGAGTTAGTTGAGAGCTTGTCCCATCAACTCCACTTTCAGACAGTTCAATTAGAGGCTTTTCAGATTAAACTTTCAGATAGTATTCAGGTTTTGTAGATTATTATGATAGTTGATATTCTTTATTAGTATTTCATCTTTTGAACCTTATGTCATTTCAGCCTATTTTTCATATTTATTTCAGTATTATTACTCATTGCTCACAACAGATATCAGTCATGAGTTAACTTGTGGTCCTTAGGGGTCGTAAGCACCGTGTAACATCAGAGGTATAGGCTCGGGGTGTTACAAACTTGGTAATAGAGCCTAAGGTTCAACAGATTCCTAGGGAGTCTGAAATCCACATCAAGTAAAGTCTGCATGGGTGTGTAGCGCGCCACACTTATGGACAGGAGGCTATGAGATATTTTTAGGAAAAGTTTTCCTTCTTTAAGTATTCATGTCGTGCGAGTGAGCATGAGCTCAAGTTAAACTCTCAGTCTAATACTTTCTTACTTCCGTTTACAAAATATGTCTCCCAAAAAGACCAATGAAAGAAGAACAGGAAACCAGTCAGCAACTCAACCCGTTCAGGAAGATCCCCTGGACGAGCAGTCTCCCATGCAGAATTTAGAGTTGCGTTTACTACTCTAGCCAATTCTGTAGTTGCTCAGAATGAATGGTCAGCTGCTGTTCAGTCCAACCAATGGCCAATACTGCTACATCCAGGATTCGGGACTTCACCCAAATAAATCCTCCCCTATTCTTAGGATTTAAGTCAGAAGAGGATCCGTAGGAGTTTCTCGATCAGGTTCAGAGAGTCTCAGATATCATGGGAGTGACTTTCAGTGAGAGTTCTGAGTTGACTGCCTATCAGCTACAAGATGTAGCCCATCCGTGGTTTAAGTAGTTGAAGGTAGACAGGGGTACAGGTGCAGATCCCTTAGAGTGGAAAAAGTTTGCTACTGCCTTCCTAGATAGATTCTTTCCCTTAGAGCTGAGAGAAGCCAAGGTGTTAGAGTTCATCAACCTCAGGCAAGGTAATATGAGTGTGAAAGATTATTTCCTTAAGTTTACTTAGTTATCCATGTATGCTCCTCATGTAGTAGCAGACAGTAGGTCCAGAATGAGCAAGTTCGTATTCGGGGTGTCAGATAGTGTGGTTAAAGGGTGCAGAACAACAATGTTAATTAAGAAGATGGACATATCCAGGCTCATGGTCCATGCTCAGTAGATAGAAGAGGCTAAGAATAAGGAGAGAGAGAGAGAGACAGAATAAGAGAGATAGAACAGGTAGCTTCAATTTCAATCATCCTAAGTCAGAGGGCGGTAA
The DNA here is from genome assembly GCA_030864215.1 of Capsicum pubescens. Taxonomy (NCBI): domain Eukaryota; kingdom Viridiplantae; phylum Streptophyta; class Magnoliopsida; order Solanales; family Solanaceae; genus Capsicum; species Capsicum pubescens. Next base: position 49,427,869 of record CM061540.1, on the reverse strand, counting down.
TCGTTCTCAGTTTCGTCCAAAGTATTTAATTCTAGCTCCGTCCTCATCCAGTGATCCAGTCCCTAAGTTCAAAAATAGTAACAAAGATAGGGTGCCAGGTTCTAAATCTCAGGGTAGTGTCAGAAGTGCTTGAACCAATCCTCTTTGTCAGACATTTGGCAGAAACCATCAGGGTATCTGCAGAGTTGGTAGTGATGTTTCTTTTGGGTGTGGCATGACAGGCTACAAAGTTAGAAATTGTCCTTAGTCAGGTTCTCAGGTTTAGTATAATCATTCTTCAACTCAGTCCGGTCGACCGAATCAACAAGGTGCCGCTTTCAGTGCCATCAGTGGGCCACACCCAAACATGCTCTATGCACTTCAGTCTAGACAAGATTAGGGAAATTATTCTGACATGGTCACTAGTACGTTATAGATAATCCATTTACATGTTTATGCTTTACTAGATCGAAGAGTTTCCTTGTCTTTCGTAACTTCTTATATAGCTGTTAACTTCAGAGTCAGTCCCGAAATTCTTATAGAGCCTTTCTTAGTCTCTACCCCAGCGGGTAAGTCTATCATAGCCCGACGGGTATACAGGAACTGTCCGATTATGATGTCTCAGAAAGTCACTTCAGCAGACTTAGTAGAATTAGAGATGACGAATTTTGATGTCATTCTCGGCATGGACTGAATCTATTCATACCATGCCTCAGTTGATTGCAAAAATAGAATAGTTTATTTTCAGTTTCCAAATGAACCAGTCCTTGAATGGAGGGGTAGTAATACAACGCTTAAGGGTCAATTGATTTCATATCTTAGAGCGAGGAAAATGATATCCAAGGGATGTTTCTATCATCTTATGTGAGTTAAAGACTCTAGTTCAGAGACTCCCAGTCTTGAGTCAGTTCCACTAGTAAATGAATTTTCAGATGTATTTCCCGAAGATCTTCCCGGAGTTTCTCCCGAAAGGGAAATTGACTTTGGAATAGACATTCTTCAAAACACTCAACCCATATCTATTTCTCCATACAAAATGACACCAGCTGAACTCAGGGAGTTAAAAAAATAGTTAAAGGATCTCTTAGATAAGGGATTCATCAGACCTAGCATTTCCTCGTAGGGCGCACCAATCTTATTCGTGCGTAAAAAAGACGGTTCCCTCAGAATGTGTATAAACTACCGTTAGTTGAACAAAGTCACAGTCAAGAATAAATACCCACTTCCCAGGATTGATGACTTGTTTGACCAACTTTATGGTGCTAGTTATTTTTCTAAGATAGACCTCAGATTAGGCCATCATCAGCTTAGAGTCAGGGAATATGATATTTTAAAAATAGCTTTTCGAACCCGGTATGGTCACTTCGAGTTTCTAGTCATGTCTTTTGGTCTTACAAATTCCCCAACATCTTTCATGGACTTGATGAACCGAGTTTTCAAGCAGTACTTGGACATGTTCGTCATGGTCTTCATTGATGACCTTCTTGTCTACTCCCGTACCAAAAATGATTATGCAGATCACCTCAGAATTGCACTTCAGACTCTCAGAACTCATCAGTTGTTCTTCAAATTCAGTAAGCGCAAATTTTGGCTAAGGTTAGTAGCATTCCTTGGTCATATTATTTCCGGTGATGGCATTAGGATTGATTTTCAAAAGACCAAAATGGTGAGAATTTGGCCTAGACCCATCTTTCCATCATATATTAAAAGTTTCTTGGGATTACCTGGCTAGTACCGTCAGTTTGTTGAAGGATTTTCGTCTATTACATCCCCCATGTCCAGATTGACTCAGAAAAAAGTCAAGTTTCAGTGGTTAGATTCCTCCGAGAAGAGTTTTCAGGAGTTGAAGACTCGACTCACCTCAGCCCCAGTTTTGACTCTACCAGATGGCTCAGATGAGTTTGTTGTGTACTAGATGCATCCAGAGTAGGTTTGGGTTGTGTCCTCATGTAGAGAGGTAAGGTCATAGCCTACGCCTCTAAACAGCTTAAGCCTCATGAGAAGAATTAGCCTACCCATGATCTTGAACTAGAGCCTGTAGCGTTTGCCTTAAAGATTTGGAGGCATTATTTGTATGGGGTACATGTAGATGTGTTCACAGATCACAAAAGCTTGTAGTATTTCTTCTCTCAGAAAGATTTGAATTTGCGTCAGAGAAGATGATTAGAGTTGTTGAAAGATTATAACATAAGTGTCCTGTATCATCCGGGCAAGGCCAATGTAGTGGATGATGCTCTCAGTAGGTTATCTATGGGTAGTGTTGCTCACGTTAAGAGTGATAATAAGAAGTTAGTTTAGGAAGTTCATCATCTTGCCCGACTAGGTTCCCGCTTAGTCGATTCAGCAGAGGGTAGTGTGTGGGTGCAGGATAGTTCAAAATCATCTCTAGTTTCTGAAGTGAAGAAAAAATAGGATAGAGATCCCAACCTCGTTAAGTTGAAAGAGTCAGTCAGAGATCAAAAGGTAGAGGTTTTCTCCCAAAGGGGAGATGGTGTATTGCGTTACCAGGGTCGACTATGTGTTCCAGGTGTAAATGACTTGAGGCAACGAATTCTTACAGAAGCGCATGGTGCGCGTCACTCTATTCATCCAGGGAACACTAAGATGTATCGCGATTTGCAGGAGATCTATTAGTGGAGTGGGATGAAGAGGGATATCTCAGAGTTTGTAGCCAAGTTCTCTACGTGTCAGCAGGTTAAAATAGAGCACCAGAAGCCTAGTGGGTCCATGCAGGAGTTCAGTATTCCCCCATGGAAATGGGAAGAAGTAAATATGGATTTTGTGATGGGTTTGCCTCGTACTCGTCATCAACATGATTCTATTTGGGTCATTGTAGATAGGATGACCAAATCAGCTCATTTCTTTCCAGTTCATACTTCCTATTCAGCCGAGGACTACGCCAAACTCCATATCAGAGAGTTGGTCAGGTTACATGGGGTCCAGTATCTATTATCTCAGATAGAGGTACCTAGTTTACCTCTTACTTCTGGAAAGCATTCCAAAAGGGTCTTAGTACCCAAGTTCACCTTAGTACAACTTTCCACCCTCAGACATATGGTCAAGGAGAAAGGACCATCCAAACTCTAGAAGATATGTTAAGAGCCTGCATTGTTGATTTCAAGGGTACTTGGGATGTCCACTTGCCTTTGATCGAATTTGCATATAATAACAGCTATCATTCCAGTATTCAGATGGCTCCGTTTGAGGCTCTTTATGGTAGTAGATATAGATCTCCAATCGGATGGTTCGAGGTCGGTGAGGCCGCAGTTGTAGGGCCCAATTTAGTGTTTGATGCCTTAGAGAAGGTTCAGTTGATCAGAGAAAGACTCAGGGCTGCCCAGAGCTGACATAAATCTTATGCAGATGTAAGGAGAAAGGATCTCGAGTTTGAGATTGGTGATTTAGTATTCCTAAAAATCTCTTCCATGAAGGGGGTAAAGAGGTTTGGTAAGAAGAGAAAGCTCAGTCCCCGATATGTCGGTCCTTATAGAATTCTCAACTATTTAAAAAAGGTAGTTTACGAGCTCGAATTGCCTTCAGATCTAGCTTCAGTTCACCCAGTATTCCACGTCTCCTTGCTAAAGAAATGCATTAGTGACCCAACAGTCATAGTTCCCTTAAAGGGCGTAGATATTCAGAATGATCTCTCCTTTGAAGAGATTCCAGTCCAGATCCTCGATCATCATATTCGTAAACTGAGGAACATAGAAGTTCCCTTAGTCAAAGTTCTTTGGCGGAATCAGTCCGTTGAGGGAGCTACTTGGGAAGCAGAAGCCGATATGCGAACCAAGTATCCTCACCTCTTCTCCGCAAACTCAGATTCAACTTAAGGTAACAATCTTCCTTATCTTTATTCAGTTCCATGTTCAGTTACAACTATAATCTTGGTATCAGTTACCGTTGCACATTCAGTCACACATTCATGAATCAGTTCAGTCATGTATTCCATGCATCAGATATGCATGTTTAGTGTGTAAGCTCAGTCTATCAGTGTTTATCATCTTAATCTGTCTCATTCGAGGATGAATATTTTTAAGAGGGAGATATTGTAATACCCCATATTTCTCTAGCTTAATTTATCTCTCAATACATGAGTTATTCCATATAAATTTTTAAAATACTCAGTATTTTTTAGTTTAGAACTTACCAATGCATAGGAAATTCAGTCAGCTTTCTAATGATATAAATTTTGCCCAAATCTGATATCCGGGCGAAGAGTTAGAGCCATTTTCATAAAGCAGTGTGCCAAAATGCATGTTAGCGCATCGTGGAGCCAGACATAATGGCAGTTGTCAAATTCAGTGAGCCTCCGCGATCCTGGCGCGTTGTGCCAAGGCTCATTTTCGCATTTTTCCTTTTTCCAGTGAAGCTACGCGATGTCACCACGTCGTGGTGAACTTCCAGGTCTCATCCAGTATGGCAACGCGATACCACCGCGTTGCGCCACTGGTCATTTTCTCAGTTGTCAATTTCCAGAGACACAATGTGATAGCACTGCGTCGCGCCAACATACTAAATCAGGATTTTTTAGTTAATTCTGAGGGCATTAAAGTCTTTTTCCCTCACCCCAGTCAGTCCTTAACACGAAATTTAACCCTAAAAGGGCACTAATTGCTTAGTTATTTCATTATTCATTCAAGAAACAAAGCGTTCTCTCTCAAAATACAAAATTCTAGCTTCAAGAATCAAGGCCAATCTCAAGAAATCCATCCAAAAATTTTCAAGAATTAAAACACCAGGTATTTTAGGTGTTCATCTATGGGTTTCTTTCACCCATAGAGTCCAAAAATCCATTTTTAAAACTACAAGATTGTTGATTTATGATTTACATGCTTGAAATTGGATTGTATTCATGTTCATGACATTAATTGAGTTTCAATCCATGATTAAATGTATATTCCATGAAATTGAACTAGCTTGTATGTTGAATTGTGTAATTCCCATTTTATAACCCATGAATTTGCAAGTTTGGGCACTGTAGTTGCAATGTTTATATGATATCCATGGTTATGTGCATTAAGTTGTGCTCCCCAAGTGTTTAATAAAATGTTCATGTGAATTAAATAGTGAATTCATGACATGTTAGCATATGTACAAACTTATGCCCTACAAGTGTTTGATAAAATTTCTCTATGAATGAATTATGAACAAGTGTACATTGTTATGTCTTTTAAGTTCATGTTGTGCTTGATTTTTCATGCTATCGAGTCCTGGGGGTATCTAATACCCGATAATCTAGCTGTTTACCTAGAGCTATAGTAGTTACAGAATAGTGTCAGTCATGTCACGATCAGTAGAACTCAGTCAGCTACAGAACTTAGTAAAACAAAGTATCAGTCCAGTCTAGTTCAGTATAATCAGTTCAGTGTCTATTTAGTTGGAGTAGGATTCAGCACCGAGTGAACCCAAGGATGGGGACTCACCTGCCGGTAGAGGGTGTGATCCTTAGAAGTAATCCTTGTATTCCAGAACTACGTAGCCAGCGTAGGTTGAGACATCAACCTGCCAGTTGAGGGTTGATGAGGTGTTTTAACCTTCCAGATGAGGGTTCCACGGATCTCATCACAGTACCTGCCAGATGAGGGTAACTCTTGAGCTTATCTTTACCCGTGGCACGGTACTGGCACCCTTCCAACTGGAGTTACAGGTTGGACCCTAGTTACCTTATTTGGGGCATGTCGGTTAGATGATAACCTCCCACAGTTTCATTTTCAGTCTCAGTATAGGGATCAGTTCTGCCCTACAAAATCAAGACTGTCAAAGAAAGTCCCCTAATATCAGTAAATCAGTTATCAAAAATCTCAGATATCAGTTATTCAGTTATCAAAACTCAGTACTCAGCTTAAAAAAAACTCAGATACAGTATACACGTATATGCACAGTATTGCATACTCAGTATTTACAGTAGTTTCAGTTACTCTATATCATATTATTCAGTCAGTTACTGTTCATACATGTGAACCGTTGCATTCAGCCTTACCTCATCTAGTATACCAGTACATTCCACGTACTGACGCATACTCTTTTTTGCGCTATGATGTCTCATATCATAGGTTCGGACGCTCAGATTTTCGACCACGCATAGACAGATTCAAACTCAGCCGTTGTATCAGATTTAGTAGTAAGTCCTCATCTATCGAGGATATGCTTCATTTCAGTATTTTCAGTAGTATTCAGTATTTCAGTAGATGGAGTTAGTTGGAGGCTTGTCCCATCAACTCCACTTTCAGACAGTTCAGTTAGAGGCTTTTCAGACTAGACTTTTAGACAATATTCACCTTTTGCAGATTATTATGATAGTTGATATTCTTTATCAGTATTTCAGCTTTTGAACCTTATGGCATTTCAGTCTATTTTTCGCATTTTTTTCAGTATTATTACTTAGTGCTCACAACAGATATCATTCATGAGTTAGCTTGTGGTCCTTAGGGGTCGTAAGCACCGTGTAGCGATCGGGGTACAGACTCGGGGCGTTACAATAAGTCAATTGAATTCAAGCTAATTAGATTACAAAATTAATTAAAGAGGAGGACGATGTGAAAAGAAATTTTATTGAGACATGAAATGGTGGGCAGATGCCACCGTTGTTCCTGCGAAGAAAGCTGCTAATTGAATCCTTAGTACGTATCCTATTTTTGATGAATCAAATTATCAATCTCTCTCTATTTTACCTGGCAAAATTGAAGGAAAGATATACCTAATAGAAAGAAATAATAAAACAAAAATAAAGATAAATATACTTCATTGACTTCTTTTTCCTTTTTAATTAATGATATTAAATTAGTGAAGAGAATATACTAAGACAATTTTTTGTAGGGTAATAAATATATCCTAATTTTTTGAATAAAAATTATGTATCTGGAGATTTAAAGAGAGAGAATATAAATAAGAAATATTTATAAGAGATTAACTAATAAGCACGCTCATTTTACACCGTCAAGGACTAAAAAAGGAAATTTCAATTATGTTACCTTTTAATATTTGATTATAAATAGATAAATTTGTATTATACTTGGACTCTAGTTTATCTACGAGATTTGTGAAATTTTATTATTAGAAACCAATGGGAGTCCTACCGATCATATAGAGTACTACTGGTATATTTTAGTTAGTTGTTGATCGATCTTTTCGTCATTGGCCATTAATGATACACTAACAAACTCCTGCCAAAGGTTCCTCTTTCCCACCCATTCATCTCTATAAAAACTAAACATGCTTAACTCAAATCTCCATGACCTTAAACCAAAAAAAATAAAAAATAAAAAAATAAAAATGGAAGCTTGTTACAATAACATTCCATGGGTGATCATTATAGTTTTTATCCAAATAATTATAATAATCCCTTGTGCTGTAGGGGGAAAAGTTCCAGCAATTATAGTATTCGGGGACTCGACGGTAGACAGTGGCAACAATAACCAGATATTGACTATTGTTAAGAGCAATTTCGAGCCATATGGTCGTGACTTTTATGATAAAAAGCCAACAGGAAGATTCTGCAATGGGCGGATTCCAACAGATTTGATGTCTGAGGCTTTTGGTTTGAGACCATTTGTCCCTGCTTATTTGGATCCTATGTATAACATATCTGATTTTGCTCTTGGTGTTTGTTTTGCTTCTGCTGGTTCTGGTTGGGACACTACCACTAATCAACTTGCTGTAAGGTTCCCATTATAATTCCATCTCTACTTACATACATACTTGTCCACCTTCAACTCTTATGTCCATTCAAATATTCACGTAAGACACAATACTTAAATTACGCCCTTTAACTTGAACGCAAATCACATCTATGACCTCCAACTCTGGTTGTGCACAACTAGACACTTAAACTTGTATAAAGTTGAACAAGTAGACACATATGTCCCATGTGGCGTCCTACGTGGCCAATTCTTGTCCTACATGGCGTCCTATGAGTATTATACCGCATAAGACAGACGTGTGTATCTACTTGTTCAACTTTATACAAGTTTAAGTTTCTACTTATACACATCTAAAGGTGGAGACCATAGATGTAATTTGAAGTCAAGTTAAATGACATGTTTATATATTATGCCTTCACGTAACTTGAAATGAAGGAAATAACATTAATTGGTAATGAAATCAAACAAACATTTCACATAATTTAAATCCATTCTTAGGGAGCTTTACATTACATTGTATAACCGATCAACAAAATAATACTTGGATGATAAAGTAAATTTATTATGTGTGTGCGTGCATGTATATTTGTGTACATATTTTTGTATATTTGGCTAACAGTTATAATTACATTTCGTCAATTGGCCAAATGCATCAAACTCCGAGGGAAAGATACACATTTGACCTCTTGCCATGAATAATTACAACCACTAGCAACGTGTACAAGAAATATACAATAATTATGTAAAATATGTATTATTATGTCAATATATGTTAATATACTACTGTCATATGGTATGTGCTAAGTTCGGGTCCAAACTAATATTAAGAATTTAATATAAAGAATTTTTATTTCTGTTCTTACTTTTATTTTTGTAGCATTAATTTGACACTTTTTAAAGATTTCTAAAATACATTAAAGTACAAAAAAATTATCTGAAATTAAAAGACAATATTTTCTTTGTTTGTATATATATTAAAATTTTCTTTTTTAAAAAAGAATCTAAGTGCATGCATGAAACTCTTCTAATTTTCATCTTATTAATTTTTTTAAACTTCATTTATTTCTCTGAATTGAAACCATATTGACAAATATATAGAATTTGTATAATGTTCAAGTAATGAAAAATATGTTGAATGTTATAATCGTGTTGTATGATGAGATCTGCAAACGATAATGATAAATAACATCAATAAATAAAACATAATATGATAAGAATAATAGTTTAATTCAATAAATACGTCTATGATGAAACAGAAACGAATAACAAGATGATTTTTTACGCGACTATGATAACTTTTTAAAAAAGGCATTATCCGAAGGACTATCAAAATTAGAGATTCTTCCTTATATATAGTACGTACTAGTAATTTTTGCTAACTATTATTTTGGTGAGGGACTATACGCATAAAAATTCCTTCTTTTTTATGTGTAAAATCTGATTAATTGGCCCCTTTGACAGAATGTGATGCCATTGTGGAAGCAAGTAGAGAACTTCAAGGAGTATCAGAAGAAACTAGAAACATATGTTGGGGCCAATAAATCAAACTACATAATACAAGAAGCACTGTATGTTGTGAGCACGGGAACTAATGATTTCTTAAACAATTATTATTCACCAACAAGCACACGGGCGTTGCACTACACGATAGAACAATTTCAAGGCTTCCTTATTGGACTTATAGAGAGTTTTATTAAACAAATTTATCAACTTGGAGCTAGGAAAATATCATTTACTGGACTTCCTCCAATGGGTTGTGTACCTATGGAAAGAGCAGTAGATTTGATACAAGGACGTGGAGATACATGCATTGAGAAATATAATGATGTTGCTTTGCATTTTAACGACATGTTGAGTGGTTTGGTTCACAAGTTAAATGGGGAGCTTCCTGGCCTTAGAATGGTTTTTGCTAACCCATATGATGCCTTACTTCAAATGATCAAAGACCCTTCCTCATTTGGTAAGTCCTTTATTCTTTTCAACTATATATATGTGCATGGCTACTTACTCCTCTTGATTTGCTATATTGAAGTAGACGCACACTGTCTTATGTGGCATAATTCATATAAGACGTGTGTGTCCGCTTCAAGTTTATATATACAAGTTTAAGTGTCTGTTTGTGCACATTCAAAGTTGGAAGTTAAAGGACATATTTATGTATTGTGCCAATTGAAAAAGAGAGAAATTATTTTGTAATTTCTAAAAGGTCTCAAGATAATTCTCCATTTCTTCCATATAATAGGAGCCACCATTTTCAATACTTGATTATCTTCTTAAAATCCTTCTTATAATAATGATTTTTTTTTTCTTTCATCGAATGTATTGGTTAATTTCTTTTACTTGCAAACAGGATTCGAGGTGACAGGTATAGCATGTTGTGGCACAGGATTATTTGAAGCCAGTTACTTGTGTAATAAGCTTCAGCCACTCACATGTCCAGACGCAGATAAGTTCGTATTTTGGGATTCTTTCCATCCCACCCAGAAAACTAACCAAATTCTTGTCAATTCCATGATGAAAAATGTCCTCAATCAATTTTTGTAGATTTCAGAGTATTTATACCTTGTCTTGCTTTTCATTTAATTTGATAGAATGTCCTAAGGGTTAGCGTCTTGGAGATATATTGATAGAGTAATTGTTGTCATGTAATTTGAAGGTTATGGGTTTAAACTGTGGAAACAACCTCTTGCAGAAATGCAGGGTAAGTATGTGTACAGTAAACCTTGTGGTTCGACCATTTCTTGAACCCCGCACATAGAAGGAGTTTTTTTTGTTTTTCTAGAATTTTTCTTTTAGCAAAGAGAGAGCCAAATGACCCATTTTCTTAATAAAACATATGTACAAACTAACACACATAGCGGAGCTTTAGTGAATGCGACCGTTTTCCCCCCCTAGAAAGTACTTTCCAGAGTTTTGATAATAAAACAATATATTGTGTATATTGGTCATATCAAGAAGGTGATATTTGTACTCTTCATTTCAATACGTTAATGTAATTTGTCTTGGATTCTTGATTCTCGTATAAATTTGTATGATGAAGCTCATATTTCTTCCTTTATGGATATTAATTATTATAATTATTCTCAATTTTATATCATTTTTTTTCTTCCCTTAGAGTACATTAACATTTAGTCTCTCCAATGGTTTAAAATTTTCCGGCCGGCCGGTAAATAATAAAATTAAAACAATGTTGTTATCTCTTAATCCAATAAGACGCATTTTGGGGAACTCCAGTTTATTTTCCAAGACATCACAAGAATATGTTGATCATGCCAAGATCATCTAGCAGGTCATTCTTTGAAATTTCTAGATAAGGGAGTATAGTTTTACAAGAACTGTACACCCCAGAAATCAACTATAACTTGCCTCTTACTTTTAGGGATGGCAAACAGGACAACACAAATGCAGGGAGGGGACAGGTTTAAGGCCATGTGAGGCGGGGCTTTTGTCACGATCCTAAAATGGATGATGATGACATTTATTGTGGCTGAGCCTTGATAAGTAAGTCAATCACTCAAACTGATACAAAGAAAACAAAATCGATAATAATATGAATCCAAGCGAGACTTCTAGAATGAAGCCACGCCAATCACAGAATATATGTATGTATGATAAACGAAAGTCTGAAGAAATACATAAACCACCAAAAACTTGAAGAGCGATCTAAGAATAAATTCGAAACTGAAAAGTACAAAATCTGTCTCTAATTCAAATAAAGGCATAAGTAAGATAGAGTGAGACCCGAGAATCCGCCCTAACGGTCCAGTACCTCGAATATCACCAACCGGCCGCATGATCTCAACCTTCGCGTGTTATACTCGTGCAAGGATCTGCACCGAAAGGGCACAATAGGGATGAGTACGATTCACTTATACTCAGTAGGTATCATAGACCAACTGAGCAAAGTAGAAAATAAGATAAGTAAAATAAATACACTATGAGCACGCCACTTGCAAGCAGAAGAGTCCCAAACGGCAGCTCACAATGTCTCCACTAACAATTCTAATTTATGAATACACAAAAATAAAAAACAACACTGATATACATATGAAATAACACAGAAACTAAGCACAAGTCAAAAAAATTAAGAAAGAACAAGCAAAGATTCAAATGCAATATAGATGAAATGAATGATGAAAGCTATTGCATGACTTTCTGTATACATCCAACGAACTTGTAGCTACCAAGCAGGACCTATGGGGGTTCACAACCCATATACTGTACCTCATATCTCAATCACAATCTCAATCTCAATCTCAATTCATTTCACTTCTCTAGCCCGTGCTCACGGAAAGAATTTTTATAAAAGTGTCTCATTTCTTTCAAACACATTGTTTCTCAGTAGTACCAATATCTTATGAATGTATATGTATGAAATGAGGATGTAAGCTTACAATCAGTCCAAAAAGGAGATATTCAATCCAATTAACACATAAGTGTAGACATGTAATCTTGTCCCTCCAAAAATTATTTTTATCATTTACTCCGTCTTACAACATACTCAAACCCCATTCCATAATTTTTTCACAAAATGACAAAATAATAACCAACTCTAAACAAATTTTATCCCTAAATTCTCACATAATCCCAATTTGAACAAACTAACAACCTTTCCCTATCAAATTTTGACACATCACCGCCTCACACTCTACCCCCACATACCCCCTACCCCTGCCTTCGTCACCCCCTTAATCCCCCTAACACGTTTTCTTTCCTAGGGAGATATAAGCACACAATCACAAGCAACAATATATACCCACACACAATACACAGGAACAGGGGGGAGGATCCATCATCTTTCATTTTTCTTACTCACAGATACTGACTGAAATTCCCCTATTTTTATATAATTAACAATACACACACAATAATTCTTTACACATGACACACCACAGCACACACCCATCGATGCACACACACACACCCCAATGAGATGGGGTGAAGAGTGAAAGAAGAGAGTGATAGAGGAATCATAATTATAGTGATAAGAAAACAGAAAGAGCCAGCGAACGGAGAGAGGGAGATCAAGTGAAAAATCAAGTGACCTGTTACTGTTCTGGCATCGGGACCCTTACTGGAGCTCCGAATAGGCCACAACAATCCAGCGTACCGCTTTGGTCAAACCATTATCGGAAAATAGTGGCCGGCGAACCCACTTACCTCACCTTGAATCCCATTTTCAACCAAACTTGACGCCATTGAGTCAGTTCCGACGAAACCCATTGAAAAACCATAGAACCCGACAACCAGATCGCATGAGTAGCTGCTGGTTTCGTCACTTTCGCAATTACTGGTTCATGTTGGTGAAAAATAGTAAAGGGTATATCGAGTTCGGTCTGTTCGTATCGAGGTTCGATTCGGGTCTTCGGATGCGGTTTTCTTCTTCTCATTCGGTTGATATTTGAGTTCAAAAGCTCCAATTAAGGTTCAACTCTTCCACTCTATTTTTCTTTCGTTTTATCTTAATGTGATGTGTTAATGTTATGATTGTTTGATTTGTATGTGATTTTGATGATGCAATTTTGATTGGGTGGTTGAGCAATTATGTTCGTTTTGGATTGATTGATTAATTTTATATTAAAATTGGCTAATTGGTTGATAATGACTTGAATCGTTTGAGGTAAATGAAATTGAGGGCTAAGTTGGATTTTGGGAAAAAAGATTGACGTTAATAAAAGTGAATATATATTAATTTTGATTCATTGATGTTGTTGAACACGATAGTATCATGTGTTAGGTCATCAAACGGATAAGCAAACGATAGGGGTAGGAAAATTTAGGGATTGTGGATTGATGAAATGTTTGAAATGTGAGTTGAGTGATTTTGTTTTATTGCATTTGTCTCAATTGTACTCATTTGGCCAGGGAATGCCTCGAGGAATTTGTATTGATTTATCTGGTGAATGCCTCGAAGTATCATGTACGAAAAGGAGGCTCGTGATCAAGGTCCAAGGCATCGGGTAAAGCATTGGAGCGTAGTTTAGGACTAGTGTAGGTTAGCGTAGGTTTACATTTCAGTACCTTTTTATTTTGGGTCAGTAATAAATTGGACTGGACATTAATTTTGGTTTTGATTATTTGTTTCGTGTTTATGTGTTTGTTGGTTTAGACATTCATAGTGTTCATGCTAGCCGATATACTCTACAGAGCGACTGTGGTCGAACTACAAGATCAAGGAGTGCCTAACACCTTCTCTTTGGTCAACAGAATTCTTTAGCCGGAATCTCTGTTCGCGGATCAGTTTTAGAGTCAAACTGTTTTGAAAAAGGATTTTCAAAGGTGACTTGGCACACCCGATTTATGTCAAGTGGTGAATCTGAATTTAATTGTAAAAGATCCTTTTCGAAACAAAAATGTTTTCTTTTGTCACTTAATAATAAAAATCCTTTCAAACTTTAAAATTCATATTTTTTAGTGAAAGAAGGGGTGTGCCAGCTCTGGCGATTTTGCTGAGATTTTTCAGAATTCGAGCTTATTTTTTGGAGTTGTATCAGCTTAGTTTGAAACTATGGGTGTATAGACGTTGTGTGTGTTATTGTTTGCATTTGTTTTATCATTGTTAAGTCGTACGTGCTACGTGTTTACAGTTTTTTCTTATGTTTCACCGCTTTATATCTGTCACCATTTGCATAACCTGAGTCATTTCTTTTGCAACAAGTCCGTAGTACACTCCGTATACACGACCTCTAGTTGAGTCACCTTTATCTTAGGAGGGGGAGCCGTTGGTTGGTATGGAGTAGGTGGAAAGCAATCGCAGCCACTATCGACCATACGCTCCCCCGAACAACCTTGTTAGTAGACCCCAAGTAGGTCGACCTTTAAGTTATGCTTATCTGCATCATATTGAGACCTAGTGGGATCCACTTGGTCCTTTGTAAGAGACTCACCCTAAAGCATCCGTATGTGTTAATTGTTGCATCTTTGAGAGTTATAGGATCATTTAATGAACTGATTTGGGGAAAACGTGTGCTAGAATTATAGAAAAGTGTGTAGGCAAGGAAAAAATGAAAAAAAAATTGAAAAGAAAAAAATGAGTAAAAAAAAAAGAGTCGTAGTTTTTAGAGTTCTTTATGACTTTTGTTTTTCACAATCTAAAAATTCAAAAAGATTTTTTTTACCTTCTGCACTCATTTCTCAAAAAACAAAAACATCAAAAAGATTTTTCTTTTGTTCCTTTAGCATGCATTCATAATTCAAAAAAAAATTCAAAAAAGATTTTTTTCCAATAGGAGCTTTTTATAAAAGAAAAATTTTAAAAAAATGATAGAAGTTTTTTACATTTCGTATAATGAAAATACCAAAAATATTTTCTTTCATAGCTGTTGGTATCATTTTTATATAAAGTGTCAAATTGAAAACTCAAAGATTTTATCAATTATTTTTCATTGTCTGTTTTGGTCATGTCCCTCAAATCGTGGTTCATTAATATCTTTAATTATCCAATTTGGACGAACTGCGCACACCTGGTTCTCCTTTCTCGGGAGTGAGATACGTAGGCAGCCCTTCTAGGGTTCGGTGATCTTATTTAAAAAATTCAAAAAAAAATTCTTTACTCTTCATTTAGAGTAGGTGTTAATATACATCTTTAAAAGAAAACTACAAAAAAAAAAATCTTTAATAGGTTCAAGTTTCATTTTCGTATGAAATTCAAAATCTAAAACCCAAAAAGATTTTATTTGGTAATCATAGGTTTCATTTTGTATAGGAATCTAAAAAATTCAAAAAGATTTTCTTCACTCTTCATTTAGAGTAGGTGTTTCATATACATCTTCAAAAGAAAACTACAAAAAGATTTTTCTTTAATAGGTTCAAGTTTCATTTTCGTATGAAATTCAAAATTAAAAATTCAAAAAGATTTTCTTTGGTAATCATAGGTTTCACTTTATATAGGGAGTTTAAAGCTGAAAAATTCAAAAAAAAAAAATTGTCAATTCTTTTGACAATTTATTATTTTCTTTTCTTCTCAAAGTTTCAAAAAATAGAAAAAGAGTTTGATTGGCCATTTTGGCAAGACTTCACGAACTACGCACACCTAATTCTCCTCTTTCGAGAGTGAGATACTTAGGCGCCCTTCTTGGATTCGATGATCTTTTGAAGAAAAACAGAAAAAGATTTTGAGAAAGTGTTGAACTCTAACACGTTTGTTATCTCTTGTTCAGTTAGTTTAAGGTGGTTAGTTTGTGTCATTCTGGTGGTTTCTCCACATGACACCAAATCTAATGAAGTTTTAGCTGTGTCCAACAAGGATATAGAGAATGACCTCATAGATCAAACAAAGAGTCATGAAAATGATAGTTTAAAAGAAGAGAATTTGAGACTAAGACAACAAGTGATGAAAATGTATCCTGCTTGGGCCAGTGGGCTGCCTCCTCCTCCATTCCCCACTATTGACCCTGCAAATATCTTGAGTTTTCCATCACAATTGCAAAGTCAATTTCCTATTGTTGTTGACACACCACAACATGCCTCGAAATTCATTCCACGCCAGCTGCATCTCAATACTCCCACCACTCCTTCTCTAGCTCCTCAGTATAAACTTATTACATTCACAACACCATACACCATCTGTGATTTTGCTGCTCAACCCTCTACTGAGGCTTTCACAATGGCTATCTGCCCAACGGTTGTGGTTTCTCAGGCCGTTAGTGAACCCATGTTCAATACTCTTGATGATCATTGCTATACTCCTGAACCTACTTTTAAGTTAATTGGACCACCAAAATTTCTTACTAAGAAGTCTGACATAACAGAAGAGCAAATGGTTGGGAAAATGAAGGGTACATAAAATGCTATGAAAATTTTCATAGGACTCGCGGGTAAAGAAGATGTTTCATATAAAGATTGGGGCATATCTTCAAGTGTCAACCTTCTTCAAAGATTTGAGATATAGAAATTTGAGGAACATGATAGACATGAGGATTCTGTGAAATATTTGGGACGATACTGCAATCAATTAAGACAAACTGGAGGGAAGAAGAAGGAAAATATACCTATCACCGTGTCAGGGCCAAAGCAGAGCTTGAGCGGTCCAACTCACCAATACTGTCTGCCTCAATCCCGATCTTACATATCAAATCCACATACTCACCTACAACAAGGTTCCTCTTTTCAAAATCCAAGATATTCCATTTCACTTTCTCAGTATCCTTTAGACAATGTACAACCGTATGCTCATCCGTCTTCCTATCCACAATGGTGTGCACCGGTACCTGAACATCGTCTTCGACCCTCACATATTTACCAAGATACCTCTATATCCAAGTTTCAACCAAGGCCAGAGTTTGAAAAGAAGAAGAAGGAAAAGGATAATCTTACTCCTATTGGGGAATCCTATGCCAGTTTATTCCAGAGATTGAGACAGAGAGGCATGATTACTCCTCTCCTTGGGTATACACCTGACCCACATTCAAGAAATTTTAACCCTAATGTACGGTGTGCATATCATTCTAATGTTCAGGGTCACAGTATTGAAAATTGTCATACTTTGAAAAGATAAATAGAAAAGACGATTCAAGAAAAAATAATTGTAGTGCAGAACGTTGACACCTCGAGCGTCACACAGAATCCTTCACCAAAAGTTGTTGAGGCACAATACGTGGGAAGAAATGAGTTGAGCATGAGGATCCAGAACTTATTTATTGAGGAAAATATGTTTGATGGTAATGAAAACTCTAGTCATGATGTGCAAATTAGAGGCTAAATGTCAAGCTCCGCAATTGGGAAGACACTTCTCTCCTTACTAGGAAGAGGTTTTGGTAGCTAGTCTTGTTTTCCTTTCGGTTTTTTGAATTATTCCAGGGATATAATTTAGAATCTATCTTATTTTATGTCTTTGTCGTTTATGTTTAAACACTTTTATCTTTTCTTTCAGCAAAATGTAGTGTCCCTTTTGACTTTTGTCTTGTTTTAATTTGTTCGTCTTCTTTATACGATACAATTTATGTTGATTTTAGTGATATGACATGCTTGCGAAATTTTCAACCAGATCTTTAAAATCTAGTTTAATCATGAAACATTGAATCAGAGGGCTAAAGTTAGAAAAAAAAACATCTGAGAAATAGGTAGAATGTTAAGACATTTGATGACCATGTTGAAGCCTTCTTAAGTTAAGTCCTTTAATTTTGAGAATCACAAGAAAAACTTGGTCATCAATTGAAAGACATGTCTCAATTAGGTCAAACAGTGTATGCACAATCCTATATCAAGAGAAACGAGAAGATACTCAGCTCCACGAAAGCATGGATCATTCGATGTGAGGGATGTACAACAAAGGTGGAGTTGTATGTTTGACAAGTGTAGAAGAAAAAAGTTGCACACATGCTCAGTTAAAGTTAGTGTTGTTAAGTGTCACAAATGATCTTTATCTTCCACTTCATATTGCATGATGTGTACTTGCATTTTCATAGATTGATATGATGAAGGCATTTCATTGTGCTATCCAAACATTGTGTCACCCTTTGTATACTCTATTTGAGCTTTAGTTCTATTTTCTTTCATATTTTTCTTTTGGAATCAAGATAGAGTTATCAAAGTTCAAAAGAAAAGATGTCGAGCAAAACAATCAAGTCAAAAAATATATATATAGAAAAAATATGTCCAAAAAAAAAAGAATGTCAAGAAAAATAGAATCAGAAAAAGTCCCCAAGAGGAAAGAGTCAATGAAAAATGAATAAGAGAGAAATAAGAATTAAGCAAAAGAACAAGCTGTTGGAACTACGTGTGACCTGATTCTTCTCTCTCCGGAGTGAGATACATAGGCTTCCCTACTTCGGGCTTGGTCCAACCAAATAAACAACTTAGAATTACCCAGTCAAGAAACTGGGGAATGAGTTAATTTTCATTGTTTGAGTCGATTTCAAAGTTATAAGTCCTACCCCACTTCTAGTGTCGTTTAGGCCCTATGCCAATATTTCTTTCTAACCTTATCCAAAATCCAAGTTACAACCAAAGAAAGACCTTCAGATCAATCTTTGAGAATGCTAAGGCTAAGCATGCAATGGATATGATGACACATTCTGGGACTACTTGTCTTCCTCAGCATAAGGAATCAGGAGAGAAATAAAAAGAGAGAATTTTATTAGTGAAAATCCTCAAGGGCACCATAAGGAGATGGTAAGTTGAAAGAGATAAAAATAAGAGAGTCTTATCGATGAAAACCCTCATAGGCACCGTAAGACGATTGTGAGTTGGGGGAAATAAAAATAAGAGAGTCTCATTGGTGAAAAACCCTCACGGACACCATAAGACAATGGTGAGCTGCGAGAAAGAAAAAGGCTTGTTGGCGAAAATCATTCAAGGCGCCTCTAGCTGAATGAGGTCTTCAGATGAATTTGGCCTAAGGAAGTAACTCAGTTTCAGGGCGATTAACTCAAGAACAATTGGTAGAAAATTTGGATGGAAAGATCAGGCAGCTTAATTCAAAATGCATGGCATAATCATTAGAATTGACTGTCATTTTTTGATAATTTTTTATTTCTTTGTTTCAAATTGGGACATTCATTGTCTTTTCTTTCTTCTCTTTATTTTTCTTTTATTTTTCTTGAGTCATTTATAAAAAAAATCATTGTCATTTTTCTCGTATCTTTGAGTCAAATCCATGTCAAAACAAGTGAGAAAAGATTTCAAAACTGGCTACCAGCTTCTTCAATTGCACAAAGCAAGACAAAGGGCCAGCACATGAAAGAGACATGATTGTGAGCTGAAATAAGGCATGCAGAAAGTTTTGCCAACAAACGAGTCTGGGAACTCATGGAAATACTAAGGTTCAAAGGGTTTATCTGAGGTTCATGGCAAAGCGGAGATACTGTGTTTTGTTTCAGAGTCACTCTTAATAATCTGAGTTTGGATAAATGTTGCAGCAAGTTAATGACATATGCTAATGGTTGAAAGCAAGAATAAATGTGACGGGGGAAAGAGAAATCGCCTCAAAAGCCAAAGTCGCAAGCCAACCACCCTGTTTTAAACTCATAATTTTTCTTTGTATTAAACAAGAATAGTTGCTACCTTCAAATCAAAGGCTTCAAAGCACAAATGTCCAAAGGTGCAATTCCTCATTTCTGCAAATGCAAGAGCAGTATTGTTGTACAGGTTTGGTAATCGCAATTAGGGTAAAACTCATCATCTTGTACCTCTAAGAGACACATATTTGAATCTTTCATGTCTCATGGCTAGGAGGTGCACTTCTTAATTTGGACTATTAATTCTAAAAGATACATTTTTAGCAAGAATCTTTCACTTACATTCTTAAGAGAGGGACTTGTTGGTCTCAGTCATTTAATTTTACCCTCAAAAGGTGCATTTATTGATCAGGATCTTGATTCATCTTTGCATTATGCACTATTGCAAGTAGTTGTGATTGGGCTTGACACTCGCAATAGCTTTTGATGAAAACTGGGGCAAAAATTAAAAGTAATTCATGTTATATGGAACTTCACTTTAAGACCCTCCTAGAAAGTGAGACTTTATTTTTCTGAAATATGGAATCTTTCTTTATCATAAGCTTTGTTTGGGATAATTTTTTTTCTAGTTTTGATTCTGATTTTAGGAGCCCACATGGAGAACAGGGTGAGGAAATTTCAAGTCAGGAGCCCTCTTGAAAAAATAGAGTGATGAAATTGCAAGTCGAGAGCTCGCTCGAAGAACAGGGTAAAAAAATTGCAACTCGGGAGCCCACCCAAAGAATAGGGTGATGAAATTGAAAGTCGAGAGCTCGCTCAAAGAATAGAGTAAAGAAATTGCAACTCGAGAGCCCGTCCAAAGAATAGGGTAATGAAATTGCAAGTTGGGAGCTTTCCCGGAGGACAGAGTGAATAAATTAAAACTCAGGAGCCCGCCCGAAGAATAGGGTAATGAAACTGCCAGTCGGGAGCTTGCCCGAAGAACAGAGTGAATAAATTGAAACTCGAGAGCCCGTCCGAAGAATAGGATGATGAAATTGAAAGTCGGGAGCTCTCCCAGAGAACAGAGTGAAGAAATTACAACTCGAGAGACCGCCCGAAGAATAGGGTGATAAAATTGAAAGTCGGGAGCTCGCCCGGAGAATAGAGTGAAGAAATTACAACTCGGGAGCCCGCCCGAAGAATAGGGTGATGAAATTGAAAGTCGGGAGCTCGCCCGGAGAACTGAGTGAAGAAATTGTAACTCGGGAGCCTGCCCGAAGAATAGGGTGATGAAATTAAAAGTTGGGAGCTCGCTCGGAGAACAGAGTGGTGAAATTAAAAGTCAAACAAAAAGGTGAAGAAATTGTAAGTAAGGAGACCGCATGAAGAATAGGGTAAAGATTTTCAAATTCAGGATCAAGGTTCAGAAGTACCACCGACAGAACATGGTCAATTTGTGAGTCATCTCTAACATCAAATTTTGTATGGAGAAAGAATTTATTCTTAAGTTCAACTCCAAAGAAGATCAGATCTTTAGTCAATTTTAAAAGCATCAGAAACTCAAGTCAAGAGTCCAAAAGAAGCTGCATAGATAGGACTTTTGTAATTTCATTTATTTTTTTAACTTATAATTTTTATTTTTGATGTAATGACAGAGCGGTGGACCAGAGCTTCGACAGGACCTCACTCTACTCTCCAACTGGGTATAGTCTCTCCTTGTCAATCCTGAAACCACCTACGACTTGAATCCCACATAACTTGGGATGCTCAAAATCAAACTCGGTTGTCCTCTTTCCTTCTGTTTCCTTCTTTTGAATAACAGTCAGGATAAAATTGTATCTCGTTGTCTATTTCTTTGTCTGAAAACACTTTGTGTTTACATCCAAAGGGGGCATGATGTAGGTACGTAATTTTGTCCCTCCAAAAATTATTTTTACCATTTACTTCGTCTTACCACGCATCCCAACCCCATTCCATAATTTTTTCACAAAATGACAAAATAATAAACAACTCTAAATAAATTTTATCCCTAAATTCTCACATAATCCCAATTTGAACAAACTAACAACCTCTCCCTATCAAATTCTATACATCACTACCCCACACCCTACCCCCACATATCCCCACCCACGTCACCCCCTTAATCCCCTTAACACATTTTCTTTCCCATGGGGATATAAGCACACAGTCATAAGCAACAATATATAACTACACACAATACACAAGAGCAGGGGGAGGATCCATCATCTTCCATTTTTCTTACTCACAGATACTCATTGAAATTCCCCTATTTTTATACAATTAACAATACACACACAACAATTCTTTACACATTACACACCACAACACATACCCATCGATGCACGCACACACACCAATGAGATGGGGTGAAGAGTGAAAGAAGAGATTGATAGAGGGGTCGAAATTACAGTGATAAGAAAACAGAGAGAGCCAGCGAACAGAGAGAGGGAGATCGAGTGAAAAATCAAGTGACTCATTATTGTTCCGGCGTCGGGACCCTCACCGGAGCTCCGAATAGGCCACAACAATCCAGCGTACCGCTTTGGTCAAACCATCACTTGAAAACAGTGGCCGGCGAACCCACTTCCCTCACCTTGAATCTCGTTTTCAACCAAACTTGATTCCATTGAGTCAGTTACGGTGAAACCCATCGAAAAACTATAGAACCCAACAACCAGATCGCATGAGCAGTCGCTGATTTCGTCACTTTGATAATTACTGGTCCTTATTAGCGACAAATAGTAAAAGTTATACCGAGTTTAGTCTGTTCGTATCGAGGTTCGATTCGTGTCTTTGGATGCAGTTTTCGTCTTCTCATTCAATTGATATTTGAGTTTGAAAGCTCCAATTGAGGTCCAACTCTTCCACTCTATTTTTCTTTCGTTTTATCTTAATGTGATGTGTTGATGTTATGATTGTGTGATTCATATATGATTGATGATGCAATTTCAATTGGGTGGTTGAGCAATTATGTTCGTTTTGGATTGATTGATTAATTTTATATTAAAATTGGCAAATTGGTTGATAATGACTTGAATTCGTTTGAGGTAAATAAAATTGAGGGCTAAGTTGGATTTGGGGAAAAAGGATTGACATTGATAAAAGTGAATATGGATTAATTTTCATTCATTGATGTTGTTGAACGTGAAGTATCATGTGTTAGGCCGTCAATCAGATAGGCAAACGATAGGGTGTAGGCAAATTTAGGGATTGTGGATTGATGGAATATTTGAAATGTTTGTTGAATAGTTTTGTTTTATCGCATTTGACTCAATTTTACTCATTTGTCCAAGGAATGCCCCGAGGAATTTGTATTGATTTATTCGGGGAATGTCCCAATATATCATGTACGCAAAGGAGGCTCGTGATCAAGGCCCGAGGTATCGGGCAAAGCATTGGAGCGTAGTTTAGGACTAGTGTAGGTTAGAGTAGGTTTACATTTCAGTACCTTTTTATTTTGGGTCTGTAATAAATTGGAATGGACACTAATTTTGCTTTTGATTGTTTGTTTCGTGTTTATGTGTTTGTTGATTTATACATTCATAGTATTCATGCTAGCCTATATACTCTACAGAGCGACCGTGGTCGAACCTGGGGCCGAGGGGTGCCTAACACCTTTTCCTCGGTCAACAGAATTTCTTAGCCGAAATCTCTGTTCGCGGATCAGTTTTAGAGTCAAACTATTTTGAAAAAGGATTTTCAAAGGTGACTTGGCACACCCGATTTATGTCAAGTGACGACTCTGAATTTAATTGTAAAAGTTCCTTTTCGAAATAAAAATATTTTCTTTTGTCACTTAATAATAAAAATCCATTCAAACTTTAAAATTCATCTTTTTTGGTAAATAAAAAAGGGGTGTGACAATAAGTATATATAAGTGGGCTTAGAAATCAACTCGATATGTCCAAAATTCATGATTTTTAACTTAATATTTGGCACCATCAGAATAAATATGCATGAGACACATCATTTATATCATATCAACCCCTAAATCGGATATAACTACCATGATAAGAAAAATCAATGTTCAAATATGGCCTATATTATCAAATTAAGCTTCTGCATAGACATTATATCTTGAATGAAGGCATATAAATGCACAAATAAGGCCACTAATGTCACATAAAGTATTTTTTGGGGGCAACACATAATATCAGATGCTACAAGTCAACAACCATAAATATAAACCCCCACATGGGCAAACGACAGTAAAATAATCTCGAAATATAAATCTCATGATTATTTTCCCCAATTCATAGCATGCTCTACTTAAATATTAGCTATCCAACTCAATCTGAAAGAAGTTAAGCCATAACCTGCCTCAAAATAATGCAATCCCAATTTAAAGTTCTTCGACAAGGAGCTTTCCTTTTGAGAACGACCTCAGATCAACTACAACATTCAAATATAGCATCTACGTATTTAAAAAAAAGCTAATGATATCCATAATGTCCATATTAGAGTCGGGGTGGATTTGAAAAACTAAAGGGGTAAAATCAAAATTTTATTTTAAATACACATTTTCCAAGGCTATAGTAGTATACGAGAGAAAATCCATGCGGAAATGGGTGAAAATTGAGGTCTAAAATGAAGCAAAATTCTTTTTAAACATTACCGATAAAACTCTAATTTTTTCACTTTGAAATCACGATTTCAAGGGAGTTTTAAAAGATAAAATCAATAGAAAATAGTAGGATTATGAGTTTACAAGTTATCCACACAAAAATCAATGTTGAAACCCTAAAAAATTGCCTTTCTCGATTCTTGGAGGTTCAAAAATAGAGGAAAGATCAAGAAAGAGAGGGGTTTATATACAAAGATTATCGCTTAAGCGGCTACGTAGCCTCTTAAGAGACTATTGCTAAAGCGATATCAGACCGCCAAAGCAGCTACCGCTTAAGTAATCTTGAGTCGCTAAAGGGGATACCGCTTAAGCGGACCTTGACCGCTTAAGCGACTGCACCAGATTTCATTTGATACTGATTTCGGTGCAAGCCCATCAAGCTTCGATCGGACCCTCGAGATTTGATTGGGATATTATTGAGATAAACTGTATGTGTTACTAGGCTAATTTTGACGTTCCAGACTCAATGACAACGTCGAATTTTTGAAAAATGATCATTTTCACAAAATTAACCCTCGGGACACCATTTTACTATTTTCAAAATAAGAGGTCGAAATGAGATACAAAGGTTCCAAAATCAAACCAATCCCACTACTAACCCAAATTTGATATTTTGAATCTATTGGCGTAGTCTTCGATAGTTAGAACAATAAATGTTGATCAAAGTCAACTAATATTTTTCAAACCTTTGAAAAACACAACTCGTACAAATCATTCTCGATTGTTTCAAGAATCATGCCAGCCATCTCCAAACCTCAAAATCAGTATGTAACAACTACAAAAAAGAAAAAATAATCAAATCACATAAAAATAAAAAATTCACAGATCAGGTCATTACAACTTTAGGGCGGGGGTGTGGGTGGCGAATGCAATCTCTAAGGGGGTGCGAGGTGGGATGAGTGTGGATCTCCTCTCCTCTTGCGCTCTACAAATTCTTTGTTTGATAATAAGCAGGTTCTTTATACAAATTGCCAGACATATTTGTTGTTTATTTTTTCTAGCTGTATACAAATAATTATACACTAATTATACATGATCATATACATATTTTACATGAATTATTCATCTATTAAATACATGTCGGCTATTTTTAATTTAATCAGTGAGTGGAAAACCTTTATTTTAATTTGTTCATAACATAGAAGAATCTTCATTTTGTGTAGTCCTTACTCGATAATCTCTTGCTACTATTCGTATTTATCTTTCTATGTACTTTTCTATTTCTTTGTTTTGGTAATTAGAGAGCATTAATATAGATAACCAGAATTACATGGTTCTGGAGATTAGTCCGTCTCCATTACAAAAATATTTAGGCGTTGCCCTACACAGTTTGAGTACGAAGGAATATTTTGAGGGTAATATTTTCCTTCTAAATTTGCCTAGATTTCATGGGCTACAAAAGATAGAGGGGTTGCGAAAACTTCACATCCATCATAGTAATTCATACTTTCTCCTGCCTTAGCCATGGCATCGACAACCTTGTTTTTCTCTGTGTAGCTATGGTGAATGGGAGGTCTGCCCAACCTTCTTATCAAAGAGCTGCATTCATCAATAATAGGATTATAGAATAAGTTACCTTTTGCTAACCAGTTGATGACCTCTTGAGAGTCTATATTAATCTCCACAGGGCACAAGTTATGCTCTAAAACAAGAATGACACCCTGCCTAAGAGCCATGAGCTCTATGAAGTTATTAGAGGTATGGTAGAAGTTTTGCATAAAACCCACCTCCCAGTTCCCTGTAGTGTTCCTCATCACTTTCCCAATCCCCCCTTTACCTGGGTTGCCCAAACAAGCTCCATCAGTGTTTAAATTATAGGCATTCCTGTTTGGGGGAGGACCATCAGATAGAGATAGTGATGTGGGGATTGCAAATAAAAGGAATGCTGATATGAAAGAATTCCACATCTTCCTAGTAAGATTTTCTAAAGGAGGGGGTACAACGTTTGTTTTTAAAGATATTATTGTTACTGGTAGTCCAAATAGCCCAAAGATAAAAGGGTAGGAGAGTAGTCCAGTCAACATAATTGTCGAAACTGGTGTGGTTGAGTAATTTCTAGGTGTCTTCCCAGTTAATGGGGGAGAAACTATGGATGGTGATATAGCAATCACCATGGTATTCTAGTATCAGTTCTCTCCAAAAAGTGTTAGCCTAATTACAGTCAAACAAAAGATGTTGGACATCCTCATGGAGGTTATCACAAAGGTGGAAGTAAGCAGAGATGTTTATGCCTCTGTTGGTTAAGGTTGCTTTTGTGGGGAGGCTGTTGTGGTTTAAAATCCAAAGAAATTTTTTTAGCTTTGGGAGAATAGTAGCTTTCCAAATCCAACCCCAGGACCTGAAGTTGCTGGGTGGGTTGGTTCTCTTTCTATAGCTATTATTATAAGTACTCTTGCAAGAGAACAACCCGAATCCACTTAAGATCCATAGGGGGTATCATTCAGGATGTTTTGGTTAGGAAAAAAGTTATTCTTGATGGTATGAAGAATATTAGGGGGAATCTCAAAGGGTAAGGTATCCAGGTTCCAATTGCTATTAAGCCAGAAACTAGAGAGAGTTAAAGAAGGGTTGTGGTTTGGGGTGGGGCCTTGGATGATGCTCCCGAGTAGGGGAAGGTTGGGAATTCAACAATTCCTCCAGATATCAACTTTATTATCATTATGGATGGACTAGCATATGGCATCCTTACAAAGATCCCATCCCCTTTGGAGGCTTCTCCATATTCTAGAGGTGCCAGAGAAGCTTATGGTAGAGATGGACTTGAATTTATGGGTAAGAATCCTGTCCTAGAGGGTTGAGGGCTTAGAGTGAATCCTCCAAGCTAGACTACTGAGGAGGGTATCTTTTTTTATACTAGCTTTTTGGATCCCTAACCCTCCATCTTTTTTGGGTTTAGTGATGGTATCCCATCTAACCATATGCATTTTTTTCTTAGAGTCAGTGGACCCTCAGTTAAAATTCCTCTGAAATCTGTCAATCAACTTATGAATTTTGCTAGAAAGGAGGATATATTGCCTAACATGGTTTGGCATGCTACCCAGACAAGTTTTATATAGAGTAGTCCTACCAGCCATGTTCAGGTATTTACTTTTTCAGCCTGCCAACTTAGAGTTCATATTATCAAGCATGAATTGGAAGTCCCCAGGGGTGGGTTTCTTGTGGAAAGTTAGGAAACTAAGGTATTTCCCAAAGTAGTTGCTTGTTTTGATGCCAAGGATGGAGAACAGATTGAGCTTAGAGGTAGCACTACAATTTTGGGAGAAAAATATTTTAGATTTGCTGGTATTTACTTTTTAGCCTGAGTATTTGCTGAAATTGTCCAAGGTGTTGATAATAGTGTGACAGTTATAAACATTAGCTCTTGCAAAAAGTGTTAAATCACCAGCAAAGAAGAGGTAAGAAATTCGGGCCCCCCTTTTGCTTAAGGAAATGGGGGACCATTGAAGGGTATCAACTTCATGGTTGATTCTTCTTGATAGAAGTTTCATGCATAAGATAAAAAAGTATGGAAACATAGGATCCCCTTTTCTTATTCCCCTAGTTGAATTGAAATTAGGGGTTATGTTCTCATTGACCAGCACTGAGATTGAAGAGGAAGAAATACAGGAGATGATGAGTTTTGACAATCTAGGGGGGGAGTTAAAAAAGGCTAGGGTTTGTCTAATAAAATACCATTCCAACCTGTCAAATTCTTTTTCCAGATTAATCTTAAGGATCATGTTGGCCTTATGGCCTTTCATCCTTTTGAAGTGATCCAGGTATTCCTGAACAATGATGACATTATCACAAGCTCTCCTTTTAAAGAGGAATCTTGTTTGATTGTGCCTAATTATATATTGGGGGAGGGGTTTCAATTTATTGGTGATGATTTTAGTGATGATCTTGTACTGGGTGTTACATAGACCAACAGGTCTGAACTTTTTCAAGGTGGTTGCATCTCTAAACTTGGGGATTAGGCAAAGGTAAGTAATGTTAACAGTGCGATCCATGGTCCAAGAGGAGAAGGTATAATTACAAAAGTATTAGATGAAAGGAGCCATGGTATTCCAGACTTTTGGTACATGAAGGGGTGCATCCCATTCAGACCAGGGGCTTTGGAAGGAGCAAAGGAGAACACAACTCTCTTGATTTCCTCAAGACTAGGGATGGAATCAAGTAGAGGGTGATTGGAAAGATTAATAGATCCATGACTGGAGGGTTAGTCTGGCACCTAAGGGGGGAGAAGATGTGGTCAGAAGTATAGAGGGAGGCATAAAAAGAGCTAACGGCCCTAGTGATCTCTGCAGAGTTATAGATCCAAGAGACATTATCTTGGAAGGAGTTAATCATGTTTCTTATCCTCCTGTTAAGAGTGGAGGTATGGAAGAATTTTGTGCTCCTATCCCCATTAATGAGCTAGTTGATTCTGGATTTAAGTTTTCAGAATTCATTTTCCCGGTCTAGGATGTAGTTGAACTCTTTGGTAAAGGATCCTTCCAGCTCATGAAGGAAGGGGCTGGTTGGGTACATGGGGGACTTCTGAATCCCATCTAACCTGGCTAAGAGGTGCTTCTTCTTTTGGAAAATATTGTCAAAGGTCTCTTTGTTCTAGGTTTTAGCTATGTCAGCAAAGAGAAGAGTGACATTTGTGAGTTCAGCTTCCTTAGGAAAGAAATTCTTGATGAGATTGCTGAACTCAGGTTGATTACACCATATGGATTCTACTCTAAAGGGTCTAAGCTGAGGATGAGGGGTTCTAGTAAGACTAAGAAGGAGAGGAGAATGGTAAAAGTAGATTTTAGGGAGATGAAGAACAGAGGCCTCAGGGAATTAGTGGATCCAGTTATCATTGGTAAGGCATATATCTAGCCTTTCCATGATCAAACCTTGTCTGTTCTTATATATCATATTAGACCAAGTGAATTTTCTTCCCCTAAACCTAAGGTCCATGAGGTTGCAATGATTGATGCAATCCCAAAAAAGTGAGGACCTATGGAGGCTAATATGGTTACCATCAAATTTCTCACTTCCCCTTAAAACTTCATTGATGTCCACACCCACTAACCAACTATTACTACCCAAGGAAGACAAGTGGTCGCTATAGACATTAACTCATCCCAAGGGAGTTCCTTAGAATTAAAGGCAGTGCTAGCATAGACAATGCTAAGGACCCAAACAAAGAAAGAGGAACAAACCTTAACATTTGCATGGATGGCCTGGGAGGATATGGAGAGACTGTTGATGGAAATATTATCCTCTTTCCACATGATGATAAGGCCACCGGAGTTACCAGAGACACTAGACTCAATAAAGTTTTGATAACCCAACTCTTCAGAGAGATTCTTGTGGTATGTCATCCTTGTTTCTAGGAGGGCTAAGATGAAAGGCTAGTGGATACTTATCTTGAACTTATAATATTTTCTAAACTCTAAACTATTGGTCCCCTAGCATTCTAAATCAGGAAACTTTTCAGCAGTGGTTTAGGGGGGAGTGGTGGATCCTGCATGGCAGTTTTCCCCTTCCCTAGTGGGCTGGAGGGGGGCAGACAACTTCATGTTATTCTTTTTCCTTGAAAGTTGAGTAACCTTGGCTATGTAATGCTCTCCTATCATAAGGCTTGACATATTTAGCTTTAGTTCTAGCATTGTCAGCACTTGGGGAAATAAGACAATGACCATCTCATGGATAAAATCCATAAACTCTAGGTTTACAGGTCTTTTCAGAGTGAACACAATTGTTTTGGGGATTCTCAATTGGGCTAGCAGCTTTTCCATTTCTCTGTTGCTCTCCCTCAAAACCTTCAGAGTTTTTCCTCTTTCTATCCTCTCTAGAGACAAAAATATTGGTGATAGAAAGAGGATCAGGGGAATGGGGAGGGAAGCGGTTGGCTTTCCCTAGGTGGACTCACAAAAGTTGGACCCTGGCCCAGTAAAAGGGGATTTGGAAGTGGTAAGAAAGGTAAGCTCATGCTTACTTGGTTCATGATGGTTGAGAGGCTCTCCGGTGTGTTAAGTCCTCCTGAAAAGATGAGCCTATCGCGTGGAATAGTGTTTCCATCCACACACTTTGGTCAAAACTGGACAGACCTTGTCGCAGGCATTCCATGGCTAGTTGAGCCAGGTACCTGGGGTCTTGAATGAAGAAAGTGACCTATCTCTCCTCCCATTGTGCATGAAGGGGTACTGTTTGAATAAAGAGACTGACTTCCAACCGAGAAGTTGGGAAAGGGTCTAGAGGCAGAGTGTCATGAATAGGGTGATCATGTTTGAGTTCTGAGGAGTGTTCATAGAGTTTGACATTAGAGTTTTGCATAACCTCCATATTGTTAGTATAAGTTATATCAAGAGAGAGAAGGTGAGGTGCTTGCTCATTGGTATTGACACTAGCATTAAATGTTATATTTGCGTGATGGGCAGTGTCCATCAAATTACCCTGGGAAGCTGAGGGGTTTCCAACGGGCGTAGGAGTATTTTCAACTCTAAGCTCATGATTGTTTGAGCTGAGCTAGCTTTGATGGGTCCTATGAGGGATCTCTTTCTTTTTAGTCCTTTTCTTAGAAGGAGTGAGACTTTTTAAATTAGAGAAATGAATAAGGGAAAGAGGCCCTTCCGAGTTGGGCCCTCTCGAGTTTAAATGAATGGTAGGCCCAGATAATGAGAAGGGATGAAGTGGTGCTTCAAACTTCTCTAGGGCTTTAAGAAGGGAGCCCATTTGATATTGGGGTGAGGAACTTGGTCTTGGTCCAGGAAAGGGGGGGAGGGAGGCCCAGAAGAGTCGCCTATTTTGGCCTTGCCCCGAATCGGCCCAGAAGGCTTTGGATGCCCTAAATTCCCTCCGCCTCCAAGGTTTTCATTGATGGGCAGAAGGTGCGATGGAGAAGATATAGGAGACTTACCTGTCGTCGACTCCATGATCTTACCTTCCTTGTTGGGTTGTTGCTTCTTCTTTCTTTTGGCAAAGGTCACGGTTTACCACTCCATCCCATTCTTCGGTGATGATGGTATAGTTGAATCGGTTTGGTCTGTCCGGCTCTTTGGTATGTGACAGTTTGCAATTGTATGACCCAACCTGTCACACGATGTGCATAGAATCCCATCCCCCTCATAGATGGTCTTCTGTTGGTGGCAGTTAATGTTGATGGAGGCCATGACAGGGATCCCCGGTTGGATTTGGACGCATAATCGGGCATATCTTCCCCTCAGAGTTGCCGATGTACAGGCATCGATCTTCACTAACTTCCCAATTTTTCACCCCATTCTTTGGAGAACTTGGGCATCATAGAACTCCGTAGGGAGTTGAGAAAGACGGACCCAAATTATTGTGGATTCAATCTGTGGCACACTTGGGAAGAAATTGGGCTCCCACTTACTCACGGAGATGAAGGGTCCGGTAATAAACCATGGTCCTCCTTGTAAAGACTTGACTTGAGTTTCTGGGTCATTGAGTTTTACCATGTAGAAATCGGAGCCCAAGTTGATGAGACATAGTGGACGGATTGGCTTCTAATTTAGTTATTTAGTTCTTAGATATTGCTGGGAGAATTTTTTCCGAAAAGGCTTGATGATTACTGAACATTTCCAAGGATCGTAGAGGTGTTTTTTGTCCTCTATCGATAAGTTAACTATGTCCCACTCCAAAGGGTTATCCTCTCCCTCCAGACAAGTTGATTCAAAGGAAGGGGGAGGTCAGTGGAAGGTAGTTGATTGGAGACTGCATCGTTATAGGAGATCTGATTATCTACCATGGAAGTGTCATTGATATGGGTGGAGGGAGCCATAGGGGGAGATGGTTCTTGCATATCGGGTGGCCGATTTGGTCAAGGAGATAAGGGGGTCAAGAAAGGGGGTAGAGAGAAGTAGGCCCCCTCTCTCTAACCCATTGTTTTAAAAATGTGAGAATTACTTTTCTATTTCAATTTTTCAGTTACTTATTAATTTATATATACCATAAACATTTTATTTATGTACTGAAGTTTAAACCAACAGAGTTATAATTATCATCTTAATTTCTACATTAATAAACATATTACAAATAAAAAACCTTTGATTTATTTTTTTATTTTTGAAAAAATAGTATTTTTTAAAAATCTACCTCAGCGTCTTCCTCTCTCAGGATTAGTGGCTTTCCACACTGAAACTGAGCCGATAATGACTTGACTTTGTTAATGTATGGCTACATTCAGCTGTCTTGTGCCTTGTATGTGCCCACTACTTGAAGTATTACTAGATGTGAATGTGTGAATGTGAATCACTCTTGAATTCAATGTTGTCTGCTTTGAGCTTGAGTGCTAACTTCCAGCCTACAATCACAGCTCCATACTTAGCTTCACTATTAATAAGAAAATGATATTTTATGGCCTGTAGGATCTTTTCCCACTCATCACCCCTAAAACTTATCAGATCACCATTGAACATTCTTAGAGAAGGGGAGAGTAAAGATGATCAAGGAGAGAAATAAGAAAATATTATTGACGCTGTAAAGAGAGAAGTGTACAATTAACTCTTTATTTAGAGCTTAGAGTTAATCAATGATAGATTAACTACCTAATCAATCACCAACTAAGTTATTGAACTAAAGACGGTTATCAACTAACTAATGAAAAAACTGTTATTTACTAAACTTCTCTTGGTAATTATTTGTACATAATGAACTTTAGTATAATATCCCCTCAAGTTCGGTACCCTAAAAAATGTTAAGAGAGTCTAATAACTTGTGCTAAGAATCAAAGGACAGAGAAAAGAAAATAAAGAAAAGATATGTGGATTAGCAACTAGGAATTGAAATTATGGCCAGCGAGGGCTAAAACTTTCACCTCCCAATGAATTTTAACACCCAAGAAATTAATCCTACTCAATCAACAAAGGAAAAATCAAATGGACACATGCACAAATAGATGTTTCTTTGAATAATTAAGCAAAAGAAGTTAACTAACAATTAAGATAGTTCACCACTAAGTACTTACTAATCCTAATGGTAATTCACTAAGCATTAATTTAGCAACTACAAATTTGATAATAATCTCAATATTCAATATAAGCTAAAGTCTTAAAAAATGAGAAAAGACTACCATTTATACTAAGGAAAATAAAGAAGATACTAGCTTTGATAATTTTGCCTTTAATGAGACAAGGGCTTTGTTTGGTTATCTTCTTTTGTGAATTCTTGAATTTATGAGATGGCCATTTGCAAACATGGTCTCTTCATACCCCTTCTTCATTTTGATGGACCTTCCACACATTGTATTCCTTCCTTCCAAAGCTTTCTTTTTTCATGAATATCACCTGTAAGTCTTAGAGATCTTTTGTTGGGTTATGTGTGAACGATCTTGACGGATAATTCATGATAGTATCATCCTCCCTTTCTTGAAAAGGATTCATCCCCGAATCCAAGGACTCACCTACAACATAAGGAGATAGATCACTAACATTGGAAATATTATACACATTATACTCACTTGGCAAGTCAATCATGTATGCGTTGTCATGGATCCACTTGAGTACTTTGAAGGATCTATCTCCTCTTGACTTAGCATTCTTTTTCGAATTTGTGGGAATCTCTCCTTTCAGAAGTAAGCCCATGCCCAATCTTCCAATTGAAGATTACTTCTTTTCTCCCATGATTCTTTCAAATGACCACCTTTTAATTGCTCTTTCAATGGCTTCTTTTACCTTGAAATAAATGTTCATCATCTCCCTTGCATTTTTCTTAGCATCAACGCTTACAACAACATGACTAGACAAAGAAGTCATGGTTAATGAAAACAAAGGCTTAAAGCCATAACATGCTTAAAATGGGGACATTCCAATAGAAGAGTGAAAAGATCGATTGTATAAAAATTAAATCAAAGGTAAACGGTCTTTTCAAGTAGTTGGACTTCCCCTAATCATACATCTAAGCATGCTTTCAAGAGTCTAATTGACTACTTCGATTTGTCCATCCATTTGAGGATAACAAGAAGTGGAGAACATAAGTTTGGTACCAGGTGTACCACAAAGACTCTTCCAAAAATGGCTAAGAAATTTAAAATTCCTATCACTAACAATAGTTTAAGGGACCCCATGTAATTTAAGCACATTGATGGCAAACATGGATGCAAATGGAAAGCATCATCACACTTATCGCATGAAAAGAAATGAGATTTTAGAAAATTAATTCACTATCACAAATATGATATCATGTCCTCTCTTAGTCCTAGTAATGATGAATTACAGAAAAAAACTATTGAAAAACGGAGGAACAGGATGATATGAAAAAATAAAAATGCAACAAATAAGAGGACAAAATGACAAAGATTCAGATGGGATAAGCAGGTCTTCTTATTGAAGAAGATGAATACAAAGAAAAGAATTGAAAAAGTAAAAGAAAATAAATAAAATCAAAAAAGTACTTTAATGAACAAATATTGAAATAAAATTTAAAAATATTTTTTATTTATCTCATGCACCATTAGAGAGTGTATTTCACCCTATCCGCCACGGGGGCTAGAAGTGGGGTAATAAATCCACATTGAATAAGAGTAAGGGTAATAGAATCCTTGCAAACTTTAAGGAGCCGTTTGGTGGTTGTATAACACACAAGTTATTCATGAATAAAAGGTCGCAGAAATTATACTATGTTGGTTAGTAATTTCTGAACTTTAAATTTTGATGATCTTTTTTTTTCCCTTCTTTTTAGAGACTTTGATTTTCTCTTTCTTTGAGGTTAGTAGTTTCTTTTAACAGATCTGTTTCAATTTTACACTCCTTGATTCTACATAAATCACCAAACACTAGCAAATTATTCAAAATATTTACATTAACAATTTTAATCATTCATCAATATAAATTCATGGGTCGACAAGTGGGGCGTTTAAATATGACAAATCTAAAATCCAAATAAACAATTTATGCACAAGTAAATCCAACATAACTAATATCAGCGTTGCTAGCATAACTCTAACCAGTAACCAAACGGCCTAAGCGTCTACTTGCAAATACGGGACAACGTTAATGGTGACTTGATGTGCTTTCTCTAAAATAAGAAGTAAACGTAATTTATAATACGAGCTCAAATCAATAAAAGCATAGACAGCTTGCTAATTGTAACTAGATAGCAATAATCAATAGTTGGGGTGCGCTAGTTGCAACACATTTCATGTGAAAATGCAACAACTAACACTATGATGTACATCGATAGAACATTTTCTGTACCTACAAGATGGGAGACGAGAATGAATGAACTAACACTCATCTATGAAAATTGACCTAAACAAGAACAGAATGGTATTAGACTGCACCCAAATCTGAAATTGACCCAACCGAGGATGACGTTAAACTGCACATATTATCCAAGAGGCCATTGTCCAGAATATAATCAACTGATAAAGCTTCCATCTGTCTAATGTAGAAATGGTCTCAAATTTCCCACGCAATCATGATATCGGGGTTGACCGCTCCCCAACTGCCGGAGACTGAGGCTGCTGCATACAAGGTGACAATAGGTCACATACACTGAGAACAAAACTTCATAAGCTACTAGAAGTAAATAATAGATCATGTCAAAAGAGAAGTATACCTGACATCCTTTTTCATTTTACAAGGATGTATAACCTTATTTACAGAAAAAATAGCAGTGAGAGAAATATGTAGGTAGAGTATCAACCACCTTTCTTACAACTATGCAATGGATTCTATAAAGAGTAAAAATCATCTTGCATTTTATGCCAAAGAGCTTACAACAATAAGGTCCATCAGAGTCGAATCATTTACATGTTTGAATGTGTGTGTGTGTGTGGGTGGGTGGGGGGGTTTAAGATAGGCTAGGTGCTTTTACTCAATTCATGAAGGTCCATTCTAGTTAGCAAGGATAAGGAAGCAAAAGCTGAGTCCTTAATAATATGTCTATCATTACGTGTGACTATCTCCACTATAGAAAGAAAAGAAAAGGAAAGAACAACATTTCAGCACATTTATACGCATGTCTTTATTATTATATTAGCATAAGTAGTCAACATATTCAACTAAGATTTTTACCATACATGCAAACATAAAAAATAAAACTAAACAAAGATAGTTAGCATAGATAGGAGTCTATCTCCCATAGGCATCAGAGTAGAACTCCACTAAAAAGGACAAAGAACGCCCTAAATTAAAACACATTACTTTGCGCCTACACTTATTTAAACCTTCTAAAGCAAACAAGAGTGGACGGACTCTTCTATTCTATTCTCTCTGGGAATTTGAAGCTATGCGGGCGATACTCTCAGTTAGTTCTCTTTGTTCCTGGAAGAGGGCCTCCTTCCTCTCTTCCAAACCGCGAATGTGGTTCCGGATCTGTTGCATCATATTTGCAACGGCTCAAGGTCAAGAGGAGGCAAATTCTCCCAGAACAGACTTTCGCTCCTACTGGAGCTTTTCTTCTTTTAGTTACAAGATTTCGATAGAAAATTTTAGAAGTCTTCGAAAAGAATCCATGGCTAGGGATGAATAACATCCAAAGTCCTTGCTAGGAATTTCAGATAACTTTCTGTATTCCTGTGATGCTTACTTCCCGCAATAGCCCCTGGACCTTAGCCTCTTAAGAATTGGGTTCTAGTGTGGGCTCTGGGGGTCTCCCAGACCCATATCTGGTAAAAGTAGTGGCCTGGTTGCCCCCACATCCCCTTATAATGCGTGTCTGTGAGAGCAGATTGTGCTAGCGTTTTGGTGCTCGCCTTATGGTTTTCAATCCTCTTTCGCCGAGATGACTTTTAAAAAGATAATTTTCCCGCATAGGAACAAGACCACTTTACTAGATTTAGCCAATTCGAGTGTGGATGGGGATTCCCCAATAGATTCTACAGATTCAGCATTTGCGTTTTACTATAAAAAGCTACATTTCACAAACATGTACGTTTTTATACTATATACTACCACTATGCTCTTCATTCGAAGAGACTACAATTTCTTTTTTACAGACAGACTAGAAGATACACAAGCGACCTGTTCTCCAGATCTTCCTAAATTGCATCCTTAATCTACTAGTAGTCTTCCTTTGGTACCCTCAACATATATTCCACTCATTTCTTTAATATATTTTCTCACTAGGAGATTTAACATTATGGTGAAAACATTGCAACAAAATGACTATTTAATACCGAACTACTAAATTTCTTATTTATCCATGTCTCCCTTTGTAACAAATTACTTCAGCAGAATTTTACATAAACTAGACCTTCTTTACAGCAAGTTCTGCAGAAGATCCTTCCCAAGCCCCTCATTTGTCTTGCCTAACAATGTCCACAATTTCAGATATTGCCACTTGAGGAATCCAAATACAAAGAAGCAAATATGTAGTTGCCAAAACTTTACTTATTTAAGTATTCTGGATCAAACTTGAAGCAAATGTTTTCTCTCTCATCGATAATGAGGCTAGAATATGAACATCTTCATTTGAAAAATGATACTTTACTGCATCCTAAAAGAATCCATTTTGTCCCTTCCTCATGAAATTACTGTAGCCAAAATTACCAATGTTTTAGCATCTCACTTTCCTATATCTCTACATGTTTAGACTGCTAAAAGAGAACATCTATAACTGGCATACTAAAGCAAGCACAAGCTTAAAAGTTCCCAGGGAAAAAATGGCACGTCTTTCCCTGCAGAGTTCTCTGATAGCATGATAATTGTAAGTATAGTTTGGAATTATCAAATGACATCGTTAATCAATTAAAACATGATGTAAGTACAACGAGGATCAAGCTAAAAATGCTCAAACTTTTACCTAAACCAACTGAGAGATGACTAAATTGTTATATATTCTTGGCATCAACAATACAAACTATCAGGAAAAAAACCATTGACTAGCATCCATAGCCTAACTAGACAGAGTCAAGTAATTACCGCGGTAACATAGGATGAGCTATGTGCAAGAAATTTGACAAACTCTTGTTTCTTTATTTCAAAGTTGAACTTGCAATGGTCCAGCAATGCTTGTTCTCTCCGCAAATCTTCCACAAATCTTGCCCTTTTCCACTTCAGCTCCTTCATCCGGCTCTCAGTGTCAAAATAGTTTTCAGGTAGATTCAACCTTCCAGCAATCTTTGGAAATTTGATCTCTACTTCCCTTTATACAAAATGTACACAAGAAAGAAAGAAACCAAACGAATCAGTGATACAATAGAAAGAAACAAACAACAATAACATACCCAGTGTAATGCCATGAGTGGGGTCCGAGGAGAGGATAATGATTCACTGGTGCAACCAACAAGGAAAATAAAGCGTGCTGCAAATTCAAATACATCTAGTATTTACATATTTTAAAACTCTAATATTTACATATGAACTCAAATACATCTGATATATAAGCATATAGGATTAAAAAGAGACAGTGAGATTAAGATACAAATAATTGACAGAAGGCACTCAGGCTAAAAACATGATAAATTCTGAAAACTCCTCGCCAGAAATTATATCATAGATTATTTTTCTTGATTAACTTCTAAATGTGTTGTAGACTCATTTCTTCTTTTTTTCCCCTTTTAGGATAATGATTCATTAATTATGCAATACAAACAAATCTAACAAAGGCTACCTGCAGAAGATTTGCTTTTAAAAGTAATGGAAGGAATGGAAGGACATGCTTTCATACATTCTATACAGATTGAGGAATTTTGTGGAAGTTTGAATTCCACAAAGGTCAAGCAACATGGTCACAAGAGAACATCAGCTTTCCAGTTAAGGCGCAAAGTTATAGTTCAAGATACTCAAAACGGAACAAGTTAATAGGCAATTAATTCTTTAGGGTGTCTTCACAAACAAGTTGAACTATGAAAGGAGAAAAATATATGAATGAAATACAACGCCATTAAAGACAAGCCTCTTTACCTCTCGCCTAGAACAGATACACCACCACTTTTTATTATCCCACCGTCCAAAGATACGGCTCCATCAGTTAAAAGAGGTAGAGCCTGCAGCATGTCTGCCCTTGTTTTGTATACTTGCAACCTTGAAAAGAGGCTATAGAAGAGGGTCTCCCTCAGGCCATGACCAGTGCTTGTAACACAATATAAATTAGCAGGGTCAATATTGATCATATTGACTGCAAAACCAAGAAAACCAGGAGGTGTTTCCTCATTGAGATATCTTGGCTTCTTTATAGCAAGCCTCCTCTGAGGGTCATCAACAATAAATTCACCGGCATATGGACTAAAATGATTAAAAAAAGGAAAAAGAAAAGAGAGTGAAGAAGTGTTAAAGAATATGAGCATCATTTGCAAGAAGAGATCTTGATAACCTCAAACCTTAAATTCCCAAGACAGATTACAACAAATCGGTCATCCAAAGGTCTCGCAATTGACGCTCCAAGTCCATGAAGACCGGAACTTTTATTTATGGAACCTTCCTTATCATATATTTCCAGTGCTTTAACTCCATCATTCGTCTTGCAAACAACTGCTAACATGGTTTCTAGCCCAAGATAATCTGAGAGAATCCTGGATTTCAGAGATTAAGGTACAAATGTCAATCATAACACAGAGAACTTCCATTTTAAAAAAAAGTAGAACGACCTTCCAACTTTTTGTTTTTTTGGATAAGTACAGTGAACTTCCTTTTTTAAAAACAAATAGTCCTCTTTCACCAACCCCTACTCCTAAATCCAAACAAAATCTTGAACCGTCTTTTATAGCTGGCAGAAACAAAAAGGTGTATCTTATTTAACTTCATCATATCAACTTTAGGCAGTTTTCTGCACAAGGGGTTATTCCAAGGTCAATTAGTACAAAGTAAAGGATAAAAAGTATAATAAATATGTAAATAATAGTAATAATAATAATATCATCATCAATATTTATGATTACTATTGTCTTGTTATTATTATACAAACACATCTAATTAATCAGAAAAGAACTAACGCAAACACATCTAAAATTTCTGGAGAGTGGAGACAGAAATAATTTTGGATACAAAAGACCCAATGAAGAGACATGGAAGAAACGCTAATTCCTCAATATCATTTACATAGCCTAACTTCCATTTTCGTCTGTTTTAATTCACTTGACTCTTTTCCCTGGAAGATAAAGTTCAATCTCCAAGAATATGAACTTCGATACTATAGTATACCTTTGACAAATTCAAAGACCAGAAGTCCAGAACATATCAAGACTTTTTGTCTTAAGTTTTCACCTTCACGCAGCTACATATTATCATCTTGATTGGGACAGAGGGAACAAGTGCTATAATTTCTTGAACACGGCTAAGGAGAACTAGCATAGAAAGTGGACTCCTAGAACAGATTTTTTTTCTTTTCTTTTTTTCTACAGAGATCGCCAGCAATTACTGGATGTTATGCGAAACTAACCTGCTGAGATTATCGTCGTCAACCTTCCCAAGCAAAGCAACAACTCCCATCATGTCCTTCATCAATGGATGAGGAGTAGACTGAGCTTTCAGCTTGCAACAAATGCCAGCTGCAGAGTTATTATATCTTAAGATTTTTTCAATGGTTTCTTCCTCATTCCGTCCATTGGAAGATTCCTGATTTTCAGAACCAGTTCCAGTTGTGGAATGAATCTTGCCAAGAGCAACTACAATACCCCACAAGCACAAGGAATTAAAATTGAGAAACAGTGAAAAGGCATATGCAAAAAGGGAAAGAAAAAAATTACACTGAATGCTATAGTCTACATGGAATACTTTAAAATAGGCAATACACAACATTAAACCCATGAACAATTTATTAGGCCTCTGTCAGCTCACTCAAACAAGCTGATGGTTGATATTTTGCGCTACAGGAGTCAGGTAATCATGAAATCCATCTTTAAAGACATCCCTTGATATGAAAAATCTTACCATCCTTGATTGTTTCCTTCCCAAAAAGACAAGAGTAAAAGCATTATATTCTAGGATACTGAAAGAACAAAATGACAAGAGTAGCCTTTTAAAATTTTGCACATGATTTTACAGCAAGCCTAGTTAACTTGAAAAGAAGGAAATGATACCTCGTATATCCAAAATTGAATCGTCCAACCTGTTCTTCTGAGCCTTTAAGAATTTGATATTATCTTCATGATGTTTAATTTTTAAGCCAATCTCCTGCATCGCATCCTCAAGTTTCTACAGTAATTAAAGTATATAGTCATGAATATTGACCCATCTACTTCACAATATATTATCATGTGCATTATCATCTCAAAAATAATGGATGTACATAGATATATCTATCCCTAGTATCAAGTACATTGTGCATATTGCATCCATGAAAGATAAAATAAAATAAACAATGCAAATATCTTTCATAATATTAAGTTATTAACAACCTTGGAATTGCAGATAACTGCCTCAGCAGTTCCATTTTGCATCGGATTGCCAGCAAAAACAGGGGAATTAATCTGACCTCCTTGATTAAGAGATGGATCATGCACAATCAGTGGCTTAGGACTGATGGGTAGCTGTAAAAGGAATGTAAGAGAAAATATCAGTTTGTTAGAGTTGCTTATTAAGAAAGGATTCAACAAGTGAATTATAAGGTTCAAGAGTGCCCACCACATCTCCAGTTTAACAAGTAGTAGCAACGCACAAATCATACTTGCCTTTTTTTAATCTTTGTTTCATTTAGGAGAAACGTAAAGTATAATTTTCTTCTAAAAATACATACTGAAAGTTGAACATTCAGATTTCCACAACAGGATGCCAGAAAGAAAAAACTACTCACAAAAGCATTCTCAATATGTTTGAAGAGCGTGGCAACATATATAAAGTGAAAAATGAAATAATAGTAGGACTTCCTTGTAAAGTTGCTTATTGTACATTTCTCCAGCATCAGGTCAATAATAGTAGGACTCTCAGGTTCTCCACAGTTCAATTGGCATGCAGATGAAGACCAGCAGACCAACATCTGTCACAAAGATCCTACCTAGTAACATCCAGGCAAGTCAGCTGAACCCTTAGCCAACCTAACAATCATAGCATATCTTGCGAAGAAGATGACTCTCCCATATCCAAGGTGCAATCAGTTAAATGGATTAATAAAACAAAATAAAATATAACAGGGAGTAAATAGTAATCTCTGTGAATAGATTATAAAAGGGAAGCTAACTATTGTAGTAGCTTGAGGTTCGATATACCGGGCGAGAAAGGAAGGGTAGGTTTTTATGAGAGACTTATCCAAAGCTCAAACTTTAAAGAAAACCATTTCAAGGTTTCACCTCACCCGCCAGCTCACTCCTGCTTTGTAAAATTCCCATTTCCACTAAATCCTAACACCTTCTTCCTACATGATCTCTAAATAGAACCCTAGACTCCCTGGTACCTCAAGCTAGCAGCCAAAAGGAGCATTGAAATTGACTAAGAATTGTATCAGAGCACATGCAATTCAACATTATCGGTGATTAATTAAGTGTTTTATGTCGCATCTAGAAACTAGAATTGACAGAATGGGCGTCTTCATTAGAATAGAAAAGTCCCCTCAATTCACTAAACAAC
The DNA here is from genome assembly GCA_030864215.1 of Capsicum pubescens. Lineage (NCBI taxonomy): Eukaryota > Viridiplantae > Streptophyta > Magnoliopsida > Solanales > Solanaceae > Capsicum > Capsicum pubescens. Next base: position 49,385,307 of record CM061540.1, on the reverse strand, counting down.
CAAGGAAAAAGAGAGGAAACCGACAACCTGTACCTTCCAGTAGAAAGTCCCTTTAATTCACCCAACAATGACAAATTACAGTTGCCCTATTTGGAAGAAGACCATGCAGATGATGGAGTTAGAGGAAAAGATTTTGAAGAATTTGAAATCTATATGTTCAAATCCTTAAGGAGGAGAGCACGGGTATTCTGTTGATCAACAGTTTGTTTCATTTTGCAGGTGCAAGGAAGTATTAACAGTAAACACAACGGAGACCAATTAACACAACAGGAGGAAAATCAGTTGATTTTATGTAAAACACAGGTCACTAACAATGGGAAACACCTTTTCTTTCTGTAGCATACTAATCCAACTGGTAATTGATTGATGTGTGGTATTAGTACCATTAAATGCTCAATATATCGAACGAAAACCAGATGGACAAAGTATCAGACAGGAGTGGAATAAAGTGGCAAGGAGGAGAATATAAGGAAGAACCAAGAAAAGCTGCCACAAGAAAACCAGCAACAATCAAAACAAAATCAAGACGACAAAAAGCAGAACAACAAGATATATGCAACAGCAGCTAATAACAGAACGACAAGAACAAAGAAGCAATAGATTCTAAATAGCAGGACTAACAGGAAACAAAATACAACACGACCAAAAATAAATCAGTAGGGTCAACAGAGAAGATACCAGATGAACAAAATGCTATAATTACAATCTGGGTTATACAAATACAGCTCTTCATCTTCAGCGGCAACAGTGTGCAGCACCTAAAGAAGATTTTCCTTAACACTTTATAGAGTATGGCTTCTCTCCTTTTTCTTTCATTTGGTTCTGAGTACATCTCTTCCTACATTGCAGATTCACTGGTCAACTGTGGCAGATTTTTCTTACTCTCAACCTACATTGCAGATTCACTGGTCAACTGTGGCAGATTTTTCCTAACTCAAAGGCATTTCCTGGACTATGCCTAGTAAGGTTGATGAGACTTTGTTGAGTTGGGAGGAGGCTGGACTGGGAGCTAGAAACAGAAGCAGATGGAAGATGATTCCAGCCTGTGGTGGACTACATGGAGAGGGAGGAATGAGAGATGTTTTGGAATAGGAGCAACAACTTACAGGAGGTCAAACGTAAATGTATTTTGTTGTTCTGTTTTTGGTGTACAAATGTCTACACCAATGAGACTGAGTCAATTGTAGATGTTTTAGGGTCCATCTAGAGTAGGTTTAGCTCTGGGGAAGATTATACTCCCTTTTATTCGTAAATATGGTTTTTTCCAGTACTACCTAATACAGATGTTACTAGTTCCAAAAAAATAAATAAGCCATGTTAGGCCATGTCTCTTAAGAAAAGGTGAATAAACCTCTTTGCGAGCATTTTGTTGACTGTATTATGTGAGGTTATTCTATCTTCTAATGCTTACTGAGAGTCTAAGACTATTAGAGAGATCTCTTCTTTACTCTTTGTACCCATCATTGAAATAGTGAATTGCTCCTCTCTACTTGTGGACGTAGGTCTGATTGGCCAACCGTGCGAAATGTTTCTTCTTTCATAGTATAATTCATTTACATATTCTTTTCTATAGAAAATGTAATTTTATTATAACAACAGCACTAAGCTAGTGCTGAAAAAAATGTACAGGAATGCAAAAACCAAAAGAAGAATCCTGTTCTAATCTTGTAGTGATTCTAAGAGGCTAAGTGTTGATTCTGCTTCGCTTACAAACTCTTCTCTGTATGGAGTTTGCTTTGTCTTCAAAACATCAAGAGTTCCAGTATTTCCCTACAGTCAACCAGAATGCTTGAAGACACTACATCCCGTCATATTCAGATTTACTTCTTCTGGAGTCTTCCCACACCCTCTTCAATTGAACTTTTAGTGAATGAAAAGAAACAAAACTCTGGCTCTAAAAGTAAATGGAAGCTAAGGATTTAAGTAGCTTTGATATACGGGGCGAGAAAGGAACTGGTTAATTTTATGAGACTTTCTCCAAATCTCAACCTCCTTTAAGGGAAAAGCATATTTCACTGTTCCAACTCTTGCTTTGTAATTCCCATTTCCACTAGATCCTAACATCCCCTTTCCGACTTGATCATGATGGATGTCGTATAAAAATCTCTAACAACTAGAACCCTAGATCCCCTGACACCACAAACTAGCAGCCAAACGAGCATCGAAATTGAGTATAGAATAGTATCAGATCACATGCATGGCGAATTTATCGGTGCACATTAACATTAATTAAGTGTTTATATGTCTCAATGAGAAACTCTATTGACAGGATGAGCGTGTTTCAAAATTCCATTAATTCAGTGAAAATGGAAGGTAAAAGAGAGAAGCAGTACCTTGTCATTGTCAATAGACATTCTCCGATGGCCGCCGTCCATAATTGGTTCGCCGGAGATAGCGAGGAGACTGAGAGTGACGCAGTCCAACAATTAGCGACTACTTCTGTTCTGACAGCAAAGGAAATATAGTAGGGTGCGTAAAAATGCGTTTTTGCACTTACATTTCATGCCTAAATTTCACTCACACTTTACACCTGTACCTTATTTTCAATTTCTTTTATTTACTGTTTCTTAATAAGTAGTACTATATAATATTTCAAGTTAATACTATAAAGTACAATGTTGGATAAAGGGATTAAAATATAATTATTTATTTATTTTTACTTTTGTCCTACTCATAGATAAATATAGAGATATATCTAATTATTATTATCCTCTATAATAAGTGGCAAAGAAGCAGAAGCTGCTCATGATTCTCTATTATTTATATATTAAAAAATTAAAAATATTTAATAAATAAAATAAAATACACATTTATGACATGAGTGCTTCAACTTTGATTTTACTATATCACCTATCATTAATTATTACACGTCATCTAAATATTAAAAAATTAATAATATTTAATTAAAAAATAAAATAGACATAAAATGATAAATTAACTCTTGATATTTTAAATTAACTTGGCGACTTATATTAACTCATTTAAAAAAAATTCACAAGTATTTTGTATAATAATTTTACTATGCTACCTCTAATTAGTAGAATAGAAGAAAAATATGATAAATCACAATAATTTAAAATTTAATTTATTTTAAAAATATAATTGATATCAATGCCACAAAAGTTTCGACAAAAAGAGTGACGTATATTATTTAAAAATTACATAAAAAATATTAAAAATTACAACAGTTAAAGGCATACAATGTTTAAAAATATATTAAAAATATGATTGACTATCTAAATTTTATTTGTGACACATAAATTAAGACAAAAATAATTTATATTGGGCTCGTGCTATCACGGGCCTTCAATATCTAGTATCTAATAAGTGGCAAATGAAAGAAAAGCAGGTAGCTGCCGTCAACATGCCAGCTTCCCCCTCTTCATCAACTGTTTGCTCCGTGATTTTACTATATCATCTCTAATTAATTATTATAAGTTATTTATATATTAAAAAATTAATAATATTTAATAAAAAATAAAATGGACATTTATGACATGTCTGCTCCAGCTACTTCAACCGTAACTTTATTAAATATCACCCCTAATTAATTTTTATAAGTCATCTAAGTATTAAAAATAATAATATTTAATAAAAAGGTAAAATAAATATAAAACGATAAGTTAACTCTTGATGTTTTAAATTAGCTTAACGTCTTATATGAGGCCCACTTAAAAAAAATCACAAGTATTTTTATAGTAATTTTGTTATATCACTTCTAATTAGTTGTTATGAGTCATTAAAATATGTCTGTTTTGTTGCTTTATTTGTGACTTTACTATATCACCTATAATTAATTATTATGTTCATTTAAACATTATTCACTTAAATTGGAATAGAAGAAAAAGAATTATAAATCACAATAATTTAAAACTTAAAGTATTTTTTTAAAATATAATTGACTATTAAAGCCACAAAAGTTTTTACAAGGAGAGTAATATATATTATTTGAAAATTACATAAAAAGTATTATAAATTACAATAGTTAACTGCTTAAAATATCTAAAAAAAAAATATATTATATATTTGAAAAAAAACATGTAAAAGGCACTATAAATCACAATAATTAACAACTTAAAAAATTAAAAGATATAAAATATTTGATTGACTCTCAAAATTATATCAATGCCACTTGAATTGAAATAGAAGAAACATATTATAAAATCAGAATAATTTAAAACTTAAATTTATATATAATTCACTATCAAAACACAAGAGTTTGAACAGGGAGAGTAATGTATATTATCTGAAAACTACATATAAAATACTATAAATTACAATAGTTATCAACTTAAAATATCTAAAAATATATTAAAAATATGATGGATTATCTAAATTCTATTTTTGTCGCATAAATTGAGACAAAAAATAGCATATACTAAGCTCGTGTTGTCTGAAAAATAGTAATATAAGCCAATTGAATTTTGTTTATTCGCACTCTTTACTAATTTATACATTTGTAGAGTTTAATTTTGATCGTGAATTAAATTTTAAAATAAAATTATATATTTTAATAATAAATCACAATTATTGATAACTTAAAATATTTTAAGAATATATGCAAAAATTGCTTTGAAAAATAAATTTATTTAAAGTTTAAAACTCAAAAGATGTTATATTTGATATGGTTATTTATAATATTAATTTACAATAGATGTTGGACTTGTGCTTTGCACGGGCTTCTCGGGACTAGTATAGACATATGAGCTGATTTTTATTTTTTAAATTTTGAGCAACTCAAATCTCATCTAAACACTCTCAAAATTTAAGTAAGAACTTCTCTTGATGTTTCGATTCTTTCGATATATCATTTGCTCAAAGTAATTTATGTTTGTGGGTTGCGGCAGGTCAAATTTTAAAATTTTGAGCTTAAATATTTTCTCTAATAAGTTTGAAAAAATATCCTACCGTTTTCGAATAAACACTTTTGAAATTTTTTTTTGACAAAAGTAAAACAAAAATAAAAATTATGATCTTAAACAAAAAAATATGAAGAGTGTACTATAATGTCTTTTCATCTCTTGGTCTTAAGACGTCTATAAATTTAGATTATCTCTTCCTACAAATAATAAAATAACATCTATAATATAGTTATCAAAGAGTTTTGTTATCAATATGTAGGTCACTTGATCAAATTATATTAAATATTATAATTTTTTTTATAAGACATTTTTTTTATTGTTTCTCTCGATCCATGTTCTAAATTAAAATTTTGAGTTATGGGTAAAGTGCACAAGAGCATGGCAATATTTGAAGCGGTGAAAAAAATGTACCGTATGTTTGACCAAGAAGAGGGGATTAAAGTGGCATGAAATCTGTGAGTCAAATTATACACTTTAGGATGGAACCAAGACAAATTTGAAATTTTTTATAGATTATCAATCGTTAATCGATCGTCTTAAAGAAGACATCGAACCATAAGAATATATTGCATTATACCTTTATAAAGGGATGAAAATTGAATCACGCGAGTTCAAAAATGGAACAGATTCTACAAACATGTGTGTACTCTCAAACAATATCTATATTGTATTAAATGTATAACGGTACTTAAACATTTTGTCTATTATAAAGTTTTTTGATGAAAACCAAAAAGTTCAATCAACATTTTTAAGGACAATCATGATTTTTATATTTAAGTAATTTTATAAAATTAAATTTATTAAAGTGTGGTACACACGCGAGACACGTACACATAAACTAGTTTGAAAAATATAATATCAATTATTTTTTATAATATTAGTAAAAATTATATGTTTATTAATAAATAAATTTTCAAAAGATAATATATATCTTAAATATTTAATTTAATGTCATTTGTAAATTTTCTTATTTGTCTAATATTACATTTTAGCTTTTGATAATTTTTAACTTAAACATTTAATATAACCATATAATTACACTGATGCAACCAAATAGTATATGTGTAATTACATCGTAGAAAATAAACAGATCATCGTAATTATTAAGCTATGTAATTACTTGGTTGGTAATTACTACACTGGTAATTAACCGGTGACTTTCAACTAGACATTTAATGAAATTGGGTTGATTTTGGTTAGTAAAAGTGGCTGAGTTGACTTCGTTATCGAAAAATTACATGAAAAGACCATCTTTAAGATTTAACTATATAAATAATACTAGTACTTTTTCAATATTACACAAAAAAGTTTTTGTTTTACATATATAATCATTTTTAGAAAACCAGGAAAGATAACTATAATTTCTAATCTAATGCGACAACTAGCTTTCAATTCAGCTTAATTTAAAAAATTATTTCCAATCTTCAAATTAAAGATGATGTAAAAAATAATCTCCAAAACTGATGCCAAATCTTTCTTTCTCCAGTATGCAAAATTCAAAATATTCTTAAATAAACTAAATACATTTGTATAATATTCTCTTTCTCTCTCTCTCTCTCTCTCTCTCTCTCTCTCTCTCTATATATATATATATATATATATATATATATATATATATAAAGATGGGCAAAGCCCGTGCTGAGCACGAGCCCACATATTAATTTGAAAATAAATGAGGAAGGAAAGGCAGTTAACAGATTCTATAATCATCATCAAAGGAAAGGTAAAACATTATTTATTACACAACATGATATGTTCAGTACATATAATACTATGTAGAATTTCTATCTACTACGTATTTCAATATCAATCTTTGATTGAGTGAGTGGGTAAACATGCTAAGAAGTTCCTGTAAATTAAACCTTCAATTTTCTAGTGCAATCCTATCGAATGTGGCCTTAAATAGCATGATGAGTATGATTGTGTTGCACCTGTAGTCAACTTATCTCAGATCATCAACTTCTTCAACTATGGCTGCTGTCCACAAGTGTAAAAGGTTCATCTGGAAGGTCATATAAAGGAGAGTTGATATGCATATATACACAAACATAGTTTGAAGCATAGACATATGTTGTTGTTGATAAAAATAAGACTTAAGCAAATCGTTGGGCAAAGCATCAAAAAGTTTGTTACTATGCTAAGAAGAATGTATAACTAAGTGAAAACAAAACATAAAGCACTACCAGCTAGTGTTGGTTATATTTTTTATAACCAACAGCTAGATCTTTCCAAGACCTCACAAAGCCAAAATTGAGGAAAGAAACACATTATTTGCTCAAGCCTCTTCAAATAGTAGGCTTAAAATAAGCTTAGCAGCCAAAGGTAAATCTAAACCAATACCAAACTAGGGATACAAATCGTTGTCATCTCATCAGATCGAGTATATCAATAGGTTAAGTTAAAAATATGTCCTCTCAGATTCAATATCATATCATGAATGGCTGGTTTGCTGAGCTAGAGCGCTCTAACCTTGCTTTCTTCACCTTTGCCTTTTTTTTCTTGCAATAATTTCTTAGAAAAAATTTGATCCACCAAATTTAAATTTGGAGCTCCTTATCTTCTCCCTCTTACCTCTATCATATTCCTCATCCCTAAAAATAAATATGTAGGATGTCAAAAGTTGTACTTGAAACATAACAACAAACAACAACATACTCTGTGTAATTTCACAAGTGGAGACTAAAGAGGGTAAGACGCATACAGAACTTACCCCCTAAAAGAATATCTACTGCAAGAAAAAAGGATCACCAAGTGGAGAAATGTAGCATTTTTAGAGCATATGGTATGATCTTTAAACATAATTATGTCCATTATACATGTAACACCCCGAGTCTGCACCCCGGACGCCACATGGCGCTCATAATCTCGAAGAACCACAAGCTAACCCATGACTTATACCTGCTGTAATCACTGAATAATAATACTGAAATAATACGGAAATTAGGTTGAATCTTCCATAAGGTTCAAAACTGAAATCAAGTACTGATAAATAAATACTGAAAACTGAATATCTGTCTGAAATGGTTTAGTCTGAAAAGCCTCTATCTAAACTGTTTGAAGGTGGAGTTGATGGGACAAGCCCCCAACTAACTCTGACTACTGAAATACTGATAAACTAAAATACTAAAATATAAGCATATCCTCGATAGATGAGGACTCACCACTGTAATATGATACTACCGACTGAATCTAGCTAAGCGCGGTCAGGAACCAGAGCGTCCGAACCTGTGATATGAGACATCATAGCGCAAAGAGAAAGTATGAGTCAGTACGTGAAATGTAATGGTGTGCTAGATGAGGTAAGGCTGAGCAGAGGTTCATATGCATAAACAGTAACTGACTGAGTAACATGAATATAACTGAATGAGAGTATATGTATATCTGAAACTGTTGTAAATGCTAATTGTATAATACTATGCACATAACTACGTATACTGTAACTAAGATCACATTAACATTAGGTACTGAGTTCTGATAACTGAATGACTGATATCTGAGTTTACTGATAAATGTATTACTGTTAATTGGGTGACTATTTCTGACAGTCCCGATTCTGTAGAACTGAACTGAGTTCTATACTGAGCTGGGTGACTATGTCTGACAGTCCTGGTTCTGTAGAACTAAACTGAGTTCTATACTGAGACTGAAACTGAAACTGTGGGAGGTAATCATATAACCGACATACCCCTATCTAAACTAATTGGGGTCCAACTTGTAACCCCAGCTGGAAGGGTGTCAGTACCGTGCCACGGGTAAAGACAAGCTGAAGAGTCACCCTCATCCGGCAGGTGCTCTGAATGAGAACGGTGGTACTCTCAACTGGCAGGTAAGACACCCCATCAATCCTCAACTGGCAGGTTAATGTCTCAACCTACGATGGCTATATAGTTCTGGAATGCAAAGACTGCTTCCAAGAATCACACCCTCTACTGGCAGGTGAGTCTCCGTCCTTGGGTTTACTCAGTTCTGAATCCTACTCCCAACTGAATAGACACAAAACTGATTTCTAAAATGTACTAGGCTAGATTAAACTGTTACTAATTATGTTAACTGATTGAACTGGACTGGACTGAGTTCACTGAATTCTGACGTCTGTCTGAATACACTGAGTTCTGTACTGACTGAATACTACTGATCGTGATATTTCTGAAACTATTCTGTAATTACTATAGCTCTAGGTCAACAACTAGATTTTCGGGTATTGAATACCCTTAGGACTCGATAGCATGAAAAGTACAACATAGCATAATCTTAACAACATACTAATACTTGCTTACTAACAATGCATTTATTTAGATATTTTGTCAAACACTTGATATACATGAACTTGTGCATGAATGGAATCACATAATAACATGTCATGCTTTCACTAGTCAATTCACATAAGCATTTTAACAAACACTTGGGGAGCATGGTTATTTCATATAACAATAAACGTGTAATAATATCATGGCTACTACATTCAATTTTTAGTTCAAGAGTTCAACACGAAGATCACATAAATCAACCCACAATTATCTTGAAGATAATTTAATTCATGAAACTTGTAATAAATCATGGAATTAAACCCCAAACATCAATTCACACATGAACACAATCCAATTTCAAAATGTAAATCATGAAATCATAAACTTGTAGTTTTAAAAAGGGTTCTTGGACTTCATGGGTGAAAGGAACCCATGAATGAACACCTAACATACCTTGGTAATTAAATTCGTGAAGATTGATGGTGTATTCTTGAAGATTGATATTGAAATTTGAATGCCCTGGGTTTGTTCTTGAGTAAATTTGAGAGAGAATGAGAGATTTTGCCTTTAGAGTAGTTTAATCTCGTGTTTTGGGGCTGATAGAAGTGGGTAAAATGACTTATTTACCCCTCTGGATGCAGAATTAAAAGAGTAAAAGTCGTGCTCAGTGACGTGCAGGCCGATGGGTCGCGTCGATGCCATCGATGCGATGACCAATGCGCCACATCGAGTTTGCGTTGGTTCACTGAAATTGCACTGGGAGCTGGGGAAAAAGATCTATCGACGCAATAGGTGATGCGACGCGTCGAGATCGCGTCGATCCACTGTTTTGGACTCCTAAATGTGCCTCAGACGATGCTCGAAAAATTTGAAACTCGTCCAAGAACACCTACTGACATTCCTGATCATGAATCAACCTAAAAATTGATATTTTAAGATCGTAAGGATCGTAAAATAGGATCGCCAACTTATAAAGGCTAAAATAATTCTAAGTATAAATACTTAGCTGAAATTTCTAAGTCTGGGATCTCTTTTCATGCTCTAAGGGACTGAGTTAAGCTATGATTTTTGCAAGGTATTATAATACATAGAGAAAGCCACCACGCATCCCCAGTATACCCGATGGTGAGACAATTTTCGTTCTGTACTTCTACACTATTTAAGGAAGGACCTTCCACATCATCCCACCGAGCAACTGTGACAAATCAAATAGGAAGCAGTTATATTTTAGTTGATAAATCAAAAATAAAATCACAAAGGCACATGTTACAATAAGTACTTACTTTGTGACTCCAAATCTCTGGTAAGCATATCCAACAAATCTTTTCGTGTTGCAACTACTTTAGTCTCTTTAGCATCTATGGGGACTGTCTATTGTCACCACCTTGATTTCCCACTGATGTCAAGCTAGAACTTTTTTATGGTTGGTTATCATTTGCGCAAATCAATTTTCAAAATCTTGAATAATTATTATAGTTGTATTTGAGCTATTCTTATTGTGGAACTGAATCATTGATGTGAATAGGTTATTACTTGCCACAAAAATATAGTGAATCATATCAAAATAACATAGTGTTAATCTTATAATTATATTTAAAATATTCCAACTTCCTCCTATATCATGTATAATTTTAAATCAAGTAGTGTTAAGATATTTAAGTAAAATGCTCAAATAATAATTATTTAATTTAGTTTGCTATCAAAAAGCGTATGACAATTCCCGGGTGGATACAAAGCACATGAAACTCCTCGTTATCATGTAGATTCCCAATCTACAAGTATCAATATGTTGGCTCCTCAAGCTGGTACAGGTACAAAAGTGGTACTTGAACAATCAAACATTCAAATAAAGCTACATAAGAAATAGCGAAGAAGTGTAAAATATTAAATGTTGCTCTTTTTAATGGGCAAATTGTAGAATGAAAAGATAGTAGATGCAAGTCCATGTAATAAAGCAAATAAATGACAATGGTCATGAAAACAATATCAAAGTGAATATTAATGAAGAAACAAGAAATAGCATTAAGTACTACTGTAATACCCCATACTTTTCCTAGTTCTGTTCAGCTCCTAGTGTGTGAAGTGTTTAGTAGGTGAAGAATGTTCATAGAAATCACTTAGAGTCTAGTTGAGCTAAGAAGCTTAGAGTTATCCAAAGTTTGGTGTTCGATTCTACAAGGGTTAACTTTGAAACTGTATAACTATTTGTGTATGTATAATTTTCCAGCTCAAGCCCAAATTGTAGATAATTGAGTCAGCTTTTCAACAATACCAATTTCGCCCTAATCCGATACCCAGGTGAGAATTATGGCATTTTTCGTGTGAGGTAGTAGCTTACCGCGATTATACCACGTTGCGGTGAGCCCCTAAATCACAATCATCCTTTCCAATAGCTCATCGCAATTGGCCAGTGTCGCATCAGAAATCGCGGTGGAACAGGCACCGCATCGCGGTGAAGTGCAAATTCATACTCGTCCATTTCTAGTAACACAACGCGATAGCACCGCGTCGCGTTAAAGTGCAAATTTGCACTCGTCCATTTTTCAGTGACGCAATACGATAGCACCGCGTCACGCTGAGGTGAAAAATCGATCTCCAGTAGCGATTTTAAATTTTAGAAGGGCATTTAAGTCAATTACTCTTGCCCTAATTCGTGAAAATAGAAGATTAAGCCTATTCTAAGCATATTACACTCATTATTCATCAAATTTCTCTTCAAAAAAATCCTAGAGCTTCAAATTTTAACTTCAAGAAACCCCAAATTTCACCGTTCCTTTTCTATGATAACCAAAAATTTAAGGTTTATAATTCAAGAACTTCAAGAAATAATCTTCAAGAACACTAATAGGAATTCAAAGTCAAGTGTCTTCATCAATTTAATCCATTAAGGTATGTGGGGTTATGAACAAGGATAATTCTTTCATCCTTGTGCCCAAAATTAGTTTTTAAAGTTGATTTTATATGAATTTACATGAATTCCAGTTTAGGGTTCATACCCAATTATTTTATTTAAAGATTATGACGTTGCAAGTGATTTAAATGATGAATTGCATGCCTATTTTTGCACATTTATGCATGTGAAGTAATTTTAGATATATTGAGAGTTGAATTTCACTTTCTTGACTAGAATTGTGCAAGAATTTCATGATCTTGACTATTGAGCATGATTTTGTGATAATTTGAGTTGAGTTTGAAACATGGGTTATTAAACCCTAGCTTGACTATTGATATTCCAAGAAGATTATGCTTTTAAGCACCTTCTAGTTAACTTATATGTAGTTATTGAACAAGATTTGATCTTTTGATCCTTAGCTAAGACATGGAATACACTTTACAGTTCGAATTTCAGTTTAAAGAAATCAGATGCACAACTAGTTTTCAGTATGAATACTTATGTTATTTTTTTAAAGTGGATTTCCTACAGAATGAGCATACAGATTAAAGGGAGTAGTATTTACCACCGAGTTGGGTATGTTTCCTAGTTCACATGCCCCAAAACTATTAGCCAACGTAGGTACATATTCAGATTATTCCATTTATATGGATGTAGATACAGATTGTGATCACTTAGCTCAGGTTATACTCCTTGGCAAGAGTATGACACCTCTCCCCAACATGCGGTTTTCTTCTTAGGGGAACTAGACGTTGGACATCATGATAGCTCACATGGTGTATGTCGGTTAGAAGAATCTCCTAAGTCCTAAGACGTAATAAAAGTACAACTTTTAAAACTAAGTGTTATGGCTCACGAGATTTATACAGTATGCTTTATTATTCATGTTTCATGATTTTAGACTTTCATTACTCAAGCCAGTGTGAGTCATTTACACCTAGCATGCATTCCTTTTTGAGTTTATATGAATGGTGAGATATTGTTTTACTTATACATTCACCCCCACATGCTCAGTACATTCCAAAAGTACTGATCCACATCTACGTCTATGTGATACATTGTTTAATAATGTAGGTTCAGGTGCTCAGTTCCAGCAGCGTGATTGAACGTGAGCATCTCTATATACATCCCGATAGTTGGTGAGTCCTCATAGTTTGGGGACCTAGTTATTCAGATTTTTAATTTTATAGAGAATTTTATTCAATTATTTTCAGTCAGTTCGAGTCTGCTGGGGTCTGTCCCAGCGACTCTCTAGTTAGTAGTGTTAGAGGTTTGTTAGACTATTAGATACATTTCAATTTTACAGTGTTGATTGTTCAGATTTCCTAGTTAAGTACTTTCAGACATTATGTTTAATTAAACTCGGTCTAGTTCAGACATTATTTCAGTATTTTAGCGTACCGCATGCTTATATTATCTTTACTTGGGTTTTCAGAATGAGTAACATGCTTTCAGGGTTAGCTTGAGACTACTCATAGTCTTGAGTACTGTGTGATGTCTCGGGACCCATTTTTGGGGCATTACAACTACTTTGCTTATCTTTTTTATTTTAGCATCTACAACAACAATATACCTAGTGAAAATACCACAAATTATAATTTCAACACATCGAAGTAAGAGTTATTTACATATTTATCTTCACACTTCAACAAAAATTTGATGTCGGAATGCATTATTTATTAGCCAAAGCCAAGCACCTCCTTTCTAGTACTCACCCAACTGGGAAGAAAATTTGGCGCTTATGAACTTAATCCTTGAGTCCTACTTTCGAGCATTCTATGGTTTCATCAGAAAAATACACCAAATCGGCAGAAATTAGTAATGTTTGATGAATACACAGTTGTATTTTGAGGTCCATAGTTGACATTGCATCGTATACTCAACACCTTGAGCTATGTGAGCAGTAAGTAGTTATTACTATATGAGCCATGTTCAGAATAAAGTCAACTTCTCTGGATTAACTTATTTGCTATTGCTAATAGAATTTGTACATCTATCCTCGTCATACCCATCATGTGGATCATGTTGGCTATGATGTACTAATTTATGCACAAATAAAATAATTAAATATATAAATCTACTATTAATTTGAAAACAATGGCTTGATGAACTTAAAAAAAATGCCTCTAGAAGATCAACAAATAGTCGCTGTAGTATAATAGTAAGCATTTTTTGTATTGCTTTTAGAAATTCGTATTGTTTTTTAGGAATAATTTTGTTGAGCTTGAATTGAGTCTCATACTAGGTAGAAAAGGAAAGACATCAAACAACTTACTGTGATATCATTTGGACACAACCCAATGACAACATCTTATGAAAAATGATCACAGCTTCAAGCATTTTTTTTATGCAATGTCCGAGAATGCGAATTCTAAAGCTGATTTTATCATAGAAACACCCTCGACTCTCTCTGTCTCAATCACATTTGCTTCACTCAATTACAATGCCTGCAAAACTCATCAAACACAAGGCTGCATATAAATAGCTGGGGGGAGATATCATCTCTCAATGTTAATTGCCTCGATAATTTTCAAGCTTCATTTAGCCTATTCTTCTTGCTTACGACATGGATAATAAGAAAAGAGAAAATATATAAGTTCAAAGATAAATTCTGAATATTCATTTCATCACATAACTTTAAATTATGTTCTAACTCTCCAGCCCGACAGTTCAATGAGAGAAGTGTAGGTAACAACATCATGATAGTTACCAATAACACACATTCTACAAATAAATTTTTAGTGGAAAGTATGTCAGCTATCTCGTCAAAATCATTAATGAGAATGTCAAAAGTAATCAGATTTGGACTAATACCATAAGTAATCACCTCGTCAAACAGATTTATAGCCTCATCTATCATGCTCAACTTGCAGTAACCAGAGATAAGAAGGGTATATGCCACAATATCAGGTGACAATCCATCTTAAAATTGAAGATTTTTTAGCAAACCTCGCATGCGCTATCGACCTGATAAATAACACACAATTCATTGGTAACAATTACTCACATCTTGTTAGGAATGACTACTTTGTTCTTCTTCTTGTGAGTGACCACATATAAAGAACATTGTGACACTGTCATGCCCTTAACCTTTTATTGTTTTATCTTCATTTCACAGATAAAGAGAACCAAAAATTTACAATACTTGAGTAGAGAATAGGACGACATCAATATTAAAAATCTAAATTTTACGCTAAAATGTAAATGATAAACGTGCATGAGCAGAATCAAATAAAAAATCGATCACACACCCATAAACCTAGAGTTCTAATATAATTTAAGAAAAATGAGGAAAATAAGTACACTGAAAATCAAACTAATGCTTCGAAATAAGGATTATAAAACACACTGATATTGATGTATAAGAGAGGAAGTTAAGGTCCAAACACAGTTATGCTGATATAAAAACAATAAAATACAGGGATGAATGAGTGGAAAAACAACTCAGTTTCATTGAAAAAACAATAACTTATGGAGGTTTTATAACATCCGATCTGTAGTACTTGCTCTTAAAAATCTCTAAAAAATCGATGAACTTAGATACTGATGACACGCCACTATTGGATTGCTCAAAAGAAAGTGCACACATATATAATGCAGAAAGTAGAATCTAAAAGAGCCATGTTCATCCCACTTTATCCGAAGTGAAATTTTTGATTTGAGGAATCACATTCTTCATCAATTTTTGATCAAAATATGACAACTACTTGAGCTTTCAACTTGAGAAAATAGTTCAAAAGAAGCAAAATCAAGGCAAATAAAGCACAGACTTTAAGATAGAGAACATATTAACAGATAAATAACTATACAGACCACTTCAAATGCATAGACAGAAGCATGAATATTTTGATCATATTGCATATTTCATATTGCTATGTTTAATGCATACGAAATAAAAATTTTTTAAGCCAACAACATTTTCAAAGGATAAGAGAAAAAGGAAAACGAATTGCATATCATAAATAAGCAACTGAAAATTTCAAATAAGATCATTCAGAAAAAGCCATGGCTATAATGCATAAAAAATTTCAGAACAGTCTAATGGTGAATGTGCATCCACAGACTTGCGATCAATATGGATCCTATATTAAACAAATTTTTTTGGTTAGCGATTTTACCTGGACTGTTATGAATTTATTGCTCCCCTTTACCATTGTTGACTCCTCTTGAGTGTTTTTAACACTTGAGCTGAATCCTCTTACATTTTTTAAATGACTTTATTGCATTTTTAAACCTCTTAGTTGTTGCTTGTACAGTCTGATTTGCAGTAATTAATTAGTAGTTTAGTTTCATAAATAAAAAAAAAATATCAATGGCCAATGTTAAAATGTATACACTTACATGCACCAACTATCTAATTTCAAATATTCATGTGCAAATCAGTCAAAATTAGTGACATGCATGTAAAATAGCCAGCAAAAGATTATGCGAAAAGAGTAAAAGACCTTAAGAAAAGCAAAAAGTATAAAAATTTAAAGAAAGTGAGAAGTAATTGATATAAATCAGTGCAAGAAAGAAAAGAGGGGAAAACTTACCAGAAACAATAATTTCTAGAAGAGGAAAAAATTGATAAAATTTGAGACCCACAAAAGTAAAATACTAATAGTTAATGAAGCTCCATTTCATTAGAGTGTAAGCGTTGAAAGAGATTGAGAGTTGTAGTTGCAAAATAATTTCAGCTACTCACACGTGTAGATGAAGAGTCTTTGCACCTCTATTATAGTCAATCAAATTGAACCAGAAAGGACCACAATTTATGAAGCATCATTGTACACATTTGACTACTTTTGGTACAATAATGGAATGTTGTGATGGTCCTAGAATTAATGGCTTATGTAATAGAGTTATATATATATATATAAACACATGTAAAATAATTATATAAATGCTATTATAATAATGAATAATTATAATCTGGAAGATAATTTTGTACCTTAAAAAAGGGATGTATTTCAAATAGAAGTTAATCATGTACTTTAAAAATAAGACAAAAACGTTTTTATGCCTTACATCTTTTCATTTTTTTATCACTATACATTGACCTAATAAAATATGGCTATTGAAGTAAATATTATTTATACCATAATTAAAAATCACTAAATACAATCATATATATTTAATTTCTTTTATAAAAATGACTAATTATGTTTTTGAAAAATTTTCAATTATATACAAAAAAGAAAACACGTAATAATTTACAATAAAAGTAGTCAAATTTTTGTTTACAACAAAAATAGCTATTAGGGCATTTTTTTTCCATTTTCTTTTCTTTTTGCAGTAGTTGTTTAAAAAAAAGTTTTTTTGGTTGTTTTTTGTTGCATTTTTCGTTATTTATTTATTTTTTCAAACTTTTTCGTACAATCATTTTTTTATTTATCAATATTGTATAAATGATATATAAACTGTATATATGATGCACAAATAGTTATGTAGTGTATATGTAATGTATTGATATTGTATAAATAGTTATATAATGTATGAACATTGTATAAATGGTGTATAAACATGTATAATATTGTATAAATAATATTTAGACATATTGATATTATATAAATAGGTACGTATTGTATTAACTTTGTATGAATGGTGTATAATCATGTACGATATATATAAACAATTATGTAATTATCGATATCAATATTTATTTGACTATCACGCGTTCCCATCTTAACAAAATAAAAGTATAAATAAAAAATAATAAAATAATATAAACATTCATTTTTTCATAAAAAGTGAAACAATTAGAACAGAAAAAAAGAGTTTTAAAAAAGAGCAGCAAAAAAATAATAAAATATACTCCCTCCGTTTAAAAAAGAATGACCTACTTTCCTTTTTAGTCAGTTTAAAAAAGAATGATCCCTTTCCTTTTTTGACAATACTTTAATTTCAACTTTCCACATGACATGTTTATGACCACAAGATTAAAGGGTATTTTGGTACATTTGACACTACTTTAATTTAAGGCCACAAGATTCAAAAGTCTTCTTTATTTTCTTAAACTTTGTGTCAAGTCAAAGCAAGTCATTCTTTTTGAGATGGAGGGAGTATATTTTTTTAAAAAATAACACATCAAAAACAGTGGCGGAGCCACAACCAACGAAGGGTGGTCAGATGAACACCCTTCGTCGAAATTTTTTTTTGAGTATATAGGTTAAATATAGATATTTATGGTTATATACATGTTGTTGCACATTCTTGACAAGCTAGAGAAGCATAGTCTAGTAGTCAAGAGTGTGCATTTCCGCATCAACAACCCGGGTTTGAACCTCGGCATGTGCAGCAGTGCTTTATTTTCCTTGTTTTTTAAACAGTTCTTTGCCCAAGAGAAAATATGAACACCCTTAACAAAAAATCTGGCTCCGCCACTGATAAAAAAGAAGTTTTTTATTTTAATTAAAAATAAAATGTCTGAATGACCAAACATTCATGTAAATGACGCCTAACAAAGTTTTGGTATTGATACGAATCGACCCACGAGGACTCGAATCTAAGATGTGAAAAATAAAGATAGAAGGATAGAATAACCAAGATAGCAAGATAGACACGAAATTGATACCGAAAGGGCAATCGAAGGATGTATCAAATCCTAAAACCTCCCTTAATGACTATCAATAGTCACCTAACTCTTATGGTGCCCGCAAAGGGAATTAGATCGCCCTTACAACCCATATTTCTAAGCAAGGTTCAGTAAATGCTTTTCCAAGCACTCAAACACCCCCATGGAGTCTCGTGAATAAATCATGTAAAAATTATCATTAAAAAACTAGCTAATGAAATGTCGAAGGCACCTATTTATATTCGTTGCCTTTGCAAGACTAGCCTATTATAAAAATAGCCCAAAAGTGGCTATTTTGGAAATAACCCACAAAGACTCTTTATTCCTCGTGCCATGGCTTTCCTCGACTCCAAGCTATCTTCCAAACACGACGTTGTTTGCTTGGAGATCGAAGTAGGTCCTCCAAGTGCATTCTTGAGCTCTTTGCTTGACCACGGCTTGGACCTCTTTGTATTGGTCTCAAATCATGTCATCAAAAGTTAGGACGACCATTTGGCTTGTATCATCCTTCCTTTCTTGAAAAGGATTCGACCTCGAATCCAAACCTTGCAAAACCAAAGAAAGGACAAAAAAATACAAACTCCTCATGACATAAGGGTTAGGGTTAGCACAACAAATCACCTCAATATGCCAAGGTTGAACATACTTGAAATATAACTAAGGATCCTTTGTTTTAGTCAAGAAGAGCACAATGAAGAGGTTACAAAGGGAATGGCTATGACAAGTATCAAGAGACATAGAAACTACAAAGGTCTTAATGGTATCACTAAATCCAAAAGGTAAGACTACCTTTATCTCGGAGTCATAAGGCACAATTATTTCATTACTATAATACCCCGTACTTTTTCCTAGCTTGAAATCGTCTCAAGAATGTTAGAAACTTTCCTTGAAAGATAAATCCACTTTTGTACACGTGGTATTTTTAAGATTTTCACTTTTTGTCATGTGGGAAATTGAATTAGATTTCCAACGATACCAATTTCATCAAAATTCGACATCGGAGGAGAAAGTTATGGCCAAAAGACGGAAGGCAGTAAAACCGCCCAAGTGCGACGGTGAGACCGACGGACCGTCGGACTAGCGACGGATTGTCGCTCACGATCGTCGCAGCAAGGCAATAAGAACTATTTTCTGCCTAGGAGCGACAGCCTAGGCCGATGGACCGTCGGACTAGCGACGGAGTGTCGCTCAGGCCGTCGCAAGGGAAACAGTGAGGCCACCTTCTGGATAGGGTGCGATGGGCAGATTGACGAACCGTCGAACTTGCGAAGGACCTTTGCCCAGGCCGTCTCTTCTTAGGAAGTAATCCCCTTCCCTGGTCCACGTACAATGGTCAAAACGACGGACCGTCGCTCTAGCAACGGGCCAACACACGAGCCGTCACAGGTTCCAATTCAGCAAATTAAAGTCATTTTTAAAAGGGTATTTTGGTCATTTACCACCCACTATATATATACCCAATTATATTCGATTTCAGCTATTTGGTTCATTATTACTTCACAACCAATATTAGGGTTTCTCTCTAACATTAATCTCCAAGAACAAAATTCAATCTTCTTCAAGAAATAAGGGATTTCCAATTCTTCAAGTTTAAGAACATCAAGAATCTTAACCCAGGTATGCATAGTGTTCATTCATGGACCCCTTTCATCCATGAAGTCCAAGAATCCCTTTTCCAATTTCAAGTTATGGATTTTTTTATGATTTCATTACTGGGTTGTTCTTGTTCACGTTGATAAATGAGAAATTGAATTTTACTCCATGTTGGGTGATAATTTCTATGTGGGTTTAATTATTATAGATATAGATTCATGCAAACCTATGACTAAACCCTTGAATGATGAAATTAGAGTGTGACCATGATGTTTTAATTGTTGTACAATGATGTTTACATGTACCATGCCTACAATATGTTTGATTTAATGCCTAAATGAAGAAAAAGTGCCTAACTAGCATGTTGTCATGAAATCCCCATGTATGTACAAGCTTATGCCTATACAATGTTTGATGAAATGCTTCAGTAAATGCATTATGGTGATTATTATGTATTCAAGAAAGTCATGCTTTATCAGTTTTCTTCTATCGAGTCCTGGGGGTACTTGTACTCGAAACATTAGTTGTGTGCCTAGAGTCATGTCATGTTTTCACGATACTCTCAGTCAAGCTATGAATCCTTAGACTTGAGACAGTCTTATGACTCAGGAAATCTCCATGATCTCATGAACTCAGTCAGTTGTCAGATATCAGTAGTATTCCATCAGTCAATGGAATTCAGTAACTCAACTCATGTTCAGTTCAGTAAATCATGTTCGTGTCTATTCAGATGGGAGTAGAAATTAGCACCGAGTGAACCCAAGGGTGGGAACTCACCTGTTATATGAGGGTGTGATTCTTAGAAGCAATTCTTGCATTCCAGAAATATGTAGCCAACATAGGTTGATACATCATAGCCTTCTATATGAGGGTAGATGGGGTGGCTTAACCTGCTATATAAGGATTCCCACCGTTCTCACTAGAGTTACTTGTTATATGAAGGTTACTCACATGTTGTCTTTACCAGTGGCGCGGTATTGACACCCTTCCAATCAGGGCATAGATTGGACCCCAATCCAGCTATAATGCATCATTTGGGGCATGTCGGTTAGATGACTACTTCCTACAGTTGTAGTATCAGTATTCGTCAAGAACTCAGATAGTTCTTCAAATTTTAGGACTGTCAGATACAGTCAACTCAGATACAGTACGGAACTCAGCTAGTTCCATCAGATTTAGGACTGTCAGATACAGTTACTCATGTTATCAGTTATATCAGTACCAGTATGTCATGTTATCAGTATTCAAATTCAGTAATCATGTTATCACAGTATTTGTGTCAGTTGTTATGTCTCATGCATGTATTCTCACACTCATGATAACCAGTCTGTTATTATTATTGTTCCTGCATATGAACCCCATGCATTTAGCCTACCTCACATGCATACCAGTACATTCAAAGTACTGATAAATTCGTGCTATGGTGTTTTATGCCATAGGTTCAAAGACACGAGCTCCAGAGTAGCAGTAGATTCCAGTCTCAGCAGTCAGAGTTAGAAGTGAGTCCTCATATTTCGAGGACATGATTATTCCTTGTTATCTCATTTATTAGTTTATCAGTTGGAGTTAGTTGGGGACATGTCCCATCAACTCCTTACTCAGACAGTTCAGTCAATTAGAGGCTTTCTAAACTATTATGTTCAGACAGTTATTTCAGTTGTTTTGGGTATTTCATACCCCTTTTTATTAGATGTTATGTTTTACTTCAGATATGTGAACCTTATGACCTTTCAGTTCATGTTTTGGCATTATTCAGTATTTTATGCAGTATACAGGTACATATATCAGTCATGGATTAGCTTGTGATCCTTCGAGGTCATGAGCACCGTGTAGCATTCCGGGTACCAGATTTGGGTCGTTACAATTACCTCTTCAAGTGACCTCATCAAACGTGATTCCATTATTGATCTTAAAGTCCACCAAACCCATATAGCATTATCATTCAAACAAGTGAACCAACTAACAAGTTCCCTACCTCTACATAATACAAATCCAAAACTAACATGGATGGCATCATAGGTAAAGAGGTAGTATAGGAAGGAATCAAGTATAAAGGCATCATCCAAGATGCTATCTTCTATAAGAATGCCATTTGACCCAAAAGATATAGCACATAAGGCACTCAAGGATGGAATTAAGGCACTTAAGCACGTATGACTTCTTCCTTTCAAGTAAAGCATCAACTTGGCATACACATGTTGGGATTCATGCAACTTAAGCACAAACATGTCAAGCAAGGATACAAATTTATAAGCAACACCCAAAGGAGACAGTGATATTTTTGCCCTCGGGTTTTCAAGAATGATACTACCATGAAGAAAGAGGTCATCAATTCTACTTAAGTATGGAAGAAGGGTATCACAAGAATAGAATTCATCCAAAGTAGTTTTAAGAGAAGGCTCTCTTCTTGATCTACAAGTAGTGAAACTTTGGTCAAGAGTGGAAACACACAATGGATAACTCTCTTGGAGCTTTTCATTACTCCCCTTCTTCAAAGATCTCTCATCTTTGTTGGAGATTTTTCCCTTCCACAATGTTGGTCTCTCAAGTGGATTATGAATTCTCGAGAAAAACTTTCTATCATAAGGAAGCATACCAACATTTTCAATCAAACATTGCTTTTCATGTAGACCAAGCAACAAGTTGGGTTTACCAAGATCACCATTTCCAAATTTGGCACCGTGGTCAAATAGAAAGAGTGGCTATAGACACGGGTCTAGATAATACTCATTTTCCCCATAGGTTTCACCCAAATAGAAAGACATACTCTCTATAATAACAAAAACATCATCAAAAGCAAAGGGAGAGTAGAGAAAGATATCACTCAAGCCAACTTCAACTAAGGTGACCTCATGCACGTACTCACTATTAGTTTCAAAATCATCACCATGAGTATTCTAAAAAATAAGGTCACACAAAGTACAAGAGGAAACAATTTCCAAACAATTGATACTTTCTCTTTCAATGGAGGAATCCTCAAGTAGACACATACCACCACCAATATCAAATGGATTATTACTTAGGGCTTCACAAAAAGTAAACAATTCATCCTTATAAGTATCAAACAAGGGTGGGGTGTCATATAAAGGATCACATCCACAATAATTTTCTAAGGAACAATCACTTATTGAGTTTCTTAAAGATTCAAGCAAATCAAAGTTATCCTCACCCAATTGGTTATTCCTTCCAAGACTTTACATTCTTTTTCTTTAAGAGCACTCTCATCTTCCAAGAATATATTTCCATCTTTAGAAGAAATATTGTCACACCATAGTTGGTTATCATATGGAATATAACCCTCAAGATGAGCTATATCAACAATGCTATCCATTGTTCTTAAAGAGAGAAGGATCTATCTATGTAGATGATGTATAAAATGCAAGTCCATTCTCTAAAAGACCATTATCAAGTATCAAAGATGTTCAAGAACATGATCATCCCTATGAGCCAAGAAAGTATTAGGATCTTCACTAAAAGACAAGCTCAAAGGTTCACTCCCATTTTCTTGACCAACATTCTCAATTTCATCACTCACTTGAGGTTCTTTAATCACATTACACACATCCTCAAGTGATGGACTAGTTTCACACATAATTTGATCAAAATAATTTCCATAAGATGATGTACTATCATCCAACACGATGGCTTCAACACTAGGTGAACACAAATTGATCTTACAAAAAAAGTCAATTCGGTCATCAATATGATTAACTAGTGTATCCATACTCAAAATATGTACATCATCATCAAGAGGTAAAGAATCATTAGAATCACATGTAGGTAAATTACTTATCATACTCAATGGGATACTAGACAACAATCATCATTTTCATGCACAAAAGTGTAAGAGTTAGCTGTTTTACCTTGAAGTTCTTGAGCACATTCTTCTTTACCTTGGTGTGAAGGTCTTCCACAAGCTTGGATTCAATTAAGATTTCCCTCGTCAAGTTTTTAAAGTGAATCTTCTCTTTTAACACTTGTTCTCTTTCGCTTGCCGTGTTGGTACTTACACACATATCCTTATTAAAAGAAGAACAAACAACGTTAGCTCTGGTTGGTGGCATCCCCCCCACTTTACTCCTCACAACCTTTCTTTTTTTCTCTCTTAGGCTACCACCTTGCACTCTCTTACTCCTCTCAATCTTTTGTCTCTCAATTTCTTTTCCCTTTGAGTAAGTGACCACATTGCGTTGAGATTTGGGAAGGGTAGGTGGAAAGAAATGGTTTTTCCATTTGTCTAATACAATTTGAGACTAATTTTGCACATTTGAAATCTTATGTTGTGCAAATCAATCGGCACCCAAGCATAAGTGTCCATGTTCCAAGGGGATTATGTCACACCACACCTTCTTAAAATACCCATCTCGAGTGAAGAAAACCTTTATGCACTTGAAGACTCTATAGCCTTCCAAGACGTATGGGAAATGCTTGGACATTCGAGGTATCCCTAGATAATCAACCATAAGAGGAGTTATGTAGTTTGCATGAAACCAATCATCAATTATAAGAACACATCTCGGAACTCCACAAATCTCTACCCATCTTGAACAAGGTTGTCTTCTTGAATCACTATTATAAAGTTTCGTATAATCCTTCGACACATAGATTAGCCTCAAAAACTCTTTCAAGGCACCCCAAGTTTGAGTAGGATTCCTTGCAAATTTACACCATTCTAAGGTCGAACCTTGAATATACTTAAGGGAATATGTGGCTTGTTCGACTTTGCTCATAGCATAATCCTCAAAGAGTCTTTCACATTGTCATTCCCAATCAAGGTAAGCTTTGGGATCCCGTTCTCCTTTAAAGATAGATAGAGTAGGAAGACATTGACTCCTACTATACTATCCATTCATACCTTGGTTCCCGCTTCCGCTCATTTGGGCACTAGAACAAGAAGCTTGAGATGTCACACCCTTAGACTTCAGAGATGTATACTCTTTTCTATTCATTGGACAACCTCCACTATAGCTAGTATAACCATTCAACCAGTTTGACTTTGATAAGAAGTACTACAAGATGAGAAATATGAATCTTCATAATCCTCACATACATTCTTACCATTATCCTCATTAGATTTGTAAATGAATGAGTTATACCTTACATCACTTCTAGGCTCAGAGTGGGAAGTGTAATATTCCTCACATGCCCCATCTTCCTCATAAGAACTATTACAAGGCTCTTTATCATCTCTATACTCACTATAAGAACTAGGATCATAATTCATCTCACATTCTCCTTCGAAATAGTAGCCCTCATTTTCATTCAACTCTTGATCATGTCTATATCCATAACCCTCATAATTTCCACGTTCTTCGTAGCCATAACATTCTTCACCATAATCATAGTCTCCTATGTCGTAGTCACAACTATTCGAGGCTATTGAAGACATGTTCCCCTTATATCACCTTGTACCAATAAGAAAAATAATGAACAAACAAGATTAGTAGTAAAGCTCCTCACCAACACTCATAATAATCTCACCTTTGTTATCCTCACAATTGGAGCGGCGAATGTTGAAAGTTGCTTATACTTCGATAGACAATAAGGTGTCAATCTCTACTTTGCGGCCTGGGTGAATTCTTGTTTGATCTATTCAAAGAAATAAAAAATCTAATTACAGACTTAAAACACAGAATTTACAATGAATTAAAACTAGAAAAGCACACAATGAAAAAGAACGATGAAAGAATTCGGACTCAATAACTAATCAATTAATGTAGCAGATAAATTACTAGTTGATGATTGGTTTAAGAATCAAAAGAAAAGTTTAGGAATCAATAAAATGAAACTAAAGAATCAAACCTTGAGCAATGGAGTAATTAAAGTGTTAAAATGCATTTTGGAAACTTGAATTTTATTTTTTGGAATTTGATTTGTGTTGGAGGGGTAAATTTCCATTGAGGAAGGTTGATTTGCGCTTGGGCTGCGTTAGGACCTTCTCCAGCAGGTGTGGAGAACCTTGGATACATGTGGGGTTGTTGATTATTTCTTTGAGATGCACAAGGGATGCCGAAGCATCTCATCCGCAGATGGAGGGCAAACTGGTCGCAGATGGTCCTTGTCTCACTGTTTTGAGCTGCTGTGGGAATGCTGCAGCAGGTCAGGCGCAGATGGAGGGCAGGTTGGACGCATTTGGTTGATATTTACTATTTTGAGCTGCCTTGGACCTGCTTTAGCAGGTCAGGTGCAGCTCCAAGGAACCTCAGGCGCAGGTCAACCAAACCAGCCTCTTGAATGGGCGAAAATGCCCTCCCAGTGGTCTCCCTTTGTACTCTCTTGTGGAATATCTTTAGAATCTTCAAAAAGGTGCTTGGACAAACACTTTTGTACACCTTTTTCTTCACTTTTGAGGATAAAAAAACCACCTTTTCCCAACAATTCCTCTTGAAGACTTGAATTTCTCCAAAAACACTCAAGAACACTAAAATTTCAAAAATCTCTATCTCTTAGACCGTTGCTCGGAATGCGACGAAATTTTGAACCAAGGCTAATTTCAACCTTATAAACACATTTCAAAGATAATTTGGTTCAAATTATCAACCAACACATCAAATCTTGAAACCAACTTCAAAATCTTCAATCCAAGCTTCCAACAATGATAGAACACTCAAATAAGCTCCGATTTGGCTCAAATTTGATTTGTAGACTCATATAGTGTTAGAGAACACAAATCTAACACTAGAAACACAAGAAAAATAAAAAAAATCAAAAACTCAAAATTTGACCTAAGAACAAAAACGTGAATAGTAATTTTTTTTATGATTTTCGATTTTGACAACTCTTTATTGTTAATTTTCAAGATAACAAATCTAAGACTAAAATCGTGGGAATGATTATAAGCTCGGCTTTGATACCAAATGATACGAACTGATCCACGAGGACTCAAATCTAAGATGCAAAAAATAAAGATAGACGGATAGAATAACCAAGATAGGAAGAGTGACACGAAATTGATATCGAAAGGGTAATCGAGGGATGTATCAAATACTCAAACCTCCCTTAATGACTATCAATAGGCACCTAACTCTTACGGTGACCGCAGAGGGGATTAGAACGCCCTTACAACCAACGTTTCTAAATAAGGTTCAATAAATGCTTTCCAAGCACTCAAACACTCCCATGGAGTCTCATGAATACATCATGTAAAAATTATCATTAAAAAACTAGCTAATGAAATGTCTAAGACAACCATTTATATTAGTTGCCTTTGGAAGACTAGCCTATTATAAAAATAGCCCAAAAATTTCTATTTCAGAAATAACCCACAAGGGCTCTTTATTCCTCGTGCCATGGCTTTTCTCGACTCCAAGATATCTTCCAAACAAGACGTTGTTTAATTGGAGCTCAAAGTAGGTCCTCCAAATGCATTCTTGAGCTCTTTGCTTGACCACGGCTTAGACCTCTTTGTATTGACTTGAATTATGTCATCAAAAGTTGGGACGGCCATTTGGCTTGTATGAGGTATCAATTGGCCAACCGCATTTTAGTTATAAGTTATAACTTTGTCTGGTTGGTCCTTTTAAATAAATAAAAAAAGTGGGTTAATTTCTACGTAAATTTTTTTCTCAATGAACATTTTACGTAATTTTTTCTATATTTTTCTTTTCCATTATTATCCATGTAATGACCCATTCTACCTATTGGGACTAGGTTATGGGCCTCGTTTATCACGCCAGGCTATGGGCCTCGTTTATCACGCCAACTCCAATGGAAGTCCACAATAATCTTTGATTTGGGACTTTCAATTAAAAGGAAAAAATGAATCTCAAGTTTTAAAAATTAGGTAAATTTTTTTTATTTTTTTTTAATATTTTCTCTTCAATAATTAAAAAGATTGTTTCAATAACTATAGAAGTTTTCTTAATAACTATAAAAGTTGTTTGACAATTGTACAAAATTATTCGTGTTATGATATTAATGTATATCAGTTGTAGTGAATGTCTATCAAAATTTATCAAGATCTAGTTTGATATCTATCAGTATTTGAAGTATCTTCCTTTTACTTAGAAACTAGGAGTAAATTTTTCCTATAAATAGAAGGGCTTCCTTCATTGTAAATCATCCTTTAAGAGAAATAACAATTACACTCTATTCTTCTTCTTCTCTATTCTTTGTTGTATTATAACACTTATCAGCACGAGACTCTACCGTCTCAAATTTGAAGGCTAAAGTATCATTTTTCTTCCTTTCTCATATGTCTACCAATCTTATGAAGTGTGAGTTCATTGCCCTTCAAAGTTCGGACAGAAACTATATTTCATGGGTGCTGGATGCTGAAATCCACCTAGATGCTATGGGTCTTGGAGACGCCATAAAGAAAGAAAATACAATATCTAGTAAAAATCGTGCTAAGGCTATGATTTCTTGCGTCATCATCTTGACGAAGTACTGAAAATCGAATACCTTACTACTAAGAATCCACTTATATTGTGGAATAGTATAAAAGAAAGGTTTGACCACTTAAAGATGGTCATTCTCCCGAAAGCACGATATGAGTGGTTGCATCTGAGGTTTCAAGACTATAAGTCTCTTCATGAGTACAATTCTGCTATGTTTAGAATTTTTTCTCAATTGAGACTATATGGAGAGATGGTCAATAATGACGATATGATGGAAAAAACGCTCTCCACTTGTCATGCCTCGAATGTGATAATAGAGCAGCAATATCGAGAAAAAGGTTTCAAGAAGTATACTGAACTAAGTTCTCATCTTCTCGTGGCTGAACAAAATAATAATTTATTGATGAAAAATTACGAGAATCGACCTACTGGATCTGCACCATTCCCTGAGATGAATGATGTGCATGCTCACCATGCTAGGCATGGAAAAGGTCACGGCCCTGATTGTGGTCATGATGACCAAGAAATAAATCCTGTTTCGGGTGTTAATCATTCATCGAACAAAAAGAAAAAAATGAGAAACGTGAAACAATTACTTATTTTCGACGTGGTGGAAAAGGACATTATTCCCGTGACTGTCGTGCTCTCAAGCACTTGGTTGATCTTTATCAAGAATCACTAAAGAAGAAAGAAAGAAATCCCGAGGCTAACTTTCTCTCTGAAAATAATGTTGACATCACAAGCTCGGATGTAGCCGACTTCTTTGAGCACCCTGAAGGCAAGATTGATCACTTAATTGGTGATGGTTTCGTAAACATGGAAGAATGAATGATTTTTTATTTATTTATTTTTATTGATAAAAGCTAGTGAATAAAGAATCATGTAAAAGTAATTGTTTGCATAAGTATTAATTTTTAATTAGTATTGATTAGTTTAATTATATTATTATAGTTTATTATTGATTGAATTGAATTTCAATTTGCCATTATTTATGAACAAAGAGAAAAAAATAGAACGAAAACAGAAAGAACGAAAAAAAAGGGGCTGCATGGATTTTTGGGATCACTAAAGTGTAAGTTTTATATTCTCTTATAATATAATAATATTATTGCATGTTCTGATGACCAAGATAACAATAGTGCTAAATTATATAATTAAATTAGTATATTGATTTGCGTGACAAATTATTGTTATAACAAAAGATCCGCATTTTTTTATTGTTTCTGGAAAAGCTATGCGAAGCACGTACAATTAAAAACTATTGAAAAATAAAATATTTTTTCCCTCCAGTAAAGTATTGAGGCATTTGAAATTGTGAAATTTTGAGTTGGACATACTTTATTTAATTTCTTAGTAAAGAGTAATTAATTATTTCTTATAGTATAAGTTTTACTTTGCATAAAGATTTAATATATATTTTATTTGGTATATGTCATTTTATTTGAAGATATGAATAATTTTCAAAGTAAGTTGTCCAATTGTGAAGGTATTTGTTTGATTGATTCTAGCACTATACATGCGATATTCAAAGATGAAAAATATTTCCCTCATCTAAATATGGGCAAAATTAATGTTACTACAATTTCTGGTAGTGCTAATTTAATTGAAAACTTCGGGAAAACCATTATAATCTTGCCTAAGAGAACTAAACTCATCATAAATAATGCTATATTTTCTCCTAAGTCTCGAAGAAACTCGATGAGTTTTAAAGATATCCGTGAAAATGATTATCATATCAAGACAATTGATGAGATGAATCTTGAATATCTTGGTATCCCCAAGACTGTCTTTGGGCAGACATGTGTTATAGAAAAGTTTCCTGCTTTATCTTCTGGCCTGTATTGGACAAAAATTTGTGCAATCAAGGCACATTCTATGGTAAATCGGAAGTTTACTAATTCCAATACTTTCGTACTTTGGCATGATCGTCTGGGACATCCTGGATCTATAATGATGAGACGAATCATAGAAAATTCAAATGGGCATCCATTAAAGAACTTGAAGGTTCTTTCAAATGGTGAATTTTCATGCAATGGTTGTTATCAAGGCAAGCTGCTTGTGAGCCATCGCCAACAAAAATTGGGATTGAGTCCCTCACGTTCTTGGAATGCATACATGGGGATATTTGTGAACTGATTCACCCACCTAGTGGGTCGTTTAGATACTTTATGGTCCTAATAGACACTTCTTCTAGATGGTCTCATGTGTGCCTTTTGTCATCTCGCAACTTGGCATTTGCAAAATTGTTGGCACAAATAATATGATTACGGGCATAATTTCCTGATAATCAGATTAAGTCTATTCGCCTTGATAATGCTGCAGAATTTTCATCCCAAGCATTTAATGACTATTGCTTATCGATTGGGATAAGAGTGGAACATCTTGTAACCCATGTTCACACTCAAAATGGACTTACCGAGTCATTAATTAAATATCTATAGTTGATAGTAAGACCATTGCTTATGAAAACTAAGTTGTCCACTTCTGTTTGGGGTTATGCAATTTTGCATGCTGCAACACTTGTTCGTCTTAGATAGACAAATTATCATAAATTTTCTCCGTTGCAACTGATTTTGGGTTAAGAGACTAATATATCTCACTTGAGAATTTTTGGGTGCGGTGTATATGTGCCTATAGCACCACCAAATTACATCAAGATGGCCCCCCAAAGAGGGTTAGGAATTTATGTTGGGTTTGAATTACCCTTCATTATTCGCTATCTTGAACCATTAATGGAAGATATGTTCACTGCTCAATTTGTAGATTATCGATTTGATTAGATGATTTTCCCAAAATTAGGGGGAGAAGATAGTGACATCAAAAGAGAAATTTCGTGGAAAAATCTATCACTATCTCATCTTGATCCACGTTCTTCTATTTGTGAGCAAGAAGTACCAAAGATTATTCATCTGCAGAAAATTGCAAATCAAATGCCGGACGTATTTACTGATTTAAAAAGGATCATCAAATCATATATTCCTGCAGAGAATGTCCCAATTCAAATTGATGTCCCTAAAGGACCATCCACTAGTGTCATAGCTAATGAATCTAAAGCACACTTGAAGCGTGGTAGACCATTAGGTTCTAAGGATCGAAATCCTAGAAAAAGAAAAA
This sequence comes from Capsicum pubescens, assembly GCA_030864215.1. Lineage (NCBI taxonomy): Eukaryota > Viridiplantae > Streptophyta > Magnoliopsida > Solanales > Solanaceae > Capsicum > Capsicum pubescens. Next base: position 49,353,703 of record CM061540.1, on the reverse strand, counting down.
CAAATGGTCAAGATGACACTACCAAAGATCCTCATATGAAAGTTCAAGATTTGAGCAATGTTAATATTCCTGAATGAATTAATGAGCCTAAGACTCAAGAAAATGAGGAACTATCTATAAATTTAAGTGATGTTGAAACTGATTTGAATCGATATGAAATAGTAGTGAATTATGTCTTTGCATATAATGTTGCAACGAAAATCATACAAGATAGTGAGGATCTTGAACCTCGATATGTCACAGAATGTCGACAAAGAAATGACTAGCCAAAATGACAAGAAGCAATTCAATCTGAATTGAATTCACTTGCAAAACGTGAAGTTTTTGGACCTATATAACTCAAACACCTAATGGTGTTAAGCTTGTTGGCTATAAATGAGTCTTTGTGCGAAAAAGAAATAAAAAAAATAAAATACAAAGGTATAAAGCACGCCTTGTTGCACAAGGATTTTCACAACGACCTGGTGTCGATTATGACGAGACATATTCACCAGTTATGGAAGCAATAACATTGCGTAATCTTATTAGTTTCATTGTCCATGAAAGACTTCAAATGCATTTTATGAATGTGGTAACAACCTATCTATATAAATCACTTGATAATGAGATATACATGAAATTTTTCGAAGGATTTAAAATGCCGAAAACATATAGTTTAAAGCCTCGAGAAATATATTCCATTAGATTCCAAAGATCATTGTATGGTTTGAAGCAATTGGACGTATGTGGTATAACTGTCTTAGTGAATATTTATCTAAGGAAGGTTATACGAATGATGAAATTTTGCCCATGTGTTTTCATAAAGAAAACAACATCAGAGTTTGTTATACTTGTTGTCTATGTCGATGACATAAACCTTATTGGAACGCCAATAGAGCTTCAAAAGACAATTGATTACCTAAAGAAAGAATTTGAGATGAAAGATCTCGAAAAGACAAAGTTATGCCTTGATTTGCAATTGAGCATTTGACAAACGGTATCTTTGTCCATCAATCTGCCTACACAAAAAAGGTGTTGAAACGATTCTATATGGATGAAGCACATCCATTAAGTACTCTGATGGTTGTTCGATCACTTGATGTGAATAAGGATCCATTCCGACCTCAAGAAAAGAATGAGGAACTCCTTGGTCCTGAAATACCATATCTTAGTGCAATTGGTGCATTAATGTATCTTGCAAATACTACAAGGACTGATATAGCCTTTTCAGTTAATTTGTTCGCAAGGTATAGTTCTACTCCTACTAGGAGACATTGGAATGGGACCAAACACATATTACAGTATCTAAAAGGGACTACCGATATGGGCTTATTTTATTCTAAAAATTGCAGTTTCGATCTTGTTGGCTATGCTGATACTGGGTACTTATCTGACCCGCATAAAGCTCGGTCTCAAACAGGCTACGTGTTCATATGTGGGGATACTGCCATATCTTGGAGATCAACAAAGCAGTCTATCGTAGCCACTTCATCGAACCATGCTGAGATTATAGCTATTCATGAAGCAAGCCGAGAGTGTGTGTGGTTGAGGTCCACAGTACATCTCATTCGAGAAAAATGTGGCTTGAAATGCGACAAAGTACCTACGATTTTAGATGAAGATAATGCAGCATGCATAACACAACTTAAAGGAGAATTTATAAAAGGAGATAGAACGAAGCACATTTCGCCAAAGCTCTTTTATACACATGAGCTCCAAAAGAATGTTGATATTAATGTACAACGGATTCGTTCAAGTGACAATGTGACTGGTTTATTCACCAAGTCTCTTCCAACTGCAACTTTCAAGAAGATGGTGCACAAGATCGAAATGTAAAGGTTCAAGGATGTTCTTATTAGGGGAGCTAATACGTGCTGTACTCTTTTTTCCTTACGAGATTTTCTCCCACTGGATTTTCCTTGTAAGGTTTTTAATGAGGCAGTCGATATGCGTATTGTTAGACATTCAAGGGGGAATGTTATGATATTAATGTATATTAGTTGTAGTGAATGTCTATCAAAATCTATCAAGATCTAGCTTGATATCTATCAGGATTTGAAGTATGTGTCTTTTACTCAGAAACTAGAAGTAAATTTTCCGTATTAATAGAAGAGCTTCTTTCATTGTAAATTATCCCTCAAGAGAAATAACAATTACTCTCTATTCTGTCTATTCTTTATTGTTTTATAATAATTCGATAATTGTGCAAAATTATTGGATAACTTTGATAATTATTGAAACAGTTATTGAACAACTATTTCAATTATTTAAGTGACTTGATTTTTTTAATTTAATAATATTGTTAGACCCAATCACCTTCATTTAACTTGTAGCCCATTTTTCTCCTTTGATCTCTGCAATTAGCTAAAGCTTGATGTCAACCTGATGAAGATATGTCTCTGTGCAGACGATTTATCCCATGTCACATAAAACTGCCCTATTCTTCACATTCATTTTCAGCTGGAAACAGCTACTATCTTCGTAAAAGAAGAAAATGGCCACTTTCACCTTACAAAGCCAAATGGCAACAAACCTTTACTCATCAATTAGCAATGCAAAAATTGATAGAATCAGTTAACAAATACCCTAAAACCCATCTTCTATCAATTCTTATTGACTCCTTTTCTGCCTACCAATCTAACCCCACTCCAAATGCATACTATTTTATCCTCAAAATACTTACCCAGAACCCATCCACATGGGATCAAATCCCTCAAGTTCTTGATCACATTCGCAAAGTTGAAAACTTTGAGACACCTGAATACATATTCACTTATTTGATTAAGTTTTATGGGGTTTCTAAAATGAACTATTTGGCAGTTGAGATGTTTTTCACTATGCCAGCTTTTAGATGTAACCCAAGTGTGAAATCTTTGAATGCTTTGATTTGGGTTCTCTGTAACAACAATTGTGATCTCAGGATTGTGCTCCAGGTTTTGGTTAAGAGTCAGTTTATGAACATTTGGGTTGAAGAATCAACTCTTATGATTTTGATTAGAGCTCTTTGTACCATTGGAAAGGCAAATAATGCTGTTGATTTGTTGCATTTAATGGTGGATAGTGGGTTTAATCTTGATGGAAATATTTGTTCTTTGATTTTGTCTACAATGGCTGAAGTAAAGGAGTGTCAAGGGGTTGATATTTGGGGTGTTTTGGAAGAAATGAGGAAGTTAGGATACAGTCCAAAAAGGGTGGATTTGTGCAATGTGATGAGGTTTTGTGTGATAAATGGAAAAGGGATGGATGCTTTGGAGGTATTGAACAAGATGAAAATGAGTAGAATGGTGCCTGATATTGTATGTTATAATTTGGCTTTGAATGGATTGATTTTGGAAGGGGAGTATTCAAAGGCAGATGAACTGTTTGATGAATTGCTTGTACTGGGTTTGGTTCCTGTTGTTGTTACTTATAATGTGTATATTAGTGGCTTGTGTAAGCAGAATAAAGTGCATGAGGCATTAAGAATGCTTCGTTGTATGGAGGACTTAGGGTGTAAATCTGAAATGAACACTTATAACACAATATTAGAGGCTTTGTGTAGGAGTAGGACGATGTTATCTACTGCGAAAGAAGTTTTTGGGCAAATGAAATTAAAGGGTTTGCAACTCAGTTCACATACGTATGAGCTTGTAGTTAACTGCATGATTAGAAATGGTGAAGTTGGCGAAGCGTATAATCTACTACATGAGATGGTTGGCATGGGCTTCGTTCCTCGCTCGATTACATTTGATGGATTAATTCATCTTTTGTGCCAGAGGGGTTGGTGCTCCGAGGCGATGGAATTGCTAAGCGTAATGGTCACCATGAACGTTGTCCCTGGAATTAGATCACGGGAAGCGTTAGTTGAAGCATTATCTTCTGCAAAAGAGGATTCCTCAAAAGTGAGGAACAAAGAAATGCACAAGTAAAAGTTGCTTCCTGAATGAAGGGAACTAAATAGAAACAAGAGAGATCCATTGAACAATGATTTTTTTCGTGTTGTCTGAATTAAGAAAATAGATTGCCTAATTGAGTTGATTAGATCAATTACTTGGAAAATGAATTTCTGGGCATTGCTGCATCCAACCATGAATATGATATGGAAGATAAGGCCATGCTGAGACTGAAATTGCATACAAAGATATACTTTGTACTAAAAGATTTAGTTGATCATGGTCTAGCAACCTCATCCTACATCAATCCCCAGAAATGTTCAGAATTACTATGTATATATTTTTTCAAAAAATCCCACATGCTACCTTTATGGTTCTTTTTTTTTTTTTTAAAGTAATATTGATTGATTTAGATTTGGTAACGTGAACCTCTAATAAGAGGCCATGTGGCAAAAATAATTTCGCCAAAACACCGTTAAAAAATAGTGACACGAATGAATCTTTTCATAACGGCGGTGAATTGATGAGCCAAACTTTTAAAGGTAATGACTTATAATGAATAACATGAATGAGTCATTTTTAATTATTTGATGACACATTTGAACCTTTGCGCAAACAAAAATAAGTGCCTCCTAAGGATATTCAGCCCTTCTTTAAACATTAATGATTGACAAGCTATTACATTTTGAGTTTTTTTCCAGAATTAGTAAAATATGTAACTAATCAAAAACAGCATCTCGATCTCACATTTGAGGTAATGGTATGGACTGCGTACGCTTACCCTCCCCAGACCTCACTTGTGGGAATATATGGGTATGTTGCTGTTGTTGAAGTAAAATATGTAACTACATAGTACTGTAACTATTTTCAACGCGGAAAAAAGCAAATAATCAGTAGTTATTCCTACTGTAACAGAAAAGCATATCTGAAAAGGGAACCAGATGCAACAGCTTCATTTTTAATTCCATTCCAAACAAAGATCAATAAATGATTCCTGTGACTCCACAAAAGACAACTGACTAACTCTGCCCACTGAAGGCTGAAGCTGAGACAGAGTAGGTGGAAAGATACACCTTGATCATTCATTTTCTTGGACTGGCTGTAGGTGTTGATTTGTACAGTATACTACACACTGTTTCTTCACAAACAGATATGGAAAGACACAAATATGTTCCGAACAAGGGAGGTCTCCAGCAAAAATAAACATAGAGGATTTGTTTTAGGTAATTACATGTACAAGCCAGCCTCCGAAGAAGCAAATCAGCATCAACTACTAGTTCTGCTAATATCCATGTCAGAATTGTACATTCCAGGTGAAGGTTCCAACTGATCGTCTATCTGCTTTTGACACTTGGGCTTTTCGGCGTTTTGTACTTTGCCCTAGACCTAATCTCTTCCTGTTCTAATCTTCCATATGATTTAGTTCCAGCTTCAAGTCTCCGATTCCGTTCAATCTTTCTACCTTCTCAGGTGAGAGGCGCAACTGTCTTTCCAGACAGATAACTGGAAATAGAATATATGGTTCCCTGAAGAAAAATAAAGAGAGATGTTAATCGTTTAGGGTGTATGGATGTCATGCGAAATCTCCTCATCATTGAGAGCAATTGAATGGTGGAGAAGTAGGAAAAAAGAAAGTACATACTTGGATCCATTATATATAACTCCATTTCCTCTCACCATTACCATCCAAGGAAACTGCACCATCTTCTATGCAGGATCTTGCCATGTAAAGGTGCTCTCTACACTTGTAGACTTGAGGCTTACAGAGCAGACAATAAATAATGTCTCCCCGAGACCATGACCTAAAGCAGTTCTAGACTGCAGATGTTCGGCAGGAAGGAGTATCATTAACCGCACAGCCTAAAAGGCCTGGGGGAGTTTCTCCGTTTGAAAAAGTAGGGTGCAGAAAAGCAAGTTCTCTTTGGGGATCACTGATGACTACTGGCATATATGACCTGAAATAAATAGCAAGGACCTTACACTTTTTTTTTTTAAGAGAACATTGACCAGACATGGTTGAAACATGATGTGTTAACTGGATCGAGAAACCTAAAATCATAACAACTGAAAACAGTTGGTATAAAGTAAACCAGAGAAAGAAAGGCTTATACCTAATATCCTCAAGGCATATAACCAAATATCGACCCTTGATGGAACTTCCATGCTTAACTGCTAATATGTCAAGAGCACTGGCGCAATTCACATTTCCATCCATTTGATAATTTTCAACCACGCTGGAAGCTGCACGGGATTTGCATGCTACAACAAGTATCTGATCTTCTCCAAGATATGTTGAAAACATGCTAAGGCAAGAAAAAACACTCAATTACATCCCTGCCAAGGAAGTTCTTATACTCAATCATTTTAAAGAAAGGATACCAGCACCAACCTGCTAAGTTTATGGGTCCGAATCTCTCCAAGAAGTGAAACTTCGTCAAGTATGTCATGAGCATATTTGAGATATAGCTATTCAGAAAGGATACCAGCACCAACCTGCTAAGTTTATGGGTCCAAATCTCTCCAAGAAGTGAAACCGTGTCAAGTATGTCATGCTCATATTTGGGATATAGCTGTTCAGATTTTGCTGATCTGAGCTTGTGGATAACAGCATCTCCACTGTCCGCCTTTCCTTCAATCTTCTCTGCAACTACGTCTTTATCAAAGCCCAAGTTGTGAAAAGAATCATCAGTGATATAAGCTGCATCCATGAGCATTTTATGTTACAATTTCGAACATCCATTTGATATGAGTATAAAATGCAGTTAGGACAGTCTGTTGCTAATTAGGTATCACTCTATTACAAGTAACCATAGGATCTTTCATATTTAACAAACTGTTAAATTGCAAGACTACTTATAGCACCAGGACAAGAAAGTAAGGAGAAGTTCGGGGAGAACTCCAGAGATACAACGAACAGAAAAGAAATGTCAGAAACACCTTTAAACCATCCAGACTGAAGTAACAGAAACTTGCAAGAGTTTCCCTATCATCAATTTTTCTTTTCTCTTTTGTTGGTCCTCTTCCTAAAATAACTAGTTTTTCTCCTTGAAAGTTGAAACATTGACTTGAAATTGCCAGAGAAGACATGGACCTGGTGCCACCAATCAATATTCCTATTCTTTGGTTCATTTCTTTAACTCATATTCACACTAGATAAGAGTATCAACTACCTTTCTTACAACTATGTAATGGATTATATAAAGAGTTAAAATCATCTTGCTTTTTATGCCAAAAAGCTTACAACAATGTAATGGAATCTATAAGGTCCATCAGAATCCAAATCATATTATACATCTGTTTTGCATAGAGGATGCTTTCACTCAACTCGTGAAGGTTCATTTCTAGTTCGCAAGGATAGGAAGCAAAGGTAGAGTCTATAGAAAGAAAAAAAAAGGAACGAACACCATTTTCAGCTAGGGTTTTTGCCATACACAAAAACATAATTACAAAAACCATACAAAGATAGTTAGCATAGCCTGCTAAAGCCTTGAAACGAGGCTCAAGACGTATTGAGTGTCGTCATCAAGGTTCTAATGAACGTCTTATGATGAGGCGATACTAAAAAATTGATATTTCACTGCACATATTTTGTTTTTCAATTTCTGTGTTCTTAAATTTATTGTTCATGCTTATAGTTATTAGTCATGGACTAAACATATCTCTCTATATATATCTGTTTTTTTTCTCCCTTTGTGCCTTTTTTTTCCATAAAACCCGTGCTTTATTTACACTTAAAGTCCCAACCAATCTTACAGTTTTTTTGCGCCTTTTGTTTTTGATAATACTGAGCAAAAATAGGAGTCTATATCCAGTAGGCATCATAGTAGATCTCCACTAAAATTGACAGCACCCTAACTTAAAACAGATTCGTTTGCGTTTACACTTATTTAAACCTTCTAAAAAAAAGATCCGACGAACTCTTCTGTTCTACTCTCTCTGGGAATCAGAAGCTATGTGGACAACCAGCGCAGTTAGTTCATTTTGGTCCTAGAGCAGGGCCTCCTTCCATTCTTTCAGACTGCAAATATGGTTCCGGATCTGCTGCATCATATTTACAATAGTCTCAGGCATCAGGATTGAGAAGAGGAAAATGCTCCCAGAATAGACACTGCTAAATTGAACCATATCCTCTACTACTCTTGAGAATTCAGTATTGAAGTTTTGAGAACGAATATATGGCTACACTCAATTTTTTTCGAGTTCGCTAATTAAGGATGAAAGGAATTTAGGAATGAACAGGCAAAGTCCTCTTCAGGAATTCTGAGTAACTTTTTATATTCCATAACAGCGTGCTTGGATGGTTTACCTATTGTATTGTTAGTTTAAATACAATGTTTGTTTTGATTGTTACTTAAAATTTATTGCATTGTATCATTAAAATCCATCTTTAGGTAACAATGAAAATCACATTTATGTAACGATTGATTTGGTGTAATCATGTCGTTATCTTATATTTTTTCTCGGTTTATTTGCACTTATTATTTTATAGTCCTACTTTATCCTTTATCCTACCTTTTTATAGTAGCCCAACTCCATACCCTACTTTCCTTGTAGGTTTATCCTTCAAATAATTGATGTGGTTAGATTATGTAATAAAGGAAAACAATACAATCATATCCAAACATTGTATTCATTAAAACAATACAATACGATACACTACAACACAATACAATACTAAACGATACTTTATGAAACAATATGTAACAACCATCCAAACAGAGAGTACAGTTACAGGTGAAGCTTAGCCCCTTAGACCATAGTCTCTTAAGGATTGGGTTCTATTGGTGGGCTCTAGGGTCGTCCATACACATATGTGGTGGCATGGCTGTCCTCACAACCCCTATCATGCGTGTCTGCGGGAGAAGTTTGTGCTAGCCCTTTGGCACTTGGTTTATGGTTCTCAGTCCTCCTTCGCCGAGATGCCTTTTATAGAGATTATTTCCTGCATCAGAACAAGACTAGGTTTAGCCAATTCGGGTGTAGATGGAGATTACCTAATAGATTCTACCAATACGGCATTGCGTTTTACTGTAAAAAGCTGTACTTAACAAACATGTACTCCCTCTATCCTATTTTATGTGGCACCCTTCCTTTTTAGTGTCCCAAAAAAGAATGTCACTTGTCCTTATTTGACAACTATTTAATGGAATCATCCCCATTTTACCCTTATTGGGTCTCACTTAACACTTTATTGTGAGAAAAGTCGAGCAAAGGTAAGTACTAAGTATTAAAGAAACTTTAACAAAGTCTTCCTTTATTTCTTAAACTCCATGCCCGGTCAAATGATGCCACATAAATTGGGACGGAGGGGGTACATTTTAAACTGGATACTACTACTATGCTATTTATCCAAAACTACTCTGATTTCTTCATAGCAAACAGTCCAGATGATATACAAGGGACATGTTCTCAAGATTTTCCTAAATTGCATCCTTAATCAGCTAGTAGTCTTCCTTTGGTACCCTTGACATATATTCCGCTCACTTCTACAATATTCTCTCCACGAATTCTTACCAGTGTTACTGTAACACCCCGACGTCTTCTTAGCTAAATTTCGTTCATGAAAAGTCTAAGCATTAGCTTCTAGAATGATCTAAATTGATTTTCATGTGGAATTTCCTAGATTTCAACCTTTCATTACGTAGATGACTGAATTAGCTTTCCAACGATATAAGATTCGTCCAAAACGGACCCTCGGTGAAGAAGTTATGAATAATTTAAGGTTTCAGTCGTAAACATCATCATTTTGGTGTCTAGCGCGTCGCGGAGAGGGTCAAATTGACAATCGTCAAATTCCAGTGGGGTTCCGCGATGGTGGCGCGTCGCGGAGGCACCCAAATTCCCACTCGTCGAATTCCAGTGGACCACCGCGATTGTGGCGCGTCGCGGTGGCACCCAAAATCGGGTTTTTAAGTTCAAATTTCCAGTTCCGTTTAGGAGTCATTAAGGGTATTTTTGACTTTTCCCTATCCTTTAAAACCGTTCAAACAAAGGATTTAGGGTATGTTTGAGCAACTTAACCCTATTTTCATCAAAATCATCAAGAATCCTCTCTAGAGTTTCAAACCAGAACTTCAAGAAACTCAAGATTCAACCGTGGGTTTTCAAAATCGATTGAAGATTCGAAATCCCCATATCATAGGCTTCAAGAAACACCCATTGTTTTCCTATTTCGAGGTATGCGGGGTTTTCCTAAAATCTCATGGGCTTAGAAATCATGTTTTAAGAAAAAAGGTTTTGGATTTATGAATATAATCATATTTTAGAAGTTTTGACGATATTGTTTTGGCCCTTAGGCCTTCCCCCAAATTGTTTGAAAAATTATATATATATATGTATGAATGTGTTTAAGGATGAATATTCAATTGAGAGCATGACTTATAATGAACCCCTCTCTTGTTATGATCTTTCTCATCTTCCATATGATATGAATTGTTCTAAACTGCATCTTGAAAAGCATGTTATGAAATGTCTTGAATGATGTTATATTTGAATTATGATTTCAATTTCAAAAGAGAGAGGGTTGTTTGTATTGAAAAATGTTGAAAATACATATAATGAAAGAGTGCATAGATTTTGCCAAAAGCACATGACCACCTTATGTTTGAAGAGTTCTTGCATAGTTTTGACTAGTTTTGACTTATGTTTTCAGAACATGAAATCTCTTATACTATTTGCATGTTTGGGTGGTTTGAACTATGTTTTAATGAAAGAATTATGCATGATGCATTATGGCTCAGAAATAGGACTTGCAAGTCTTGGTGTGACGACACCAACTCAGATTATGCCATGGTAATTCAGAACAGAATAGAATATATGTTTAAAGTCAGAATTTTCAGATGTTGAAACTAGAATAATGCATGATTCAGAACATGATAAAACTGGGCATAAAGAGAGCTTAAGTGGTTCCCCGAAGAAGGCATGAGTCAGACAACTCGTTGCCCAAAACCGCGATTTACCGATCCGAGTATATTATATTACACTGGCCTAGAGCTGTGTGGCGTATCAGAATTAGAAACTCCAACCCTTGCGGCACACTCAGGTTGGGGGCTTCCCCGCCGAGTCAATGACGGATTCCATACAGCCCGTGGAATATCAGAATTGTAGGGGAGTGCCACCTAACTCAGAAGTTATACAAAGATCAGACATTGCATTGATAAGAATGATTTGTGATTTTCAGAAAGTGTCCATGTGTTTTAGAACTATTTCATGTATAGTATCTGACGATTTGCTCTCCAACTATTTTATCTATATAAAAGTTTAATTTTGAAATACTTTGTGTACCAGTACATCTGTATTGACCCCCCCTCCTCCCTCCAGGTTCTGAGGCTCAATCTAGGGGTCCAGAAAGGCAGTAAATTCGTCAGACAGAGTTTGCAGTGTTCAGTTGGTGAGCCTTCTCTATTTCAGAAGGCCCGTCTTTCAGATTATGACCCTTATTATTGTTTTGGTCTACTGGGGACCTTGTCCCAGTTTTCAGACAGTTATCAGATTTTCATGTAGTAGAGATTTCGCAGACTGAGTCAGATGTTATTTAGCTGTAGTTGCACTACAGTTTTCCATACTTATGTTGATATTAGAATTTGACCATGTTTCCGTAGCTGACTATGTTTCCGCATTTTTTTTATATGAGTGTTGTGTATGATTACTAGATAGAGAAAGGCATTCCGGGCCTTCATGGTTCGGGATGCCCGTCACGGCCAGGCTCTAGTTTGGGTCGTGACAAACTTGGTATCAGAGCACGGTTCATGTTCTCAGGGTGTCTGCGAAATCGCGTCGGGTAGAGTCTTGTTTATGGGTGTGTTGCGCGCCATACTTATAGGCAGGAGGCTACTAGGCGTTTAGGAATGTTTCTCTTCTTTGTGATTTAGCCCATGCTTCAGAGTCTAATCTATCCCCTAATCAATGATCTCTTGTTTTCAGAAAACCAGCTATGCCTCCCCGTTGCACCAACGTTAATGCTCAAGAGGACGAAGTCCGTCCCACTCATGGGATGGGGACACGTAACAGAGCTCACACTCCAGAACCTGTCCCTACTCCTGGAGTCCCTCTAGTCCCGACCAGTTCACCTAGGGCTCCACTGACCAATTTTAACCGTTCCCCGACTACTCAGAAGGATATTTCAAATGCAGAATTCAGACAATCTATTTATATACTGACACAGTTGGTGGCTAATCAGGCCCAACGATCATAAGATATTGGGTCTGCACCTGTTACATCTAAAGCTACTAGGGTGGGTCTGTTCATGAGAATGAACCCGCCTAAGTTTACTGACACTAAAGTAGAAGAGAATCCGCAAGATTTCATAGACAAAATAGAGAAAATTTTCAGAGTGATGCATGTGGATCAGGTGGAAGGTGTCGAACTAGCGGCTTATCAGCTAAAGGATGTAGAGAATCAATGGTATGATGAGTGGGAAGAGGCGAAAAGTGACAGTGCTGAGCCCACAGTGTGGGACGAATTTGTGGAAGCTTTTCTTGACCGATTCTTTCCTTTGGAGATGAGGAAAGCTAAAACAGATGAGTTCATGAACCTTAAGCAGGGTAAGATGAGTGTTCAGGAGTATACTTTAAAGTTTAATCAGTTGGCCCGTTATGCTCCTGAGATGACAAGTAGTATGAGGGCCCGAATGAGGAAGTTTGCTTCTGGCCTTTCAGATGATCTGGTGGTTGAATGTCAAGAGGCGATACTAAACAGGGAATTGGACTTTTCTAGGCTGACAGTACACATACAACAGGTTGAGGAGAAGAAAAAGAAGATAGCCGAGTCCAGAGAGAAGGACAGGCAGACGAAGAGATCCAGATCAGCGGATCAGAACCCCAGTTAGCAGCAGGGTGGTAATTGGGGTAACAAGTGGCAAAAGAAAAAGTTTTGGGACAAGGCACAGTCTGCAGCTAGCGCCCCAGCGTCCAGACCCCCAGTTGATAGATGCCCCCAGAGTTTTCAGACTAGTCATGGACCCAGAGCTCGGGATACTCAGTCGCAGGGTAGTGTGGCGCAACAACATCGTACTTTTCCACGGTGCGAGACTTGTGGTAGGCATCACCCGAGAAAGTGTCAGCTAGGCGCATTTGTGTGTTATTCTTGTGGTCAGACGGGCCACTTCCAGAGAGATTGTTTCTCCGCTAGGAGGAATGATGGTGAAGCTAAGTCTCAGGCAAACTCTTCCGCACCACCACCGCCCTAAAAGGGCGCCATTACAGCTGCTGGGAGCGATCACAATCGGTTATATGCGTTGACCAACCAACAGGAGGCGGAAGCCTCACCAGATGTTGTCACCGGTACGTTACAAATCTTTTCTCGTGATGTTTTTGTGTTACTTGATCCCGGGTCTACCGTATCCTATGTGACCCCGTATGTGGCGGTTAGTTTTGGGTTTGAGCCCGAAGTGATTGCCGAACCTTTCTCTATTTCCACCCCGGTGGGTGATTCTGTTGTGGCAAGAATGGTGTATAAAAATTGTGTCGTGTCTATTCTTAGTAGGGATACGGTGGCAGACCTTATAGAACTTGATATGGTTGTTTTTGATGTGATCCTAGGGATGGACTGGCTCCATCAGTGTTATGCCACACTAGACTGTAGGACCCGAAAGGTTACCTTTTCTTTTCCGAATGAGCCAACAATAGAGTGGGAGGGGCACTCTTTAGCACCTAGAGGACACTTCATATCTTATCTCAGAGCTCGAAAACTTATCTCCAAGGGTTTCTTGTATCATCTTATTCGGGTTAAAGATTCTAACACCGAAAGTCTTTCCCTTCAGTCTGTCCCTGTAGTAAATGAATTCCCAGAAATTTTTCCAGATGATCTCCCAAGAATTCTACCTGATAGGGAGATAGATTTTGGAATTGATGTATTGCCAGATACCCGTCCTATTTCTATTCCGCCATATAGAATGGCTCCTGCAGAGGTAAAAGAGTTGAAAGAACAACTAGTAGATCTCCTAGATAAAGGTTTTATCAGACCTAGTGTTTCTCCCTAGGGAGCACCTGTACTCTTCGTGCGAAAGAAAGATGGTTCCCTACGTATGTGCATAGATTACCGCCAATTGAATAAGGTCACAGTGGAAAATAAATATCCTCTTCCTAGAATCGATGACCTTTTTGATCAGCTTCAGGGTGCTAAGTGTTTTTCTAAAATAGACCTTCGTTCAGGATATCATTAGTTGAAAGTTAGGGAGTCAGACATTCCTAAAACAGCCTTCCGAACCAGATATGGTCATTATGAATTCTTGATCATGTCCTTTGGGTTGACTAATGCTTCTGCAGCTTTCATGGACCTAGTGAATAGGGTTTTCCGTCAGTTCCTAGACCTGTTTGTCATAGTTTTTATTGATGACATCTTGGTTTACTCTAAAAGTGAGGATGACTATGTCAATCACCTCCGTGCTGTTCTTCAGACCCTCAAAGATCATAAGTTGTATGCGAAATTCTCCAAGTATGAATTCTGGCTGAATGCTATTGCTTTCTTGGGGCACATTGTGTCTAGTGAAGGGAATAAGGTTGATCCCCAAAAGATTGAGGCAGTAAGGAAATGGCCCAGACCCATGACTCCAACCGATATTCAGAGTTTCTTGGGCTTGGCAGGGTATTACAGAAGGTTCGTAGAGAGTTTCTCTTCCATAGATGCACCACTTACTAAGTTGACTCAGAAAAAGGTAAAGTTTTTGTGGTCCGACTCTTGTGAGAATAGTTTTGAGAAGTTGAAAGACAAGTTGGCTATGGCTCCTATTTTGACTCTTCCAAAAGGTACAGAGGGTTTTGTTGTGTACTGTGATGCGTCCCGTGTGGGACTTGGGTGTATACTCATGCAGCAGGTAAGGTGGTGGCTTACGCATCTAGGCAGTTAAAGGTGCATGAGCGAAACTACCCCACTCATGATTTGGAATTAGCAGTTGTGGTGTTTGCGCTTAGAATTTGGAGTCATTATCTTTATGGGGTGCATGTTGATGTTTTCACTGACCATAAGAGTTTGCAGTATGTTTTCTCGAAGAAGGAACTAAACCTCAGGCAAAGGCGTTGGATGGAGCTTTTGAAAGACTATGACATGAGCCTTCACTATCATCCGGGTGAGGCAAATGTTGTAGACGACGCCCTCAGTAGATTGTCTATGGGCAGTTTTTCTCATGTTGAGGAAGGGAAGAGAGATATGGTGAAAGATATTCACCGGCTTATAAATCTAGGAGTGCGACTCTTGGATTCCGAAGATGGGAGAATGGTTGTTCATGAGATAGCTACGTCTTCCCTTTGTGCGGAAGTTAAAGAGAAGCAAGTTAAAGATCCCATCTTGATGCAAATTAAGAATGATGTGGTCAGCAGAAGGTGATGTCTTTTGAGATCGGTGGTGATGGTATTTTGAGATACCAGGGTAGATTATGTGTACCAAATGTGGATGGTTTGCGGAATAGAATCCTTGATATGTTGTTGACCCAGGCTCTACTAAGATGTACCATGATCTGAAATCTATATATTGGTGGAATAATATGAAATGTGATGTGGCTAACTTTGTTGCCAAGTGTTTGAATTGCCAACAAGTTAAAGTAGAACATATGAGGCCAGATGGTTCTTCCCAAGAGATAGCTTTGCCCTTGTGGAAGTGGGAGATGATTAATATTGACTTCATTACAGGACTTCCGAGGTCCCAAAACCAGTACGATTCCATTTGGGTGATTGTAGATAGACTGACCAAGTCATCTCACTTTCTGCCTGTCAAGACTAACTATTCGGGTGAGGATTATGCCAAGCTGTTCATTGCAGAAATAGTTTGTTTGCATGGTGCACCTGTGTCCATCATATTCGACCGAGGTACACAGTTTTCTTCTCAGTTTTGGAGATCTTTTCAGAGAGGTTTAGGTACCCAAGTGAACCTAAGTACTGCTTTTCACCCTCAGACCGATGGGTAGGCTGAGCGCACCATTCAGACCCTTGAGGACATGCTGAGGGCCTGTGTGATTGATTTCAAAGGTAGTTGGGTAGAGCACTTGCCATTGATAGAGTTCGCGTATAATAATAGTTTCCATTCCAGTATTCGGATGGTGCCATTTGAGGCATTGTATGGGAAAAGATGTAGGTCACCAATAGGGTGGTATAAAATGGGTGAGACGCAGATGTTTGGGCCTGATCTTGTTCATCAGGCGATGGAAGATGTGAAAGTCATTAGGGAATGACTTAAGACAGCTCAGAATCGTCAGAAATCTTATGCCGACGTTAGGAGAAGAGATTTAGAGTTCTAGGTTGGTGATTGGGTATTCTTAAAAGTTTCTCCTATGAAGGGAGTCATGCGATTCGGGAAGGTAAATTGAGTCCTCGCTATATAGGACCATACCAGATTTTGAGGAGAATAGGTGATGTTGTGTATGAGTTAGAATTTCCTTCCAGTTTGGGTTTTGTCCATCCGGTATTTCACATATCCATGTTGAAGAAATGCATTGGAGACCATTCTTTGGTGTTGCCTGTAGAAGAGATCAAGATGACAGCCTCCTTATCATATGAAGAGGAACCTATTGCAATCCTAGATCGTCAGGTCTGGAAGTTGAGAAGTAAAGAAATAGTTTCAATTAAGGTGTAGTGGAGAAATCAGAAGGTTGAAGAAGCCACTTGGGAATCAGAAAACGACATGAAAGCAAGATACCCACACCTTTTTGACCCAGTAAATGGCGGAGTTGAAGGTACAACCCTTACCTAAATCTTTCTATGCTTTAGTATGCTTGGAATCGTGCTTGTCTGTGTTCCGCATCATCATTTGGGGACGAATGATCCCAAGGGGGAATATTGTAACACCCCGACGTCTTCTTAGCTAAATTCCGTCCATGGAAAGTCTAAGCATTAGCTTCTAGAATGATCTAAATTAATTTTCATGTGGAATTTCCTATATTTAAACCTTTCATTACGTAGATGACTGAATTAGCTTTCCAACGATATAAGATTCGTCCAAAACGGACCCTCGATGAAGAAGTTATGAATAATTTAAGGTTCCAGTCGTAAACCTCGTCATTTTGGTGTCTAGAGCGTCATGAAGAGGGTCAAATTGACAATCGTCAAATTCCAGTGGGGTTCCATAATGGTGGCGCGTCACGGAGACACCCAATTTCCCACTCGTCGAATTCCAGTGGACCACCGCGATTGTGGTGCGTCGCGGTGGCACCCAAAATTGGGTTTTTAAGTTCAAATTTCCAGTTTTGTTTAGGAGTCATTAAGGGTAATTTTGACTTTTCCCTAGCCTTTAAAACCGTCTAAACAAAGGACTTAGGGTATGGTTGAGCAACTTAACCCTATTTTCATAAAAATCATCAAGAATCCTCTCTAGAGTTTCAAATAAGAACTTCAAGAAACTCAAGATTCAACCGTGGGTATTCAAAATTGATTGAAGATTCGAAATCCCCAGATCATAGGCTTCAAGAAACACCCATTGTTTTCCTATTTTGAGGTATGCGAGGTTTTCCTAAAATCTCATGGGCTTAGAAATCATGTTTTAAGAAAAAGAGTTTTGGATTTATGAATATAATCATATTTTAGAAGTTTTGACGATATTGTTTTGGCCTTTAGGCCTTCCCAAGGATGAATATTCAATTGAGAGCATGACTTATAATGAACCCCTCTCTTGTTATGATCTTTCTCATCTTCCATATGATATGAATTGTTCTAAACTGCATCTTGAAAAGCATGTTATGAAATGTCTTGAATGATGTTATATTTGAATTATGATTTCAATTTCAAAAGAGAGAGGGTTGTTTGTATTGAAAAATGTTGAAAATACATATAATGAAAGAGTGCATGGATTTTGCCAAAAGCACATGACCACCTTATGTTTGAAGAGTTCTTGCATAGTTTTGACTAGTTTTGACTTATGCTTTCAGAACATGAAATCTCTTATACTATTTGCATGTTTGGGTGGTTTGAACTATGTTTTAATGAAAAAATTATGCATGATGCATTATGGCTCAGAAATAGGACTTTCAAGTCTTGGTGTGACGACACCAACTCAGATTATTCCATGGTAATTCAGAACAGAATAGAATACATGTTTAAAGTCAGAATTTTCAGATGTTGAAACTAGAATAATGCATGATTCAGAACAGGATAAAATTGGGCATAAAGAAAGCTTAGGTGTTCCCCGAAGAAGGCATGAGTCAGACAACTCGTTGCCTAAAACTGTGATTTGCCGATCCGAGTATATTATATTATGCTAGCCTAGAGCCGTGTGGCGTATCAGAATCAGAAACTCCAACCCTTGCGGCACACTCGGGTTGGGGGCTTCCCCGCTGAGTCAATGGAGGATTCCATACAGCCCGTGGAATATCAGAATTGTAGGGGAGTGCCACCTAACTCAGAAGTTATACAAAGATCAGACATTGCATTAATAAGAATGATTTGTGATTTTCAGAAAGTGCCCATGTGTTTTAGAACTATTTCATGTATAGTATCTGACGATTTGCTCTCCAACTATTTATCTATATAAAAGTTTAATTTTGAAATACTTTGCGTACCAGTACATTTGTATTGACCCCCCTCCTCCCTCCAGGTTCTGAGGCTTAATCTAGGGGTCCAGAAAGGCAGTAAATTCTTCAGACAGAGTTTGCAGTGTTCAGTTGGTGAGCCTTCTCTATTCCAGAAGGCCCGTCTTTCAGATTATGACCCTTATTATTGTTTTGGTCTACTGGGGACCTTGTCCCAGTTTTCAGACAGTTATCAGATTTTCATGTAGTAGAGATTTCGCAGACTGAGTCAGATGTTATTTAGCTGTAGTTGCACTATAGTTTTCCATACTTATGTTGATATTAGAATTTGACCATGTTTCCGTAGCTGACTATGTTTCCGCATCTTCTTTTTTTATATGAGTGTTGTGCATGATTACCAGATAGAGAAGGGCGTTTCGAGCCTTCATGGTTCGGGATGTCCGTCACGGCCAGGCCCTAGTTCGGATCGTGACAGTTACTAGGAGATTTAACATTATGGCAAAAACATAGCAACAAAAGGACTACTTAATATCTGAACTACTAAATTTTCTATTTATCCATGTTTCCTCTTGTAACAAATTGCTTCAGCAGAAGTTTACATAAATTAGACCTTTTTTTTACTGTAAGGTCTGCAAAATATTCTTCCCAAGCTCCTCATTTTCCTTGCCTAACAATGTCAACAGTTTCAGATATTGCCACTTGAGGACTCCAAATATAAGGAAACAAATATGTAAATGACAAAAATTTACTTGTTATTTAAATATTCCAGTACAAATTGAAGCAAATGTGATTCCATCATATGTAACGAGGTTGGAATATGAACGTCTTAAATTTCTTTTTTTCATGCAAACATCTCCAGTTAAAAAAGGACAGTTTGACTGCATCCTAGAAAAACCTATTTTGTCCCTTTCTCATGAAATTGCTGTAGCTAAAATTACCAATGTTTAGCATCTCACTTCCTATATCTCCACATCTTAAGACAACACAAATAGAACATCTATAACTGGCATACTAAATCAAGCACAAGCTTAAGACTTCCTAGGGAGAAAAATAGCATCCCTTTCTACAGAGTTCTCTGCTTGCATGATATAATGTAAGTTTACAGTTATCAAATAACATTGTCAATCAGTTAAAGAACGATGTAAGGACATAGAGGATCAAGTTAAAAAT
Source organism: Capsicum pubescens (assembly GCA_030864215.1). Taxonomy (NCBI): domain Eukaryota; kingdom Viridiplantae; phylum Streptophyta; class Magnoliopsida; order Solanales; family Solanaceae; genus Capsicum; species Capsicum pubescens. The sequence goes on along the minus strand of CM061540.1, from coordinate 49,334,230 downwards.
GCTCAAGCTTTTTTCTAAATCAACTTAGAGATGACTTAATTTTTATATATGCTTGGCATCAACAACACAAACTATTAAGAAAAAACCATTGACAAGCATGAATAGTTTAATTAGACACAATCAATTAATTACCGCGGTAACAAGGATGAGCTATCTTCAAGAAACTTGATAAACACTTATTTCTTTATTTTAGAATTAAGCTTTGCATGGTCCAGCAATGCTTGCTCTCTCTGTAAATCTTCAAAAAATCTTGTCCTTTTCTACTTCAGCTCCTTCATTTGGCTCTCAGTGTCGACGAGGTAGATTCGACCTTTCGAAACTCGTCGGAAATTTGATCTCTACTTCCCTTTACACAGAATGTACACACAACCTGAATGATTCAGTGATGCAATACAAAAAAACACCAACATAACCAGCGTAATAAACAACCTTACCCCTACCTTGTACCGACAGAGAGGATAGTGATTCAGTGATACAATCAACAAGAAAAATAAAGTGTGCTGCAAATTCAAATACATCTAATATTGAGATATGAACTCATACATCTGATACATAAACATTGGATTAAATAGAGCTCCTAGGAGACAGTGAGATAAGATATAAATAATTGACAAAAGGCATTCAGGTAAATCTAAATGTGCTGTAGACTTCGAACTTGATAAATTCTGATTACTCCTCCCCAGAAATTATATTATAAAATATTTTTCCTGATTAACTTCTAATTTTTGTTCCTGTAGTTTCGTGTAGGGGTGTACATAGGTCGGGTTGGTTTGGTTTTCATTAAAAAAACAAACAAACCAATCATGTCGGTTTATTAAAACTATAAACCAAATCAAACCAACATAAAATTGGTTTTTTTGGTTTAGGTTTTAGTCATTTTTTCCTTTTTTTTTTTTATAATCTTTAGATTTTACAATTATATTGTGATCGAAGACTAGATCAAATATGTTTTCACTCATGTGCTAATGAAAAACCATAATTATGAAAAAATAAGGAGCGAAAAACTCTCTTGAAACTAAAAAGTGAGATGAAGAGTGAAAAGTTTAGGTTTTAAGTTTATATTGGGTTTTCGATCATTTAATTAGCAATTAATGGACAAATATTACAACTTAAAGGCCCAAATCTAAATATATATCTACATCTACTTTTAAATTATTGAAAATTATTAAAACTAGTTGAAAAAGTATTTAAAAAGTAGATTATAATTAATATTTTATGTATAAAAAAGTTCGAATATTATATATATATATATTATGTCGGTTTGATTCGGGTTCGGTTTGACTTTTTTTTGGTTAACACCAAACCAAACTAAGAATGGTCGGGTTTTTTTTTCTAATGCCAAACCAATCACACCAAACCATAAGTCGGGTTTTTTTCTCAGTTTGGTTTGGTTCGTCGGTTCGGTTTGACTTGACGGTTTGGTATGTACACCCCTAGTTTCTTGTAGTCTCTGGTTCGTGGTGTTGTTGATATCTATGTTTTTCGAATAGAAATTTTATAGTATTACCTTGTGGGTGTCTTGTTTCCTTTATTATCTAGCGGTGTGATATCCCTTGTTGTTGTTTGCTTTTATGTATTTTGTTTATTATATTGTTATCTGTCCTGAGCTGGGGGTCTTTCGGAAACAACCTCTTACTTAATCTGAGGTAGTGATATGGACTGCGTACACTTTACCCTCCCCAGGCCCCACTTGGTGGGAATACAGTGGATTTGTTATTGTAACTTCTAAAATGCATTGTAGACTCTTTTCTTCTTTTTACCTCTTCTGGGATAAAGATTCATTAAAGATGCCAATGGTCTATTGATTATTTTGAAATGAATCTGCAATACAAACAAATGCAACAAAGGCTACCTGCAGAAGATTTGCTTTTAGAAGTAGTAAAAGGAATGGAGGAATATATCCTATACAGATTGAGGAATTTTGTGAAAGTTTGAACTCCACAAAGGTCAAGCAACATGGTCAGAAAATAACACTAGCTTTCCAGTTGAGGGAAAAAGTAAGAAACCGAGTATGTTACTTGATACTCAAAAAGGAAAAGTTAATAGGCAATCAATTCTTTAGGTGTCTTCACAAACAAGTTGAATTATGAAATATGTTAGAATATGAGTAGGAATAGGAATAACATATAAAATCCTACTTGGAAAGGGATTGTAATGTAGTGTCCTATTAGGAAAAGGATTGAAATGTAGTGTTTATAAATAGGGTCTCAACGTAATAATGTAGTTACAACAATCAAATAACATTTTTCTCCTATATTTCTCACATGTAAAGAATGGATCTTGGGCTTAACTCAACCTCAAAAGCTAGCTTATGAGGGGAGGATTGTCCAAGTCCATATATGGAAACCAATTACCCATTCAATTTTTAATGTGGATACTTAACAAAATAACAGAAAAATAAATAAATGAAATGAAGACAATATTTAAGACAAGTCTCTTTACCTCTCTCCCAGGACAGATACACCAACACTCTTTATTATCCCACCGTCCAAAGATATGGCTCCATCAGTTATAACAGGTAGTGCCTGCAGCATATCTGCCCTTGTTTTGTATACTTGTAACCGTGAGAAAAGTTTGTAGAAGAGGGTCTCTCTCAGTCCATGACCGGTGCATGTAACAAAATACAAGTTCGCTGAGTCAATATTGATCATATTGACAGCAAAACCAAGAAATCCAGAAGGAACTTTATCACTGAGATATCTTGGCTTCTTCATAGCAAGTCTTTTCTCAGGGTCATCGGCAATAAATTCGCCAGCATAGGAAAAAAAATGATAAACCAAAAAGGAAAAAGAAAAGAGAGTAAGGAAGTGTTAAAGAATATGAGCAGCAATTGTAAGAAGAAATCATCATAACCACAAACCTCAAGTTCTCTAGACAGATAACAAGAAATCTATCATTCAAAGGTCCCCATTAAAGCTCCAAGTCCGTGAAGACCAGAACTTTTATCTATAAAACCATTCTTGTCATATGTTTCCAGTGCTTCAAGTCCTCCATGTGTCTTGCAAACAATTGCTAACATTGTTTCTTGCCCAAGATAATTGGAGAGAATCCTGGATTTCAGAGTATAAGATACAAGTGTCAATAATAATACAACGTACTTCCTTTTTTTTTAAACAAGTACAGTGAGCTTCCTTTTTCTTTTTCTGTTTTTTTTTCTGAAAAGTACAGTGAACTTCACTATTTGCCTACTTCTTTGTAAAGATATGACACTTGGACCTAACTCAACCCCAAAAGTTAGCTCACAAAAGGAGGAGAGACCAAATCCATATATGCAAACCACCGGTCCCAACCAATGTTGAACTCTAACAACCCCTTCACGCCAGGCTCAACTGGAGCATGGACCTAGCTCTAATATCATGTACGAGGGAAGGAATGAGGATTGCCCAAGGCCATAAATGCAAACCACCCGTCAATTCTCCAACCAATGTAGGACTCTAACCCACTCTAACATTCTTTAAATCCCATGCTTCTGTCATCTTCGATTCTCAAAATGCAGAGAGCTATTCCATTCCAACTCCTACGTCCTGACAAGACATAACTTTAAGCAAGGAAATGCTCATTTTTGTACATAAAAGTCTCCACATGCTAAGGTCTTGTTGGCAACTACAAATATTTATTTCCCTTTCCCCTTGAGTTCTTACCATTATAAAAAAAATGTTTCCCGTTTTCCCCTAAGAATGGAACATAACGACGATTTTTATTTTCTTTGACCCTACATAGACATTAAACAGAGCGTGTGCAACAAGAAAATATACATCTTCATCTTCCAAAATAAAAAGAAGAAGAAACTGAATCATCTCAAGACAAAGAAGAGTTAAGATGGACTAAGCCATGAGATGCTCCCACACAATCCATTCCATGATCTCAATCCATGCATGACTAACAGCTATTTTCCAGCTATAAAACAAAAGGCTAAAAAATAAGACGATGCAAGAGACTTCTATCCTCAAGGCATATAACCAAATATCGACCTTTGATGGAAATTTCATGCTTAGCTGCTAATATGTCAAAAGCACTGGCGCAATTTACATTTTCATCCATTTGATAATTTTCAAGAGCTCTGGCAACTACACAGGATTCACATATTAAAACAAGCATCTCCAAGATATGTTGAAAGCTTACTAAGGCAAGAAAACACAATCAATTATATCCATATTGCTAAGGAAGTAATTATACTCAATCATTTATGATTGAGGATATGATACCAGCACCAACCTGCTAAGCTTATGGGTTCGAACCTCTCCAAGAAGTGGAACCGCATCAAGTATGTCATGAGCATATTTGAGATACAGTTGTTCAGATTTTGGTGATCTGAGCAGCTTGTTGATAACAACAGCTGCACCATCTTCTTTTCCTTTAATCTTCTCCACAACTACATCTTATCATAGCCCAAGTCGTGAAAAGAATCAATACTGATATAAGCTGCATGCATGAGCTTTTTATGTACAATTTTGAAGATGCAACTAATATGTATAAAAAGAATTTAAGACAGTGTCGCTAATTAGGTACATCACTCTATTACGAGTAATCATAGGGTCTTTCATATTTTACAGACTGTTAAATTGCAAGACTACTTATAGCACCAAACAAGAAAGTAAGGAGAGGTTCGGGGAGAACTCTAGAGATTCAAGGAGAAGAAAAGAAATGTCAGAACCACATTTAAACCATCCATACTGAAGTAACAGAAACTTGCAAGAGTTTCTCCATCATCACTTTTCCTTTTTTTTCTTTGATCTTTTTCCTAAAATAACTAGTTTTTCTCCTTGAAAGTTGAAACATTGACTTGAAATTGCCAGAGAGGACAACATGGACCTGGTGCCACCAATCAATATTCCTATTCTATGGTTCACTTCTGTACCTCACATTCACTCTAGGTACAGTATTGACTATCTTTCTTACAACTATGCAATGGAATCTATAAAGATTTGAAATAATCTTGCATTTTATTCCAAAAAGCTTACAACAATGCAATGGAATCTATAAGGTCCTTCATAGTCAAAAATCATATTATACATCTGTTTTGCATAGGGGGAGTAAGATATGTTTAGGTGCTTTTACTCAATCAGTGAAGGTTCACTTCTAGTTCGCAAGGATATGGAAGCAAAGGTAGAGTCCTTTAATGATATGTTTGTCATACGTGCAACTATATCCACTATACAAAGTAAAAAGGAAAAACGCAACATCTTCAGCATATTTATACGAATAAGTAATTATTATTATATTAGTATACACAGTCAACAGTTTCAACTAGGGTTTTTTCCATACATGCAACCATAATAAATAAAACTGTTAGAATATGAGTAGGAATAAGAATAGTAGGCAAAATTCTACTTGGAAAAGGATAGTAATGTAGTGTCTATAAATAGAATCTCAATGTAATAATTTAGATACACAATTCAAATAATATTTTTCTCCATTATTTCTCACATGGTATCGGAGCTGCTTTGGTGAGAAACTTACTGGGAAGAAAACTCAATAAGACAGTCCCCGTGCTTCGATTTTCGGCGACTATCAAGTCTAGTTTGAGCCCTAGTTTGTTTTATAAGTGTTGTGTGCAAAAACCAACACTACCGCGAGGTGCGAAACGCTCAGGCAAGCAAAATCCAGTGAGCGAATCTCATCTCCGGCGAGCCACGTGCCGTCACGCACCGCTGCAAGTTTTAGAGCTGCGCATCACGCACGTCACGCGCCGGCGCGTGTTATATATTCCGGCCAAATTTCTTTTCCAGTAAGGTCGCCCCTTCATTCCAAGGCTGCACCGATAGCTATTTCTTGATTCCGACAATCAAATTCAATTTTTTTCCAGCGACTAACCAATTTTTCGGTGATTGACCCAATTTTTTTTTGGTGATTGACTTTTTGCTCAATTTAATCCTATGATTAAATTTGAACCCTTAATGAGGAGATCAGAAAATCAAACATCACAGTCCATGAAGAATCGACGAGGGGGAGGTCGATTTGGAAGATCTCGACCTAGGTGTAGTTATTGTAAAAGGCTTGTGCATACTCGTGATGTATGCTATTCTCGACCTAAGTGTAGTTATTGTAATAAGCTTGGACATACTCGTGAAATATGCTATTCTTTGCATGGTCTACCACCTAAAAATGTTCATGTTGCTCAGTCTAACACCACAGGTGATCAACGTGTGTATTTATCTGAAAAGGAATATCATGAGTATCTTCAATATCGAGCAAGTAAGCATACATCTCTATCAATAGTCTCAACTGCACAATCTCCTACCTTTGGATCATGGGTTGTGGACTCAGGTGCTTCTGATCATATTTCAGGCAACAAGTCACTTCTATCTGATATTGTTTATTCACAGTCTCTTCCAGCTATTACATTAGCCAATGGGATCCGAACAAAATCAGAAGGGTTGTCCAACCCCTATCTTCTGTCACTCTAAACTCTGTTCTTTATGTCCCTGATTGCCCTTTTAATCTTGTATCTTTTAGTCGTTTGATGTTTGCCCTTAATTGCGGTATAACTTTTTTTATGATTCTTTTCTAATGCAGGACCACAGTACGGGAAAAACGATTGGCACACGACATGAATCACAAGGCCTTTACCATCTTACCTCTTCAAATTCCTTCACATCATGCTTCGTTACGGACCCTCTAGACCTTATTCACAAAATTTTAGGACATCCGAGTCTATCCAAGCTACAGAAGATGGTGCCTAGTTTGTCTAGTTTATCCACATTAGATTGTGAGTCGTGTCAACTTGGGAAACACACCCGTGCTACATTTGCACGTAGTATTGAGAGTCGTTCAGAGTCTACTTTCTTATTAGTTCATTCTGATATTTGGGGTCCTAGTAGAGTCTGTTCATCCTTAGGATTTCATTACTTTGTTAGTTTCATTGATGCTTTTTCACGATGCACTTGGGTTTTCCTAATGAAGGATCGTTCTAAGTTATTTTCTATATTCAAAAGTTTTTGTGCTGAAATAAAAAATCAATTTGGTATCTCTATTCGTACTTTTTCATAGTGATAATGCCTTAGAATACGTATCATCCCAGTTTCAGGAGTTTATGACTCAACAAGGAATTATTCACCAGACATCATGTCCATACACCCCTTAACATAATGTTATAAAAGGAAAAATAGGCATCTCATTGAGACTGCTCGTGCTCTTCTCATTGAATCCCATGTTCCGCTGCGTTTTTGGGGCGATGCAGTCTTTGCATCCTGCTATCTCATTAATAGAATGCCATCATCTTCGATTTATTTCCTCAGTCACATCTCTATTCTATCCCCCCTCGTGTTTGTAGAAGCACGTGTTTTGTTCATAACTTAGCCCCAGAAAAAGATAAATTAGACCCTTGTTCTCTCAAATGTGTCTTCCTTGGTTATTCTCGAGTTCTAAAAGGGTATCGATGCTATTCACCTATTTGGGTCGCTACCTTTTGTGCACCGATGTCACATTCTTTGCATCTCAACCTTACTATACATCTTCTGATCATCTTGATATCTCTGAAGTCTTACCCATACCTCTAGTCTTACCCACACCAACCTTTGAGAAATTTACAGTTACTTCTACATCTCCAGCTGTAGTGCCACCATTTTTGACTTATCATCGCCGCCCATGTCCATCATTAGTTCCAGATGATTCATGTCATGAGCCTGAAGCTTCTCCTACTGCGGACTTGCCTCCTCCTAGCCAATCAGTTGCACTTGAAAAAGGTATAAGATCTACTCGTAATGCTAACCCACATTATACTTTTTTGAGTTACCATCGTCTATCATCACCCCATTATGATTTTGTATCATCTTTGTCCTCTATTTCCTCCCCTAAGACTACAAGTGAAGCACTTTCCCATTCAGATTAGAAACAAGCTATGATTGATGAGATGTCTGCTTTACATGCGAGTGGTACTTGTGAGCTTGTTTCTCTTCCTGCAAGGGTGTGTTTGGTATAATGGAAAATATTTTCCATGGAAAATGTTTTCTTGGAAAATGTTTTCCTAGAAAATAAGTTGATTTTCTACTTATTTTCTCATGTTTGGTTGGTGAGTAGAAAATATTTTCTGAAAAATATTTTATGGTGCCTGGTTGGTGAGTAGAAAATATTTTTTAGAAAAATATCTTTTAGTGTTTGATTGGTGAGTGAAAAAATATTTTTTAAAAAATACTACTAACCGTTAACTAGTATATCAGTGCCTCTAGCAACTCAACAATTTGTAAGAACTAATTTAAACATAACAAATAATATTAATATCGAATACTAAAATATTGCAATCACTAAATTTAAGCAACTATTAATTAGCAAATATAGGGGACACTTTTCAACATTTTGTCAGGACAATCTCAAGATACTACAATCAATAGAAATATAACGGAACGATAAACTTATTCAACCTCGTGAAAATCAATGATAAAATGAAATATGTAATTAGCAAAAGTAACATTGATAAGTTCTCCTCTATGCATATGAAAATAACAATACATTCAATGAACATTGGAAATGGGAAAAATTTGAGTTTCATTATTTTTTATTTGAAGCAGTGAAAAATTAAAGCAAAACACAGTGAAAAATATTTTCGAGTAATGTAAATTTTTGAGAAATGTGATCTTTTTTTAGTCATGTGAATATGAGTGTTGTTGGGGTGGGGAAGAGGGGTGGGGGTCGGGACATAAGTCGCATTTGTCATTTTTCGGAAAATGACTTCCCTTGGTCCATGAGGGAAGTCATTTTCCTTCAAATTGAGGAAAATGAGTTGTTGTGGAAAATATTTTCCCAACATTTTGTTGCAACCAAACAAGGGAAAATAGGAAAACATTTTCCAGAAAATATTTTCCATCATACCAAACACACCCCAAGTAAATCTACTGTTGGTTGTTGTTGGGTTTATGCAGCCAAAGTTGGTCCAGATGGTTAGGTTAATCGGCTTAAGGCTCACCTTGTTGCCAAAGGATATACACAGATATTTGGGCTTGATTATAGTGACACTTTTTTCTCTCGTGGCTAAAATAGAATCTGTCCGTCTTTTTCTATCTATAGTTGTTGTTCGTCATTGGCCCCTTTATTAGTTAGACATTAAGAATGCTTTTCTGCATGGTGATCTTGAGGAGGAAGTCTGTATGTAGCAACCACCTGGTTTTGTTGCTCAGGAGGAGTCTAGTAACCTTGTATGTCGATTGCGTAGGTCACTCTATGGTTTGAAACAGTCCCATCGAGCCTGGTTCGGGAAGTTTAGCACAGTAATTCAGGAGTTTGGCATGATTCATAGTGAAGCTGATCATTTAGTATTTTATTGCCATTCTAAATCAAATGTGTATTTATTTAGTCATTTATGTTAACGATATCGTTATCATCGGCAATGATCAAGATGGTATCACTAATTTGAAGCAATATCTCTTCCAGCATTTTCAGACTAAAGACCTCGACAAACTGAAATACTTTCTAGGTATTGAGGTTGCTCAATCCAGATTAGGTACTGTTATTTCTCAACGTAAGTATGCCTTAGACATTCTTGAGAAGACGAAAATGATGGAATGTAGACCCATTGACATTCCTATGGATCCAAATGCTAAACTGCTACCAGGACAGGGGGAGCCACACAGTGATCCTAGAAGGTATAGGCGGTTGGTCGGAAAGTTGAATTACCTCACAGTGACTAAACCTGACATCTCTTTTCTTGTGTGCATTTAAGTTAGTTTATGACTTCTCTCTGTGATAGTCATTAGGACGCAGTTGCTCGTATTTTGCGATATATAAAGACATCTCCAGGTAAAGGACTACTCTTCGAGGATCGAGGCCATGAGCATATCATTGGATATACAGATGCTGATTGGGCAGGATTACCTCTGATAAACGTTCTACATTCGGATATAGTATTTTAGTAGGAGGTACTTTGGTGTCCTAAAAGAGTAAGAAACAGAGCGTGGTTGCTCGATCCAGTGCCGAAGCAGAATATCGAGCAATGGCTGCAACAACTTGTCAGCTAGTTTGAATCAAACAGTTGCTAAGAGAACTAAAATTTGGAAAAACCGATAAGATGGTACTCGTATGTGATAATCAAGCAACCCTTCATATTGCATCTAATCCAGTGCTCCATGAAGGAACTAATCACATAGAGATCGATTGTCACTTTGTCAGAGAAAAGATACTCTTCGAAAATATTGTTACAAAATTGTGAAGTCAAGTGATCAACTTGCAAATATCTTCACCAAGTCACTCACTAGTCCTCGTATTAATTACATTTGTAAAAAGCTAGGTACATATGACTTGTATGCACCAGCTTGAGGGGAAATGTTAGAATATGAGTAGGAATAGGAATAGTATACAAAATCCTACTTGGAAAAGGATAGTAATGTAGTGTCTATAAATAGGATCTTAATGTAATAATTTAGATACACAATTCAAATAATATTTTTCTCCATTATTTCTCACAAAAGCCAAATAAAGATAGTAAGCATAGCGCGCTTAAGCCCTGAAGCAAGGCTCAAATCATGTTGAGCAATTTGCCTCGCTTGATGTGCGTTTTAATGTCTTTATCAATGTTCTAAGGCATACATTTCCTTGCCAATGAACGTCTTATGAAGAGGCGATACTAATCAATTGATATTTCACTTTATCATTTTTTTTCAATTTCTTTGTTCTTATATCTATCATTTATGCTTCTTCTATCTGGGAATCCGAATTTTCGAGCTATGCAGGCGCCCCGCACAGTTAATTCCATTCGTACCTGGAGCAGGCCCTCCTTCATCTCTTCCAGACTGCAAAATAATGGTTCAGGGTATGTTGCATCATATTTGCAACGGCCTCAGGGCTGAGAGGAGGCAAATGCTCTCACATCAGACCCATATGTTGCTCCAGAGGAGCCTTTCTTCTCTACTCTCGAGATTTCAATTGAAGCTTCTTAAAGTCTGAGAAAAGAATCCAAGGCTACACTCAATTGTTTTTGAGTTAACTAGTTAAAGGCGAACGGAGTTAGGAATGAATACCATGCAAAGTCCTTGCTAGGAACTAGCAATTCAGAATAAATTTCTATATTCCTTAAGGTTAGATTCTGTGGCAGCCCCTTGAATCTTAGCCTCTTACAGCGTGCTCTAGGGGCGTCCGGTCTCAATTCTGGTAAAAGTGCTGACCTGGCTGTCCCCCCACACCCTATCATGTGTGTCTGTGGGAGCAATATGTGGTTGTGCTAGTGTTTTGACGCTTGCCTTATCGTTCTCAATCCTTTTTGACGCTTTCCTTATCGTTCTCAATCCTTCTTTCGGAAAGATGCCTTTTAAAAATATTTTTCCCGCATCAGAACAAGATTCATTATATTAGATTAGCCAATTTGGGTGCACATGCGAATTCACCAATAGATTCTACAGAATCGGCATTTGCATTTTACTATAAAAAGCTAGTATTCACAAACATGTACATTTTAAACTATATACAACTACTGTACTTCTAATTCAAAACAACTCCAATTTCTTATTTACAATGAGTCTAGATGATACGTAAGGGGCATGTTCTCTGGATCTTCTTAAATTGCATTTTAATCTACTAGTAGTCTTGCTTGGGTAGCAGTCTTGCTTTGGTACCCTTTAACATATATTCCACTCATTTCCTATGTTGCTCGAACTCTTAAAAAATGTCAGCGAATGCGTGCCATATTCACCAAAAGTAGTGCATTTTTGGAATGACACGAGTGCAACATCAGAAGTGAAAGAGCCCACACAACTTAGCTCATTGCTTCAATATTTCTCTCTCCTAAATTCTTATCCATATTACTAAGAGATTTAACATTATGGAAAAAACATCGCAACAAAATAACTATTTAATACCTGAACATTAAAATTTATCTCTCCTCATTTGTCTTGCCTAACAATGTCCACAATTTCAGATATTGCCACTTGAGGACTCCGAATACAAGGAAGCAAATATGTAGATGCCAAAAATTTACTGGTTATCTAAATATTCCAGCTCAAAATTAAAGCAAGCTTGTTCTCTCTCGTCTGTAATGAGGATGGAATAGGAACATCATCAATTTTTTTTTTCTTTTTCTTTATGGAAATTAGGCAAATATGAACATCTTCAGTTGATAAGGAAAGTTTTACTGCATCCTAGAAAAAGCCATTTCACCTCTTTCTCATGAAATTACTGTAGCCAAAATTACCAGCGCTTTAGCATCTCATTTCCTAATATCACTACATCTTTAGACTGCTCAAACTGAACATCTATAACTGGAATACTAAGGCAAGCACAAGCTTAAAAGTTCCAGGGAAAAAAATAGCATCTCGATCCATGCAGAGTTCTCTGCTAGCATGATAAAATGTAAGCATTGTTCACAGTTATCAATTGATCATCGTCAATAAATTAAAGCAGAATGTAAGGACATCGAGGATCAAGTTAGAAATGCTCAAGCTTTTAAGTAAATCAACTCAGAGATGACTTAATTGTTATATCTGCTTGGCATCAGCAACACAAACTATTAGGAAAACAGCATTGACTAGCATGGATGGTCTAACTAGACCCACTCAATTGATTACTGCGGAAACATAGGATGAGCTATCTTCAAGAAACTTGATAAACTCCCGTTTCTTTGTTTCAAAGTTGAGCTTCGCATGGTCCAGCAATCCTTGTTCTCTCTGTAAATCTTCAAAAATTCTTTCTCTTTTCCATTTCAGCTCCTTCATTTGGCGCTCAGTGCTAAAGTAGTTTTCAGGTAGATTCGACCTTCCGGAACTCTTCGGAAATTTGATCTCTACTTCCCTTTACACAAAATGTACACAACAAAGAAATAACCCGAATGATTCAGTGATGCAATACAAACAAACAACAACATACCCAGTGTAATATAGCCTTACCCCTACCTTGGGAAGATAGAGAAAATAATTATTCAGTGATGCAATCAACAAGAAAAATAAAGTGTGCTGGAAGGTCAAATACATCTAATATTGACATATGAACTCAAATACACCTGATACATAAACATAGGATTAAAAACAGCTCCCAGGAGACTGAGATTAAGATATAAATAGTTGACAGAAGGCATTCAGGTAAATCTAAAAGGTGTTGCAGACTTCGAACTTGATTAATTCTGAATACTCCTCCCCAGATATTATATAATACAGTAGATTATTTTTCCTGATTAACTTCTAAAATGTGTTGTACTCTTTTCTTCTTTTTTCCCCTTTTAGGATAACGATTCATTAAAAATGCCAATGGTCTGTTAATATTTTGAAATGAATATGCAATACAAACAAATGCAACAAAGGCTACTTGCAGAAGATTTGCTTTTAGAAGTAGTGAAAGCAATGGAAGAACATATTCTATACAGATAGGGGAATTTTGTGAAAGTTTGAACTCCACAAAGGTCAAGCAACATGGTCACAAAATAACACCAGCTTTCCAGTTAAGGGGCAAAGTTAGAGATCAAGTATATTACTTGATACTCAACATGAAACAAGTTAATAGGCAATCAATTCTTTAGGGTGTCTTCACAAACAAGTTGAATTATCAAATAAGAGAAAAATTAATGAATGAAATAAAGACACCATTCAAGACAAGTCACTTTACCTCTCGCCTAGGAAAGATACACCATCACTCTTTATTATCCCACCGTCCAATGATACAGCTCCATCAGTTATAACAGGTAGTGCCTGCAGCATGTCTGCCCTTGTTTTGTATACTTGCAACCGTGAGAAAAGTTTGTAGAAGAGGGTCTCTCTCAGCCCATGACCAGTGCTTGTCACACAATACAAGTTCGCTGAGTCAATATTGATCATATTGACAGCAAAGCCAAGAAATCCAGAAGGAACTTCATCATTGAGATATCTTGGCTTCTTTATAGAAAGTCTCTTCTCAGGGTCATCGGCAATAAATTCACCAGCGTAGGGACTAAAATGATAAGCCAAAAAGGAAAAAGAAAAGAGAGTGAGGAAGTGTTAAAGAATATGAGCAGCAATTGCAAGAAGAAATCATCATAACTACAAACCTCAAGTTCTGTACACAGATTACGACAAATCGATCATTCAAAGGTCTCCCCATTGAAGCTCCAATTCCATGAAGACCAGAACTTTTATCTATAAAACCATCCTTGTCATATTTTTCCAGTGCTTCAAGTCCATCATGTGTCTTGCAAACAACTGCCAACATTGTTTCTCGCCCAAGATAATTGGAGAGAATCCTGGATTTCAGAGTATAAAGTACAAATGTCAATAATAATACAGTGAACTTCCTTTCCTTTTTTAAATAAGTACAGTGAATTTCCTTCATTTTATTTTTTATGAAAAGTACAGCAAACTACTTCACTATCTGCCTACTTCTTTGTAAGGATATGACACCTGGACCTAACTCAACCCCAAAAGTTAGCTCACGAGGGGAGGATAGACCAAGTCCATATATGCAAACCACCGATCCATTCCCAAACAATGTTGGACTCTAACACCCCCTTCACGCCAGGCCCAACTAGAGCATGGACCGGCAACCCAAATAGGGATGGACTGATACCATGTAAAGATATGGAGCCTCAGCCTAACTCAACTACAAAAGCTAGCTATGAGGGTAGGATTGTCCAAGTCCATACATGCAAACCACCCGTCAATTCCCCAACCAATACGGAACTCTAACCCTCTCTACCATTCTTTAAGCGCCAGGCTTTTTTTTTTTTTTTTGAGAAGGTTAAAGTTGTATGTATTAAGCACAAATCAATATATAGGTTGTACTGAAGCCATATATACATGTGAGCACAAGAAAGCAAAACAGGCCTACCATCCTAACAAGAACCTGAAGTGTCTAGGATAGATATAGTATCTTCTGAATAGACCTGATTGCACCAAAAACAAAACAACAGAATACAATTAAATTTGATCTTCTATACTGTATTTCTACTGTTCTCAAAACATCTAGAATTTCTTTCTCTCCAAATTGTCCACCAGATGCAAGCAGGTACCAGGTACCATCTTCCATCTGCTTATGTCATGTGTCATCTGCTCTAGCTCCAGCTGCTTCCCAGCTAAGGAAAGTTTCAGTAATCTTTCTAGGCATTGTCCAGGCTATACCTTTGAGATTAATGAAGATCTTCCATAACTGGTTAGTGATGTTGCAGTGAAGAAATAAATGGCCAACTGTTTCTGCCTCTTTTTCACATAAGAAACATCTAGAACAAAGAATCCACTTTCTCTTGATCAAATTGTCCTGTGTAAGCACCGCTTCCTTTGCCAATAACCATGAGAAACAAGCAACCTTATATGGTACTTTAGTCTTCCATATATGTTTACAGGGCCAGTTGTGATTGGTATTCTGGGTTGGTTCAACATTTTATAGGCTGCATTAACACTGAACTTCTCACTGCTATTTCCCTGCCATGTCAGCATGTCATCTCCGCTCTAGGTTCCTGTGAAATTCTCCAGCTTCTCCAGCCGCTTGTGAAATTCTATCATTCTGTTCACCTTCCCGTCGTTCAGGTCTCTTCTAAGTATCAGATTCCAACCTTGAGGTGACCACATTTCAGCTATAGATCTCTGTTGGTGTTGAGCTAGAGCAAAAATATCAGGAAATAAGACTTTTAAGGTTCCGTTACCCAACTAGTTATCATTCCAGAATGAAGTCTTGCTACCATTTTGTACACTGATGGAGACTTTACATTTAAGTGCTGGCCATAGTACCCTGATAGACCTCCAAAGGCCAACACCATAAGCTGAGTTAACTGGCTTTGTCATCCAGTTATCGTCCACTTCATACTTAGCTTTAATCACCTTGCTCCATAAGTTTTGAGGGTCTTGAGAATGAACCAGGTGCTTTGCTGTGATTCTTCAAATTTCTAATTCCCAATCCGCCTTGTGCCTTGCTAAGAATTACTTCTTGCCACTTTACTAGATGATACACCTTTTTTTCTTTATTGCCCTTCCATAAAAACTTCCTTCTAATGTTGTTTAGTCTTTGAGTGACTCCCACTGGAATGAATGGGAAAAAAGGACATCATATGAGTCGGCATAGAATCTAGGACTGAATTAATCAGAGTGAGTCTCCCACCAAATGGCAACTATTGACACTTCCATCTTGAAAGATTTTTCTCACATTTCTCTATGACATTGTTTCAGATCCCTGTAGATTTTGATTTTGCCCACAATGGCATGCCAATATAAGTAGTAGGGAGAGCTCCTACTTCTCCCCCTACAATCATTGCCAAAGCCTCCATTTAGTTACTTCATTAACGGAGAAAAGATGACTCTTTCTCCAGTTAATATACAGCCCAGAAATACCTTAAAAAAAGACTTAAGATAATTCTTAGAATTTTCAATTGCTCCACATTTGCATCACAGAATATCAAGGTGTCATCGGCGTACTGGAGATGTGAAATCTCCTGACTATAATGACCATTCATGGCTACCTCAAAGCCCTTAATCCACCCGTTAATATTGGCAGTTTGGATCATGCTGTTTAGCCCTTCCATGGCAATTATGAACAAAAGTAGGGGATAGGGGATCACCCTGAGACCTCTTTGAGCTTGGAAAAAACTTTCCGGGGAACCATTAATGATGACTGAGAATCTGACAGTGGAAACGCAAAATTTTATCCAATTGATCCATCTCACTCCAAAGCCCATCTGTTGTAACATGCTAAGTAAGAAATTCCAATTAACACGGTAATATGCTTTCTCAATATCTAGCTTACAAAGAAGACCAGGCTTCTTCTGTTTCTGTCTTGAGTCTACCTCTTCGTTGGCTATAAGAATAACATCCATTATTTGCCTTCCTTTTATAAATGCGATCTATTGTGAGTCTACCAAATTTTCCATTACATTTTTCAGTCTAACAACAAGTACTTTTGCAGTAATCTGGTAGATGCTTTCGATGAGACTTATTGGACTGTAGTCCCTTAACTCCTTTGCATCTTTCTTCTTGGGAATCAAAGCAATGTAAGTAGCATTAAAACTCCTTTCCAAGAAAGCATGAGAATGGAAATTGTGGAATACCCCCATGATGTCTTGTTTGAGCACCTCGCAGCATTTACTAGAGAACCCCGTTGTGAATCTATCAGGCCCCATGCCTGATCCACGACGCACATTTTCAAACAACTCGGGACTTCTTGTTCTTCAAATTTGCTCTTCAAATGATCCTTTTCTTCCACAGTTATTGCTGGACAATCTTTGAAGTTGCTT
Organism: Capsicum pubescens; assembly: GCA_030864215.1. Taxonomy (NCBI): domain Eukaryota; kingdom Viridiplantae; phylum Streptophyta; class Magnoliopsida; order Solanales; family Solanaceae; genus Capsicum; species Capsicum pubescens. The sequence goes on along the minus strand of CM061540.1, from coordinate 49,317,126 downwards.
CCAGGCCTCCACTCTTCCGTCTCAATGTAGAGTTCTTTGTAAAATTCCAAAATCTCATTTTTGATACTCTGTCGCTCTGATTTTAATCCATCCCGAAACATTAATTGGTAAATGTTGTTACATCTTTTTTCAGGCAGTTGCAATTTTGTGAAAAAACTTATCTTGTCTCCTTCCTTCAACCAAGTGGCCCTTAATCTTTGCCTCCATGCCACTTCTTCATTCTTCAAAAGTTCTTCATACTTAATTAGTAGGGATACCTTTTCCACCATTTCCTCCTCCGTCAAATTTCTGCTTCTCAGTACCTTGTCCAACACTGCCAGTTGATAGAGCAGGTTTGACTTTTGTACTTTCAGATTGTCTTGGTTGCTTTTACTCCACTCCCTCAGTTTTCATTTCAAAGCTTTCAATTTACAAGAAAAAGTGTAGTTAGGTTTTCCTAAAAAATCAAATGATGTCCACCAACTCTTAACTTTGTCGACAAAGCCATCAGTGTTTAGCCACCAATTATCGAACTTGAAGTATGATTTTTGTTGTTCCCAAGATATTACTCTCCGCCAAAGGGATAGTCTAATATTGCTAAAACTGCCATCCCACTCTTCAGATATCAGGATTCTGTCAATTCTTGAGGCAGCCCTGTATACCAAGTATATGCACCACCTTCCACAATTGACGATCAATAAGGTTCATGTCTTCTATGAAGTCCGAGAATTCCACCATAGCTATGGACCTTCTCTTGCAATTCCTCTTTTCTATAGGAAATTTGACTATATTGAAGTCTCCACAAATTGCCCATGGACCCTCCATCAAGCCCCTCACAGCACTTACTTCCTCCCAAACCTCCCTTTTTTCAGAGTGACAGTTTCGAGCATATACACTTGTGATATGGCATCTGAAATCCTGCAGCTGACCTTCAAATTTACATGTCAATGTATGAATCCCAATCTGAAATATCTCCCCTTTCCATATTCTTCTATCCTATATCATTATGATTCCACCCCTACTTTCATTGGCCTGAAGACAGGCGAAACTTTTCCATCTACCTCCGTAAATTTTCTTAACAGTGTCTTCTACATCCCCCTCTAGTTTAGTTTCCTGCAAACATATGATGTATGCACCCACACTAGTAGAGAATTCTTCACTAATCTTCTCTTGTCTATGTTGTTTAATCCCCTCACATTCCACGTGACTAATTTGAACTTCATTGATCAATTAAAGTCGAAGCCTTCCCCCTAATTTTGCTTCCACTAACTTTGAATTTAACATCAAAAGAGACCAGTCCCTACAGCTCTAGTATCCCCTTGAATCTGCTTTTTTTAACATTACTCTCTGACTCTATACTTCTTGCTTGTCTACTGCTATCAATCTGCATGAGAAGTTCCATGGCTTCTTCTTCATGTCCCTGAAAATTGACTCCGAATAGTTTGTCTAATTTGATCAAATATTGACGGACCCAAATTGGTGTATCCACTTCTTTGTCTTGATGATCACCTTGATATCGAACCACAATTGGTTCGGCTTCTTCAACTTCCCAGATTTCCCCACAATTTCCATATTCAGTATGTAAAAGTTGATTACGAACTTCAGTGTTGCAGTCAACCTTTGGATCTCCCATTAATATAAGAGGCAATTCAGCACCAGTGTTCACCAATCATCTATCGTCCTCCTCTGTCAAATTTATTCCGTCGCAGGTTGACAGATTCTCTGGATGCAAATTGTTTAAAAACTCGTGTCGTATTGAAGCAGTTGAAGTTTTAGTAGGAATTGGAGAAGATAGAAAGGATTGATGTTGCTGAATTTCAACTGTTCTGTAGTTGAGGCCCTCTTGGCAGAAGAGGTCTCATCCAGAGCTTCCTCCTGATGGGAGTCTATTCCTTTTGTAATTGATGCTATGTCACTCGACTTGAAGCCAATATTAGCATTAATTTCTATCTCCAGAAGGTCCGAGTTACTGGGCTCTGAAAATTCGAGCTTGGCCAGGTTTGTACAATTGGGTCGAAAGTGATTGGGCCCAATTTTCGGACTCTTCTTTTAAACTGGATGAAATTACCTTGCTCCGGCCACCTCACATGCATATCACATGACTTATTTTTTAAATCAGCCCCATCTTTCGATGTGCCCACGTGACTTATCACCTGCACTGCCTATATAGGTTAGGTTACCCTCATTACCCATCGGTCCTTCACCTCTTTCATGGTTGATCTGCTGTCCTCTTCTTACCATCACCGGACCAGGTGGGGATTTTGTATATGAATCCATCACATTCCAGCTCTACCTCTTTTGGGACTGCACTTCCATCTCCCCTGACCTTGATTCTTGCCCAGTAAAGATGATTCTTGAGATTGGTTTCTTCTACAGTTTCAATCCAACCGCCACATATGTCGCCGACTTGTTGGAATGTGGTTTGAGACCACAAGTTCACCGGTAACTCTAGAAGGCGAATCCAGACCCAATTTCTTGCAATTCCATCTGGCCAGCACCCAGAGGTGGGAGACCACCATTGTAGGTTCATCTTTAGCTTCTTCCAGCTCCATTCTCCTTTTAGCACATGTTCTGCCTCCTTCCTGGAAGGCATTTCAAAGAGAAAGTGAGTCATTCATTCCATAAACATTGACTACATGGGAGGTGCTCCAGTTGCTACTAGTCCATCTTCGAATGTCGTTCAAAGTTGGGGTTTCATGACCTGAGAAGCTTCCAACAATGCATCTTCCAAGTACATCCTCTTCTGAAGGCACCGAGCTTCCAGGAATGGTTGTTCTGGATATTGAGGATTTGATCACTGGCTTTTTCATTCCTTCCGTCTCCCACTTGTTGGTTTAGAAGGCTTCCATGTATAAGGCTTCAAGACATGGCCTTCTAGCTGCTGCATTAACTTCCCCTTCATCTGTGGCATTGATGAACCCGTTGATTTTCTGTGCTATATCCCCCCAACCAGCATTTAATGTAACTTCAGGTGTTATAATAACAGACCTGCTGCCCCCCTGTATAGCAATGGCACTAATGTACCTGCCATGTTCATTGTACTTGAGAGCACAAAAGAATTCTGCAAAATGGTCCTTTAATTTCCATCTTCTGTCTGTCTGTTTATGCTCCTTAGAGGCAGTAATAAATACCTGAACTATCCATTTCATTACTTTAATGTTAACAGTAGCTTTCCTCATCAAGTGTCTACTACGCTCAGTCCATTCAAACCAGGTTTCTGCACTTGATCTGAACTTTGAGATGTCATAGGACTTAAAACCAGCATGGAAGAAAATCACGTTGTCTCCCATGACATAAGAAAGAGAAAGCAAAAAGAAAGGAGTGGTAGCAAACTACAACAGAAGGTTGTAGTTAGGGTTGATGAGAACGAAGGTGGAGAATTCCGGTGGACAAGTCACCGGAAAAGGTGTTCTACAGTCCTAAGAAGTAGGAGAGAGAAAATTCTTGGAGAATGTGCCTGAAAGCATTTCCATTTTGAGTTTTTTTTTGTATTTAGAAACTAGAGAATTTTAAGCGTCATGCTTCTTTCAACTTCTATTCTCAAAATGTAGTGAACTATTCAGATTCCAACTCCTATGTCGCAACAAGACCTAACTTTAAGCAAGGAAATGCTCATTTTCGTACACACAAGAGTCTCCACTTGCTATGGGCGTGTCGGCAACTATAACCATTTGTTTCACTTTCCCTTAAAGTTCTTACCATTGTCAAGAAAATGTTTCCCTTTTCCCCCTAAGAATGGAATATAATGATACTTTGGAAAATGCTTTGACCCTACATAGACGTGGAACAGAACGTGTGCGACATGCAAAAATACATCTTCATCTACCAAAAGAAAAAAGAAGAAACTGAATCATCCCATAACAAAGAAGAGCTAAGATGGACTAAGCCATGAGATGCTCCCTACACTAATCTGTTCCATGATCTCAAACCATGCATGACTTGATAGCTATTTTCCAGCCATAAAACAGAAGGCCAAAAAATAAGATGGTGCAAGAGACTAGATTTCTTCTATAAGTTTACAAGACAAAGCAAGAAACTAGAGACTATAGTTCGAATTCAAAGCCCACTCTGATCCCCGAGCATCACCACCATTGTCCTACACATTTTTCTGACCAAATCTAGAGAAAAGCTCATATAATAATGTACACATATGACATGCCAAACATTCCTTTATGGGAGATAGGCCAGATTTGGACCAGTACCTTCTGGTGCCTCAACACAGGAAATTCTGAAGGCCCCTTTCACCAATGGCTAAGGAGGAGGAGGAGGAGGAAGAAAATGAACAACAAGAAATATAAGAAAAGAAAAGAGAGATAGAGGGGAACAGGGATGACAAACAACTGATGGTAGAGGGGAAGTCTGTCAAGACCTTGAAATAGTCCTCTTTCATGATCTCCTACTCCTAAATCCAAACAAAATCTTTAACCCTCTTTTTATAGTCAGCAGAAGTACAAAAAAAAAGTGTGTTTATTTAACATCACTGCATCAACTACAGGTAGTTTTTTTCTGAACAAGGGGATTATTCCCAGGTCAATTAGTACGAAATAAAGGATGAAAAGTATAATAAAAATATTAATAATAATAATAATAATAATAATAATAATAATAATAATAATAATAATAATAATAATAATAATAATAATAATATCATCAATATTTATGATTACTATTGTCTTCTTATTATTATACAAACACTTCTAAATAATTTTTTTGATAACCTACAAACACATCTAATTAATTAGAAGAAAATTAATGCAAACACGTCTAAAATTTCTGGAGACCGGAGACAGAAATCTTTTCAGATACAAAGGAGTAAAGACCCAATGAGAGACATGGAAAAAACACTAAACGGTCAATAACAATTTATATAGCCTACTACCATAGTCTGTTTCGATTCACTTGACTCTTTTCCCTGGAAAGTTCAACCTCCAAGAATTCAAAAATAGATATACTACTATAATCTTAGTCTTACAAATATCCACATATTGTATACCTGCTGAGATTATCGTCGTCAACTTTCCCAAGCAAAGCAACAATTCCCATCATGTCCTTCAGCGATGGAAGATGAGCAATCTGAGGTTTCAGCTGGCAATAGATGCCAGCTGCAGATTTATCACATTTTAAGATTTGTTGAATGGTCTCCTCCTCGTTCCGTCCATTGGAAGAATCCTTATTTTCAGAACCAGTTCCACTTTCTGAAAGATACTTGCCAAGCTCAACTAAAATAAGCCATAAAGCACAAGAAATTAAAATTGAGAAACAGTGAAAAGGCATTTGCAAAACGGAAAGAAACAATATTAAACTAAATGTGATAGTCTACATGGAGTTACTTCTAAATAGGCAAACAACAAACAACAACAACAAACCCAATGTATTCCCACAAAGTGAGGTCTGGGGAGGGTAAAATGTACGCAGTCCATACCGCTACCTCCGAAGAAGTAGAGAGGTTGTTTCCGATAGACCTCCAGCTCAAGATAGAGAATAGTAAACAAGGTCGTAATGAAACATGAAACAGGATAGATGGCATAATAGAAATAAGAAATAATAAAAATAGAAATAAGAGAAATAAGAAATAAGAGAAAGAAGAGAAATAAGAAATAAGTAGGAATAGGCAATACAGAGCAATTTTTTTTTTTTTTGAAAACAAAAGATACAAGTATGAATAGGCAATAGAGAGCAATAAATCCATGAACAATATATTAGGCCTCTGTCAGCTCACTCAAACAAGCTGATGGCTGCTATTTTGTGCTACATGCAATCACAAAATCTGTATTAACTTGAAACAGGAAGACTTCTCTTGATATGAAAATCTTACCATGTTTGATTGTTTCCTTCCCATTGACAGAGTAAAAACATCATATTCTAGGATACTGTAAGAACAAAATAACTGCACATGCATTTTACAGCACAGCTAATTAACGTGAAAAGAAGGAAATACCTTGAATGTCTGAAATTGAACCATCCAACTTGTTCATCTCAACCTTTAGGAATCCGATATTATCGTCATGGAGCTTGATTTTGAGACCTATCTCTTTCATTTCATTCTCAAGCTTCTGCAGTAATTAAATGATATATTCATGAATATTGACCCATCTACTTCACAATTTGTCATCATGTGCATTATCATCTCAAATAATGGCTGTGCGCAGATATATCTATACCTATTATCAAGATCATTGTGCATACTGCATCCATGAATAATAAAATAAAATAAACTATGCAGATATCTTTCATAATCTAACCTTGGAATGGCGGATTACTGCCTCAACGGAACCAGAACCACTTTGCATTGTGTCCCGATTGCCTGCAAAAACAAAGGAATATTTTGTTAGAGTTGCTTGTTAAGAAAAAATTCAACAAGTGTCTATTATAAGGCCCTAGAGTGCCCACCACACTACAGTGTAACAAGTAATAGTAACATGCAAATCGTACTTGCCATTTTTTTAATCTTTGCGTCATTTAGGAGGAAACATAAAACATACTTCTTTTCTGAAAATACATAATGAAGGTTGAACATAAGGATTTCACCACAAGATGCAAAAGTTTCTGCAGCCGATATACTATATTAGATGGAAAGAGGCCAAAGTTCAGGCAGAGGTTTTAATATAACAGCCCTCATTTTTAGTAAATTAGAATTTGTGACCAACTATTGGGCAATGGAAGACAAACTTCACAACTTCGGGTATTAGTTCAAATACTGGCATCAACTTTAACTAATGGAAGTGCTTTGAAGCTATGTCAGATATAAAATAACAATTGGTAAAGGGGAACTGCAAAGGGATTGATATTATTGTGTTCAGAAAGATAAACTTCTCAAAAGTGCATCTGCAATCTGTTTGAAGAGCACCGGCAACATAAATATAAAGTGAAAAATGAAATAATAGTAGGACTTCCTTGTAAGGTTGCTATAGTACATTTCTCCAGCATCAAGTATCAATCTACTTATCCTATATAACAGTCAAATGGCATTCGGATGAATACCAGAAGATCAACATCCACCTCCAAGACCCTACATAGTAACCTCCAGGCAAGTCAGCTAAACCCTTGGCCAACCTCATGATAGCAACACGTCTTGCCATGAAGATTACTCACCAATATCCGAAGTGCGATCCATTAGATGAACAAATTTTCACATAGGCTGATGACATTATAATTTTCACTTTGACATATGATTTTCTTCTTAAAATTGGCGATTGTGAGAAATATACGAGATGAATATTATTGAATTGTTGTTACATCTACATGATTACATTGAGACCCTATTTATAGACACTACATTCCAATTCTTTTCCAACTAGGAGACTACATTACAACCCTTTTTCAAGTAGGGTTCTATATGTTATTCATATCCCTACTCATATTCTAACACTCCCCCGAGCTGGTGCGTACAAGGCATATGTACCAAGCTTGTTATGGATGTAATTAATATGAGGATCACTGAGAGACTTGGTGAAGATATCTGCAAGAAAATTGGTATGGACTGCTCAAGACGTCTGGGCGATCACAACCGAAAAGGAACAAAATGAAAAAGTGGTCGAAGAAGTAGTCAACATCGCCGGAAAATCGATTTATCGTTGGAAAATTACCGAAAACTGGTATAAAATATATGGGTTATCTCGAAATCGAGAGATGAGTAAATCTTGAACAAGAAGACCGAAAAACTGGCCGAAACATGCTCAGGTGCCGTATTATACAATTGACGGCTGAAAACTGAAAAAATTACTCCCTCTGTCCCATTTTATGTGTCACCATTTCTTTCTTTGTTCGTCCTAAAAAGAATATCACATTTCCTTATTTGGTAACTATTTAGAGACACAATTTCACTTTTACCTTAATTGGTCCCACTTATAAGGCCCCACTTAATTAAAGATACAAGTAACGCATTTTTTAATAAAGGACAATTTGGTAAAAATCATCAAGTCTTTTCTTATTTCTTAAACTCCGTGCCCGGTCAAACTATGACACATAAAATGAGACAGTGGAAGTATATGGATAGGATCGAAATGATGGCACGACCCTACTGAAAAAGAGAAATTATATGTGTAGGGTCGGAATAAAGGCAAGACCCTACTGAAAAAGAGAAATTATATGGGACTTATATGGGTAGGGTTAGAATGACGACATGACCCTACTAAAAAAGAGAAACTATATAGGTAAGGTTCGAATGACGTCACGACCCTACTAGTAAATAGAAATTATATGGATAAGGTCGGAATGACGGCACAATCCTACTGAAAAGAAAAATTATATAGGTAGGATCGCAATGAAGACATGACCCTCCTGAGAAAAGAGATTATATGAGTAGGGTCAAAATGATGGCTCGGTCCTATGCAAATCAGATCTGAGAAGTCATTGGGCAGATGCACGGTGCAATGCAACTCAGAAATAAGAAAGTAGTCTGAAAAGATGCACGATACTATGCAAATTAAATATGAGAAGTAGTTCGGAGAGATGCACAATGCTACGCAAATCAAATATGAGAAAATAGTCACCGAAAAGATGCATGATGCTACACAAATTAGATATGAGAAAATAGTCACCTTAAAGATACATGGTGACCTAACTTTTGCTAACATAATTACAGCCACCCGCCGACAACGGAAATTCTTTGATTCTTTACCATGATCGTAGAAGCTTTGATATCATGTGAGAAATATAAGAGAAGAATAGTATTGAATTGTTGTTATTTCTACATGATTACATTGAGACCCTCTATTTATAGGTTGTACATTTTGATCCTTTTTTAACTAGGACACTACATTATAATTCTTTTCCAAGTAGGATTTTATATGATATTCCTATTCTAAATCATATTCTAATGGTGATGAAAACATTGGCTACATATTGAGAAAGTGAGTGGATGGCTGATTAACGAAGGAAAGAGTGCAGTGCAGTGTATATGCATGAAAATTCAAAGGAGCGGTGATCACATTGGTGAACACAATTACAAGAATTTTAAGAAAAGAGTTCCCCTTTACATACTTAGGGGTGTCGATCTACTATAGCAGGAGTAAGAATGCACATTACAAAGAAATCATGATAAAGTGAGTAACATACTCTTTGTTTTTTCAAACTAGTAACTAACATACTCTTTTTTTGAAATTGGTAAATTTTTCTATTTCTAAAAATCAGTACTTAAGTTGTACTGAAAACCATATTTACATAAGGAACTCTAAAGAAGATGTCCCATCCCTATAATATGTCTAAGACATCAATGACAGAGACAGTATCGTTAGAGTATGCCTGATTACACCAAAAACTCAAAGTCAAGATACAATTTAGTTTGATTTGTTGCATATTACTCTCTTTATTCTCAAAAACTCGGAGATTCCTCTCTTTCCATATAGTCCACCAAATAGCAACAGGAATGATTCTCCAATTGCTTCTGTTCTTCTCTTGTAATCCTGCTGCTTCTTCCCAACAGTATAGAGCCTCCGAAATTCAACCAAGCATGGACCAGGAGATGTGTTTAAGCCTTAGGAATAAACTCCATAGTTGTCCAGAGACCTTGCATTGGATGAACAGGCGATTGATTGTTTCTGCAGTTTCCCCGTAAAAAATGATCTAGAGCATAGTGGGATCCCCTGTTCATCAAATTCTCCGTGTCAACACAATTTCTTTAGCCAATAACCATACAAAACATGCCACTTTGTGTGGGATCTTCGCTTTCCATATGTGTTTCCAAGTCGATTCAGGACATGTATGATGGCGCGAAGACCCGTGTGAGAGGACGGTAGGTGGAGATTCAGAGCACTTTCCAATTTTGATGGGGTTGCATCAGGGCTCGACTCTTAGTCCTTTTTTATTTGCCTTGGTGATGGATGTCTTGACGCAGCATATTCAAGGAGAGGTACCGTGGTGTATGTTATTTGCTGAGTACTGATTGACGAGACTCGAGAAGGAGTTAATGATAAGTTGGAAACTTGGAGATAGACCCTTGAGTCTAAAGGTTTTCATTTGAGCAGGACCAAGACGGAGTACTTGAAGTGTAAGTTTAGCGATGTGTCGCAGGAGGCAGACGTGGTGGTGAAGCTGGACTCTCAGAAGAGAGAGAGTTTCAAGTATCTGGGGTCTATGATTCAAGGCAATGGTGAGATTGACGAAGATGTCACGCATCGTATTGGGGCAAGGTGGTTGAAGTGGAGGCTCGCTTAGGAGTTTTATGCGATAGGAAGGTACCCCCAAGCTTAAAGGTAAGTTCTACAGAGTGGCAGTCCGACCTGCTATGTTGTATGGAGCGGAGTGTTGGCCAGTTAAGAACTCCCACATCCAGAAGTTGAAGGTGGCGGAGATGAGGATGTTGCGATGGATGTGTGGCCATACCAGGAAAGATAGGGTGAGGAATGAGATTATTCGAGAGAAGGTAGGAGTGGCTTCGGTGGAGGACAAAATGCGTGAAGTGAGGTTACGTTGATTTGGGAACGTGATGAGGAGGGGCTCTAAGGCTCCAGTGCGGAGGTGTAAGGCACTGGCTATGGATAGTTTTAAGCGGGGTAGAGGTAGACCGAGGAAATATTGGAGGGAGGTGATTAGGCATGATATGGAGCAGTTACAGCTTACAGAGGGCATGACCCTTGATAAGAAGCTGTGGAGGACGCGGATTAGGGTAGAGGGGTAGGGGGTGGGAGTGCGTCGAAAGTTTCTTGTTTGTGGTGTTGAGTAATGTTTATGGTTTGGATATATAGTTTCTAGTTTATCTTGCTTTGGGTATTATTGACGGTGTTATTTTCATTATATCTTGTTTTATTGCTATTCCTCATTATCTTAGATTGCTTTATTTTATCTTATCTTGCTTTAGATTGTTTTATTGTTTTATTTTGAGCCGGGGGTCTATCGAAAACAACCTTGCTATCTCAGAGGTAGTGGTATGGACTGCGTACACTTACCCTCCCCAGACCCCACTTGGTGGGAATATACTGGGTATATTGTTGTTGTTGTTATGCTGCACTTACTTTAAATATCCCTTTACTACCCCCAACCATTGCACTCTATCCTGACCTATCCCCAAACCACTAAAATGTTTAGTGATGCTGAGATTTTGTTACTCTTGGAATTTCCTAGTTATTTAGATGCCTCCTGAATACAAAATTCCACCCTTGAGGAGTCCATAATTCATCTATAGAACTCTGTTGTCGAAGTACCAAACTATGAATATCAGGGAAGAGTGTCTCCAGATTTCTTGCTTCATGCCATTCATCCTTCCAAAATCTAGTTTTAGTACTATTTACCACTTCGATATTGATGTTAGATTTGAATTCATTCCATAATAATCTAATGGACTTCCATAAGCTAACACCGTAAGGAGTGGTAACTTCCTTTGTCACCCAACTATCAGCCTCTTTATATTTTGCTTTAATGACTGTGCCCCATAAATTCTGATTATCATTTGAGTACTTCCAAAGCTACTTCATCCTCAAAGCCTTGCTCTGATTCTTCAAATTCTTGATCCCCAAACCCCCGACTCTCTTTTCATTTATCACTGTTTTCCATTTGACTAAGTGGTACCCCATCTTTTCTTTGTTCCCCTGTCATAGAAATTTTCTCCTGATGCTATCCAACCTATTGATGATTCCTATTGGGACAGGAAATAAAGACATCATATATGTTGAACGTGCATCAAGAACAGAGTTTATTAGAGTCAATCTTCCACCCAAAGAGAGATATTGAGACCTCCACCTTGTTAGCTTCTTCTCACACTTCTCAATCACCCCATTCCAGATTTCCACAGCCTTGGATTTGGCCCCCAAAGGCATACCCAAGTAAGATTTCCACAGATTTCCACAGCCTTGGATTTGGTCCCCAAAGGAATACCCAAGTAAGCAGCTGGGAAAGTACCCACTTCACCCCAAAGAATTAACTTCAAAGTTTCCATGTTTGGCACTTCATTGACTGGATATAGTAAGCTTTTCCTCCAATTGACATGTAACCCAGACATTCCTTCAAAAAGAACCAGAATTAGTCTTAGGATCTTGAGTTGGTCCTCTTCAGCATCACAGAAGATCAAGGTATATCTGCATATTGGAGATGGGTTATCTCTACACTTACCCTTCCAACTCTAGCAACTTGAAAACCTCTTAACCACCCTTCTCTGCTTGCATTCTTGATCAAATTGTTGAGTCCCTCCATGACTAATATGAAAAGGAAAGGTGATAGAGGATCACCTTGCCTTAGGCCCTTTTGTGCACTAAAGAAACCTGCTAGAGATCCATTTACCAACACTGAGAAATGCACCGATGAAATGAAGAATTTAATCCACTGCCTCGATTTGAGGCCAAATCCCATCTTCTCTAACAATACCCAAAAGGAAGCTCCAATTGACATGATCATATGTTTTCTCAATATCTAATTTGCATAGAATTCCTGGTTTCTTCAAGATTAACCTGGAGTCTACCACTTCATTAGCTATGAGAACAACATCCAAAATTTGCCTCCCTTTAATAAAAGCCAATTGTTGTGAATCAACTAGCTTGGCCATCACTCTTTTCAGCCTTTCAGTGAGCACTTTTGAAAATATTTTATACATGCTGCCTATCAAACTGATAGGTCTAAAATCTTTCAATTCTTTTGCACCTTTCTTCTTCGGAATAAGAGCTATGAAGGTAGCATTGAAGTTTTTTACAAACTTTCCTTGATCATAGAAATTTTGGAAAGTCTTCATATATCATCTTTTACCACTTCCCAACATTTGATGTAAAATTCGGTCCTGGTGCTTTATCAACTGCACATTGCTTTACACACCTGAGAATCTCCTCCTCGTCAAATCTACTTTCTAGGTCCTCCATTTCCTCCCCTGTTAGCCTTGGGCAATTTATGAAGTTGTTGGTAGGTCCCCACTAAACTTCTTCTGAGTAGAGTGTTTCTACTAAAACTTCACTATTTCCTCTTGAATTCTTTCTGGTTCTTGGACAATGTTCCCCTAAACTAGTAGTTGGTCTATGTTGTTGTACCTCTTATGTGCATTAGCCATCTTGTGAAAGAACTTGGTGTTCTTATCCCCATTCTTTAACCGAAGAGATCTTGATCTTTGTCTCCAGTAGACCTCCTCATTCTTTATTAAACCCTCTAGATTTAGGAGTCAGGATGCCTTTTTTGTTGCTTCATCTTCCGTTAATGCTCTATCGGCAGCAATATTATCCATAGTGGCTAGTTTTTCAAGAACATTCTTCCTCCGTTGGCCTATGTTTCCTTGCTCACTTCTACTCCACTTCTTCAATTTGTGTTTCAAGACTTTTAATTTGGATGCAAGGATGTAGTCAGGTCTCCTAGTATAATCAAATGAATTCCACCACTTCCTTACTCTATCAGTGAAGCCTTCCGTCCCCAACCACCAATTTTCAAATTTAAAATAGCTCTTGTTCTTCTTCCATGAACCACCTTGAAGAGTGATCTGATATTATTCTCCGCAGGCTATACTGTTTCAAGTTGCTAAAAGCACCATCCCATTCTTGAGAAACCAAGATTCTATCAATTCTTAAGGTTATCTGATGGTTATCCCCTTTGAACCAGGTGAACTTAGTATTTTCCAGTTGGAGATCAATTAATTCAGGTCCTCAATCAAATTAGGGAACTCCCTCATCCCTATTGTTCCCTTAATACAATTCTTCTTTTCTGAAACGTATCTGGCCACATTGAAGTCACCACACATAGCCCATGGACCTTCTATTAATCCTTCGATAGATCTAATTTCTTCCCAAACTAGTCTTTTTTCCACATAGCAATAAGGTGCATATACTCCTGTAATGTTGTAGGAGAAATCCAACAATTGTGATTCAAATTTACAAGTGAGAGTATATGCCTTGTCTCTAGTAATTCTCCCTTCTATATTCTACTATCCCAAAGCATCATTATCCCTCTTTTTGTCCCACTAGCCTCCAAACATGCAATTTTTATCCATCTACCCCCCCCCCCCCCCTCCAAATAATATTTGCACTACCAGCCCACTTACATCCCCCTACAGTTTGGTTTCGTGAAGACAAATGATGTCCGCATTCCAATTCCCCATAATATTCTTGATAACCCTCCTCTTATCCCTACAATTCAAACCCCTTACATTCCATGATACAAGTTTGAATTGCATCATGTAATAGCTAAGATGTTCCTCCCCTTTTCTCTACCCCCACCGCTCTTGAATTTCACATCAAAGGCTACTAAATTTTTCAATTCTTTAGAGCCTTTGAACCTTATCTTCTTACAAACTGTTGTAGCATCTTGATGCCTGGCTTGTCTAGCACTATCCACCTGTAGTTGTTGTTCCATAGCTTCTTCTTCATGGCCTTGGAAGTCGGCCCCAGTAATTTCCCCAATTTGATCAAATTTTGTTTCACCCAAGCAGAAACCTCCTCTTTTTCTGCAATTAAATGTTGTGTGTGCAATGGCTCAGCCTCTTCAACCTCCCTTTCTTCAATGAAGTTCACTGATCTCAACTCTATCATAGTGCATGCATCTTCTTCCACCCTTTATTCATGTCAAAAATAATTAGGGGTTTGGGATTCTATTTCCTCTGCAGCTTGCATGGTCATATCCATCAATCCACCAGTCGAGATTATTGATGTTGTCTCTTTCTCAGTGCTCTGTTTCTAATCCGAGCTTTGGATTGAACTCAATATCTGTATCTTGAAAGATCCAGTCTTCTATGGAAGTGGGTTGGGTCAAATTGGTTATGTTATTAAAAATAACTAGGCTTGCTGAACCAGCCTACTATTCTTTTCATTTAAATGGCCTGACCTAGATCTGAGGAGGCCCAAAACATTATTCTTCATTAACGGGGGCATGTGGGTCTCACGTGCCTTAGTGGGTACCACTGCATCTGACAACTTTTCTCTTCCCAAGTGGGTCTAAGTACGAGGATCCCTAATATTAAGGGATTTCTGAATTGGGAAACAGAGATTACTCGCTATTACCCTCTGGTCCATACCATGTTATGGATTTAACATGAGCTCATCTTCTCTGGTGGAGCACGAGCCTTTTTCCGGCAGAACTTCGTATCTCACTTTGCTTTCAACCCATATCGGAAAATAATACTTGATTCCATCCCGCGAGATGGACACCTCTTTTGGTAGATTCCTTCCCCCATTTGCAACCAAAATTCTTGCCCACCTCATATGGTTCTTCAACTCTGTCTCTTTTTCAGTAGCCACCCATCCTCCACAGAGTTTCCCAATTTCTGCAAAAACTTGATGTGATCAAAGATGTAGAGGAATTCCTATAATTTTGATCCAGGTTTCCTCGACTTCAATAGAGGTTGGTTCACACCCTAAGATCGGACACCACCATTCTAGGTTGAAACCTAGGGTTTTCCACTTCCATTGTCCTTGAAGAGTTTGTTACGCCATGAATTTGTTGGGAAATTCAAAGAGGAACATGTCACGATACAACTCATAGATATTGACTCCAAAGGTTTTCTTCCATTCAGAGGATGACCATCTTCTAATCTTGAACAGAGAAGGTTTCTCTTTGCTAGCCTTCTCCACATATCCAACACCTACTCAAAAGTCCATCCTCTTGCTTGTCCGATGAGTTTGCCAACTCAGTTTCTCTATGACTTATTGAGAGCCATTTGTTGTCTCTCACAGCCTTCCAGTACAAATATTTGGGATCTGTAAGTGTAAGTCTAGATAGGTTGGTTGGTGCGGTTCCTTTTTTGCATTTAATGAAATTCTCTATCTTAAATTCTAAACCGTACCATCCAACATTTAAAACTGGTTCTGGAATGATGATAATCGATCTTCCCCCATCACTTAAAGCAATAATGCTCATATATCTCCCATATTCATTATGTTTCCTAGTACAGAAGTATTCCTCTTTTCTGTCAGCAAACCTCCATCTCCTTACGTTCTTCTTTTGATCACTGGAGGCAACTCTTAGCACGAAGCAGATCCACTCCATTGCCTTAGTGCTAACAGTTATTCTTCTCATCATTCTTCGACTTCTCTCCACCCACTCATACCAAACAGAGTCCTTAACATTCTATTTCGTTATATCAAAGGACTTGAAACTGACGTTAAAATAAATCTTGTTTTCCCCATATCCGTAGTAGAAAAAAGAGAAAAAGCAGCAGTCACAAAAAGAAGAAATTTGTTGAGATTTAGAAGGAGATGGTAGTTCTCAGGCGAGCTACCGGAAAGAGGGTTCTCTCTCTCCTAGAAAGTAGGAGAGAGAGTTTTGGGGGAAATGTGCCTGAGAGCTTTTTTATTCTTTGTTGTTCCTAATGATGCTTGTTAACCCCGTTCCTAATGACTTTACACAGTTGCAATTCCTATCTCGTGTCTAGGCCCGGGGTTGGGGTTAGGGTGAATGGATTAGGGAGAAGAGCAAGGGAGGGGGGTGATTTTTGGAGATCGCTTGCTGCTGTAACTGACACTCTTTTCTTTGACAGAAAAAATTTATTGGTGGGAGGATCACTCTCATTAGCATGTCTGATAAAGCATGTTCGTCAGCCTCTGACCCTCCTCCTGCATAGGTTACAGCCAAACTTTGCAGGATGTGTGCAAAGTTTTTCTTGAGTAATTTAATAGGAAAATCTAGCAAACATTAGATTTCTTGGACTGTGGTGTGTCATCCTTATGATAAAAGTGGAATGGGATTTAAAAGCCTACAAGATGTTTTCAAAGCTTTATTTGCTAAATTGTGTTGGAACTTTAGAACCAAACAATCTTTTAGGAGGATGTTTCTAAGCAACAAATACTTAGAGAAGGAGCATGTTGTGTTGATTGAATAGAAGGAACACATGTGTGGAAGATGTTACAGATGAGAGATCAAATAGAAAGGAAATATGGTGGCAACTGGCAACAAAAACAAGGGCAATCTCATTTCTAGCTGGATATTTTGGACTGGATTAGGAACACTGGTATCATGCTACTTGCTACTCGTAAAAATCATGATTGTGATAGAAATGTGGTGCAATACATGAAACAAATGATGAAACTTTATGGAAGAAGGAAAATTTACAGTGGGTCTGCATATCAGTTGATAAGGAAAAGAAAGGAAACAAGCATATAATATGAGAAACTGTGAATTAAAGGGCTACCAGTTAAGATTTTTTTCCTTCTGTGGAGATTCTGGAAATACAAATTTCCTTTAGAAGATTCTATTGTTTTAAAGATCTCAAGGTAAAGAAATTTACACATGGGTTCGGGTGAACACCTCGCGGAGCCCTAGATTCGCTGTTGATCTGCCCACCCCCACCCCCACCCCTCCTGCTTTGTAGAATTCCCATTTTCACTAGATCCTACAATCCTCCTTCCTATGTAATCATGATGTAGATTGATATACAGTTGGATACTGTAAGAAGCTCTAACTAGAACCCTAGATTCCCTGCTACCTTAAATTAGCAGCTAAACTAAAGGAGCATCGAAATTGACAAATAATTGTATCAGCACACATGCATGACGGTTTTATCGGTGATTAATAAACTGTTTTTATGATTAATTAAGACATAATGAGCATGTTTCAATTGAGAAGAGAAATCCTTTAATTTATGAAACAATTGAAAGGTAAAGGAGAGAGAAAGGGAGATCCGACACCTTCTCGCTGGGTCGCCGGAGATTTCGAGGAGAGAGATTGGCGCCGTGGGGGGTAAGGGTGATGAATACGATGAAGGGAGAAACAATTAGGGAATTAGAAATTTTGAATTAGAAGGGAATTGGGGAAAGTAGATGATGAGGCGGTAGATATAAATGGAAAGGGTAATGAATTACACGTGGCAGTTGTTCAGCTGAAGACAGACGCATGTGAGACACATGACTACTTAAATCAAACTGAGGAGATTAATCACAGCTGGCAAGATCAGACGGCCCTAGTTAGCCTAGCGGTTACTATGGTTGTTATATCAACCAATTGGAAGAGAGAAAGAAACTTGAAACTGTCTCTGTTCGGGATAGCCTGTAAGTCAAGCCTCACTTCCATGCCTACCTCTTGCAAACCCTCACTGAATTTGCAGTCCAAATACTTTGTTTTGGTCTTGCTCAACCTGAACCTTTTAGCTTCTAAAGTTTGTCTCGACACCTAACGTGTCTCATCAATCAGTACAATGTCATACGCAAATAACATACACCAAGGCACGTTATCTAGAAGTGCCGAGTCAATTCATCTATCACCAACGCAAAAAGGGACAAACTAATATCTGATCCCTGGTGCAGCCACATTTCCACTGGGAAGTGCTTCGAGTCCCCTCCTTACGTTCTAACCCGTGTTTTATCTCCATCATATATGTCCTTTATCGCTCTAATATAATCCACGGGTATACCTCTAGCCTCTGGCATCTCCAAAGGGCTTTCTTCAGAACTTTGTCATAGATCTTTTCAAGGTCAATGAACACCATATGCAAGTCCTCCCTTTCCCGATTCTCCCTCGGTCTCCTCACAAGATGGAAGACTTTCAGAGTAGATCACCCCGACATGAATCCAAACTAATTCTCGGAAATGGACACATCATTCCTCACTCTTATCTCCACCACTATCTTCCAAATTGTCATAGTTCAAAATTATTCTCATTTTACCTATTATACCATAGTTACTCTTAGCACTAAATTTAAACTTAAAATTAATCTTTTTTTTCTAAAATCCAATTCATTTATGACCCAACTCATTAATCCTAATTCATTTTGAAAAGTCTCCAAAATTGCATCCTCTTCATTCACATCTCTACAATTTTAAGTGTAAGAAAAAAAAAATCTCATATCTAAAAAAATACATATAATATACTCCCCATTTCAAAAAGAATGACCTAGTTTGACTTGACACAGAGTTTAAGAAAATAAAGAAGACTTTTGAATCTTGTGGTGTTAAATTAAAGATATGTCAAATGTACCAAAATGCCCTTCAATCTTGTGGTCTTAAACATGCCATGTGGAAAGTTAAAATTAAAAAATTACTAAAAAAGGAAAGGGATCATTCTTTTTTAAACGGACTAAAAAGGAAAGTAGGTCATTCTTTTTTAAACGGAGGGAGTATTATTTATTCTTTACTAGCCACGATTAATAGCTATTAATCACCTTTAATCCTTTTGTAACAGATCATTGTTTGCTCCCTTATTGCATATGTTACTTTGTGGTTTAGTAAAGTATGCTCACTTTATTGGTATTTACTACTCTTTATTGGTAATAATTCTTGACCTTTTTAATTGGCATTAATCTTGATATATATGTTGAAGCTTTCATAACCATGACAAACGAAGACAATTTCTATATAAAGGCTAGTCTTCTTATTCTTGCAAGAAAGAGATACAAAAAAGAAAAGATCTTCTATCCATATTATATGATGTTGGGTTTTCTTTCTTACTCAATCTTTATTAATTTTTGCACTCCTAGGTTAATCCAGGAAAAGCTTGTTGAATCATGAGAAATACACCAACATCGGGTTAAATATCCTTAAGGACATTGTCCATGACATGCCTCAAGCTTTCAAGAACTTCCTCAAAATTTTCATAATCAAGTCTTTTCCGTAAGATTTTCAATATTGAGTTACTATGAATTTTTGAGGTTATAGGCTAGTGAGCTGAAACAAAATGTTGAAGAGCAGGAACAAGAGGAACAAGACAAGGCAGAAATTACATGACAAGGAGGATAAATTTGAGGATGGTATCAATGATAACCATCCTGATGCTGAACCACCATAGGAGAAACCACATGATGAAACTAAGAGGAGTAAAGGAAGGCCTAAGTAGAACAGAAAAACAACAAGAACAGGAGGATGAAGAGACACAATCACATAGAACAGACGCATCACATAGTCCAGAGAAGGGGACTATAACACCCTAAATTTCCAAGGTACGATCCGACCCATTCAATCGAATGCATATAGACCCAAATCTGATGATTTCTAATTGTATATAGGTGTTAAGATCAATTCTTTAGTGTGTGAAGAGCTTTGGATATGAACTAAGGTCATAAGAAACCCCCAACTCAAAGTTGAGTTGAAAACTTCCATACCAATTGAGTTT
Source organism: Capsicum pubescens (assembly GCA_030864215.1). Lineage (NCBI taxonomy): Eukaryota > Viridiplantae > Streptophyta > Magnoliopsida > Solanales > Solanaceae > Capsicum > Capsicum pubescens. The sequence goes on along the minus strand of CM061540.1, from coordinate 49,297,209 downwards.
TAACATAAGATTTTGCTAGATTCAACTTCAAATAAGCATTACTCCTAAAAAAAAGAATTTTATAATCAAGACTTACCAAATGAAAGATCTTCGAGTCTTCATTCCCACGTCACTGAAGACCGTTCTTCAATCCAATACCAAAGTAAAAAGTTAAGACCAATTTACCAGAGAGGGTTTGTTCGTTCTGAGGACACCAAAACAATAGGGGTCCGCGATGGATCTGTGCCAAGGAGCTTAAGCTCCGGGATGGCCTCGTGCCACGCCACCCCCCACCCCCCACCCAGCCCCCACCACCCCGAGGTGTCCCAACTTCGTTTTCCTTCCGTTTTTGCGAAGGTAAATACGTATGTTGACCCTCAAACACTCCTAAAAATAAATTGTTCTCCTTACCCCAACACTCAAGAACTCAAAACAAGGTTTCTTCCTCAAGCATCAATCAAGGTTCAAGTTCAAGCTTTCTCTCACGAGATCTATAAATCAAGGTACGTGGGGTTTCGACAAGGATTTCCTTTCAGTCTTGTGCCCAAAACTTCGTTTACTTTAACAATTTACAAACTTAATAACTAGGTGTCGATTTTCTTTCATTCTTGTGCCCAAAACTTCGTTTACTTTAACAATTTACAAACATAATAACTAGGGTTCATACATTTTTCATGATCTTGAATTTTATGCCTCTATGAAATTATTTATACATTCTTACTAAAATTCATGAATTTTATTGTTTATTATGACTCCATTCACATGCTTGAATGTATACTTTACAAACAGTTAGATTTGACATAAAATCTTATGATTTAACAATCACAACATTATATTAGCATGATCTAAACTATTTGACATGATTAAATCCATGATCTCAGACTTGTACGATTTCATGAATTGGTTTATGGACATGTAACAGAAATAAAAGCATGATTGATTTTCAGACTTACAAACTAGTCTATGTTTATTTCATGATAAATATTAGACAATATGAGCATTAGTATGGGTTTGAGAATCTAAGTTGCTCGGACTCTCCAAAAATGTTGCCGCACCCGTGTCGGATCCTTAAAAAATAAACTATTTTTGGAGGACCCGACACGCACCCGTAGACATTTTTGAAGAGTCCGAGCAACTTAGTTGAGAAGAGTATTTAGCAGCGAGAGAATGTGGATTTTAGATAATCAAAAATTCCCAAACTATGAGCCACGCAGGGGTCCTCGCCAGTTGAGAATGTCTCACTTCATCCAAAATGGACTCATCAGCGTGAATCTATACCCCTAGCAAGGTATTGAACGCCCTCAAACAAGGATTACAAGTTGGGCGCCATGTTTGCTCAAATGGGATATGTCGGTTAAGAGAAACTCCCACAGTAAATCAGTTTTAGTAATTTAAGTATATATGGCTAATCGGATTTTTTTTTTAGAAAAAGGTAACTTGTATTATAAACAAAGGAATACACAAGAAGCATTCCAGTAAAACTTACAACCAAAATTTCAGAAAATCCTTCTAAAGGATCTCATAAGTAATCTAAAATGCTAGGAATGTCCTCTTAATCTTGAGGATATTCATGTTTACACCAAAAAAGAAAAGGACCAGACAATTCATTTTCAGTTTCTGCGTAGTGCAACTCTTGTTTTCAAAGCATCTCTAGTTCCTCTCTATCCATATAGTCCACCAAATGCAGGCTGGAAAAATTTTCCACCACTCCCTGTGGCCTGACTGATTTCCATCTCTATTCCAGCAAGCTAGCGCTTCTTTGATACTCTTTGGCGTTGTCCAGCTTATGCCTCTTATATTAATGAAACTCTACCATAACATAGCAGTCTCTCTTATAGAAAGAGATGGTTTATTGTCCCCAACTCACATTCACATAGAGAACACCTAGATAAGGTTGTCTTGAGTTAGTGCAGCTTGTTTGGCTAGAAGCCAAGTGAAGCATGCTACCTTTAACGCACCTTGACTTTCCAAATTATCTTCCAAGGCCAACCATCAACATGTGGACCTACTCTCTATAATTTCCTCTAAGTCGAGCTAACCATAAACCTTCCTTGCTTATCTAGTAACCAAAACAGATTATCCTCACTTGAGTTTAGATCTTTTTGCTGCTCCAGAATGTTGAATAATTCCGTTACTCTTATTGACCTCTCAATCATTAAGATTTCTCTTGAAATCCCACCCCACCCCTGACTCTCTCATTTCTCTGATTGTGGACCTTTTTTGAAAACTCAGACTGAATAAATCAGGGAACTTGATTTTCAGAGTCTCCTACCCCACCCAAACATCTTCCCAGAATAGAGTCCTCCTTCTATTTCCTACCTTTATTTTGCAGTTGTTAGCAAAGTTGGTCAACCGATTCCTGATAGGTCTCCATACCTCAGTCCTATAAGATTGTGTAGCCCTATTGGTAGTCCATAAGTTCTCCATTCCAAACCTGGTTTTTATTGTCTCCTTCCAGAGTACTTGTTCCTGTGAGGCAAATCTCCATAGCCATTTCATAAGCAGACTTTGGTTCTGCAGTTTCAAATTTCTTATCCCCAAACCCCCTTCCTTTTTGCTAGCATAACTTGATCCCACTTTACTAAATGGATTTTATGATTATTTGGGTCACAATTTCCTTGCCACAAAAGATCCTCCTAATAGCATCCATCCTGTCAATCACATTTGTTGTATGGGGAAAAATCGACATCATATGTGTTGGTAAAGCACCCAACACACTATTGATGAGTGTGACTCTTCCACCAAAAGACAAATATTTCCTTCATCAATTCACTAGCTTCTTCTCACACTTCTCTAGCACATTGTTCCAAATTCCTTTTGACTTGCTCTTGTCCCCCAATGGCATGCCAAGGTAAACTGTGGGAAGCTCCCCTATCTGCCCCCCAGTATATTTGCTAACAAACTCATCCTGGGCACCTCATTACCTGGGTAAATGGAACTCTCCCCCCAATTAATTTGGAGGCCTGATATGGCTTCAAATAGAATCAAGATAACTCTTAAGTACTTCAATTGGAAAGTCTCAGCATCACAAAAAATTAGGGTGTCATCCGCATATTGAAGGTGTGATATGGCCAGACCTTGTCTATCATTCATATTGGGATTGAAACCTCTTATCCAACCTTTTGTTTGAGCTGTCCTGAGCATGTCATTCAGAGCCTACATAGCCAGTATAAAGAGAAAAGGGGATAAGGGATCTCCTTGTCTCAATCCTCTCAGATGAGAAAAAAAAAACAGATGGGGAACCATTTATAATTTCACGGACCGCAGACGTAATACAAAACTTCATCCACTCTACCCATTTCTCACCAAATCCCATGCTTTCCAGAGTGTTCCAGAAAAATCCCCAGTGAAGATGTCATAAGCTTTTTGAATATCCAGCTTGCATAATATACCTGGAACCTTACAGATCTTTTTGGTATCCACACATTCGTTTGTAATCATAATTGTATCCATGATTTATCTACCTTTTATAAGCGCCATTTGTTGAGCATCCACCAATTTGGAGACCACTCTCTTGAGTCTTCCAGTTAAAACCTTTGAGATGATCTTATATATGCTCCCTATCAAGCTAATAGGCCTGAAATGCTTTAACTCCTTAGCCCCTACCTTCTTCGGAATCAATGCTATGAAGGTAGCATTGAAGCTTTTTTCAAAAAAAAAACTCTAATCATGAAAGTTCTGGAATGTTGCAACATCTTTATTGACCACATCCTAACAATTAATAAAGAAAGCCATAGTATACCCATCAGGGCTGGTGTTTTATCTCTAGCACATGTCATAACACAATCCCTTATTTCTTTCACACTAAATTGGCTCTACAGCATGATGTTGTCAGCCTCGTTTATCATTGTACCAATTCTTGCATAGAATTGGGGTCTCTACCTTACTGTTTCAGCATATAAAGTTTGGTAGAATTTTATGATTTCTTCCTTAATCACTGTTGGTTCCCTTGTGAAGACTTGATTGACAACAACTCGTCAATATTGTTGTATCTGCTGTGGCAATTAGCAGTTCCATGAAAGAACTTTGTGTTTCTATCCCCCTCTTCAAGCCATAGTGCCCTGGATCTTTGTCTCCAAGCTACTTCCTCCCTGCAATTTCTTCAAATTCTACTGAAAGCACTGCTCTCAGGTATGCCTCATCATCTGTTAATTGTCTTTCGTCTTGGATCCCCTTTAATTCAGCCAACTGGTTGAGAATGCCTTGTTTCTTCAGTCCCAGGTTCCTTTGTCTTGTTCTGCTCCACTCTTTGAGTTTTTCTTTCAAGTGTTTAAGCTTACTTGCTAAAATAAAGTCAGACCTTCCCCTAAAAGTGTTTTGAGTCCCACCAGATCTTCACCAATTCCTTAAAGTTCACTGTTTGCAGACACCAATTCTCAAACTTGAAATATGAATTTGACTTTTAACAGTTCCGACATTCTAGAATTAAAGGGCTATGATCTGAAGTTACTCTTTGCAAAGTTGACTGTTTGATGTTTCTGAAGGAAGTTTCCCGCTCTTCAGATATCAAGAATCTGTCCAATCTAGCAGCTGACTCGTGTCTTTCCCCTCTCCTCCAAGTAAAAGTCACTTGCTAGCTGTGGGTCTACTAACTATACATCTTCAATAAAATCAGAGAAATCAATCATTGCTTTATTGAACCTGGAGCAGTTCCTTTTTTCTGAGGGAAATCTGACAATATTAAAATCACCCCACCACCCATGGACCTGAGAAAAAGACCTCTCACCGAAGCAAGTTCCCACCACGCCTCTCTCTCTACTCTACTATGAGGAGCATAAACTCCAGACATATGCCAACTAAAATCCATAGATTTCCCCTTGAATTTGCGAGTAATACAATATGCACCTATTTCACATACTTCCCCCTTCCATACTCTATTTCAACCATCTATTAGCCCAAAGTTCCCCTACCATGTCCCTTATATCCCCCTGTAACTTAGGGTGTGTTTGGTATGATGGAAAATGTTTTCCTATTTTCCCTTGTTTGATTGTAGTAAAATATTGGGAAAACATTTTCCAAGATAACCCATTTTCCTCTATTTGAGAGAAAATGGCTTCACTCATGGACCAAGGAAAGTCATTTTCTGGGTTATTTTCCATGGAAAATATTTTCCATCATACCAAACACACCCTTAGTTTCTTGAAAGCAAAAAAAATCTGTCTTTCAATTGTGTGGCATACTTTTGATTATCAACCTCTTTCTCGCGTCATTGAGGCCCCTCACATTCAATGTTCATCTTCGTGAGAAAACTTGGTATTCATCCCCCCTTACTTCTTGTGCCATAGCTAAAAAATCTTTGTTCCAAATTCCAAGTTCCTTTGTCAAATTATGTTTTCGTACTCTTCACATAAATGATATTACAGTTTTAGCTTTATTCATGAAAAATGGTGAGCCTTTATATACTTATTAGGCATACCCTTTTTCATTATATGATTTTCATCATTTTTACATATTTCATGCATCCCTCACATACTCAGTATGTTCTATAGTACTGACCACATACTTCTTGTGCTGCATCCTATTATGATGTAGGTTCTGCTACTCTCCCTCAGCTTCATGACTAGTTGCGATCACCAGTGCCTACTCCAGTTCAGTTAGTGAGTCCTCATGTTCCAAGGACTATGATTTCATGCTTTCCTAGTATTCAGACTTTGTTTAGTTCAATAGCTTATGACTCCGAGTCAGCTAGGTGTTTGTCCCAGTAACTCTTCAATATTTCTAGGGACTTGTCTAGACTTAGTAGTATTTCAGTTCATTTTCATGTTGTGATTGTTTTCAGTTACTGCTGACAGACATTAGACTTGCCATTTCTTATTTAATTATAAACAACCAACCTCCGCTCATGACTTTATGTTATTAGATTATGGTCTTAGTGTTGCGCTAGAAGCCATGGTTTAGCTTTGGACTACTTGTAGTCCTAAGCACCGTGTTACGTCCAGGGGTAATCTCAGGGCATCACAGGACCACAGGAGAAATCACAAAAAAACAGATGGCCATATAGCTTCTAAGAATTTTGATACAAAGGAGTTAAATGGGAAAGATAACAAGGAGGATCAAATGAATATTGGAGATGACGAATTGGGAAGCAACACAAGGTTAGTTAGCGTCAAAGCTACTTACAAATGAATAATTAACTAGTAGGGAATAGAAGGTCGGTTAACACTCACCGGGCCTTTGAAAAAGTTGTCATGATGAATAGAGAAAAACACTTCAACTTTACAACTCTGATGTAGCCTTTTCAAGATGTGAGACACATAGACATGAACCAAAAGTGGTTGGGAATGGTTTCAACATGGCATAATATAAATGGCAAAATTTGGGAGTTTGTATTAGATGAATTTCGAGTTGAAATAGTGATGGATGCAGACCAAGTATTGACACTACAGTTGATAGTTGACAGGTTACAGGAATATGCTAGTAATGACAGAGATACTAGAATAGAACTCTTTATTATCTGTCTACTCAAATACAAACTCCTTAGTTAGTAGGGGTAGATTTTAATGTGAATCTGGATGAAGCTGAGAAGTTTAGTGGATTGCCTCTTATCTTTTGCCGAAACTGAAGAGTGCCTAAATGCATGTCAATTATTAGACATGGGATTCACCGGTAGAATGTACATTTGGTGGAATGGTGGATCATATGAAGCTTGCATTTCTAAAAGACCGGATAGATGTTTGGGTAATCGGGTTGTGATGTATATGTTTCCTAGCCTGGAAGTCGAGAAATTAATTAACAAGGATCCAACCATGCACCTCTCTCAATAAATTACAAAGAGGATAGCAGGGTAATTAAGAAATTTTATTTTGGGTGGAACAGGAGACGTTCCTGGAGATAGTCAGACATTTACTTTGGATCCCTTTCTTTAATGAAAATAGTAATTTGAAGGTCAGTAAGGCATTGTCTAAATGGAGAAGGGCTAGATATATTGACGTATTCAAGCAGATTGCAACTCTAAAAGTAGTTAAGATCCATGGGCTGGAATTTGAACAAAATCCTACCAATGGAAACGAGGAGAGGTTACAATAAAGTACAAGCAGAAGTTATCAAATTCAACACCGTGGAGGAAAAGTTTTGGAAGCAAAAGGCTGGAATTCAGTGGTTTAAAGATGGTGATAGGAACACTAAGTTTTTTCATTCTCGTGTAACTAGTAAGAGAAAGAAACTACAACTTGAGAAGATTCAAGATCCTAATTGGACTGGCAGGATAAGGAGGACGCTATCATACATGAGGCTTTAAGATTTTACAAAGATCAATTTGCTGAGGATCACATAACAACAAACTTTGAGATGCTGAATCATTTATCTCAGTTAATTAAAGGAAAACATAATAATTTGATTCATAAACTTTCAGACATAGAAGAAGTGAAAATAGCTGTGTTTGGTCTAAATCTAGTAGATAGTGCAGGTGTCCCGAAAAGTGAAGTTTTCACTAGGAAGTTCTGCCAATATTGTTGGGACATAATTGCAACAGATGTGGTAACAATGATACAAATCTTTCTTCTGTGCACATGAATTACCTAAATATGTCACATTCAGTAATATGGTTCTATTGCCCAAGAAGAAGGAGATCATGACCTTTTCAGATCAGTTTGAGCAACTTAACAAGCAAGATTTTCTCCAAGACTATACATGAAAGACTGGTACGCTTACTGCCAACAATCATCTCCCAGAAGGCAGGTTTCGTTAAAGGAAGAGGCATAATTGAAAACATATTGTTAATACAAGAAATTGTGCATGATACTGGGATAAAGGATCAGCCAGATAATGTTGTGTTGTGATAAAGCTGGACATGACAAAGCATATGATAGAGTTCATGGTTGTTCCTAACTAAAGTGCTAAGAAGAATGGGTTTTGGAGAACTGCTGATTGGCATGATATACAGAAGACCTCTAACAACTGGTATTTTACTCTAAAAAATGGTCAGCCATGGGGTTTCATTAAATCTACTTGGGGGAGTGAAACAAGGAAATCCACTTTTCCCAACTTTACTCATCACAGCTGTTATGCATGTCAAGTGCCTTGAATGCCTTGCACGAGGATGAGAAGTTCAGAGGATTAGGATTGCCAAAGTGGAGCCCATACATCAACCACTTAACATAGGCTGATGACGCTATAATTTTCAGTTCTACATATGAATTTTCCTTAAAAATCGTGATGGAAACATTAGCCACATATGAGAATGTTAGTGGACAGCTGATTAACAAAGAAAAAGTAAAATGCAGTGTATATGCATGAAATTACTGTTGGGTTCAAAATTGAGAAGGCGATCCACCTCAAATCAATAACCAGCCCCCTGCCACCTATAGGTAATTTGTGACAAGTTTCTTCAATACCAAGTATAGCTCGTAAATAATTCAGAAGACAAATAAAATAATACTAAAAAGACATATTATTAATAAAATTCGGTCAAACGACCTACATAAAAAACTAATATTGAAAAACATAAAACCTATAGAGAGAAATCTCCCCCTAAACAATTCTATAATGACTACATTGTGGATACTATTGTATTATGGCATGAGAAGAGAGGGGTTCTATTTATAGAGGTCCACAACCTTTCCTTCAAGAAAGAGGTTCGCCAAATATGAAAAAGAATTATATTTTCCTTTCAATAAAAGTAAAAGTAATTATAGTATTACTTGTATTTTCCTTTCAAGAAAAGTAAAACTTAAACTTGGTAAGAAAATCAGGGCAAAAACCCTAACAAATCTCCCCTTTTTGACTTGATTTTCTGACAAAATAATCTTGATCCTCCTTCTTTACAAGATCTTCGTATATCACTGTTGCTTACCATGATTAAAAGTTGGCATGGGTTAAAAATTAAAGCTCTATGCCTTAAAAAATAAAAGCATGGGTTGATATTATTGGAGCCCTGTGTTATAAGTAAACAGGGTTGAAAGTGGAGTCTTGTGCATTGAAAGTGAGCACGGGCTAAAAGTTGAGCTCATGCGTTAAAAGCATATATGCATGAGTTAAAAGGAGCTCAAGCATAAAAGTTAGAAAGGGTTGAAAGTTGGAGCCCATAAACATGGATTGAAAATTGATTTGGTTTTAAAGATGGATTGGCAGCAGGATTGTTGAGAATTTGTTTGAAACTTTTCTCCACATGTAGCTAAATAAAGATCTTCATTATCATCAAATTGGTTGCAACTTTGATCTCAACATGTCCTCAATCTGAATCATCGGACCATTAAACCATAGGCTCTGATACCACTTGTTGGGTTCGAAATCGAGAAGGCGTCATGCGGTTGCAAATCAAGATGGTGAGAATTCAGATGACAAATAAAACAATACTAAAAAGACATATTATTAATATGATTCGTTCAAACGACCTACATATGAAAAACTAATATTGAAAAAAATAAAACTTATTGGGAGAAATCTCCTCCTAAACAAGACTCTATAATGACTACATTGTGGATACTATTGTGTTATGACATAGAAGAGGAGAGTTCTATTTATAGAAGTCCAAAACCTTTCCTCCAAGAAAGAGGTTAGCAAATATGAAAAAGTGATATATTTTTCTTTCAGGAAAAGTAAAAGTATAGTATTACTTTTATTTTCCTTTCAAGGAAAGTAAAACTTAAACTTGGTAAGAAAATCAGGGCAAAAACCCTAACAATTACAAAGGCGGAGGTGCTGACATTAGTGAACACAATTATAAGAATTCCAAGAACAGGATTTCCTTTTACATACTTAGGGATGTCAATCTACTATAGCAGGAGGAAGAATGCACATGAGATGCTCTTTTCTTGGGCGGTAAAATTGTTATATATTGGTGGGAGGATCACTCTCATTAAGCATGTCCTATAAAGCATGCCCGTCAACCTGTGACCCTCCTCCTTCATGGTCATAGCCAACCTTCACAGATGTTTGCTAAGTTTTTCTAGAGTAATTCAGTAGGAAATTCTAACCAAGACTACTTGGTCAGTGCTATGTCATCCTTGTGATGAAGGTGGAATGGGATTTAAAAGCCCACAGGATGTCTTAAAAGCTTTATTAGCTAAATTGTGGCGGAACCTTAGAATCAAGCAATCTTTGTGGAGAATGTTTCTAAGAAACAAATGCTTAAAGGAGTATGTTGTGTTGGATGAATGGGAGGGGAACATATGTGTGGAAGAAGATGATACAGATGAGAGACCAAATAGAATAAGAAATTCGGTGGCAATAAAAACAAGGGATTAGGAGCATTGTGTCATACTACTGGTACAAATCATGACTGTGATAGAACTGTGTTGCAAGTACATGAAGAAGTGGCTAGGGTGATGAAATGCAACAAAACTGAGGGAGTTGATTCCTAATGATATAGTGGGGGTAGAAGTGAGAGGCAAATTTACAGCGGGTCTTGCATATCAGTTGATAAGGCAAAGAAAAGAAACAAGCATAAAATATAATAAACTGTAAATTAAAGGGCCACCAGTTAAGATTTCTTTCTGTGGAGATTTTGGAAATAAAAATTTCCTTTAGAAGATGCTATTTTGTCGAGATCCTAAGGTTGACAACTTTACACATAGGTTCAAGTGAACAACCCCACGGAGCCCTAGATCCCCCCTGTTCTATCCTCACCTGCCAGCTCTTACTTCGTAAAACTCACATTTCCACTAGATCCCTCCTTGCTGCGTAATCATGGTGTATATTGATATACAGTTGGTTATCGTAAAAAACTCTAACTAGAACCTTAGATTCCCTGATAACTTAAATTAGCAGCCAAATTAAAGGAACATCGAAATTGACGAGAATTGTATTAGAGCACATACATGACGGCTTTATCAATGATTAATTAAGTGTTTTTATGGTTTACATGTCTCATCTTGAAACTAGATTGACAGGATGAGTGTGTCCCAATTGAGTAGAAAAGTCCTTTAATTCACTAAAAAATCGAAGGGCAAAAGAGAGGGAAAGGGAGAACCTGCACCTCGTTGGATCGCCGGAGATACCGGGGAGAGTGAGCCTAGCGCGGTTGGGGGAGAGTGGAGAATAGTGTAAGTGAGTTCTGAAAGCAAAGTGAATATAGGGCTTGGGTGTGAAGGCGTGAAGGCACTTATATTTGGTGCGTAAAACTGACTCACACTATACACGAGTACAATATTTTCAATTCCAATCCAATATTATTCCAACCCACTAAAATTTGTACCGATATTAGCCCAAACTGATTAGAAATTTTGTTAGTCATTCCGTTTAGAAAACTAGGAGGAGGAAGAACAAAAAATGGGAAGGGAGAGAAACAAAATGGATCTGAATTTTCTACTAGTTTAGTCGTTCTAAATCTTCATTTTCACAAGTTGAGTTTTAATTACTAGTGGTATGTAGATGAAACTACATAGAATAAAAGAGCAAGGATATCAAAACAAAAACTAGTGCATTTAAGGACATTTGGCCCTTTTTTAAACATTAATGATTGACAAGCTATTACATTTTGTAATTTTTTTCCCCGAATTAGTAATATGTAACTTTATATTATTGTAACTATTTTCAAAGCGAAAAAAAGCAAATAATTAGTAATTGTTCGTACTGTCACATAAAAGCATATCTGGATGCAACAACTTCACTTTTAATTCCTTTCCAAACAAAGATCAATAAATGATTCCTATGACTTCATAAAAGACAATTGAGTAACTCTGCCTATCAAAATGATGAGTCAGCCCGTCAAATTCCAAAATCCACATGGACTAGCCCAAGTGAACTGGGCTGGCCATATTGACAACTCTAAACTAGAGTTAAGTGTAGATTATTGTACAATAAGAAAATCAAATTTGAAAATATTGTACAAGTGTACAATGTGTATCAGATTTACACACCAGATATAAGTGCCAAAAAGCTTTCATTCCCAAATCCTATATTCTACTTTGCTAACAGAAGTCATGCTCAGTGTTCTCCGCTTCACCTGACGATGTCAGTCTCACTCTTCACTCTCCTAGAAATCTCCGGTGACCCAACAATAGACGGCGGCCAATTGAGAATGTCCATTGGCAATGACAAGGTACAGCATTTCCATTTTCCTCTCTTTTACCTTCGATTGTTTAGTGAACTAAAAGTCCTTTAATTCACTAAATTAATCTAGGGGTCATTTGGTACTGGTTAGAGTTATGCGGGTATTAGTAATACATGTATTAGTTATGAAAGTATTAGTTATGTAGGTATTAATAATACAGGGTTTAGTTACCTAGAGTTTAGCTATGCAGGTATGAATAATGTAGGGTTTAGTTATGTAGAGTTTAGTTATGCCGGTATTAGTTATGCATATATTAATAATGTAGGGATTAGTTATGTAAAATTTAGTTATGCAGGTATTAGATATCCATGTATATTATTTATGCAGGGTTTAGTTACGTAGGATTCCCATATAATCAAAAGCAAAAATTCAAAATTATTTTAAAAGCAAACTAAAACTAATCCATGTATAAAAATAAAAAAAGGTTTTAAAGGTGAATAAAATCAGCAGTAGTTTGATTTCAACTTGGATAAAATCAGTAGTAGTTTGATTTCAACTTGACTAAAATCAGTAGTGGTTAAATTTATTTTGAAACCTCTGAAAAGCTAATTTAGCTGAATAAATTGGCTAATTTAGTTTGCTAAATATTTAGCAAACTAAATTAGCTGATTTTATTCACAAAGTAGTAGCAAACTAAAATCAGCAGTGGTTAAACTTCTGCGGGATTTACACTTTTGTTTCATAATAACTTATCAGGGTCTGATTTTAGTTTGGTTTTATTAGGGGGTTTAAAATCAATCAACTCTAGCAGCAGATCCTCTAATAAACCAAACTAAACTCAAAAGTTGAAAAATCTCGTAAAAAGATTTTAAAAGTGAATAATAGAGGTAAATGCGCAATTTTGTTATTTTAATTCATGTATGACTAATCTCCCTCATAACTTATTCCACATTCTACCCAAATAAAATAATACATAAATTTCTCACAAGTCATGTGAGTATTAATTATATAGAATTACTAAAACCAAACACAATTTAAAATCTCCCTCATAACTTATTCCACATTCTACCCAAATAAAATAATACATAAATTTCTCACAAGTCATGTGAGTATTAATTATATAGAATTACTAAAACCAAACACAATTTAAAATAAATACATGAATAACTTTTATACAAAATTGGAGAATACCAACTAAACATTGTAGAAAATTAATACGTGACTAACTTTTATCCTATTTGCAAATCAAACAATGTATAAAATTAATACATGAATAACCAAGTTATTCATGTGTTAACTTTGGTCTTATCCAATAACCAAACAGCTCATTAAATAATCACCGATAAAGCTGTCATGCATGTGCTTTGATACAATTCTTCGTCAATTTCGACGCTCCTTTAATTTGGTTGCAAGTTTAATTAAGGTATCAGGGAATCTAGGGTACTAGTTGCAGAGATCAGTGAAAATGAGAATTTTACAGAGACTACTATCTAGTCCTTGCCTTATTTTATTTGATTTTGTTAATCCATTTTACACAATAATTATGTTCCTTTGACAGCTACCCATCAGTTGTAAGGCACTAGTTTTGCATGAGCCATCTCTCAGTCAAGAAGGTCAGATTAGTTCTAAGGCACCAGTTTTGCATGAGCCATCTCTCAATCAAGGAGGACAGATTAATTCCTCTGATTTTGTTGGCAATCGTGACACACTACAAAGTGGAACTGTTGGGGCAATTATCTGCAATTCCAAGGTAGTTAGATATCTGCATATTTCATTTTATTTATCATCCATGGATGCAATACGCACAATAGTCTTAATAATAGGTATAGATATATCTACATACAATCATTTTTTGAGATGATAATCCACATGATATTATATTGTGACGTAGATGGGTCAATATTCATGACTATATAATTTTTTTTTGACAATGTAACAGTATTTCATTCAACTATAAAATTTAATTACTACAAAAACTTGAGGATGCACTACAGGAGATTGGGCTAAAAATTAAACACCATCAAGATAATATCAAATTCTTAAAGGCTCTGAAGAACAGGTTGGATGAGTCAATTTGGGATATACAAGGTAATGTTTCCTTCTTTTTAAATTAATAAGGTGTGCTGTAAAATGCATGTGCAAAATTTTCCAAGGCTACTATAGTTATTTTGTTCTATCAGTATCCCAGAATATAACGTTAGGAAACAATCAAACATGGTAAGTGTTTCATATCAAGGGATGTCTTTTACATTTCAAGTAACTATGAATTTCGTGATTACCTGTAGCAAAATATCAGCCATCAGCTAGTTTGAGTGAGCTGACAGAGGCCAAATATATCGTTTATGGGTTTATTGGAGAACTATTCCATCTTGTATTTGGTGGACTGTTTGAAAGGAGAGAAATGCAAGAAGTTTTGAAAGAAAAAGTAGATCACTTCAGAAGATTAAGACTGATTGTATTTTGCTTTTATGCTTTTGGTGTACAAAGAATTCCCCTGTAGAAGCTGAACACATCCTAGAAGTTTTAGAAGCTTGCTAGGATGGGGAACCTTTTTCTTGTTTTGTTTTTCTATCTTCTTTTAGCTAGACGCTCAATCTGTAAGGGGGGGTTTCTGCACTACCTAAGTGCTGGTTTATAATACAAATTTTACCTTATCAGAAAAAAAAAAAAAAAAAATGTAAGAGAAATAGAACTCCTAGAAGTATGGGAATAGGCAAGAATGAGCTTAAAAACTTGGAATCAGAACTAAATGAAGAAGTTGAGGGCACCAGAGGTAGGGGAAGCCTCTCCTCTTAACTTATCAATGAATGTCAAGATCATCTCATGGACGTGAGAGGACTTAATATGATTTCCAAAAGAAATCTTATTAAGAGCTTAATTCTTAAATAGAGAACGGATGTTTACTGTTTCCAGGAAACTAAACTAGAAAAGATAACAGATATTTTTGCAAAACAATTATGGGGAAACTAAACTAGAAAAGATAACAGATATTTTTGCAAAACAATTATGGGGATCCAGGTGGATGAGATGTGATTTCTGAAGGGACCAGTGAGGGTATCATCATGCTATGGGACAGCAGAGGATGGAATGGAGAATTAATTGCAAAAGGCTCGTACTCAATCGCATATAGTTTTATCTTACTCCAACATTCTTTTAGTTGTCGAGGAGTTTGACAGGTGTTTATGCTACACACACCAGACTTGGCAGACAAGAATGTTGGGAAGAAGTTTCAGCTTCTAGAGGCTTATAGGTTGGACGATGGGTTATCAGTGGTGATTTCAACATCAACATGGATTATGATTGAAATAAGCGACAGTACAACAGGTACTCCCTAAATGCAGGACTTTCCTGAATGTATAGCAGATACAGTATTGTTTGTTCAACCTTTGTCTGGTGGTACCTTCACCTTAAAGGCTCCCTCATTCAACTCATCAAGCCTTACATGTCTGTTTAACTGTTAATTAAGACCCACCACCACCATATCAAGAAAAGTTTGTAATTAATATTAATTAGTACTCCTAAGAACAAAGAAATAAATTGTTGGGTCAAAGAAGTTGTCGTCTATATCTGCTAGCGGTTGTGATTGTGTTTATGAAATGTTATTTGATCATGATTAGTGATCTCTATTTTATTTTTATTTTTTTGATCAAGTATCATGATTAGTGATCTCTCAATTATTAGCTAGTCGATAGAATAACCTTAAATGCAGATTAATTTAATAGCTACAACATTTGTGTTGTGAAGATGTATGCCCTAGTTCAAATTAAAGAATGTATTCTCATTTGTTTCTCAATTAAATGAAGTTAGCATTATTACTTTTAGTTAGTTTTTTTCCTTCCGTGGAGGATTAATAGCATCAGTGGACACTAAACAATCCTTCAATCATCCAAGTGCTGCAAGACTCGACAGATTCCTCTACTCCATAGGTTGGGAGGAATATTTTAGACACCTCAGTCAAAAAACACTTCCCACAGTACAATCTGAAGTTAGTTTTTTTTCCTTCTGTGGAGGATTCATAGCATCAGTGTCCACTGGACAATCCTTCAATTACCCAAGTGCAGCAAGACTCGATGAACTCCTCTACTCCATAGGTTTGGCGGAATACTTTAGACACCTCAGTCAAAAAACACTTCCCAGGGTACAATCTGATCATACACCCATTCAACTTGTATGTGGCAATTGGTAACAAAAAGTCTTACTTCAAGTTTGAACATTGTTGGCTTGGAGTGGAAGGCCTCACCGATCTAATCCAACTATGGTGGGCAGTTTTGGAGGTCTATGGTTATCCAGATTACACATTAAGCACCAAACTGAAACTTCTAAAAGGGAAACTCCAAAAATGGAGCAAGACTTTTGGTGAACTGACCAACAAAAAGAATAGTCTTCTTAATGAATTGGCTGAACTAGACCAAGAACAAGACAACGGGGACATAGACGAAGATGAGATGATGATTAGAGAAACCGTGCTAGTTGAAATGGAAGATCTAGCAAAGAATGAAGAAGCTAGTTCGGAACAAAAATCCAAAATTGTGTGATTACAATAGGGAGACAAAACACCAGTTTTTTCAGAGGATGGCAACAGCTCACAAAAGATACAACACCATTACCATGTTGATTGTCAACGCTGAGGAGGTGCTTGATCATCAGAATATCAAAAATTCTAACAAATGAACTTCCACTGTTTCTGACAAGTACAACGAAATTCTATTATCTAGCAACTTCTTTGTAAGGATATGGCACCTGGGGCCTAACTCAAGGCCAAAATTTAGCTACTTATAAAACCTTGTCAAAATTTGCCTACTTATTTATCATCTGTCTAATTACTATAGAACCTTCCTTATCATATCTTTCCAACGCTCTAAGCCCATCATGCGTCTTGCAAACAACTGTTAACATGGTTCTTAGCCCAAGATAATGTGAGAAAACCCTGGATTTCAGAGATTAAGATACAAATAAGTCATAAAACAGTGAACTTGCATTTTTTGACAAGTACAGTGAACTTCTATTATTTCTTTGTAAAGTTATGGCACCTGGAGCCTAACACAACGCCAAAATCTAGCTTATGAGGGGAGGATTGCCCAAGTCCATATATGCAAACTGTTAGAATATGAGTAGAAATAGGAATAGTATATACAAAATCCTACTTGGAAAAGGATTGTACTATAGTGTCTATAAATAGGGTCTCGATGTAATTATGTAAACACACAATTCAATAATATTTTTCTTTGTTAAATCTCACATGAATCACAAGGCCTTTACCATCTTACTTATTCAAATTCCTTCACAGCATGCTCCGTTACAGACCCCCCCCCCCCCCCCGACCTAATTCACAAACGTTTGGGACATCCGAGTCTATCCAAGCTACAAAAGAGGGTGCCTAGTTTGTCTAGTTTAGACACATTAGATTGTGAGTCATGTCAACTCGGGAAACACACCCTTGCTACTTTCCCACGTTGTCTTGAGAGTCGTTCAGAGTCTATTTTCTCATTAGTACATTCTGATGTTTGGGGTTCTAGTAGAATCAGTTCACCCTTAGGTTTTCGTTATTTTGTTAGATTCATTGATGATTTTTCAAGATGTACTTAGGTTTTCTTAATGAAAGATCGTTTTGAGATATTTTCTAAATTCAAAAGTTCTAAATTCAAAAGTTTTTGTGCTGAGATACAAACTCAATTTGGTGTTTCTATTCGTACTTTTTGTAGTGATAATGCCTTAGAATACGTATCCTCTCAGTTTCAGGATTTTATGACTCATTAAGAAATTGTTCACTAGACATCTTGTCCGTATACCCCTCAGCAGAATGGTATAGCAGAAAGGAAAAATAGGCATCTTCTTGAGACTACTCGCACTCTTCTCATTGAATCTCATGTTTCGCTGCAATTTTGGGGCGATGCAGTTCACACATCTTGTTATCTAATTAATAGAATGCCATCATCTTCCATTCAGAATAAGGTTCCCCATTCTATATTGTTTCCACAGTTACATCTCTACTCTGTCCCCCCTCGTGTCTTTGGGAGCATATGCTTTGTTCATAACTTAGCCCCTGGAAAAGATAAATTAGCCCCTCATGCTCTCAAGTGTGTCTTCCTTGGTTACTCTCGAGTTCAAAAAGGGTATCGTTGTTATTCACCGGATCTTCGTCACTACTTTATGTCCGCCGATGTCAGCTTTTTTGAATTTTGACCTTACAATATATCTTCTGATCATCCTGACATCTCTGAGATTTTACCCGTATCTCCAGTTTTACCCACACCATCCTTGGTCTTACCCATATCTCCAGACTTATCCGAATCAACCTTTAAGGAATCAACGGTTACTTCTATGTCTCCTGCGACAGTGCCACCACTTCTGACTTATCATCGTTGTCCGCGTCCACCAGTAGTCCCAGATGATTCATGTCATGCGTCGGACGCTGCTTCTACTGCGGACTTGCCTTCTCCTAGCCAATCAGTTGCACTTCAAAAAGGTATGCGTTCCACTCGCAATGCTAACCCACACTATACTTTCTTGAGTTATCATCGTTTATCATCACCCCATTATGTTTTTGTATCATCTTTGTCATCTATTTTCATCCCTAAGACTATAGGTGAAGCACTTTCTCATTCAGGATGAAAGCAGGCTATGATAGATGAGATGTCTGCTTTACATGCGAGTGGTACTTGGGAGCTTGTTTCCCTTCCTGCAAGTAAATCTATTGTTGGTTGTCGTTGGGTTTATGCCGTCAAAGTTGGTCCAGATGGTCAGGTTGATCGGCTTAAGGCTCGCCTTGTTGCCAAAGGATACACGCAAATATTTGGGCTTGATTATGGTGACACTTTTTCTCCAGTGGCTAAAATAGCATTTGTCCGTCTTTTCCTATCCATTGTTGTCGTTCGTCATTGTCCTCTTTATCAGTTGGATATTAAGAATGCTTTTCTGCATGATCTTGAGGAAGAAGTCTATATGGAGCAACCACCTGGTTTTGTTGCTTAGGGGGAGTCTAGTAGCCTTGTATGTCGATTGCGCAGGTCACTCTATGGTCTGAAACAGTCTCCTCGAGCTTGGTTTGGAAAATTCAGCACAGTAATTCAACAGTTTGGCATGATTCGTAGTGGAGCTGATCACTCAGTGTTTTATCGATATTCTCAACCAAATTTGTGTATTTATTTGATGGTTTATGTTGATGATATCATTATCACTGGCAATGATGAAGATGGTATCTCTAAATTGAAGCAACATCTCTTTCAGCATTTTCAGACCAAAGACCTCGGCAGACTGAAATATTTTCTAGGTATTGAGGTTGCTCAGTCCAGATCAGGTATTGTTATTTCTCAACGCAAGTATGTCTTAGACATTCTTGAGGAGACAGGAATGATGGGATGTAGACCCATTGACACTCCTATGGATCCAAGTGCCAAACTTCTACAAGGACAGGGGGAGCCACTCAATGATCCTGAAAGGTATAGGCGGTTGGTTGGAAAGTTGCATTATCTCACCGTGACTAGACTTGACATATCCTTTCCAGTGAGTGTTGTAAGTCAGTTTATGACTTCCCCCTGTGAAAGTCAATGGGATGAAGTTGTTCGTATTCTACGATATATAAAGTCAGCTCCAGGTAAAGGACTACTC
Source organism: Capsicum pubescens (assembly GCA_030864215.1). Lineage (NCBI taxonomy): Eukaryota > Viridiplantae > Streptophyta > Magnoliopsida > Solanales > Solanaceae > Capsicum > Capsicum pubescens. Next base: position 49,277,690 of record CM061540.1, on the reverse strand, counting down.
TTTGAGGATCGAGGTCACAAGCATATCATTGGATACACAGATGCTGATTGGGCAGGATCACCCCCAGATAGACGTTCTACCTTCGGATATTGTGTTTTAGTAGAAGGTAATTTGGTGTCCTGGAAGAGTAAGAAACAGAGTGTGGTTGCTCGATCTAGTGCAGAAGCAGAATATTGAGCAATGACTGTAGCAACTTGTGAGCTAGGTTGGATCAAACAGTTGCTGAGAGAATTAAAATTTGGAGAAACCGGTAAGATGGAACTTGTGTGTGATAATCAAGCAGCCCTTCATATCGCATCAAATCCAGTGTTTCATGAGAGGACTAAACACATAAAGATTGACTGTCACTTTATCAGAGAAAAGATACTCAGGAGATATTGTTACAAAATTTGTGAAGTCATGTGATCAACTTGCAGATATCTTCACCAAGTCCCTCACCGGTCCCCGTATTAATTACATTTGTAACAAGCTAGATACATATGATTTGTATGCACCAGCTTGAGGGGAGTGTTAAAATATGAGTAGAAATAGGAATAGTATATACAAAATCCCACTTGGAAAAGGAATGTACTATAGTGTTTATAAATAGGGTCTCGATGTAATTATGTAAACACAACACAACACAACAACAACAACAACACAGTATATTCCCACAAAGTGGGGTCTGGGGAGGGTAGAGTGTACGCAGTCCATACCACTACCCCTAAAGAGGTAGAGAGGTTGTTTCCGATAGACCCCCGGCTCAAGATACAAGGCAGTATACAAAAGCATCAAAAACATAGAACCTGATAAAATAACATAGGTACGACATCCACAAAACACCAAACAAAGGACACCAGCGTCCAGCGTCCACCTAATTACTGACTACGACTCATCCACACCCTTAGCCCACTATCCTAATGTTTTTCCTCCATATCTTCCTATCCAGGGTCATGTCCTCAGTTGTAACTGCTCCATGTCACGTTTAATCACTTCTCTCCAGTATTTCTTCGGCCTACCCCTACCCCGCTTGAAACCTTCCAAGGCCAACCTCTCACACCTACGAACTGGGGCATCCGTACCCCTCCTCATCATATGACCAAACCATCTCAACCTCACTTCCCGCATTTTATCCTCCACAGATACCACTCCCACCTTCTCCCGAATAATTTCACTCCTAACCCTGTCAGCCCTTTTGAAACCACACATCCAACGCAACATTCTCATTTCCGCCACTTTCAACTTCTGGATATGAGAATTCTTAACCGGCCAACACTCCGCTCCATACAGCATAGCAGGCCGAATTGCAATTCTATAGAATTTGCCTTTTAGCTTTGGGGGCACCTCTTTATCGCATAAAATTCCTAAAGCGAGCCTCCATTTCATCCAACCAACCCCAATACGATGAGAGACATCCTCATATATCTCTTCATTCCCCTGAATCATAGACCCGAGATACTTAAAACTACCCCTCTTGCAAACCGCCTGAGAATCCAACTTCACTACCACATCCTCCTCGCGCCTCGAGTCACTAAACTTGCATTCCAAGTACTCCGTCTTGCTCTTGCTCAACCGGAAACCTTTAGACTCCAGGGTTTGTCTCCAAACCTCCAGCTTATCATTAACCCCTTGTCGCGACTCATCAATCAAAACTTTATCATCCGCGAAAAGCATACACCAAGGCACCTCGCCTTGTATATTCCGCGTCAACACATCCATCACCAAAGCGAATAAAAACGGACTAAGAGTTAATCCCTGGTGCAACCCTGTCAAGACCGGGAAATGCTCAGCATCTCCTCCCACTCCTCCCACTGTCCTTACCCGAGTCTTCGCCCCCTCATACATGTCCTTAATCGCTCTGATGTACGCCACCGGGACCCCTCTCGCCTCCAAGCATCTCCAAAGAACCTCCCTAGGGACCTTGTCATACGCCTTTTCCAAGTCAATAAACACCATGTGAAGATCCCTCTTCCTCTCTCTATACTGCTCTACCAGGCTCCGCACAAGGTGAATTGCCTCAGTCGTGGAGCGACCAGGCATAAAACCAAATTGATTCTCCGAAATAGGCACAATCTTCCTCAACCTTCGCTCCACCACCCTCTCCCAAATCTTCATCGTTTGACTCAACAACTTAATACCTCAGTAGTTGTTGCAACTCTGAATGTCACCCTTGTTCTTATATAAGGGAATCATCTTGCTCCATCTCGACGCCTCAGGCATTTTTGCTGACTTGAAAATATTGTTAAACAAGTTGGTCAGCCACCTCAAACCTGCCCCACCAAAGAACTTCCAAAAATCCACCGAAATCTCATCGGGACCCGTCGCCCTGCCCCTTCGCATCTTGTGAATAGCCTCACTGATCTCCTCTACCTTAAAACGCCGACAAAAGCCAAAGTCGCAACACTCCCCGAAAAGCTCCAACTCCCCTAACACAACACCTTTGTCCCCCTCATCATTCAAGAGCCTAATTATGTAAACACACAATTCAATAATATTTTTCTTTGTTAAATCTCACACAAACCACCCATCTGTTGCCCAACTAATGTAGGATTGTGCAAATCTATATATGCAGACCACTCATCTGTTGCCCAACTAATGTAGGACCGTATCCAACTCTAACACCCCCTTGATGCCCAAGGTCAGTTGGTGTTGGGACCGGGAGCCTAAGGAGGGACGAACCTAGCAATGATACCATGTAAAGATATGGCACTTAGACCTAACTCAACTCCAAAATCTAGCTCATGAGCGCAAGTCCTTATAAGAATGCCACCAATCCACTCCCCAACCAAATACACACAAATTGAAGAAACTCATTCTACCCACACAATCGACACCCCAACTCATATGTGGGACTCTGCCCCACTAAAACACCCCTTTCACACCCAAATCTAACTAGATCGTGGACCGAGCGCCCTAACAAGAATGGACCTAGCTCTGATATCATGCAAAGATATAGCAACTGGACCTAATTCAACCTCAAAAGCTAGTTCGCGTGGGAGGATTGCAAGTCCTTATATGAAAACCACCAGTCAATTACCAAACCAGTGTGGAGTTCTATCCCACTCTAACGTTCTTTCAACACCATGCTTATGCTTCTGTCATCTTCTATCCTCAAAATGCAGAGAGTTGTTCAGATTCAAGCTCTCCCATGTCATCACAAGAACTAACTTTAAGCAAAGAGATGTTGATTTTCATACAAAATAGTTTCTGTATGCTAAGGGCTTGTTGGCAACTAGAACCTTTTATTTTCCCTTTTCCCTTAAGTTCTTACCATTATCAAAAAAATGATTCTTTTTTTCCACTTCTCCCCTAAGAAAGGAACATAATGACGTTTTGGCATTCGCTTTGACCCTACATATATGTGAAATGAAACTTGTGTAGTAAGCACAAATACATCTTCATTTACCAAAAGGAAAAGATAAGGAAATTGAATCATCTTATAACAAAGAAGTAAGAGTAAAGATGGACTAAGTCATGAAATGCTCCCACGTTGATATGTTCCAGGACAAATACATCGTCAGACCCCTGAACTTGGCACCATCTTTCGCTTTGACACCTCAAGTGGACGTTGTTCACTTTAGGCACCTCAACTAGTGTACGGGTGTCATTTTGGCACCTTTTGCAGAGTTGGCATGGTGCGTGTGTTTCACTTACCCGAAAACGCATGGATGCCCTTTTTCGGCTGATGTGGTGTCCAAGTTGGCCCACAAACAGTATATTAACTCATCTCCATTAATTTATACCTTTTTCCTCATTTTTATCCACCATTTTTATCAGTCTTAAGCTTATTTAATGGTGAAAATTATGGACACAAGGGATATATGAGAAACATTTACCAGTACGAATTAACCAATTAAAATCAACATATAACAAATATAGGCCATATGTTCCATGATCTTAAATCATGCATGACTTGAAAGGTATTTTCAAGCTATAAAATAAAAGGCCAAAATAAGACGGCGCAAGAGACTAGATTTTTTTATAGGTTTGTAAGGTAATGCAAGAAACTAGAGAATTTAATAAGAATTCAAAACCACTCAAACCTCAAGTATCACGAACAATTCCTTCAGATTTTCTGATCAAATCTAAAGAAAGCTCATATAATCACGTACACATATGACGTGCAAAACATTCCTTTATAGGAGATAGGTCAGATTTGGACTAGTGCCTTCTGGTGATCCAAAAGGCCCCTTTGACCCCTTTCACCGTTGGCTAAGGAGGAGGAAGAAAATGAAAAATAAGAAATAAAAGAAAAGAAAAGAGAGTAAGAGAGAGGAGAGGAACAGGAATAGCCAACAAAGGGTGGTAGAAGAGAAGTCAATCTAGACCTTGAAACCGTCCTCTTTCACCATCTCCTACTCCTAAATCCAAACAAAATCTTGAATCCTCTTTTTATAGTTGGCAGAAGTAAATAGGTGTATCTTATTTAACTTTACCAAATCAACTTTAGGTAGTTTTCTGAACGAGGGGTAATTCTGTACAAAGTAAAGTTTTCAAAAGTATTACAAGTTACAACAACAACTTACCCAGCGAGAGGATGAAAAGTATAATAAAAATGTAAATAATGACAATAATAATATCATCATCAATATTTAGGATTACTATTGTCTTATTATTATACAAACACATCTGATTTAAATCAGAAAAAACTTAATGCAAACGCATCTAAAAATTCTTGAGAGTGGATACAAACGACCCAATGAAGAGACAAGGAAAAAACGTCAATCACCCAATATCAATTTACATATCCGACAATCCATTTTCGTATGTTGCAATTCACTAGACTCTTTCCCCCGGAAGGTAAAGTTCAATCTCCAAGAATTTAATCTAACATAGATAATACGGAAAAGGGTCAAAAATACCCCTAAACTATCTGAAATGGATCAAAAATACCCCTCGCTAGTTTTTTGGCTTAAAAATACCCCTCGTTAGTTTTTTGGCTCAAAAATACCCCTCCGTTAAATATTTGGCTCAAAAAGGCCCCTCCCTCTAACAGAATTCCACCAAACATGCTACCTAGGTAAAAAAAAAAGCCACGTAGCCATGACACATCACCATCCACACATAAAATTCCATCTCACAACCCAATTTATAGTCCGACCCGATCCATAATTCCATCTCATGGTGTTGTGATCCAATACCAAAACCATCCTCCAAAACTCCCTTCTCCTTGTCATCTCTTTTCCCCTTAAATACTAGTGGGTTTTCTGGAATTTCACTCCATAAATCCATTTCCAGCTCAAGAGTCCATGCCAAGTTTGACAAATTCCAAAGCCAAGAAAATCTTGAACAAGAACTCACTCAACAACAATTGCAAACAATGGAGGAGGAGGAGAAAGAAGAAGATGACAGATGGTTTTGGAGCTCTTTTTTGTTTTTTCAATCTTTTGTGGTAATATCTAATTAATCTTGGTTAAAAAAATATATTTTTTTTGATTCATCTAGTGCTGTCTATGTGAAGATTTTCTGGCTTTGTCTTAAAGAATTTGTAGTACTTAAGTGGATTTTTATGTGGATTAGTTTCATATGGCTATTCTTCCTTTTACTTTTTCATCCTTTCAGCTGCCTACCTTCTGATTTGGAGGGTGTCGTTCAGTCGGCCAAGCTGCTGCCTCTTTTGTGTCTTCAGCAGGAATGAGAGACATCGTATGTGTTACCAAGAGTAAATTTTATAATAATGCAATTTAATTGGTTGTCACTAACAATGGGATGATGAAATATAGCAAATGAGTGTTGTCTCTTCTTAATCTGAGTCTCTTAATGAATCATGTTGTGCCATTATGGGTCGGGTAGGATTATAAATCAGGTTGTGGAATTGAAGATGAAATTTTACATGTGGATGGTGATGTGGCATGGCCACGTGGCTTTTTTTTACCTAGGTAGCATGTTTGGTGGAATTTTGTTAGAGGTAAGGGTATTTTTTAGCCAAATATTTAATGGAGGGGTATTTTTGAGCTAAAAAGTATTTTTGATCCATTTCAAATAGTTCAAGGGTATTTTTGACCTTTCCTGTATATAATATATATTATCTTAGTCTTACAAATATCCACTTATCACTCTAAGTATACAACAACAACAACATACGCAGTGTAATCCCACAAGTGGAGTCTTGGAGGGTAGAGTGCACACAGACCTTACCCCAACCTTATAGAGATAGAGGTTGTTTTTGATAGACCCTCGGCTTACATCAAGCATTTCAAAGCAGATTGACAAAGAGACTATAGGAATAAAGCCAGTAACAGCAACAAAATAAAGCGAAATGGAGAGCAGTACACAAAATACAAGAAAGAGCAATAATGACAACTCAATAATGCAATAACCGAAGCACAGAGCAATAATGACAACTCAGTAAAACGAAACTATGAAAATAGTGCTAATAAGAAAGTAAGTATAAGTACGACCCCCAAGCCGATCCTGTAAGAAAGTAAGAGGGCATTCAAATACCATCTAACCTTCTACCCTAATGTGTGACCTCCAAATCCAAATTACTCTAAGTATACCTGTAACAAATTCAAAGACCAGACAGAACGAGTTATTTGTCTTAAATCTTCACCTTCACGCAGCCACATCTTGTTATCTTGATTGGGACAGAGTGAACAACTGCTAAAATTTCTTGAACATAGCTGTAGAGAACTAGCATAGAGAGTAGACTCAGAGAACAGCTTATTATATTTATTTTTCCTGTAAAAAATGTCAGCGATTCTGGATGCTAAGTGAATTAACCTGCTAAGATTGTCGCTGTCAACCTTCCCAGGCAAAGCAACAATTCCCATCACATCCTTCATAAACGGAATATGAGTAATCTGAGTTCCATGACGAGCTTTAACTGGCTGCAGATTTATCATATCTTAAGATTTGTTGAATGGTCTCCTCCTCATTCCGCCCATTGGCAGATTCCATTTTTTCATAACCAGTTCCACTTGCTGAATAAATCTTGCGAAGAGAAACTACAATATCCCACAAACACAAGGAATTAAAATTGAGAAACAGGTAAAAGGCATATGCAAAAGGGAAAAGAAAAAAAGTTGAAGTGAGTGCTAAAGTCTGGACGGAGTGTTTTTAAATAGGAAATACACATCACTAAACCAATAACAGTTGATGGCTGATATTTGCGCTACAGGTAATCACGAAATCAATATTTACTTGAAATGTGGATGGTGTCTCTTGATATGAAAATCTTACAATGTTTAATTGTTTCCTTCCCGTTTAGACAGAGTAAAAGCATTATATTATAGGATACTAAAAGAACAAAATAACTTCAGTAACCTTTCAAGATTTTGCACATACATTTTACAGCACACCTAATTAACTTAAAAAAGAAACAATACCTTGCATATCCAAAATTGAATAATCCAACCCGTTCTTCTGAGCCTTTAAGAATTTGATATTATCTTCATGGTGTTTAATGTTTAGACCAACACCTTGTATTCCTTTTATCAATTCCCTCATAATTTGAGGCGTCTTAAACTCCACTAGGAACATGCAAACAACAAGGACTACTTTGCAAGCAAAAAAGGCAACTTGGCAGTTGGGGCGGGAGACTGGGACCACGGGAATTACCATATCCAAAGAAAAAGTTTTCTGGGCATCATTATGCATGCGATCATACATTAGTTGCAGTATATACAAGTTCTGTTTCGGTACTTAAATCACGATCAAACTAAACTAATGGAGTTCCATATCAGCATTCAAACTCGCAAGTTTGAATTTTTATTAGTCTCCCCAATTTGAGATATCTTAGACTTCTTTAGGAACATGCAAGTAGAAAATTCCGCAATAAAATAATCAAAAATCAGAAAATCACCAAAATCTTCGAAGGAGAAAAGCTGGAATAAGCACCTGATAGTTCAGGTTGGAAACTGGTATACACCTATAGTTCAGATATGGAACTCAAAAAGACAAGATAATTTAATGTGTTTTTCACTCTTTCACAATACACAGTTGATAATACACACAAAATTTGCGAGTAAAAAAAAGTAAAATTAGAAAAATCAGTACCGGAATATACTTAAATTTTCTGTTTCCGCGACGTCCTTTTTACCGTAACTTTCAGTAGTATCATTATTACTCTCGGTATCCACTTGAAAAGCAATAATTACTAAAAATGTCTAACCATAAACTAGCAGCCAAGTTTAAGGAGAATCGAAATTGACAAAGAATTGTATTAGAGAACATGCATGACGACTTTATCGGCAATTAATTAAGAGTTTTTAAAAGAGAAGGTAGGGGAGAGGGAAATGGAGAAGTTGTACCTCGTCATTACCAATTGACATTCTCCGTTGGCCGCTGTCCATCGTTGGGTTGCCGGAGATTCCAAGGACAGTGAGACTGGCACTTTATATTTGTTGGTAAAATCTGTACTCATACTCTATAACAAGTGTATTATATTTTTAAATTTGATTCTCGTCTAATATACTTAAAATTGTCAAATATATTAAAAATAGATTATTTAATAATATTTGTATTCATTTTATTCAAAAGTGATATAGTAAAATTATTCTTATTGTTATTATTTCTTAATTTCTTAACATGTATGTTAAATCAATAATAAATAAATATTATAAAATGAAGAGAGTAATTTTGAAAATTTACACCAACACCATTAATTAAAGCTCTTATGATACATACAATGATAAACGATAGAGATTAATTTTAGAATGAGCTTACCTCATATTTGATTGGAATAAAATATATGAAATAACTCATTTCTAAATTAATTATTCCAAATTATCATGTTATTGTTATGCCACTTTGAGGATGAATAAATAATCTCGAAATACTTGTTTCTACCAAACGACCCCTTAGAGTTGAATTTTGGATTTTGACGGGCTGATCCATCAGTTTTATGGGCCTTAAAATAGCAAGCACAATCCGCCATTACGTGGATTGTAGGCCACGTGTGTGTATATATATATATAATTTAAAGATGTTATCATAAATATGTTCAAGAAAATATTATATGGTGTTACTAATTGCTAACTAAGTCTCAAATTCACAAACAAAATATCCTTTAAAAATATTTGTTAAGTTTGTCTTCAAATAAAAATCTGGTAGTATGATTTCAATATGAAATTATTGTCAATATATATAAATATCTTGGGTACAATAGTATAGAAAATTATGTTATTGGACATAAAGCTTCTACAAAATTGAGTAACTTTTAACATCAAACCACTCAAATCACATAGAGATATTAATAATCAAACTAAGCTACAACTAAATAAATAAAAATATTAACCTAGTTTTATTCTAATATGTCATAATAAAACACAATAACGTGATTTTCACCTTTACCTCAACTGACATCTATGCTCACAAATTTTAGATGTGCACATTTTCACGTGATAGGGTATGGGATGCATCGCCTATTTTCACACGATACAAGATGTGACACGATGACAATCGAACCCAAATTAGACACGGCAGAGGTCATGGCATGACCAAAAAGGACCGATGAGAAAACAATCTCCAAGTAATGGACGTGGCGGAGAATGTGACATCCATTGGGATGAAGTTCGACGCTATGCCCATCATGCTTGGAGGAGCATACAACACATCAAAGTACAGGCTCGGGTAGTTTTTATGAATATGATCCAGTTCGAGGATTTTAAATACTACTCCCTCTGTCATATTTTATGTGCCGCCATTTGACCGAACACTGTAACGCCCCAAAACCTAGTCCCGGACGTCACACGATGCTCAATACTACGAGTAGCCTTAAGCTAACCCTATCTGCCTACTACTGAATCTGAATCTCATAATAATGGAAATGTAGACATAAAGTCATGCTAAATGCAGAAAATTGTCTGAATATAACATCTGAAATCTCAATACTGAATAAGCTAAATCAAAACTAGTAGTCTGACAAGCCTCTACTACTAACAACTAGAGAGTCACTAGGATAAACCTCCAGCTAACTTGAACTGTCTAAAAGAATACTAAATCATGTAAACTGATAAACTCCAGAATCTGAACGAACAAGTCTCCGAACTATGAGGACTCACCAATTGTAGGATGTAGATGGAGATGCTCGAACTTCTCACGTTGTTGATACTGAGCACCTGAACCTACATTATGAGACAATGTAGCACATAGACATATATGTGGATCAGTACTTTGAGGATGTACTGAGTATACAACAACAACAACAAACCCAGTGTATTTCCACAAAGTAGGGTCTGGGGAGGGTAAGATATACGCAGTCCACTACCTTCGAAGAAGTAGAGAGGTTGTTTTCGATAGACCCCCGACTCAAGATAAAGAATAGTAAACAAGGGGATGTATGACATAACAGAAAGGGCGTAAGAAATAATAAAATATAAATCAGAGAAATACGAAATACGAGCAATAAGGTTACACAAAATAAGAAAATAGGAACTAAGAAATTATGAATAGGGCACCCACCTAGAAGTAACAAACACTCACAAACCAAAGACACCTATGTATACAGTCCTAAGGTTACTAACTTGGTTACACAATCTCCCTCCTGACGGCTTGCTACAACCCACACCTTCCCGCTAGCCTTCTACCCTTATCCGCAACCTCCACACCTTCCTTCTACCCATAAGTAAAACATCATCTCATCATCATAATTTATAAAACAATGCATGCTAACTATGAATGACTCACATAAGCTGAAATATCTTAAATACTGAAAATAATAATCATGAGAAGAAAGTCATGTTTTGTAAATCTAGTGAGTCATAACATTTAGTTCTAAAAGTTGTACTTGTATTATCTCTTTAATCATACTATCTAAGTGTAGAAAGAGCTCACTTTTGAAATCTGAAATCTAAAAGCTAAAGTTTGTAACTATTATCTTTCTATAAAGCATAATCTAAGTAAACTTTGTGAGCCTTTACACTTAGCTTTTCTAAAAGCTTTTTCTATTAATCTCTTTCTGAAAGTCTTTACTATTAAGGAAAAACTGTTCTGCAGGGAAAATCTTTCAAAGCTTTTCTTTACGAGTAGGGAAAATACTTTTAGAAACTATTCTGAAAATCTTTACTATTAAGCTACAGGGAGGTTCTTCTAACCAACATAAACCATGTGAGCTAACATGGAGTCCAATGTCTTACCCACGCTGGGGAGAGCTGTTCTACCCTTGCCATCGAAATAGAACCTAATCCATGCGATCGATCACAAGCTAAATCTGTCATTCATACAGAAATGGGAATAATCTGATAATTTGTACCTACGTTGGCTACGTAGTTCTGTGGATGTAGGATGCGCTAAACCCACACTTCCCGCTTGGTGTTAAATACTACTCCCTTTAAATTTGTATGCTCATTCTATTGGAAATCCACTTTAAAAACTAGCATAAGGGTTTATCTAAAACCAATTATGCATTTATCTGATAAAATCTATAAATAAAGCTGATCTGAATTTTGTAATCTGTAATAATCTAAAAAGTGGATTCCATAGATAATACGATGATCGAAAGATCAAAGCTTTACTGAAAGTCTGTAAATAATCTGATAATAGGATGCCTAAAGCATCATCTTTCTTGAAATAATAACATTTAATCTTGGGTAATGACCCATGCATCAATCTCATGTCAAAACATCATAATCATCATGCTTGATATTGAAAACAATGATAGTGCATCTCAAAGTCTGTAAATTACTGCAATAGGCATGAAAATATGAAAATAGACATGCAATTTATCTTTAAAATCTCTCAAAAACTCATAATCTTGCAAATAGCAATAATGGGTACGAACCCTAATTTAAATTTCATGTAAAAAATTCAAAATCAGATGAATTCGTAATTAAAAGTTAGTTTTGGGCACAAGGATGGAAGGAGACCCTTGTTCATAACCCCGCATACCTTGATAGATGACTAGATGAAGAAACTTTGAATTTTGGATTCCTATTTGAGTTCTTGAAGATGGATTCTTGATTATCTTGTCTTGGGAATCCTCAATCTTAATCTTTTTTGGAGAATCAATGGAGGATTTTGATTTCTTGAAGAAGAGGTTTTAAAGCTCTAGGGTTTTACTTTTGAAAAGAATGATGAATAATGAGCACAAAGTGCTTTGAATATGATAAATCTTGTGTTTTGAACGGATTGGGGCCATGGGAATTGACCAAAATACCCTTTTTAAACTTCTAAATGGAACTGGAAAAGTGGACTGAAAATCCTGATTTAATGGCCCACTGCGACGCATCACTATCGCGGTGGCTCACTGAAAATTGACGACTGGAAAATTGGGGGTCTTCGCAACGCGGAGCTATTGCGTTGTCCCACTATATTTTGACAATTGGGACCTGGAACTTCAACGCGACTCGCCACCATCGCGGTGCCCTATAGAAATATCATTTTGACCTTTGGCGCGACGCGACAATATCGCATTGGGCTACTGGAAATCGACAATTGGGAAATTGGACCTCTCCGCGATGCGGGGCTATCGCGGAGGGCCACTGGAATTAGACAATTATCATTTTACTCACCTCCGCGACGCGCCAAGTGCCCAGGTAGCACACTGTCAACTTAAAAATGCTCTAACTCCTCAACCGAGTATCGAAATTAGGCGAATTTGGTATCGATGAAAAACTTATTCAATTTTCCACACAATGGGAGGTATAAATCTGGAAAAATTCCACACGAAATAATTATTCTTCATTTTAGAAGCTATTTCTTAACATTCTAAGAACGAATTTAAGTTAGAAAAAATGCGGGGTATTACAGACACGAAGTTTAAAAAATAAACAATGACTTTGTAAAGTTTACAATATTGCCCCTCTTAAAGTCACTTTAATGTCTACTTTTCAGTTATCTTTTCTTATTAAGTGGGATCCAGTAAGAATAAAATAGGGATGATGCCATTAAATAGTTGTCAAATAAGAAAACGTGACATTCTTTTTGGGACGGACCAAAAAGAAAATAAAGACACATAAAATGGACAGAGGTAGCATTTCATTATTCGTTACTTCAAACTCTAGAATAATTTTTCTCTCCTCTCCCCATCTCTCCACTTCAAGGTAAGTCACTACAAGTAATTCTAATCTATCCTAGTATCAATACATGAATTCTTAATGTGATTCTACTCTATAATCAAATTGTTTTTAAGAAAATACCTTTCAAAGGATTAAATGTAGATTTTTAGAGTTTTTCGTCAAAAGTACTGATTTTTTCTTTTGAGTAATTTGTTGCAAATAAGGAATGTAAGAATAATTCTCTTGTGTGGGAACATTTTTATTTTTTTCATGTTGAGTTTCTTCATACTATGCAAAATTTTCTTCTATGAGACGAGTAAGAGTTTAAATTATGAAAATGATATGATTTATTTATGTACCTCATTACGAATGTCATGAGCTGTCCATGTTGTCCTTAATTTTCCATTACATGCCTTTTCTATAAATTTCATTATTTTCACCAGAAATGATAAAAGACGAATTATGGGTTTTTTGAAAAATTTTAATTTTATGATTTTTCAGATGATGAATATGATGATCAAGCACAAATTATGATTATGAGCCATTGGAGTGACTTTTATCATGTTACTGTAGGGAGGACTACTATTAGTTGAGAAGACGTGATTCTTATGACAAACGCTCAAAATAACGTATGTCAATAGATGGTAAGGGTCATACCATTATTTTGGTGATTCTTCGATATAATATAATAAGGATCATATCATTATTTGGGGGATTCTTCTATATCATCCTTAATGTGGGTATTATGTGAATCCAAATATTAGCTTATAATATGTACGATACTCCAACAAGGTAATCAGATGACTTAGAAGATCAGGTCGTAATCGAACTCCATGTGCTCATATGAGTGCTCATATAATGGATAGGTCGGTTAAACCAAAAAACTTCCATAAAAGAAATACCTAATGATTAGTGATACAAATGTTTTGTTCACTCTAATGATAAAGTCACTTGATTTTTTTCTCATGCCTTGTTCGCATTATTTTGGCTATCCATTCATTTCGTGTATTTCCTTATGTTTCATTCTATGTCATATGCCACATGTACTTACGTTCTTTCGCTGTAATCATTGCATTTCAAGATGCAGGTTCAATACTCAGGACTATAGAGCTGCACACTAGGTTCCACACTTCAACTATTTATTCAGTTTTGCTAGTTTATGGGTACTCGGAGGCCTTGTCCCATTAAACATTGATATTCATATTATATGTAAAGGATTCATAATAGACGAGTTTAAATGTTTAGTTAAGCATACTCTATCAATTATTATGATTTATTGAATTATTGTGATTTAACTCTTACAACTTCTAAACTTGGACTTGTAGTTTTTGATTTATAAGCCAAAATCTTTAAGAAATTCAAACGTCTGATTTATGAAATGTTTCTGTCTTTTTGGCTTAAAAAATAAGTGCTTCAAATTATTTTTTTTAAAATAGCAAATTTTTACACAAACACTACAACAATACTTAAAAACTATCCTTTAACTTAAAAACACTCAAAAATAAGCCAATCCAACAAGCTTTGTATATTTTACTAAGTGAAAAATTTCTTAACAATTTTTATATTATGAATCTAATTCATCATATTTCATATATATTTCAAGTATATACTACATAAAACAGGTTCACCCAGACAAGTTAAAAACACCATATGCTTCATAAAACAGGTTCACTCATACAAGTTAAAACCACCAAGTGATGTAACTGTTAAGCAACACGGCAATATCATATAATCAGAAGTTACTCTGAAAAAAGTACCAAATGCAGCAACCTAACTTGTAATTCCTTTTCAAACAAAGATCAATAAATTATTCCTATGACTTAAAAAAAAATATCAACTCTGACAACTAAGCTGAGATAGAGTAGGTGGAAAGATACACCTTGATATTTCATTTTCTTGGACGGCTAGAGGTGCTACTTTGTACAGTTATGCACTGTTTTTTACAAAATATGCACCAAAAAAAAAAGTCGCCAGCATAAATAAACATAGAGGCTTTGTTTTTGGTAATTACATGTACAAGTCTTAGAAGAATCAAATCGACATCAATCACTAGCTATGCTAATATCCATGTCAGAGTTGTACATTCTAGGAGAAAGTTCCAACTAGTCATCTATCTATTTTTTATACTGGAGCTTTTTGACCAACTTCTTCTTGTACTTTTTTCTAGTCCTAACCTTTTCTTATATCTGATCTCGTGTTTGTTTTAGTTCCAGCTTCAAGTCTTTTATCTTTCCACATTCTCAGGTGAGAGGGGCGGTTGTCTTTCCAGACAATTAATTGGAGATAAAATATATGATTTCTTGAAGAAAAAACAAAAACTTTATCGTTTAAGTTTCATGAACGTCATTCAAAATCAACTCATCTTTGTAAGAACACACTAGCGGGAAAAGACCCGTGCTAGTAGGGCCCAACATTATGAAAATTGAATTTATTAATAGATTTTTTTATATCAAAATAATGATGATGATCATGCGTGTTCGAGGAGAAGTTTGTGCTAGCGTTTTGTAGCTTGTCTTATTGTTCATAGTCCTCTTTCACTAAGATGCCGTTTAAAAAGATTTTTTTCTGCATCAGAACAAGACCCACTATACCAGATTTAGCCCATTCGGATGCGGATAGGGACTTCCCAATATATTCTACAAATTCGGCATTTGTGTTTTGCCGTAAAAAGCTAGCCTTAACAAACGTGTACTCTCTCAATTCCATTTTATATGGAATCATTTTTTTTTGAGTGTTTCAAAAATATTGTCATTTTTTCTTATTTGACAACTATTTAATGACACCATCCCATTTTACCCTAATCGGATCAACTTAACACTTTATTGTGAGATAAGTCAAGCAAAGATAGACATTAAAGTAACTTTAATAAGGGATAATTTGATACACACAAAAAACTCTTCTTTTATTTCTTAAATTTCGTGTCCGATCAAATAATGTCACATAAATTGAGATGGAACGGGTACATTTTACACTGTATACTACTATGATGCTACTTCCTTCATTCCTAATTAGTTGTCATCCTTACTAAAAATAGATATTCCTTAATACTTGTCATTTCACAAAATCAAAGCATAATTACTTGGTGTTTTCCACATTTACTCTTGAACATAAATATGGAGAGACATTAATATAGTACAAAATAGAAAAGTATTAAATAGAGGAGTAATAAATAAGGATAATTTAGTCAATTTAGCATGTAGCTAATGTTTTTCTTAAGGGGAGTGGAAACAAAAATGGTGAAAACTATTTAGAAATGGAGAAAGTAGTTCATTCAAAACAACTCCAAACTCTTTGTTACAAACATTCCAGATGACATACAAGTAGGGGTGGCAATGGGGCGGGACAGTGCAGCTGCGATGCGGGTCTTTTTTAAACCCGTGAATTTAAAAACCGCTCTGTACCGCCCCACATCGCCTTTAAACCCACATAAGTCCGTCCCACACTCATACCCACGTATATTCGCCCTACACCATCCCGCGTTTTTATTTTTTTCTTTTTTGAAAATTTTTAATATTTCCAAATCTGTAACTAGGAAGTAGTAACAATCAACTTTTGGTATATAACTTTTCACTAAGAAATTGTCAGAGAAATATTACGTGTACAATAAATGATCAAATATGAGATTTTCATTAAGATGAATCAAGAAATTAAAATTAGAGATCAATCGGTTTATCTAATTATTTAAGTCCTTGCTACAGATTAATTAAATAAGCTACGTATGGTAAAGTGATTTAATAAGGAAAAACCTTTAAACTTTCGTTTGATTGTTTGAGTTATAAAATTATTTAATTGTAGTGTTATACATGTCTTTTAAGTATCATAAAATTTTAAGTAAAGAATACATATAATTTTATGTAGATTCACGGGAATAATACTAACTTTTAGCTTTTTTTTTATTTAAACCCGCATATACCCACAACCCACCCACACCGCCCCATTGTCATCCCTGTACAAAAGGGACCTAATCTCAAGGTTTCATAAATTGCATCCTTAATCTGCTACATATATTCCACTCGTTTCTACAGTACCAGGGTTCCTAGGAGATTTAAAATTATGGAGAAAACATAGCAACAAAATGACTATTGTTATAAAATAAGAAAGAATAAAGAATAAGAGTAGAGAGAATAGAGAGAGTGATTCTTATTTCTTCTCTTGAGGGATGAGAGATCATAAGATTGTCAATACAATGAACAAAACCCTCTATTTATAGGGAAAATTTACTCCTAGTCTGAGTAAAAGACGGATGCTTCAAATCCTAATAGATATCAAAGTAGATCTTGATAGACATTCACTATAATGTAAATACATTTATAACACTTCCCTTGAATGTCTAATTGGTAGATAATGTGCCTCGATAAAACTTTACTAGAAAAAAATCAGTAGAAAAAAAAATTAGTGAAGGAAAAAGAGTACACACCTCTAATAATACGCATTTCGATTGCCTCATTAAAAATCTTACAAGGGAAACCCAGTGGGACAAAACCTCGTAAGGAAAAAAAGAGTACAAAGCGTATTAACTCCCCCTAATGAGAACATCCTTGACCTTTGCATCTCGATCTTGTGCAGCATCTTCTTGAAAGTTGCAATTGGAGAAGATTTGGTGAATAAATCAGTCACATTGTCAGTTGAACGAATCTGTTGCACGTTAATATCATCATTCTTTTGTAGCTCATGTATGTAGAAAAGCTTTGGCAAAATGTGCTTCGTCCTATCTCCATTTATGAATCCTCCTTTAAGATGTGCTATGTATGCTGAATTATCTCTGTATAAAATTGTGGATAGATTGTCATATTTCACACCATATTTTTCTCGAATGAGATGTATTATGGACCTCAACCATACACATTCTCGACTTGCTTCATGAATAACTATTATCTCAGCATGATTCGATGAAGTGGCTACGATAGACTGCTTTGTATTTCTCCAAGATATGGCAGTACCACCACATATGAACACATAGATTATTTGAGACCGAACTTTATGCGGGTCAGATAAGTACCCAACATCAGCATGACCAATAAGATCGGAACTGCAATCTTTAGAATAAAACAAGCTCGTGTGTTTTATCCCATTTTGATGTCTCATAGTAGGAGCAAAAATATACCTTGCTAACAAATTGACTGAAAAGGCTATAGGCCTTTTTGTATTTGCAAGGTACATGAGTGCATCAATTGCACTAAGATATGGTACTTCATAACCAATCCAATTCGATATATTTCGAATTTCAGCAAATAATTTATTGCTTTGAAAACTCTCCAAGAGTTCCAATGATGTTCAAGCAATAAGCTTATACAATATAAGGATTATAAATAAGTTTCCCAGAAACTTTTATATGCTTCAAGTAGTTTGAATCCTTAAAAGTTTTCACATAAGTTTTGTTAAGTGACAATATTCAACATTTCATGAGTGACATCTTCAAGTGTCTGGACTGCAAATCAAATAAGTTTTACGCTTACCAAAATGCATCCTTTTATGTCACTTGATAAATGTTTTTACGTTAGCATGCTTAAATTAACGTAGAATTAAGATCCTCGTAATTTTTCACAATATTGCGCCAATATTGTATTAAAGATATTGATGATATATCATTTTGTATCGGTTCACAATGGGACAACATTTTGAGATCTCATCACTACATTATTTTCAGGTACCTGAACCTTTCATAAGGTTTCATGAAGTGTTATGTCGTAGACATTTCCTTGCTATTATGATTATTTGCTCCTTATCCTTTTCAAGGATTATTTCATTTGGAACCGATTGGTCTACCACGCTTCACGCATGCATAGACTTTGTCCTTCATGGACACAAAATAGGAGCACTTTCAACTTAAATATGAAATGCTTTCGGCATTTGACTTGAATTATCTTTTGAATGAGGATTTAGTGATAATTCTAACATATTTCATAGATGTTTATAATCTCCCATTTATGTTAGGAAAACTAACATACACCCTCTATCTTCTTTAAGGAATTCATCTTTATGCATCATGGTATTCATTAATCGTATACCGCACATCAAAACTATTAGATGGAATAGTTGGTTCATGACCTTAAACCAATTAAGGGGTAAGAAATAATCATAATTTATTGGTCTAATGCATACAAGTGTTATTGTATGCAACATATCATATTTCAGACCAACACATAAAGTTTTGTTCTCGCTAGCGATGGTTTAGCTATTTATCGAAGGTATTCAATGCCAAACCATCATCATTAAGATAACTTTCTTGATTGCACAATCTGAAAATTATGTTCTTAACTCAATTTTACTGAGCAAGCAACTTTATGAATGTCAAACTGCAGGTTGACAATGAATGTACACGTGATCATCTTATTGATGCATCTTTTCAACATATCACATGATAGGTGAACGGGCCCTTAATCATCTTTTATAATTTTCAGATTTGAAGGGATCCAAGCCCAATATTAGTTGGTCCAACCAACTTGTCATCAGAACAAACGACATAAACAATTCTTAAAAAAACTTCTAGTTCTTCAATGCATGCACATCTTCGAGATGTCACAATCGTTCATATCAATTTATGAACTTTAATTCTAGTAAACTCTAAGTTTACCATGACATGTATTTTTCCTTTAGTAAATTTTAGATTTACTGTTACATGAATAAATTTCAGATTTACTACTTCAGAAGTAGATTTCAAAATTATTCAACCTCTTTCGGAGGTGAGTTGTGATACAATCACAATCAAGTGCACGTTTGCATTAATAAGTTTTTCATTCCCCAGGAATGGAATATAATCGTGTCTTAAGTCTATCAAATTATGATAGCTTATAACCTCTTTCAAGATTTTGCTACTTCAGAAGCAAATCGAGACATACATATAATGTAGAGATTTTTCTCTAGCATATCTTATAATCATATAAGCGTGTGAAAATATCATAACTTTTGATGATCATTATCATATTGTCCCTCCACACGTATATTCGTCCATTCAGTCACTTGTCTTCTTTCAGATATATTATGCACTGCTACCACATACACCTCAAGAATGAAGTAAATTGTCATATTTCAGACTTATCATATATTGCTACCACATTTACTTCATGGAATGGAGCATATTCAATGGGTCGAATTTCATGACTTTTCATCAAATACCCATTATTTTGCCTTAGCCATCATAATATATCAATATGGTGCATTGAGATTCAAATTCAACGTCTTATCCATATAAAGGCGTCTTAGGCATAAATCGATGGGACTTGAACCCAACATATTATCATCTCTTTTGATAATATTGTTCTTGAGAAATAAATTCAAAATATAAATGGTTCCAAACCAATTATTTTTCCTCAAATCCAACAATAATTATATTATTAATAGCAAAAGATGGATAACATAAGAAATTACTAACCTGAAATTACCTTTAGATTTATAATCTCACCTTATTTGGCAGAATCTCGTGTTGATAATCTAAATTAGTTAGAGACTCGAAAACTTACAGAAAACTCGTTAGTAGCAAAACAATCTCAATTATCTCAATATTATTATAAGGGATCGTTTGGTAGAGTGTATTGTAAAATATAATGCATACATTAGTTAATGTGTATTATTAGTACCTTGTTTGGTACGTCTTTTTGCCTATGTTTAACTAATGCAATCATTAGTTGTACACTCTTTTGTGTATTAGAGTGTGTATTAGTAATACACTTCATTTCCTATGTATTAGTAATAGGGGTGTGCATCGGTCGGTTCGGTTCGATTTTACGTGTTATTGGTTCGGTTTATCGGTTTTCGATTTTTAAATATGTAAAACCAATAACCAACCAATAAGATATTTTCTTATCGATTTATCGATTTTTGGTCTTTAACGGTTCGGTTTTTGGTTTAACCAATAAGAAAATACTTATTAAATAGAAATAGTAAGAACTAACATAAAAAAATGAAATCTTAATTACCTCCACAACCTACGCAATGCATTTTAGTTTACAAGAATCTTCAAACTTGAACTGAATGTTAGTTAGGAAAAAAATTAAATCCTAATTGTTGGAAGCTATAAATGCTTCAAGCTTTTTATTACGATAATAGCCGAACTTTATATTGTGCCTTTGTTTTTCTAAATAGGTTAATACTTTGTGAATCACTGAATTATGAATTAGTAGTGCATATAATCTATATACATACACATATCTCTCTCTATAGATGGATCGATGGAGAGACAGACAGAAGATAAAAAGAGAGAGAGATTTAAAAATATAACATAAATAGGGATAAAATAATAACTTAGTGTATCCTTATTGGGTTATCGGTTTAACCGATAACCCAATAAGTTAAAATCGATACCGGACCATTTACCCAATAAATTTTTTTATAAAACCAATAAAAAACCGTTAACCCAATAACATTTTTATCGGTCGGTTCGATTTTTGCACAGCCCTAATTAGTAATACAAAGATTTTAAACACATGCATTAACTTATTAAATGACCTCAATACTCCTCAATTTCCCTCTCAAAATATTTCACCATTCCTTTTCCCGCCATTTTAATTTGCACTAGTGAATCTTTTCAAAACATTTCACAGTTTATTTTCCCGATATTTTAATTTACAACAATGAATTGTTGATTTAAATAACTATAACATATTTTTGCTTTGCTTCGAGGGTCTTTAAAAAGATTAAAAAAAGTTGAGATTATTTTTTAATTCTACGTCTTATATTTTATTTTTATTTCGACTATGTTAATTCGACGGCGTAATATTTCTGTGCAAAGACATTGGTCTTGCAATTAATCTTAAAACCTCTATATACTAGTTCAACAATACTAATTATGTTTGAGAAGACAAAAGAACTTTGTTGCAAAAAATGTACAAAATCAAAGAAGGATATTTTTGTAAACAAAATTTCTTTTATAGAAATTATGTAAGTGTATTATTTCTTATACATCAAACCAAACAATGTAGAAGAAATAATACATGCATAACTAATACAAGTATTACTAATGCAAGCATTACTAATAAACTATATTCTGCATTGTTCTTATACACTCTACCAAACGACCCCTAAAACTAAACTTTCATAATATCAATATAGTGGTCGTGGCCAAATCTTGAGGCACTATTGACATGATTATGTCATCTGGCATCTCCTTTATTTTATATTAAAAAGTAGCTTTCAGCCATATAATTATTATCATTCTCATAAAAATTTTATGTGGATTTTTCTTCAAACACAACCAATTTAGCACGTAATAATTAGCAAGCCATTCATTTACCTTGTGTAGCCACGTACTGTACTTGCAAAATAAAAAAACAAGTGAGTATCCACAAATAAGGAAAAGAAACAAAACTTGTTTGTGTTCACAAGTGTTTCAGTTACAAGCTAAACCATTGCATCATGATTTACAACGTGTTTCATCACGAAATTTCAAAAACAAATATAACTTTATTATAAAACAAGCCTTATGGCTAAATCAACTTCTTATCGTACCAAAGATTTAAGCTTACCGAATAGATCTCAATTGGTAAGAGACTACGTGTTGATAACGTGTTATAAAATAAGAAAGAATAAAGAAGAAGAGTAGAGAGAATAGAGAGAGTGATTCTTATGAGAGATCACAAGACTGTCAATACAATGAACAAAACCCCTCTATTTGGGAAATTTACTTCTAATCTGAGTAAAAGACGGATGCTTCAAATCCTAATAGAAATCAAATTAGATCTTGATAGATCTTGAATGACATTCACTATGCTGTAAATACATTTTAACAACTATTTAATATCTGAACTACTAAATTTTCTATTTATCCATGTTTCATCTTGAAACAAATTGCTTCAGCAGAAGTTTACATAAATTAAACCCTTCTTTTAATGCAAAAGATCCTTCCCAAGCTGCTCATTTGTCTTGCCTAACAATGTCAACAATTTCAGATATTGCCACTTGAGGACTCCAAATACCTTTTTTTTTTAACTCCAAATACAACGAAGCAAATATGTAGATGCCAACAATTTACTTGTTACTTAAATATTCCAGTACAAATTGAAGCAAATGTGTTCTCCCTCATCTGTAATGAGGTTGGAATATGAGAATTTGGCAAATATGAAGATCTCTAATTGAAAACTGACAATTTTACTGCATTCTAGAAAA
The DNA here is from genome assembly GCA_030864215.1 of Capsicum pubescens. NCBI lineage: Eukaryota > Viridiplantae > Streptophyta > Magnoliopsida > Solanales > Solanaceae > Capsicum > Capsicum pubescens. Next base: position 49,254,672 of record CM061540.1, on the reverse strand, counting down.
ACATTTTTCGTCCCTTTCTCATGAAATTGCAGTAGCCAAAATTACCAATGTTTAGCATCTCACTTCCTATATCTCCACATCTTAAGACTACACAAAGAGAACATCTATAACTGTCATACTAAATTAAGCACAAGCTTAAGAGTTCCCATTGAAAAAAAAAACATCTATTTCCATGCAGAGTTCTCCGCTATGATAAATGGAAGCATTGTTTGAAGTTATCAAATGACAGCCTTAATCAATTCAAGCAGGATGTAAGGACATCGAGGATAGAGTTAAAAATGCTCAAGCTTTTATCTAAATCAACTCAGAGATGACTTAATTGTTATATTTGCTTTACATCAACACCACAAACTATTAGGTAAACACCATTGACTAGCATGAATGGTCTAACTAGACACACTCAATTAATTACCGCGGTAACAAGGCTGAGCTATCTTTGAGAAAATTGACAAACTCTTCTTTCCTTTTCTCAAAGATGAACAGTGCATTGTCCAGCAATACTTGTTCTCTCTGTAAATCTTCAACATATCTTGCCCTTTCCCACTTCAGCTCCTTCATTTCGCTCTCAATGACGAAGTAGTCTTCAGGTATTTTTGACCTTCCGGAACTCTTCGGAAATTTGATCTCTACTTCCCTTTACATAAAATGTAAACGACAAAGAATGAACCCGAAAGATTCAGTGATGCAATACAAACAACAACAGCATACCCAGTGTAATACACAGCCTTACCCTTACCTAGGGAAGGTAGAGAGGATATTGATTCAGTGATGCAATCAACAAGAAAAATAAAGTCCGCTGCTAGTTCAAACACATCTAATATTGACATATGAACTCAAATACATCTGATCTATAAACATAGGATTAAAAACAGCTCCTAGGAGACAGTGAGATTATGATATAAATAATTGACAGAAGGCATTCAGGTAAATCTAAACTGTGTTGTAGACTTTGACCATGAAAAATTCTGAATACTCCTCCCCAGAAATTATATTATAGATTAATTTTCCTGATTAACTTCAAAAATATGCTGTAGGCTCTTCTCTTCTTTTTTTCCCTTTAGGATAACGATTCACTAAAGATGCTAATGGCCTGTTAATTATTTTGAAATGAATATGCAATACAAAAACAAATGTAACAAAGGCTACGCATAGAAGATTTGCTTTTAGATGTGAAAGGAATCGAAGAACATGCTTTCATACACCATTCTATACAGATTGAGGAATTTTGTGAAAGTTTGAACTCCACAAAGGTCAAGCAACATGGTCACAAAATAACACCAGGTTTCCACTTAAAGAGCAAAGTTAGAGATCAAGTATATTACTTGATACTCAACATGAAGCAAGTTAATAGGCAATCAATTCTTTAGGTGTCTTCACAAACAAGTTGAATTATAAAATGAGAGAAAAAATAATGAATGAAATAAAGAAACCATTTAAGACAAGTCTCTTTACCTCTCGCCTAGGACAAATACACCATCACTCTTTATTATTCCACCATCCAACGATACGGCTCCATTAGTTATAACAGGTAGTGCCTGCAGCATGTCTGCCCTTGTTTTGTATACTTGCAACCGTGAGAAAAGTTTGTAGAAGAGGGTCTCTCTCAGCCCATGACCAGTGCTTGTCACACAATATAAGTTCGCATCATCAATATCGATCATATTGACAGCGAAACCAAGAAAACCAGGAGGAGTTTCTTCATTGAGATATCTTGGCTTCTTTATGGCAAGCCTCTTCTGAGGGTCATCGGCAATAAATTCACCAGTGTATGGACTAAAATGATAAGCCAACAACGAAAAAGTAAAGAGAGTAAGGAAGTGCTAAAAAATATGGGCAGCAATAGCAAGACGAAATCACCATAACCACAAACCTAAGATTGTCAAGACAGATTACAAGAAATTGGTCATCCAAAGGTCTCCCCATTGAAGCTCCAAGTCCATGAAGACCAGAACTTTTATTAATCAAACCAGCCTTATCATATGTTTCCAGTGCTTTAGATTCGTCATGTGTCTTGCAAACAATGGCTAGCATGGTTTGTAGCCCAAGATAATCAGAGAGAATCCTGGATTTCAGATATTAAGACAAATGTCAATAATAATAATAATACAGTGAACTTCCTTTTTTTTTAGTAAGTACAGTGAGCTTCCTTTTTTAATTTTTAAAAGTACAGTGAATTGTTCACTATCTGCCTACTTCTTTGTAAAGATAAGACACCTGAACCTAATTAAACCCTAAAAGTTAGCTCACGAGGGAGGATAGACCAAGTCCATATATGCAAACCACCGGTCCATTACCAACCAATGCCGAACTCTTAACACCCCCTTCACGCCAGGCCCAACGGGAGCATGGACCGGCAGCCCAAATAGGGATTGACTTGGCTTTGATATCATAAAAAGATATGGCAGCTCGGCCTAACTCAACCACAAAAGCAAGCTATGCGAGGAGGATTGCCCAAGTCCATATATTGCAAACCACCCGTCAATTCCCAAGCCAATATGGGACTCTTATCCACTCTTAACATTCTTTAAACGCCATGCTTCTGTAATCTTCTATTCTCAAAATCTAAAGAACTATTCAGATTCCAATCGTACTTCCCGACAAGACCTAACTTTAGGCATACAAAAAGAGTCTCCACATGCTAAGGGCTTGTTGGCAACTATAACCACTTGTTTCCCTTTCGCCTTAAGTTCTTACCATTATCAAAACACCTTATTCCCCTAAGAATGGAACATAATTATGATTTGGTATATGCTTTGACCCTACATAGACGTGAAACAAAACGCGTGTAACAAGCAAAAATACATCTTCATCTACTAAAATAAAAAGAAGAAGAAACTGAATCATCTCATAACAAAGAAGAGTTAAGATGGACTAGATGCTCCCACACTAATATGTTCCATGATTTCAAACCATGCATGACTTGATAGCCATTTTCCAGCTACAAGACAAAAGGCCAAAAAATAAGACGATGAAAGAGAGCCATTTTCCAGCTATAAGGCAAAAGGCCAAAAAATAAGACGATGCAAGAGACTAGCTATCTTTTACAAGTTTGTAAGACAGTGCAAGAGACTAGATTTCTTTTATAAGTTTGTAAGATAGTGCAAGAGACTAGAGAATTTAATTAGAATTCAAAACCCACTCTAATATCTGAGTATCATCACCAATGTCTTACACATTTTCTGATCAAATCTAAGGAAAGCTCATATAATAATGTACACATATGATATGCAAAACATTCCTTTATGGGAGATAGGTCAGATTTGGACCAGTGCCTTCTGGTGACTCAACACAGGAAATTCAGAAGGCCCCTTTCTTTTGATCAGGTCGTAAAAGCAATAAAATCAGAAGGCCCCTTTCACCATTTGCTAAGGATGAAGAAAACAAACGACAAGATATAGAAGAAAAGAAATGAGAGAGAAAGAGGAACAGGGATGACCAACAACTGATGGCAGGAGAGAAGTTCGTCTGGACTTTGAAACAGTCACTTTTCACCATCTCCTACTCCTAAATCCAAATAAAATCTTTAACCCTCTTTTTATAGTTGGCTGAAGGTTAAAAAAAAAAGGGATGATAAGTTTTTGGTTGGTCTTTTTTGTTTTTCAGTTGCCTGAAAAGGAAATTGTTTCTCTCTCTGGAGCTCTCCTTCTCTCTAACACTTCTAACGTCAATAGACGTGACCCTGCCCACTCCGTCGACGCCGTCCCTTTCTCTCTTCTCGTTTCTCTCGCCGGCAAGTTCGCGCTTCCACCGCTTTGACTCCGGCGACGGACAGTCAGCGAACCGCACCAGTCACAGGCAAAAGTCAAAAAAAAGGGGGTAGATCTGTCCATAAACGTTTAGGTCGGGTTGATCCGACGACCTCAGATGGTCCCTCCGGCGGGTCCAGAAAAACAGGTTCTTGTTCCACCAAGCCTGGCAATTTCCAGACCAGATTTTATCCGGCGACCAATTTCTGCACCAATTTTTGCCGGAATCCAACAAAGCAAGCAAGAGAAGAGCCCTTGATCTCTAAGTGTATCCCGGTGATACTAACTTTTAATCTTTATTCTATCTCACTATTTCTTGTCTCCTAACTTTTTTCACTTTGCTTGGGACTGTCTACTTTCGTACTCTGGTGTTTATTGATTGTTGTTTATGTTTATTTGGCCTTATAGTGTGCTTTGTGTGTGCCTTCTGTTTCTATTTCTGTATTTCATTTTGATTAGTGGCTTTGGTAGTTGATGGTAGGCTAGAGTCGTGTCTTAGGGGGTTGGGGTCTGTTTCGGGTGTGAGGGAAGGGAGAGGGCCGGGTTGGAGTTAGGGCCAGGGTTCGATGTAGGGTCAAGTTTAGGGTATGGTGTGAGGGGTAGCAAGGGTAAGTGTGATGTGAGAGCTGATAGGTTGAGGGTAGGGTCTTGGAATATAGTGAGCCTTCAGGGTAAGTTCAAAGAGCTCGTAAAGATTCTTAGAAAGTGGAGGATCAATATAGCATATGTCCAGGAGACTAAGTAGGTAGGTTCTAAGGCTAGGGATGTGGATGGGTATAAGTTTTGGTACTTAGGAAGCGAGAGGCGTAGGAATAGGGTAGGTATCTTAATAGCCAAAGAGTTTAGGGGGCAGGTAGTGGAGGTTAAGAGGGTCAGCGATAGGTTGATGACAATTAAGTTGGTCATTGGAGGGTTTACACTGAACATTTGTAGCGCCTATGCACCAAAGGTGGGCTTGGTCGAGGAGGAGAAGAAGAGATTTTGGGAGGTTTTGGACGAGGTGGTGAGAGGTATGCTAAGCTTTGAGAAGATTTTCATAGGAGGGGATTTCAATAGGCATATCGGGTCATTACTGAGAGGCTATGACGATGTGCATTGAGGCTTTGGTTTCGAGAAAAGGAATGAAGAGGGAGTTGCTCTTTTGGATTTTGCGAGGGCCTTTGAGTTGGTGGTAGTGAATTCGAGCTTTTTAAAGAAGAAGGATCACCTGATTACTTTCTGAAGCACGGTATCCAGGACTCCAATTGACTTTTTGCTGCTTAGAAAGGGGGACAGAGCGATGTGTAACGATTGTAAGGTTATTCCTGGTGAGAACCTTTCGATGATGGACTTGGTTATCAAGAAGGGCAAGAAGAGGAGGGGCGGGGAGGGTCGACCCAAAATTAAGTGGGGTGGCTTGACTCCGATTAGTGCTCTGGAGATGGGAGAGAAGTTGGCGGCGATGAGGGTGTGAGAGTGTAGGGGGGACATGGATAGTATATGGGATAAGACTACCAGTTGCATCAAGGAGACAAGAGGGATGTTGGTGTATCAAGGGGACGGTCTCGCCAGCACCAGGAGGACTGGTGGTGGAACGGAGAAATTAAAAAAGAAGGTGGCTTATGCTAAGATGGTTGAGTAAGGATGAAGAGGAGAAGCAGGCAAACAGGAAGGATTACAAGTTAGCTAGGAAGAAGGCTAAGTTAGCGGTTACGACATCTAACACAACAACTTTCGAAAGCTTGTATGCGGGATTAGAGGAGAGAGGCGGGGAAAAGAGGTTGTATAGGCTTGCTAAGGCTAGGGAGTGGAAGACCCGTGACCTTGACCAAGTAAAGTGCATTAAGGGAAGGATGACAGAGTATTGGTAGAGGACGTGCACGTTGAGAGAAAGTGGCAGTCGTATTCCCATACTCTTGAACGACGAGAGGAACAAAGACATCGTGTTAGGGGAAGTTGGAACACTCAAAGGGGTGTCGTGATTTCTTTTATTATAGACGTATAAAGGTTGAGGGGTCAAAGAGGCTATTCGTAGGATGCATAGGGGTAGGGCAACGGGCTTGGCGAGATACCGGTGGATATTTGGAAGTATACCGGCGAGGCAGGTTTAAGGTGGCTGACCGAATTGTTTAATCGCATTTTCAGGACTGTGAATATGCCCGAGGCGTGGAGATGGAGTAGGATGATTCCTTTATATACAAGAACAAGGGTGACAGTCAGAGTTGCAACAACTACATAGGTATTAAGTTGTTGAGTCACACTATGAAGATTTGGAAGAGGGTGATCGAGCGGAGGTTGAGGAAGATCGTGTCTATTTCTGAGAATCAGTCTGGATTTATGCCCGGTCGCTCGATGACAGAGACAATTCACCTTGTGCAGAGAATAGTGGAGCAGTATAGGGAGAGGAAGAGAGACTTACATATGATATTCATTGACCTGGAGACGCGTACGACAAAGTACCTTGGGAGGTTCTTTGAAGATACTGGGAGGCTACAGGGGTCCCTTTGGTGTACATCAGATCAACTAAGGACATGTAGGATAAAGCAAAGACGCGGGTGAGGACAGTGGGGGGAGATTCAAAGCATTTCCTTATTTTGACTGGGTTGCACCAGGAATCAACTTTAGCCCATTTTTATTCGCCTGGGTGATGAATGTTTTGACGCGGCGTATTCAAGGAGAGGTGTGGTGTATGCTATTTGTGAATGATGTAGTTTTGATTAATGAGATTCGAGGGGTGGGGGTGATAATGATAAATTGGAGGTTTGGAGACAAACCCTGAAGTCTAAAGGGTTCAGGTTGAGTAGGACCAAGACGGAGTACTTGGAATGCAAGTTCAATGACTTGACGCATCAGGACAAGGTGGTAGTGAAAATGGATTCCCAAATTGTTTGTAAAAGGGATAGTTTTAAGTATCTTGGGACTATAATTCAGGAGAATGGATAGATTGATGAGGATGTCACTTACCGTATTGGGGCAGGGTGGATGCAATGGAGGCTCGCCTCAGGAGTTTTGTGTGAAAAGAAGGTGCCTCCCAAGCTTAAAGGCAAATTCTATAGAGTGGCAGTCCGTCCACCTTGCTGTACGGAGCGGAGTGTTGGCCAGTCAAGAACTCTCACATCCAAAAGTTGAAGGTAGCGAAAATGAGGATGTTGTGTGGGATGTGTGGACTTACTAAGGAAGATAGGGTTAGGAATGAGACTATCTAGGAGAAGGTAGGAGTGGCTTCGATGGAAGACAGGATGCGGGAAGTAAGGTTGAGATGTTTTGGGCATGTGATCCGGAGGGGCACAGATGCCCCAGTTTGTAGGTGTGAGAGGTTAGCCATGGATGGTTTCAGACGGGGTAGAGGTAGGCCGAAGAAATACTGGAGGGAGGTGATTAGACATGACATGGAGCAGTTCCAGCTTACTGAGGACATGACCCTAGATAGGAAGGTATGGAGGACGCAATTAGGTTAGAGGACTAGTTCGTGTGAGTGAGTCATAGCTACTAGATAGGATTGCTTTGGTGTAGCCATGCTAGCAATCGTAGGGCTATGCACGTAGGTTGGAGTTTCTAGTTTGGAGGGTTTGGGCGAGGTGTGTGTTTTCGGTTTGATAGTGTATAGTACTACTTTGTGGGTGTCTTATTTCTGTTATTTTATCATGTTTGATGTTTTATTACGACTTTGTTTTTGTCCTGAGTCGGGGGTTTATTGGAAACAACCTCTCTACTTCTTCGAAGGTAGAGGTATGAACTGTGTACATTTTACCCTCCCCAGTAACCCCATGTTTGTAATACACTGGGTATGTAGTTGTATCTTATTTAACTTCACCGTATCAACTTCAGGTAGTTTTTGGAACAAAGGTCTATTCCCAGGTCAATTTGTACAAAGTAAAGGATGAAAAGGATAAAAGTATAACAAAAATGTAAATGATAGTGTGAGAAATATAAGAGAAAAATATTATTGCATTTGTATCTACATTATTACGATAAGTTGGAGGTTTGAAGATAGAACCTTGAGTCTAAAGGATTTAGATTGAGAAGGACCAAGATGGAGTACTTAGGTCTATGATACAGGGGAATGGTGAGATTCACGTGGAAGTCACGCACCGTATTGGTGCAGCGTGGTTGAAATGGAGGCTCGCCTTCGCTCTTGGAGTAAGGAAAATATGTTTGAAAGGTGCATAGCGGTGAAGTTAAGAGATTCCAGAATCTCTCTTTCCTGTGCTATCAAGAATAAGGAATAGCCAGCAAGGTCTTCTTCCTTATAATACGCGCGTGCAAGAGATCGGGAGTTTTGTGTGATAAGAAGGTGTCTCCTAAGCTTAAAGGTAAATTCTACAGAGTGGCGTTCCGACCGACTATGTTGTATGGAGCACAGTGTTGACCAGTTAAGAACTCCACATCCAAAAGTTGAAGGTGGCAGAGATGAAGATGTTGCGATGGATGTGTGGACTTATCAGGAGGGATAGAGTTAGAAATGAGACAATTCGAGAGAAGGCGGGAATGGCTTCGGTGGAGGACAAGATGCGAGAAGTGAGGTTACGTTGGTTCGGGCATGTGATGAGGAGGGACATGGATGCTCCAGTTCGAAAGTGCGAGAGGCTGGCTATGGATAGTGTTAGGCGGGGTAGAGGTAGGCCGAAGAAATATTGGAGGGAGGTGATTAGGCAGGACATGGGGCAGTTACAGCTTACGGAGGACATGACCCTAGATAGGAAGGTGTGGAGGACACAGATTAAGGTAGACCGGTAGGAGGTAGGAGTACGTTCGTAATAGTAAGGAAGAGTGCTATGTTTGTAGCCTCTTGTTCATGGTGTTTTGGTGATGCCTATGATTTCATATAGCTAGTTTATAATCTTACTTTATAGGTGTCTTGTTTCCTTTACTATCTTGTGGTGTGATATCCCTTGTTGTTTGCTTTTATGTTTTTTGTTTGTTATATTTGTTATCGGTCATGAGCCGAGGGTCTATCGGAAACAACCTCTCTACACTTGAGTGGTATGGACTGCGTACTCTTTACCCTCCCCAGAGCCCACTTTATGGGAATATACCGGGTATGTTGTTGTATCTACATTATTACAGTAAAACCCTATTTATTTATTTATCATTATTATTATTTATGATAACCGTGGTGTCAGGGCCAACTTGCGCACACCTCGACTAATTCCACAGATACCTGTCACCTCCCACCAATAACATGTATCATGTAACTCTGTCCACCAAGACTAGAACAGATTGGAAAAAATCACCTACTGTTTGTCACTGTTGAAATTGAACCTGAGACCTTAAGGTGCTCAACATAACTTCATTGAGCTACTAGGCCACACCCTTGGGTGCATAATGAAACCCTATTTATGAATACTACATTCCAATCCTCTTCCAAACAGGACACTACATCACAATTCTTTTCCAAGTAGGAATCTATATACTATTCATTTTCCTATTCATATTCTAACACTTCCCCTCAACATGCATACAAGTCATATATACTAGATTGTTATGGATGCAAATAATACGAGGATTAGTGAGACTTGGTGAAGATATACGTAAGAAAACTGGTTAAGGACTACTCCCGATGTTTCGGCGACCTTAGTTGAAAAGGAAAAACTGAAAAAGAGGCCAAAAAAGTAGTAAACGTCGCCGAAAAATTGATTTATTGCTAGAAAATTGGGGAAAACTAGATGGGCCAGCTCGGCCTCTTGGTCGTGTTGGTTTTTTTGCACAACACTGACAAAAATTGAAACTACGTAAATAAGATATGAGGAGTCACCGTAAAGACACGGTTATACGCAACCCAGATGAGAGAAAGTGGCCCGAAAAGATGCACGGTACCACACAAATTAAAAATGAAAAAGAAGTTTGGAGAGATGCACGGTGCTACACAAATCAGATATAAGAAAATAGTCACAGAAAAGATGTACGGTGCTACGCAAATCAGATATGAGAAGGTGTTCACCAGAAAGATGTACGGTGCTACACAAATTAGATATGAGAAAGTAGTGACCGAAAAGATGCACGATGCTACGCAAATTAGATATAAGAAGCCACTGGAAAGAAGCACGGTGACCCAACTTTTGCTAACATGATCACTGGCCAGACAGGCGGCATATATGGGTAATAGCTGTCCGTTGGCAGCGGAAGCTCTTTGATTGTCTACCAAGATCGTAGAGACTCAAATACCTTGTGAGAAATGTAAGAGAAGAACATTACTGAATTATCATGTTTCCCATCCTCAAAAAAAGAAGTGTCGTGTTTCTATACTATTACAGTGAAACTCTATTTATGAACACTACATTTCAATCCTTTTCCAAATAGGACACTACATTACAATCTTTTTCCAAGAAGGATTCTATATACCATTCCTTCTCCTACTCATATTCTAACAAATAGCAATAATAATAATATCATCATCAATATTTATGATTACTATTGTCTTCTTCTTATTATACAGACACATCTAATTAATTTGATGAAAATTAATGCAAACGCATCTAAAATTTCTGGAGAGTGGAGACGGGAATCTTTTTGGATACAAAAGACCCAATGAGGAGACATGGAAAAAACACTAATCCCTCAATAACAATTTACACAGCCTACTACCAATTTCGTATGTTTCGATTCGCTTGACTCTTTTCCCTTGAAGGCAGAGTTCAATCTCCAAGAATTTAAACTAACATATATATATAGATAGTCTTACAAATACCCACTTATCACTCTACGTATACCTGCTGAGATTATCGTCGTCAACCTTCCCAAGCAAAGCAACAATTCCCATCACGTCCTTCATCGATGGATGATGATCAATCTGAGGTTTCATCTGGCAATAGATGCCAGCTGCAGATTTATCATACCTTAAGATTTGTTGAATGGTCTCCTCATTCCGCCCATTGGAAGATTCGGTATTTGCAGAACCAGTTCCACTTACTGAAGGAATCTTGGAAAGAGCAACTACAATATCCCACAAGCACACGAAATTAAAATAGAGAAACCATGAAAAGGCATTCGTGAAAGGGAAAGAAGGAAGATTAAACTGAATGCGATAGTCTACATGGAGTACTTTTAAATAGTCAACACCGAGCATTATCTTTTTTCTTTTTCAAAACAAAGCTACAAGTATGAACAGGCAATGCACAACAAAAAATCCATGAACAACATACTAGGCCTCGGTCAATGAAATTTTGCGCTAAAGGCAATCACAATATCCATATTTACTTGAAATGTGAAAGACAACCCTTAATATGAAAATCCTACCATGTTTGATTGCTTCCTTCCCATAAAGAAGAGTAAAAAGCATTAAATTCTAGGGTACTGAAAGAACAAAATAACTACAGTAATCTTTTAAAATTTTGCACATGCATTTTACAGCACATCTAATTAACTTGAAAAGAAGGAAATACCTTGTTTATCCAAAATTGAATCATCCAACGTGTTTATCCGAGCCTTTAAGAATCCAATTTTATCTTCGTGATGTTTGATTTTCAGACCAATCTCCTTCAAGCCATCCTCAAGATTCTGCAGTAATTAAATGATATAGACATGAATATTGACCCATCTACTTCACGATATATTATCATGTGCATTATCATCTCAAATAACGGTTGTACGCAGATATCTCTATACCTACTATCAAGATTATTGTGCATACTGCATACATTAATGATAAAATAAAATAAAATAAAATGCATAACTTTCATAATCTTAACAACCTTGGAATGGCGGATAACTGCCTCAACAGATCCACTTTGCATTGTGTTCCTATTGCCTGCAAAAACAGAGGAATTAATCAGTTAGAGTTGCTCATTAAGAAAAGATTCAACAAGTGTCTAATATAAGGACCTAGAGTGCCCACCACACTACAGTGTAACAAGTAATAGTAACGCGCAAATCGTACTTGCCATTTTTTTAATCTTTGTTTCATTTAGAAGGAACATAAAACATATTTCTCTTCTGAAAATACACAATGAAGGTTGAACATTATGATTTTACCACAGGATGCGAAAGTTTCTGCAGACGATATACTATACAGATGGAAAGAGGCCAAAGCTGAGGCTGAGGTTTAATCTAACAACCCTCATTTTTAGTAAATTAGAATGTGTGACCAACTATTGGGCAATGGAAAACAAACTTGACAACTTCAGGTACTAGTTCAAATACCAGCATCAACTTTAACTAATGGAAGTGCTTTGAAGCTAAGTCCCTTAAGGTTGCAGATATAAAATAAAAAATGATAAAGGGGAACTGCAAGAGATTGGTTATTGTGTTAAGAAAGAAAAAACTACTCACAAGTGCATCCAGAATCTGTTTGAAGACCACAGGCAACATAAATGTAAAGTGAAAAATGAAATAATAGTAGGACTTCCTTGTAAAGTTGCTAATTGTACATATCTCCAGCACTAAGTATCAATCTACTTATCCTATACAGATCAAAAGATAATAGTAAGACTCAGGTTTTCCACAGTTCGATTGGTACGCAAATGAATACCAGCAGACAAACATCCACCACTAGGAACCCTATCTAGTAACATCCAGGCAAGTCAGCTAAATTAGCCAACGTCACCACCGCAGCATGTCTTGCGAAGAAGATGACTCTCCCATATCTGAAGTGCGAACAGTTAAATGGGCTAATATAACCAAATAAAATAAGGCAGGGACTAAATAGTAATCTCAGTTCTTGAATAGTCCTCATTTATTTCGTAACCACAAGATCAACCCCATTTTACATGTCATTTAATAAGTAATCTCGTTTTACTTGCCATTACTAGGCTTAACGAATACTAATACATAAAAACAAGGGCAATCTCATTTCTAGCTGCACAATTGGACTGGATTAGGAGCAGTGTATCATAGCGCGCTAAAACCATTTTTTTATACAAATGTTATTTTCTCAAAAAAAAAAAAGGTAGCATAGCGCGCTAAAACCACAAAACGAGACGCAAAAACGTATTTAGCACTTCAATGTCATCATCAAAGTTCTAAGGCATACTTTTCCCTGCCAATGAAGGTCTTATGATGAGGCCACACTAAACATTGATATTTCACTTTACATATTTTGTTTTTCAATTTCTTTGTTCTTACATTTATCGTTCATGCTTATAATTATTAGTCTTGGACTAAACATATCTATACACGCGCGCGCACACACACACACACATATATATATCGATATTATTTCTCCTTTGTGCCTTTTTGCCATAAAGCCCATGCTTTATAACTCTTGTTTTGATTATGGTAACAGACGGTATATAAATCATCAGCACAAAAGTTGGAAGCCAAAATTACATCATTGAATCTACATCCAAAAGAGTAAAGGCAATAGACTAACACTAAATCATATTTCATCTTACAAGGATCCTAGGATGCCTACTATATAAACTGGGTCATCTATATATTCCGAGCTGCACCAATAACAAAAACTTATAATGCATTTTATCTTTAACTTTTGAAGAGAGCTACTGTTGCCTTCAAAAACACCTATAGTTTCTCTTCCAAATGGTCCACCGTATTACTGCTGGGACAATTCTCCATCTGTCTTTGTTAGTGCTACCACCACCCTCAAAATGCTAACTAGTTAGTGCCTCCCCTGTTCTTCCCGACATCGTCCACCTTATGCCTATGAAGGTGGTAAATAGATTCTAAAGTTGGTTGACCACCTTACAATGAAGAAACAAATGATTAATTGTCTCTGCATTATGTTCACAAAAATAACATCTTGAGCACAAATGTTTTCCCCCTTTCATTAAGTTCTCACGAGATAAAACAGCCTCCTTCACGACCAACCAAGTGAAAATAGCTACTTTGTATGGAACTTTTACTTTCCAAATAAGCTTTCGAGGTAAAAAACCTGATCTGAGAACCCATCTGATTCATGTCCTTAAAGGCAAAACTTAAAAGTAAAACTTCCCTTGTTGCGGCATTTCCATCTTAGGGAATCTTCTCCTTCAATGACTAATCCTTCCAACTTCCAATCTTGCATCAATCTTCTATAGGTCAAGTTTCAACCTTGATTTGACCACACTTCATGCAAAGTAGAATTTTGTTGTTCATTTAAAAAATCTTCTATAGGTCAAGTTTCAACTTTGATTTGACCACACTTCATGTAAAGTAGAATTTTGTTGCTGATTTAAATATAAATGTCAAGGAACAATTGCTTAAGACTTCCATTCCCTAGCCAGTTATCTTCCCAGAACAAGAGCCTCTTGCATTTCACATTAAAACTGATTCTTTCAAAGAATACATGCCACAAGTTCCTGATTGATCTCCACAAGCTTGTGTCATATGCGGTGTATACTTTTTTTGTGCTCCAAAAAACTTCCTTTTCATACTTGCTTGAATCACAATGCCCCATAAAGAATGCTCTTCCTTAGGTAGTCTCCAAAGCCATTTCATCAAGAGACTTCTGTTCTGCTTTCTCTAATTTCGGATACCCAGCCAGCCCTCCATCTTTCTTGGCCAAAATTAACGTGTCCATTTGACTAAATGATAATTTTTGTCCTCCTCGCCAAAAAAGTTCCTCCTAAGAGCATCGATCATTTCTTCCACATTAACAGGAAGAAGAAATAATGGCATCAAGTAGGTAGGTAAGGCATCCAATACAAAGTTGATTAAGACCAATCTGCCACCCCAAGACAAGTATTAGGCTTTCCATTTAGTCAATCTTTTTTCACATCTTTCTATGACATCATTCCATCTAACTATTGATTTACTTTTTGCTAACTATTGATTTACTTTTTGCACCTAAGTGAACTATTGGAATCTTACCTATCTCTCCTCCCAAAATTTCAGTCAACTGTTGAATCCTAGGCCACTTCATTAATTGGGAAAATAAAAAAATTTCTCCAATTAATATGAAGGCCCGAAATAGCCTCAAAGAGAATCAAAATAATCCTCAAGAAATTCAACTGACTCGCTTCTGCATCACAGAAATAGGTAGGACACTGGTACATGTTGTAATAGGGTCTCCACTTCTCATTTTCGGAGTAGAGCTTCTGATAGAAGGTGATGATTGTCTCCCTTTTAATGTTCTCTACCTCCACAATATCTTCTGCCTCCACGCACATGATCGATGTGATTATTCCTCTTTCGAGTATTTGCAATTCTCTAAAAGACCTTTGTGCTTTTATCATCCTCTTTAATCCATAATATTCACGATCTTTGTCTTCATGCTCTCTCTTCCTTTTTGGCATAATCTTCAAATTCCACGGATAAATTAACTTTCTAAATGGCCGTTTCTTCATTTAAAGATCTATTCAGTTAAATATTATCAATCTGTGCAATTTTGCTCAGAATCACATCTTTATTCTTCTCTAAGTTCCCATAAGTGCTTGAGCTCTGATCTTTCAATTTAGCCTTCAAAGATTTTAATTTGGTTGCTAAAATATAATTTGGTCTTCCGTTAATAATAATGGAATCCCACAAAACCTTAACTTTCTCATTGAACCCTTCAGTTTCCAGCTACCATCCTTCAAATTTGGAATAAGACTTCATCTGTTCCCAACTGCAACTCTGAAGCGCAATTGGTGTGTGATCAGAATAGATTCTAGGAAGTATCTCTATCTTAATATTATTGAAATTTTCTCCCCATTCAATAGAGTATAAGAATCTGTCAATCCTGGAAGAGGGTTCCAGGTTGTTCACCCTAGTCGAGGTGAGACTTCTCCATCTAGTTAAGGATCAAACAACTTCATATCCTCAATAAAATCAAAAAATTCAACCATGTATGTAGATGTTCTAGGGCAATTCTTCTTCTCCGAAGCATATCTAACAACATTAAAATCACCGCCTACCACCCAAGCCCCAGTAAACAGACTTCTAACAGCCCCAAGTTCCCACCATACTTCTTGTCTTTCCTGATTGCGATTTGGCGCATATACCCCTGTCATGTGCTAACTAAAAACACTACTTGTCGACTTGAATCTACAAGTCAACATATAAGCACCAATTTCCACTACGTCTCCCAAGTCTTGCCATTACAATATCAAAATACCTCCCCTAGTAACACCTGCCCCCGTTGCCCATACTTGACTCCCCTGTTTCACCA
The DNA here is from genome assembly GCA_030864215.1 of Capsicum pubescens. Classification (NCBI taxonomy): domain Eukaryota; kingdom Viridiplantae; phylum Streptophyta; class Magnoliopsida; order Solanales; family Solanaceae; genus Capsicum; species Capsicum pubescens. Next base: position 49,238,925 of record CM061540.1, on the reverse strand, counting down.
CAAGTTCCCTAGTATCCCCTTCCAGAGGACATCTGCTTTCCAGTTGCCCATACTTGACTCTCTTGTTTCACCACACTTGCTTTATAAGTTCCTTAGTATCCCCTTCCAGTTTAGTTTCTTGTAAGCAGAGGACATCTGTTTTACATTTGAGCTAAACTATTGATCACCTTTTATCTCTACAGTTTAATCCCCTCACATTCCATGAAATTATTTCAACATCTTCCCAGCAAGCCATTAGCCATTTCCCTGAATAACATCACTGCCAGAGATGCTGATAGAGTTGTTGTTGCTGCTGACTAGAGATTCAGATGCTTCTTTTGATTGTCACTTGCTAGTCCTGACTGAATCTGCGTAAGGAACCTTTGGATCTGTCCTCCTAGGGATATTTGTAATAAATGTACCTTTATGTTCTTTGATGAAATTACAACATATTCAGTGTATTCCCACAAAGTGGGTTCTGGGGAGGGTAAAGTATACACAATTCATACCACTACCTCAGATAAAGTAGAGAGGTTGTTTCCGATAGATCCCGGGCTCAGGACAGATAACAGTGTAACAAACAAAAAACCATAAGAATAAACAACAAAATGGGATAACACACCGCTAGATAATAAAAGAAGCAAGACACCGAGAGAGTAATACTAAAAACTATCTATTCGAAATAACAAACATCATCAGAACACTACGAACAAGAAACTACAGGCACAGATACAAACAAAGCACTACTCCTTACTATTACGGACGCATTTCCACCGTCATGAGCCGAACCGAGGTCCTGGCCGCGACGAGCATCCCGAACCATGAAGGCCCGAGCGCCCTTTTCTATCTGGCAATCATGTACACCATTCATAAACTGTAAAGAAATGCGGGAAAGAACATAACAAAACGGAATCATGGTCATTCTCTATTTCAACTGATAAATACGAATACGAGTTCATAAACATTCAAGAACTTCTAGCACTAGTCTGCGAAATCTCTAACAATACGAAAACATTTGTCTGAAAACTAGGACAAGGCCCCCAATCGGACCATGAACTAAAATCAAATGAAATTATTCCATAAACAAGGCCTTCCGAAATAAGGAAGGCTCACCAACTGCAAACTTCTGACAAATCAATCTACTGCTTAGCGGGACCCCGAGACTGAGGCTCAGATCCTGAAATATAGGGGGTCAATACGATTGTACTGGTATGTGAAACAATCCAAAATAGCTTTTTTTTACTACACAACATAGATGAGAGTTTTTCGTAAAACATTACATACAAGATAAGTAAAACACATGGGAATAATTTAGAGTTTCAAAATACTTTCTTGTAATCATGACTCAACACTTTGTCTTACTCTTGAGATAGATGGTACACCCTACATTTCTAGTACCCACGAGCAATATGGATCCGCCATTTACTCGTCGGCCAAGCCCCCAAATCCAAGTTTGCACTATTTTAGTATACCAGTGCCTCGAGGGTAAGTAAACATTGGCCATAGCCAATCAGCAAAACTCGGTCAGCGATGAGCCCTTACACTCAAACGCCTTCTTCGGGTAACCATCTACCTCTATTTAGGCCCAATTTTAGTTCTTTAAACATCATGTTTCATGTACAAAATCATTCGATGCTTAATATGTTAGGGCATGTCATCACAGAGTATCGTCATACCCAGACTTGCAAGTCGTTCATATCATATCCATTTCACAGCCCACCTCATTCAAAACATGCAAATTACCACCAAAGATTTATAACATCACAAGAGAGTCATCATTTTGAAATCCCACGAAAACTTATGAAATTACCCTCTTTTCGCAAGACTTAAACATGCGGTGGTCATGTCAATTATTCAATCACATGCAATTCTTCTCTTTTAATGCAAAGAGTATTGTTATAGCAAGAAAACTCCCTCTCATCATATCATAAACCATGTCAAACACCATGATGTTAAGGAACTTACTTTCAAACCTTAGGTCATGCATTCAAAATCACTCACAAATACAAATAAACACAATGTTTCGTAACAAGAGAGGGAATTCATTGTTCATGCTCTCAATTAAGCTTTTCAAAACTATAAATGTATATACATAAGGGGCTATAATTCGATCTCCACGAAAAAAGAGTTCAATACAATATATATACACTTTCATCAAAACGAGTTCATGACATGCTTTTTGAATCAATATTCAAACCTTTAGTTTGCAACATGATTATAAACCCCTACACTTGATAAAACGATAAAATTCATGCCCATGGAGTTTAAGGATAGTCCCACATACCTTATGTTGTTTAGTTTGAAGATTGGAACCCTAATCTTGACTCTTTTCTTGAAATCTTGAACTTAGAGGTTGAACTCTTGATCTTTGGGGAAGAGTTAGGGTTTAGTTCTTGAGAGAAAATGAGTAATTTTGGGCATATAATGCCCCTAATGACGAGTTAATCTGCTATTATCACGATTTGGGGCTATGGGGAAAAGACGAGACTGCCCTTCGGAATTTAAATTCGCAACTGAAAACCGTTTTGGGACCTCACCGCAACGCGCCAAGTGGCCCATCATTATTGGCACCGCGACGCGGTGCAATCCCGGTGACCCACTATTTTCGAAATCCAAACACGTCCCAAACCTCGTTCGAAAAATTCAAAACTTTCCCGAGACATCCCCTTTACACCCCTGAACATGAATCAACTCAAAAATCTACGTCTCGAGGTCGGGAAGATCAATTTACAAATCATTGAAGTTAAGGGCTTAAAATTATGACTAAGTCTTTTATCACTTAGAAAATTTCAGGTTGTAAGTTCTCTATACATGCTACTAAGAGCGGTATTAAGTCAAGAATGCTACGGGGTGTTACATCTACCCACTAACCATCTACCCTAATTCGCGTCCTCCACACCTTCCTATCAAGGGACGTGTCCTCCGTAAGCTGTAATCGCTCCATGTCATGCCTAATCACCTTTCTCCAATATTTCTTCGGACTACCTCTACCCCGCCTAAAACCATCCATAGCCAGCCTCTCACACTTTCGTACTGGAGCATCCGTGCACCTCCTCATCACATGCTCGAACCATCGCTACCTCAGTTCCCAGCATCTTGTGTTCCACAGAAGTCACTCCCACCTTCTCTCGAATAACCTCATTTCTAACCCTATCTCTCCTGATAAGTCCACACATGTCTCTCAACATCCACATCTCTGCCTCCTTCAATCTTTGGATGTGGGAGTTCTTAACTAGCTAACACTCCGTTTCATACAACATAGCCGGTCAGAACGCCACTCTGTAGAACTTACTTTTAAGCTAAAGAGGCGCTTTTTTTCACACAAAATTCCCGAAGCGAGTCTCCACTTCAACCACCCTGCACCAATACGGTGTGTGACATCCTCGTCAATCTCTTTATTCCCCTTAATCATAGACCCAAGACACTTGAAACAATCCCTCTTCCGAATGGCCTGAGATCCAGCTCCACTACCACGCCAGCCTCACGCGTTGAATCACTGAACTTATATTTCAAGTACTTCGCCTTGCTCCCACTCAACCTAAACCCTTTAACAAACCTACAACTTATCATTAACTCCTTCCTGGGGCTCGTTAATTAGTACAGCATCATCCACAAACAACATACACCAAGGTACCTCCTCTTAAATACGCTGTGTCAAAACATCCATCACTAAGACAAATAGAAACGAACTAAGACGCGATACCGTAATGCAACCTTGTCAAAACATAAAAGTGCTCCAAATCTCTTTCTATCGTCCTCACATGAGTCTTCGCTACGTCGTACACGTCCTGAATCGACCTAGTGTATGCCACGGGCACACCTCTAGCCTCCAACAAAGGGTTTAGGGTTTAGGGTTTAGCCTCCAACAAAGGGACTTTGTCATACGCCTTCTCGAGATCGATGAACACCATGTGCAAGTCTTTCCTTTTATCCCTAAACTGCTCCACTAACCTCCTCACGGGTGAATGGCCTCAGTAATCGAGCGACTTGGCATGAAACCAAACTGATTCTCAAAAATAGTGATGATCCTCTTCAGCCTCAACTCTACCACCCTTTCCCAAACCTTCATAGTATGACTCAACAACTTGATACCCCGATAGTTGTAGCAACGCTGAATATCCCCTTGTTCTTATATAATGGAATCATCATACTCTATCTCCAAGATTCGGGTATCTCCACCGTCCTAAAAATGATTTTAAACAACTTTGTCAGCCACTCCATACCTGGTCCTCCAATGCTCTTTCAAAAGTCCACCAAAATCTCATCTGGCCCAGTCGCCCAGACCCCTACGCATCCTACGAAAGTATCCTTGACCTCCTCAACCTTGATACACCTACAATAACTGTAATCGCGACACTTCTCCGAGTGCTCCAAGTCCCCAGCACGAAACCTTTGTCCCCCTCATCATTCAGAAGTCTATGGAAATAGGACTACCACCTCCTCCTAATGTGGGATCCTCCACCAACACTTTCCCATCCTCTCCATTGATGCACTTTACTTGGCCAAGGTCACGGGCCCTCCACTCCCTAGCCTTGGCAAGCCTATACTTCTTATCTCCGCCTTTCTCCTCCAAAGCCATGTACAAGCTCTCAAAAGTTGTTGTCTTGGCCGTCGTAACCGCTAACTTAGCCTCTTTCCTAGCTAACTTATATTCTTCCCTATTCTTCCACTTCTCCTCGACTCTTCGTCATCTTTGCTCTCAACCAACTTTGCATAGGCCACCTTTTTAATCTCCACTTTCTTTTTAACTTCATTCCACCATCAGTCCCCTCGCTGCTTGCCAAATCGACCACTCGAGACACCCAACACCTCTCTAGATGCAATTGGCAATCGTCTCCCATATACTATTCACATCCCCTCTACTCTCCCAAACCCTAATTATCTTCAACTTCTCCCTAATCTCCAAAGCAGTAGCCAAAGTCAAGCTACCCCACTTAATCCTAGGGTGATCCTCCACACCTCTTTTCTTTCTCCCGCTCTTTTTGATTTTCAAGTCCATCACCAAAAGTTTAAGTTGGATCGAAAGATTCTCGCTAGGTATGATTTTACAGTCTTTACATAGAGCTCTATCACCCTTCCTAAGAGAAGTTTATGTTGGGTCGAAAGATTCTCGCTAGGTATGACTTTACAGTCTTTACATAGCGCTCTATCACCCTTCCTAAGGAGTAAAAAGACCAAGTCTTGGCCACCAAACAACAAAAGGTGATAAGGTGCTCCTCCTCCGGGAAGCTCGAATTCGTTACCCACAACCCAGAAGGACTTAGCAAAATCCAAAAGTGAAGCTCCTCCGTCATTCCTTTCCCCGAAATCAAAACCTCCATGCACATCATCATAGCCTCTTGATGAAGACCCAATATGCCCATTGAAATCCCCTTCTATGAAAAGCTTTTCAGTGCTCGGAATGCCTCTCACCACCACATCCAAAACCTCCCAAACGCTCTTCTTTTCCTCCTCTTCCAAGCCCGCTTGCGAAGCGTAGTCACTAATAACATTCAACATAGACCCTCCAATGACCAACTTAATCGACATCAACCCATCGTTAACCCGCTTAACCTCCACCACCTGCCCCCTAAGTTTTTCATCTACGAAGATACCTACCCATTCCTATACCTCACGCTACCAGAGTACCACAATTTATACCCGTCCATATCCCTCACCTAAAAACCAACCCATTTGGTTTCCTCAACACAAGTAACGTGAATCCTTCTCTTCCTATGAACCTTCACGAGTGCTATGGACTTACCTTGAATGTCTCTATGTTCCAAGACCCAACTCTCAACCTAGAGATTCCCTTATCCCACTTAACCCTACTACCCCTCCCCCAACCCCAAACTCAACCCTAGACTCGACCCTAACCCAGCATCAAACCCAGACCTCACCCTAGGCCCAAGTCCGGACCCCGACCTATGAGATGACTCTAGTCTATCATCGACCACTACAACCACTACTCAATAAGAAAAGAAAATAAGAAGGTGCGCAAATAGGTACGGCTAACAAGATACACTGGTAATAACGAGTGAATCAGTAATGAAGCTTGAAGTTGTGACCATTATATGCTAAGGAAACAAACAGAAATCTATAGAAAAGAATCAAGAATCACCAGCGTAAGCCGAAAGCAATAAATCTACAAGAAAGAATCAACAATGTATGCCACAAGCAATAAAACCAATATACTATACACAAGTTTTGATAAATAACAATTGTTAAAATATGAGTAGGAATAGGAACAGCATATAGATTCCTACTTGGAAATAGTGTCCTATTAGGAAAAGGATGGGAATGTAGTGTCTATAAATAGGGCGTCAATGTAATAATGTAGTTACAACACAACAACAATAACATACCCAGTGTATTCCCACATAGTGGGGTCTGGAGAGGGTGGAGTGTACGCAGACCATACCACTACCTCCTGTGAAGTAGAGAGGTTGTTTCCGATAGAACAATTCAATAATATTTTTCTCCTATATTTCTCACATGGTATCAGAACCAACGATCCTATGGTCCTACGATTTAAAGATCCAATGGCTTGGTGAAACGAGATTAAAGACAGGTTTTAAAACAATTTCAAATCAAGTTGCAACCAATTTAATGGTAATGAAGATTTATGTCCAACTACACGTAGAAAAGAAGTTTCACCAAGATTTTCAACAATCCTGCTGTTGATCCATCTTTAAATCCAAAATCAATTTTCAACTCATGCTTACTTTAACGAATGGGCTTCAACTTTCAACCCTTGCATACTTTCAACGCTAGGGCCCTTTTCAACTCGTGCATATACTTTTAACGCATGAGCTCCACTTTTAACCTGTACTCACTTTCAATGAACAAGGCTCCACTTTTAACCTTGTTCACTTATAACACAGGGCTCCAATAATATTAACTCATGCTTTTATTTTTAATGTATAGGGTTTCAATTTTTAACACATATCAACTTCTAATCATGGTAAACAGCAGTGATATATGAAGATTGTGTGAAAAAGGAAGATCAAGATTACTTTGTCAAGAAAATCAAGCCAAAAAGGGGAGATTGCATTTCTAAAAGACCGGATAGATGTTTGGGTAATCAGGTCCTGATACTTATGTTTCCTAACCTAGAAGTGGAGAAATTAATTAAAAAGGATCCGACCATGCACCTCTCGATATATTACAAAAAGGATAGTAGGGTAACTAAGAAATCTTATTTTGGGCGAGACAGGACATACTCTTGGAGATAGTCAGGCATTTACTTTGGACCCCTTTCTTTAATGTACATAATAATTTGAAGAAAATCAGTAAAGCATCGTCTAACTGGAAGTTTTGTACAGATTCGCACCCCCGAATCTTACAATTAAAATTTTGACGAATCCGACTCTCGGATCCGCACTCGTCTCGGATACCTACACCCGAGTCCGAGCAACATAGGTGACAGGAACACTAAGTTCTTTCATTCTAATTGAGAAAGAAACTACAACTTAAGAAGATTCAACTTAGAAAGATTCAAGATCCTAATTGAACTGGTGGGATAAGGAGGACGCTATCATACATGAGGCTTTAAGGTTTTACAAGGATCAATTTGTTGAGGATCGCATTCCAACAAACTTTGAGATGCTGAATTATATGTGAAGGTTTCACTGGGAAGTTCTACCAATACTGTTGGGACATACTTGCAACAGATGTGGTAACAATGATAAAAATCTTTCTTCTGCGCTCATGAATTACCAAAATATGTCACATGCACAAATAGGATATTATTGCCCAAAAAGGAGGAGATCATGAACTTTTCAGATCAGTTTGACCAACTTAACAAGCAAGATTTTCCTCCAAGACTATACATGAAAGACTGGTACACTTGCTGCCAACAATTAGCTTCCACCAGGCAGGTTTCTTACAGCCAACAATCATCTCCCTGCAGGCAGGTTTCATTAACGGAAGAGGCGGTGTTGAAAATATAATGTTAAGTACAAGAAATTGTGCATGATATTGGGATAAAGGGTTAGCCAGATAATGATGTGATGTGATAAAGCCGGACATGACAAAGCATACGAGAGAGTTCATGGTTGTTCCTAACTAAAGTGGTAAGAACAATGGGCTTTGGAGAACTGCTGATTGACATGATATACAGAATCACTCTAACAATTGGTATTTTATTCTAATAAATGGTCAGCCACGGGGTTTCTTTAAATCTACTAGGGGGAGTGAAACAAGGGAATCCACTTTCCCCAACTTTACTCATCATATCTGTTACGCATGTCAAGAGCCATGAATGCCTACACGAGGATGAGAAGTTCAGAGGATTTGGGATTGCCAAAAGTGGAGCCCATACATCAACCATTTAACATAGGCTGATGACACTATAATTTTCACTTCTACATATGAATTTTCCCTTAAAATTGGTGATGGAAACATTGGCTACATATGAGAATGTTAGTGGACAGCTGATTAACAAAGGAAAAAGTGCAGTGTATATGCATGAAAATACAAACGCAGAGGTGGTGACATTGGTGAACACAATTACAAGAATTACAAGAAAAGGGTTCCCCTTTACATACTTAGTGGTGTCAATCTACTATAGCAGGGGGGGGGGGGGGGGGGGGAGAATGCACATTACAACGAAATCACTGATAAAATGAATAGCATACTCTTTTCTTGGACAGTAAAATTGTTATTTATTGGTGGTAGGATCACTCTCATTAAGCATGTCTGTCAGCCTGTGACCCTCTTCCTGCATGAGTCATAGTCAACCTTCACAGATGTTTGCTAAGTTTTTTTCTCGAGAAATTCAGTAGGAAATTCTAGCAAACATTAGACTTCTTGGACTTTGCTATGCCATCCTTGTAGTGAAGGTGGGAGGGGATTTAAACGCCCACAGGATGTCTTAAAAGCTTTATTTGCTAAACTGTGGTGGAGCCTTACAACCAAGCAATCTTTCTGGAGGATGTTTCTAAGCAACAAATACTTAAAGAAGGAGCATGTTGTGTTGGTTGAATAGGAGGGAAACATATGTGTGGAAGAAGATGATACAGATGAGAGATCAAATAGAATAGGAAATATGCTGGCAACGAAGAGAAGGGCAATCTCATTTCTGGCTAGGTAATTAGGAACACTGTGTCATGCTACTGGTACAAATCATGACTATGATAGATCTGTGGTGCAGGTACATGAAACAGTGGATAGGGAGATGAAATGCAACAAAACTTAGGGAGTTAATTCCTAATGATATAGTGGAGGTAGAAGTAACAGGCAAATTTACAGTGGGTCTGCATATCAGTTGATAAGGCAAAGAAAGAACAAGCATAAAATATAAGAAACTGTGGATTTAAGGGCCACCAATTAAGATTTCTTTCCTTCTGCGGAGATTTTGGAAATACAAATTTCCTTTAGAAGATGCAATTTATGTCAAGATCGTAAGGTTGAGAACTTTACACATGGGTTCGGGTGAACAACCCCGCAGAGCCCTAGATCCGCCCCTGATCTGTCCTCACCCGCCAGCTCTTGCTTTATAAAATTCACATTTCCACTAGATCCTACAATCCTCCTTCCTACGTAATCATGGTGTATATTGATAAACAGTTGGATATCGTAAAAGCTCTAACTAGAAGCTTAGATTCCCTGATAACTTAAATTAGCAGCCAAACTAAAAGAGTCTCGAAATTGACGAAGAATATCAGAGCACATAGAGCACATACATGACGGCATTATCGGTGATTAATTAAGTGTTTTTATGGTTTATATGTCACATCCGGAAACTCGATTTACAGAATGAGTGTGTCCCAATTGAGTAGAAAATTCCTTTGATTCACTAAACAATTGAAAGGTAAAAGAGAGGGAAAGGCAGAACCTGCACCTTCTTGTTGGATCGTCGGAGATACCGAGAAGAGTGAGACTGACGTTGTTGGGGGAGAGTGGAGAACAGTGCAAGTGAGTTCTGAAAGCAAAGTGAATATAGGGCTTGGGCGTGAAGGCGTGAAGGCGTGAAAGCGTGAAGGCACTTATATTTGGTGCGTAAAACTGACTCACACTCTACACAAGTACAATATTTTCAATTTCAATCCCACATATTCCAGCCCACTAAAATTTGTACCAATATTAGCCCAAATTGATTAGAAATCTTGTTAGTCATTCTGTACAGAAAACTAGGAGGAGGGAGAACAGAAAATGGGAAGGGAGAGAAACAAAACCGATCTAAATTTCCATCTAGTTTAGTCATTCTAAATCTTCATTTTCACAATCATAAGCATGAAATTCAATATTTTGTTCAACTCATTATATGGTCAGAGGGGTTAAAAATTGTGTTTTAATTACTAGTGGTATCTAAATGAAACTCCATAGAATAAAAGAGCAGGGATATCAAAACAAATCAAAAATTACTGCATTTAAGGACATTCAGCCCTTTCCTAAACATTAACGATTCCCAAGCTATTACATTTTGTATTTTTCCCCGAATTAGTAATATGTAACTTATATTACTGTAACTATTTTCAACGCGGCAAAAAGCAAATAATTAGTAGTTATTCCTACTGTCATATAAAAGCATATCTGGATGCAGCAGCTACACTTTTAATTCCTTTCCAAACAAAGATCAAATGATTCCTATGACTCCACAAAAGACAACTCAGTAACCTGTCTATCAAAATGATGAGTCAGCCCGTCAAATTACAAAACCCGCATGGACTAGCCCAAACGAGCTGGGCCAGCCATATTGACAACTCTAAATTGGAGTGTGTAGATTATTTTACAATAAGAAAATCAAATTTGAAAATATTGTACACATGTAGAGTGTGTCAGATTTATGCACCAAATATAAGTGTCAAAAATCTTTCATTCCCAAGCCCTATATTCTACTTTGCTATCCGAAGTCACGCTCATTGTTCTCCACTTCCCCTTACGGCACCAGTCTCACTCTCCTAGAAATCTCCGGTGACCCAAGGATGGACAGCGGCCAACGGATAATGTCCTCCATCGACAATGACAAGGAACAACTTCTCTATCTCCCTCTCTTTTATCCTCGATTGTTTAGTGAATTAGAAGTCCTTTAATTCACTAAATTAATCATAAGAACACTTCGGGGCCGTTTGGTTACTGGCTAGAGTTATGCGGGTATTAGTAATACATGTATTAGTTTTGCAAGTATTAATAATGTAGGGTTTAATTATGTAGAGTTTAGTTATGCGGGTATTAATAATGTAGGGTTTAGTTATGTAGAGTTCAGGGATTAGGGATTAGTTATGTATGTATTATTTATGCAGGGTTTATTATTTAGGAATCCCATATAATCAAAAGTAAAAAGTTCAAAAATTATTTTTAAAAGCAAGCTAAAATTAATCCATGCATAAAAAATAAAAGGTTTTAAAGTGAATAAAATCAGCAGTAGTTTGATTTCAACTTGGATAAAATCAGACCTGGTTAAATTTAGTTTGAAACCCCTGAAAAGCTAATTTAGCTGAATCAAATCAGTTATTTTAGTTTGCTAAATTTTCAACGTAAAAATTAGCAAACTCAATTAGCTGATTTTATTCACACAGTAGTATCAAACTAAAATCAGCAGTGGTTAAACTTTTATGGGATTTAACCTTTTGTTTCATAATAACTTATGAGGGTCTGGTTTTAGTTTGGTTTTATTAGAGGGGATTTAAAATCCTTCAAATCTAGCAGCAGATCCTCTAATAAACCAAACTAAAATCAAAAGTTAACAAATCTCGTAAAAAGATTTAATAAAGTGAATGATAGGGGTAAATGTGTAATTTTGTTATTTTAATTCATTATAACTAATCCACTCATAACTTATTCCACCTTCTACCCCACATAAAATTATACATAGATTTCCTCATAAGTTACGTGAGTATGGATTACGTAGAATTACTAAAATACAACCAAACACCGTCTAAAATTAATATGTAAATAACTTTTATGCAACAGTTGGAATATACCAACCAAACATAGTATAAAATTAATACATGAATAACCAAGTTGTTCACGTATCAACTTTGGTTTCATCCCATAACCAAACGGCTCCTTAATTAATCACCGATAAAGTTGTCATGCATGTGCTCTGATACAATTCTTCGTCAATTTCAATGCTCCTTTAATTTGGCTGCTAGTTAATTAAGGTATTAGGGAATCTAGGTTTCTAGTTGTCAAGCAACAACAACAACATACCCAATATATTCGCATCAAGTGGAATCTGGAGAAGGTAAGTGTACGCAGTCCATACCACTACCTCAGAGGTGAGATAGAGAGGTTGTTTCCGAAAGACCCTCAACTCAAGATAAATCAGTCGAGAAAGAAATAGTAAAGGGACAAGAAACAATAAGAATTACCACGCCCAATAATAACATAAACAAGACTCACCAAATAATATGACAAACAATAAAACACTGTGAATAATACTAGTACTATAACTACTAGCAAGGATAACAAAACAAAGTCCTCCTACCTATTAGCACCGACACACTCCTTCCTACTATCCTTCTACCTTAATCTGCCTCCTCTACACCTTCCTATCTAGGGTCATGTCCTTGATAAGCTGAAGTTACTCCATGTGAAAATAAAAACTTTACAGAGATTACTATGTAGTCCCTGCCTTAGTTTATTTGATTTTGTTAATCCATTTTACACAATAATTATGTTCCTTTTACAGCTACCCATAAGTTCTAAGGCACCAATTTTGCATGATCCATCACTCAATCAAGGAGGCCAGATTAACAGACTACAAATTTGCAGCTGCTGAAGCAGTTTTCTGCAATTCCAAGGTTGTTAAGATTACGAAAGATATCTACATAGTTCATTTTAGTTATCATTCATAGATGCAATATGCACAATAGTCTTGATACTAGGTATAGATATATCTACGTACAACCATTTTTTGAGATGGTAATGCATATGATATTATATTGTGACGTAGATAGGTCAATATTCATGACTATATAAATTTGTTTTGATAAGGTAATAGTTTTTCACTCAACTATATGATTTGACTACAACAGAAACCTGAGGATGGTTGCACGGACTCTTCGATTTTTCCACCGAACCCATCTCGATGAGACACCGACGCTAGGGCTGTCAACGGACCGGAACCGGAACCGCCGTACCGGTTTGACCGGATCCGGAACGGTACCGGAACCTCATTACCGTTTTATATTGCCGGAACCGGAGTTACCGGAACCGGAATACCGGAAAATTTTCCTTGTTCGGACCGGTCCGCTAGCTACCGGTGTGGAACCGGAACGGACCGGAGCGATACCGGAACGTTACCGGAATATCGCCGCTGGTACCAGTTTTTTTTTTTTTTTTTAAGTTTTAATTTAAATTATAACTTAATGAGATTAATATATAAGTTATATATATATATATTTTTAAAAAATTTTCTAACTTTATAAACTTAAATACTTAATATAATATTTTTTATTTTCATAATTGCAACAAACAAAAGAGAAAATTTAAAACAAAATTAGGCGAATAGCCGTTATATTTATTCAAATTTCGTACGTTGTACATTTATTACAAAGATATTAAATGTAAATCTAATCTACACAGCCACCTTCTAGGAAGGGTTCTGTATGAATTAGATTTCTACTGTAGAATCTTATTAATATCTTAATTGTCTATAATTTTTTTGGCGTAACTTTTCTAATTCTTCGACGGATAAATCCTCCGGAATTGGTCTATTTCCTTATTCCTCCATTGCTTCCATTCCATCATCACTATTTTTCTCAAAAATTTCATCTATTTCGTCTTCAATATGGGGCGGTAATTTGGGGAGCCCAAAATTTCTTCGTTCGGCATTGATCCAATCTCTAAATAATACCGAAATCTCCAAACTATCCCTTGCTAACGAATACCGATGATCTCCTATTATAAATCTTCCTGCGCTGAAAGCTTGCTCCGAAGCAACTGAAGAAGCTTGAGCTGATAACAAATCTCGAACCATCCTTAAAAGTTTTGGAAATTGTCTGATCCGGGTCTTCCACCACGATAAAAGTTGTTGTTTTCCAGTTTCATCTCTAATATTTTCCCGGTCCTGCGAAAGATACGAATCAAAATCATTACTCCTACAACATTGAAGACCAAGTTCTTCGTCCATCTCGTCATCTAAATCATCATATCTACGTCTAGAACTAGGAGGTTCAATCGGCCCAATATTTTGTTCCATAACTTGATACAAGTTATATAAACTCCTAGCTGTAGGTACTATGCTAGCACAACAAGTTTCAACTGATGGCTTTTGATGAAGTCCAATTTCTAAATTGTTGTATAATTTTCTAACCAACATCACTGTACCATGTTCTTTATAAAATGGGTTTAATAAATTAGTTGTTAAAAGAATTTGTGGAATTGGAAAATAATATTTTTTAAACTTTTCAATCATAGCTTCAATTGCCTCTTTGTTAGGACATATTTTTTTATATTCAACAAGTACTTTAGAAATAGCAGTAATAGTTACTAAAACAGAACAAATAGTTGGAGTATATTGAGCAGATACTGTGTTCGTAGCTTGATAAAAAGTTTTCAAAAATTTACAAAGTTCTTCTACTTCAGTCCAATCATCTTCATCTAGCATTAAATTAACATCCTCATTATAAGAATTATAAACTAATTGTATAGGTTTACGATATATAACAGCAACTTCAAACATTTGAAACAAAGAATTCCATCTAGTAGGAATTTCTTTTGGAATTTTTCTATATGGAAGGCCACATTGTTCACATTTACGTTTAAGATCATCCATTACAGCCTTTTTTTTATTTTTAAACATAGAACTACAAGCAATTCGCACTTTAAGACAACCATTTCCAAACAAATGAATACCATCATGTACTATCAAATTTAAAATATGTGCAGAACATCTAACATGAAAATGATCTTGATACATTAAACATAATCTAGTTTTTAACTCGTCAATAGCTTTCAAATTATTAGAAGCATTATCTAATGTGCATGCCATAGGTTTACCAATAAATCTAAAATATTTCATGCTCTCCGCTATTGTATTAGCTATATACATACCGGTTTTAGACTCATCGACATATTTATAAGCAATAATTCTTTTTTGCATGTTCCAATCGTGATCAATCCAATGAGCCGTGAGAGTAAAATAATCATTACCGACAACACTAGTACCCATATCAGAAGTAACAGATATTCTACCATCAAATTTATCAAATAAGCAACGAAGAAAATGACAATGTTCAGCTTGAAATTTAAAAATATCATTTTTAATTGTATTTCGTGAAAAAACTTTAAAAGAGGGATTATATACTCGTTGAATATAATGAATAAAACCGGGATGCAAAGGAAAACTAAAAGGCAAACCCATAACAGCAACCATTTTCGCTAGTTCTTCTCTATCTACATCTTCACTATATGTCGAGGATGAACTTGCTTCAGCCGGGTTAAACATGTCTAAACGTGTTTGAACCATATTACCTCCTACAGATTCATGTACAAATGTTGTACCATCTTTTTTTGCCTTAGCCTCGTTTTTTAGACGAATAAATTCTTTATTACATCTCATCAAATGCGAAGTTAGCAATCCTGTCCCGCCATTTTTCCCCCCAGTCAAATGTTTAAAAACATTCTTGCATTTATTGCAAGTAGCAGTACTTTTTACCCTATCATGCTCCATAAATTTCCAAACTAAAGACCTTTTAGTACGTTCGGTACCTTTGGCCCTAGTAAATTCCGGTAAAGGGGACAGTTCTTCACCGTGTTCCGGTAATTCCGTAACCGGACTAGTAGGGGTAGGGGTATCACCTAATTCTTGTTCTTCTATATCATCTTCCTCTGGTAAGTCTTCCTCAAAATTATTATAACGCCTATTCAGGGTCTCATTATCTAATTCCATACCGATACCAACATCGAAACCATTAGGTTGTGATAATGAAGTTTCATTAAATCTACCCGGTAATGAACTAGTACTAGCCTTACTTTTTTTATTTCTACGAAAGACCTTACCAAAATTTGATTTTTTACCACTACTATTTCTTTCAAAATCCATATTTCAAAATAAAATATTAAAACAAGCAATACAAATACAAATTGATGTTCGTAAATAAAAAAAATATAGATAATTAACGTAAATAAAAAGAGATTAAAGTTGGAACGAATATACCGAACGTCTGCGTAAAAGCAGACGTATAACAAATGTCGGAATTAAAAGATGATAATTGAAGCTTGTAATATCTTCAAAAAATCTTCAACTCCAACTAATATAATAAATGAATCCTCAACTTCAAGTGTTCAACTAATATAATAAAACTAGAAATATTTAGAGAGAATTTGAGAGAATATTAAGAGAGAGTATGAAAATTGATAATATTTGTGTGAAAAAAATAATTGAAATGAAGTATATTTATAGTAAAAATTTTAAAGGGTGGTGGGGGGTAATTGGAAGGTGTGTGTGGGGTGGGGGGTGGGGGGGGGGAATAACGGTTGAAATGCAACGGCCAAAAGAGCCGTTGCAAACCAAGTTTTAAAAAAGAAAAAAAAAAAAAAAGGCCAAATCTTTAAAAGTTACGGACCGGAAACCGGTCAATCGGTACCGGAACCGGAAATACCGGAATTTTTCGTAGGTCCGGACCGGTATCGTTTTCCGGACCATTGGGTACCGGTAAACTGGAACCAACCGGACCGTGTCGTTACCGGTACCGGAAATCAATCGGAAACGACACTATCGGAACGGAACGGAAAGTTCCAGTTCCGTTGCCAGCCCTAACCGACGCTGGTGTGTGGGTGAGGGGTGCATCTCAAATTCGGTCAAATGAATCCGGACACTTTGACCAAAATCAAGAACAAATTTTGGGGGAAATGGAGAATTCGATCTTAAAATAAAAATAAAACAAATTTACACCTTACCTGTGTCTCCTTTGTAGCTTTTCCTCTTGATATATTTATTAGTTGCTTGTTGATATATATATATTAGTTGCTTAAAGTTTCAGGCCAAACAAAGGGGAAAATTCATACTTGTCGCGTCGTCTTGGAAAAACCGACGACACTAATTTGGGAGTAAAGATGTCGTCGAACTTTTGGGGAAGAAAGAGACACAGATCTCAAGACTCTTTATTACTTATATTTTTATTAGAATTCGTATTAATATAGTAGTAAAATATTACTCATTAGTAATAGAAATATCATAGAAATGGTAAAGTTAATACTAGTATGTCGGCAATATGTAAGGGGAAATAGTAGGCTGACAATTTTGAGAGCTGACATGTCGGCTAAGGGACTCCTAATTCAAAAAGTAAAATTAATTGCAAAAGTAACTAAAAAAGGTAAAACAACGGAACTCCTAAACCTATGAATTAATGTCATAAGTTGGGATGCTTTCTTGTTTTTTGTTCAATAGTGGATTTTAGAATATCTTTATGTTGGTTTAAAACCGTTAAAGGGAAACAACGCAGGAATTCAATTTAAAAGCTGGCCGCAGAAACAGAGATGGAGTTTGAAGAAGAGAATATGCAGAGCGACAGAGAGAGATTATTTTCTTGTTAAAAGAAAGTCTATAATTGATCATCAACTTAGCAACTAACTAAAAATAGGACAAAGAAACAACCTACCTCTACTAAAATTAGAATAACTAATTAGTTTCCTACCAAAGATAGGACTTCCTAATTTAACTAGGATTGTACTTAAAAAAAAACTGGAGAAAACAGAAAAAAATAGTTGCATTCTTAAAGCAACTTTCAACACTTTATAACTCTATTTTCATAATATTTGATTTTTTTTGCCGAATCCCCGCACCCGTATCCATCCTCGGATTCGCACCCCCGAATCTTAAAATTTAAATTTTGACGAATCCGACTCTTAGATCCGCACCAGTCTTGAATACCCGCACCCGAGTTCGAGCAACTTAGACTGCAGGAGATTGGGCAAAAAATTAAACACCATAAAGATAATATCAAATTCTTAAAGGCTCAGAGGAACAGGTTGGATTAGTCAATTTGGGATACACAAGGAAATGTTTCCTTCTTTTTAAGTTAATTAGGTGTGTCGTAAAATGCATGTGCAAAATTTTCTAAGGCTACTGTAGTTATTTTGTTCATTAAGTATCCTAGAATATAATGTTTTTACTCTTTCTTTGAGGGAAGGAAACAATCAAACGTGGCAAGAGTTTCGTATCAAGGGAAGTCTTTCACATTTCAATTAAATATGGATTTCGTGATTACCTGGAGCAAAATATCAGTCATCCGCTTATTTGAATGAGGTGACAGAGAGCTAATATATTGTTTATGGGTTTATTGCCTGTTTAAGAGATGAGAGAAATAGAACTCCTAGAGTAGGGGAATAGGCAAGAATGAGCTTAAAAACTTGGAATCAAAACTAAACGAAGAAGTTAAGGGCACCAGAAGTAGGGGGAACCCTCTCATCTTAACTTATCAATGAATGTCAAGATCATCTGATGGAACGTGAGGGAACTTAATATGATTTCCAAAAGAAATCTCATTAAGAGCTTAATTCTTAAATGGAGAGTGGATTTTTACTGTTTCCAGGAAACTAAACTAGAAAAGAATACAGATTTTTTTGCAAAACAATTATGGGAATCCAGACGGATGAGATGTGAAATCTAAAGGGACCAGTGGGGGTCTCATCATGCTATGGGACTACAGAGTATGGAATGGAGAATTAATTGCAATGGGCTCCTACTCAATCGCATATAGTTTTGACTCACTCCAACAATCTTTCAGTTTGACAACGAGACTATAGGAATGAAAGCAGTAACAACAACGAAATAAAGCAAAATGGAGAGCAGTACACAACATCCAGAAGAAAGAACAGTAATGACAACTCAATTATGTGATGACCGAAGCACAAAAAAAAAAAACAAGTACTAACCGAAATCGAAGAACAAGAAACTGTGAAAATAGTGCTATACTACTGGTAAAAAAGTAGGTATAAGTACGACCACCAAGCCTATTCCGTAAGCAACCAAGAGAACATTCAAATACCATCTAACCTTCTACCCTAAAGTGTGACCTCCAAACCATAATTACTCTAAGTATACCTGTGACAAATTCAAAGACCAGTACACAACGAGATAATTGTCTTAAATCTTCACCTTCATGCAGCCACATATTGTCATCTTGATTGAGACAGGGTGAACAAGTGCTACAATTGTTTGAACACAGCTGTAGAGAACTAGCATAGAAAGAGGACTCATAGAACAGCTTATTTATATTTTCTTACTTTCTCCCGAGGGCATGATATGGCTTTGTTCTTGGTCTTGTTTAATAGATGTCGAGTGCCGCTTTTCCCCGTCCGAGAATCTCCATCTTTTTCTGTAAAAAAGTCAGCAATTCTGGATGCTACGTGACTTAACCTGCTGAGATTATCGGCATCAACCTTCCCAAGCAAAGCAATAATTCCCATCATGTCCTTCATAAACGAACTATGAGTAATCTCAGTTCCATGACGAGCTTTAAACTGGCAACAGATGCCAGCTGCAGATTTATCATATCTTAAGATTTGTTCAATGGTCTCCTCCGCATTCTGCCCATTGACAGATTCCTTATTTTCTGAACCAGTTCCACTTGCTGAATGAATCTTGCCAAGAGCAACTACAATATCCCACAAGCACAGGGAATTAAAATTGAGAAACAGTGAAAAGGCAAATGCAAAAGGGAAAGAAAAAAAAAATTGAAGTGAATGCTATAGTCTGCACAGAGTGCTTTTAAATAGGAAATACACAGCATTAAACCAATAACAATATATTAGGCCTCTGTCAGACTCAAACAAACTGATGGCTGATATTTTGCGCTACAGGTAATCACGAAATCCATATTTACTTGAAATGTGGATGGTCTCTCTTGATATAAAAATCTTATGATGTTTAATTGTTTCCTTCAGTAAAGACAGAGTAAAAGCATTATATTATAGGATACTGAAAGAACAAAATAACTTCAGTAACCTTTCAAGATTTTGCACATACATTTTACAGCACACCTAATTAACTTGAAAAAGAAACAATACCTTGCATATCCAAAATTGAACAATCCCAACCTATTCTTCTGAGCCTTTAAGAATTTGATATTATCCTCATGGTGTTTAATTTTTAGACCAATACCTTGTATTCCTTTTATTAATTCCCTCACAATTGGAGGCATCTTAAACTCCACTAGGAAATGCAAGTAAAAAGGACTACTTTGCAAGCAGTTTTCTGGGCATCATTATGCATGCGAGCATACATAGTTGCAGTATATACAAGCTCTGTTTTGGTACTTAATCATGATCAAATTAAACTAACGGAGTTCCGTTTCAGCATTCAAACCCGCAAGTTTGAATTTTAATTAGTCTCCCCAATTTGAACCATATTAAACATCATTAGTAGAAAATTCCACAATAAACTAATCAATAATCAGAAAATCACCAAAGATTTGGAATCCAAATTCTCAACAGATGTCTATTTAGTAGAGATGAAAAAATCAGGGAAAAGAAAGGTGAGAAGAATAAGAAAACCAAAATCTTTGAAGGAAAAAAGCAGGAATACACACATGATAGTTGACGTTGGAAACTCCTACACCAATAGTTCAGGTTCGAAACTCAAAGAAACGAGATACTTTAATGTATTTTCACAATACACAGAATTTACTTGAAGAGCAGTAATTCACTAAAAATTGAAGGTAAGGGAGAGGGAAATGGCGAAGCTGTACCTTGTCATAACCGATCGGCATTCTCCGTTGGCCTCCGTACATTGTTGGATTGCCGGAATATTCCGAGGAGAGTGAGACTGCCGCCGCAACGGGGGTTGGGGGGGGACGGGACTATAAGCGTGAGCTCTCACACCAAAGGGGGGAATATACGAGGATGGGAATGAAAGCGTTTTGGCACTTTTTCGTTTAAAATCTGACTCAACTTTAAGCTCCACACTGTTTAAAAAATATATTAACTATTAAATAATTTAATTAAATTAGTCATATTTATTATCCATCTTCATTTACTCATTCTATTCATATTCATTATTGACTTGACACGTAAACTACTTTAACTTTTTCCAACTCATTTTATGTATATTTTTTAGTTATGCACCAAATTTTAAAAATAAGTGATTACTTCATAAAATTATAAAATTACTTCTTTTAAAGTAGGTTGAATATTTATTTTTTAGTTATTTTTTCTTATTAAGTTCAATAAAAATAAAAAGAAATAATATTATTAAATAGTTATCAAATAAGAAAAGATGATATTTTTTTGGAAATGGGTCAAAAAGATAATGATGACACATAAAATGAGACGAAGGGATAAATAATAAGATTGAATATAATTAATTCAATATTTTAAGAAACGTATTTGATAATGACTGTAATTAATAACTAAGGGTAAAATAGAGGAAATGAAAAAATTATCTATTAATTTTTTAAATTTAAAAATTATTAAATATCTATATTTAGTATAGTCAACAAATAAAAATGAACGAAGAAAATAATATTTTTGTTTTGTATTATTAATATTTCTTAATATTCATGATTAAGGTCTAAGATAAAGATAGAAACAAAAAAATATTAATTTCTTATTTTTCTGACAAGTATTATGCAAAATATATTTTAGAAATGGAGAGAGAACTTCTGAAAATCTACACCTGTACCATTAGAGTTGGATTTTAAAATTTAACGAGTTGATCCATTACTTTTATGAGGCTTAAAAAATTGCTGCCTCAATCCTCTATTATGGAGATCGAAGGTCACGTCAAGTTAGCTCACTTCTTAGAAAATAAATACATATTCTAAAATTTAAAATTTAAACTTTAAATTTAAAATGTCATCATAAATATTTTCAAGAAAATATTAGATGATGTTACAAATTACTAATGAAGTTTCAAATTTATAAATAAAATTTTCTTTAATAATTCTTTAATCAAGTCTCATCCAGGGGCGGATCTAGTGGGGGTTCAGGGGTGGCATGGCACCCGCAAACTTCGATCGGAAAACTGTATGTATATATATATTTTGAAGAAAATCGGTATATTATTTAAGTGCCACCCGGTGCAGCAGTTGACGAAGTAGTGTCAGTGGCAAACGCGATGAAATTTCACGTAGTATACCAGAGTTCAAATCCAGACATCAGCAGTATTTTGTTACTTTTTGTTCGCTATTCTATCTTCTATAAGTTTTTTTCCTCTTGACTTAATCTTCGTTTGACTCCTTTTTTTGGGTAATTTTTGTTTAAGAATTTTTAACTTAAGTGTAGAACATAATTGAAGATTCCTTCTTCCTTCAAATTCATAGTTAATCTCTCCTCGTAAATCATAATAATGATGCTTGGCTTACAACAACAACAACAGGCCCAGTGTATTCCCACAAAGTGAGGTCTGGGAAGGGTAAGATGTACGCAGTCCATACCACTACCTCCGAAGAAGTAGAGATGCTTGATGTTATAATTTCTTAACAATAGAATTGGAAATATCCATTGAATGTTGGCAACTATTTTGTACTTTTACGCTGACTGATAAGTTGAATTTAACTCTTGTTTACACAATTTATAGTAATAACAACAACAACAAATTCAGTGTATTCCCACATAGTAGGGTCTGGAGAAGGTAAAATATATGCAGTTCATACACTACTTCCGGAGAAGTAGAAAGGTTATTTTCGATAGTATTTATAGTACTAATCACATTTTTATTATTTGATCTATTTGTCTATACAAATTGAAAAGACAACGAATCAAATCGAAACCCAAAGTCTATAAAATCGACAATTTTTTTGTCTTATTTGGGGCAGTGTAAATAGCAAAACGTATAGCAAAAAATTAACTGATTTTCAATTGAATTCGAAAAAAATAGGTTCTTCGGCAATGTTTCAATGAAATTTTCCTTCAAAAATCTCTTACTAACAAGCCAAATTCCAGTGGGACACCCATAAAAATTATCCTTTTTGAGTAGTAGCTTTAACGTTAAAAGTGAGATGGCACCCGCAAACTCAAAATCCTAGATCCGCCTCTGGTCTCATCTGTGAGACGAGAAATTATGAAAATGCAATTTATTTATGTACCTCACTATGAATTTCATGAGCTATGAGCTACCTATGTTGTCTTTAGATCCTTATTATATGTTTATTGGGGAAAGTCATCATTTATATCTTGAATTTACCCCGAAAAGTCAGTTACACACTTAAACTATCGTCGCGACCTAATACACACCCGTATAATGTAAAAATAACTTTTTTCCACCCTAAACGTAAAGAACCAATCACATGATGGAAAGTGATTTTACACTCGCGTCACATCATCGCCGTGTCATTACCACATCAGATATTACATAATTTTTTTTAAAAAAAGTCCATGTCACCCATTGCTTCTTCTTCACCAAAATCACCATTAAAACAGCACCATTGACACCATCATCATCAAACTCAAATCTTCACCACAATAATTTTAAGAATCCACCATGAATTTCATTATTGGAATCACAATACAATCATTAGTATCATAAAAATCACAATCAACCACCATAAAATTCAACATCCATTACTAAAATCGTCATCGGAATCACAATATCACCATTGTTAACATTCAAAGTTACAAAAACCACCACAACTTTGCACCACCACCACTACTAAATTCTACATCAATATATTGTTATTGATTTTGAGCATATCAAAAAAGATTTTTTATAGAGAAAATATATACCTACAAAAATTGTATTAAAAGATTAAATTTTGAGCAAAACCTATAAAGTTTTACACAAAAAGAACATAAATACAAAAATAAATTTAAAAATGTATGCTCAACTTGATGAGTTTGATAATGGGAGGAATAAGATTTGATCAATTTCAAAAGTTTCGTCGAAAAAATTTTCGACCGACGACGATTTAGCCTCTTAATCTTTTCTCTGTTCTCTTTTTCTCTCCAAAAATTACCATAGAAAAATCATTTCCATCAACCACAACAAGGGAAGAGTGGTTGTGAATTGAAAAAAAAAAAAAAAAAAAAAGAAACAAGATGGAAAGAGAAGCAGAAAAAAAATTAAAGATGGGATTGAAGGAGAGAGAATCTGCGTGGAGGGGTGGGGGAAAGAATATTTTTGACTTTAGACGCACCTCTTTTTTTTTATTTAATTTTATTTCCACATCAGATTTAGGGTGAAATTAAATTCATATTTATTAAAAATAAGTGTGTAATGGGTTACCATGTTAGTTTAGGTGTGTAAGTGATTTTTCGGGTATAGTTTAGAATGGTTTTGATGACTTTTCCCTATATTTATTCTATAAACTTTATTATTCTCACCATGAAACGATAATAAAAGATAAATTATGATTTTTCTTCGAATAAACTTTATGATTTTTAGATATAATGCACGTGATAACGAAACATAAATTATCATTGTAAGCCACTGAAGTAACTATTATCATGTAAATGTTGGGAGGACTATCGCTAGTTGCGAAAACGTAATTCTTATGACAAATGCTCGAAATTGTGTATGTTAACATATGATAAGGGTCATACCATTATTGTGGCGATTCTTTTATATCATCCACAATGTAGGTATTACGTAAATTCAAATGTTAGCTTATAATATATATGTTTCATTACTTCATCAAGGTAATGGAATGACTAAGAAGATCATGTTGAAATCAAATTTCATGTGCTCATATTAAGCATGTTAACTGGGTCGGCCGGGTCAACTCGGAACCGAACCGTCAAATTTAATCTGTTTGTGGGTCGATGTGATTCCAGGCCAGGTTAAACGGGCTGGTTCGGTTTTGGGCCCAATAATAAATTTTAAAAAAATAATGCGAGACCGGTCCACTACACCTAACCCGGTCCAACCCGCCTAAACCCGATCAAAATCGGTCCAAAATTCGGTCAAAACCGGTCAAAAACAAAAAAAAATAAAAAAATTCTCCAATATACACTATATATACCCACCTATATACATTTTAAATACGTTAAACAATATCTATACACTATATATATAGTATATACTACATTAGAATTTAAAAAATGTATACACAATTACACATGTAATCGTGTATACGACTATATGTTAGTTAAATATATATACTACTCTAAATAAAACATATACTATAAGATATATACTACAATATAATGATATATATACTAATTTATAAAACATATACACACGTATACGTTAAATATATACTACTTTAGAGTCTAGAAGATATATACACATATATACGTACCATTCAATATATATGTACTACTTTAAATAAAACATATACTACAATATATATACTACAATACACACACACTATATATAGTTATATACTAATTTATAAAACATATACACATGTATACATTAAATATATATTACTTTAGAGTTTATAGAAAATATATACACATATATATGTACCATTCAATATATGTACTACTTTAAAAAATATGCTACAAGATATATATTACAATATAATGATATATATACTAATTTATAAAACATATACACATGTATACATTAAATATATACTACTTTAGAGTCTATAGAAGATATATACACATATATACGTACTATTCAATATATATGTAATACTTTAAATAAAACATATACTACAATATTATATACTACAATATATACACACACTATATATATAGTTATATATTAATTTATAAAACATGTACACATGTATACGTTAAATATATACTACTTTAGAGTCTATAGAAAATATATACACATATATATGTACCATTCAATATATGTACTACTTTAAAAAATATGCTACAAGATATATACTACAATATAATGATATATATACTAATTTATAAAACATATACACATGTATAAGTTAAATATATACTACTTTAGAGTCTATAGAAGATATATACACATATATACGTACCATTCAATATATATGTTCTGCTTTAAATAAAACATATACTACAATATATATACTATAATATATACACACACTATATATATAGTTATATATTGATTTATAAAACATGTACACATGTATACGTTAAATATATACTACTTTAGAGTCTATAGAAAATATATACACACATATACGTATCATTCAATATATGTACTACTTTTAAAAATATGCTACAAGATATATACTACAATATAATGATATATATACTAATTTATAAAACATATACACATGTATACGTTAAATATACACTACTTTAGAGTCTATAGAAGATATATACACATATATACGTACAATTCAATATATATGTACTACTTTAAATGAAACATATACTACAATATATATATATACTACAATATATACACACACTATATATATAGTTATATATTAATTTATAAAACATGTATACATGTATACGTTAAATATATACTACTTTAGAGTCTATAGAAAATATATACACATATATACGTATCATTCAATATATGTACTACTTTAAAAAATATGCTACAAGGTATATACTACAATATAATGATATATATACTAATTTATAAAACATATACACATGTATACGTTAAATATATACTATTTTAGAGTTTATAGAAGATATATACACATATATACGTACCATTCAATATACTAGTCGTATCTTACGCGCTTCGCGCGTGTATCTCGTTTAAGGAATCCAGTTAACAAAATCACTTTGATATGGTAAAAGAAAATAGGCTTGAATTAAGAAATTTATTTATTTATTTATTTAATACAAAAAATATTTAAATATAAAATTAATATATCCATACAAATCATATAAAAGACATAAGAGAGTATCGCGTTAATTAACAATAAATATATATAAAAAATAAATTCACGAGTATACCTATATTATTAAGTACGTACTTTAAAAAACTGGTGTAAATTATTAATATACTTTAAAAAACTGGTGTAAATTATTAATATACTTTAAAAAACTGGTGTAAATTATTAATCTTATTTACGGTAAATTTGCAACTTTAATTTATTGGGTTTAGTATTAAACCAAATTAACTTATATTAAAATATAGTCAATTTAGACAAATTTCGATAGTTGTTTGTATAGAATCCCTATTTGGTTTGTAGAAATTATTTTCTATATAAGGTATACCTAAATCAACAAAAACTTTAATTTATTTCAAATTCTTTAATATTTCATATAATAAGTAATATATTTAAAGAAAAAGGGTGAAAAAATAATTTTGTCAATTTCAAAATTTTAATGAATTACAAAACTCTTGAATCACTTTTCTAAGAGTGGTATACGTACTTTGCACGTGTCTCTCTTGTCAATCAAAATGTTCATTATATCTATATAGCTCTTACCAATCAACCAAAAGAATCGATTGTTACACAATAATGACCATATGTTAGATCTCATAGTTTTTTCACAATTGAAAAAGTTGCATATAAATAAATTTTAAAACAGAATTCACAGAGAATCAGAATGACAAACCAATTTCTTATGACGGAATGTAATGATTCAAAGTATTTGTTCAAATTTATAAATAAATCAATTGTCAGATCAGGAATACATGATAGTTTATTATTGTAAACTTCAAGAATATACTAAAATTGTAGAAAACCTACCTCAAATCACAAACAAACTCATCTCTTTGATTATAACTACTAATAAGATTGTAATCATACAAAAAAATTCTCTTCTATCAAACAAAATATACAATAAACTAAATCAAGAAAAAATCATCACATACTATAAAATAAAATGAATATAGCTTAAAGAACTCACTTGATTAGGAACAATCAATTGTATAGAAAACAAAAAAGAAGAAGATATTAATAAAGTTTTAAATCTTTTCTAATATAAATACTAATATAATAAGTTTCCTACTTATTCTATTATTATTTTTTCCTTTTAATCCTATGTTAATTAGGTCTCTTCTTTATATGAATATAAGAATATTAGTAAAGATTCTACTCCAAAGTTATTACTCGTGTGAAGGAAAAATTCTGTATTCATCTTCCACCAACTTTGCCCCTTTTTCTGACTTCTACATAACTCTCTTGTATAATTTACTCTTCTCCATCCACAACATCATTATATTTGAAGAAAAAAGCTTTGCGGTTCGAGTCATTAAATTAAAAAAAATCAAATAGAAAGTAGCACTCGGGGACATATATACGCAATTTTAATGCAACCTTACCATTACTTGGGGAGATAAAGAAGTTGTTTTCGAAAGATCTTCAGCTTAAATATAACAAATTAAAGTAGTTATGAAAAAAAAGAAAATACAACAGAGAAAACAAATTATTCAAGACAACAAACATATAGAACAAAAGTCATACCTTTTTAACAAAATCCCTCAAAGTCTATATTATCTCCGGTTCCTGGCCATCAAGTTGTGTTCTCAAAGCTTTCTTCAGGCTATTTATATAAGCCTACTTTTTTGTGAATGCAAACAATAAGTAATACTCATGAATCGTTAGTTTTGCGCATATACGGGCATAATAATATACTTATCCCAGTGATAAGTATAAGCCCTAATACCAAAAAGACAATATGAAAAAGACCATTAATTTGTGTGTACGTTACTCCATCTAGTATAAGAGGTATTTCGATTTTTCTTCATACGAAACTAATGATCCATTGGCAAATAATATTTATAGCAACAAATTGCTATGTCTAAAATGATGGTTGGATCTTTATACTTGCCCAGAGACAATCCAAAGAAGCCACTAAGTGAAGATCCACACAATGATGAAGGATCAGCTACAACTTGTAGTATAACATTAAACTTTGAGAAAAATATTATGTGTGCTGCTAACGTGAGAGAGTAGATTTTTCTTAGTTAAAAAAGCAAAAATTATATGCAAGATACAACAACGTGGATTTGGGTGTCGTTATCCATTGGACGAATAAGATACAATTTTTATTTAAGGTAAACTATACAACAACGTGGTTTTGGGTGTCGTTATCAATTAGACTAATAAGATACAATTTTTATTTAAGGTAAATTATGATTGATTAAAATTATCTCTTATCATATATTTTAGGATTTTTAATTTAAGAAAAAGTCTTACCATATATTTTAAACTTCTGATCCCATACATTTTAGGAGACAATGTTATGAATATAATTAAATAATAATTTAAGAAAATAGTGAAAAGACGATTTTGTCTAAAGAAGAAACTTTTAATGAAGGGCAAAAAGTTCGAATCACTTTTCTAATGGTCGTCACACTTTTAATATATTATAGATATGTACTACTTTAAATAAAACATATACTACAATATACACACACACAATATATATAGTTATATACTAATTTATAAAACATGTACATATGTATACATTAAATATATACTACTTTAGATTCTATAGAAAATATATACACATATATACGTATCATTCAATATATGTATTACTTTAAAAAAATATGTTACTTGATATAATAAATTAATAATACTTGATAGTAAATTAGTAATATATTAAAGCTAAGTATTTAATTTAAACTAGAAATTCAATTTAAATCATTAAAATGAAAAAATTACAAAGTAAGGACTAGGGAGTGAATGAATGTTATATTTTATTAATTGCAAAATGATTCAAAATTTATAATGTACATGAATAAAAAATCTACAAAGTTCTCATCATTTTTTCCAACTTATCCATGTTAATATTAACGGGAACTTGCATAGGATAGTCAAAGTCAATGGGGGCAAAACTATGCATTGGACTTGATTCTGCTGAGTTATCCCTTGAAGTCATAATTTCTTTAAGTTTCTGTTCGTCTTTCAGCTCCACCTCCATTTCTTGGTTTCTTCGTTCCTCTCTAATCCAATCTCTAAGGCAAACTAGAACATTCATACCATTGCTTCCCAATGAGTGTCGGTTGTCTCCAAGCTGTTGTCGTCCCTTACTAAAAGCGCTCTCCGATACAACAGTTGACATTGGAACATTCAATATATCCCTAGCTAATCTTGAAAGCACAGGATATTGTGTTTCATTATTCTTCCACCAATCCAACGCGTTGATCCGTTGTCTACGATCCTCTAACAACGTTCGAAGATAATACTTAAGCTCTTCCTGATAAGTTGTTGTGTAAGTTTTCACCTCAACACTCTTTCAACAATTTAAATCATAAAAGTAATTAGGAAAATCACTATGTGTTGGCCTTTTAGAAGATGATGGTTCATCGGGAGGATGAGGAGCGACAGTTGGAGTGATATTTGTCGATACAGCTAAATCAAGTAAATCAACATAATGGTTATTTAATTTATCTATGTAAGCGTTCACATCACCCATAGCCGTCCACAAATCTGGTTGTTCTTGTTCTTCATCATCAGAATCATTGTTAGTATTTATCTCTAAGTTAGAATAAATAAGAGTACTAAAGTGACACATAGTAGTATATTTCATAAACGAATTTAGCATAGCACCAACCAAGTAAATAGGGGAAATTGGAAAAAATATTTTTTAAATTTAACAAACATACCACCAACAGCTTCTTTGTAACCTTCTTTATTCTTATATTCTTTGAGCAAACCAGAAATATCGGCTATATATTCTAAAATATTACAAACAGTAGGATATTAAGCACCGAAAAATTCAACCGTAGCTATATAATTTTTTTCCAAAATCTTAACAAGATCATCAATTGCAGCCCAATCAGAATCATGTAGCATACTTTCAGCCGAATCAACAAATGAACCACAATGTTGGTTAAAATTTAGTGTAATAGGAACTCTATAATTATGACAAGTTTTTAAAAAACCATACGTAACATTCTATCTAGTATCACATTCTTCAGGCATCAATATCGGTGCAAGTCCATTTTGTTCACATTTACCTTTAAATTCTCTAAAAAAATTTCTTCAATTATTTCCTTGAATAAAACCATCAGCAAGTCGGATTTTTCAATATAAAACTCAAAAAATTCAAGACCATCTCTTACAATTAAATTATATATATGACAAGCACACTTAACATGTAATATTTCAGGTAACGGCAGAAATAGCTTAGCTTTTAACTTCGTAATAACAGTCTTGTTGTTAGAAGCATTATTAAAAGCAATACATAAGACTTTATTTTCAATACCATAAAATTCTGCAACTTTACCAATCGAATCAGCAATAAAATCTCCAGTATATTTACAATCTTCATCATATAAAAAAGCTAGAATACGTTTTTGCATAACAAAATTACTATCTATCCAGTGACAAGTAATGATTAAATAATCATTTTTATTAACAACACGACCAAGATCAGAAGTTAGAGTCATTCTACAATGAATATTTTTTAACAATGTAGATAAATAAAAACAATATTGTGAATGAAGTCTAAAAATATCGGCCCGACAAGTACTTCTAGGAATACCATTAAACATAAGATTATAAATTGCTTGAATATAATGAATAAAACATCAGAAGAAGGAAAACTGAAAGGAAAACAACTCACAACGACCATTTTTGCTATTTCTTCCCGGTCCCTCAATTTATTATACTTCTTAATTACCTGACCGATTGCTGGGTCCATTCTAGTTTGTGTTGGCCCACCAACATCCTGACCACCTTTTGCAATAAATAACTCTCTTTCGTGATTATTACTTATATGTCTCATTAATGTACCCGTACCCCCTTGTTTGCCTCTTCTTTTATGCTTATATATTTGTTGACAAATATTTGCATTGCACCTCAATATCTGATATACGTGTAAAAAATTGTCATGCAATACTAGTTGTTTTACGAGCTCTTGGGGCACGGGGATGACTATTAACCGATTCAGATCTAATATTAGCATTTCCTACTGTGAGTGTCTGACCAATATTTTCATCATCTTTATCCAAATCAACCGCATCTACTTCATTTTCTTCTTCTCTACCGTAATTTTCCTGAGCTTCTACATAATTCATATCGTGAGCACCTACACCTATTTTTTCCTCAAGGGATTGACTACGCGGTACCGGAGGCACACAGGTATATCTACTACTTGAACTACCTCTACCACCAGTAATTCGCTTTTTACTGCCACTACCACTTTCAGGATAAATTTTTTTTACACTTTTAGTGGCGAGGTTTCTTAATTTATGCATAATATAAATCAAACTAAAAAAATTTAAAATACACAAATATAATAAAATTAAATATTCAATAATTAATACACTACTTAAAAATTAAAAGTAAGAGATGGAACGATAATATCAAATTTTGGAAGTATCCGAAAGTTGCGACTTTAGAAACTTCCACTCGTACTTTGTAATCGCAAAATTAAAAAATTAAATTGAGCATTTTAGGAAATATATAGAATATTTGAATTTTGAGAATTGAGATTTGAGAGAATGAAAATTGTGTGGAAAATGATTTAAAAGTGTAGGGTATTTATAGATTTTTTTTTGGGTTTTTAAAAATATTTTAAATGAAAAAAACTTTTTTTTTTAAATTTAAAAGGCTATATAGCTGTTTTTAGTCTCCAAACGGTCATATAGCCGTTGGGCCCAATGGCTATAATGGCCCAAATGGTCAATTTTTTTTTTTTTTTTTAAGTTTTTGGGTCGATTAACTGGCGGACCTGGACCCGTAACTTTAAACTCTTTTTTCGAGATGAGAATCATAGACTTTTTTATTGCCCAAGCAAGGGAATCCATTTGCCTTCGACCTGACTTTCAGAAATGGAATTCCGAGAAGGTGGAGTTCAGTAACCCAATTCAGTGACCGAGGAGAGGTTGAGAAGAAGACAATGAATGGAATGGTCCAAAAATCGCTATAGAAGATCGAATGAGTCTTAGTGAAGCTAGTCCATTAATTAGATAGATCACCGGTGAGTTTGGTCCGGATCGGGTTAATCGGGCCCAAAAAAAATTAGCCCAGCCCGGGACCCGAAACCCTACAGCTCGTGGACTGACCGGGCCAGGTCAAACCAGACCGAGCCATTTCAGTGGGTCGGGTCAAACTGGCCCGTTTGACAGGCCTAGCTCATATGATGGATATGTCAATTAAACTAAGAAACTCCCATAAAAGAAATAACGTATGACTAATGATGCAAATATTTTCTTCAACCTAATGATAAAGTCACTTGATTTTTTTTTTTTCACAACGTCTTATTCATATTATTTTTGTTTCATCTCATGTTGTATTCCACATGTACTTATGTCCTTTTGTTGTGACCATTGCATTTCAGGATACAGGTTCAGATACTTAACACCACAGAGCTACACACTAAGTTCTAACACATTCAACTATTTATTCAACTTTGCTAGTTTATGAGTACTATGGGGCCTTGTCTCGTTAAACGTTGATATTCATATTATATATAGAGGCTTCATAAATAAACAAGTTAAGATATTTACTTAAGCATGTTATTATGATTTATTAAATTTTTGTGATTTAACTCTTACAAGTTACAACTTTAGTCTTGGCTTATAATTTTTGACTCATAATTCAAATCTTTAAGAAATTCAAACTTATGACTCAGTGATATATTTTGATCTTTTTGGCTAAAAAAACAAGTGCTTCAAACCAATTTTTTTAACCCGAGCACCACAACAATACTTAAAAGCTATCTTTCGGCTTAAAAACACTTAGAAATAAACCAATTCAATATAGGCTATGTATAATTTATGAAAAAGGGTCAAAACTACCCTTGAATCATCGAAAATAGAGAAAAAAATACCCCTATTTTTTTTTTGGGCTAAAAAATACTCCTTCGTTTGTTTTTTGGTTCAAAGATACCCTCACTTTATGGAATACCGCCAAACACACCACGTGAACAAAACTTATCACATGATCAATCCACGTCAGCATCTCATTTACGAGAAAGGGTTAAAACTACCCATGAACTATCTGGAATGGAGCAAAAATATCCTCCATTTATTTTTTGGCTCAAAAATATCCCTCAGTTTGTTTTTTTGGCTCACAGATACTCTTCACTTTAATGGAGTGCCACCAAGTACAATACGAAAAAAAATTATCACATGGCCAGTCCACGTCAACATCCCATTTAATACCCAGCCGAACCACTTAATCATCCAACTTAACACCCTTATTCGACACTTCTACAAAACATTCAAATCATTTTCATAAAGGGTAAAGATAGATTCACTCTTCATTTCACTTGAACTCTTTCGAAAAAAATCGATCCAGACTATGAATTTTGGGAGAAAAAAAAATCTTCAGTACATGAGTTGAAACTCGAGCCGTCTTTATCATGTCAAAGTATATGGGAGAGTTCAATCCATTTATTAAGGACTTTCTTTTTCTTCAAAATCCCTAGTTAAAGACTTGTTGGATTTTTTGATGATGGATTGAGTATAGGTATTAAATGAAATGTTAAGTTGGATGGTTAAGTGGGTTGATTGGGTATTAGTATTAAATGGGATGTTGATTTGGCCTGGTCATGTGGCAATATTTTTCCACATTGTGTGTTAGGTGACACTCCATTAAAGTAGGAATATTTGTGCGCCAAAAAACAAACAGAGAAATATTTTCGCTCTATTTCAAATAGTTC
Source organism: Capsicum pubescens (assembly GCA_030864215.1). Classification (NCBI taxonomy): domain Eukaryota; kingdom Viridiplantae; phylum Streptophyta; class Magnoliopsida; order Solanales; family Solanaceae; genus Capsicum; species Capsicum pubescens. Next base: position 49,204,662 of record CM061540.1, on the reverse strand, counting down.
AGAGGTAGGTTTAGCATTTTTCATAAATTAAATTCTGAAGTAGACTGAACATATGATAATTTTTTTCCACGTAGTGTGCTTGGTGACACTCTGTTAAAGTGAAGAATATTTTTGAGCCAAAAAACAAACAGAAGATATTTTTACTCTATTTCGAACGGTTCAGGGTAGGGGTGGGCATGGTATGATATATACCGAATTACCATACCGAATCGAAATTTTTGATACCATGGGTTTTGTTATTATGGTATTTGATATGGTATATGGTATACATTTTTTTTTTTTTTTTATATATGGTATGGTATACGACATTTACAAATAACATACCAAAATATCAAATACCATACCGAAATATATATAGTTGTCTAAGTAACTTTTATATATATATATTTACACACAAAAAAAAATACTTAGTACTAGTATAAAAATATTTAGACTTTGAAACTTTTGTTGCTTTACCTTGATTGAAATGTCTTTTTGGTGTAATTGACTAATAAAAAGAATTGTTTGGACTTCTTTTTCAATAATTCTACATGTGTAATACATTTTTATGATACAATTAAGACATGCTTTTGAAAAGTCAAAGTAATAATACTCTAGTATACAAGTATATATTGTCAAAGTTAAACAAACTATGGTTACCGATTACCATACTGCAAAATACCAAACCATATCGAATTAATATGGTATGGTAATGGTATAATATTTTTAAAAATCGAATACCGAAATTACCGTACCAAAGTTTCAAATACCGTACCATATGCCCACCCCTAGTTCAGGGTAGTTTTGATCCTTTTCCGTATATTTTATTAAGGGGAAAATTTCCTCAAACAATTTTATATCATGAATCTAATTCATCTCATTTCTTATATGTTTCAAGTATAAGCTTCACTCAGACAAGTTAAAAGCACCTAATGCGGTAACTGCTAGCAACGCGACGAAAAGCATATAATAAAAGGAAACCAGATGCAGCAGCGTAACTTGTAATTCCTTTCCAAATAAAGATCAATAAATGATTCCTGTGATGAGATGTTTCATTTTCTTGGACGGCTGGAGGTTCTACTTTGTACAGTGTAAACACTGTTTTTCACAAAATATGCACCGAAAAAGGTCAATCTCTAGCATAAATAAACAGAGGCTTTGTTTTAGGTAATTACATGTACAAGCCTCAGGAGAAATCAAACCAGCATCAACCACTAGCTCTACCAATATCCATGTCAGAGTTGTCCATTCCAGGAGAAGGTACCAACTGATCATCTATCTGCCTTTTATACTGGAGCTTTTTGACCAACTTCTTCTTGAACTTTTCCATGGTCCTAACCTCTTCCTGTATCTCATCTTGTGTTTGTTTCATTTCCAGCTTCAAGTCTTCCATTCTCTTCAATCTTTCCACGTTCTCAGGTGAGAGGGGCAACTGTCTTTCCAGACAGTTGACTGGAAATAGAATGTATGGTTCCTCGAAGAAAAATATACAGACATTAATCGTTCAACACCCATGGATGTCATGCAAAATCTCCTCGGCATTAAAAGAAAAAAAAATTGGAGAGGTAGGAAAAAAGAAAGTACATACTCAGATCCAATAGATACAACTCCATTTCCTCTAATCATTCCACCATCCAAGGAAACAGCACCATCTTCTATGCAGGAACGTGCCATGTAAAAGTACTCTCTAGACTGGTAGACCTGAAGCTTACCGAGCAGACGATAAAATAATGTCTCCCGGAGATCATGACCTGAAGCAGTTCTAATCTGCAAATGTTCAGCAGGAGGGAATATCATATTAACCGCAAAACCCAAAAAGCCTGGCGGAGTTTTTTCGTTTGATAAACTAGGGGGTAGAAAAGCTAGTTCTATTTGGGGATGTCTTCCAACTCCTCGCATATAAGGCCTGAAACAAAAAGCAAGGACTTTACACATTGTTTTTTTCCAAAGACTAAACATGGAAAAAACACAATGCGTCAACTGGATCGAGAAACTTAAATCATGACAATTGAAAACAGTTGGTATAAAGTAAACCGGAGAAAGAACGGCTTTTACCTTATATCCTCGAGGCATATAATTGAACAGCGACCCTTGATGGAAGTTCCAAACTTAGCTGCTAATATGTCAAGAGCACTGACACAATTCACAGTTCCATCCATTTGATAATTTTCAAGAGCTCTGGCAGCTGCATGGGATTTGCATACTACAGAAAGCATCTGATCTCCAAGACATGTTGAAAGCATGCTAAGGCAAGAAAACACACTCAATTACATCCATACTCCCAAGGAAGTTCTTATACTCAAATCGTTTTAAAGAAAGGATACCAGCACCAACCTGCTAAGCTTATGGGTCCGAACCTCTCCTAGAAGTGCAACCACGCCAAGTATGTCGTGCGCATATTTGAGATACAGTTGTTCAGATTGTGATGCTCTGAGCAGTTTGTGAATAACAGCAGCTGCACTGTCCGCCTTTCCTTCAATCTTCGCCACAACCATGTCTTTATCATTACCCAAGTCGTGAAAAGAATCAAGACCAATATAAGCGGCATCCATGAGCATTTTCTGTTACAATTTCTAAGATGCATTTAATATGTTTAAAAAGGGAAGTTAAGACAGTCTGATGCCAATTAGGTATCACTATCACAAGTAACCACAGGATTCTTCCTATATAACAGACTGTTAAATTGTAGGACTACTTGTAGCACCAGGACAAGCAAGAAAGAAGAAGTTCAGGGAGAACTCCAGAGACACAAGGAGCAGAAAAGAAATGTCAGGACCAAATTTAAGCCATCCATACAGTAACAGAAACTTGCAACAGTTTCTCCATCATAAATTTTTCTTTTTTCTTTATTTGATCCTCTTCCTAAAATAACTAGTTTCTCTCCCAGAAAGTTGAAACATTGACTTGAAATTGCCAGAGAGATGACAACATGGACCCTGGTGCCACCAATCAATTCTTTCCTACTCTTTGGTATACTTCTTTCATTCACATTCACACTAAGCATTTCTATAGCCATAAAATAATTATGCAGAGTTAAATACGAAAAAGACAAAAGTTCAAATGCCTCACCTCTTTTAGCCACCTCAAAAGCTTAACTCATAAATTTTAAATTTCATTTCTGGTATTTAACTATTTATTGTCCTAAAAAATTATGGAGAGTCGGTGTTCAGTCAAGAAGATAGTTTGAAAAGAAAATGCAGCCTTCTCTATAAAATCTAAAACGATAACCTATAAAAATTATACACATGTTGCTCTTCTATTTAATAAGAAAACTGACACGGGACCACAGAAAGAGCCTTCAAATGGCGCAATCAAACCGGGATGATTCAGCAATCCCCGATATATTATAGTACTCTTTTGCAAATTTATGCAGAATTTTGATCATATAAAGAATAAAGAAGAAAATGTGTGAGTATCTACAATCCCGACATACTATGAAACTTCTCTCTTCAAACTTGGTGTTCGTCGCAAAAGAAAAGATCAATATTAATTTTTAAAAATTTCACTTTATGGAAAGTGACATCGTCAGTTTCAGAAATTCTTCGGTGAATTATTTCACAATGCTGCATTAACACCATATTAATTTGTAGAGACAAACTGAAAGCAAGATAATATTGCAGAATATATAACTGATATGGAATCTCCACAAATAATAATATTTAGACTTTAAGCTACAAGGTTCAATATCATGATTTATCATTAACTTAAAGAATGAAATGATCCAAAGAAGATGTTACCACTGCCTTTCGCACGTGTCCCCGGAACATGCCAAAGATTTAACATAAAGCAGAGACAATAAGCCAAGAGATGATCACATGTCAAGATATCCCTAATATAACACTGTTTGTATTCGTGGCATCTAATGCAAACATGTCAAGCAAGATGATGTAAAATAGAAATGGTTCATGAAGCACATATAACAAAAGAATGTTTCATTTCATATACCAGTTTGAAAATTTCCAGACTACATAAAGTCAAACCATTGCAGCAACACAGTAGTAACATGACAGAATCGTGAAAACTTTCACTGAAAGCTGAAGGCATGAGGTGTAGACAATAATTTAGCATACAATCATCAGCTGAATTAATACCTCCCAAGTTGGACATCTCAAGTTCAATATTTGATTGCTTCATATTAAGTGACTCGACTTTTCGTTCACATTGTCTGATGCATAGGCCATATCTGCAAATATCATCCCCAAGTTTCTGTCGAGAAACACACCTCAAATTTAGTGACAACATACATAGCAACAATGCAGCAATATAAGATAGTGAACAAGCCAAAAAAAGAAGGATGGTAGATATGCGTCATTCATGCAGGACCTGCCGCTTCTTCTAATCTGTCTATTACTACTATTACAAGTTTAAAACAACAATTACTACTATGTGGAACAATTGCCAAGACAAATATAGCATTTGGAGATATAAATCAAAATGATCGAACCATATCCATTAAAAGATGTGTCTCAAACTCCACATTCAAAAAGGCCATTCTTCTCACCACCAAAGAAAATAATACTAATTGTTTCTTGAGACTATCATTCTTGATCCTAGTAACATCTTTCAGGTTTTCCACAGTTAAATTGGCATGCAGATGAATACCAGCAGACCAACATCCGCCACCAAGACCCTACCTAGTAACATCCATGCAAGTCAGCTAAACCCTTAGCTAACCTCACCATCGCAACATATCTTGCAAGGAAGATGACTCCCATATCCGAGGTGCGAGCAGTTAAATAGATTAATAAAATAAAATAAAATAAGACAGGGGCTAAATAGTAATCTGTGTCAACAGATCATGAAAGGGAAGATAAATATTGAAGTAGCTTGAGGTTGAGGGTTTCTCTCTCTATATATATATGTGTGTGTGTGTATGTATTTTGAGATAAAGGTAACCAATTGTATTAAAACATAACTTAACAACTAAAACAATGATAAGAACTTTACAAACCATACTTACAGCAGAAACAAAAACCCCTATTCAAAAAACAGAGAGCTTAAACATTGCCAATTAACTGTTCTAAGTCTCTTATATTGTCCCATATGTTCTGTTTACACCAAAAAAGAACAAATTAAGACAATTCAACCTAATTTTCTGGATAGAACTGCTGTATCTTCAAATTGCCTTGAATGCCTCTCATTCCAAATTACCCACCATATACAAGCAGGGATGACCTACCACCAGTCTTCATTACTACTTTTTTTCCCGAACAATCATCCAGCTCCTAAGAAGTTCCAATGTTGAACTAGCCACAACCCATTTAATGCCCAAGAAACAAAAAAACAAGTGCCACAGATTTGAAGCTAGCTTCAACAACAACAAACCCAGTGTATTCCCACATAGTGGGGTCTGGGGAGGGTAAAATGTACACAGTCCATACCACTACCTCCGGAGAAGTAGAGATTTGTGTACCTTGCAGTGTAAAGAAGAGATGCTCATTGTTTTCACTATCCTGTCCACATAAAAGACATCTTGAGCAAATCCGAAGACCTCTTCAGATTTGAGGAAGCATAAAGGAAGACACCGAAAGGTTATGTCAAAAGAGATGGCTATGAGACTAGCACAAACAACAACAACAAACCCAGTGTATTCCCACCTAGTGGGGTCTGGGGGGTAAGATGTACGCAGTCCATACCTCTACCTCTAAAGAAGTAGAAAGGTTGTTTCCGATAGACCCCCGGCTCAAGACACGAGATACCACACAAATACATAGTAAAGCACAAAACAAGATTTCATAACATAAATACGGCACCCACAAGTAATAAAAAACAGAGAAAAGCACACAGATTCGTAATACAACATGGAACAAGGTATCATAACAAGAATAATACCCCCACCAAGTAATTCCCTACACTAGCGATCCAAACTGGCCCTAGCCTTCTGCCCTAATTTGCGTCCTCCAGATCTTCCTATCTAGGGTCATGTCCTCGGTGAGCTGTAACTGCTCCATGTCCCGCCTAATCACCTCACCCCAGTACTTCTTCGGCCTACCCCTACCCCGCCTAAAACCATCCAACGCTAACCTCTCACACCTACGAACCGGGGCATCCATGCCCCTCCTCATCACGTGTCCGAACCATCTCAATCGGACTTCCCGCATCTTATACTCCACTGGAGTCACACCAACCTTCTCCCTGATAGTCTCATTCCGAACTCTATCCCCTCTAGTCAGCCCACACATCCAACGCAACATCCGCATTTCTGCCACCTTCATTTTCTGGATGTGGGAGTTCTTAACTGGCCAACACTCCGCTCCATACAACATGGCCGGACGGACTACCACCCTGTAGAATTTGCCTTTAAGCTTGGGCGGCACCTTCTTATCACACAACACCCCCGACGCGAGCTTCCACTTCGTCCATCCCGCCCCAACAATATGTTGAAATAGTCGATTTAGTAGTCTGCTTTCTTTCTCCGTGTATGAACTCTTTGTAACTTGTCTTGTGTCCTTTCCTTATTACCAGCCATATGAAACACAAAACCTTCAGGAATTTTTATTCTCCAAATTTCCTTCCAAGGCCAATCTGCTTTAATTGAGCCTATCTAGTTCATGAGCCAATAAACAGATTTAATGGAAAAGATGCCCTTGCTATTCCTCTTCCATCTCAGGATGTCTACTTGGTCAATTATCCCACAGAAAGCTCCCAGCAACTGTAGCATTGCAGCAACAATCTGAATTTCCCAGTCATTAAGTGCTCTTCTGAAATTAAAATTCCTCCATTGATGATTCCACATTTGACTAATGCTAGCATTTCTTTGGAGATATATTGAATAGAAAACAGGATAAGTCGCCTTTAAGCTGTTCTGTCCAATCCAAAGATCTTCCCAGAAAGAAGTCTTTCCACCATCACCTACAGAGATCTCCATCTTACCCCAAAAGTTCTATCACTGATTTCTAACAGCTTTCCAGACACATAGGGACTGTCTACCTCTCGAGTAATCCAGCGATTCATCATCCCATACTTCTGTGCAATGAGTGTTTTCCAGAGAGCTCTATCATTTGTGTTGAATCTCCAAAGCCATTTCTGAAGAAGGCTTCTGTTATCAAGACTCAGATTCTCTATGCCCAAACCACCCTGTTTCTTGTTAACAGTCGCTGCTTGCCATTTCACCAGATTGCCACCTTTTTTATCCCTGTTTCCTTTCCAAAGGAAATCTCTTCTCAACCTTTCGATCTTTTTCTACCATTTGAAAGACAATCATCATCATATAGGTGGGTAAAGCATCCAACACAGTTTATGAGAATCACTCTTCCACCTAGAGATAAGTATTGAGTTTTCCACCCAGCTAGTTTTTTAATCACCTCTCTCGATTACACTATTCCATATATCATTTGAGTTGCTTTGAGCTACTACCAGAGGCACCCCAGGTACTTTGTAGGAAGGGTACCCACTTAACACCCTAGGTTGGAAGCCAAAATCTGCACATTTTGAACATAATTGACTGAGTAACTGCAATTCTTGCTACAGCTAACATGGAGGCCTGATAATGCTTCAAAGATAGTTAGAATTGCTCTGAGATGTCTGATTTGATCCACTTCGGCTTCACAAAATACAAGAGAATCATCAGCCTATAAGAGGTGAGATATTTCTATGCCTCCCATATCATTGATTTGTTAACCAAAACCCCTGATTCATCCATTTGCCTTTGCTGTTTTAATCATATGATTAAGACCTTCCATACATAACAAGAATAAGAAAGGTGACATTGGGTCTCCCTGCCTGAGTTCTCTATGTGATTTCAAAAAAACCTTCGGGACAACCATTGATCAAAATGGAGAATTTCACGTAAGAAATGCAAAATTTAATCCAGTTGACCCATTTATTCCAAAGCCCATATGTCTTAAGGACTTTTAACAGATGTACTACCAATGAACATGATCATAAGCCTTTTCAATATCCAACTTGCATAAAATCCCTGGTTTCTTTGATTTAGCTCTAGAATCAACTAGTTCATTAGCCAACAATACTGCATCCAGAATCTGTCTCCCTTTAAGAAAAGTCAATTGGAGCTCATCCACCAGTTTTCAAGTGACTCTTCAATCCTTCAGTAACCAGCTTGGAAATAATCTTGTAGACTCCCCCTATGAGACTGATGGGCCTGAAAAATTCAGTTCTTCTGCACCATCCTTTTTGGGAACTAAAGCTATGAAAGTTGCATTTAAAGACTTCTCAAAGAACAACTTTTGATGAAAGTTCTCAATGGTTGCATTATATCATGTTTGAGAATTTCCCAACATTCTTTGAAAAAAACCATTGTGAAACCATCCGGGCCTGGTGCCTCATTGAAGGTCTATATATTTTACGAGAGACTTTTCCAAAGCCCAATCTTTTAAAAAAAATAAAAAATCCATGGTTTCATCTCACCTACCCGCTCACTCTTGCTTTGTAAAATTCCCATTTCCGCTAATCCGACCATGCTTCTTCCTACGTGATCCCTAACCAGAACCCTAGATTCCCTGATACCACAAACTAGCAGCCAAATCAACGAAGAATTGTATCAAAGCACATGCATGATGGCTTTGTCAATGATTAATCAAGTGTTTTTTAATGATTTTTATGTCTTTTCCTGAAACTCAATTTACATACTGAGCGTGTTTCAATTGAGTAGAAAAGTCCCTTTAATTCACTAAAAATGGAAGGCAAAAGAGAGGGAAATGGAGAAGTTGTTACTTGTAACTTCCGATCGACATTCTCCGTTGTTGGCCGTCCATCGTTGGGCCGGAGGTTCCAAGAGTGAGACTGGCGCCGTGAGGGGTGTGGGTGTGGGTGGAGAACAATGAGCGCGAGTTATGACAGGCACAACAAAGGGAATATTTTAGCACTTATATTTGGTGCGTAAAATCTGACTCACACTTTACACGTGTATAATATTATCAAATTTGATGCTTTTATTGTAACCTCCTAATATCTACACACACTCCATTAACACCTGTCAATATGGGCCGGCCTAGCTTAATTGAGATAATTCATGCAGGCTCTAAAATTCAACGAGCAGACCCAATATTTTGATGGGCATTAAAACAATAAGCCTAATACATCATTATGTGAATTGTAGGTCATGTTGGTTCAACCCACGTTTTAAAAATATATAGATATTTTATAATTTTTAAATTTTAAATTTCAATTTAAAAATGCTAACATAAATATTTTCAAGATAATATTACATGATGTTACTAATTGCTAACCAAGTCTCAAATTCACAAACAGAATATTTTTTAATAATATTTGCTAAGTTGTTTTCATGTAAAGATTTGATTGTATGACTTCAATATGAAATCGTTGTCATTCTATACAAATATCTTGGGTACAATTGAATAGAAAACAATCTTATTTGACACAGTTTCTGCAATACTGAGTAATTTTTGACATGAAATAACTCGAACCAAATAGAGATATTAATAAATAAACTAAGCAATTAATGAGTAACAATACAACTAGGATATAGAAATATTAACTTAGTTTTGTTCCAATATGTCACAATAAAACATACAGGAAAAATGACAATATTCCATTTATTAAAATGATTGTTTGAGTATACTTTAAATTTGGATTCCTCTTACTTTTTTTAGTACTCTATTTTATTTTTCTAATTAACATTTTATTTGGCCCGAAGGGGAGCCTTGGAGTAACTTGTAAAGTTGCTGCCATGTGACCACGAGGTCACGGGTTCAAACCTTAGAAAGGCCTCTGGCAAAAATGCAAGGTAAGACTGCGTACAATACACCCTTGTGGTGGGGCCCTTCCCCGAACACCGCACAGAGCGTTAGCTTTAGTGCACCAGGCTACCCCTTTGTTTTAATATTTTATTTGGCCTACGGGCCAGTCAAATCCACATCGCTCAAGCCCCACGGGCCAGGGAGCTTATCGGCTCGGGCTAAAAGGTCATGTTCTTAAATGGGAATGACAGTGTTCTGTGCATAAAACTAGAAGGGGGAGAATAGAGAATGAGGAGGGACAGAAACAAAATTAATATGCTTTTTCTACCTGTTTAGTTATTCTGAATACTCAATTTCACACTCCTTATACAGGCAACAACAATAACAACAACATACCCAGTGTATTCCCGCCTAGTGGGATCTGGGGAGGGTAATGCGTACTTTGTGCATACCACTACCACAGATGAAGTAGAGAGGTTGTTTCCAATAGACCATGGCTCAGGACAGATGACAGTATAACAAACAAAAACATAAAAGCACACAACAAAATGGGCTCCTTATATAGGCATGAAATACAATATTTTGTTCAACTCAACATATGGTTAGAGAGGTTAAAAATAGTGTTCTAATTACTAGTGGTGTCTCTAGATGAAACTGCATGGAATAAAAGAGCAGGGATATAAAAACAGAACAAATAAAAGTAGGCTATAAGGTTATTCAGTCCTTTTTGTAAACATTAATGATTCATAAGCAATGATATTTGGTATTTATCCCGAATCGGTAATATGTAATTGTTAGCAACGCGGCGAAAAACACATAATCAGTAGTTATTCTGAAAAGAGAACCAGAGGCAGCAGCTAAATTAAATTCCTTTCCAAAGAAAGATCAATAAATGATTCCTATGACTTTACAAAAGATGACGAAATCTGCCCACCAAAGGTGAGACAGAGTAGATGGAAACATACACCTTGATCATTAATTTTCTTGGACGGCTGAGGTGCTACTTTGTACGGTATATACACTGTTTCATATACAAAAATATGTTCCAAAAAAAGGAAGTCTCCAGCATAAATATACATAGAGGCTTTGTTTTAGGTAACTACATGTACAAGACTCGGAAGGATCAAACCAACATCAACCACTAGCTCCATGCACTCGTTATAAAGAAAGGATACCAGCACTAACCTGCTAAGCTTATCAGTCTGAACCTCTCCAAGAAGTGCAACCGCGCCATGTCATGAGCATATTTTAGAAATAGCTGTTCAGCAGCTGTACTGTCTGCCCTCCCTTCAATCTTCTCCACAACCATGTCTTATCATAGCCCAAGCCGAGAAAAGAATCAAGACGATATAAGCTGCATCCATGAGCATTCACGTTACAATTTCGAAGATGCATTTAATGTCTATAAAAAGAAGTTAAAGACAGTCTCTTGCTGTGGAATAAGATAACTGAATAATTTCATTCATATTTTTCTATGTCGTACACAGCTTTATGTAATAGGAGAGCAAAATCACCTAAATCCCATGAAATCTAGGATTTGTACTGGATCATATATTTTACATAAAGAGAAAGAATAATAATATGATATTCTAGATTACAACAATTATCCTAAGATCTTGGAGGATCAGATCTTGATATGATGAATATCTTCCTGTCAGCCAACAATTGCTAATCAGGTATCCCTCTATTACAAGTAACCATAGGATCTCTACCTATTTAACAGACTGTTAAATTGCAAGACTACAAATAGCACCAGGACAAGAAAGTATGGAGAGAAATCCAAATATACAAGGAACAAAAGATAAATGTCAGAACCACCATCATCAATTTTTCTTTCTTTGATCCTCTTCCTGAAATAACTAGTTTTTCTCCTTGAAAGTTAAAACATTGACTTGAAACTGCCCCACCAATCAATATTCCTATTCTTTGGCTCACTTCTCACCTCACATTAACACAAGGTAGAGTATCGACTACCTTTCTCACAACTATGTAATGGATTCTACAAAGAGTTAAAATCATCTTGTATTTTATGCTGGAAAGCTTCCAACAATGCAATGGAATCTATAAGGTCCATCGGAGTCAATCATATTATTCATCTGGTTTGCATAAGGGAGTTGAGATAGGCTAGGTGCTTTTAGTCAACTTGTGAAGGTTCATTTCTAGTTTGCAATGATAAGGACCCAAAGGTAGAGCCCTTTAATAATATGGTTGTTGTTACGTGCAACTATCTCTACTTCACGAAATATTATCATGAGCATCATCATCTCAAAAAATGGCTGTACGTAGATATATCTATATCTATTATCAAAATTATTGTGCATATTGCATCTATGAATGATAAATAAAATGAACTATGTAGATATCTTTCATAATCTTAACAACCTACAACCTTGGAATTGCAGATAACTGCCTCGGCAGTTTCACTTTGCAGTGTGTCACAATTGCCAACAAAATCAGAGGAATTAATATGACCTTGATTATTACTGATGGGTAGCTGCAAAAGGAACATAATTATTGTGTAAAATGGATTAACAAAACCAACTAAAATAAGGTAGGAATTAAGTAGTAATTTATGTTAAATTCTCATTTTCACTACATCTCTAAGAACCCTAGATTCCCTGATACCTTAAATTAAGAGTTAATACATAAAAATGACCCTAAACTGGACACCAAATTATAACTTTGACCTTAAACTTTGACAGTGCACAAATATGACCTTTAACTATTCAAAACTGCACAAATATGACCTCCAATCCTACGTGGCAAAACGCGTGTTCAATACGCAAAACTGGGCGCGTCCAGCTTAAAATCTAAGGGCATAATACATAAATATGACCTTAAACTTTGACAGTGCACAAATATGACCTTTAACTATTCAAAACTGCACAAATATGACCTTTAAATGACTCTTCACTATTATTTTTTCATTATTCTCGGCTCAAAGATGAAAATGACATCTAATTTCTTTTTTCATTGCGAAAAAAAAGCAATATTGAAGATTCATTAATTAGGCGGGTCAGCCTCATACGAAAAAATTGAGCGGGTATGTATATATATTATAAAGCAGAGGATGAATTTAAGTTATATAATATATCTAAATATTATTAATTTAAATATTAAATTAAAGATAAAACTATACTAATAATAAAAAAAATTATAGTTTTAATAAAACGTTATTAAATTAATGTTATCAAGGATAGTAGTAGTAGTATATTAAATTAACGTTATCAAATTAACATAATTAAACGATGTTATTAAATTAACGTTATTAAATTAACGAGGGGCGGACCTACGTGGTTGCCATGGGGTTCACCCGAACCCCCTCGGTAAAAAAATTACTTTGTATATATATAAGATAGAAAATGTATATTTATGTACGTATATTAATGTTGAACCACATGAAACAAGGCACTTAGATAGCCTAGTGGTGTTATTTGCTCTTCTTGGGCGCTTCCTTCAGCCTACTGTGCGGGTTCGATCCCTGCTAGTGGCTGTTTTTTTTTTAATTAAAAAAAAGCTATGTGCTGCTGCTATAGAAATAAATAAAATAATAATAATAATAATAATTTTTTAAAATTAAAAAAAAGTTAGGTGCTGCTACTATAGAAATAAATAAAAAATTATTATTATTATTATTATTATAATAATAATAATAATAATAATAACAACAATAATAATAATAAAAAAAAAACGACGTCATTTTAACACAAAAAGCAAAACTTTGATAGTGAACAAATATGACCTTTAACTATTCAAAATTGCACAAATATGACCTCTCTCCAAGTCATCCTTTTAACGTCGTGGCACCGTGTGATTGGATTACCTTTCCACGTAGGCGCGAGTGAGACTCACGCATGGGGTTGCAAAATCGGAGGTCATATTTGTTTAGGTTTTTAATAGTTAAAGGTCTTATTTGTGCACTATCAAAGTTTAAGGTCAAAGTTATAATTTGGTGTCAAGTTTAGGATCATTTTTACGTATTAACTCTTAAATTAAACTAGTAGCCAAATCAAAGAAGCCTCGAAATTGACGAAGAATTGTATCAGAACACATGCATGACGGTTTTATCCGTGCTTAAGTGTTCTTATGATTAATTTAGTGAATTAAAGGACTTTTAATTCAATAAACATTCGAAGGTAAAAGAGAGAAAAATGGAGAAGTTGTACCTTGTCATTGTTCGATCGACATTCTCCGTTGGTTGTTGTCCATCGTTGGATCGCCGGAGATTTCTAGGAGAGTGAGATTAGCACCGTCAGGGGGAGATGAGAACAATGAGCGTGACTTCCGACAGCAAAGTAGAATATAGGACTTAGGAATGAAAACTTTTTGGCACTTATATTTGGTGCTTTAAATCTGACACTCTACATATATGCGATATTTTACAATTTGATGTTCTTAGTGTAACATTGGAAAATCTAGACGTATTCTAGTTTAGAGTTTCCAATATGGCAGATCAACTCATTTGGGCTAGCCCATGTGGGTTTTGAAATTTGACGAGCTAACTCATCATTTTGATGGGCCTTAAAACAGGAAGCCCAGCTCACCATAAGTTGCATCAATGAGCATTTTACGTCACAATTTCTAAGATGCATTTATTGTCTATAAGAGGAAGTTAGGACAGACTGTTGCCAATTCCGTATCACTTTACTAAAGTAACCCCAGGGCCTCTTCCAATTTAACAGACTGTTAATTGCAAGATTACCCCAGACAAAATAGTGAGGAGAAAATCAATGAGAACTCCCGAGACACAAGGAACAGAAAAGAAATGCCAGGACCAGCTTTAAACCATCCATATTGAAGTCACAAAACTTGCAAGAGTTCCTCTTCCATCAATTTTTTTCCTTTCTTTGATCCTCTTCCTAAAATAACTAGAGGAGTATGGTTCGTGTCAGCACGAGCCCAACATTAAGATAAATTAAATTGATGTTAATTCGAATTATGAATTATAAAACATGAATACACAAAATTAACATATTAACTACTTGATAGTATTTTTCAAGAAACCAAGTCTCACAAGATAATTATGTATATTTCATTCATATAAATGACAAAATTTGGTGCATTTTTAAGTTTAGATCTTTAATCATATGATAAAGGGTTATCTAGTCATGCATGTTACATCACATGCGGCTTGCAATTAATAACTCAAAATTGCATTTTACTCCCCTACTAAGTCGCTATAAACATTTTTTGCTTTCATTTTCTCCTTCTCTTTTATTTGTCAACTTGTTCTTTGAAGTTAAATTAAATTAAATTAATATTTTAAATTTAAATTTTAAGTGTTTTAAAAATTATATAAAAAAGAAAACTATATGTTACCATTTTTCATATAAATTTAAGTTATTTGACTTTGATAACACGATAAAACATACTTATGTAGATGTTTTATTGAACTGTGCTTTTATATATGTTCCTTCCATTGAAATATAGGAATCGTTTGTTAGGTAGGGTGTATAAAAATAATTTCAAATATAATGTATTAGTAATGTCTGCATTAATAATGCTTGTATTAGTAATATTGATATTATTTAACATTATTTCTTATACACTACTTGGTGTGATGTATTGGAACTTGCCTTTTCAATCTTGATATATTTAAACAAATTTTTTTAAAAAAAAAAAATTGCACATATATTCTAAGATTCATCTGAGATTTAGCACAGGCTCAATATATATTATTTTTTTGTCTTAATTTATATGACACAAATAAAATTTAAATAATCAATCATATATTTAATATGTTTTTAGATATTTTAAGTTGTTAACTATTGTAATTTAGAATATTATTTATGTAATTGTCAAATAATATAGTTACTCCCCTTGTCCAAACTTTTGTGGCATTTATAGTCAATTATATTTTTAAAATAACTGAAATTTAATTATTGTGATTTATAATACTTTTCTTTTATTCCAATCTAAGTAACACTAATATAATTTTTAGAGTCAGTTAAGTATTTTATACCTTTTAAATTTTTTAAGTTATTAATTATTGTGATTTATAGTATTTTTTTACATATTTTTTGAAATATATAACAGATTAAATTATTTTTAAATATTTTAAGTTGTTAACTATTGTAATTTATAATACTTTTTAGGTAATTTTCAAATAATATATGTTACTCTCCTTGTCCAAATTTTTGTATCATCGATAGTCAATTATATTTTTTAAATAATTTAATTTTTTAATTATTATGATTTATAATACTTTTTCTATTCCAATTTAGCGGCGCAATGTTTTGATGGTCATAATAATTAATTAGGGGTGATTTAGTAAAAACACGATTGAAACAGCGAAACAAACATGTCTTAAATGACTTACAACAACTAACTAAAAGTGATATAGCAAAATTACTATAAACAAAATACTTGTGATAAAAAATTTAAGTGGACCTCATATAAGAGGTCAAGTTAGTTTAAAACATCAAGAGTTAATTATCATTTTATATATTTTACCTTTTTTATTAAACATTATTAGTTTTTTAATATTTAGATAACTTAATAATTAATTAGGGGTGATATAGTAAAATCACGGTTAAAGTAGCTGAAACAGACATGTCGTAAATGTCTATTTTACTTTTTTAATTAAATATTATTAATTTTTTAATATATAAATAATTTAGAATAATTAATTACGGGTGATATAGTAAAATCATGGAGCAAGCAGCAAGGTAGACCCGTGAAATAGTTCTCCTTTTCTTTGGTGATTTGTGCTTGCTTGTCAGCCTCTTCTTTTTTGCCATTTACATTGGTGAGCAAGATCAAGGTTTCACGGTCAAGATTACTTGCGCTAGTTCAATGTATGTTACTGGTCTTTTGATTTTAGTACAACCGGTGTTACAAAAGCTCGATTACCTAGGACCCGGTGACTACGTTTCTGCTCGCTATCACCCTGCATTTTTTTTCCATTTACATTGGTGAGCAAGATCAAGGTTTCACGTTCAAGATTGCTTGCGCTAGTTCAATATATGTTACTGGTCTTTTGATTTTAGTACAACCGATGTTACAAAAGCTCGATTACCTAGGACCCGGTGACTACGTTTCTGCTCGCTATCACCCTACTCTAAATGCAGTGAGAGTGATTGTTGTTGGTTGGGGATGCGTAGTCACTCAAGGAGGTTACAACACCTTCTCGATGTTGGCAACCGTGTCTGAAGCTTTACCTGTCTTTTTTTACGGTGTTCGAGAGGCCTATATCTGTGGATTATAGGCTATTGCATATGCTTTGCGGCTTCGGGTACCGATTTTCATATGATGAGACACATATTTCGACATTTGTGGTTTGATCAGTTATCTGCACCCTTCTCATAGTCGTTAGGTTCATCCTTGATATTTTTGCCCGAGATGCCATAGCTGCAGCTGCAGATTCCGCTTCGAGAGGTGCTAATCCAGATTCGGATCTTGCTGCTGCCTATGTTGCTCAGACTCGGAGGTTATGCCGTCAAACCCTATATGGGACTATATTTATAATATTTAGTTTTTTAACTGAATCCCCGCACCCGTATCCATAATCGGATTCGCACCCCCGAATCTTAAAAATTAAATTTTGACGGTGCAGTCTCACTCTCCTAGGAATCTCCGGTGACCCAACGATGGACAGTGGTCAATGGAGAATGTCGATAGATAATGACAAGATACAACTTCTCTATTTCCCTCTCTTTTACCTTCGATTATTTAGTGAACTAAAAGTCCTTAAATTCACTAAATTAATCAAAAGATCACTTAATTAATCACCGATTAAGCCGACATGCATGTGCTCTGATACAATTCTTCGTCAATTTTGACGCTCCTCTGATTTGGATGCTAGTTTAACTAAGATATCAAGGAATCTAGGGTTCTAGTTGTTAGAGATCTAGTGAAAATGAGAATTTAACAAAGATTACCACTTAATCCCTATCGTATTTTATTTGGTTTTGTTAATCCATTTTACACAACAATTATGTTCCTTTTACAGCTACCCGTCAGTATTAAGGCACTAGTTTTGCATGAACTATCTATCAATCAAGGAAGAAAAATTAATTCCTCTAATTTTTGCTGGCAATCGTGACATGCTGCAAAGTGGAAACGATGAGGGAGTTATCCGAAATTCCAAGGTTGTTAAGATTATGAAAGATATCAACATAGTTCCTTTTATTTATCGTTCATGGATGCAAAATAGTCTTAACAATAAATATAGATATATCTACGCATGATTATTTTTGTGGATGATAATGCACATGAAAATATAATTTGAAGTAAATGAGTATTCATGACTACAACAACTTACCGAGTATATTCCCACAAAGTGGATTCTAGAAAGGGAAGAGTGTACGCAATACATACAACCACCTCAAAAGTGAGATTATTCCTGATGGTTGTATATAGATATTATCTATACCTATTATCAAGACTATAGTGCATATTACATCCATGAATGATAAATAAAATAAACTATGTAGATATCTTTCATAATCTTGACAACCTTAAAATTGCAGATAACTGCCTCAACCGTTCCACTTTGCTGTGTGTCATGATCGCAGCAAAAGCAAGGGAATTAATCTCAACTCCTTGATTGTGAGATGGATCATGCAAAATTGGTGCCTTGGGACTGATGGGTTGTTGTAAGAGGTACGTAAAAGAAAACATAAATTTTATTTGTTGCTTATTAAGAAAAGATTCAAAAAGTGCCTATTATAAGGTACTAGAGTTCCCACCACATCTACAGTGTAACAGCTAATAGTAACGCGCATATTCTGGTTGCCAATTTTTTTCAATCTTTGTTTCATTAGGAGGAACATGAAATATACTTTTCTTCCAAAAATACATAATGAAAGTTGAACATTCAGATTGCTACAAGATGCCAAAGTTTTTGCAGCTGATATACTACATAGACGGAAAGCGGTCAAAGCTGAGGCTAGAATTTAATATAACATCCCTCATTTTTAGTAAATTTAGAACATGTGACCAACTATTGGGTAATGGAAGACAGAGTTGACAATTTTGGGTACTTGTTCAAATGCTTGCGTCAACTTTAACTAATGGAAGTGCTCTGAAGCCAAGTCCTTTAAGGTTGCAGATATAAAATAAAAATCGGTAAAGGGAAAAGGGATTGATATTATTGTGTTCGGAAAGAAAAAACTACTCACAAGTGCATTCGCAAAGTGGCAACATAAATAAAGTGAAGAATGAAATAATAGTAGGACTTCATTGTAAGGTTGCTAAATGTCCATATCTTTTTTTGATAATCGTGGTGTCCAAGCCAGCTTTTGCGTACCTCAACTAAATCCACGTTCCAACGGTACATTTCTCCAGTATCATGTATCAATGTACAGACATTTACACCAGCAACCAAGTGTAATCCCACAGGTGGAGTCCGAGAATGTACTTATCCTTACCTATCAAAAAATAATATTAGGAGTCTCTGGTTTCCAATAGTTCAATCAGCATGCAGATGAATACCAAGTAACATCTGCCACCAAGACCCTACCTAGTAACATCCAGTCAAGTAAGCTAAACCCTTGGCCAACCTCATTGTCGCTACATATCTTGTGAAGAAGATGATTCTCACTCTCCCATATCATATCCACAGTTAAATGGATTAATAAAACCAAATAAAACAAGGCAGGAACTAAATAGTAATCACTGAAATATTCCCATTTCCACTAGATCCTGACATCCTTCTTAGTACATAATCTTTAATTCCCCCTGATCAAAAGAAAACAAAAACTCTAGCTCCCATATCAAGATTTACTTCTTCTGGAGGCTTTCCACACCCTCCTCAGTTGAGAATAACTTAAGTTTTAGTGAATGAAATGAAGAAGAATTCTTGGCTCTAAAAGGAAAGGGAAGCTAAGGAGGTGTTTGACCATGGGCCTTTTTTCCCTGGAGTTCAATTCCAGAAAACACTTTTGGGCATAAAACTCCGGAATTTAACTTTAAGTTGAATTCCAGGATTTTCAGCTATTTGAAAAACACCAAAAAACTTTTTTCATTTTTCTTCACTCCAAATTACTCACAAAAATTTTAAAAAATCCCCAATTTGTATTCATAGCCAAACACAACTCCAATTTTCAAATATCATTTTTTACTTTGGAAGAAAAAACTACTTTTATCACGTGCGCACAGTTTTCGATCGCAAGCGCCCCCTGAATACTGAAATAGTTTGAGGATCACTATACCCCCGGGCGAGAAAGGAACTGGTGGATTTTATGAGAGACTTTTCCTATAAAGAAAAAGAATTTCACGTTCACGGTTGCACCTCACCCACCCGCCCACTCTCGACTCTTGCTTTCTAAAAGTCCCATTTCCACTACATCCTAACACGCTCCTTCCTGCGTAATCCTGATGTATATTGATATACAGTTGCATACCGTAAAAATCTTTAATCATAAACTAGCAGCTAAATTAAATGAGCATCGAAATTGACGAAGAATTGTAGGCTTTATCGGTGATTAATTAAGTATTCTTACGATTAATTTAGTAAATTAAATGAGTTCTAATTTAGTGAAGGTGTACCTTGTAATTGCCGATCGAACATTCTCCGTTTTTGGCCGTCCTTTATTGGATCCCGGAGATTCGAAGGAGAGTGACAGCGCCGCCGGGAGTGTGGCAGTTTTAGGTTTGAGAGAAGTATGCATTACCCGGAACCGGAACTTGTGAGTTTTGGCTTTTCTTGCTGATTGTCTGGTGCGTGTACACCACACGCGTATACGTGGAAAAAAAAGTGATGATGTGGCTGTCCGTCCATATGGCATCCAATCTCTTATATTTATCCTATATTAAAAAATAACTCACTTCTACTTTTAATTATCTAATTTTTCTTAAAAAAATTATATTTTTCAATTTTTCTCTACTCCAAAATAGTGAAAGGTTGAATTTTCGTCAATCAAGTAAGATATTATTTAAAAATTTATATATTTTGGTATATATTAAAAATATGAATTTTTTTTTTTATTAGTGTTTCATAGTAATTTCTGATTAATGTTTCGATTAGAATTTTGAGGAGACTCACATGTACAAATACGTTTCTTATTATAATTAACAGGGTAAGAAATTACAATTTAAGTTAGAGGTGTACAAAAATCAAATCGATAAAAATGTTATTGATTTATTGTTATAGGGTTAACGATTTTTTAATGATTTTATAAAAAAAAATATTGGGTCATTGATTCGATTCGATGTTTTTTATTGGGTAAATCGATAACCCAATTAGTTTATGCTAAATTATTATTTTACACCCCATATATATATATTTCACACCCAATAAGTAGAATTTTAGTTGCGACTAAGATTCGGTTTCTTTTCATGTTAGTTACTACTTTTTCTATTTTCTATTTTATGAGTATTTTCTTATCGGTTAAATCAAAAATCAAATCGTTAGGAACTAAAAATCGATAATCAATATAACTACATTCTCTTTATTATAAGTAGTCGTTTGGCCATAAAAACTACTTTTTCCGGAGTTGGAGTTGGAGTTGAAGATGAAGTTGGGATAGGAGTTGTGTTTGACCATGTCTTTTTGATTTTTTTTTTAGATTTTTGATTTATTTTTTTTAAATATGATTTTATGCCCTCAATTTTTAAAAATTATCAAAATCACTCAACTACTAATTTACCTACTAACATATAACCAAATGTTGAGAAAATAATTTATATGTCTTCAATTGATAAAATAATTAACAACAAACTAATTATTATGATTGTTATTCTTCTAAAATTTGAATAAAAATATCACAAACACGAGCTAAATGAGTTTATCTAACCATAATCTATTGAATAGAGAAAATATATTTAGATAAATATGATTGATGGATATAAATTATTTTATGTATTCTTAAATTTGTTGATGAAAATTCTTAATTACTTTCACTTGAATTAATTATTTTATTGAATTTGATCTTTTTAAAAAAAATTACGAATAAATTATTTCTGAATAGATTAGTGCTAATTTTATGTTTTTTCTTTATTGATGATATTGATTTTCCTTGAATATATATGTTTTTTTTTTGTAAAGAGAACAAACTTTTGTTAAGTTAATTACCTCACTCGTCTCTGTTCAAAATCCATAAAACCAAAATAAGGTAATCGTCAATATGGATCGTTACGTTATGTTTGATATGCGACTTTATTGACCACTTTTTAATAATTTATTAAAATCATCATAGCCATTATATGACATATACGAAAAATTAGAATGACAAGAAAAAAATATTAAATTTTTCATTTTAAATAATATAATGTACTAGGCCTTATATTTCTATAATATAGTTCATTCAAAATAAAGCTGATGTATTTTCGTCATAGATTGTCATTTATTACTTTTTACTTCGCGTTAGTAAATTTTGATTAAAAGAAGAAAAAGAGATTAGAATATTTGTAACAATAAAAAATAATATTGTACCATAGAAAACAAATAATAATTTTTTTCTTGGTGGTTGTAGTTATAAGAGGTGTTTGTGTAAAAAATTAAAGATTGAGGTCATATATAATAATAATGAAAGTTGAAAATGGGACTGGAAAATTGTGAAAACAACAAAAAGTTGTTTTCGCTTTTTAGAATCCAACTCCGAAATAATTTTCCGGAGTTTTATGGCTAAACACCATAATTTTCGAAAAAGTGAAAAAAAAAATCCTGAAAAAAGGAAAAAAAAATTTATGGCCAAACGGGCCCTAAATATGTGTCTTAATTTCTTTAGTATTTTTTTATTTTTTATTTTTAAATATCTGCTTTGATATTTAGTATATTTTTTTAGTTACAATAACTCATATAATATGTATAATTAAGATTACAAAAATGAAAGAGTTTCGTAGGAATGGAAACTGAAGTTTTAGATTGGATTAATAAATAAATTTTTTTTTTTTAGATTAATAAATGATTTTTTTACAAAATTAATAAACGGGTGAAATTTTTATTTCATAAACTAATTAATAAACTGAAATTTTACAAAATTAATAAATGGATGAAACTTTTTTTAGATTGAAAGTAATGGAGAAGGAGGGATAATAAATAGGGAGAAGAATAATTATTTTTTTTTGTAAAAATTAAAGAAAAATGATTTTTTCGTTTTTTAATCATAAAAAATACTGATTTGGCCTAAAAAATACTCCATCACACACGTGATGGAGTGTGACTACAAACATTTTACTACATCAGCAAAAAAGAGTCATGCGACTTACTAAAACAATAAGTTTAAGAATATTTAGAACAGGTCAAAGTTTAGATGTATCATGTATAAAACTCAACAAGTTCAGGAAATAATAGATACTTATCTCTTTAGGTTTTATTGTTGGTTGTTGTTGTTGGGGTGGGGGTGGGGTGGGTTGGGGACCGGAGAAAAATAAGCGTGAGCGCTGACAGAAACAGGGAATATACAACTCAGGAATGTGTGTGTTTTGGCATTTATATTTGGTGTGAAATTCTGTGCTATAATATTTTTAAATTTTGATAATCTTATTCTAACTTCCAAAAATCTACACCTATTCCGGCAAAAAGGTTAATCAATAAATTGAATAAAAAAATATTATTTAATTTTTTTGATATTGAGTTATAGGATTAAAGATTTATAGATGGTTTGTAAATATTTTTATTGGACAATCGATTTGTTTTACCAATAATTTAATTTAATTATATTTTTATTTGTAGCTATATCGATTTAGTTATTAATTGATTTTAGTTGTATTAAATGAATATCTTATTAGTTTGATTATCGATTTAGCTTGTCTACAAATTAAAATCGAGAATACACATAATTGAATCGAACCGAACGATGCACCCCCTACGTGTACTAGTTGTTCACTTTTTTACATGTCTTCTTTTGAAATTATATTTTTTTACACGTTTCTTAAAAATCATAAATAAAAAAATAATTTTACTAATTTACCTATATCAAAACTTTTTGAAGCTTTACAAATATTTGTTTGCACTTTCAAAAAAGATTTATTATAAGAGTAAAATGAAAAAAATAAAAAAGATTTGTCATGAGATTAAAATTTTAAAAAAATACTTCTCTCTTACTTTTATAAATTAACAAGTACTTTAGGACAATTACTTTTAGTAATGTGGGCACTTAATATGTGAAAGAGGGAGTATTTAATTATTTACTTCATTCGAACCACTTTTCGTATCATCTTTACTAAAAATAGTGTCCCAAAATAATTCTAGTTATCAAAAATCAAGATATAATTAAGTATATTTTTCCTATTTTATCTTTAGTAATAATTATTCTTGGAGCAAAGAGATGTCACTTACGAGAGGCGTAATAGCTCAATTGATTGATTATTTGAATTTTCAACTTATTGGTGAGAGTTTGATTCCTCGCCGCCAAGTTACAACAATCCGTTCTTTATTAAACTAACTAATCAATCATCATAATTTTTTAACTCAATACGAGAAAACGAAATTAAAGAGTATAACTTCATTTTGTATTTACACGTCAAGTTTCTTCTTCTTCTTTATTTGAATTATATATTTTAAAAAATAATATAAAAGACATATGATATAAGTCCTGCCTTAACTAGCATTTATACTCGCCAACTCTGGGTAGCACACTTCAACGCGATAGGAAATGCGATACATCACCCATTTCCACGTGACACAAGATGTGACACAATGACCTCACTTCCAAATTAGACATGCTGAAGGTCGCGGATCGATCAAAAGAGAATAGGCGAGGAAAAAAACAATCTCCAAGTGTTGGACGCGAAGGACAATGGCCATCATGCTTGATGGAGCATGTGAAGCATCAACGTCTAGGCCCAGTCAACAACTTATAAATATGATATAGTAAGGGATGCTAAGCTATCCTAATATTAGTACATGAATTCTTATTTCGATTCTACTTTATGATCAAATGATTTTCAAGACAAACCCCTCTCAAAGAATTAGAGGTAGATTTTTTAAATTCTTCTGCAAAAGTTTAGATCCTTTCATCTGAGTAATTTAGAGCAAATTAGGTATGTAGGACTAACTCTCTTCGTTTGAAAATATTATTGTTCTTCCCCATGTTGCGTTTCTTTGTACCATGAAAAAATTTCATCTATGAGACGTGTTAGGGTTTAAATTATGAAAATGCTATGATTTATTTATGTACCTCACTACAAATGTAATGAACTTCCTATGTTACCCTTAGTTTCCCATTATATGTCTATTCTATAGATTTCTTTCTATTTAGCTGTTCTAAATCTTCATTTTCATACTCCTTGTATATGCGTGAAATACAATATTTTATTCAACACAACATATGGTTGGAGGGGTTAAAAATAATGTTTTAATCACTAGTGCCTAGTGGTGTCTAGACGAAACTCCATATAAGTAGGCTATAAGGTAATTCAGTCCTTTTTGTAGACACTAATGATTGACAAGCTATGACATTTTGTATTTTTCCCGAATAGGTAATATAACAGAGATTGCAATGCGCCAAAAAACACAAAAGCAGTAGTTATTCTGAAAAAGAAACCAGATGCAGAAGCTTAACTTTTAAATCATTTCCAAACAAAGACCAATTAATGATTCCTAAGACTTTACAAAAGACAACTAATTCTGCCCACCAAAGGTGAGATAGAGTAGGTGGTTGGAGGTACAGTATAAACGCTGTTTCTTCACAAAAATATGTTCCAGAAAAGGGATTCTCCAGCATAAATAAACATAGATGCTTTGTTTTAGGTAGTTAATTGTACAAGCATCGAAAGAATCAAACCAGCATCAACCACTATCTCCACTAATATCCATGTCAGAGTTGTACATTGCAGGAAAGGTTCCAACTGATCATCTATCTGCTTTTTATACTTTAGCTTTTTGGCTAACTTCTTCCTGTACTTTTCCCTAGTCCTAATCTTTTCCTGTATCAGTTCTTGTGTTTGTTTTAGTTTCAGCTTCAACTCTTCCATTCTCTTCAATCTTTCAACTTTATCAGGTGAGAGGGGCAATTGTCTTTCCAGACTGTTGACTGGAAATAGAATGTATGGTTCTCCGAAGAAAAAATAAAGACACATTTTAATGGTTTAACGCCCGTGGATGTCATGCAAAATCTCCTCATCATTGAGAGGAACAAATAAGAGACAGAGAAGTAGGAAAAATTAAGCACATACTCAGATCCAAGAGATACAACTCCATTTCCTCTAATCATTCCACCATCCAAGGAAACAGCACCATCTTCTATGCAGGAACGTGCCATGTAAAGGTGCTCTCTAGACTGGTAGACCTGAAGCTTACCGAGCAGAAGATAAAATAATGTCTCCCGGAGATCATGACCAGAAGCAGTTCTAAACTGCAAATCTTCAGCAGGAGTGAATATCATATTAACTGCATAACCCAAAAAGCCTGGCGGAGTTTTTCCGTTTGATAAAATAGGGGGTGAAAAAGCTAGTTCTTTTTGGGAATATCTTCCAACTCCTCGCATATATGGTCTGAAATAAAAAGCAAGGATCTTACACATTGTTTTTTTTACCAGAGACTAAACATGGAAAAAACATAGTGTCAACTGGATCGAGAAGCCTAAATCATAACAATTGAAAACAGGTGCTATAAAGCAAACCAGAGAAAGAACGGTTTTTACCTTATATCCTCGAGGCATATAATTGAACATCGACCCTTGATGGAAGTTCCAAGCTTAGCTGCTAATATGTCAAGAACACTGGCGCAATCCACATTTCCATCCATTTGATAATTTATAAGAGCTCTGGCAGTTGCATGGGATTTGCATACTAGAGCAAGCATCTGATCTTCTCCAAGATATGTTGAAAGCATGCTAAAGCAAGAAAACACACTCAATTACATCCATAATCCCAAGGAAGTTCTTGTACTCAAAATCGTTTTAAAGAAAGGATACCAGCACCAACCTGCTAAGCTTATGGGTTCAAACTTCCCCTAGAAGTGCAACCGCACCAAGTACGTCGTGCACATATTTGAGATACAGTTGTTCAGATTGTGGTGATCTGAGCAGTTTGTGAATAACAGCAGCTGCACTGTCCGTCTTTCCTTCAATCTTCGCCACAACCATGTCTTTATCATAGCCCAAGTCGTGAAAAGAATCGAGACCGATATAAGCTGCATCAGTGTCACTATATGTTACAATTTCTAAGATGCATTTAATATGCCTAAAATAAAGTTAAAACAGTCTGTTGCTAATTAGGTATCACTCTACTACAAATAACTAACAAATCTTTTCTTATTTAACAAGACTGTTAAATTGCAAGGCCGCTGATAGCACCAGGAAAAGAAAGTAAAGAGAAGTTTGGGGAGAACTCCAGAGACGCAAGGAACAGAAAAGAAATTTCAGAACCACTTTTAAACCATCCATACTTAGTAACAGAATATAAGTATATATATATATATATATATATATATATATATATATACATGCATGTATTTCACATGACTTGCAGGTGTGAATATCAGTTCTGCTACAAATGTGGTGTAAAATGGACTAAATCTCATGTTTGTCCTAAAAAATGATCCTAGTCTGGAAGCTCCATAAGATGTTTCCGGGGGCATCAATCGGTGAAACTCCCTTTAGGGTCAGTTAGCTAATAGTAAATGTAGGTCTCAATTACTTGAAACTTTTGGAAGGAAAATGCTTATGATATATACATATATATATACACACACACACATATATATATATACATACATATAGAGTTCCTCCATCGTCAGATTTTCTTTTTTCTTTCTCTGATCCTCTTCCTAAGATAGCAAGCTTTTCTCCTTGAAAGTTGAAACTCGAAACATTCACTTGAAATTGCCCGAGAGATGAAAATATGGACCTGGTGCCACCAATCAATATTCCTACTCTTCAGTTCACTTCTTTCACTCACATTCAGACTAAAGCAATTCTATGCCATAGAATAATTAAGCAGAGTTAGATCAGAAAAATACACAGCATCAAATGCCTCAACCACTATTAGCAACATCAAAGGCTTACCTCACCAATGTTTAAATTTCTTTTCTGGTATTTATTGTCCTAACCAATTATGGAGAGTAGGTGTTCCAGAAGATAGTTTATAAAGAAAATACAGCATTCTCTGTATACTCTAAAAGGATGAGTTCTAGAAATTATACACATGTCGTTCTTCTATTTAATAACAAAAACTAACATAGGATCACAGAAAGAGCCGTCAAATGACAATCAAACCAGGATGATTCACCAATCCTCTATATATTATAGTACTCTTTTGCAAATTTATGCAGAATTTTAATCATATGTAAAATTAAGAAGAGAACGTTTAAGAACAAGACGATCTACAATTTCGACTTGCTATGAAACTACTCTCTTCAGTTTTAATTTCCAGTAGCAAAAGAAGATCAATATTGAAATTATTTTAAATTCACTTAAAGGAAAGTGACACAGTCAGTTTAATATATTTTTCGGTGAATTATTTCACAATGCTGCATTAACCCCATATTAATTTGTAGAGACAAACTGAAAGCAAGAAAATATGGCAGAACATAAAAAAGATATGGATTCCACCAGATAGTAATGTTTAGACTTTAAGCTACAAGGCTCAAGATCATGATTTATCATAACGTAAAGAATGAAAGAATTCAAAGAAGAAGTTATCACCGCCCTTTGCATGCCTCCCTGGAACTTGCAGAATATCAAATATAAAGCAGAACAATAAATTAAGAGATCGCCACATGTCAAGGTATCCTTAATATAACACGGTTTGGATCAGTGGCATCTAAGGCAAACATGCCAAGGATGGTATAAAATAGGCATGGTTCATGATGCACACATGACAAACGTTGTTTTGATTTCATGTGCCGGTGTAAAAATTTCCAGACTAGATAAAGACAAACAATTGCAGCAACACAGTAGCAAGACAGAATCGCGATAACTTTTATAGAAAGCTGAAGCCATGAGGTGTAGACAGTAACTAGATACAAGCATCAGCTGAATTAATACCTCCCAAATTGGACATCTCAAGCTCAATATTTGATTGGTCCATATCAAGTGACTCCAAATTTCCTTCACATTCTCTGATGCGTAGGCCATATCTGCAAATATCACCCCCAAGTTTCTGTCGAGAAATACGCCTCAAGTTAGTGACAGTATACATAGCAACAATGCAGCAATGTAAGATAGTGAAGAGCCAAGAAAAGGAAAGATGGTAGATATGAGTCATTCATGCAGAACCTGCCACGGCTTCTAATCCTTCTATTACTACTACTAGTATTATGTGAAACAACAGCCAAGACATACATTAATGGAACCATATCCATTAAAAGATGTCTCAAACTTCACATTCAAATTGGCCATTCTTCTCTCCACCAAAGAAAATAATAATAATTGTCTCATGAGACTATTCATTCTTGATCCAAAAACACATACTTCTTGTCTGTTCTCCAGATCCATGGAAGCACATGAATCCTTGAAGAGCATTATACTTCCATCATAGGGGTTATCATACACCGTTCCTGGGCCTTTCAAGGAATAAGAATCCTCAAGAAGCAGAGTCTCTTTCTTTGGACTTCTTGGTTGGGTTACTTCATGTGTGCTGATTACTGCTTTCTCGACATGCACCTGGAGATCAAAGTATGAGACAGTGATACCAGCACGAAGAAAGTAGTAAATCACCTAGCACACAACCTCTATGCATGTCTGCAGCTCGTGGAAACGAGAGTGACTGTCTACAAAGCGGAAAAGCCCTCCGTTACTAGGAAGAGGAATGGAGAGGACAATGCAGCGTCCACGAAGGAAGCTGTATCTCACGTTGTCTTTTTCCCTCGATGAATCCTGCCTTATCAGAAGGGCATGGGAGCGTCCATCTTCGTCTTCACCATCAATATCTTTATCCACTTCACCAGCAGAATTTAACCTCAAAGACAACATCTTCCAGATGAGAATCAGCAGCACAAACTTCAGGTACCTGATGTAGGTTGGGTGCACTTTAATAGTTAAACCATTTATCAATTCCATAATGAACGAAAGTGCTCTATCCCATCAATTTGGTCCATCTTTGAGATTTCAAATTCTTAAAGAGACATGATTCAGAATGACAGACACTGAAAAGCCAAGTAATTTCCTGTTCAAAGATTGAAAAATTAAACACTTCATGGAAACTACAAGTTGCACCAATTCTCAAACATGCTTCCAAGTTTACATTGAAATTATGCATCTCTAAGAATTAATCATAAGTTTTTTTTTTTTTTTTCCAATCTATACCATCTGAAGTATTGCCAAGCTCTTTCTTATGTGAAGGGTTGAGGACAAAAGTAGGTTGATCCTCTCCACTGTCAATCTCCCCATCACAGAGATCATGCATCTGAAGCATCCAGTCCTGATATAGCTTCTCCAATTGCAAGAGAGACAACTTTTTTCCATCTTGGGATACCTCAACGAGAACATCTAAAAAGGATTTAAAACATAAAGGAAAGAGACCTCATTGCATAGCAGTGGAATACCATTTCAACAATGCACAACAAACCATAGATTCTTACCATTTTCTTTATCTGAAGGCTTGTTGCCAAAGTTCCTTAATGCAATGGTGAAAGGATGGTGATGTGCTAAGTCAGTCTGGGAAAATACATATAGCAGATTTCATGAGATAAAACAAGAAAATACATATAATCATATCCTTGTTGAATCACGCACATAATATATCGAATAACACTTGAGAAATAAATTGGAGACTTGTAATTGGGGAAGGCATCGTTCTGGCTTGGTTGATTTACATTGTGTAACAGTTAGGGAAGCGTTATAGTTCCCTTCTCTTTTAAAGAACTGGTAGAGTACCCCATTATTTCCTATTAGCATACCTTAATACAGCTATCCTTTCACTTTCGCCAGGAAATCTCCAGAATAACTCTCCCCCCTAAAGCCCTAAAATCTCATCCACAGGCACAACTTGACTATGAAAAGCGGAGAGATAGCCCATGCCAAAAAGCTGTCATTTCTATCAAACATCATACCACATCCCATTTGAGTAGGTCCTCAACTGATGGACGTGCCAGCTTAAATCAGTCAACTAGACTTCAACCCCCAAGTAATTGGGATCAGCAATACAAATCTTCTACATCCATTTCGCTCTATTGGAACTCTGTCATTCCAATTATTTTTTTGCTTGACAAGGTAAGGCTTATTATTAAGGTACCAAGAAGGCACTCAAAGGGCATAAAAGACAGCATGGGATGGCCATGCAGCAAGTTACATCTTTTTTTTTTGAGAAGTTTACATCTTTCTTCCAAGTAAATCTAGAAAATCCACAAGACTATTTACCACACAACGTTTATTCCAGATATAAAAAATTTGGAGACACTTATCTTTGATTCTGGAGATATGATTCTTTGAAAACGAAGTCATAATTGGAGCAGTTATCTTCATTCCAAAAATGCCGCATCGATTTTACTATTTCCAATCAAATGGAGTCTACTGGGAAGAGATCTAGTGGAGAGGGGTGGGGCCTAAATCCATCAAACGGACAACTCTAGGTTTGATATTTACAAAAATAGCTTTTGCCCAGGTGACAATTCTGTTCCTTAATATATGTGGAGTACCTCTAATGCTCGGATGCACAGCTAACCGAGTACATAAATTCTTACATAATTGTTAGCTCCAAATTAATTGAGGCCACGACCTTCTATTTCAACATATAGGATTCAACTGTCCTCCATTAATGTGAACTACTGTTAGATTCGGACAGCTATAGAGACAAAGGGGATAAGATTCATCATTGCAATTGCGGAAAATACTAGGCCTACTAATGGCACAAAATGGAGGGAAGGTTCAAATTCAAAAAAGTGTTGCCACTGTTCCAGAATGTATTGGAAAAAAAGGAACAAGATTAAAACTGGAAAGGATTGTCAACAATGTCGTCCCAGACAAATAGAAGTGGGTCAATGAGCAATGATACCAAATGCACGTCGAGTTTGAATTTATGGTTGCTAGTGGCGTAAATACAATCATACCAAATATGTTGGGAATAGAAAATTTTCAACTTCCTAAGTAAGGAACTATTAGTTGCATATTAGAAACCCCTATTCTACCCAACAAGTTTTTTCCTGCTCTACATAGTTAGTTCCTCCATTGATATATATAGAGGTACATAAATATTCTCATTTTGCATTCCATGAAATGAGTTTCTGTCTTCACACATGCAATTAAATCCTTAGTCAAGTAGTAAGAGTGCATTTTAAGAAAGTTGTCGTGTACCTTTGACGGTGTTGGGTTGAAACCAGCATCGGTCTCTGCAAGCAGAATATTGCTCTGTGATGCTTGGAAAAATGACAGAATTTGCTTATTCATTAATAGGAGAGCAAGTGTTTGGTGCAAATGGTTTTATACCTATGAAGCACTTTACTCTAAGGCAGCATCTCCTCAGGACATCAGCCCTATCACTCTTTCTTAGCTTTGGTTCCATGAAGGGAAGCTAAGACTGCAAGAAACAAACAGAAAATATAGTTACATTTTGCAAACTTGAGAGCACAACAAAAATGAGAAAAGCTAAAGATTGGGTAACGAGACAAAATGCAAGCAGTTAAGATAGAATAACACAATATAAACTGGTTCTACTACTACTACAATAACAACAACATAGCCAGTATATTCCCACAAACTGGGGTCTGGGGAGGGTAGAGTGTACGCAGTCCATACCACTACCTCAGATGAAGTAGAGAGGCTATTTCCGATAGACCCCGGCTCAAGACAAATAACAAATATAACAAAAAACATAAGGGCACACAACAAACAAGGGGTGACACACCGCTAGATAAAAACTGGTTCTACTAGATAACATTAAAAAAAAAATCTGTAGAAATATTATCATGAAAGTATTCTTTGGCAGATTATGTTTAGTGACTGAATACAAGATCGGCGAAATATAATTAGTAAACTATGAATAACAAAAAGATTCTGATCTAACCCATTGAGCATCTAGAAGTAGACGACCCAAACGCCGGATAGAGACATGACTGAAACTTTCACAATTCTCTGCAACTCCATAGCCATCTGCCTCAAGCTTTTCCAAAATCACCTCAATACTCTCTTTATACCCTGCGATTAAAAGCATGTAACATCCTTAAAAAGTTTTTAAGAGCAGGATCTTCTTAATTTCAAAAGAAGGCGTAAGATTTGTACGACATCAAAAAGAAAACTCCGAGGTTCGATGAAACATAATAGAACTGTACAGTCTAGTTTTACCTGCACCACCGGAAAATAAACACACCTCAGGCGAGCATGTGCTTCGAGGGATGATTTTTTTCCTAAGAATTTAGATCTCAGACTGTAAAATGCACTCATATAAGGATTTGAGGAAAATACTTGCCAGAAGTTTGTTGTCACAAATGATGCACATTTACCTGAACCAACTTTTAAATCATTGCTATCCGTTGCATGAAAGCTAAGTTGCATGACAAACTTAAAGAACTCGCGACCGTTGCAGGTCTTTAAGTTTGTCGTTGCCACCTCTCCACCTTCAATTTCAGCTAAATTCGTGCCATTGACCTGAAAATTTGCATAACTGAAAAGATCTGCTTAAAATGAAAGAGATTGTCTACTAGAACAATAATTGGCAAAGGCTACTTGATACAATGATGAGAAGAAAAGAGTGATAGAGTAACAAGAAGCAGTTGCAGCAGTGCAGAGAAATTGAAAACCAATTATTACTGTGCAGTTACAAAATTAGTTACTACTATTCTGTTCACAAAGTTAGTTACTTAGTTGTTAGACAGTTAGTTGATAAGCTGTTAAGTGTAACTGATCTTAGCTAAGTGAGCACTATAAATAGTTGATGTATTCATTTGTAACATTCATTCAGATAATACAATTCATTCAATTTCTCCCTAAATTCTTCTTCTCTGATTTTTCTCGGCTAAAGCCTTGATTTCAACTTCATCTTCTTCGAGTATTTTACTCCTAGATTAATAAGTCCCACTTCAATTACTTGCTATTGTATCAACTGGTATCAGAGCCACTGATTCTCGGCTCAATCAATCATGGTAGTTCGCGATAAAAACCCAGATAAATCGAATGAAGAAATAGAAGGCAAGCTTTCTATGATCCAGGATCAATTACAGAAGTTAATGGAGGGAATGTCGAGCATTTATGAGAGAAACATCCAAGCTGATAAGGAGCTTTTAGGGATCAAGGAAACCCTTGGATCCATGGTATCGAAGGAAAAAAATAAGGATCAAGGAAGAGCTGAATAACTATCAGAAGTTGCCCAGTAGGTATGCACCCTGAAGGAAGGAATAAGGAATTCCATTGAATTGGCAATGCAATTGGAGGTAATGGACAATTCTTTACTCGATATTCTAAGCTGGAATTCCCTCATTTTTCTGGTTGTGATTTGTGTTCTTGGTTGTACAAAGTTGATCAAGTTTTTTCTATGGAAGAAATTCTCTTTGAACAAAGGGTTAAAGTAGCCTCAATTCATTTAGATGGTGATGCTATTGCTTGGCATAGAGCATATATAAATTCTCGACCCTCCTCTAATGATCTCATGGACTGAGTATGTTTTAGCCTTGAAAGAGAGGTTTGGGGATGGATTTGAGGATCCAATGGAAGCATTGAAAAACCTCAGGCAAACTGGTAGTGTTAAGGCTTACCAGGCTGAATTTGATAGATTGTTGACTGCAGTTAATCTTTCAAATGAGAATGCTATAAGTTGTTATCTGGGTGGATTGAAACCTGAGTTGAATAGGGCAGTTAAGATTCAAGCACCAAAAACATTATCACAGGTCTAAAATTTCTAGGTTGTAGGAAGAGGTCTTTGAAGCACAAGCTAGTTCTTGGGGATTAAAGGTAATACAAAAAGGTGGTACTGCCATTCTACCCAATCCACCTTCTTTTAAAACCAATAACCATAAAAAATATACCTATCAGCCTGCTATATCCAAACCAAATAAATTCAGAAGATGGACTACTGCAGAAATGGATGCTAAAAGGGCTAAAGGCTTGCGTTTCTTTTGTGATGACAATTATGTTGTTGGCCATAATTGTAGAGCCAATAAGCAGTTGTTCATGGCGGAGTTAGTAGATGAGAATGCAACCTTGGAATGGGAAGGTGATGAGGTGTTGGAAGAAGGTATTCAGTGTACCCAAGATGTTGATGACCTCATGACTATTTCATTACAAGCTTTCACAGGTGTCAATGGTTATCAAACTATTGGCTATCATGATAAGAGGCCCTTGCAGGTCTTAATTGACACTGGGAGCACCCCACAACTTCATAGATCAGGAAATGGCTAAGAAGCTAGGGTGCAAGGTTTGTGATATTTCTGCGCAGTCTGTTAGTGTAGTTGATAGCAGGCAGGTGCAAACTACTTCTGTTTGTAAGAACTTGCAGTGGTTACTTCAGGGTACTACTTTTACATCTGACTTTCTGTTGTTGCCATTGGGCAATGTGGATATTGTATTGGGTGTGCAGTGGCTAAACACTCTTGGTAGAATTCTTTTTGACTTCAAAAACAGGACTATAGAGTTCAAATACCAAGGGAAGAAGCATGTGTTGAGAGGAGCAACTAGTCAGCTCAAATCTTCAAAAGCTAGTTCCTTACTCAAAGGTGGAGAATCTGAGGCTCAGTTCTATATGATTGATATCATTGATGTTGCAGTTTCTGATACTTATTGCTACAACACTCAGGCTACCCAAGGTACTGAGATACATCCTGCATTATCTGCCCTAGTACATCAGTTTTCTATCATTTTTGAACCCCCAACTACATTACCACCTCATAGAGGTTCTTTTGACCATAGAATACCTCTTATAGACTCTGCAATTCCATTCAATAAAAGACCATATAGATATCCTGATGTGAAGGACATTATTGAAAAGTTGGTTCAGGAAATGCTTGATCAAAGAGTAATTCAGCATAGTACTAGTCCCTATGCTTCTCCTGTGGTGTTAGTTGGGAAGAAAGATGGTACATGGAGATTATGTGTAGATTATAGAGAGTTAAATCAGTTGACAATCAAAGACAAATTTCCTATTCCTATCATTGAAGATTTGTTGGATGAATTATATGGTGCATCTGTGTTTTCAAAAATTGACTTGAGAGCTGGATATCACCAGCTTAGAATGCTTGATAGTGACACACACAAGACAACCTTCAAAACTCATGATGGACATTATGAATTTTTAGTAATGCCCTTTGGTTTAACCAATGCTCCTTCTTCCTTCCAGAGCTTAATGAATGTTGTTTTCAAAGCCCTTATTAAGAAAGTCTGTGCTGGTTTTCTTTGATGATATCTTAATCTTTAGCAAGTCTATGTCATCTCATATTACTGATGTTAAGGAGGTGTTTAAGCTTATGGTTCACCATCAGTTGTATGCCAAAATGTCCAAGTGTGCTTTTGGAGTTCCTACTGTTGAATACTTAGGCCATGTGATTAGTGCACAAAGTGTAGCAACAGATCCTAAGAAGATACAGGTTGTTCAACACTGGACTCTTAAACAGCTGAGAGGTTTTATTGGTTTAGCAGGATATTATAGAAGATTCATAAAAGGTTTTGGTGCTATTTGCAGACCATTGCATGACCTTCTCAAGAAGGAAGGGTTTTTATGGACTGATGATGCTACAAGAGCATTTCAGGAGCTTAAAAGTGCCTTGGTCTCTGCTCCTGTTTTCGCTATGCCTGATTATGCTTTAACTTTTGTGATAGAAACAAATGCTAGTGGTAAAGGTATTGGAGTTGTGTTGATGCAAAAAGGGCATCCACTTACTTACATTAGCAAATCTCTAGCACCTAAACATCAGGCTATGAGTGTTTATGATAGAGAACTATTGGCTTTGCTATTTGCTGTCTCTAAATGGTCTCACCATTTGTTAGGCAGAAGGTTTATTGTCAAAACTGATCAGAAAGTACTCAAATACTTACTGAATCAGTCTATTCACACCGACTTTCAAGTGGCTTGCATATCCAAGCTAATGACATTTGATTTTTGCATTGAGTATAAGAAAGGGGTGGAAAATAAAGTTGTTGATGCTTTATCCAGGAAACCTGATGCTGAGCTGTTAGCAATCTCTGTGTTAGGTCCTCAGGGTGATTTATTGGATAGAATTAGGCATTCTTGGACCACTGATCAACACTTACAGGATATCATTGCAAGAGTTCAGCTTTCACCTTATAAACCTTTCACTTTTCTTAACAATCAGTTGAGGTAGAAAAGAAGGTTAGTGGTTGGTAATGATGAGCAGCTCAAGAAAGATATTATCTCCCTATGACATGACTCTACTCAAGGGGGGCATTATGACATGGATGCCACTATTAAAAGGCTTCAATCTTTGTTCTATTGGGAAAACTTGATACATGACACCATGAACTTTGTTAATAGTTGTAATATTTGCCAGAGGCACAAATATGATATGGTTGCAAATCCAGGTCTGTTGCAACCTTTACCTGTTCCTGATGGTGTTTGGACAGATATTTGTTTGGATTTTGTTGAAGGGTTGCCTAAATCCAAAGGGAAGGAGGTGATTTTAGTGGTAGTAAGATAGACTGAGCAAGTATGGTCATTTTTTGCCCTTAGCACATGCATACATAGCTCAATCAGTTGCTCAATGTTTCCTTGACAATATCTTCAAACTGCATGGTATGCCCAACACACTAACAAGTGATAGAGATCCTATCTTCCTTAGTGGTTTTTGGGAAGAATTATTCAGTTTACAAGGGGTTCAGTTGCAGAGATCTACTGCATACCATCCTCAAACTGATGGTCAAACAGAGGTGTTGAATAGAACCATAGAGACATACTTAAGGTGTTTTTGCTCTGACAATCCTAAGGATTGGTGCTCTTACTTGCCATTGGCTGAATGGTGGTATAATACCACCTATCACACTACTATTAGGTGCACACCTTATGAAGCTTTATATGGTCAAAAACCTCCCATTCATCTTCCCTACTTAGCTGGTGAGGCTTCCACTGAGATGGTTGACAGATCTTTGGCTGCTAGAGAAGCTATTATAGAGTTGTTAAGGTTCCATATGCAAGGGCTCAGCAAAGCATGAAAGACATTGTTGATAAACACAGGTCAGAGAGATTGTTTGAGATTGGTGACTGGGTCTACTTGAAACTTCAACCCTATAGACAGGTGTCCTTGGCTGCGAGAACCTTTCCTAAGCTAGCTGCTAAGTATTATGGCCCCTATGTTGATGCCAAGGTTGGTGCAGTAGCTTATAGGTTATTGCTTCCTTTTGATGTTCTCATTCACCCAGTCTTCCATGTTTCTCAATTAAAGAGGTGTCATGAAGTTCCTTCCAGCATCCACCACCCTCCTGTTATTCAGCTATCAAGTCCATACTGTCCTCAACCTGAAGCTATTCTAGATAGAAGGTTGGTTAAGAGAGGTAATAGAGTTGTTGATCAAGTTTTGGTGAAGTGGTCAGACATTGAGGATACACAAGCTACTTGGGAACTTGAGTCTGAATTGATGCATAGGTTCCCTACATTTCATCCTTGAGGTCAAGGATCTACTTTAGGAGGGGGTATTGATACAATGATGAGAAGAAAAGAGTGATAGAGTAACAAGAAGCAGTTGTAGCAGTGCAGAGAAATTGAAAACCAGTTATTACTGTGCAGTTACAAAATTAGTTACTACTATTCTGTTCACAAAGTTGGTTACTAAGTTGTTAGACAGTTAGTTGTTGAGCTGTTAAGTGTAACTGATCTTAGCTAAGTGAGCACTATAAATAGTTGATGTATTCATTTGTAACATTCATTCAGATAATGCAATTCATTCAATTTCTCCCTAAATTCTTCTTCTCTGATTTTTCTCGGCTAAAGCCCTGATTTCAGCTTCATCTTTTTAGAGTATTTTACTCCTAGATTAACAAGTCCCACTTCAATTACTTGCTATTGTATCAGTACTCTGATTGAGATTTCCCAAAAATATTAGAATTTGCTTTAATAAAAATTGGTAAAAGATGCTCTGACTGAGATTTCCGAAAAATTTAACCAACTAGCCACATATTTTGTGGTGCTAATACAACCAACAGTTCACAAGTCTTGTCACAAATCTAAAAGATGCTCTGACAGAAACTATAATAGTAGCTGAAAATGGGACTCTTTGTTAGATAGACCTTTTAAGTCTTTTTTTTAATTAAATGGACCATAAGTTTTTTTATTTAGTGAGATGACCCATTTTTAAGATAGATCTATTATTTGTCCGACAGATATATAGGCAAATTGATTATTAATCCGACAGATCTATTATCTGTCCGACAGATATATAGACAGATTGATTATCAATATGACAGATCTATTATCTGTCCAGCAAATGAGAAAATAAAAGTAGGTCATTTTGCTAATTAAAAACTTGAAGAGGGTTGGACATTTTGCTAATTGGAAACTTAAAGAGTCTTAATAGCCAAATTTTCTCGCTGAAAACTCTCGCTCAAATGATCGTTTTCTATTTATATGATCAGTAAAGCTTATCTCTAAGATTGCATGGCAAACGGATTAAGGACCAGGATACTCAACATAAAACAAAATGAAGAGAAACTTTCATTGAAATGCATTGAAGATTAAAAAAGAGAGAACAACAACCAACACCAATTAGGAGATAAACAATTAGGAAATGTTGGAGACGAAACATTTGTGCCTCATCTGTTTGGACAACTAATTTACATAACAGACTGAATTGAATTTCTAACCAGAATGCTCTTTGAGAAATAAGGTATTCATTTCCTTTCCTTTTCAGAATATGTATTATATAGTTACTAAAACCCCAATAGTTTGAGAGTTCGCTCTCAAACTTTCTTCTCTCACAGAAAAATGGAACGGAATCAGAAGAAAAAGTAGTAAGAGAATGAAAAATACATGGTACGGAGGAAGAGGATAAACTTGGTCAATGTAATTAACAAGTAACAAGATTGGTTCACGAAATGCAAGATCAATACACAATCAAAATACAAAATGATAATACTGTGGCGTGCAGACATAAGAGGTCATGACGAAGAATAAATTCCACATTGGACAACATTAAAACTACAGGTCATTTTTTCAATCTTCCGAAATACCCGAAAAGAAATCCTAAACAAGATATAGATATGAACATTGTCATAGAAAGGTGATCTTTTAAGATCAAGATGTAAAGATTAGGCAATCACATATTTTGGTTTAAATCGAAAAAAATAAAAAATCAAATCGAAATTTAATTTTGATTTCGGTTTTTTGATTTTTCGGATCGAATTTGGTTCGTAATTTTAGAATTCTGTTTTTTCTGTTCGGTTTTCAGTTTTTTTTTTTAAAAAATCGGTTAAATCGAAAAATCGAAATTCTATAAATAAATAAATAATATATATATAATATTTAGTAATTCACATTCACAATTAACAGCAAATTCGCATACGCCGCAGGCTGTTTATAGATTATTTTAGTGACTTAAATATTTTATGGACTATTTTGGTGATTTTGGACTGTTTTATGGACTATTTATGCAGAAAGTATGTTGTTTCATGGACTATTTTTACGAGTTTTGTGTTGTTTTGTAGACTATTTATGCAAGATTATATTATATGTAATGATTAATGACGTTATGTATTATGTTAAGCTTATGATTATTTCACTTCGTTTCATCCATGTTGAGTTATTTATAATTATTTATATTTGGGAATGAAAAACAGGTTTGAAAAAAATAATTTTTTCTAAAAAAATTCATCAATTTTAAATGCTCAATTATGAAAAAGAGAGGCTAACTACTTTATTATTTCAAACCGAAATAAAAATTCGAAATAACCGAACCGAATTTATAAAATTCGAACAAAACCGAATTTATTTCGATTTGGTTATGGATGTCATTTTTGTCAATTCAAAAACCGATAAATCAAATTGATATTAAACAATCAAATCGAACCGACCGAACGCCCACCCCTAGTAAAGATACATCCGTTGAGGAACTCGATGTGGTGAAATTACAAGATAAAGAGAACCTGAAGTGAAAAGTTAGTTCTCCAAATTAATATTAAAGATGAGAGGTAGTTTGATGCAATCAGGTTCAGGATGTAACATGTTGACTTTTCGTTATATTTTACCTACAGAAGGGAAGACCGTGTATAAAATAGGTATACAAAAGTCCAAGGGGACATTTAAGATGATTATCGACGAAAGCAACCAATCATCTGATACTAATTGGTATCTCCTGGCTTTCCAAAAAAAGAATACCAAAAATATAAATGTCCCTAAGCTGTACAAATTTGTGTCTGGCACTTGTTTGGCTTTATGAAGACTCAACCTGCATGGATTAA
This sequence comes from Capsicum pubescens, assembly GCA_030864215.1. Classification (NCBI taxonomy): domain Eukaryota; kingdom Viridiplantae; phylum Streptophyta; class Magnoliopsida; order Solanales; family Solanaceae; genus Capsicum; species Capsicum pubescens. The sequence goes on along the minus strand of CM061540.1, from coordinate 49,163,870 downwards.
TAAAACTATCCCTGAGTTACAACATATAGATAATGTACCTAAAACTCAATAGGCATCGTGGTCTTCCCTGTACTTAATACTTCATCGCACTGAGCAAAGAAATAAGTTTGAATAAGATACAGATGGCGAGAGGGCACCGGATAAATCATGGCTGTTGATCCACAAACCTTTTAAGTTGACCATCAAGCTCTCGAATGATTGATATCTAACTAAAAGTAATAGTTATCACAATGACTATAGGACATTGAATTCTGGAAAAGAATTCTCAAAGTTTGAACAGTAAAGACAACTACAAAACATCGGTGCCAAGCCAGTTCGGAAGCTATCAAAGTTTGAAAAGGTCAAGTAAATTCCATACCTGCAAAGTTCACATACTGACAGTAGGAAACTAAAAATCTGTAGAAAACACTGAGCAAAATCCAAATAAGAGAAAAAAATAAGTCTGAACTGTGTAAAATACAGAAGGCCTGTCCAAGGGGTATTACGCAAGCTGGAATACAAATGGAATAGGCATTAAACAAAAGAAATAAAAAGTGTTTCTTAAAGCAACAAGTAATAACTTCAAAATCGCTATACCCAGACCCCCACATGCATAATAGTACTCGGTCCAAAACTCCATATCACAGAAGCAAAGTCACTATTTCCATCTCTCTCTCTCTATATATATAACAGTGTTATGAATCAAATTTGAAACGTACAAACAGAAAAACTGGTTAGAAGGCGCAACTATGTAGACCTCTTAAACCAACTTAGCAGAAAAACTCTAAGCCACTAACCTGAATATATGGGAAGTATATATCTTTCAGTTGGTATTTTAGCTGGCTGTATACTCTTGCTTCTCATTCTTGGATGAAAAATTTCAACCTATCAATAACATTAGCAACAACGGTGGTCAAAGCAGATCATATACTTTCACCAACAATTCCATAGTATGTTTGGAATTGATTTCATGAAAGTATTATCATATAGTGGAACAGCTAAGCATTTAAAACATCAAAATGCTAAGAGAAACCTAAACTATAAGCCTTTAACAATTATAGACATTTTTATTCATAAAAATAATTTGGAAAACCATAAGCCTTTTAACAATTATACACATTTTTATTCATAAAAATAAGACGAATGGCACCACGATAAAAACCCATTTAAAAATAATTTAATAAAAGGTATCATTTTTCAGGGACCTGAGAAAGGTCTCATTAGTCATTCCATCGATATAATCTAGCAAGACACTATCAAGAACCAGACAAATTCCAGAGGAAGTATCTATTAGGATATCAATAATATCAAGCTAAAATATTAGGATAGGAAATGAGCTCGAAATTGATTTCATAGGAAGTCAGTGCAAAATTCAATTGCATAGGAAGAAGATACTAACGAAGTCTAATAATCAAAAAGTCAGCTCGAAGCCAGAAGAATATTTTACTTTAGTAAAGCTGGAGTCTCGAGGTTCATCTTCCAAGGGATTTCTAACATTTTCGTCGGTCTAAATGAAAGAGAAAATATACAAACATAAGAATATAAGATTAAAAAAAAAAGAACTGTATCCAAGAACAAGAGGCAAATGATAAGAAGAACGCAATATTAAACGATGATGATACCCTCCAAGTTTGTTGAGAAGAAGAACGGAGTAGAGAATCTCTCTCAAGATGTAACACAAAAACTTTCTTAGAATTGTTTGTCTTTGAAGAAACCATGGTTCGTCTACAGAAAAGGCACCATAAAAAAAATTAGTCCTTTTTTTTTTTGTCTAAAATGAAGTCATTATAAACTCTAGCACGACATACCTCCCCAAATGCATAGAGGCAATTGGTCCTCCATAACCAAACATGCCAAAGCAGGGTTGTAAAAGCAACCACCGCGTCAGACAACATATAAACAAAAGTCAGCCAGGAGGAGAAAAACTTTTCGATAAAGAAGCCCTAGTAATAAAAAGGAGCATTTGTAGAGAAAAGGGAATAAAAAGGAAGACAGAAAGTTATATGTACACATTCACAAATTTTCAAAGATATATCGAGACATATATATATATATTCCATTTAAATACTTGTGATCCTCTTGCTGCTATTTTCTCCCTATACAAGTGTATTAATGTAGGTCTTTCTACTATTGATATCTGACTATGAACTTCAGTTTCTGCCTCCAATTGGTAAACTTTCAAAAAAATTATGCAAAGTAAACTAATATCAAACTCACAAAATTATGCAAAGTAAACTAATATCAAACACACATTGGAGAAAGGTATCTGCTGAAAACTCATTAGCAGATGACTCCGAAAAACACCAAAGAATTTCAAGTAGAAGCTGCTCTTCGATAGGAGTAACTAGAAACTCTAGTAGATATATCTAAACCAATATAGCATTAGCAATTGCCATTTCATGATTTTTTGCCAAAACTGGTGCACAAATTTTTGTATATACCCATCTCATTGATCATGGGAAAGCCGGTCTTGGAGAACCAAGAATTTGAAGACACTAAACCAAAGGGTAGAAATGAACATATTCATATTGATCATTCAAGATTTTCTGAATCCAAGTCAATATCGAGATTATCTCCTATAACTTAACACGTTTATGTTCAAACAATTCAATGGAAAACATACAGGATACTTCACAGTGCCAAGTTAGAGGGGAATGACATGACCAAAATCAAGCATGAGGTCATTACGATATATAACCACTTATCTCTAAGTTCAAGCTGGAACCGTTACTGGCATAGAGATTTCAAAATTCAACAAATGCAACTGTTATAGACTCGTTCGTGGGTAAGGTTTATGCAAGGCGGGGCCCTCAAGCTGAGAAGGAAAGAAACGGCAAAGAGAATCTGTAGATTTTGCAACCTTCAGATTTTGTGGGCATTAAAAATAGATAGTATTTTAGTTTTACTAGAATTCTTATTTTAAATAGATTTTTTCATGTTAGTAGTTTCTTAGTTTCCTTAAATATCTTGTAATAGGATTCTATATAAAGAGGGGAAGTAATAGACGAAAGGAAAAAATTTACATAAAAAATAACAAGAGATTTGTGCCTCTCTCTAACGAGTCCTAAGGTTGTAGGCTCCCTTTTAACGAGCCTATTGTTTATTAAAAAAATTGGTCGCTCATGAAATAAGAATAAGGAGAAGGATCTGTTAAGCACAGACTTCTCAGTGAATCGTCCGGTGACAAGATCCATATTGCGTGGTCGTAACAGCAATAGTAAATAAATATCTAGTTCAACATATTGGAAATTTATTTCAGTAAATGTCTTTTGACTGCAGCTAAGAAAACTGTGTATTGGAATGAAGCAACAACCGTTAAGTATGGAGGCTGCCCTCCTCTGCCTTTGTCTTTCGATATTCTGTGTAGAGAAGCTCCCATCTTCCCCCTGAAACACATAAAGCAACACGTGATTGAAAACCCATGAAAGTGCAGTAGAACACAGTAAGAAAAGAAGAATACACGATGTAATTTAGGAAAGCAACATCACGTTTCCAAGCTGGTATTAGGATAGAAATAACGAGAGAAATGAATGAAGATATTTGCAGTTAAGGTGAAAATTAATCAAATACATGCAGCTTTTCACTGCATCAACTCTTCAAATCTATTTATGGGATTTGCAACCGCCAGCCAACACAAACTTGGATACAGTATCCATCCCTTTCTGGAGACCGTGAGTGTTACAGAAGTGTTTTCATCTTTCATCGCATTGTCAAAGAAGTCTACAATTTCTTGTGACATCCTTTTTTCAAGAAAATAAATAATTGTCATTAATCTAATATCTATTACCAATGGTGGTCCCTCAATTCAAGGTAAGTTTTTTCAAAACAAAATGATAAACATCATAACAGATATACCAAACATAAACTTCTTCGATTTTTAGCAAGTGCATGTAAACCTAACATAAAGGCAAATAACAGAAACAAAAATAAACTTGATCTTTTCTGGGAGTTATTTCTAAAAGTACAATATGGGGAAGCAAAACAATCTATCGATATCTGATGCAACAGTCTAAAACAGTCAAAAGAAGAGAGATGTTGAGGCCTTCCAGAGGAATAGTTATTCATCCATATTACATAAAACTTGAGCCATCCAAGACACCGACTTCCAATTTTAAACACTGATTTTATTTTGGTGACAACCTCAAGAAGAACCACTTACGCAACCCATATGATAGTATTTTAATAATGTAACTCTTAAGTTCACTTATGCTTATCATGCTTTAGTACACATCATTTTGACAACTAACAAGATCCCAGTTATGTCAGGGAAAGAAATTACCATTTTACTATTGAGTTTTCAGAGCTTCCATCCATTCCAGGGCCTGTGCCAAATATTGTAATCTTTTCCTCAGTTAATTCTACACTGCAAAACAAGAGAAACAGCGGACAGTTCAGGGCTGTATGAAACACTATAGGTAAAGACAATGAAACGGCCGTAGGTGCCATTGACATAACACATTATTACAGAAGTGAAAACAAGTGCAAAAAAGGAGTAGGACCAAACAGGAGCGCAATGGGATATCCAATCAGTCTTACTCAGATGTAGGGTTACAAATAACCAGAGAAGACCAGAGCTAAGCAACTACTGTCGACAGTAGGTCAAACAAATAAATGTGAGTACATGCAGAACACTATAAGAATAAATTTAATTAGAACGAGAGACATAAAAGAGGCAAGTATCCAACTTTCCAAATATTCAATTATACATCCTTGGAATTCACTGTTAGGTTAAAAAAGAAAAGGTTCATTTAGTTAATAAGTAAATTGAAGCATGAACAGAATTGAATAAGAAAATTGGAAGCATCCTGTACAATTAATATCCCAGTAGAGAATGGATATTGTTGACAAGTTACATTTACAAGGTATTAAAATGATCAGAAAAGTGAGTTCAGGAAATCGATTAATCAGTTTCAGGAAAGATTCATGTTTACTTAATGCACTATCAAAAGAACTGGGGACAAACATGTTCCAGAGAATCTCAAGACAACATTTGACACTAATTACCTAAATGAAAAATCAGTCTTTAGTGAATATACACCATTTCCAGACATTAATAACTTTCAATTTAAGAATTTGAGTTGATTACATACTTTCTTGAGCTATCCAACTACGAAATTCCATGCCTTATTAATCTTCTCTGGTCTGCATGATTAGACCATACAGCCTGCAATGAGTTATCCTGATACACCATTGAAATGACGTTAATGCTTAAAGTGATCAACATAAATATAGTAAGTTATACAACAAAAGATTATATGCAAAAGATGCCTACAATCAAATCTGCCAGTGCGGTTTCAAATGTATACTCTTCCGGCAGTTCCTTCAACAAATCAGTATCTGGTGTAAGATCCCACATATTCTGCCAAGTGAAAGCATACACTCAGTTAAATATCAATTCTATATGCAACATATATTCCTGAATAGCATGCCACTTTAGGCGGAAGAACCAACCTCATATTTATCTACTTCAGCTGAACCATCCTGTATGAAAAATGCAAGTTAAAATTAAACAAATGGAAACACTTAGGGCCTGTTTGAATGGGTTATAAGCACAAGCTATAAGTTATTTTGGCTTATAAATAAAAAAGAGCTTCAAACCACTTCTTTTATTTTATCGAAGCACTACAAGAGTGCTCAAAAGCTGATCCAAACAGGTTGTTACTACCAAAGTGATTGAGAAATTGAAAACAGTGAAGACAAAAAAACATACATAGAGCCTTAACATATGAGACTCGTTTGGTTTAAGCTTTCTGAAATCGAACATCTTTTTTATCTTGTTCTCAAAAGCATCTACAAAATGCAAATTCTTGCTAGTCCAATTAATCTCTCTTTTGGGCTTAGGTGATGACTCTGTTCTTCGCTCGTAATTTTGGTATTCTCGCCTCAATTAAAATAACAAAGTCCTGAACAGGCAAATCATTTGGTGGTCCAGGTACTTGCAACTCCAATGTTATGCCATTAGGCAAAAGAACCCGAAAATGAAAAATCTTTTCTACATTATCACCAACTTCTTCTTCATCTGAATCAAGTTGGATTCTTAGAACCCTAGATGGTCTCTTTCTCGGCGTTTCGGCCGAAAAATCTTCACGCCGCCTTTTGCTAGACGACCTGCTCATAGAGCAAAAACAAATATTAGATGTTACATAAACAAAACTTGAAATAACTTATCAACCTTTAAGAAAACCTTACAAAACAAAAAAATAACACAGATATACATACCTATAGATGTGCTCTATGCGCAAAAACAAAGCTATATAACGAAAATGGAAGGAAAAATACATAAATAAAGCAAAAGATACACACAAAAATAAAAATTGATAGCTGCTCAGTTTTTCCGATCTACCTATGCAAAAAAAAAAAGTTAACACAGATATACACACAAAAAAAGGGGCTATATAACGAAAATTGAAGGAACGAAACATCAATAGAGCAAAAGAAACTTTCTGCACAAAAAATAAAGTGATAGAAACTCAGTTTTTCCGTTCTACTTGTACAAAACAAAAAATTAACAGAGATATACATAAATAGATGAGCTCTATACACAAAAACAAAGCTATATAACGAAAATGGAAGGAAAAATACATCATAAAGCAAAAGAAAATCTCAATACACACACCAAAAAAGTGATAAGCAGCTCAGTTTTTCCGTTCTACCTATGCAAAACCAAAAGTTAACACAGATACACATACATAGATGTGCTCTATACACAAAAACAAGCTACATAAAGAGAACGGAAAAAAAGAAGAGATTTTGACTCATGCTTGACTTGCGTTGCGTCCATATCGATATTTACTGTTTATAGAAACATATACGTATGCATGAAAACTAATTTTATATCAATATTTTTTGTGTACACACATAAAGTTGACTTACATTTTTATCTTTCGTTGCAGCAGCAAATGGCGATGTATAGAGGAGAGTTTAAGAGAGTAAAAATGGTGAAAGAGGGAATTTGGGTTAAGGGAGAAATGGAGAAGAATTGGAAAAGACTGTAATGTGTGGGTACTATATATAGGTGGTAGTACTAGCATGCATCAGACGCCTGAAGGCTATAGTGGTGCAGATTGCGCTGTACACACACCGTTTTTCCTATCTGGCGCTGGTGTGGACTATTATTACTTCTACTAGACTATTAGTTTTTTTCTGTATACTGTGCAAGCTTTCACTATGGATTTTTAATAATTTAATTTTGAATAAATATTTCACTATGGATTTTTAAAAATTTAATTTTGAATAAATATTTATTTGATCATGAATTTTGCACTTTATTTTAAAAATTTATCTATAAAAAAGTTAAATTTTAAAAATTAATTCACTTTTGCAGAGAAATTTCAGTGTATACATCATTGTTTTGCGGCGTTGTGGAAAATATTATTATCGGTAGACGGTAGTACACTATTAATTTGTTTTTTTGGCATATTGTGTGTTAGTATTTCATTATAGATTTTTAAAAATTTATTTTTGAATAAATGTTTGTTTGATCATGAATTTTAAATTGTATTTTAAAAATCTATTTTAAGAAATTCAAAATTCAAAAATTACTTCAGTTTTCTGAAAGAATTTTTAAAAGTTAAAGTGTCTTTAAATTTCGACAAAATGATCTTCTGGACTCTTGTACTATGTCGGTTTTGTAAATTGGACACTTCTACTTACATGTTTGTCATCTGGACCCCTCAACGCAATAAAATTCAATATTTTAAACCCGTTGACCGTTGACCTGATCTATGTGGCATTAAAATTGCCGACTAGGCTAAATCGCATGTAGTCACACGCGTATGAGCGAGTGAAGCACATTTTTTCAGCTTTTGAAATTTAAAAATAATTTTAAAAATTAAAAAAATAATATTTTTTAAAAAATTAATATTTTTTCAACTTTTTAATTTTAAAAATATTTTTAAAATTTTTAAAAAATAATATTTTTAAAAAATAAAATAAAATAAGGCCCTCCCCCTCCCCCCAACCCCATCCAGCACCCCACCCCCCTCCCCCACCATCCCCCACCCCATCCATCAGTCCACCACCGGCCCCCACCCTATCCATCAGTCCCCCACCGCCCCCACCGCATCCAGCACCCTCCCCGTCCCCCACCCTGTTCCTCCGTCCTCTACCCTCTCCTCATCCCCCACCCCGTCTTCCACCCTCCCCAAGCAACACAACCACCACCCCACCAGCTTTCCGCCCCCACTCCACCCCACCCCACTGCAGCATCACAAAACACCATGAAATCAATTCAAACCAAACAACATGGAATCAATTAAAAAAAAAAAGCTCAAATTTTAATTGCATTTCAATTTTACCATGAAATCATATTCTACTAACAAAATCTCAAAGACATCAGTTACCCTTAATTTGACTGATCAAACAAATTTAAGAAGAAGAACACAACCAAAGATGTCCATTACTTTACCATGGAATCACCTGCTAACAAAAAAAATCTAAAATTTCACATCAAATAACTAAAATAATCAATATATAAAATGGGTATTATGGATTTTGAATTCATATGATTTTTTTTTATAAAATCTAACAATTTTAACTGTTTTTTTTTATTCAGTAGAAGTAGAATATATTGGTTGGTGTTTATAAAGAAAAGAAGAAGAGAAGAGAAAGAGAAAGAGAAAGAGAAAGAGAGTAGACTCAGAATCAGAATCAGAATCAGAATCAGAAAAAGAATCAGCAGAATCTGAATCTGAATCATCAGGAAAAAAAAAAGGAAAAAGAGGAAAAGAAGGAAGAAGAAGAAGAGAAAGAAGAAGAGGAAGAGGAAGAAGAAGGGGAAGGGGAAGAAGAGGAAGAGGAAGAAAAAGAGGATGACGAGGAAGAAGTGGAAGACGAGGAAGAAGAGGAAGAAAGAGGGAGAGAGGGGAGAGAGAATGAGAATAAGAATTGGGGAAAGAGAAAGAAAAAAGGAAGAGAGAGAAGAGAGGAAGAAGGTTTGGGGGGTGGGGGTGTTTTTATTTATTTATTTTAATATTTTTATATATAAAAATAACGTAAAAGATGACATGACAGCTGACATGGCGAGAGTGTATTACACTCACCAAAAAAATATTTAAAATGTTGTTTTTTAGTGGATTCAAGGGTTCAAATGACAAACATGTAAGTTGAAGTGTCCAACTTACAAAACCGACATAGTACAAGGGTCCAAGAAGATCATTTTACCTTAAATTTCAGACAAATTCAGTGATTACTTTATGTCTTTTCTCTTAATTAAATAATTGTTTCACCATAAATTTTAAACTATATTTTGAAAATTTATCTATAAAAAATTTCAAAAGTTAATTTAGTTTTATGAGAAAAATTTCACTGTACACACCCTTTTTTGCTTATTTAGCGTTGTGGACATTATTATTGCTAGTAACAGACTATTAATTTATTTTTTTATATACTGTATGCTAGTGTTTGACTGAAGATTTTTAAAAATTATTTTTGAATAAATATTTATTTGACCGTGAATATTTTAAAAATCTGTCTTTAAACAAAATCAAAATTCAAAAACTAATTCAATTTTTTAGAAAAATATCTCTTTCATTTAGAGTAGTTCGAATTTTGTTCAAATTAAATGTATATTCAAGCTGTAAAAATCAAAACTTCACAAATTCAACTTTTTAAGTTTCAAATTTTATCAAGCACGAGCTAGCATTTACGTTCTTGTAAATAAGGGAATCGGTTTAGTTTGGGAAAAAATCAAACTGAACAAAATATTGCTAGACATCTATTTTTAATACATTGGTCAGGTAAAGATGAACGGAGCAAGTAAAAACTACATAAGATAATTACAAAATATCATTAATAAAGTTATTTAATACTTTTTGGTCTAACAATAATTATTTACTATTGACTTGAGTTACAAAATAATAAATAATATGAGTAATTTTACTATATCACCTTTTGATTGTAATGAATTTGATGTTTTGAAAAATATACCGAGTGATGAATTATACTTAGTAGCAAAGGTAAAATAAATAAAAAATAAATTATCTATTAACTTTTCAAACTAATAAATATTTATTGATATTTATTTTTAATATAATAAATAAATATTATTCAACAGAAAAAATAACATACTATCTTAAAGCTTTCTCACAGGATGGCAAGGGCGAACCCACGTGTAATTTTGGGGTGCTCCGACACCCACTAAACTCGACGTAGAATAGGTATAATTATATAAGAAACACAGAATAGATGATATAATTTATTAAAATGTACCCAAAGAATAAATATATGGTTTGGTGCAGTGGCTTGAGGACATGACTCTCATGTCCAGCTTTCTGGGTTCAAATACCTACAACTACACACTATTTTTTATAAATTTTTTTTGAACACCCACAACCATGAAATCCTGGGTCACCAAGCAGTATATAAAACATAGTGAGTAGGTTGCTTATTCCAATACTAAAACTTAAACAAGCTAAGCCAGATTTCTATTTGATTTTGACCTCCCAAACACAAAAATAATATCAATTTGCATGTAGATCTTTTTGGTTTCCTATTGCCTTTTGTAAAAAATATATCACGTACATCGTAAAACTCAATTTGTATATGTTTCAGCATAATATTATCATGCCAATTATTTTTGAAGAAAGTAATCATTTATAGTTTAATTAAACAATTATTAATAACTAAAGATTCAATTAAAGACGAGTTATGTTAAATATCAAATAGATTTTTGAACTAATCAAAATAAATCCGACTATAAATTTAAATTACATTTTAAAGAACTTGGCTAGAAATAAATGTGTAAAAAATTAATATTTACTTCCTCTTTTCATTTTACTTGATGTTTATTGACTTGACACACATCTAAAAAAAATTTAATAAAAATTTATGAGTATATTTTACTTAATTAATTTTATTAGTTATTTTTTGAAACTCTAAATTTAATTACTATTACTTTCTATAGCTTATAATTATTTAATACTAAAGGAATGAAGAAAAATTACAATGAGTAATGAGTAAATAAAAAATTATTTTATACAAAACTATACGCATATACGTGTAATTACAATTCATTTTGATTCGATTTGTCTTGGAACACATTATAAACAGAGAGATAAGTTCAGCTATTGTCTTGCAACTTTGTCTTATTGTGCTCCACAAATGATTTAAAGCCACGTGTCCAAACCGTTTGGAATTCTTGGTGTTAAAAGTGTGAGAGGGAACTTAAGTGGACCCCCTCATGATTTTTGGTCTGTACAAATTTTTGGTTTCTCACGAGATACTCAATAGTTGTATTGGAATTCAATTAAATTTAAATTAGCTATAAAAAATTTCATATTGAAGGATAAAACATTATCTAACAAAGATAATTCTATATTCACGAAGACTTAAAATGAAAATTTTAATTGATGATGAAAGAATATTTACCACTCCACTATAAATATTATTGGTCATGATTTTAGTCTGTACAGCTTCTGCTTTCTGTACAAATTTAATTTGTACACACTCTGATTAATGTTTTGTCCTTGAAATGTCTTTGGTTCTTTTGATCACATCATAAAATGATTGCAAATTTGATAAATATTTGTGTTTTTAATATTAATCATAATTACTCTTTTCGTTTCATTTTGACTTTAACTTCTACTATATTTAAAATACTTGTCTATTTTAGCATAATATGAGAAATTATAGCTCAATTAGTTCCAATTAAGTGAACTACTGCATATAATACACTCCTTAAGAAAATATTTAACGACAAGTATTGGCAATATTGTTTAAAATATGTAAAATAATTAAGAAACTAATTAAAAGGCAGGATAAATATGGAAAACGAATCTAAACAATTTCTTGAACTTCATAAAATTCACTTATTTTGAACTATGAAAAAAAAAACTCCAACAATTCACTTAACATGAATTAAGATTTCGTTTAAATTGTTAAGCGATTTTAAGGCATAATAATCTCGTCAATAATCTCGGGATAAAAATGTAACTCACTCGTTTGGTTGTAAATATTTAGGATAACTTATCCCGAAACTAATAATTAGTCCCGGGATAAGTTATACACCCAAATGGTGGGATAACAATCTCAAGACTATTTTTCTTTGGTATAAAATTATACAAGGACAAAAGTACCTTCATTTTCATTTCCCCCCCCCCCTCTCTCTCTCTCTCTCACACACACACACACATTATATATATATATATATATATATATATATATATATTCATAAATAATAAATTATGTTTTGAATGTATAATGTATATTATGAACAGTATAATATATTATGAACATAAATATATATTATGAATAACGTATAATATATTCATAAATATATATAAATTAGATATTCATAAATTATGTTTAATTAACGTATAATATATTCATTAATTATGAATATAATATATTACGTAATATATAACTTAATTACGTAATATATAACATATAATATTATGAATATATATACGTTAATTATGTTTAATTATATATATATATATTATGTTAATATATTTAATTATAATATATTATGTTTAATTATGTTAATTATGTTTAATTATTATAACATAATATATAACGTAATATATTCTCACACACACATAAATTATGTTTAATTAACGTGATAACGGAATTAACCCACAATACGAAAACAAGACACAAAACACAAGACAAACCGAGGACCAAAAGGGGAACAAGTCTCGGCCAACAATAATACCACAAGAACGAGATGATACAAGGTGTACTTTGCACCAAAAACAGCCAACAACAAGGTGAACACGAGATGATAAGACAACAACAACAAGATAACAACAATACACGGCTTTACTAGAAAAGAACACAAACACGATTATAAGAAGTGTAAGGATAGGAAGTGAGACATCAACTCTCACAAAAACTAAGACCCTAAGTGTATGTCACACACTAAGACCCTTAATACTTGTAATAGGCAACACCAACACTCTTACAATGACACAAGAGGGCGTGAACCACTCAAGCGCCAAGGTTTCTAACAATGTTTGGCAATACTAGCGATTCCACCCTAGCATCACCCTCATTTCGGATTTGGTGGCTTTTCCAAGCCCTAAACTAAGGTGGTACACTCCTCACACTAGAGAGAGTTTGGTTCAAGTGTTACAACTTTCAATATCAATAAACAACTAAAAAAATAAAGACCTAATACTAGTGTATTTATAGACTTATTACAACATAAGTGAAATGTCTAAAAAGCCCTTAATGAAGGAAAGACAAAAGACGCCTATGAAGTGTAGTCCAAGTGTAGTGTATGGACGGTTTTTGGTGCATAATTAAGTCCTCTTTGTCTCTTCAATTGCACACACCAAGTCTCGGGTCCAACGCATACTCTCATAAGCCCATATCCGTGATTATTTTTGTATCATCCTCTCCATCTTGAGAGAAATTTGCCCACAAATTCACGGCTTCACCTCGTACAATTGGCCACTTAAATAAAATCACTCAAAACAGTCCACAAAACATAAAGATGGCACAAAACAGTCCGCAAAACACATGAGGAAGCCGAGGGCTCAATAACACAAGTCTCGGCCAACATCTTCATTTTGAACATCGGCTTCCTCTCTATCTTGAGTCTTGTCTTCAATCTCATCCAAAACACATCCCAACTCCTTTCTTGGCGGCGGGTTCCTTGTGGTTCCCTACGTCTTCCCCTCAACTTCCCTTCCATCATATAAGCATTATTATAGACTCTATGTCCCCATGTTCCCTTCTACCATACTCCTTTATATGGACATATCGGTTTGGGGAAAGTGAATTTTTGGTTGAGAGAATTGTTTTGGTAATGTGGAGCTTCGGTTGTAGATATTGGATGGGAGGAAATTGGCTTCCAAGTCCCTCTTGTTGGACTTGATCAAATTGAGAGGGAAGTGACCTATTTAAGTCTCGGGTTGAAGAGCATTTGGTGGCTTGGCTTATGTCTATGTCACTTGGTGGTGGTCTTGGAGGATTGATCGTTTGAGGTAAGGTTTTGGGAGTAGAAACACGAGAGTTCCTTCAACTCTCCACTCGTTCCATCATCTCAAGTATAGTAGACATATCCGAGCTAATTTTTTGAAGGCCCGCATTCGCCTTAGTTATGTCTTGGAAAATAACATCAAGGTGGGCCAAAATGGCTTCCATTATGGCCAAGAAGTTACCTACAAAACAAAAAATAAGTTAGTTGTACAAAGGGGTGATGTGGCAGCCTTTGATTGGTTGCGGATAGTGATGTGACAGCCTTGGAATGATTGTGGAATATTGTGGAAATCTGAATTTTTTTCTTATCTTCAATTTGGATTTGTCAATTTAATTTGAAAGAGAGGAGTTTCGGTTTTGGGAGGAAAACAAGAAGATTTTGAACCTTTTCAAATTCAAAAGGGCTTTGACTTTCCTTGCACCCTTTTGGCAAAATACCTTTTTGAAAGCTTTTTGGCTCTTTCCTCTTTTGTTAGTCTTAGAAAGTGCCCTTTCTCCCTTTTGGTAACAAGACTTTTTGAAAGTCTTTTGGTTCCTTTCCTTTCTTGTAAGAGTCTTGGAATAAGTTTCAAGACTAACAAGACCACACTCTCTTCCTTCACTCACTTAGATCAAACAACCAACTTAGAAGACTTTTTCTTCAACAAAACTTGAAGATGATAAAGAACACCAAGAACACACTTTTGAATCTTGGAGTCCTAAGGTTCAAGTTGGACCTACCAAACAACAAAAACACTTTTTCAAGCTTAAAACCACAGCACAATATCCACAATACACGTTCAAACCTTGAACTAACAACACATCACACTTCCAAGAGCAATAAGAACTTCAACAACTCTAGTCGGCCACAACCTTCAACAACAATCTTGTCAAGAGCCCAAATTTTGAGCTTTGACTCAACAAGTGTTAGTGAACAAGAAACTAACACAAGAAACTACTAAGACAAACCAAAAAAAAAAACCTAGTTCTAAACACTATCCTCGGCCAAACACAACAACAAAAACAACAACTTTCTCGGCCAAGAACATCAAACTCAAGAACACAACTCTTTTTGTGAGATTTTTGACCTTAGACACCTCTTCTAGTGTTAGGAAACAAAGATCTAACACTAGAACACACAAAACACACAAAAATCACAAGAAAACTAGGCACAAATCTTGGCCAAAACAACAACAAGACACAATTTCGGCCAAGACAACAAGAATGGACAGATTTGCTTCTTTTTGGAATTTTCAACTTTTCAACACCTTTTTTTTTTCTTTGATTTTTTGACTTAGAGATCCCAAGATTGGTAGTGTAGGAACACAGCCAGCCTTAGCTTTGATACCAAATGATAACGGAATTAACCCATAATACGAAAACAAGACACAAAATACAAGACAAACCGAGGACCAAAAGAGGAACAAGTCTCGGCCAACAATAATACCACAAGAACGAGATGATACAAGGTGTACTTTACACCAAAAACAGCCAACAACAAGGTGAACACGAGATGATAAGACAACAACAACAAGATAACAACAATACACGGCTTTACTAGAAAAGAACACAAACACGATTACAAGAAGTGTAAGGGTAGGAAGTGAGACATCAACTCTCATAAGAACTAAGAACCTAAGTGTATGTCACACACTAAGACCCTTAATACTTGTAATAGGCAACACCAACACTCTTACAATGACACAAGAGGGCGTGAACCACTCAAGCGCCAAGGTTTCTAACAATGTTTGGCAATACTAGCGATTCCACCCTAGCATCATCCTCATTTCGGATTTGGTGGCTTTTCTAAGCTCTAAAATAAGGTGGTACACTCCTCACACTAGAGAGAGTTTGGTTCAAGTGTTACAACTTTCAATATCAATAAACAACTAAAAAAATAAAGACCTAATACTAGCCTATTTATAGACTTATTACAACATAAGTGAAATGTCTAAAAAGCCCTTAATGAAGGGAAGACAAAAGACGCCTATGGACTGTAGTCCAAGTGTACTGTATGGACGATTTTTGGTGCATAATTAAGTCTTCTTTGTCTCTTCAATTGCACACACCAAGTCTCGGATCCAACGCGTACTCTCATAAGCCCATATCTGTGATTATTCTTGTATCATAACGTATAATATATTTATAAATAAATAAATTTTGAACAATTTACCGTTCAAAATGGTTGTAAAATATATAAATTATGTTTATTTATATATTTTAATTTCTCTAAAAAATAATAAAATTTTTTAAGAATGGATATTTAAAGCTTAAAAAGATATATATATATATATATATATATATATATATATATATATATATATATATATCTATATATATTTCTATTATATAGAAGATGTGGTTTCGACCACCTCTTTCAATTACCAAAAAACTCAATTACTTCCACATAATTACATACTATGTCCCAATATATAATAATTTTATTAATTTATCATAACAATTTAAATATTTAATATATTTTATTAATTTATATTAATTAACTATAACTACATATTGGAAGTAAATTTTTTTTATTTATTTAATTGTCTATCATGTTTAAAATTAATTTGTTGCCACAAATCACAATAATTAATAACTTAAAATATTAAAAAGACATATAAAAATTTTATTGACTCTTACCAAAAAACCCCTCTACTCCCACTTAATTACATACCATGCTCCAATATATAATAATTCTATTGTTTCATCATAATGATTTAAATATTTAATATATTATATTAATTAACTATAACTACATATTGAAAGTAAAATTTATTTATTTATTTAATTGACTATCATGTTCAAAACTAATTTGTTCCCACAAATCACAATAATTAATAACTTAAAATATTTAAAAGACATATAAAAATTTTATTGACTCTCATTATTTTAGTAATGCCACATAAATTGAGATAAAAGAAAAAGTACTGCAAATCATAATAATTAACAACTTAAAATATTTAAAAGATATATAAAAATTTTAGTTGACTCTCAAAATTGTATCGAAACCACATAAATTGGGACACAAGGAGTAAATATATTATTTGATAATTATGTAAAAATTATTATAGATCATAATAATTAACAAGTTAAAATACCTTTTTTAAAAATACATAAAAGTTCTATTCAACTCTCAAAATTTTATCGGTGCAGCATAAATTATGACAAAATAAAAAATTATTTTAATTAATTGCAACTAAATATTTAAAGTAAATTAATTTTATTATTTTAATTGACTTTTATATAAAAAATAATATTTATATTTATTTATTTATTTTAGTAAATTTAAATTTTAAAATTACTTTTTCCTTGTATAGAAATACTAATATTTAAACTTAACTTTAAATTTTTAAATTACAAAATTAATAAAAGAAATTTCTAATGAATATTTTCTTAGAATTTGTGTTGGGTCAATATGTATCAAGTTAAAAAAAATAAAGAAAAATATATTGTAAAATTTTATTATTGTGAAAGATAAATATAATGCACTATCCAATAATGTTTAATAATATCATATTTTGCATATGCAAATATAGCATCCCGTATTTAATTAATATACTATTCCGATGAATTATCGATGATTACTTTTGGATATGATAAAATTATATTAATTTTTATAGTAATAACATAATTAATTGCTCTTAATTAATTATTATGAGTCATCTAGGTATTAATAAAATAAATAATATTTAATGAAAAATAAAATAGACATAAAATACGAAATTAACTCTTAATGTTTTAAATTAAATTTTCGTCTTTCGAACGATGATTTTACTATATCACTCCTTATTATAAGTCATTTATGTATTAGAAAAATAAGAATAACAAAATGATATGTCAACATAAAATGTTTGATTGACTATCAAAATTATATTAGTGCCACATAAATTGGGACAGGACAGAAGAAGATATAAAACAACATATATTATTTGAAAATGAAATAAAAAATACTGTAAATAACAATAATTAACAAAAAAATAAATAAAAATTGATTGATTTCTACTTCAGCTGCTTCAGTCGTGATTTTACTATATCACCCCTAATTAATTATTATGGTCATTTAAGCATTGTGCCACATAAGTTGAGATGGAAAAAATATTATAAATCACAATGATAAAAAATTTAAATTATTTTAAAAATATAATTGGTTGTCATCGACACAAAATTCTGGACAAGGAGAGTAGCATATATTATTCAAAAATTACATAAAAAGTATTATAAATTACAATTGTTAACAACTTAAAATATCTAAAAACAATTTAATATGTTATATATTTCAAAAAAATTACATGAAAAATACTAGAAATCACAATAATTAATAACTTAAAAAATTTAAAAGATATAAAATATTTGGTCGACTCTTGAAATTATATTAGTGTCACTGAAATTGGAATAGAAGAAAAGTATTATAAATCACAATAATTAAAACTTAAATTATTTTTAAAATATAATTGACTATCAATGCCACAATAATTTGGACAAGAAAAGTAACGTATATTAATTTGAAAATTACATAAAAAATATTATAAATTAAAATAGTTAACAACTTAAATTATCTAAATACGTATTAAAATAACATATGTTGAACTCATGCTAGATTCCGGATGAATCCTAGAAAACATATGCAATCCTTTTATTAAAAAATTTTATTTAAATATATCAAGATTGAAAAGACAAATAAATATCTTAATGTTGGGCCCGTGCTGACACGGGTCATGCTCCTCTAGTATATATATAAAAGTTAAATAAGATGGAGGGTATTTTGATAATCAATCAATTTATTCCTAGAAATTATACCATGCATATTACTTTGAATACAACAAACCAAACACTCAATAAAAAATAATCTCAACATAACTAATCCCACTATAACTTATTCCATCATAACTTATCCCAACATAACTAATCCTGATATAACTTGTTTTCAAACCAAACGAACCCTAATATTGTTAGGCTAAACCAAAAAGTGCTCATATGCACTTGCTTTTGAATCAAAATCTTTACAAAATCAGAAGTCAAAAATTACCCTATTCACTTAAAATTGCCAATTTCATCATTTACCCGATTCAATTCACTAAACTTACTTAAAGATTTGAAATCAACGACCATTACTTTAAATAAATAGATGATAAAAATTAATTACCTCAACATGCCGAGCATATTTTCTTCTTCTTATTGTTTTATCCTTAATAGCAACAACATAATAATTTTACAAATGTTTTCTAATTCTGTTGAAGCTATATACTAATTAATACATAATATTATGATAAAATATACCCCTTTTGTTTCCTATTACTTGGGCCATATACAAAAAATAAATAAGATGTTTTATGTCCAATTTTAAAAATCAAAAGATTTTTATTCTAATTTTTCCTTTCTGCCCTTTGTTTCATTATATATTACTTGATCGTTGTTGACTTGTCACATTTTTTTGAAAAAGTTTGAACTAAATGTGTAATCTATTAAACTAACCTTATTCATAATGTTTTGAAACTCTAAATTTGACTATTACTATTGCTACTTTTTATGATATTTAATATTAAGAGTAGAAAGAAAAAATTGTACTCCCTCAATTTCGATTTACTTAGCACCTATACTAAAAATAGATGATTCAATTGACTTGATAATTTTTGAAGCTCGAGGAAATTTTAGTACTTTTTCGCATTATATTCTTATTTTTAAAAAACAAAACAAAATACTTGTTTGACTATGAATTTTGGATTTTATTTCATAAATTTACTTTAGAAAATTTAAATTTCAAAAAATTAATTCAGATTTTTGAGAGAAATTTCATTGTACACATTTTGTTTTGCCTAAATGGCGCACTGTGGAAAATCTTATTACTGGTACTAGACTATTAATTTTTTTTTTTTTTGTATACTGTGTGATAGCGTCTCATTATAGATTTTAAAAAATTTATTTTGAATAAATATTTGTTTGACCATGAATTTGGATTGTATTTCAAAAATCTATCTTAAAAAAATTAAATTTCAAAAATCAATTTAGTTTTTGAGTGAAATTTCACTGTACACACCTTCGTTTTATGGCGTTGTGGAAAGTATTATTACTAGTATTAGATTATTAATTTTTTTTTTTTTTGTATACTGTGTGCTAGCGTTTCATTATAGATTTAAAAAAAATATATTTTTGAATAAACATTTGTTTGACCATAAATTTTGAATTGTATTTCAAAAATCTATTTTAAAAAGTTCAAATTTTAAAAATTATTTTATTTTCTTGAGAGAAATTTCACTGTCACTCCTCGTTTTGCCTATCTGATGTTGTGTACAACATTATTACTAATAGTAGATTTTTTTTTTGTGTGTGTGCATACTGTGTGCTAGCGTTTCATGGTAGATTTTAAGAAAATATTTCTAACTAAATATTTATTTGATCATGAATGTTGAATTATATCTTAAAAATTTGTCTATAAAAACTTTTCAAAATTCAAAAATTAATTTAATTTTTTAGAGAAATTTCACTGTACATACCATGTTTTGCCTATCAGATGTTGTGGCAAGTATTATTACTATTTATAGACTATTAATTTATTTTTCCTGTATACTGTATGCTAGCGTTTCATTATAGTTTTTTAAAATTTTATTTTTGAATAAATATTTGTTTGACCATGAATTTAGAATTGTATTTCAAAAATCTATTTTAAAAAGTTCAAATTTCAAAAACTAATTCATTTTTTTTGAGAGAAATTTCATTGTACATACCCTGTTTTGCCTATATGATGCTGTGTACAACGTCATTACTAATAGTAGACTATTTTTTTTATTTTTTTTTGTGTGTGTGCACTGTGTGCTAGCGTTTCAGGGTAGATTTTAAGAAAATATTTCTTAGTAAATATTTGTTTGATCATGAATTTTGAATTTTGTGATCACCTATTTTCAAAAGAGCGAACACATTTTTTTTTTCCATGTCAAGGATCACTTGGGTGTGTGTTTGTTTGTTTAATCATTCTTTGTATTTAAGGTGTGTTTGGTAGGAAGGAAAATATTTTTTATTGAAACTGTTTTCTTATGAAATATTTTCTTGAAAAATAAGCTGAATTCTTACTTATATTTAGTGTTTGATAAGTAAACAAAAATAATAATTTCTCAAAAACATTTATATGTAACCTACAAAAAGTTATAGAGGTCGGAGAGAGAGAGGTTTGGGGCTTCGGGGGTCGTGGACAGTGGTGGGCACAAAATTTTCTTTCAGGAGGTTTCGAAAAACTTAAGCATGCTAATAGTGTTGACAAATTAACGGGTCGAATTATATATGAGCGAGCTTTAATTCAATATATTTTTTTTAAAATTATTTATAATAATATTGAGACAGTTGATCACAAAAAGAATAATTTGAAAAAAAAAATGAGAAAGAAGGGTGCAAGAGTGGAGACAACAAATTAACCCATTGTGTTCCGATCTAAGATATTGTGGGGGAACTCGAACCCCCTTAACCACTGCACTTTCTACTAGTGTGGTGCTCAAGTTATTCAAAATGTAATATATATATACGCCTGAGATAAATTTAATCCTACATACATAATATATTTATTTAATCCTACATATACAATATATTTTTCCGAGTGAGGGGGTTTACCTCTGATGGTGGAGGTGGATTGGTCAAGGGGTAGGAGTTGGGGCCTTGGGGTGTTGGGTGAGTGGGGGATAGAATAAACATAAAATGTCACATATAGAAATTGTTTTTTCATAATTTTAAATTTTAAATCTTTTCTTGAACCTACAACCACTATTTGAAATATTTTCTTTTTCCTTCTGTAACTTGAAAATCATAAAAGAGTATTTGGCAGTGAACCTAGAAATCGTGATAGCTATTTTTCTCCATTCGTCTCGAAATAAATATTCAAAAATAAATGACCCTTTCTCATTCAAGACAAAAAGTAATGATTGTTTTAAACTATTCTTCATATTCAAGAAATTGTTCAATTTTCAAGAAATATCTACTCAATTATTAATAGGAATAGTATAATATTCCTATTAATAGAAATTTTTAGTTTTGATAAGGTTGCACCAAGGATCGACTCTTAGCCTTTTTTATTTACCTTGATAATGAATGTTTTGACGCGACATATTCAAGAGGAGGTGTCATGGTGTATGTTATTTGCAGATGATGTGGTACTGATAGACAAGACTCGGGGAGGAGTGAATGATAAGTTGGAGATTTGGAGATAGACGCTTGAGTCTAAAGGATTTCAGTTGAGCAGAACCAAGACGGAGTACTTGGAGTGTAAGTTTAGTGATGTGTCGAAGGAGGTTGGCGTAGTTTAGTGATGTGTCGAAGGAGGCTGGCGTGATTGCGAAGCTGGACTCTCAGGCCATTCAGGAGAGGGAGAGTTTCAAGTATCTGGTGTCTATGATTCAGGTGAGATTGATGAAGATATCACGCATCGTATTGGGCCAGGGTGGTTGAAATAGAGGCTCGTTTCGGGCATTTTATGTGATAGGAAGGTGCCCCCGAAGCTTAAAGATAAGTTCTACAGAGTGACAGTTCGACCGATTATGTTGTATGAAGCAGAGTGTTGTCCAGTTAAAAACTCTCACATCTAAAAGTTGAACATCACGGAGATGAGGATGTTGCGATGGATATGTGGCCATACTAGGAAAGATAGAGTGAGGAATGAGATTATTAGGGAGAATGTGGGAGTTGCTTCAGTGGAGGACAAGATGCGAGAAGTGAGGTTTCGTTGGTTCGGGCACGTGATGAAGAGGGGCTCTGATGCTCTAGTGCGGAGGTGTGAGACCTTGGTTATGGATGGTTTTAGGTGGGGTAGAGGTAGGCCGAGAAAATATTGAAGGGAGGTTATTAGGCATGATATGGAGAAGTTACAGCTTACGTAGTACATGACCCTTGACAGGAAGGTTTGGAGGACGCGGATTAGGGTAGAGGTTAGGGAGTGAGAGTGTGTCGGTAACAATAGGGAAACGTTCTTTTGTGTTTGAAGTTTCTTGTTCGTGGTGTTGTGTGATGTCTATGATTTCGATTAGATAGTTTTTAGTATTATCTTGTGGCTGTAGTATTATCTTGTGGCTAGTGGTGTTAGTTTTGCATACTGTACTAGTTCATATGAATTTATGTTTTGTGTTGGTGATACTGTTACCGGTCCTAAGCCGAGAGTCTATAGAAACAACCTCTCCATTTCACCTGATGTAGTGGTATGGTCTGCTTCCACTTTACCCTCCCTAGACTCTACTACGTGGGAATACACTAGGTATATTGTTATTGTTGTTGCATCACTACTAGAAAATATTAGATTTTTGACGGCCAATGTAGTCGGAATGTGGTCAAAAAATAAGGTAGTTCCGACTATTTTTCGACTGCTTGATGGTAGTCGAAATATAGCTTGTCGAAAAAATATTTTCGACCATAGTAGTCGAAAATTTTCGACTACAGTAGTTAGAAATTTTCTACTACTTTAGTCGAAAATGTAGTCGGATATTTAATAAATATTTATTTAATAATTATAAATATTTCGACTACTCTAGTCGAAAATTTAATAAATAATTATTTAATAATTATATATTTTTCGACTGATGTAGTCGAAAATTTCATAAATAATTATTTAATAATTATAACTATTTTTACTACTGTGGTCGGAAATTTAATAAATAATTATGTAATAATTTTAATTATTTTGACTATTGTAGTCAGACGTTTAATAAATAATTATTTCATAATTTTAATTATTTCGACTACTGTAGTCAAAAATTTAATAAATAAATATTTAATAATTATAATTATTTCGACCACTGTAGTAAAAAATTTAATAAATAATAATTATAATTATTTCACTGTATAATAATCATTTAATAATTATTATTATTTAATAAATAATTATTTGATAATTATTATATTGCATTAGCTTACACTGCTTTCAGATTATAAACAACATAGCTAATGTATTTTTCACAATAGGATCAAACACGACAAAAATTTATAAATACAACCACTTTAAAACATTCAAAACAAACATCAAATCAAATATTTTAAACATCTAAATGTCACAGCAAAAAACAAGAACAATAACTACAATCTAATTATCATCAGATTCATTATCTTCCTTATCATGAAATACTTGCGGCATGTGCTTCTTAACCAACTTCTCAAATTTAGCAAATTTAGCAAACTTATCATCGTTAGCTGCACATATCTGTGTCAATTCCATAATTTGCCTTTTCATCACTTCCATTTCTTCCATAGTTTGCAAAGTAGAAGAGAAATTGGGAAACAACGAAGGACTACTCGAGGATTGGAGAACCCCTGTCCCGTAGGTTCTACCTTTCTTTGGACCACCTACCACAGTTGTCCACATATTATTCTGTTCCGCAGGTGATGGTTGGACCATGGTACCATTCTCTGAAGTAGGTTAGGTTTGACGCCACTCTTCTATGCTTTTTTAAAATTCTTCCTGAAAGAAAAATTATTTGTCAGTATGTAAACAAGCAAAGTTGAGTAATAATAAAACAATGTATGTAAAAGTTATTATGTTACATATGCATTCTTAGCACGCGTTTCGACCCAAACTCCTCTTGTACCATCCTTGTTTTTCTTCCTATGCGTCTCTTCGTAGATCTTAATAAAAGGGGGCTCGTTTTCCCCATTTTCATATTCCTGCAAAATTAAAAAAAAAAATATAATGCAAGTATGAAGACAAGTCCGGGAAGCATAGACCAAAATATCTTAAGACTAGTACAAATAGATCATGGAGTTCATGATTCAAAAATACCCAAATCCAACAAAAGTAGTAGTTTAGGTGGATTCTTTTCAATTGTTTAAGTTATAAGTAGATAGTTTGGAAGGGGTATATAGGTATATAGGGAGCCAATACCCCAAAGGATGACCAAAGAGGCATCAGTTTTGGAGAATCTGAGCAACATAACTTCTCAGTTCTCATGTTGCTTAGTAAAGGTTACTTTAACGCACAATTCTAAGTTTGCTTAATATTCAATGGAAGGAACAACACTTAAGTTACATTTTTGCATGAGGCTAGCCAACATTGAAGTGAAATGAATACACAATTGTTCTTGCAGGAGTTTGCAGCTACTTTAGTTTTTTTCAGGAATCGCTATACTGCTTTGGTTGCTTCTCAGAGCCTTCAATCTCGAAATCCCATGACATGGGTCACAACTTTTTCTCCAGAACCAAGCGATATGTATTGGTAAAACATTTGTGTCCCATATAGACTCCTTTGGATCCGCAAAATAACTATTCTTGTGGCCTCAATGGCTTTAGTGGCATTTTTTGTTGTGCCTGTTTCATTAAAACAAGGTCTTGTTCACCTCGACAAGCTTCAAAGAACATTTCCATTTCTGAGAGGAGTTTTAAAGAGGTAATTCCATTCCTGCCTATTTTGGTAAAATTATAACCCTAATATTTTAAGTTTTATGATTTCCACTTAATTCTAGGTCGACTTTTTTCATGATGATTTACCGACTTCCTCCTTACACTGTTTTCATTCTGCTACTAAATTTAATGTTTCTTTTTCATTCTATGTTAACCTCTACTCGCCAGCCTAGAGATAGATAATATTACTACCAATTTATAAAGTTTGAGCTATATCCATGGGCAATATGACTATCTTCTATCCCTTCTTTCTTGCAGGAAATGAATGAGTCAGTTGGCTATGGGATATCTACCAAGTGTCGTGTTAATAATATTTATGTACATGGTTTCTCCAATAATGTTGCTATTTTCTACATTGGAAGGCTCTATTTTTCGTAGTGGCAGGAAGAGGAGTGCAAGCATAAAGGTTTTGTGCTTCCTCATCTGGAATGTTTTCGTCGGTAACATTCTCTCGGGGTCTGTGATTGAGAGGTTCAGTAAGATTTTTAAGGATGTACCTTTCCTACTTGCAACAACAGTACCATCAATGGTAACCTTCCTCATATATGTGTATGTGTGTGTTTACCTACTTTCTCTTTGCCTCAACTATTTTTCTCAATCCTCAAATATTAAACCTACAAATATTTGATTTTAGAAATTCATCACGTTTCTATTAGTGCTTCCTTAGAGAATACAACAATGCTAATACTAGGGTTATTTCAGCCTTTAGTGGGTTTTTGGGTGCTACTTGCTAGAGAGCTAGCCTTTTTTAGTGTAGTTAATATTCATTTATGTGGTAGGAGAACTCACTTATCAGTTGCACCACATTATATTCAGTATTAATAGGGTGAGAAGGAAAAAGACAGAAAAGTACTAGTTCCTCGTAGAAGGTACATATCCCTTTTCCTACATCATTAGATATGTAAAGGGCAGAACTTCTACTAGTCCCACTTGTGATGAGAATCTAAGAGGAATTAAAACATCAAATGCATCGAGTAATGTGGCATTACTGCCTCTAAGATGTCTGATTAGGAAATGGGATACTTTGAAAAACTACACCTGCGTACTCTTTTACCTTTCTGTTTAAATTTCCTTATTCGAGTACTTCCCCTACACAATGAACTGCCCTGTTTTCATCCCTTAACCTTCACCTTGCGACGGGAAGAATTCACCAAATGTGATGATTAGTTTAATTTTTTTCCGCAGGCCACTTTTTTTATGACTTATGTTTTGACATCAGGCTGGGCAAGTCTATCAATTGAACTCATGAAACCATTTGATTTACTCAGGAACTTATTCTACAGGTTTATTCTCAGAAATAATGATGTCACTACATACGACACATATACTTTTCCATACCACACAGAAGCTCCAAGGATCCTTCTATTTGGGCTTTTTGACTTTGTGTATTCTACATTGTGTCCTTTGATACTGCCATTCTTATTAGTTTATTTTTCCCTTGCTTATCTTGTATACCATAATCAGGTAAACATCCCCTTCTAAATTGTTTAATCTATTCTTAATCTCTTTTATGTGTCTAATTTTGTTTTATTTAACAGCTGAAATGTATTGGTTAAGGATCATAAAAAACAACCACTAATTTCTTGAGTCAAAAATAAGAAAAAAGGAAAAATCAAGATGTGCCTGGATTTAATTGTCATTATCTTTATGCTAACAAATTTCCAGAAAGACATTTCGATATAACTTTATCACAAACATGCAACCTTGACATATTTCGGAGGTTCTATGACATATTCCCAATCTTGGTCTAGTATTTGCCTCTCCAATGTATCAGTGGATGCTAAAACTATCAATGACTCTCTAAGGGTTCCAAACCCATCCAATATAGCTTTGGAAGCTAAAATCAACATGGCAGACAAGAAAAGGGTAGTAAGGACTTTGGTCACTGAACAAAAGAAACTTTTGACCCCTTTAATCACTGAACTATATAAAAGGGTAGAAGTGCCAAAGAAGGATCATAATTCTTTGGAGAAGTGTGATTTAACCTTCAACCTACTAAAAATGAAGGGCTCAATATAAAAGATCAAGAAGAAGAGGAAGATAGGGAAGAGAGAGAGAGAGAGTAGTAGAGCCAAATACGGTGGGGAGTTAGGCACCCTTCCCATACATACTAATTTTCTTCTTCTTACTTTCTAAGCCCATCAGGCAGTGTGATACAAGATCAAGTTCACAACAAAAGAAACAAGAAACAACAAGAGCAACAAGATGTCAACAATGTTAGTGAATCAAAATAGGCCACACACGACTTCACTAGACTTCAAAATAAATAACAACAAGAGCAACAAGATGTCAACAGTGCTAGTGTATCGAACTAGGTCACACACGGTTTCACTAGACTTCAAGACGAAGAATAAAAAGAAGATAACAACAATAATGAATCGAAAGAGCCCTACGCGACTTCACTATGTCATGGTTTAGAACATTGAACTAAACCGAACAAATCAGAAATTTAAGCTAATATTACCAGTCTTCATCGGTGGGTTGCGAAACTTATAGAACCTCCAGTGTGCAACGAGCCACCCGTTTGAGACACTTTATTTTTTTTTGCCCGTTCCCTCCTTACCCTATATTCAGGAGTATCCCATTTTACTAAGAAATGAACCCACACATCAGCATTCAGCCAACCAGGTTTTTTCAAGTCCCTCCGTGCATCATACAAGTGTTCTTTGATCCGCTGAGATGCTTTAAACTTGAAAATACGTTGTATTTCATTATCATGACAAGAATTCCATGCACACTTTGTCTGTAAAATAATTTAATATAAGGTCATGAAATGAGTTGACAGATACAAAGGTAAATTCATCATTGATAGCATACTGAAATGGTAAATTCTTTGATTTTGATTATACCACAAACTGATTCCATATAAGCACTCTGACGTCGAGTCGAATCTTGTTCCAACTACCCCACGACTCCGTGTAAAATGGTTTAATTGATTCTATAACCATATGTCCGCCGCTTTATGCGGGAATGCCCTGCAATAAAATTATATTAAATTATCTTAGCTTTCAAAATTTTTAAAAATTAAGCAAAAACATAAGATTTACTTACCCATTACCATCAGGGGCGATAATTAGCCTCCTGTTGTCGTCATATTCTACTACCTCTTTAAATTTTAAAATCTGGAAAGTAATTGCTGTAGCATTAGACACTGCAGCACTATCAATGGAGGGCGATGTTGATGTGCTAGGACCTCCAACTCTCAATCCAGAAAGGTTATGTATGGATGATGTTGAAGGTACAGATAAAGAGCTACTATGCAGACTATTATGAAGAGAAGAGGGCTGGAACTAGTGGGGCGGTGGGGGCATGAAAAATACATTTGATAGTGAAATAGTTGCCCTTGGAGGAGGAATAATATTTGTAGTAGCTAGTTGAAGAGTTGTGGTAACAGGTGGTAGTGGTGGTGTTGTGTATTGACTTGGGGGAAGATTATCAGGTCCTTTATTACCTTTCTTACGCCGTCCATTACCATGACCTTTTATGCCATTGATTTTCTTTATTAACCGCCTGGAAAGAAAAACACAAAAAGTAGTCTGTGTTATGCTGCCCATAATAATATCATATTCTAAGTTGATCCAACTTTAAGTGGTCTCTAGGAATGAGCTTACGAGAGATTTTATTGAAAAATCTTATCAATCAAGGATCATATAACTTTGAGACTAACTTTTTTTATTAGGATCTACCAGATGCATTGCTAAAAAGTAAGATAACAATAGTGTAAAGGAAATAAGATAAAAAAGTTACAAGCCAAAGCCTAAGCTAATTCCAGAGAACTGAACTGTTGTTATACAGGCTGCAACATACTCTTCTACCAATGTGCTATCGGGTGAAAAATTTTAGTGCCTTTTTTCCTATTCTCGGCATCATCAGAACTCAGATTATAGACCCTTTTCACTATACTAATAACAAACTATGAACTCTCTCCTTTGATCAATCAATCTTCACGAAAGAGTAGATCTTCCGAACGAACCAGAAGCAAGCATTGTAGTCGATTGAAACAGTTAACACAAAGAAAGCGTATGATGTGATCAACATATAACCAAAGTAAAATATGACTGAAACCAGCTTGCTGATCTCCAACTTAATGAAGAAATAGAATACAAAGTAGAGAAACAGGTATAAAACAGAGGATCGAGCATTCAGATAGGCCCTCCACTACCAATTATAGTCTTCACTGCACAACTGGAAGTAACAGAGCACAACAATTCTCTCTACATATGTGCTTGGAGTAACCAGAACACCACATCTTTCCCATATTCTATATCCCTCCAAACTTTAATTTGGCAAAATAAACACAATCAATTACACCTTATTCACCATTATTGCAAAGATAGAATTATCTCTAAATAGAAGGATAGAAAACTACAAATCCACAATATTATTATACTAGATAGAAGACTTCCAAGAGGTCTACATGTGGATCTAATAATATACAAACAGGTAATGGAGTAAAATTATTTTGTTCAATGTAAAACCTATTTTCAAACCAAGACCTCACAAGAGAAGTGAATGTATAATCTGATTGACTAATCAGTAAACATACAACTAACTGCTTAGATCAAGCATGGGATATTGAAACCTATTGAAAACAAACCTCAATTTTGTTCATGGAGTTACTAATGTCATTTTCATCAAACAATCTTATCAGGATTCAAATAACTTGCTTTATGCAGAGGAACTAAAGAAGTAGGATTTAAGAAAATGCAACAAGACAAGCAAATCATGCATAACACTAGTAGTTTTACCACTTCTATTTAATCAAACAACCAAAAATATTCTTACTGGCACTACAAATGTTAACAAAGAAAAAATACTATATTGTCAAGAAAAATATCAAAAAGCAGCAGCTAAAATACAATTCAAGACCTTGTTACAACACATTACTACTAATAATAACAACTCAATCCTCGTCGCTTGTTTCATAGTCATTCATCAATTCTTCCTCATCACTTGTATCATATTCATTCATCGATTCTTCCTCATCACTTATTTCATGAAGAGCTTGATGATGTAAAAATAAAATTAAATAGTATTAAGAGATCACCAAGTCACATTTTTGTGAGATCAAACTCTTTTAAAAATAATTCAAATTCCTCATCAGAATCGTTTAAATCAACTAATACCTCCTTCTCCTCTCGAGGACCTGTCTATTTTATATGTGGATAGAGAGGGAACAAATCCTAAAACTGCAGGCATAAGCCTAAAAGTTTGTGTTTTTTGAAGCCCAAAGAAAGCATATATAACCCGCAAAGACCTAAGACCATTTGGGTACCTAAACAAAATTAATCTTTTTATTTTGCAGGAACAGGTCCGCAAGAGCTATAAGAAAGGAATGTGGGTCATTGATAACGGATGTTCCAGATACATGACCAAAAAGAAAGAAAGTTTTTCTACTCTAAAGAAAATAGATGAGAGATCAGTCAGATTCATTGACAATGCTAGAGGCAACGTCATTGGATTCGTCTCAGTAAACCTCGCTCATTATGTGAATTCACTGAAGTATGTCTAGTAGACAACCTTAAACACAATCTGCTTAGCACCAGTCAACTGTGTGACACCAGATTCAGAGTCTTATTCAAAGCTGAAAAATTCTCAATCAAACATGACAAAAGAAACATCTTTCTCATTGGTGAACACATTGATAATATTTATGTCTTAAATAGTCCTGACTTTGCTACCTTAACTTGCCTCACTATACAAACCAATGATACTTGGTTGTAGCATAGAAAGCTCTACCATGCTAGTATGCATATCATTGAGAAGTTGTCCAGAATAGAGTTGGTGATGGTTCTGCCAAAACTCAATTTTGAAAAGAATCACATCTGTGATGCCTGCCAATTGGGTAAACAGACCCGTACATTATTCAAAGTCAAATAAATTGTCTTTACTACCAAACCTCTTCAAACAATCCACATAGATCTGTTTGACCCCACCAAGACCGCAAGCATTGGTTGAAAGATATGTTTTCATTATAGTTGATGTTTACTCACATTTTACTCGGGTATTGTTTCTTGCTCACCAATATGAGGCTTTCACAAACTTTGAGATTTTTTGTCGAAAGGTATAGAGATAAGATGGACACCTCATCACTTATGTTTACAGTGATCACGGAGGAGAATTTAAAAATAAGGCACTTGAGGAGTATTGTGCTCAGAATGGATACTCTCAGAACTTCTCTTCACCTCGGTCTCCTCAGCAAAATGGCGTAGTAGAGCGAAAGAATTGGTCTCTCTAGGAAACTGCCAGAACCATGTTGTTAGAACATAATCTCCTAGATCACTTTTGGCAGAAGTAGTGAGCACAACATGTCACATCATCAATAGATGCCTGATCATACCTATTCTAAAGAAAATGCCTTATGAACTATGGAGAGGAAAGAAGCCTAACATTACCTATCTCTATATTTTTGGATGATAATATTTTATTGATAATAATGGTAAGAATAACCAGGGAAAATTTGATCCATGAAGTGATACAAGAACAACAAGGGGAACACGAAACAACTCCAAAACAATCCGTAAATCTTAAGGATCTGAGGACCTTTTTGGAGACCACTCTCGGATTCACTACCAACAACAAGAATACAAGATATAATGGTGTATTTGACACCAAAATAACTACATAAAATTAATATTATCAACTAAATATGATGAACAAGAAGAAAAACAACAATGTGAGAAACAACAACTACAAACGGCTCATAATACAAGATACAAACGTTTACAAGATTGCAAGAATAGAAAGATAGATAGATAAACAAATTGAAGATGTAATCTTTAGAACCCAAGAACATATTTCACTCTTTGACCCTTAACACTACACACTACAATCACCTATCTCTTAAATGACACAATATCGGATTCCACCTCTCTAGCATCAACGTTTTCAAATAATCAACAATAAAGAGAATTCACCCTATTGTTGTCTCCTAGTTTCGGTTTTGCCCCATCAAGAGAAGAGAGGACTTTGTGTTTTTCAAGTGTTTCTCACTTCAACATTCATAATAATCTAAGTAAATAAAACCCTACATTGTTCTTTATATAGATATTACAAGATATAAGTTAAAATGACCAAAAGGGACTTCAAAGAGTGGGCAACCCATCAAGTGTAAGTTATGGGCTGATTTTGTTGTGTTTTGGGACTCTTCTACACTCCAATTTCACACACGAAGTCTCAATATTGGCCACAAATTCATGGCTTCACCTCGTTCAATTGGACACTTCAAACAAAATAACTCAAAAATAGTCCGCAAAAACACAAGAGAATGCACAAAAAAATAGTCCATAAAAACATGAAGAACCCGAGGTCTCAATAACAACAAGTCTTGGATAACATCTTCATTTTGAACCTCGAATTCCTCTCCATCTTGAGACTTGGCTTCATTTTTATCCGACTCAAGTCTCTTTCCCTCATATAAGCATCGTCGTAGACTCTATATACTTCATGTCCCTTTCTTTCATACTCCTCTATATAGACATATCGGTTTTGGTGAAGTGGAGTTTTGGTTGAGTGGGCTATTTTGGTAATGTGGAGCTTCGGTTGTGGAGCTTGGATGAGAGGGAATTGACTTCCAAGTCTTTCTTTTTGGAATTGATCAACTTACGGGGAAAGTGGTCTACCTTGTTCTCGATTTTGAGGGTAATTGGTAACTTGGCTCATGGCATTTTGTGGTGAACTTAGAGGATTGACCTTTGTAGGAAAAGTATCGGGGGAAATGGTGGTGGAAGTGTGTTGGACTTGCCCACTTGAGAAAACATGAAGTCGATGAGTAGAATCATGAGAGTTCCTTCTACTCTCCATTAGATCCAATCTCTCATTCATAGTAAACATATCTCCTTTGATTGAGGACATGTCTTCTCGGATTGAGGATATAGTCGTGAGCATATTTTCCATGCTTCGGTTGATAGATTAAAGCACGACAAAGATAGCATCAAGAGCATTGTTGTCCATTGTAGCCAACAAGTTACCTACAAGACAACAAACAAGTTAGTTGTACAAAGAATGGTCCTCACACTCCCTCTTTATTCTCCTTTTTTTGTGTCTCTCAAATTTCTCACTTTTGATCTCAGAAGTGGGTAAGTTTGCTTGTACCCCGAGAGGCATTGAGAGATGGACCAAGTAATACAATGACTCAATAGACTAAGACACTCAAAGAAACGTACACACGAAGAACGATTTGAAAACTAACTTACAATCTAGTACTAGCTCGTAAGTTAGTAATGGAATTAACAAATGAAACTAAAAAAAAATAATGAAACTAAAAGATCAAAATTTGAGCTTAAAATATGTTGCGTGAACAGTAAAAATATGATGACGTGGCAGCCACGTATTTGGTCACGGTCCCACACAATTTTGTTGTCCAATTTCAAGTCTTGGTCAATTTACAACTTTGGAATTGTGGAATTTGGTTAATGGAGGGAAATACAAGCCTTGGATCCCTTTTGAAATTCTAACACAAAAAGTCTTGACTTGACTTGCACTTTTCCTTAAAACAAGGAATTTGGTTTCCCTTAAATCATGGAAAGTTGTTGGATAGTGGTTGTTCAAGTCTGTGGTAGTTGAGTAGTCTTTCAAGACTAACAAATTCCTACACCTTTTCCTTCACCTTTTTGGATCAAATAAGCACCTTATTTTTTTTTTAACAAGGCATGAAGATAGTGATGAACATCAAGAACAACAACAACATTCACCAAGAACAACAACAACAACAATTCCAAGAACCCCAACAATCTTTCAAGAACACCAACAATTCCTCTTTCACGGCCCACTCTAAATCCACAACAATATTATCTTCAACATTTGGCCAAGACAACTACAACTTCAACTAAATGGTTCTTAGGCCACCAATTAACAACAAAATCATGTGGTCAAGCTTATAACAATAACAAGGTGAATACCATACGGCCAAAGTAAATCCACAACAACAAAAACGTCCAAAACACTTTCAAGTCACCACAACAATTGTCAAGATTATAAGCTCAATTTTAGATCTAGTCACTTTTAGTGTTGGTGAGAAAGAAACCAACACTACAAACACACTAAACAAGTAAAATACTACTAGATCTAGTCACAAAATTAACAAATCTCGGCCAAGACACAACAAGAACACAATTTTGGTCAAGAACACAAACACGGACAAATTTGCTTCTTTTTTTGATTTTTCAGCTTTTCAATATTTTTTTTTTGAATTTTCTAAAAAGAAAGCCCAAGATTGATCTTTTAGGAACAAGATATAGCCATGCTCTTATACCAAATGATACAAGAACAACAAGGGAAACACGAAACAACTCCAAAATAGTTCGCAAATCTTAAGGGTCCGAGGACCTTTTTGGAGACCACTCTTGGATTCACTACCAACAACAAGAATACAAGATATAATGATGTATTTGACACCCAAACAACCACATAAAATTAATATTATCAACCAACTATGATGAGCACGAAGAACAAAAATAATGTGAGAAACAACAACTATAAACAGCTCACAATACAAGATACAAACGTTTACAAGAATGCAAGAATAGAAAGATAGATAGATAGACAAATTGAAGATGTAATCTTAAGAACCCAAGAACATATTCCACTCTTTGACCCTTAACACTACACCCTACAAACACCTATCTCTTAAATGACACAATATCGGATTCCACCTCTCTAGCATCAACGTTTTCAATCAATCAACAATAAAGAGAATTCGCCCTATTGTTGTCTCCTAGTTTCGGTTTTGCCCCATCAAGAGAAGAGAGGAATTTGTGTTTTTCAAGTGTTTCTCACTTTAACATCCATAATAATCTAAGTAAATAAAACCCTACATTGTTATTTATATAGCTATTACAAGATATAAGTTAAAATGACCAAAAGGGCCTTTAAATAGTGGGCAGCCCATCAAGTGTAAGTTATGGGCTGATTTTGTTGTGTTTTGGGCCTCTTCTACACTTCAATTGCACACACCAAGTCTAGGGACCAACGCGCACCCTTATAAGTCCATATCCGTGATTATTCTCGTATCACAAAGTGACGAAGGTATTTTCCTTGGGTACTCTCCCACTAGTCATGCTTACAAAGAATTTAATAAAAGAGCTTTGTGTGTTGAGGAATCTTTGCATATTGTACGTGATGAATCTAATCACCCCCATGAGTTTATGTGTTGATATAGAGCAGGTGAGTAATCTATAATCTGGAGAAAATAACAACACAACCTCTAAGCCATCATAAGACAAGTCGACTACACCCCTCAAGAGTCGACTCCCACCACAGAAATAGTGAAACCAAGTGTTCCAAGAGAATGAAAACACGATGCTAGATATCCAAACTAATTCATCATCAGAAATCCAGAATATAGAGTGCAAACAAGAGTATCATTGAGAAGGCAAATATCTTTTTTCTCGTGTCTCAAATTGAACCAAGAAAAATAGATGAGGCCCTCAAAGATGAATCATAGGACGTATCTATGAAGGAAGAATTGGATCAATTTGAATGAAATCAAGTTTAGATCATGGTTGAAGGACCAAGAAATTGCTCGGTAATTGGAACTAGATGGGTTTAGAGAAACAAATTAAATAAAGAAGGTAAGGTTTTCAGAAATAAACCCAAACTTGTAGCTCAGGGCTATTCCTAACAAGAAGGTATTGATTATTACGAGACCTTTGCCCCCATGGCAAGGTTAGAGTCAATTCAAATTTTATTAGCTTTTGCGGCCTTCAAATGTTTTAAGCTATATCAAATAGACGTAAAAAGATGTTTCATAAATGGTTTTATTCATGAAGAATTTTTTGTAAAACAACCCCCAAGGTTTTAAAATCCGTCGTATCAAAAGCACTCTACAGCCTCAAACAAGCTCCAAAGGCTTGGTATGAGAGATTGAGTACTTTCTTACTAAATAACAATTTTCAAATGGGTAAAATTGATACAACTTTGATCATGCAGAAGCTTGATTCAAATCTTGTTATTATGCAAATTTACATTGATGATATCATTTTTTGTAGTTCTAATATCTCTCTGTGTGAGAATTTTGCTAACTTGATGAAGGAGAATTCGAAATGAGTCTTATGGGTGAGCTCACATTCTTCTTGGGATTATAAATCAAACAAACTCCCAAAGGCACTTTCATCAGTCAAGCCAAGTACATGAAGGAACTCATCAAAAAATTCGATATGGAAAAAGAAAAGGCCTATGGAACTCCAATGAGCCCATCCACAAACTTGATTCGAACTCGACTGGTAAGGATATTGATGATATAATATACAGGGGAATGATAGGATCGCCACTCTACCTAACTTCTAGTCGACCAAACATCGTGTTCAATGTATATAAGTGTGCCAGGTTCCAGTCGACTCCCAAAGAGTATCATCTGACTGCCGTCAAAAGGACCATCTGATACCTTATAGAAACTCAAGACATTGGACTATGGTACCCTTGCTCTTCTCATTTCGACTTAATTGATATTTAGATATTGAATTTGCAGGTGATAAAAGTGATAGAAAAAACACCAGTGGAACTTGTCAAATTCTTGGTGATGCCCTGATTTCATGGAACAACAAGAAGCAAACTTCAGTTGCAATTCAACAATTAAAGCCGAGTACATAGCCGTTGGAAGTTGTGGTACTCAAATTTTATGGATTATGCATCAACTACTTGATTTTAATTGTCTTTTGAATATGTTCCCATTATATGTAAGAACACATGCGCTATTAGACTATCTAAATATATTATGCATTATTCTAGGGCGGGGTATATTGATATCAAACATCATTTTATTCGTGATCATATAAAAAATGGTGATTTTTCGTTAACATTTGTTGATTCCAAAAATCAATTGGCAGATATTTTTACAAAACCCCTGTTAGAAGAAATATTTTGTTACCTTAGAAAAAGATTAGCTATTCTTAGTATTAATGACTTATGAGCTTTATTTTTGGAAAATTATTTTATACTCTAATTGTATGATTATTTTTAAAAAAAATCAAAAGGGAAGTCATCATTACGCTCACCGATTTTCACACCTCTTTTGCCGCCTCTGCACCCCTTTACCTTCACAATACTCCTTCGACTGCCACCCTTTCACTTCCATCAGTCACCCTTTTCCTTACACATTTTTAGCTTTCCCTCATCTATCTTTTCCAACAGTCACATACTTCCCCCCGCTCCTCCTATGGTTTTCCTAACCATCCTCGCTTCTCCATATCTACACCATTGTTTTGCTCTGTCTAGTTAATAGATTATATATATTTGCTTCTTGTCTACTGTTTCATTTTTTTATTATGCCAAAAGGGGGAGAAAGAGAGGAACTCAGGAAATGCTTACCAGTCAGGGGGTGCAAGTCAACTGATGATAAACGATAGTTGACCACTACTCAAGATTTGTGTACAAGTCAGGAGGAGGAAGCTGACAGACATGAAAGTCAACGGATGTTTACACTTATTTGTCATTATAAAAAAGGGGAAGATTGTTAGCCTCGTAAGTTTACATTTTAATAATGACAAACTAATGAGTGAATCTTTGCAGGATATTAGAGGACTGTTGAATGAAGAAAATAAGGAAGCCGACTACAGGAATAGAAGGACATCAAATCAAGATCCGCAGCATCCAGGTGAATCAATAAAAACCAAAGCAATAGGAAGGAAAATCTCATTCCCAGAAATGCAGCAAATCAGACCAATCACAATGAAGTAAAAGGAAGAAAAAATCACAAACAAACTTGGAAGAGCATTAATCACTACAAGAACAAAAGGAAGAAAAAATCATAGACATATCGGATATGGACGTGAGTAAAAGCCGTATATGGACATATCTGATATGTATATATCACATGGCTACATTCCTCAATCAAGGAATAAATTCAAATCCTTGATTGAGAAGAAATCTCTTGGGTTTTGTTACAAAGAGTAGCAACCAAAGACTATAAAAGAAGAAGACTAAAGATAAACAAGAGTTACGCAACTTCAAGAAAAATTTTAAAGTGTCTCAATCTTATTCTCACGAAGCTTTGTAATTCTTAGTTTACAATTGTTGTATAAAGAGTAGGATCGGGTCAATTTTGTAACACAAATTGAAGTTGTGGCATAAGATCTGAAGAACAAAATAAGTCTTCGGAACTTGTTTTCCATCATTGTACTCGAGTCAGATGTTGAACAATCTAAGGAAACATTAGAACCTAAGGGGACTGGAAGTAGGCACCACATTTGTGTTCCGAATTAGGATAAACCTCTGTGTCTTTACTTTACATTTGATTATTTACTTGCTTGACTACTTCAAACCTAATCTGTATTGTGAAGTGCACTGATCTACAGGAGAGTCAACTATGAGGAGCCAATTGTCGACTCACAAAAAATTTGTTATGTTGAGCTATGACAATTACATATAACATAAAAGAGTAATGCATCTAGTACCCCTGAAGTATGACCAAATTTGCTACGACATACTCCAACTTCACGGGGGTTTATTACCTCTTAAGCTAAATTTTAGCATATTTTTGTCAACCTTTTTAGTTGATGTGACACCTTGACGTAGCCCTTATTTTATATATTAAAAGTGTCACACAAGCATAAAAGGGTAACAAAAAAATGCTAAAATTGAATTCGGGGGGTAATAGGACCTTGAAATTGGGGTGTATCGTAGCAACTTTGATCATACTTCGAGGGGGTACTGGATGCTTATCTCTAATATAAATACACTAAAGTTTATACATAATGCATAAGGAAACTACTCATCAACAAAATCATAATAAAATTTTTTCTAACATATGTTAATCATGTAGAAGAAAAAGTTATACAAGAGAATATCAATACATAGTGTCAATTTGTTAAAAAATAACTTGAAGTTTCCAAGAACTTGTGAAGGTTAACAAGAACAACCAATAGTTAGAATAAAGTCTTCACTGCTTTTTCCTCCCTCCTGTTCCTTTGTGTAACCTACAAAAATGCGATAAGTAAATGATTTCAACAAATTGGCTAACAATAATATGAAACGGTAGCATGAGGCTCTCACCAATTTTTCTTTATAGCCAACTAAAAATTTCAAGTTAGGAGAGATTAAAAACATGATGAAAGTTTAGATAGTCAACCAACAAAATTACTAAACTCTAACTTCTTATTTTTCTTAGCATTCTCAACATTTGCTCGCCAAAGTGGCGACAGAATGCACTAGCAATTTGTCTAAGCGTAGAAGCTGTTTAAAAGTCTTTTAAGTAGAACAACTTTTGACCAAAAAAGGCAGCAGTAGGCTGCTAAAAAACACAACAATAATTTGTCTCAAATCTGCCAAATTGTAGCAATAGTTTGACCCTAAGTAACTTAGACCCCTTTAGAGCACTATAAATGGCCCCAAATGAAATATCAAATATTAGCTCCATGTACAAAGAAAGTACTATTTTAGCGGCAGGTACTAGCACAGTGAAATTAAGCAAACTATAAGAAGATGAGTAGTAAAAGTACCTTGAATATGCTAAATCTGAAACAATCTCCTTGAGCTTTGGTAGCAGCTCTTATCCTTATCTCTGTGTCATGCAGTGCCATATAATGAATGTCTACCTTGTTACAGTTTGATTCACCTTTATCTGAAGCTCTTTAACACGCATCTAAATATGCCCTGCTAAAATTCAATCACAGCCTTTCACATAATTCTACTTTGCCTCTCAATATGCATCTCAAGTATCTTGGAGATAATTAGTTGTATAAGTTATAAAGACTTTTTAAAGTTATTATTTTAGGATGATTATGAGGATGAATATGAATTTCTAAAAAGTAATATATTAATTTAAGATAAATTAGCATTCTCCCACAGTTTAAAAAAAAAGTAGCACAAATTAATCAAATAGTAGCCTTAAGGAAATATATTTATTGTCATTAAAGTAAAAGGCAAAGATGATAAGCTTGTTAAACTACTGCTTTTAAAGATATTTTAGGTTCATGAGATGATAGTCACTCTAGATTTTTATTCTAAGAAGTCAAATCCTATGGGTTAAAATATGCTAATTGTATATTTATCCTCTTAAGTAATCATACAAGAGTTGTAGCTAACGTTATATTTTTAAAAAATAAAAAGCAATAAGAAAGAACAACATCAAGTTCTCTAATTGAGACTTCTTGCAATAGCATCATTGAGTCTTGTCGTGGGACTCCTCAGCTCAAGTGTTCAATACATACATATATATATATATATGTATACATATACATACATATACATATACAACAACAACATACCACGTTGTGGGGTCTGGGGAGGTTAGAGTGTACGCAGTCCATACCAATACCTCTAAAGAAGTAAAGAGGCTGTTTCCGATATACCCCGACTCAAGACAAAGGACATACATACATATACATATATATATATATGTGTATATATATAGAGAAAAATCATCTTTTCCCCCCTGAACTTGTCTTCCAAACTCACTTTAGCACTTAAACTTAACTTCAATTTATTTACCCCCTTAACAACTTTAAAGTGAATTAAATTCATCCTCTATGGCTGACGTGGCAAAAAAAAAAAAGAGTGAATTTTTTTTTTAGAAAAAGGACCCACTTTTTGCTTATTCTTATTATATATATATAAAAAATTAAAAAAAAAAGAAATAACCCAACTTCATCTTCTTCTTTACACCACCACCACCATCGCTGCCGCCGCCGCCGCCGCCATCTTACACCTTTTCTTCAACCTTCAAATTCTTCCTTCAATACATATTTCAGAAAAAACTCTACCAACAAGCACAAAACTGAAAACAAAACAAAATTTTAGTAAGATTTATCTAATTCTTGTGCTCATGGTTGTTCTCTAATGATGTTAATAGGGAAAATGAAAAAAATTGGAGGGATTGACATTTTTTGTGGCAGGGGTGGGAGTTGGAAGGGGAGAAAAAGAGGGGGCGGGGAGGGGGACATGGTCTGATAAGAAGAAAAATGGGTGCGGGGGAGTGGGTGTGTGTGTGGGGGGAGAAAGCAGCTGGAAGAGCGGGGGAGGGGAAGGGGCTGGAAGAGCGGGGGAGTGTGTGTGTGGGGGGGGGGGGGGAGAAAGCGGCTGGAAGAGCGGGGGAGGGGAAGGGGCTGGAAGAGCGGGGGAGTGTGTGTGTGGGGGAGGGGGGAGGAAGCGGCTGGAAGAGCGGGGAGAGGGGGATCCGATCTGATCATCTGAAGAAGGTGGGGTGGGGTGGGGGTGTGAAGAAAAAAGCGATTTTCTTTTTTTTAATATATATATATATATATATATATATATATAAAATTAGTAAATATATATATATATATTTTTTTTAAAATATATAAAAATAATATGTGTGTGGGATTACTTTTTAAAAAAAAATTATAATTTCTTACGTGGAAATGACATGACACTGATGTTACACTAATTTGGCAATGACGTGGGCGTGTGTGCTTCACTCTCTATAGTGAGAGTGGTATAATTTTTTTAGGGTGAACAAAAATTCATTTTAAAATTGTTAAGAGGGTAAATAAATGAAAGTTAAGTTTAAGTGGTAAAGTTAGTTTGGAGTATAAGTTAGGGAGAAAAAATGTCTTTTCTCACATTATATATATATATATATATATATATATATTACACTGGAATTCTTAAAGGTAATAACAGAGATACTAAGTCTTGTTGCAGAGAAAACTTTCGTGATAATGTTCAAGAATGAAAATTATTAATTTATTCACATAAAACATTCAAATAAGCAGGATGATAAAAGAGGGAGATCTAGATCTACATCCGATATTTCCTACTTCTGACGACGACAATCAGGTGAAAATCAGAGGGGGATGGTCGGTGCTAGGTGAACGGAAAGGAGCGAGCAACGGTCTTTTCCGGCGAAAATCTCGCCGGAATACTTTTGCTCCAAAAAAAATGGCCTCGGTGACTGGTGGTCAGCCTCC
Source organism: Capsicum pubescens (assembly GCA_030864215.1). Taxonomy (NCBI): domain Eukaryota; kingdom Viridiplantae; phylum Streptophyta; class Magnoliopsida; order Solanales; family Solanaceae; genus Capsicum; species Capsicum pubescens. The sequence continues at coordinate 49,121,769 of CM061540.1, read as the reverse complement.
GCCGCCGGAAACTGGTCAAGATCACAATATACCCAAACCATCTTTTGCAAAGTTATTACAAACACCTAACAAACCACAAGTTCAAATACCATTGAAAGAAATTTCATATTTACATGGGAAACCACGTATTATATGGGAAGAAGAGGAAGTTAATCAGATGATCATTAAAGAAGATTTGCAATATGCAGTTATTGGCAAATTTTCTTATGGCTGGCCGGAGATACAAGATCTGAGACGATTAATTCCAAAACAATGCGAGTTAAAAGGAGAAGTCCATAAAGCCAACAGTAGAAGGTCATTTGAATGATTGGCCTTGGTGGATGGGGAATACAAGTGGACAGTTCACTGTTAAGTCGGCCTGGGAGATCATTAGAAAGAAAAAAGAGAAAAGGAGAGATTTGAGTTCATTTGGAATAAGGGATTACCTTTTAAATACAATTTTATCCTTTGGAGGGTATGGCTCAAGAGGATTCCTACAGATGACAATTTAAAGAGAATGAATAAATGACAAGAATGAGGAAACTATGACCCATGTTTTACTAACATCTCCTATAGCTTTCAAACTTTGGAGACAATTTGCTCTTTTTGCAGGTATACAGGTACATGCTATGCAGATACAACAAATGGTTGTATTATGGTCGACCAAGGAGTCAAATTCGAAGCTGAACCTGATCTTCAAGGCTGTACCAGCCATAATCATGTGGACTTTATGGAAACGGAGGAACACTATTAAACATGGCGTTTCTATTCATTTTAATGGAGTGGTTTGCCAGGTCCAACAAGTGATTAAAAAGTTGATTAAATCATCATATCCATGGATTAAGCTGAAAGGATGGACATGGCCAGAAGTGGTGGACAGCTTGAGTACATATACACCAAAATTGCATTATCAAAAGGTGTTATGGAAGAAACCAGATATATTGCAATTAAAATGCAATACAGATGGTGCTTGCAGAGGAAACCCAGGGATGAGTTCATATGGTTTTTGCATTAGAGATGATACTGGAGATCTCGTGTATGCAAGAGCTAAAGGCCTAGGGATGGGCACTAATGTTGAAGCAGAAGCGATAGCAATCAAAGAAGCTATAAAGTTCTGTTATGACAAAGATTTCAAAAATCTTATCATTGAAACGGATTCTTTAGGCCTCAAACAAATGATTATCAAGCAGTGGAAAGTCCCGTGGCAAATAGTGGAGATCATTGAAGATATCTGGAGTTACATTCATCTCATAAATGCAACTATCATACATACCTTTAGGGAAGGTAATATGGTGGCAGACTCACTAGCAAATGAGGTAATAGAATCACAGGAAATGCATGAATATCACTGTTTTCAACAACTACCAATGGTAACAAGGAGACTGCTAAACATTGATAAGGATCAGATTCCAAACATAAGGATCAAAACAAGAAGGATTTCTCAGCAGTAACAAACCATTCCATCATGAATATTCACAAGAAATCAACAAGTTCAACCACAGTTCTTCACGCACCACCAGGAAGCTTTAAAAAGCACAATCAACAAAGTTTAACATCATGCCTGGAAGAACACAGACAGAGCTCGGGATCTGCGTGAAATGGAAGTGGTCCGGTCATGAGAGATACTCCATACCACCGGAATACAAAAGGGAAGCAGCAGCAGTTAGCGTTCAAATTTCACAAATTACATTAAGATGACAATAACTCACAGAGGAGAAATTGATAGATACATATTGGCTCCAATTGACCATGGTATTAACTGTTGAAAGCATCCACATAAGGAGGAAATGGAGCTTGGAATTCGGCAGCACTCAGCCACCATTGTTACGGACAGATTGAAGAGAAAAGAAAGAGTATTTGATACTCTTTCCTCAACTCAGAACTTAGAGAGACAATTAGGAAACTTCTCACATTCCTTTTTATTTGGGCCGGGTCTTTTATGGATCTGAATTTGGGCCTATTCTGTTTTGTAAAAAACTTTTTCGGTCTTATGATAATAAAAAGGTCCTAATGGACCATCAAAAATTTGTTAAAAAAAAAAAAAGCAGGATGATAAGATATCCTATGGGTTTGATTAACAAATCTCAAATGAAAATTAAGGCTCTTATCCATATAATTAATAGAACATGTCATAGCCGACACCAGATTTCACAAAAGTAAATGCTTTGTGCATTATTTTAAACGGACGGTGTACAAATAGCATGTGAATAGCCACGTAAGATCGATATAGCCTAAAATATGGCGTGTACGAGAAACTAATTGCAGAACAACAATTGTGCTTGTGAAACAGATTTATTCAGTTTGTGCAATAATGTACCATCATCTCGAATCCAAAGGCATAACAATAGGTAGGCATCTTCTCGACGATCTATACGAAGATCTAAAGGTGAACCAATAGACAAAGAGAGATGCTCTTCCTGCAGCCCAAGAATGTCTTCGTTCAAAGAGTTAGCAATGCTTTGGATGGTTTAATGCGACTAGCAGACCATGTAGTGCTCAATCAAATAGACACTGCCTACGATTTGGATTATCTCCCCGACTTAATGGAAAGAAAATCCCGTTCTACACTTCATCAAGACGAAAATCAATCAACTAGGAATGAAAATTCTATCACAACATAAGCTAATCATAGTATTCAGTAGGTAATCATATCTTTAGCGTACATAATATCTAAAACATCATAACTTTATCGAAGATCAGGTTGGTAATTCTAATCAACCTATATACACCTAGTGAGACAGTTTCATTGCAAGATATTTTCTACTTAAACATATAACATTATGAGGAAAAAGAAATACTCGGATTCCTTACTTATATTAACCAAATACCATCTATGTCGAACTAAATTCTCTTGAAAAACTTTATTAGAGAACTACATATATCATTTGTGCCTATGTACACAAATAAGTCCTGCAAAATTGACATTAGAGAATATGTCTATATGAAATCCAAATCAAACAAACTTTTACTCAAATAATTATCGAACGGAAAGAGAATCAAAAATGAAATCTAACTTAAAGAAAGAGAAACACATTCCCGAGAAAAAAAAAAATATTTTGAAGAAAAATCTCTAAATATGAAAATATGTAATAAAATGGAATTGACAGATGTACCTGTAATATTCTTTTTCTTCTTTTAATTGAAGCAACCCAGAATATTTTATACAAAAAGACAAAAGAAACAATCCTGAATTCAAAGTGATTAAGAAGTAGATGAATTTTATGAAGACAAAAACCTAAAATAGGGATTCATGTAGTAGTTATAATCGATTTTGTACTTGAGTTGGAGAGCTCTTCCTCTATCCACCAAATCATGTAAATGTATAGAAAGAGACAAATTTCAGATTAAAATAAGAGCGCACTAACAAATTTCTTTCTCACATCAGATAAATATATAAAGAGACCGATATATTATTAAAAAATAGTCTTAGGATTTTTTTTTTAATTTCTTGCAGAAACTAATGCATGATATAAGCAGTGTAACTGGCAGAACAAATTGATCATATCCTTATTTAACCTATGAAAAAATACATTTACAATCTGCTAAAGTAAAGATAGTCTCGAAAACACTAGTATAAATTAAAAAAATACAACCAATTACCATACTCTTGAACAACATTGCACATTCTTCTCAACAAATGCATGATTAAGCTGTTGAAAATACCCCCCGTATTCTGCATTTCTTTTGGTTAATGACATATAGAAAATGTACCTTTAAAGTAGAAAATACAATATTGATTAATTTGAAATTCAATACAAAAGATGACTAGTTACTAATTTACCAATAAATTTTGTACTATGTGTCAGTAATGTTGAAAGCTCGGCAATCTAGACACTTCACACGGTGCAACTCTCGTATCCTCATCCTCCAAAGCTATTGCTAATGCAGTCAAGCAACACACTCGACATAGTTATTGGTTTAAGAAAATTAGATTAATCAAATGTTAGATAACGTGATCCACACTACAATGTGAAAATTATGTTTTCTAACTTAAAAACAACAAAACAACTGTACACAACAAGATAATCGGTTGGACAGTCTCAGAAAAAAATTTAATTTTCTGTTCAGAACATCCCATAATTTTAAGATTATAGCAAGTCTACATTTCTTCTAACCATACCGAAAATATAAGTAGTGCATTCGGTCTGTACACATAATCGATTTTTCTCCAAGGAAGTGGTTCATCTATGGTATTATATTTTCCTTATAAAAATTGCTTTCCTTTGCTTGATAAAAGAGAAAGCGCTTTAGGAGCTAGTAGGTTAACAAAGCTTTACATTGTTCATTCATTCCTATGAAGAAGATAAGCAAATTGTTGTGGGTGAATTGACTTTAAAAGAACATAAAAATCCAATTAATCATAAAACCCAAATTTTATCAAGACGCATACGGAGCATGACCAAACAATTTCTAATAAACGATAAGAAACCCTAGCTTTTTTCACAAATCTAAAATAAATGAAAGCCCTAAAAACACAAAAATCGAACAAATAGAGAGAAAATAGGGGAAAGGGGCCTAAAAATGGGCAAGAGCAATGAACTCTTTGAATGCGAGAGAGATCTTGTTCCAAATTGTACACTGGTACAAATCCAAAAGTTTGTTTTACCTAACAAAAAAGCTTTCAATGTGCTGGATCCAGACTCCACAGCACCATGAAGCAAGTTTACATACTATTGTACAGCCATGACTGAATTTTACCGCAAAAGATGATAAAGAAGCCAACCCAGAGGGAGTTAGGGAGACGGAGAGAAACTGGGGGACGGAAGAAACTGGTGCTATTTACTCTCTATTAAGTTTAGATTTTATAAAGAATCAAAGGTATTAAATGGTGGGAATCTGAACCGTAGCTATAGCCCTTTGTTCTCAATTCACCGTTGCCACAGACATACCTATTGAAACAAGATTCACGTAATTGTTGCAATAAGTACCCCTATTGCGATGGTTCTAGCACTAATGCAATGATTCAATTGAGAAGTGTCTCAATAGGATCCATATTATTAAACAACGGTTATAATTGTTGCCATGGGCAAGCTATAGCAACGGTTTTACAAACGTTGCCAAACAAACTGTTACCGTAGATCTAATTTCTAGTAGCAGGTTTAGGTGATTTCTTCACCATTTGAGGTTGGGTAAGCTTCAAAATGTTAATTCCTTTACTTCTTATTAAAAACACCTTTAAACCTTGATTTCAAAATGAAATTTTGAGATTTTTATTGGTAAGTCTTTAAAATAGTTTTTCATCAGTTTGGGCTTCATTTTTAACTCATTTCCACATGAGTTTCAATTATAGACTCCTATAACATTGGATAATGTGTTTCTAAAGGAAAATTATAATTTTATCCCTTCCATTTTTTACTCATTTTGTAAATTATTTTTGGACCCATTTTATATAGGGTTAATATGGCTATCATTAGTTTTGTTTTACCTTGTAGAAGACATATTTGATTAGATTGGATACTTTTAGTGTTGATTTGAGAGAGTTTGGCTTTTGATTGAGGTTTTGGACTGCATTTGAACTTGCGAGTCTTCATTTAAGGCAAGTTGAGATGTACCTTGACTTTTTCCAAAGTGTTTTTATGTTGTATTGATTGTTTGCTTATATGTTGTGATTCATTTAAGATTGGGGGTCCCCCTTTGGTAGAATACGAGCATCTCTGTGGGTTTTGCAGTATTTGATGGAATTGTAGTTAGATTACTGTCTCGATTAGTTAGTATTACTACTAGTAAATATTAGGATGTAGATAGATAACCAGTGATTCTTGAATAATTGATAGTGAATGTCTATTTTAGAGCTTGAATCTCATTAGTGAAACTTATTGTGACAACTATGGTTTAGTGCCTTGTTAAGGAATAAATATATTATTATCATCATTATTTATGGAATGATTGAGTATTTAAAGGATATATAAAAGATGAACAAAATTATAATAGTTGAGGCCTAGTATTATAATAGTTTAGTATTCACTAAGTTTTGTATTTTCTAAGTGTATAATAGTTACTAAAAGAAAAGAGAAAGATTCAGTTCTTATACTAGTTGAGGTTGTATCAAATGAATTAAACATTACAATTTCGGGACTAGGATAAAAAAAATCATAATGTATGTAAAGTTCCAAGCAAAACTCTAAAAGAAACCCTTGTAAGCCAAAGGGATTGGAGTAGGCACTATATCGGTGATTGAAAATAGTATAAAAATTTCTATCTCTCTTTATATTATGTCGTTTACTATTTTATTTGATTTAAGTTTACTGAGTATATGAAATACCCCGTATTTTTCTAGCCTAAATTAACTCTCAATCCATGAGTTATTCAATATAAAATTTTTGAAATACTTAGTATTTTTCAGTTTAGAGTCTGCCATTGCGTAGAAAATTCAATTAGCTTTCTAACGATATAAAATTTGCCCAAATTTGATACTCGGACAAAGAGTTATGGCCGTTTTTGTAAGACAGTGCGCCATTTTGGCCACCAACGCGTCGCGGAGCATGACCAAATGATAATTGTCAAATCCAGTTCTCCATCGCAATATTGGCGTATCGCGCCAAGGCTCAATTTCATGATTGTCAATTTCCAGTGTACCAACGCGATTCCACCGTGTCGCGATGAGTTCAAATTTTAGAATCAAAGGGACATCGCGATTCCACCACATCGCGCCAAGCCCTCGGTTTCCAATTGTTTATTTCCAGTGGCCCGACGCGACCATGGTGCGTCGCGCCCAGGGCCTAGTTCGGAATTTTTTGACAAAAATTTAAAAGGTTGTCCAGGGTTAAATTAGTCTTTTCCCACGCTTTTAATACACTCAGATGTGGAATTTAATTCCTAAAAACGTTTAAACACATTCATTATTCAAATTTCCCCCCCAAATTAAAAGATATTCTCTCTCAATTAGAAAACCCTAGCTCTCAAGAAATCAAGAACAAATCTCAAGGATTCACCAAGAACTTCAAGAAACTCACAAATTAAGGCATGTTAGGTGTTCATCTATGGGTTTCTTCCACCCATAGAGCCCACAAATTCATTTTCAAACTACAAGATTGTTGAATTATGAACTTCCATGTTTGAATTGAATTGAATTCATGTTCATGTTATTGTTGGGACTTAGTCCATCATTAAATTACAAGCTTTTATGAAATTAATCATTATATGTGTTGATGTAGCCATGATAACTATATGTGTTGATTATTGTATAATCTAAGCATACTTCTCATGTGTTTGATAAAATACCTATATGAATGAAATAGTGCCATTATAACATGATAGCATGTATTCCCCATTCATGTATAAGTAGATGCCTTACAAGTGTTTGATTAAATGCCTCTATGAATGACTATGGACAAATATACATTGTTATAATTTTCAAGATTTTGCCATGCATTACTTTTTATGCTATCGAGTCCTGGAGTATTTAATACCCGACAATTTAGATGTTTACCTAGAGTCAGTGTCAGTTATAGAATAGTATTAGTCATGTCATGATCAGTAGTACTCTCAGTCAATTATAGAACTCAGTAGAACTCAGTCAGTTACAGAACTCAGGAAAACTCAGCAAACTCAGTATCAGTCCAGTCCAATTCAGTATACTCAGTTCAGTGTCCTTCAGTTGGGAATATGATTCAGCACCGAGTGAGTCCAAGAATGGGGACTCACCTGCCAGTAGAGGGTGTGATCCTTAGAAGCAATCATTGCATTCTAAAACAACGTAGCCAATGTAGGTTGAGATATCAAATATGCTAGTTAAGGGTTGATGAGGTATTTTAACCTGCCAGATAAGGGTTCCACCGTTCTCATTAGAGTACTTGCCAGATGAGGTTACCTCTCAGCTTGTCCTTACCCATGGCACGGTATTGACACTCTTCTAATTGGGGTTACAGATTGGACCCCAACTCAGTTATCTTATCTTATTTGAGGCATATCTGTTTGGTGATTACCTCTCACAGTTTCAGTCTCAGTCTTCAGTATAGAACTCAGTTCAGTTCTACAGAATTAGGACTGTCAGATACAGTCAATCGGTATCAGTAACTCAGATTATCAGTTACTCAGTATCAAAACTCAGTACTTAGCTTCAGAAAATATCAGTTATAGTAGATGTATATGCACAGTATTGAATACTTAGTATTTACAACAATTTCAGTTATCCATGTATCCTCATGTTTAGTTACTCTACAACATTCAGTCAAATATTGTTCATGTATATGAGCCCTTGCATTCAGCCTTACCTCATCTAGTATACCAGTACATTCCACGCACTGACGCATACTCTTTCTTTGCGCTATGGTGTCTTATATCATAGGTTCGAACGCTCAGGTTCCCGACCGTGCATAGAAACATTCAGATTCAGTCAACAGTACCAACTTTAGTAGTGGGTCCTCATCATTCGAAGATATTTTTTATTTCATTATTGCAGTAGACTCAGTACTTCAGTAGATGAAGTTAGTTGGGGGATTGTCCTATCAACTCCACTTTCAGACAGTTCAGATTAGAGGCTTTTCAGACTAGTTTTCAGACAGTACTCAATTTTACAGATATTATCATAGATGTTATATTTTATCAGTATTTCAGATGTTTGAACCTTATGGCATTTCAACCTATTATTCCACATTTATTACAGTATATTGTTCAGTGCTCACAACAGATATCAGTTATGGGTTAGCTTATGGTCCTTCGGGATCGTAAGTATCGTGTAGCGTCTAAGGTACAAACGCGGGGCGTTACAATATACTAACCTGTTGGGATGTCGATTGACTCGGCCTAACTGTTGATTCGAAAAGATTTCAATTCACCACTCCCCCTTTTTGATTTTCATTTAGTTTCAGAGTAAGTCTCACATTTAATAGTTTCTTAACCCTATATGAGTAAAGATCAAATGGTAAACAACCAAATTCCAGGAGCAATCCTTCATAATGGATGCTCACCAAATAGGCTACCTTACTTTAATAGACAACATTACTCGCATTGGAAGAACATATTTAGAATCTTTATTCAGTCAATTGATTTTAAAACTTGGGTCGTCATCAAGAAAGAGCCCAAACCTATTCTTGGACTAAAGGACAAGGAAAAGGGAAAAAGATTTGGAAGTACAATTAATCCTGAAACTTTGAAATCACAAAGGAGAAACAAAAGGTAATTAAAACTAATGTTAAAACTATTAGTTTACTTTGTTGTGCAGTTAATGGTTCGAAATTGACAAGATCTCAACCTGCAAAACTACTAAAGAAATATGGGACAAACTTGAGGTAACCTATGAGGGTACCACCAAAGTGACGAAAACTAGAATCGATGCACTTGTTAGTGAATATGAATTATTTAAAACGAATAATGATGAAAGAGTAGAATCAATGTTCTCATGTTTCAGCAATATCATGTGTGAACTCAAATAATTAGGAATGATCTCCTCAAATAGCCTTTAAGTCAAGAAACTAGTAAGAAGTCTTCCTAAAGTATAGGAAATCAAAGCAGCCATTCTAGAGAATTGAGATTTGCACAATATGACAAGCAATGAGCGATGAGGTAGTTTACTTGCATATGGAAAAAATCATATCAATAGGTATAATAAGGATGAGAAAAAAAACATATATCATTTAGTGTTGTCAGCCTTGAAGAAGAAGGAAACATAGATGAAGACAACAGTAAAGGTATGAACACGTAGCATTCAGTGTTGTTAGCCCCAAAGAAGAAGAAAACATAGATGAAGAAAATAATGAAGGCATGACTCTCATAAACTGTGGAGTTAGACATTTCTAAGTCAAGACAACAAAGGCCTCAACAAGCCTTCAAGAATAATGAATTCTCAAGAAATGGTGATCGTTGTTATCATTGTAGCAAACTTGTCTACATCAAAAAAATTATCCTAAATTGAGAAGGGCTTTCAAGAAAAATAAGAAATTCTGATTATGGATTGATGAAGATGAAATAGAGGACGATGTTGAAACTGCCAACATGTGCTTTATGGTCATAGGAGAATCCAGTAAGGTAAGACCCTTCAATTATTATAATTGTAATTTAATGCAATCTAATTTTGACATAATATCTGATGAACTTCAAAAGGTCATTAATGAATACAACAAGATTTCTCAAGAAAAGAAAAATTGGCAAATTCTATTAAGAAAAGAAAATTGAAAAAGAAAGCAAAAATTGGCATATTTAACTTGAAGTAAGCCAGATAGAAGTCTACTTGCTTCAAGAAGAACTTTATGAGCTTAAGATGCAACTAAATAGCATTAGAAAATTACCAAGTCAAAGCTCTGTCAAATCTAATGCCTTCAAAGCTAAATCTATATCTTCTTCTAACTCTTTCATATCTGTAAAAACTTTCTTTTCTCATTATAAACCAATCTGCTACACTTGTGGTAAATAAGGTCATAAATCATACCTCTGCAGACAATAATCTCTCAAAATCTGGATTTAGAGACCAAAAAAACTGCCTCTAACCCTTAAGGACCAAAGAAATTTGGGTACCTAAAAAACTAATCTTCCTATTTAAAAATACACCACCAAAATCTACAAGAAAGGAATATGGATAATAAATAGTGATTGTTTCAGAAACATGACGGAGAAGAAAGAAAAAGTTAGTACTGGAAAGAAAATTAATGATGGATCTGTCAGATTTGAAGATAATGCTAATGGAGAAGTTGTAGGAGTCAGCTCTGTAAAGATTATCTCCTTATGCGATATAATCAAAGTATACTTGGTGGATGAACTCAAATACAACTTGCGAAGCATTAGTCCACTTTTTGATATTGGATCAAACGTATCGTTCAATTCTATGAAATGTAACATTAGACAAGAAAAAAAAGGATATCACTCTTATTAGTGATTGAGTAAAAAATATTTATGTGTTGAACAATGTCAAATTCCCTACTTTAAATTATGTTACTACTCAAACTAGTAATCCTTGATTATAGAATAGAAAGCTTGGGTGTGCAAGTATGCACGTCATACAAAGCTTTCACTACTTGAATTGGTGAATGATATATCAAAACTAAAGTATAAAAAGTATCATATATGTGATGCTTGTCAACATGGTAAGCAGACTCGAACATCCTTTAAAGTCAAGGATGTTGTCAGTACTACCAAGTCACTTTAAACAATCCATGTGGATCTATTTGGACCCAGAACAACCAGCATTAGTAGAAAAAAATATGTGTTGGTTATCATTAATGATTTCTCTAGATTCACATGGGCTAACAAACATGAAGCATTCACTAACTTTGATATTTTTTATAGAAACGTTCAAAGAGAGGCAGGTTACTTCATAACTTTTGTTCACTGTGACTATGATGGAGAATTTGAAAATAAGGCCTTTGAAGAATATTTTGCTCAAAATGGCTATACTCAAGACTTCTCGTCAATACAGTTCACAACTAAAGGGAGTTGTCAAATAAAAAAAAAGATCCCTACAAGAAACTTCTAGAACCATGTTGCTGGAACAAAGTCTTCATGATCATTTCTGCGAAAAAGCAGTAAGCACAACATATCATATTTTCAATAGGTGATTAATTAGGCCTATCCTAAAAAAGACTTCATATGAGATTTGGAGAGGAAAGAAGTCTAACATCAGCTATTTTTATATGTTCGGATGTAAATATTTCATTCATAATAATGCTAAGAATAATCTAGAAAAATTTGATCCACAAAGTGACGAAGGTATTTTTCTTAGATATTGTCCTACTAGTTGTACATTTAGGGCTTTCAATAAATGAAATTTATGCATTGAAAAATCTATGCATATAGTTTTTGATGATTCTAATCCTATTCCTATGAGCTTGAGTTTTAATGAAGAATAGGTGAATGATTCACAAAACAAAGTCACCACAGAAATAACAGCACAAACTGACACTAAGTCAACTACAACATTGCAAAAATAACTACCTCCATTGAGACATCCAAAATAAAATTCTGAGAGAATAAAGATACGGTGCAGGTTATCCAAATAATTTCATCACTGAAAATCTAAATAATCAAATTCAAACAAGAGGTTCATTGAGGAAACAAGCATTAGTATCTCTTGTATCGCAATTAGAATCCAAAAAGGTTTATGAAGAACTCAAAGATGAGTCATGGATTAAGCTATAAAAGAAGAGCTCTTTAGAGAGAAATAAAGTTTGGAATCTAGTGAAAATACTAAAGAATCGCTTTGTCATTTGGACTAGATAGGTCTATTGAAATAACATGAACAAAAAAGGTAAGGTTGTCAGAAATAAAGCCGGTCGGTAGATCAGTTTTACTCTCAACAAGAAGATATTGAATATGATAAAACCATCGTTCCTGTATTAAAGTTGGAATATATTCACATTATTTTAGCATTTGCTTCCTTTAAACATTTTAAAATTATTTCAAATGAATGTAAAGAGTGCTTTTTTTATTGATGAAGAATTTTTTGTTAAACAACCCCTTGGTTTTGAAAATCCTTCATGTCCATATTACTTTTCAAACTCTCAAAAAGAACTTTATGGTCTCCAACAAGCTCCAAAGGCTTGGTTTGAGAGAATAAGTACTTTTCTGCCAAATAACAATTTTTAAAGAGGTAAAATCGACACTACTATCTTTATTTAAAAATTAGATTCAAGCATTCTCATTTTACAAATTTATGTGGATAATATTATCTTTGAAATTCCTAACACTACCTTGTGCTAGAATTTTGCAAACTTATGAAGGGAGAATTTGAAATAAGTCTCACGGAAGAACTGACATTCTTCTTGGGACATCAAATCAAACAGTGCTATAAGGGGCCCTTTATCAGCCAGTGAGAATATACAAAGAAACTTATTAAGAAATTTAAATAGAAAAAAGCAAATATTTGGAACACCTATGAGTCCTTCCACAAGTTTAGACATAGATACTTCAGGAAAAGATGTGGATGAAAAGACATATCAAGGAATGATTAGTTCTCTACTATACGTGATAGCAAGTCGACTAGACATTAGGTTTAGTATTTTTAAGTGTGCAAGGTTCTAGTAGGCTCCCAAGAAATCACATCTGAATGCAGTCGAATTATTTGATACCTTATCAGCTCTAAAGACAATAGATTATGGTACCCTCATTTCTAAGATTTTAAATTAATTAATTATTCAGTTGTTGACTTTACATGTGATAAAAATAATTTAAAATGCACTATCAACACCTGACAAATTCTTAGAGATGTACTAATTTCATTTCATAATAAGAATCAAACTTCAATCACACTATCGACCACCAAATTTAAATATTTGGCTATTGGTAGTTGCAGGACTCAGTTATCGTGGATGATGCATCAGTTACATGATTTTTATTTGATGTATGAATATGTGCCTATTATGTGTGACACCACTAGTGCCATTAGTTTATCTAAATATATTGTGCATCATTCTAGGGTAAAGTATATTGATATTAAACATTATTTTATTCATGATAATGCTAAAAATGGAGAGTTTGTGTTCAAATTTATTGATTATGAAAATCATCTTGCTGTCATTTTTATAAAACCCTTGTTGGAAGAAAGGTTTTGTTTCCTTTGAAAATATATTGATGTTGTGTGAATTAATAATATATGATTACCGTGTTATATTTTAGTTGCATATATTTTTTAATCCTGTCATATATGTTCTCCTTTTTGATGTACACATTCTTCCTTAATTAGTACTCCTCTATTTAATGATCACTTTTTCTTCCTCTGTTCTTCCCCTCTTTCTTACTTTTCATGCCTTTTTATCTTTCCCATAAATCTTTGCATCTTTCCATTCACATTTTTTTCTCTTGCTGACAAATCCTTTATTTAGCCCTTTTTTCTCTTTTAATCTCATCACTTCCTTTTGAGCTGAACAATATCAATGGACAACTTCGAAAAATCTACCCTCAATTGTCACTCTGACAATCGAGAACCAATTCTCATAGATGGTTTGTTTGAGCGGAAATTCTTTAATTTTCCGCCTACTACCAAATCTTAGAAATGTCCCTCTACTAGCAAGAATGAACCTCGTAAGAAATCCCGCTCTATCTTCCCTGATTATCTTATTCAAAAAGACATGTATTTGTGGCATTTCAAAATTAAAATATAGTGTCTGATAGAATCATTAATTTATAGAAATTGAAAGAATCTAATTTCAATTTAAGTATCTTTTTTTAAGTCTCAAAATTTACCCTTTGTTCTTTATCTCAGTGGTTTAGAAGTTTTTAAAGATCCCATCAGAATGTTCTATGTTAATCTTTGTGATTCTAAAGATAGTGGTGAGTTAGAAACCCTTGTGTTGGGTACAAATATCATTATAAATGACTTTCTATTTGAGAAGGTGTTTTACCCTAAATTTTCTGGAGTTGTTCTATGAATGGTACCAGGCCAGAAAACTTTGAAGTAACTCTTAAGGAAGCCAAATTGGATATTGTTGAACCCGATGCAGAAGTGTCAACTTTTGGACCTTTATCTTTGTTCTTTAAGAATGAGATTTTGGCCCATATCATCACTTCTACCTTGATCCCTAGAAAGGTTCCCTTATCGATAACTAGCATGGTAACTATTATTATAAGAAAACTCAATCAAGGGTAGATAATCATACCAATTTCCTTTGAAGACAATCATACAAGATCTCAACATGTCTTCTAGAGTTTGGATAGTACGCTCGGCCTGACCATCTATCTGAGGTGGAAAGTGGTACTAAGCTTCACATTTATAACAAGGACTTTCTGAAATGATTGCCAAAATTAAGAAGTAAACTGAGTACCTCAGTATGAAATGATAGATAATGAAATACCATAAATTCTTACTAACTGCTGAACATATAACTTAGAATAATCTTCAACTGCATCTGAGGTTAACTGGCAAGAAATAGGTTGACTTGGTGATTCGATCCATGATGACCCAAATCAAATCATACTGACATCTTGTGCGGGAAAGTCCTATAATAAAATTCATATTAATGACCTCCAACTTCCAAGTAGGGATGCCAATATACAGAAGTGCACCTTTTGGTCTTTGGTGCTCAACTTTCACTTGCTGACAACTGGGACACTTAGCCACAAACTTTGCTATATCCCTTTTCATACCATTCCACCAAACTTTCTTCATATCGCAGTATATCTCGGTGGCCCCAGGGTGAATTGAGTACTTAGAACTATGGGCTTCCACTAATATCCTTTCTCTCAACCCATCAATGTTGGGAACACATAAATAACTTTGATAGTGAAGGACACTATCACTCCTTTAGGATAAAACTTCAACCTTTTGCGAATAAACTATATCTATTAACTGGCTAGGTATAGGATCATCACATTGTTTCTCTTTTACTTTAGCTACTAAGGTTGATTCTAAACCGTTCTGAACCATTACACCACAATCATCCGTGTCATGCAAATGAACTCCCAGTTAAGCTAATTTGTGCACCTCCTTGGCTAACTTCTTCTTCTCTTTTTCCACATGGGCTACACTACTCATAGACAACCTACTCAAAGCATCAACTACCACATTTGCCTTACCCAAATAGTTTCTACCATATTTTTTGCATGTTGGATTTGTTCTTCCCCTAGAAATGCTACCCTGAGATCTGTAGCCACTGCCCTATCCCATTGATCCTTCTTAGTCCTAGGCGTGGGGTACTGGCTAAAAACGGTATGAGTGCCAGCGAATAACTTTGAAATTAAGAATGGTTTCCCTCTTGACTTATGATGATCATACTTAAACTGCCCGATCCTAACCTTCTTGGTCTACTTTTCTTGTTCCTTTAGTTTCTCAGCCTCATGTTGTTTTCATGGGTCATCAATCAAAAAATGTCCATATCCCCAATCTACATGTTATTCCTACACTCCTTGACTACCAAATCTGATACTCCAGTGATAAATTTACTCACGCGAGCCCTAGAATCTGGCAGCAACTCTTGTGTATACTTAAATAGGTGGTAAACTTGAGAATATTTTTTTCAATGACATAGAGCCCCGCCTAAGGTTTATGAACTCCTCCACCTTAGCCTCCTTGTACCACAATTAAAGAACCTATCCATAAAAGTCATTTGAAATACACTCCAACTTATTAGAGATACATTGTCAACCCTGCCTTCGTTCCACATAGTGACCCAGTCATTAATAACATCCTTCAACTGATAGGATGCCAATTCCACACTCTCATCTTATGTGACATGCATAGTCTGAGTGATTTGATTTACCTCATCAATGAAAAATTATGGATCCCCATTCACCTTTAAATTAAAGAACTCTAGTGGGTTCATCCTCATGAAATCTCAAACTCTGGTGGTAGTTAAGTTACTATTCTACTAGATTAGGACTGCTGTTTGCTGATTACCTGTAAGTCCCTGCAAAATTCTAAGCTGAAATCAATCTTTTTAAATCTTGTTAAGGGGTCCCAGACTTAGAAAATTTTAGTTAAGTATTCTTACTTAGAGTTATTTTAGCCTTCATAAGTTGAAAATCTTATTTTACGACCCTTATGACCTTAAAATATTGATTTTTAGATTGATTCATGATTAAGAATATCAGTAGGTCACTTAGGGTAAGTTTGGGATATTTTAGACTTTGTTTGAAGCACCTTTGTGAGCCCAAACCAATTAATCAACACTATCTAGATGCGCCGCATCACCTGTCGCATTAATAAATGTTTTTCCTAGCTCCCAGTGTCAATTTCTAGTGAGATGATGCAGACTCGATACAGCACGTCAGCCATAGCATCGACCCCATCACCGCGATGCATTGATTTGTACATTGCTTAGCGCATTTTTCAGTAATTCAAACAACGTCCAGAGAGGTATTTGGGACATTTTCCCCACTTCAAACCAGCCCTTAAAACATGAAATTCAGCCCTCACAAAGCAAATTACACTCTTTTTTCTCAAATTACTCTAAAAAACCAAACCCTAGAACATCAATTTCAGGATCAATCCTTAAAAACACTCCATCAATTTTCATGAATCCAAGCATTAAGGTATGTCAAGTTTTCTTCCAAGGATTTCCTTCCACCCTAGGAGTTCAAGAAACTGTTTTAAACTACAAGTTAATGGAATTGATGAATTTCATGATTTGATTTGAGTGTGGTTATGACTATCATGTTAATTGGGTTTTTAATCCATGGTTTATTACAAGTTCCATGTGAAATTAATTATCACGTGTATTGTATTATGTGAATTCATGTTAAAGCCCTTGAAATTGTGAATTTGGAATTGAAATTATAATACCTACATATTGTTTAGTATCATGTGTATAGTTTGTGTTCCGTAAGTGTTTGATAAATTGCTCATGTGAACTAAAAGGGGAAAATCATGTCATGCTGGCTTATGTACAAGTTATATCTTACAAGTGTTTGATAAAATATCTCTATGAATGAGTTATGAACAAATACACATGGTTATGCTTTTCAAGTTTATGCTATGATTTACTTCTCATGCTATCGAGTCCTGGGGGTATTCAATACCAGAAAACTTAGCTGTTATCTAGAGTTACAGTAGTTACAAAATAGTATCAGTAGTGTCACAAAAAGAAGTACTCAAAAATCCAGTCACAGTCTCAGTATTCAGTTCAGAACTCAGTCAGTTAACCAAACTCAATAATATTCAGTCAGCTAATAGAATTCAGTAGTACTCCACCAGTTAGCGGAACTCACTGAACTCAGTTTAGTTTAGTTACAGTTCAGTCAAGCCTAGTATGAACTAGGAATAAGTCCAGTGTCTATTCAATTGGGAGTAGGATTTAGTATCGAGTGAACCTAGGGATGGGGGCATTCCTGCGAGCAGAGGGTTTGACCCTTAGTAGAAATTCCTCCATTACAGAACTACGTAGTAGCATAGGTTGAAATTTCTTCCTGCCAGAATATAGTTGATATATCTCTTTTGAGTTTTCCTGCCAGCAAGGGTTAATGAAAGAGATTTCTGTTAGAGAGGGTTAACTCACAGCTTATCCTTACCCATGGCATAGTACTGACACCCTTCCAACTAGGGTTACAGGTTGGACCCCAATCTATTCAGAAAAGGGCATATCATTTAGATGATTACTTCTTATAATTTCAGTTTCAGTCCCAGTATAGAACTCAGTTCAGCTCTACAAATTTAGGACTATTAGATACAATCACCCAACTCAATATAGAACTCAAATTAGTTCTATAGAATTAGTCCTGTCAGAAATAGTCACTCAGATATCAGTATTACAGAACCAATAAACTCCGATATCAGTTAATCAGTATTCAAAACTCAGTAACCAGTGTTATCATGACCTCATCAACAGTTTAAGCATTCATGCATGTACTCTCATTCAGTTATGTTCATGTTAGTCATTCAGTTATTGTTCATGCATATGAACCCCTGCATATCAGCCTACCTCACTTAGCATACTAGTACATTCAAAGTATTGTTGCATACTTTTGTTTTGTGCTATTGTAAGATCCCGCAAATTCACGTGTCAAAATCATCTCTTTAATCTTTTTAAAAGCTCCACACTTAGAAAGTTTTATCTAAGTGTTTAAGACTTAGTCTCATTTTAAGCATCCGAACTTCGAGGAATTATTTAACGACCTTCCTGACCTCCGTTTTTTGATTTTTAAGTTGCGTTGCGATGGACAAGGTTGTAGTACATCCCGAGTGAGTTTCAGAATTTTTAGAGGAGCGTAAGAGCATGTTTGGGTTTCAAAAATAGTAGCCCAAGGCTACAGCAAGGCGCCGCCCAGGTTCTCCTCTATGGAGAAGCAAGGTGCCGCCCAGGTTCTCCCCTGGGAATAGCTGGGCGCCGCCCAGGCTGGAGCCTTTGTGCCTAATTTTCAGCATTCCTCCTCCATGCTTTGCGGGGTAATTTGGTAAATTTCCCACCCCTATATATACTTATAAACACGGGATTTGACCCTTTTGAAACCAAAATATACTAGTTTCTCTCAATTTTCTCCCAAGAACAAGCTTAGGGTTTCAATAAGGATATAATTAAAGGCTCAAAGTCAAGAATCTCTCCATCAATCTTCATAGAATCAAGAACTAAGGTATGCAATGTGTTC
Source organism: Capsicum pubescens (assembly GCA_030864215.1). Classification (NCBI taxonomy): domain Eukaryota; kingdom Viridiplantae; phylum Streptophyta; class Magnoliopsida; order Solanales; family Solanaceae; genus Capsicum; species Capsicum pubescens. The sequence continues at coordinate 49,102,845 of CM061540.1, read as the reverse complement.
ATTCATAGGTTCCTTTCACCCATGAAGTCCAAGAATCAAGTTTTAAAATACAAATTGATATGTTTATGGTGTGTATTGATTTTGATCATGTTTAAGTCCTTGTGTGATTCCCAAGTTGGAATCTTTACGTGTTATTCATGAAACCATTTTGTTGTATGTGTGTAATTGATGGAATTTAGTTGATTCATGGAGATCGAAGTGATAATTTGATGCTTATGCCTATGACTTAGTTTGTGCATGCAAGGTGTTTGATGAAATGCTTAAATGACTAGAAACCATGCAATTTATCTTGAATGTGACCTAAATGATAGATGCATGATATCCTCTTATGGTTAAATGACTCCAATGCTATTGTTGTGCTATTTATATGTTGTTGGAATGCCCATGATATTAGAATATGAACTTGTGATACATTTATATTCATTCCTAGTTATACACAAGAACTATAATAACTATGCGCTTCATGAAATCCCCAACTTATGATATTATGGATTGTTGATATTGGTTATATACTCAAGAAGTGTCAAGTTATGTCAGGTTCATGTTATCGAGTCCTGGGGGTAATTGTACCCAAAAAATATAGCTGTGTTCCTAGAGTCAGTGTCATATTTTTAAGATACTCCCAGTCAAGCCATGATCAGTAGAATTCAGTCAGTCTTATGACTCAGGAAAACTCTCAGAAATCTCAGTAATTCAGTAATCTCAGTAGTATTCCATCAATCAACTAAACACCATGAACTCAGTTCAGTTAATCATGTTCAGTGTCTATTCAGATGGGAGTAGGAGTTAGCACCGAGTGAACCCAAGGATAGAAACACACACATCCAGAGCAAGGGTGTGATATCTAGAAATAATTCTTGTGTTACAGAACTATGTAGCCAGAATAGATTGAGACATCAACACTATCAGATAGAGGGTTGATGAGGTAGATTAACACTATTAGATGAGGGTCCCACTATTCTCTTATAGGAATACTAACAGATGAGGGTCACCCATAACTTGTCTTTACTCATGGCACGGTACTGACACCCTTCCAATTGGGGTTACAGATTGGACCCCAACTTAGCTATAATAGCTTATTAGGGGTATGTAGGTTAGATAACTACTTCCTATAGTCTCAGTCTCAGTATCAGTAATAGAACTTAGATAGTTCTTCAGTTTCAGGGCTGTCAGATACAGTCAACTCAATACAGCATGGAACTCAGCTATTTCCATAAAAAACTAGACTATCAGATAAGTTGCCCAGTATCAGTTATATCAGTTATCAGTATTACATGTTATCAGTATTCAGACTCAGTACCATGTTGTCATGATATCAGTTTCAGTTTCATATTTCATGCATGTATTCTCACGTTCACGATAGTCAGTCAGTTAGTATTGTTCATGCATATGAACCCCATACATTTAGCCTACCTCACTTTCATACTTAGTATATTTAATCATACTGACGCATTCACGCTATGGTGTTTTATTATACCATAGGTTCAAGAGCACCAGATCTAATTCCAGAGCATCAGTAGTATTCCCATCTTCAACAGTCAGTGAGTCCTCATCACTCGAGGATGATATCATTTTATTATTTTATTATTTCAGTAGCCAAAGTTAGTTGGGGACATGTCCCATCAACTCCTTATTCAGACTATTCAGACAATAAAGGCTTTCAGACTAGATTCAGACTAGCATGATCAGACAGTTATTTCAGTTTTGTTTTGATATTGTTATACCATATTATTCAGACATTATGATTCAATCTTATTTATAGTGTGTATATATATATTGTAGTTCTCAGGTACAAATATTAGTGATGGGTTAGCTTGTGGTCCCTTGGGGTCATGCGCACCGTGTGGCATTTTGGTTCAGAAAATCGAGGCATTACAAACTTGGTATCAGAGCCTAAGGTTAAATAGTGTCCTAGGAAATCTTAAAACCGCATCTAGTAAAGTCTTATACATGGATGTGTTGCGCGCCACATTTACGTGCAAGAGTCTATGAGATATTTTAGGAACAGTTTCCCTTCTTTCAGTATTCATGTCGTACTAATGAGACTACTCTCAAATTAAACTCCCAGTATAACCCTTATCTCTTCCTTTACAGAACATGCCTCCCAAAAGAATAAATGGGAATTAGTCAACCCCTTAGCCCATCCAAGCAGATCCCTTGGACGAACATGTTTCTCATGCAGAGTTCAGAGCTGCATTCACTACTCTTGCTAACTCAGTTGCTGATCAGAATAAACGTCCAACTGTCATTTCGGCCAATCCAGTGGCCAACTCTACTGCAGCCAGGATTCAAGATTTCACTCGAATGAATCCTCCATTCACAGGGTCTAAGTCAGACGAGGACCCGCAGGAATTCCTAGATCAAGTTTAGAAGGTTACAGACATCATGGGGTGACTGCTAGTAAGAGTGCTGAGCTAGCTGCATATCAGTTGAAAGATATGGCTCATACTTAGTACAAGCAGTGGACATCAACAAGGGCAATTGATGTAGGGTTAATAGAGTGGGAGGAGTTTGCTTCTGCGTTTTTTGATAGTTTTTTCCCTTAGAGCTGAGAAAAGCTAAGGTGTTAGAATTCATCAATATCAGGCAGGGAAACATGACAGTGAAAGAGTATTCTCTTAAGTTTACTTAACTAGCTAGATATGCTCCGCATGTGGTTGCAGACAATCGATCCAGAATGAGTAAGTTTTTCTCAAGGGTGAATGATAGCGTGGTCAATAAGTGTAGGACCGTGATGCTAAATGGTGACATAACCCTGGCTAGGCTTATGACTCATACTCAACTGATAGAAGAGAAGAATGTTAAGAAAAGGGAGCAACAGAATAAGAGAGCAAAGAAAGGTAGTTTCAACTTTGCTCAGCCTAAATTAGAGGGTGGTAACCATTCTCAGTTCTGCCCAAAGTCTTCTATTCCATCTCCTTCTTCAGCCAGTGCTCCAGCTCCTAAATTCAGAGATAGGGCGCCAGGCCCTAAAACTCAAGGCAGTGTTAGTAGTGCCCAAATAAATCCCCTATGTCAGACTTGTGGAAAGAACCACAAGGGTACTTGTAGAGTGGGTAGCGATGTTTGCTTTGGTTATGGAAAGCTCGGACACAGAGTCAGAGATTGTCTATAGTTAGGTTGTCAGAGTTATCTCCATTCCTCAGCTCAGTCTGTCGCCCGAATCAGCATGGTGCCACCTCCAGTGCTAATAGTGGGCAATGCCCAAACAGACTCTATGCTCTCCAAACCCGACAGGATCAGGAAAATTCTTCTAATGTGGTTACTGGCACGTTACATATCTTTCATGTTTATTTTTATGCTTTACTAGACCGAGGAGCTTCTTTGTCTTTTGTTACTCTTTATATAGCAACCGATTTTGGAGTCAGTCCCGAAATTCTAGTATATCCCTTCTCAGTATCTACCCCAGTGGGTAAAACCATCATAGCTCGGAGGTTATACAGGAACTTCCTGGTTATGGTATCTCAGAAAGTCACTTCAGCAAACTTAGTTAAATTAGAGATGACTGATTTTGATGTCATTCTTGGCATGAATTGGCTTTATTTCTGCTATGCTAGAGTCGACAGCAGAAATATAATAGTTTAGTTTCAGTTTCATAATGAATCCGCCTTAAAATGGAGGGGTAGTATTTCCGCATTCAGAGGTCAGCTTGTTTCCTACCTACGGGCTAGGAAAATAATATCCAAAGGTTGTATCTATCATCTTGTTTGAGTTAAGGACACTAGCTCCGAAACTTCTAGTCTTGAATCAGTCCCAGTCATGAATGAATATTCAGACGTCTTTCCCGAAGATCTTCTAGGGATTCCTCCCAAAAGGGAAATAGACTTTGGCATTGATCTTCTCATAGATACTCACCCGATATCTATTCCACTATATAGAATGTCACTAGCAAAACTCAGAGAGTTAAAAGAATAGTTAAAGGATCTCTTAGATAAGGGATTCATCAGACCTAGTATTCCCCCGTGGGGTGCACCAGTCTTATTCATGCGAAAGAAAGATGGTTCTCTCAGGATGTGTATAGACTACCGTCAACTTAATACAGTTACGGTCAAGAACAAGTATCTACTTTCTTGAATCAATGACTTATTTGACCAACTTCAGGGTGCCAGTTACTTCTCCAAGATAGACATCAGATCAGGCTATCATCAGCTCAGAGTCAGAGTAAGTGATATTCTGAAAATAGCTTTTCCAAACTCGGTATGGTCACTTCAAATTCATAGTCATGTCCTTTTGTCCTACCAATGCTCCTACCACTTTCATGGAATTGATGAACCATGTGTTCAAGCAGTACTTGGACATGTTCGTCATAGTCTTCATAGATAAAATCCTTGTCTATTCCCGCAGTGAGCAGGATCACGCAGACCATCTCAGAACAATACTTCAGACTCTTAGAAATCATCAGTTGTTTGCCAAATTTAGTAAGTGTGAATTTTGGCTAAGGTCAGTATCATTCCTTAGTTATATCATTTTTGGTGATGGCATTGGAGTTGATCCTCAAAAGACTGAAGCCGTGAGTAACTGGCCCAGACCCATTTCTCCATCAGATAGCAAGAGTTTCTTGGGTTTGGCTGGCTATTACCATCAGTTTGTTGAAGGATTTTTATCCATTGCATCCCCTATGTCTATATTGACTCAGAAGAAAGTTAAGTTTCAGTTGTCAGATTCATGCGAGAAGAATTTTTAGGAGTTGAAGACTCGACTCACCTCATCCCTAATTTTGATTCTTCCAGATGGTTCAGATAGTTTTGTTGTGTACTGTGATGCATCTAGAGTAGGTTTGGGTTGTGTCCTCATACAACATGGTAAGGTCATAGCCTACGCCTCCAGGTAGATTAAACCCCATGAAAAGAATTATCCTACTCATGATCTTGAGTTAGCAGCCGTAGTATTTGCCTTAAGGATTTGGAGTTATTACTTGTATGGGGTGCATGTAGATGTATTCACAGATCTTAAAAGTCTTCAATACATATTCTCTCAGAAAGACCTCAACCTTCATCAGAGAAGGTGGTTAGAGCTCTTGAAAAATTACGACATGAGTGTTCTTTATCTTCCGGCCAAGGCTAATGTAGTGGCTGATGCTCTCAGTAGACTGTCTATGGGTAGTATTGCTCATGTCGAGGATAGTAAGAATAAGTTAGATCAAGAAGTCCATTAGCTTTCCAGAGTAGGTGTCCGCTTAGTCGATTCTTCAGAGGGTAGTGTATGGGTTCAGAACAGTTCAGAATCATCTCTAATTTTCGAGGTAAAAGAAAAGCAAGATAGAGATCCCAGTTTAGTCAAGTTGAAAGAGTTAGTCAGCAATCAGAAAGTAGAGGTTTTCTCCCAAGGGGGAGATGGTGTGTTACGTTGTCAGGGTCATCTTTGTGTTCTAGGTGTAGATGACTTAAGACAACGAATTCTTGCAGATGCATATGGTGCGCGATACTCTATTCCTCTAGGGGCCACTAAGATGTACTATGACTTACGGGAGATATATCGGTGGAGTGGGATGAAGAGAGATGTTGCAGAGTTTATGTCTAAGTGCTCTACATATCAGCAGGTTAAGATAGAGCATCAGAAACCTAGTGTTCCATGCAGGAGTTTATTATTCCCACTTGGAAATGGGAAGAAGTGAACATCGACTTTGTGATGGGCTTGCCTCATACTCGTCGTCAATATTATTTAGTTTGGGTCATTGTAGACAAGATGACCAAATCAACTCATTTTCTTCCAGTTTATACCTCATATTCAACCGAGGATTATGCCAAACTCTTTATCAAAGAGTTGGTCCGATTGCACGGTGTTCCATTATCTATTATCTCAGACCGAGGTACCCAGTTCACCTTTTATTTTTGGAAAGGTTTCCAAAAGGGTCAAGGTACCCAAGTTCATCTCAGTACAGCCTTTTACCCTCAGGCAGATGGTCAAGCAGAAAGGACCATTTAGACCTTAGAAGATATGCTAAGGGCGTGTGCGATTGATTTCAAGGGAAGTTGGGATGACCACTTTTCTTTGATTTAGTTTGCATACAACAACAACTATCATTCCAGTATTAAGATGGATCCATTTGAAGCTCTTTATGATAGGAGATGTAGATCTACAGTCGATTGGTTCGAAGTTAGTGAGGCCTCAGTCATAGTACCTGATTTAGTATTCGATGCCTTAGAAAAAGTTCAGTTGATCAGAGAGAGACTTCGTACTTCTTAGAGCCGACAAAAGTCTTATGCAGATGTACGCAGAAAGGATCTCGAGTTCGAGATTGGTGACTTTTTATATCTCAATATCTTTTCCATTAAGGAAGTAAAGAGATTCGGCAAGAAGGGAAAACTCAGTCCCCAATATGTTGGTCCCTTCAAAATTATCGGTCGCTCTGGCAAAGTAGCTTATGAGCTTGAGTTGCCTTCAGATCTAACCTCAGTTCATCCAGTGTTCCATGTCTCTTTGCTCAAGAAGTGTATAAGTGGTCATCAGTTGTAGTTCCTACTCAGAGCATAGATATTTGGAATGACCTCTCTTATGAAGAGATTTTAGTCAAAATCCTAGACTACCAAACTCGTAGACTGAGGAACAAAGAAGTCCTTCTAGTCAAAGTTCTTTGGAAAAATTAGTCCGTTGAGGGAGCTACTTGAGAAGTAGAAGCATACATGAGAACCAAGTGCCCTCACCTCTTCTCCACAAACTCAGATCTAGCTCAAGGTAATAGTTCTCTTTAAGCTTATTCAGTTTCATGTTAAGAATTCTATTATAACTTGGTATCCATTACCGTTATATGTTCTTCATAAGCTCATGTTTCAGTATATACATGCATTCATGTATTAGTTTAGACACGTAATCATACATCAGACATGCATTCTCATTGTGAGAAATTCAGCTCATCAGAACACTCAGTCATGCATTCATGAGTCAGTCATCCATGCATCAGATATGTATGAGTTCAGCTTATCAGTCATGCATCAGATATGCATGTCCAGTATATGGTATTTAGCTTATAAGTCATGTCAGTCATGTTTCAATAGGGTATGTCTTGTACGTACTCCAGTTAACCTTTTCCCTTTTCAGCCAGTCTCATTCAAGGACGAATGTTCCCGAGGGGTATATATTGTAAGATCCCGCAAATTCACATGTCAAAAATCATCTCTTTAAGCTCTTTAAAAGCTCCAACACTTAGAAAATTTTAGCCAAGTGTTTAAGACTTAGTCTCATTTTAAGCCTCCAAACTTCAGAGAATTATTTGACGACCTTCCCGACCTTCGTTTTTTAATTTTCAAATTGCGTTGCGATAGGGTAAGGTCATAGTACATCCCAGGTGAGTTTTGGAAATTTTTGAAGTAGTGTAAGGGAATGTTTGGATTTTAGAAATAGTAGTCCAAAGCTACAGCTAGGCACCACCCAGGTTCTCCCCTGTGGAGAAGAAAGACGCCCCCTAGGTTCTCTCCTGGGAATAGCTGGGCGCCGCCCAGGCTGGAGCCTTTATGCCCAATTTTCAGCATTTCACTTCCATGCTTTGAGGGGTAATTTGGTCAATTTACCATCCCTATATATACTCATAAACACGGTATTTGACCCTTTTAAAGCCAAAATATACTAGTTTCTCTCAATTTTCTCCCAAGAACAAGATAAGGGTTTCAATAGGGATCTAATTTAAAGGCTCAAAGTCAAGAATCTCTCCATCAATCTTCATAGAATCAAGAACTAAGGTATGCAATGTGTTCATTCATGGGTTCCTTTCATGGGTTCCTTTCACCCATGAAATCCAAGAATCAAGTTTTAAAATACAAATTGATATGTTTATGGTGTGTATTGTTTTGATCATGTTTAAGTCCTTGTGTGATTCCCAAGTTGGAATCTTTACGTGTTATTCATGAAACCATGTTGTTGTATGGGTGTAATTGATGGAATTTAGTTGATTCATGGAGATCGAAGTAATAATTTGATGCTTATGCCTATGCCTTAGTTTGTGCATGCAAGGTGTTTGATGAAATGCTTAAAGGACTAGAAACCATGCAGTTTAGCTTGAATGTGACCTAAATGATAAATGCATGATATCCTCTTATGGTTAAATGAATCCTATGCTATTGTTGTGCTATTTGTATATTGTTGGAATGCCCATGATATTAGAATATGAACTTGTGATATGTTTATATGAATTCCTAGTTATACACAAGAACTATGATAACCATGCACTTCATGAAATCCCCAACTTATGATATTATGGATTGTTGATATTGGTCATATACTCAAGAAGTGTCAAGTTATGTCAGTTTCATGTTATCATTTCCTGGGGGTAATTGTGCCCAAAAAATATAGCTGTGTGCCTAGAGCCAGTGTCATGTTTTCAAAATACTCTCAGTCAAGCCATGATCAGTAGGATTCAGTCAGTCTTATGACTCAGGAAAACTCTCAGAAATCTCAGTAATCTTAGTAGTATTCTCCAGTCAACGAAACTCTATGAACTCAGTTCAGTTAATCATGTTCAGTGTCTATTCATATGGGAGTAGGATTTAACACCGAGTGAACCCAAGCATGGGAACACTCACAGCCAGAGTAAGGGTGTGATTTCTAGAAACAATTCTTGTGTTACAGAACTATATAGACAACATAGGTTGAGACATCAACACTATCAGATGGAGGGTTGATAAGGTGGATTAACACTGTTAGATGAGGGTCCCACCGTTATCTTATGGGGATACTAATAGATGAGGGTCACCCACAGCTTGTCCTTACCCATGGCATGGTACTGACACCCTTCTAATTAGGGTTACAGATTAGAACCCAACTTAGCTATAATAGCTTATTAGGGGCATGTAGGTTCGGTAACTAATTCCCACAGTCTCAGTCTCAGTATCAGTATTAGTAATAGAACTCAAATAGTTCTTCAAATTCAGGACTGTCAGATACAGTAAACTTAGTACAGCATGGACCTCAGCTAGTTCTATCAAAAACTAGACTATCAGATAAGTTGCCCAGTATCAGTTATATCAGTTATCAGTATTACATGTTATTAGTATTCAGACTCAGTACCATGTTGTCATGATATCAGTTTCAGTTTCATATTTCATGCATGTATTCTCACATTCATGATAGTCAGTTAGTATTGTTTATGCATATGAACCCCATGCATTTAGACTACCTCACTTGCATACTCAGTACATTCAATCGTACTGATGCATTCGCGCTATGGTGTTTTATTATACCATAGGTTCAGGATCACCAGATCCAGTTCCAGAGCATCAGTAGTATTCCCATCTTCAACAGTCAGATTTTGCATTAAGTTCTCATCACTCGAGGATGTTATCATTTTATTATTTTATTGTTTCGATAGCTGGAGTTAGTTGGGGACATGTACCATCAACTCCTTATTCAGACTATTCAGACAGTAGAGGCTTTCAGACTAGATTCAGACAAACATAATTAGACTGTTATTTCAGTTTTTTTTTGGTATTGTTATACCATATTATTTAGACATTATGATTCATTTTTGAACCTTATGGCCTTGCAGTTATATTCCGCATCTTGTTTATAGTGTATAGATATATTGCAGTGCTCAGGTACAAATATCAGTTATGGGTTATATTGTGGTCCCTCGGGGTCATGAGCACCATGTGGCATTTCAGTTCAGAAAATTAAGGCATTACAGCTATGATGTCTTATATCATAGGTTCAGATGAACGGGCTCCTGATTGTACTAGGCATCCCTGACCTTTCAACAGAAGATTTAGTGGTGAGTCCTCATAGTTTTGAGGACACAATTATTGATTCAGTATTTAATTTATCTATAGTTCAGTCATCGAAGTTAGTTGAGGGCTTTTCCCATCAACTCCATATTCAAACTGTTAGAGTCTTTCAGACTAGAGTATTTCAAATAGTTATTTTCAAGTATTCAGATTTCAGTATGCAATATATATTTCAGATTTGAACCTTATAGCCGATTTCTACCTAATTTTGTCATAATTACAGTATTGTTATTCAGTTATTATAGCAGGTACCAGTCATGCATTAGCTTGTGGTCCTTTAGGATTATGAGCACCGTGTAGTATTCGGGGTACAGACTCGAGGCGTTACATTACCCAGAGCATTCATAACCTAAGCTAACACCTAAAACGTAGCTCGAAACTCAGCATAAGAGATATTCTCATTCAAAGGTCTGCAGGTGGTGGTGGTGCTGGTTGGTCCCTATTTCTATGAACATAAGCTTTTGTGAGTGAAAGCATAAGTTAGAGTATATAGAGATAAATTCAGAGCATGTTAGAGATTATGAAAGAAAGGATAGTTCCCAATACGTCCCATATCCTCTTGCTCATATGTGGGGTGCACTTCATACCCATGATAAAGACTCTATGTAATGCGGCTTGTCAGACTCCCTAGGACTTTTAAAACCTTAGGATATCATACCCATTTTGCAACGTCTCGAGGCTACCAAAAATTCTGAATTTTTTTCTATTGATCCCTTTAACATTTATTATCATTATTCAACTTACAAATTGCCTTAAAACGCATGAGAGATATCAAAATAAAATTGTCTAAATTTTGAGGTATAACAATAATATATGCTCGTATAGGGGTTTATATTTTGTTGTTGTTGACTTGAGATATTTAATAAAACATGTTTCCCGTGTAGGGGATTTATTTGACATCATTGGCCTTATTTGTTCATTTAAATATATTTAGTCTAGATATTATGCCAGTGAGGGGGCTTGAATTGTTATTTTTGGCCTTTTTGAGCATTGGGTTCCTTCATCATTATAGAAGTAACTGAGTTAGGGGTTGATATGATCTAAATGATGTCTTATATGCATATTTATTTTAATGATGCTTAATTAGGGGGAATAACCATGAATTGTGTACGTATTGAGTTTATAGTGAGCATTATATCCTTATTCCATATCTATACATTCATGAGATACTGATACCATTAAGGAACAATGTTTTTAAAAAAAATGAGACATTTTTATAAAAACCCTCTTTCCGAACACGAGCCGGAGAAGGGTGTTCAGATATGAGATATAGTATATGGGTTGCTCTTATCTTGTGTTTAGTTTTTGTATATTCGTTGTGTATATCTGTGCTCTTTTCATTTTTGTATATATATATTAGAACTATTACTAAAGACGTTGTGAGCTACTATTTGGGACTTTTCTGCTTGCAAGTGACGTGCTCATAGTTTTCTTACTTATAGTATTTTACGTTTTTCTTAGGCGGCCTATGGTACCTACTAAGTACAAGTGGACCATACTAATCCCTACTGTGACCCTTCGGTGCAAATCCTAGTTAGAGCATCACACATGTCAGTTGATTTGTGCGAAGACTTGGATTTTTGCGGTACTGATTCTCTTCAGTATTCAATGCTGATTTAGACCTCATCTATTCTTTGTTGCTTATATTTGTGATTTAGAGATAGATGTGTATTTCCTTTTTCCAAATATTGTACTAGATGCTCTTTCACCATGTCACCTGATTTTGGGATATATGACATTTCCTTTAGATTTTTACTATTATTGTACTTGTAATGGTATTTCTTCATTCTATAAATCTCACCTTGATTTATGTTATTGGTCATTTCAATTTTTTGTTTCAGTTTGAGTGATTTACTTACTTATCAATCTTGAGCCGCAATAAGTTCCATCATGCCCCTTTTGGGTCATCACATAAACATTTGTGATATAAATATCACAAAACATGAATTATTTAAGAAAAAATATAATAATATTCCACGTTACACATGGTCCCCACAATTACATCAGTCAATTCAAACACTTCTTTTGTTGACTGTACTTTGTTTGGTTTCTTTATCACTTTCCTATTTAAACAGCTGGTGCCCTCTTTATTTTCTTTCATCCTAATAACTTGTTTAAATTTATCATACCACTCCTTTCCTATTTATTTTCTCTCATCCAAATAACTTTTTCAAATTTATTATATTTTATAGGTACGAAAAAATAAGTTAATTTCTATAAATGGTGTTTGAGAAAAATCTACCAAGGCAGGAGCAAAGTTGATGAAAGTAAATAGAGGTGTTTCCAGGGTCAGGACAGATAAAGTGAACGGAGAAATTAAAATAAAGGCGGCAAAATGAATAAAGAAGTTGCAACGGATACACATTTTCGAAGATTATGAAAGATATAGTCGGAGAAATATAGGACAGAGACAAAAGATCCAAGGAGAGGATGCAATGTTGGGTTTGGTACATTTGACAAGGTGGAGGAGGTGGAATTGGCATATGCTGCAGAAACAAGAGAGTTTCATGGAGTGAAAGCTAAGACTAATTTTTTGATTTCGATGAACTATGTGAATTAAAGTCTCGGTCACTATATTAGTAATGTTGCAACATCAAATTTGGTGGTTGTGGTGGCGGTCTAGGTGGAGGCAAAGGCATTAAATCAAACATCAATCACCTTATTTTCCTCCACCTCGATCACTGCCACAGCTACTACATTCAATGTCGCTACACTATTGATCTAATGACCGGGACTTTGATTCAAATCGTCCATCAAAATCAGAAAATTAGTCTTACCTTTCACCCCATGATACTCTATCGCTGCTGCATCATACACCAATGCCGCCTCCTATTCCATGTCAAACGTACCTAACCAAAAAATGTATCCCCTCCTTGGATCCCTTATTTTTGCCCCGTATCTCCCTGATGGCTTTTTTTGTACTCCTCAATAATGAACCTCCTTCCCAACTCCCCCATCTTCTCTCGCCGTCTTTTTGGTAACTCCTCTATTCATTATTACCTCCTCCTTCGTAACTCCTCATTTATTTTCTCCGTTCTTGCCGCCGCCTTTGCTATACATCTGTTCGCTTTCATCGCCTTTGTCACTGCTTTCATACATTTTTGCTTAGGCACCATTTTCACTTCTGTAAATCAACAAAAAAAGATAAAAATTTTGCGCCTCTCTCTATATTTATATACTGGAAAAATTATTCATAGAAATTAATTTATTTTTTTACCTATAGAAATATGACAAATTTAAAAACTTATTAGCATTGGAGAAAAGAAATGAGGGAGAATATGCTTAAATAGGAAAGTGGTAGGAGAAGTAAACAAAGAATACTCAATGGATGTTTGACTTGAGTGATGTTATTGTGGGGGTCACACTTGACGTGACATTGTTATTATATTTTTCTCAAACAAGTCAAGTTTTGTGATATTAGTATCACAAATATTTGTGAATGTTAATGTTGGTCCTTATGATTTCTATCTTAACACATTTTAAGAAATAGTTGAATTGAAATTTTTTTTCTTCTCAAAATAAATGTTACCATAAAATTTGAAAATTTACAAATTGACATATGCTTTTGAAAAGAAAAATTAATCGTAAGAATGATATGAAATTTTTTAATGAATTCTATCTAAAATTGTAAATTGGTAAGTAATTTGAAACAACTATATTTAGTAATGTTAATGTTTGTGCTTATGATTTCTATACATACAATGTAAATAATATAGAACTTATAAACGATCCATGGAAAAATGGATTTGAATCAAATTCAATAATCTTTTTTTTTTTTGCTGAAGATATCATTATTTTTTAATTTCTTTGTCACAAGAGAATTTTTTCCTATGGTATCATTTATGGAACTTTTAAATATAAATGCAGTATATTTTTAAAATAGTATATATTTTAAAATAGTACATTACTTATCTTCTTGTTTCGTTTTTCATATTAGCCAAATATATATTAATTCTATTTAAACATCTAATTTGGGATAGTCGAGTATCTATATTGAGAGATGAAAAATAAAGTAAAAAAAATTAAGGTAGAAAAATCTAAACATTGTGGCTTAAATTTATTCATCTTGTACTCTGTAATGACCCTGTTGGTCATTTTCTATGTTTTTGTCCCTTTTCTGTATTTAGAGCCTTCCTATAGCTGCTTCAAGTCATTTATGACTTGTTGGGACTGACAGTTCGGTCACTAGACAGTTCTTTTTGATTTTAAAGTCATTTTTCTATTTAGGAGCTTTCACCATTAAGATAAGGGTAACGAGCCTGGACTTCAGGTAAATAGCCTTGGTTGTTAATTCTAACAACTCCCTTAGTTCCAAAATGTTAATTTTAGGCTATGAACATCATTGGTTTGTGTCTGGAGGCTTCCAGACTCATTTTGAACTATTGAGAGGATTTTGGTTAAAATGATACTTTGGGTATGGGGCCCAAATTTAATCAAACTAACCTTGGATCAAATTTTTTATGGTACAGTTGAGTTTGAAATATCGAATTTGGTAGGGTAGCATAGTTCATTTGTATTCATAGGATTCTGAACGAATCCCGAGGGGCCGATCGAAAACTTGATGCTTAGACAAGTTTGTTGTTGCCATCGCCTTAAATTTATTCATCTTGTATCCACAATAGTATTTATGACATTAACACAAATGATACGTAGAGTGCAATTTTACATTGTTTGATACTCTTAATCAAAATAAAGAACATAAATGTGTTCAAATGTATCTAACTAGAAATCACAAGGACCAATATTAACAATTCTAAATATTTGTGATACTACTATTACAAAACTTGAGATATTTAAGAAAATAAATAATAATACAAAAAAGGAAGGTTCTAGCTCTGGGTTATCTCGGTGCATATTAGTGCCTCACCATGGGTAGGAGGCCCAAAGGCACAAACCTGGCTACTGAAAGAGCAGAGGAGATGCCGGAGAAGCGATCTCTGTAAGGTAATAGTTTGGGAAAAAGGGACGGAGGTCCTAAAACTATGAACACGATGGATTTTACAGGCAATTGTAGGGATGAATTGATGGAACATTAACAACTTTTGGGGAAAATGGGGAAGCTAGCTAACCAGGTTACTAATAGTAAAGAGCTTTGGGGATTTGTTCATAGAGTTGTTCTCATGGTTCCAATTTGGTTTTGAGAGGCTATGACCTTGAAGTGGGGCGGGTGAAAAGCCCCAAAAATATGAAAGCCACACTGGAAAAGAAAAATATCATGGAATGGAAGGACATAATTGACACTCCGCCCAGCTTGAGCTCGCATTCCTGGGAAGATGAGGTGGATGCTATGGAATCTCAGAGGAATGCAAAAAATACTAGTCCAATCAGAAATACTTCAGTATGGGATAATTTTGACATTAGCAAAATCTCTAATGCTGGCTTTAAACTTGAATTTGTTAGTCCAGTAAAGGTAGGGGACTAGGAGATAGTAGAGATCGAGGATGACAATATCCAATTGGAAGTTTAATTTTGGAAATACTCGGTGATTTTCTATGTGTTGGGTGCACACCCGTATTTTGCAGTATTGAATGGGTTCATCAATCAACATTGGGGCAAGCTAGGTATTAACAAGACAGTGATGCTCAAAAATGGCATCATGTTAGTTCGATTTGATTTCATAAATAGAAGGGACGAGGTACTTCAGGGAGGAATATATCATTTCGATAGTAAACCTTTAATAGTGAAAGCTTGTATGCCGAATATGGGGTTTACCAAAGAGTAACTAGCTAAAGTTCCTATTTGGATTAAATTACCTGGCCTGTACTTCAAATATTGGAGAATAAAAGGCCTCAACAAGATTGGAAATTTAGTTGGTAAGCCACTTATGGTGGATAAAAATATTGAAAACAAAGTGGGATGAATTTTGCAAAATTGTTGATGGAAGAAAAGATAGGAAGTAATCTGCCGGAGACGATTCACTTCAAGAATGATAAAGGTATTGTGATCGAACAGAAAGTCACATATGACCGAAAACCTTCAGTGTGCTTTATTTGCACAAAGTATGGACATAAAGCTGATGTTTGTAGGAATAATAAAAAGAAAGAGACTAAGTAGCAGATCCAGCCTAAAGGGGAACATGATGTTGGTCTTAAAGCTAAGCAAAAGGAGGAATTACCTCCCAAAGAAGCATGTGTACCACTAGTTCAGAAGAGGGATAACTGGAGACAAGAGAATTAAGGGAGAAAATGGGAGAGTATTTCAATACAGACAACTAAAGCGAGTCCATCACACGACCCAACTATTCTTACGGTTAAATCATTCCAAGCGTTAGGAGAAGGACTCAAGTTAGGTAATAACACCACTAAAGCTAGTTTCGGAGTTCAACCCCTTGGTGATTATGGTTAGAATGCTTAGCTAGAATGTTCAAGGCCTAAATGGCCTGAACAAACAGAAGGAGGTAAAATCATTATGTAATATGATTGAGGTGGGTTTGATTGGTCTTTTGGAAATAAGAGTAAAGGTTAATAAAGTGGGTACAATAATTGAGGCCATGTACGCAGGGTGGAAATATTACAGTAATCATGCCTCACATTACAATGGAAGAATAATTGTAGTGTGGAGGCCGAACTTGTTCCTGGTGGATATGGTTAGTGAGACGTGTCAAACTGTTTCGTGAAAAGTTACTTATATACCAAAACAATTGAGATTCTTTGTGACATTCATTTATTGGTTCAACTTGAAGGTGGATAGAATTGAGCTATGGCAATATCTAGTGCAGCTAGCTCAAAGTAATCCAGGAGCCTGGTGTATTCTAGGGGATTTTAATTTAGTTTTGAGAAAGGAGGATAGAATATAAGGGATCCCGGTGAATTTAAGTGAGGTGGAGGACTTCTAATAATGTGTAAGACCCCGTAAAATCCTAAGTCTAGGATTCATCTCTTTAAGCTTCTCAAGCTCCAAGACTTAGAAAATTTTGCAAAGTGTTCAACACTTAGTCTCATTTTAGACCTCCAAACTTCGGGAATTTATTTGATGACCCTCCTGACCTTCGTTTTTAAATTTTCAAGTTGCGTTACAATGGGGCAAAGTTGTAGTACATCCCAGGTAAGTTTCAGAATTTTTTGCATAGCATAAGGGTATGTTTAGGTTTCCAAAATAGTAGCTCAGGGCGATAAGTCTGTGTCGCCAAGGATAGAGCGGTGCTCCATCCAGGAGGATGCCTTGGTAATCGTGAGCTATAAGGCAGGATCCGCCCGATGGATAGCGGTCTATAGCCAGGGCGCCGCCTCCTGGATCGCCCTAGGCCAATTTTTGCATTCCAGCTCTGTGTCCTTGAGGGCATTTTGGTTAATTTTTCATCCATATATAAGTCCCAAACACGGGATTGAGGCCCCAAATCAGCTAATTACACTACTTTTCATCAAAATTCTCTCAAGAAACATCAAGAACAAGTCTAGGGTTCAATTGGAGTTTTTAAGTTTCAAGTAAATTCCACCGTAAATCCCACGAATTCTTAATCTAAAGTATGCGTAATGTTCATCTATGGATCCATTTCGTTCATAGAGTTCAAGAACCGTGTTTTAAATGTTGATTTATGATTGTCTTGTTGTGATATGATCATGTACATGTTGATGATTGTTGTTTAATTTTCAAGATGATATCTAAAGGTGTTTTCATGAAGTTTATGTGTTTGTTAGTTGAAATCCATGAACTTTATGTGGTTTAACATGGTGAAATTCATGAAACACACCTAAGCTAATGGAATGCATGCAAAGTGTTTGATAGAATACCTAAGGTGATAAGATTCATGTCCTATGATTTAATAGTGCTTAAAATGACAAGTCTATGCTCTATGCTTGATGATTCCACATGAAATCCACGTGATTGATATGTGTAGTTGTTGTGATATGGATTGAGCATGATATTGAAGCTATGCAAGTACATACATATTGTATACATTTTCCTTCCATGTATAAGATGTTGAGAACCATGATTAGTATGAAATCCCCTACTTATGATATTGTGATTTGTGGACTCTACTTTTATGATCAAGTCAGTCATGTGTGTCAGTTTCCTTCCATCGAGTCCTGGGGGTATTCGTACCTGAAAAATATAGCTGTGTGCCTAGAGCCATGTCATGTTATCACGATAATCTCAGTCAAGCCATGATCTATAGAACTCAGCCAGTCATGTGACTCAGGAAACCTCAGAAATCTCATGATCTCAGTAAATTCTCAGATAGTAGTACTATTCTGTCAGTCAACGGAAGTCAGTTACTCAGTCCATATACAGTCAGCTAAATCATGTTCAGTCTCTTTAGATGGGAGTAGAAGTTAGCACCGAGTGAACCCAAGGATGGTAACTCACCTATTAGTTTAGGGTGTGATTCTTAGCAGTCCTCCTTGTGTTCCAGAACTACGTAGCCAGCTTAGGTTGAGACATCTTAACCTATCAGATTAGGGTTGATGAGGTGGCTTAACCTATCAGTTTAGATTTCCCACCATTCTCATTTGAGTACCTGGCAGATAAGGGTAACTCACAGCTGTCCTTACCAGTGACGCGATATTGACACCCCTCCAGTCGGGGCAGAGACTACCCCAACTTAGCTATATGCATTATTGGGGCATATCAGTTAAATAACTACCTCCCACAGTTTCAGACTCTGTCTTAGTAAAAGAACTCAGATAGTTTTTCAGATATCAGTATACCAGGACTGTCAAATACAGTCAAATTTAGTTATGGTACGAAAGTTAGATAGCTCCATCAGATTTATGACTATCAGACACAGTCGCCCATGTTATCAGCACTACAGTGCAGTCATGTTAGTTATCAGTAAACTATGTATTAGCGTATAGATATAGATATCATGAAATCATGATCTCAGTTACTATGTATGCATTGCTTGCACTTTTACTCTCATATCAGTCAGTTAGTTAGCATTGTTCATGCATGTAAACTATTTTGCATTTAGCCTACCTCACTCGTATACTCAATACATTCCCACGTACTGACGCATTTGTGCTATGGTGCTTTCTTTTTATGTTACACCATAGGTTCAGAGACACGAGTTCCAGATCAGTAGTAACATTCCAATCGCAGAGTAGCAGTGAGTCGTCATCCATTTGAGGACGATATTATTTTATTTCATTCATTATTTCAATTCAGTTTTGCTAGACGAAGTTAGTTGGAGACATGTTCCTTCAACTCCTTATTTAGACAATATTTAAAGGCTTTTAGATTTAGTTCAGATTTGATTTAGACTTCAGTTATTTTAGGTATTTGTCACCCATATGGATGTTATGTTTTGCCAGATATTTTATTCAGTTGAACCTTATGGCCTATTGTTCATGTTTTCCGCATTATTACGTCATATATTACAGTGTACAGGTATAGATATCAGTCATGGGTTAGCTTGTGGTCCTTCGCGGTCATAAGCACCGTGTAGCATTTCGGTTTAGAAAATCGGGGTGTTACATTATGCCTTGATACTTATGGTTTTGAGGAGTTACAACTGACTAGTTGCAAATACACCTGGTCGGAGAAGCAAGTAGAAAAGACTTTTTCGAAGATCGATTGGGTGATTATTAAAGGTGACTGGATCGATCAACTTTCTCTTATGGAGGCTCGTGTACTTCAGGAAGGAGTTAGTGATCATTGTCCAATAATAGTCATAACTCCACAGCCTGAAAGCAAAAAAAAGAGGGCGTTCTCATATTGTAATATGTGGATCTCATATCCAACTTATGATAGTATTGTGAGAGGTTGTTGGGAGATGACAGTTTCCAGTTGTTACATATTCCTACTTATTAAGAAGTTAAAGGAACTGAAGCAGAAGTTGAGGATACTACATAAGCGAAATTTCAGCAACATTGAGGAAGCAATGGGAATCAATAGAGGTAAGTTGTGGGGCCTTCAAGCTCAGCTACAGTTAAATCCATTTGATATTAATCTTTAACAAGAAGAGAAGTCTATAGCCTCAGAACTTCGAAGAACTTCCTATTTGGAAGAATCTTTGCTATTACAGAAGAGTAAAGCTTTGTGGATAAGGAAGGGCGATGACAACATAAAATACTTTTTCTCAATTTTGAAGAAAAAAAATGATGCAATCTATTACTTAAATTCAAGATGAGAATCAACAGGAGATATATGAACCTATGGAAATTGCAGAGGTGTTTGTGAGTTACTATACCAATTTACTTGGCACTGATTCAGGGGTAAGGAAGGAAGTCCATCCTACTATATTTTCCCAGGGCCCTAAGTTATCAACGAAGTAATAATATGACCTCCTGAGATTATTTTCCAGGCAGGATATTAAGAAGATGGTATACATCTTCGATATCAACAAAAGCCCTGGGCCTGATGGGTATGTTGGAGGGTTTTTTAAGAACTCTTGGAACATAATTGGTGAAGATATTTGTAATGCAGTGCTAGAATTTTTTCAAATTGGTAAACTTCTCAAATAGATCAACGCAACCACAATTTCCCTAATTCTTAAAGTGGATAATCCTCGGGATACAAGTTTGTATAAACCTATCTCGTGTTGTAACATTGTTTATAAGTGAATTTCCAAATTAATGTTAGTATATTATGTGTGGTACTGCCTACTATTATGAGTCCTACTCAAGCTACATTTGTGCAGGGTTGTTCATTGATCCAATGTATGTTGATTTTCCATGAACTTTTAAGGCACTATAAGAGAAAGACTTCTCCTAGGTATCTAATGAAAATAGACCTTCAAAAGGCATATGACATGGTGAGATAGAGATTTATCTAGGACATGCTCGTGGGATTTGGTTTTCCTCCCAAGTTTGTCCAAATGATTATGATATGTGTAACGACTACTAGATTTTATGTCAAAGTTAATGGTGTAGTTGGGGATATTTTGAAGGGAAAAAAGGATTACAATAGGGAGATTCTATATCTCCACTTATCTTTGTGCTGGTGATGGAGTTGTTTATAAGAATCATGGCAAGGATGAGTAAAGTTCTTGATTTTAGGTATCACCTTATGTGTAAAGAGAAAAGTCTTACCCACCTCACCTTTGTAGATGAATTGATGATTTTTTATAAAGCCAATACTAAGTTTGTAACCAGGGTAATGGAGGCTATTAGGTAATTTTTAGATTTGACTGGTCTTTTGGAAAACCCAGAAAAGTCTAATCTTCTTTTTGATGGTGTCTCTGAGGTGGTGCAGCAGAATCTATTAGAGATTAATGGTTTCTCCTTAGGGAAATTATTTGTTAAATATCTTGGTTTGCCATTGTCACATAAAAAGTGGAGAAAAATTGAATGCCACCAACTATGTTTAATGAAATCTTCTACTTGGCACTTATCCTATGCTGGTAGGCTCCAAATACTCAACGCAGTTCTGTTTTCACTCCACAACTTTTGAGGGTCGGTGTTTATATTGCCGCAGAGTATTGTCAAGCTAGTAGATAGAAAATACAGAGAGTTTATGTGGGGAGGGACTGATGAGAGGAAGAAGATATTGCTGGTGGATTGGCACACTATTTGTTCCCCTAAAGTGCAAGGGGGTTTGAATGTCAAAAATTGCAAATTATGGAATATTGCTTCTGTTGGTAAGCTTGTCTGGTGGTTTTTGCAGAGGAAGGACCAACTATGGGTGTAATGGGTCCATGGTATTTATATGAAAGACGCAATTGATTTTTGGAGCCATCAATCTCCTAAAGATAGTAGTTGGTATTGGAGGCAACTTCATAAACTAAAACTTGGAATGGTTACCAGGTTCCAACAAAACAATTATTGCCTCAATAGCACTAGTTTTATTTAGTACAAAGAGTTATCATGCCATGTTGGAACAAAGAACAAAATGGAACATTGCAAAATTGATATGGGATAAATTTTTGCTGCATAAACACAAAATAGTATTATGGCTTGCTGCTAAAATAAATTGCTAACTAAAGTTAGAATGTAGAGAATGGGATTGAATGTGGAGGATGATACATGTGTACTTTGTGGGGGTACATAGACCTCAGGATTCAAGACACCTTTTTGCTGAATATGGTTGATCGAGGACATTGTGGAGTATGTTAACACAATGATTGGATATTGGGTTGATATTAAGAAACATCCCTGAGACTATTGAAAGAATCAAAGTGAAGCATTGGATGGACTTTAGTAAATAAGTAGCGATGGCTGGGTATGGTGCTTGGGTTTACCAGATATGGATGGCAAGGAATGGTAAATTTTATAAGAATCATACTGTGGATGCAAGTTTTGTTTTTAGGCAAATTCAAACTGTGATTAGGAAGAGAATATTAATGTATGAGGGTTCAAGGAGTGCTAGATGGTGTAGATGGTTAATTGATGAACTCTGTAATTAGGGGCTCTTTGAGGCTTAATCCTGTTGAGCTGATGTCTTAGGATTGGGTGCTCTTTAGCTTGTAAAGTTGTGTTTGTTTGGGTAATACAATTTGTTACCAAAAAAATAATAATACCATGTCATATGTGGTCCCACAATTACATGAGTCTAGTCAAACACTCCCTCTATTGTCTATGCTTGTTTGCTTCACCTACTACTTTCCTATTTATGTATAATAATTGTAGTTGTGAATTTTTTCTTTTTAGATGTTTTTACTATTTTGCCCTGCTCCGTAATTTTTATATGCCATGTGTGTTATGGGAATGATTGGCTTGATTTTTGATGCATTTGTGCGAGATCTTGGTGAATTTATGACTTATAGAAACTTTTCATCCTTAATTTTGACTTCGTTCATTATTTGAGTTTTGAGTGTTGGATAGTGTTTTGGATAGTTCCTTTAGATGGGGAATGCTGAATTTGAGTAAGTAGCATGATTAGTTCGGTTTTGGGGCCTTTATTGTGTAATTTGAACCTTTTGACAAAAACTGCCCAAAATAAGCCTAAAGGGGTTTTGGGGGTTAAATTGTTTTAAGCAATTTGTTCAAAAATTTACTAGCGCCATTAATTTAAAAGGGTCGAAAATGACGTAGTAGCATATATGATTTATTTTTGTGCAGTCCCAAATGAATCCCAACTATCCAATTGAGATAATTCTCCAATATCCCAAAATCGTTGGTGTTGTTTTCTAGTGAAATCAGTTCCATTCATCGTGAATGCATGGACATGTGTTACAATTATGAAACTCGATAACCTTCTATATCGCGATTCTCATAGTATGGGTATCGCGATCAAAATGGGTTACTTAGATGGATCGGGCCGGGTTGTCCATCACGGTGGCAAAGACCTCCCTCAATATTCTGATGATCAATTTAATTGCCGATCAACATTGACCCTTGCAATCTCATGGTGAGGGCCGTGATCACGAGCTACTATTTACTTGAGCAATATAAATTTCTCGTTTTTGCAATTTTCACCATTTTTGGACTTGGGAGCTCTAGGAAAGTTGATTTTAAAGGGGTTTCTTCACCATTTAAGCTTGGTTAACCTTTAAACTCCTATTTTCATCTCTTTCTTTTTATCTTTAAAATAGCTTTAGAAGCTTAATTTCAAATGAATTTTGGGTGTTTTTTCCTGGTTAATCTTAAAGTGGATTTTACTCAATTTGAGGTTTGATTTCACCTCATTTTTACATAGGTTTTAAAATATAGACTCCTTTTGGTATGAGAAACATGTTTCTAAAATAAAATTCTAGATTTCCCCTTTAAATTTTGAACCTATGTTAATGATTTTTGGACCCAATAGATGTAGCTAATATGGGTATCATTAGCTCTATTTTGACATATAGATTACATTTTGTTATAAATTTAGTTAATTCCAAGACCGCTCATGAAGGAAAGTCTCTACATTGAAGTGTCTGTACTTAGATTTTTATTATTTGAGGTAGGTTATAGTTTAACTTTCTTCAAACTGGGCTGGATCATTAACCAATCATGTAAAACATGCTATGGGTTGAGGAACTAGACAAAAATTATATTTTGAGATTTAATTATTAATGTGTTGACAATGTGGGGGATTAATTACATATGGTTGTTGACTTGGGAGTTATATTTGTGGTGATGCTCGAGTAGGGGCTTTATTTGACTTTATAGGCCTTATTTGTGCATTACATGCCATTACTTTCATTGTGATGCTCGTGTGGAGGATTGAATAGATATTTTAGGCCTTATTTGAGCATTATTTTCCTTTATCATTATAGTAATACTCAAGTGAGAGATTTTGAAATAATGTTATTAATTTCATACATGACTATTCATTGTAGTGCTGCCGAGCGAGGGTTGTTATCATGAATAATTAACATATTGAGTTGATTTTGGGATTATTTATACTTGTATTAAATTGATTATTATCTTCATACTAATTTCTTATGAGTATTACATCCTCATTCCATATATATATATTCATACGATTCAGGTACAACCGAGAACCACTTTTTTGAAAAAAATAAAACATCTTTAAAAATTAAGATTGAGATTGATACTGACATTTTCAAAAGTATATGGGTTGAAAATCCCCTATGGGTCCTGCCTAAAAGCACTGAGCCTCAAAAGGAGTATACAGAAAGTCACACAATAACTTTCAAGCATTCGTTTTTACCCATCATCATTGCATTTCATTTCACTGCATCATTTTATTTACTCTTTATGTTTGTTATAGTGTACTTATATATTTTGTGTGTTGTGTTTCCTTGATACATTATATCATAGAATGATTAGTGGAGATGGTGCGAGCTAACTTTGGAAACTTTGCAAGTGGAACGTGCTTATAGTATATTTTACTTGTTTAGTTTTCTACTTTGCTCAGTAGATCAATGATACCTACTGAGTATAAGTGTACCATACTCACTTCTACTTTTTTGCCTTTTCGATGTAGATCCTAGAATGAGGGCGTCCCATGGTGGCTGATCTAGTGCTGTAGGAGGTTGATATTTGAGGTATTAGTGAGCTTCATAGTTCGAGGTAGATTTTGGACCTCATTCGATATTATATATTCTTATTTAATTTCAAATATAGATATATGTATTATTCGATTTTCAAATCTGTACTAGATGCCCTTTACACTTATGATACCATGTAATGAGCCTCCAAGTCATTGCCTGTGTTTTTGTGCTTTTTATTCATTTAGAACTTTCCTATAGTTGCCACAAGTTATTTATGACTTGCTGGGACTGATAGTTTAGTCATTGGGAAGTTCGTTTTATTTTAGAACAATTTTCCTATTTTTGAACTTTTGTTATTAAGAAAATGATATCGGGCCTGAACTTAAGGTAAATGGCCTTGAATACCAATTCTGACAGTTCTCTTAGCTTCAGAATGTACATTTTAGGATATATGGATCCTTGGTTCAAGTCTTGAATCTTTAATACTCAATTTTGGGTGAATAGGTGGATTTTAGCTAAAATGTCTCTTTGGGTACGGGGACTACTTTTGATTGAAATGACCTCAGATGTTAATCTCTATGGTACCATTTAGTCTAGAATGGCAAATTTTGTATCTTAGCATGGTTCATGTGTTTTAATGGGATTCTCAATGAATTTCGAGGGTTTGATTAGAAACTTGGCACTTAACTATATTTACTGGTGCCGAAGCATCTGGAGCAAGCCAAAATTAGACTTTACGATTGCGAGGCTTTGGCCACGTTCAGAAAGGTCAAGGATTGTTAGCCTTTATATTCACGAGCTAAAACTTTCATTTGAGAAGATAAGGTTGCTGATTGGTCCATTCCTCCTTCTTCACAATCGTTGAGGATTGAGTGTGTGTAAAGGCCTGTCTAAATTAGGCATCACATTTACGACATGGGTCTCGTATTCATGATTAAGGATTCCTGGGTGTATATATTTCCATAACACCTATTTTTCTTTCATTTTCATAAGTCCAAACACCATAAAACCCTAGGGATCTTAGGAAATTGTGGGATATTGATTATTGAGTGTTGGGTGCGAGTTGGAGACACCATTATGGTCATTTCCTTGTTTTTATTTCTGTAAGTTTTCGATTAATTTCTAGTTGAATTATCTAGTTTAACTTTAAATTCCTAATTTACTTGTGGGATATTTTTCGAATGGTTTGTGCTCAGATTCCACCCATTCTGAGAGAAAATAATGCTTGAGCTTAGAGGGATGCATTGTCAATTTTGATTTATTAATTCCATAAGCGGGCCCCATGGGGAATTTTTAGTTTGGATGTTTACGTGGAGTGTTTATATGTAATATAGGTATCTATGATCTCATCTTAATGCATAGATTATTATTTTGAGAGTGTGGTAACCTTTAGACGCTTTACGGATGGAAAAAGTTCAATAGAGGATGTAATAATCTTTCGGTGGTGTCCAGGTAGTCTAGGCTTACTTTTATTCTATACCGAGCTTTATTATGGTATTATTATAGTATTATGCTAGCTATGAGTGTGTATTAATGACTCAATTAGTGATTTGGTATTTATTGGTTAAGTTAGCTGATTAATGGCCTTTTTGGGTAGAGTTTGACTGAGTTTTTCCTTATATTGGTTATCTAGATACCTTAGGACTAGTTGGACCTACTTACTATCTAGAAATAGATTTGAAAAGTCTTATTCTAGGCTTGGTAGGTTTTTATTTTGTATGGGTTTTTGGTACTAGTAGGGGGCCTTACTGGCCCTTCTTTTAGGTCAATTGCCTAATTAGCTGTGACACCCTAAATTTTAATCCTTGGAAAATTCCCTGAGTTTTGAGCTCACTGCCTCACCTATGATTTACCTTACGAGTCGTGAGATCACCATGTGAGTCATAGGACCACAAATCATAGGGTGACTAGTGAGGTTTTCCAAGGTGTCTGTTCAAAGTACGACTAAACTTAATGAGTCGTATCGTGCTTCTCGTATCCAAACCAGTAAAAGTGCCTGATGAATCTGTCTTGATCGACTAGGACCCTATGTGTTGTAATTATACCTTACGAGTCATATTGTGTGACTTGTAGGTTCAATAGTGAAGGATCCCTGAGATATTATCCAAATTACGACTGAACATCACAAGTCGTAAGCTGTACTTATGAGTCATAAGGTCACCTATGATGACTGGGGACAGTTTTCCTGAACTATTTTCATTAAGATCAAATCAGTCTTTTCTCCCATCCAAATTCTATTCCATGACTTAAAACCTTCTTGTAGACCTATTAACATCAAAATATCATAGCGTAAAGATCATTCTTCTCTCTTAGATCTCTAAGTCAAGAACACTAGGGTTTCTAAGGAATTGGCAATTAGAGCTTCCAAGGGTTGATTTCGCACTATAATTCTTGATATCTCAAGCATGTTACTCTTCCCTTAAACTTGTTTTACTTAAAACATGTATTTAAATGGTCATTCATATGGATTTGAATATGGCTTTTAATATGGGCGGAGGATCTTTGAATGCATTTTACTTGAAGTGGATTCTCATAATTTTATATGCATTGTTTATGCTTTATCAATGATTTTTGAACTGATTAGGTGCATGGGTATGGGATTTCAAAAGGGGGTCGTGGCATTCCCCCAAATTGATGATGGTGGTTTTGTGAATTGTATTCCCTCAACCCACTTGCATAATTGGCTTTGAATTATGATTTGTCACATGGTTTAACTTACTCACTTAAGCTATTGTATTACATAAATGGTTAAACGGATGAAAAGGTTTTTAAAGGACATGTTTTCAATTTTAAAATTAATTTAATGAACAAAGGGGGTCGAGGCATTCCCTTAAGTTGATTTGATAAACTAAAATGGGGTTGAGGTATTCCCCAAACTTGATTTAATGAATAAAGAGGGTCAAGGCATTCCCCCAAAGTAATGAAATTGATATGGCATAATGATAAGCTTGCAAGCATAATGGTATGACCATACCTATGGTGCAACTAATGTATAACTCCTTGGTTTAATGAAAGGGTTATGTGAACTTGTTTTAATTGGTCTTAAAAGATTTTTGTAGCTAAGTCGTGAAGTTGTGAGTTTTGAAGGACTTGTGCTGGAAACTTACGTTTATCGGTGTAGGGGTTGGTCTTGAAGATTGTGTGCATGGTTAACTCTGTTCATATATTTTGTATCCAAGACTGACGTGGGGTCGGGGCATTCTCTGGTCTTTATTGATACCTCTGGTTCATGCATCTAACATGCATTGGGGCCCTTTCAGCAGTGGGAGATGAACCGATATAGCTCGTGGGTGCTTGTTTACGATGGTTGAGATACATAGTCCAGGCTAATGTTTCTTTCATGCTATACCTTGTTCCCTATTCTGATATGTTATTTATATATATATATATATGATGTCTATAGGGTTTTGAGTTGTATTTGACTTGGCATTATTTTACCCCTTATCCCTGAGTTACATGCTAGTGCTCAACCTGCTAACCATCTCTGGATG
Source organism: Capsicum pubescens (assembly GCA_030864215.1). Classification (NCBI taxonomy): domain Eukaryota; kingdom Viridiplantae; phylum Streptophyta; class Magnoliopsida; order Solanales; family Solanaceae; genus Capsicum; species Capsicum pubescens. The sequence goes on along the minus strand of CM061540.1, from coordinate 49,074,883 downwards.
TTGTATCCCCATACGATGAAGGAACTTGAGATACTTCTGCTTTTCCTAAGCAGTGTTAGGATTTCTAAATTATAAGCTGTTAGCTTTTAAGTGGTAAGGTTCTATCCTCTGTAAGGGCTATCATTTTGAAGTCTTATTTTGGTTTATGACTTACACCTAATTCTTTGATTCCGGTTTTGGCTATCATTAGTGGCATGTACTGACTTAGATTTATTTTGTCTGTCTAGAGGCTTTGTGGATTACTATGGATTGTAATTTGGTATTGTGAATTCTTAGTACATTCTTATCATTGATCATTCTATCTTGTTATATTGTTTGAAATTCATCTCCTGCTAGGTGTGTTGTATTTTGTTTGACTAGGAAAAAGGGGTAGTCTCTGATCCTCGATGAACTTGGGATACCTGTCATAGCCAGGGCCTATTTCGGGTCGTGACATTATCTCTTATAGACCTAAAAGACATTAATATATCACCTTAGGCTAAATCTTGATCTTTTGGATGAATTAGACAATTTAGTGAGTTTCGGTTAGCTTTGATACTCAGGGTAGGATACTATTTGATCCATAAAACCTTATCCTTATACCTAATGAGTAAAAATTGCATCCTTTATAGATTTTATCATTTAACTGGAGTTCAGTAGTAAATGGACTTAAGAGAAGCTATAATCTTAGATTATCACAATTTTTTGCTTAGTCATTATTTTAGGTTCAAGTCTAGCAATTACGATTTACACGCAATATTTTCTATCATTATTCTAATCTTTAGTTCTGGTTCAAGTATGACAGTTATGATTTGTATGTGTTATTTTCTATCATGATTCTATTTTTAGTCCCAATTTAAGTTCGATATTTATGATCAAGGGGAAGTTTCAGGTACGTTTTACCCATGGTTCACTTTGTGTTATTAGTGTAGATAACTCTATCTTTGGTTGTATCCGTCAGGCTTATGGTGAATCATCTGGATTAGTTCTTTTCTTGCTTGAATCTTATAGGCTTATGAGGGCCCAATTAGGTTATAGTTACACTGTAATTTACTTTTGAGTTACTTATTCTACATATTTATCCTAATCTTTTAGAGTATTATTTTAATATATGTCCCTTATTTTAGACTTTAGTTTAAATTTTCACATTTTATTATACTTTTATTGTAATTTGGCTCGGTCGGCCTATGATCCCTATTGAGTACCCATCATTTTTGGTACTCATACTACTCTTTGCATCTTTTCATTGATGCAGATCTGAGTATGATCCACTGCTGTTGATGTGATCCTCAGGATTGCTTCTACTTTATAGATAGGGTGAGCTTTCGAGTTCGAAGTCGATCCTCCTTCCTTTGGCTATTTTTTGGATTATATTTGTTTATTTCAAGACTACATGCATATTTCACACTTTCTAGTACTCTATTTTTGAATAGTGGTGCTTGTGGGGATACTCTTTTGTAATTTTACTCTAATCTCTTTTCTATTTTGTATGATCGTATTTATAATGTCACTACTTAGAGCTTTTATTTTGTTGTGTAGTACTCATAAATGCATTTGAGTTTCTAACTAGTTGCTAGGAGAGGCTCTATAATTTGGGCCAAGTAGAGTTTTATGGTGTGGACTATACAACCTTTTAATTTGATCATGCCGATAGTTTGTTGGGGGTGGTTATATGGATTATAGGCCAGCTGGATCCCCCCAAAGACATGGATTCAATTATTTGAGGTATTTTGAGAGAATTATATGCCTCGTAGCCAGCACAAGCATCTCAGGGATCAATTTACCAACTTGAAGCAGGGTTTTATGATTGTCGAGTATGAGGTGAGGCTTCATGAGTTTACCTAGCTTGTTACTACGATCTTATTACTGAGCATGAGCAAATTTAGAGTTTTTTCAAAGGGCTAAGACTTTCTTTTCACATAGCCTAAAGTCTAGTTGATGGTGGTAGGTATTTTATGGACATTTATGATTTCGCTCAGACTATGGAGGAGATGCATCACGAGACCCAAAGGGGAATTGATAAGAGGATGCATCAATAGGGCAGTTATAGTGGGGGCCATATCATGTTCTGGTATAGAGGTAGAGGTTTTTAGGGTCGGTACTATCATCATTAGTCTTTTTAGCACCAAAGTCAGTCTAGTAGGCCCGTTCAGGTAGCACTTAGATTACTGATGGAGTCAGCCCTATTATAGTGATTAGAATAGTAAGAGCAGTGGTCAGTCCTTGTTTGGTGCACTGTCAGGGTCTTCAAGATGAGATGGACATTTTGGGTCAACCAAACCTTCTAGATAGAATAGAGTGCTCGAGGTATGTAATAATTATGGGTTCATTGATCATTTATGTAGGGAGTTTCCTTGATGTGGGATGATTGAATGTATAATACAAAATGTTTTGTGGATTAGGGAAGTATCGCCCTGTAATAGCCCGTAATATCCTAGCTCATTTCAACTTACTATTGCATGTTGATGAGGTCCAAGACTTAGAAAATTTCACTTAGTGTTAAGGCTTAGTCTTCTCCAAAGCCCCTTAAACTTTGATGATTATTTTTGACATTCCCTACCTTGAAAGGTTAGTTTCTAAGTTAATTCATGATTGGGGTTGTCGATAGTTCGTCTCGGGTGAGTTTCATATTTTTTGAACGATGTTTGAGACCTGTTTAGATGATAAAAAATAGTGAGGCTCCACGATATGGCCGCGACGCATCAGATATCGCATTGGTGGGGAGCAACGCGGTGCATCGCACATCATATTAACAGAGTAATGTGGTATGTCGCTTTATGCGTTGGTCAGTCCAGTTCAGTTTAATGAGTTTGGGTCGATGGGGGGTGATTGAGTCATTTACCTCACCCTATCCCAGCTATAACACGGGATTTCCTAAAAGCATTATTTGTCATCTATTTACATAAAATTCTCTCAAAAGAAAGCAATTCTCTCTCAAGAACAAACCCTAGCCTCTTCAAATTTCTAGCTCAAGCTTCAAGAACTCACTAACAACTTTCATTAATTCATCAATTAAGGTATGTGTGATGTTTATCCATGGGCCCTTTCCACCCATGGAGTCCAAGAATCTGTTTTCAAGTTTAAATCCGTGATTTTTATATGTTATTATGAGTTATCTTTATGAAGCTATGAGTTTTGATTACAAATTATGTTTACTAAGTGTTTTAATTGGAAATTGTCCTTGAGACATTCAAATTTTGACGTTCGCATGTTAAATCCCTAATCCATGATTTTAATATTTCGATTATGTTAGTATCACATGTTTCAACTATTCTCATGCTTAAGCCTATGAATTTCAAGGGTTTGATGAAATGCCTAAATGGTTGGGTTTTGAACAATGACTACTTATGATGTTTTCAAAGCTTAAGTATGTTCCTATTTTTATTGTTATCGAGTCATGGGGGTTATGAATACCCAAATTTTTTCTGATTACCTAGTTTCCATTATTTGCAGAATGATTTTAGTTATACTATGAGCAATATCATTCAATCTATTACTAGGGTTAGTTGTGGGTTCAATTAAGCTTAGTTCAGTCTAGTATTAGTGTCTTTTCGTTGGGAGTAAAAACTTAGCACTGAGTGAATGTAGGGATGGCATCTCCCACGTCAATAGGCATGAGGCATTTGTCTTCCCCGTAAGTATGAGACGTTAGCAACAGTCCCTAGGTTTCAGACCTATGGCGCCATTGTAGAATTTGAGAGGTCCCCCATCAGTTAGACAAGAAATCCTCGTCCTTTGGGATATCAGATTAGTGAATCCACACAGCCAATATCAGTACCTGTGGCATGGTACTGATACCTCCAACTGGGGTTACAAATTAGACCTTGATAGGACGTTGGGTCATGTCAATTATAGCTAGCTCCCATAGTCTCAATTTAATATTCAAAATAGAGTTCTGTTTTAGGTTTTCTTGACCATAGCATACAATTATCAGTTATTCAGTATTTCAGTACTTCAGTTTATAGACTATATCAGAATCATGTTTTATGCTTGGTCATGCGTTCTCATATTTTATAGCTTTTATGCTTTCATACTTAGTTATCTCATGCTATTCGTTCAGTTATTATCTCATGCATATAACCCATGAATTTCAGCTTAACCTCACTCACATACTAGTATATTTAAAGTACTGATCGCATACTTATTTCTTGCGCTATGATGTAAGGTTTGGATGCTTGGGTTTTCGACTGTACTTAGACATTCCAGTGCATCAGCAACAATAGCAGTGGTGAGTCCTTATATATCGAGGACCATTTATGTTTGTTTCAATCTTTCAGCCCAGTAGTCAGTCGGAGTTAGTTGGGGGCTTGTCCTATCAACTCCTCAGTTAGTTAGAGGCTTTTCAAACTATTTCAGACAGTTAGCTAGTTTACCAATTGTTATTATCAGTCTTCTCAGTTGTTTTCAAACGCTTTCATAACTATAATCTTAATTGAATATTTTAGTATTTAAAACCTTTTGGCATTTTCAATTAAATTCTGCTCATGTTATTTTGTTATCTATTTTATTTAGTGATCACAACAAGTACTAACTCATGGGTTAGGTTGTGGTCTATCGGAATTGTAAGCACCATGTGGCATCCAGGGTGTATTTTGAGGTGTTAAAAACTTTGTATTAGGGCCTAAGGTTTTAAAGTGTCCTCGAGAGTTTGAAATTTACATTGAGTAGAGTCTTGTGCATAGGTGTGAAACGCACCACACTTATGGATAGGAGGCTACAAGACATTTTAGGAAAAGTTTCCCTTCTTTTAGTATTCATGTTGTGCGAATGGGCATGAGCTATATTTAAAATCTTTCTAATTCTATCTTTCTTTTGTTTACAGAATATGCCTCCCAGAAAGACTAACAGAAGAAGAAACAGGAATCAACCAATACCTCCGCCTGTTCAAGAAGATCCCCTGAATGAGCATGTATCTCATACTGAGTTTAGAGATGCATTCACTACTCTGGATCTCTCTGTAGTAACTCAGAATAATCAGCAGGCTGCTATCCCAGCTAATCTAGTGGCTAATTTAACTGCAGCTAGGATTTGGGAATTCACTCATATGAATCCCCCTCAATTTTTGGGATCCAAGTCTGATGAGGATCCACGGGAGTTCCTTGACATGGTTCAGAAGGTAACAGACATTATGGTCATGATTTCTAGTAAGAGTGCAGAGTTAGCTACTTACCAGTTGCGGGATGTAGCGCACACCTGGTATAAGTAGTGGAAAAGTATAGTGAGAGGAGTTTTCTACAACTTTTTTAGATAGATTTTTCCCTTTGGAGTTGAGGGAATCTAAGGTTCCATAGTTTATGAAGCAGGGTAGTATGAGTGTAAAGGAGTATTCACTTAAGTTTACTCAGTTGCCGAGGTATGCTCCTAATGTGGTGTCTTATAATAGGCCTAGAAAGATTTAGTTTGTGTCTGGTGTATCTGATGGGGTGGTCAAGGAGTGTAGGACTGTAATGTTGATTAAGGAGATATACTTGTCTAGGCTTATGATCTATGCTCAGCATATTGAGGAGAAGAAGGTTAAGGAGAAAGAAATAGAGAATAAGAAGGATAGCATAAGTAGTTTTAACTTTACTCAGCCAAGATCAGAAGGTGGTAACTGTCCTTAATTTTGTTAGAAATCTTATGCCCCAGCTCTGTCTTCTTATAGTGCTCAAATGCCAAGGTTAAAAAATGGAAATCAGGATAGGGCGACAGGCTCTAAGACTCAGAGTAATGTAAACAGTAATCGGACTAATCCACTTTGCCAAAAGTATGGTACAAATCATCAAAATATGTGTTGGGCTGGCAGTGATATGAGTTTTAGATATGGTAAGACAGGTCACAAGATAAGGGAGTGACCGACAAGTATGTGGAAAGATATGAATGATCATTAGTAGGGTCAGGCTAACTCTTCAGCAACACCAGCAGGTCGCCCAACTCAGAATCGTGCCACTTCTAGTGCCACTAGTGGTCAGCACTAGAAAATATTGTATGCCTTATGGTCCAATCATGATTAGTAAATTTCTCCCGATGTGGTTACGGGTATGTTACAGGTCTTTTATTTACATATTTATGATTTGCTAGATCCCGAGGCTTCACTCTCTTTTGTAACCCCTTATATGTTGTCAACTTTAGAGTCTGTTTCAAAACCTTAGCAGAACCCTTCTCAATGTGTACACTAGTAGGTGTGTCTATTATATCCAGGCAGGTATACAAGAACTGTCTGATCATAATATCCTAGAAAGTCCCTTTTGTTGATTTTGTAGAGTTAGCGATGACTGATTTTGATATCATTCTCGGCATAGATTGGATCTACTCATGCTATGCTTTAGTTTACTATAGAAACAAAGTCATTCTATTTTAGTTTCAAGATGAACTAGTTATTAAATGGAAGGGTAGTACTTCAGCACTTAGGTGTCATCTTGTTTCATAACTTAGAGCGAGAAAAATAATATCCAAGGGGTGTGTGTACAATCTTGTTCAAGTTAAAGACTCTAATTCTGAGACTACCAATATCGAGTCAGTTTCAATAGTGAGGGAATTTCAGAATGTATTCTCTGTAGATCTTCTCATAGTTTCTCTTGAAAGGGAAATTGACTTCGAAATAGACCTTTTTCCAGATACCCAGCCTATCTCTATTTCACCCAACAGAATGGCTCCAGCTGAGCTTAAGGAATTAAAAGAACAGTTGAAATATTTCCTAGATAAGGGATTCATCAGGCCCAGTGTTTTCCCATGGGGTGCTCCAGTCCTTTTCGCACAAAAGAAAGACAGTTCTCTCAGAATATACATCAATTATCATCAGTTGAACAAAGTCACCATCAAGAATAAGTACCCACTCCCCAGAATTGATGACTTATTCAACCAACTTTATGGTGATAGTTACCTCCCTAAGATAGACCTCAAATTCGGGTATCATCAGCCCAGAGTCAGAGAGTGTGACATTCCAAAAATAGCTTTCAAAACTCGATATGGTCAATTTAAATTTCTAGTCATGTCCTTTGTACTAACGAATGACCCAACAACTTTCACGGACTTGATAAACCGAGTGTTCAGTCAATACTTCAACATGTTCATCATAGTCTTCATTGATGATATTCTTGTCAATTCCCGTAGTGAAAATAATCATGCAAACCACCTCAAAATTGTATTGCAGACTCTTAGATCCCATTAGTTGTTTTCCAAATTCAGTCAGTGTAAATTTTGGCTAAGATTAGTAGCTTTTCTTGGTCATATTGTTTTCGATGATGGCATTAGAGTTGACCTTCAAATGATTAAAGTAGTGAGAAACTGGTCCAGACCTATCTGTCTATCAAATAGCAGGATTTTTTTGTTTTTACCAGCTATTACCATTGGTTTGTTGAAGGGTTTTCATCTATTGCATCCCCATGTTAAGATTGACCCAGAAGAAAGTCGAGTTTCAGTGGTCAAATTCTTATGAGAAGAGTTTTTAGGAGTTGAAGACTCAACTCACCTCAGCCCTAATTTTGACATTGCCAGATGGTTCAGATAGGTTTGTTGTTTATTGTGATGCTTTCAGAGTTGGTTTTGGTTGTGTGTTGATACAAAGAGGTAAGGTCATAACCTATGACTCTAGACAACTTAATCCCCATGAAAAGAATTATCTTACGTATGATCTTGAGTTAGCAGCTATTGTGTTTGCCTTGAAAATTTTAAGGTACTATCTCTATGGGGTGCATGTTGATATCTTCACGGGTCACAAAATCTTGCAGTATATGTTTTCATAGAAAGATCTGAATCTTTATTAGAGAAAGTGGTTGGAATTGTTGAAATACTATGATATGAGTGTTTTGTATCACTTAGGCAAGACTAATGTAGTGAAAGATGCCCTTAATAGATTGTCTATGGGTAGTTCTTCTCATGTTAAGGATGATAAGAAGAAGTTAGTCAGGGAGGTTCATCATATTGCAAGACTAGGTGTTCATTTGGTTGATCAGCTGAGGGTAGTGTATGGGTTCAGAATAGTTCAGAATTTTCTTTGATTGCCAAAGTGAAAGAGAAGCAAGATAGGGATCCTAGTCTAGTTACGTTAAAGGAGTCAGTCAGAGATTAGAAAGTAGAGGTTTTATCCTAAGGGGGATATGGTGTGTTGCGATGTCAGGATAGGCTGTGTGTGCCGTGCATTGATGGGTTGAGGAAAATAATCCTTGAAAAAGTGCATGGTACGCGTTACTCTATTTATCTAGGGGCTATTAAGATGTACTGTGATTTGGGGGAGATCTATTGGTAGAGTGGTATGAAAAGGGAAATTGCAGAGTTTGTAGCTAAGTGCTCTAATTGTTAGAAGGTTAATGTTGAGCACCAAAGGCCTAGTGGCACTATACAGGGGTTCAGCATTACCACTTGTAAGTGTTAAGTGGTGAATATGGATTTTTTTAATAGTATTGCCCCATTTGCGTCATCAATGATTTGGGTTATTGTAGACAGAATGACCAAATTAGCTTATTTCTTTCCAGTCCATACTTCTTATTCAGTCGATGACTATTCGAAGCTTTATCTCAGAGAGTTGGTTAGGTTGCATGGAGTCTCATTGTCTATCATCTCAAATAGAGGTACTCAATTTACCTCTCACTTTTAGAAGGAGTTTCAGAAGGGTCTTGGTACCGAAGTTTGTCTCAGTATAGCCTTTCACCCTCATATAGATGGTTAGGAAGAGAAGACCATTCAAACCTTAGAGGATATGTTGTTAGCGTGTGTTATCAACTTTAAGGGTAGTTTTGATGATCTCTTGCCTTTGATAGAGTTTGACTACAATAAAAGTTATCATTTCAGTATTCAAATGGCTTAGTTTAAGGCTCTTTATGGGAGGAGACGTAGATCTCTCATTGGTTGGTTTGAGGCGGGTGAGACAACGTTAATAGGGCCTGATTCAGTGTTTGATGTGTTAGATAAAGTTCAGTTGATCAGGGAGAGTCTTAAGACTACCCAAATTCGTCAAAAATCCTATGCAGATATGAGGGGAAGCAATCTTGAGTTTGAGGTTGGTGACTTAGTCTATTTGAAAATCTCACCTATGAAGGGAGTGAAGAGATTTGGAAAGAAGGAGAAACTCAGTCCCCAGTATGTTGGCCCTTACAGGATCAAGTGTCATTATGGGAAAGTAGCGTATGATCTTGAGTTGCCTGCAAATTTGGAATCCATTCAACCAGTATTCCATGTTTCTTTACTAAAGAAGTGTAGTGGTGATCCAGCTGTAGTTATTCCTTTAGAAAGTAAAGATGTTCAGGATAGCCTTTCTAATAAAGAAATCCCAGTCGAGATCCTAGATCATCAGATTCGTAGGCTAAGGAACAAAGAAGTTCCATTGGTCAAAGTTCTTTGGCAAAATCAGTCTGTTGAGGGTGCCACTTGGGAAGCAGAAGTAGACATGCGAACCAAGTACCCTCATTTCTTCTCCGTAAACTCGGACTCAGCATAATGTAATAGCTCTCCTTAGATTTTCTCTTTTTAATTCTCAGTTCCATCCATGTAATCATCTTCATGTCATTCCATACATTCATGAATCAGTTCAGTTATCTATCATGTTTCGAACTCAGTTATGTAACCATGTTTTCAATAATGCACATTTAACATGTACTCTTTGTACCTTAGTATTCTCAGCTCAATTAGTCTCATTCAAGGACGAATGTTTCCAAGGGGATGATATTGTAATACCCCATAATACCCTAGCTCATTTTAGCTTAGTATTGCATGTTAAAGGGGTCCAAAACTTATAAAATTTCACCAAGTGTTAAGTCTTAGTCTTCTCCAAAGCCCCTTAAAGTTTGATAATTCTATTTTTGACTTTTCTAACCTCAAAATGTTAGTTTCTAAGTTGATTCATGATCGGGGTTGTCGATAGTTCATCTCGGGTGAGTTTAGAATTTTTTGAACGACGTTTGAGACCTGTTTGGATGATCAAAATAGTGATGCCTAGTAGAGTTTCATGGTGTAGACTATACAACATTTTAATTTGATCATGCAGACAGTTTGTTGTAGGGTGGTTATATGGATTATAGGCCAGTTGAAGCACTCCAAAGACATAGATTCAGTTGTTTGAGGCATTTTGGGAGAATTATATGCCTCGTATCCTGCACAAGCATCTGAGGGATTAATTTACCAACTTGAAACAGGGTTTTATGATGATTGTTGAGTATGAGGTGAGGCTTCTTGAGTTGGCCCAACTTGTTACTGCGATCTTATTATTGAGCATGAGAAAATTTAATGTTTTTTCAAAGGGCTAAGACTTTCTTTTCATATAACATAAAGTCTAGTTGATGGTGGTAGGTCTCTTATGGACAGTTATAATTATGCTCAGACTATGGAGAAGATGTATCATGAGGACCAAAGGGTGGTGATAAGAGGATGTATCAATAGGGAAGTTGTAGTGGGAGCCACATCATGTTATGGTATACAATTAGAGATTTTAGAGTCGGTACCATCAACATCAGTCTTTTTAGCACCAAGGTCAGTCTAGTAAGCCCGTTTAGGTAACACTTTAGGTTATTGATGGGACCAGCCTTGTATAGTGACTAGAATAGTCAGAGCAGTGGTCAGTCCTTGAGGGGTGCACAGTCAAGGTCTTCAAGATGAGGTGGCCATTTTGGGTCAGCCAAACCTTCAAAATAGAGTAGAGTTCTCCAGGTATGCTATAATTATAGGGCCGTCAATCATTTATGTAAAGATTTTCCTGGGTGTGGGATGATTGACCTTATAATATAGAATGTTCTATCGATTAGGGCAGCACAACCTTGTAATAAACTGTAAGATCCTAGCTTATTTCAGCTTACTATTACATGTTATAGGGGTCCAAGACTTAGAAGATTTCACAAAGTGTTAAGGCTTAGTCTTCTCCAAAGCACCTTAAACTTTGATGATTATATTTTTGACCTTCCCGACCTCTAAATGTTAGTTTCTAATTTGATTCATGATTGGAGTTATCGATAGTTCTTCTCGGGTGAGTTTTAGATTTTTTGGATGATGTTTGAGACCTGTTTGGATGATCAAAATAGTGAGGCTACATGATATAGCCGCAACACATCAGATATCGCATTGGTGGGGAGCAATGCAGCGCGTCAAATATCTTATTGATAGAGAAATGCGGTGCGTCACATTTTACGTTGGTCAGTCTAGTTTAGTTTAATGAGTTCAGGTCCATGGGGGGTATTTGAGTCATTTATCCCATCCATAACACAGGATTTAGGGTCCTAAAATCATTATTTGTTATCTTTTAAATAAAATTATCTCAAAAGAAAGAAATTCTATCTCAAGAACAAACCCTAGCCTCTTTAAAATTCTAGCTCAAGCTTCAAGAAATCACCAAGAACTTTCATAAATTCATCAATTAAGGTATGTGTGATGTTCATCCATGGGCCTTTTCCACCCATGGAGTCCAAGAATATGTTTTCAAGTTTAAATCCATGATTTTTATATGTTATTATAGTTACCTTCATGAAGCTATTATGAATTTTTATTACAAATTATGTTTACTAAGTGTTTTCGTTAGAAATTGTCCTTGACACGTACAAATGATGATGTTTGAGCGTTAAATCCTAAATCCATCATTTTAGTATGTCAATTTTGTTAGTATCACATGTTTTAACTATTCTCATGCTTAAGCCTATGAATTTCAAGTGTTTGATGAAATGTCTAAATGGTTGGGTTTTGAACAATGACTGCTTATGATGTTTTTGATGCTTAAGTATGTTCCTATTATTGTTGTTATCGAGTCCTGGGGGTTATGAATGCCCAAGATTTAGCTAATTACCTAGTTTTCATTATCTACAAAATGATTTCAGTTATACCATGAGCAATATCATTCAGTCTAGTACTAGGGTTAGTTGTGAGTTTCATTAAGCTTAGTTCAGTCCAGTATTGAGTGTCTTTCAGTTTGGAGTAAAAACTTAGCACTGAGTGAATGTAGGGATGGCATATCCCCCATAAGTAGGCATGGGGTACTTGTCTCCCCTTTCAGTAGGCATGAGATGTTAGCAATAGTCCCTAGGTTCCAGACCTACGGCTCCACAGTAGACTTTGAGAGGTTCCCCGTCAGTTAGACATAACACCCTCGTCCTTTGAGATATCAGATTAGTGGATCCACACAACCAATGTTAGTACCCGTGGCACAGTACTGACACCCTTCCAATTGGGGTTATAGGTTGGACCCTGATAGTACATTTAGGCATGTCAGTTATAGCTAGCTCCCACTGTCTCAGTTTAGTATTCAGTACAGAGTTCATTTTTAGGATTGCTTGACCATAGCATATAGTTATTATTTATTCAGTATCAGTATTTTAGTACTTCATTTTACAGACTATATCAAAATTATGTTTTATGCTTGGTCGTGCGTTCTCAGATTTTATATCTTTTATGCATTCATACTCAATTATCTCATTCTATTCGGTTAGTTATTATCTCATGCATATAACTCATGCATTTCAGCCTAACCTCATCTCATATGCCAGTACTTTTAAAGTACTGATTGCATACTTGTTTCTTGCTATATGATGTCTTATATCATAGGTTCGAACGCTTGGGTTCCCGATCGTACTTAGACATTCCAGTGCATCAGCAATAGTAGAAGTGGTGAGTCCTCATATATCAAGGATCGTTTATGTTTATTTCAGTCTTTCAGCCCAGTAGTCAGTCAAAGTTAGTTGGGGGCTTGTCCCATTAACTCTTCAGTCAGTTAGAGACTTTTCAGACTATTTCAGACAATTAGCTAGTTTATCAATTGTTATTATCAGTCTTCTCTGTTGTTTTCAGGCGCTTTCAGAACTGTGATCTTAATTGAATGTTTCAGAATTTAAAACCTTTTATCACTTTCAGTTAAATTCCACTCATGTTCAGTATTTAAAACCATCTACTGCAAGCTATTACTATAGGTATGATTTCAATGTGCCATCAACCAACTATTGATTTATTTGATATGAGATCTACATATTCATATGATTTTGCATATTTTGCATCATGATTAGAGTTGTCTTAGGAACTTTTATTTGTGCCATCACATATAGATACTTTTGTGGGTGATTCTGTAATAGTGGATCCGATTTATTGAACATGTGTTGTGATCATTCTAGAGTCTGATACTCAAGATGACCTTGTTATGCTAGATATAGTGGATTTTGATGTAATTTTAGGCATAGATTGGTTATTACGCTACCATATGGTCTTGGATTATTTTTCCAAGATTGTTACCTTATCCATACTAGCATACCCCTAGTTTTAAGCAGGGCTCTTTTAGTAGCGTATCAATGGGGATTATCTCTTATATTAGGTATATAGGATTGATAGCCAAGGGTTATGATTAGTATCTTGGTTATGTTTGTAATATTAGTATGGAGAGTTCTTTACTTGATTCTTTTGCTATTATTCATGAGTTCTTAGATGTTTTTTCGCCTGACATACCTGTCCTTCCTTTTGAGTGTGATATTGAGTTTGCTATGACCTTGAGTCAGGCACCCAACCTATTTCCAAGGCACCTTAACGAAAGACTTTTATTGAGCTTAATAATCTAAATGTATCACCTTGGGTTGCTTCTATTTTTTTCTTAATGAAAAAAGATGGTTCTATCCGTATGTGTAGCTACTACATGCATCTAAATAAGATAACAATAAACAATAAGAATCTTTGTAGCAATTATTTATTTAACCACATTTAGGGTACGATACTATTTTCTAATATTGATTTGAAATTTGGTTACCATCACTTGAGGATTCAAGTAAAAAACATCCATAAGACAATTCACACAACTCACAATGGCCATTATGAGTTCCTTGTGATATCTTTTGGACTAACCAATGCCCTGAAAACATTCATGGACTAGATGAAATGTGTTTTTAGGACTTATTTACACTCATTTTTTATTGTTTTCATTAATAATATTCTTGTTTATTCTAGGATTAGGGAGGAGCACAAGAAAAATTCGAGGATAGTGGTCCACACTTTAAGAAATCATAGGCTTTTTTCCCAATTATCAAGGTGTGGGTTTAGATAGAGTTTGTCACATTCCTAGGACACGTAGTGTCTAAGGATGGGTCAATTGTAGTTCCAACAAAGTTTGAGGCTATTCATGATTTGGCCAGATTTCCCTCTCTAATCAAGGTCTGTAGTTTATTAGTTTGGCAGGCTACTAAATATAATTCGTTGAGAGATTTTCTACTATTATAGCGCCAATTAATATATTTACTAGGAAAAATATTCCATTTTTAGTGGTCCAGTGAGTGTGGGTTGAGCATTCTGAAGCTCAAGGATCTGCTTACTTTAGCTCCTATTTTGACTCTCCTAGTTGAGGACAAAAGGTTTATTGTGTATTATGATGCTTCTAGTATTGGTTTGGGGTGTGTTTCAATGCAGTAGGTCCAAGCTATTACTTTTACACCAAGGTAACTGAAGGTGCATGAGTGCAACTACCCCACTTATGACCTAGTGTTGGCGATGATATTTTTTGCACTTAAGATATAGATGTATTACTTGTATAGTTTTTGCTATG